>JARYGA010060542.1:37053-1331703 GCA_030545235.1 Helianthus tuberosus | reverse complement strand
GTGCTGGAGTGCTGCCTTTGTAATAAAGAGACACATCCTGTTGAACATTGGCCGAGTTCATCTTTTTAATCTTTATCAAATCTAACTCATGTGCCTTAATCTTCTCGATAAACGAGCTGAGATTCAAATTAACGAAATCTGAATTGTTCTTCAACATCATCAAGTAAGTGCCCCACTCATCATATGGCAATGCATCAGACAACTTGTCTATCCACTCCTCATTTGTCTTGGTTATTTCCAATCTTTTCATCTCCACAACCAAATGGCAGTATCTTTCAATCAGTTGTTTCGTAGTTTCACCTTTTATGCCCGTGAAAATGTCAAATTCTTTCTTTATCAAAGCCTTCTTGCTTTTGATCATGGACACACTTCCTTGAAATTTTACTTTCAACTGCTGCCAAACTGATTGTGAGTTGTCTTCATGCTGCAACAACACCAATATATCTTCTTTAATTGCCTGTTGAAGTATGCTCATCATATTTTTCTCAGCTTTGAAGTCATCCTGTTCAGTTTGCGTTAGACTGCCAATTCCCTTCTCCAAACCCAAACCATCCACTGGTGGAACATACTTCGACTCAATCTTCATCCAATACTCAAAGTGATTAGCTTGTACCCAGTTTTTGAATCTCCCAGACCAACCCGAATATTCATCGATATTCATCAGCTTGGGTGGTTTCTGCATTGTCCCCAATTCATTCTCCATATTGACGTTCTGAACAATACAATCTGGGGTTTGTGCTACCGTCATTCCATTGCCAGAAAACATGTTGTAAAAATCTTGATTGTCCATTTTTACGAAATCAAATTTCAGAAAAAATTTTCAAGTTTTAAAAACTGATCTCTTTAAGTGAAAACACTTTCAACACTAAATGAACTTCAAACGAAATGTCACAAACGAAATGGACTTTCACACCAAAACCATAATTTTCAAGCTGAATTAGGTTTTCAAGCGAAATCAGAAGAATTTTTCAAGCTGAATTAGATTTCAAGCGAAATCAGTAGTTTCAAGCGGAATCAAAGTGATTATTCAAGCGAAATCCCAACTCAAGCGAAATCAGTCACCAATTCAAGCGGAATCAAGTGACTTTCAAGCGGAATCACTTATTTCGCTTGAAATTACTTCAGTTTTCGAGCGGAATCAGATCGTTTCAAGTGGAATACCTTATTTCGCTTGAAATTATCACAACTTTTCAAGTGGAATCACTTGTCTCGTTCAAGCGGAATCAGGTTTTCAGTCCATTTTTAGTAGTTTTAGGCCAAATTTTGATCTGATTCTTTCTAGGGTTTGTTAAAACACTGTTTTACACACTATATCAAAAACTCAGTCCATTTTGTCCGTTCAAACGTCAAGAAATCCAAAAAATGTAGAAAAAATGCACTGATTCAATCGTATTGGCTCATCACTGGCTCTGATACCAATTGTAGGATCGTTTTACCGACCGTGTGAGTCAATTCAGAGTCAATACGCACTGTTTGTAAGGCGGAATCAAACAAACAGAGCTGAATCAGTAAGAATGGAGTAGAAACACAGAGAATATCACTTTAACACACGTTTCTCATTAATATATCACTTGAAAATCCGGCAGCAGTTCGGTATACACTTTCAGGTTCCGTGCCAAAATGAGAAACAAACTAACCTATTTATAAGCTACTTATTCCGCTTGAAATGACACATGTCATTTCGAGCGGAATCACAAACTTTCTGATTTCGCTTGAAATGACAAAGTGTCATTTCAAGCGGAATCACATACAATTACATGAAATTCTACATAATTACACTTTTGACCCCTGTTGACCCTATACAAGCATGACCTAGACTAAGACTGTAACGCCCGGCTAATTTGTACTTTCCAATTATAACAAGCCTTCTTCGTATTTCTAATTTTGGAAACCCTGTGTTCTTGTAATCGCTCTTTCTTTATAACCGTTATAAAATCTGTGACTTGGATCATAAATAAAACTTGTATTTTGTTAATTACATGATATACATACTTTATATATGCTCATACGTTCACTTTTGTGGAACAATTGATGCTTATTCGAAATTCTTGGAAACTATGTGCTAAACTTGTAAATATGTGAAACTTATGCATAAAACGTGTTTCGATCATAAACGATACTTGAATACGACCTTCATACACTAAATTATACTTTGATTATGATCCTCATACTTTATTTGGCCTTAAACTATGCTTAAATGGCAAAACTAGTCCTTAAAACACCTTAAAAGCCCTAATTTCAAACTATAGGGGCTAAATTGTAATTTTCTGAAAGTAGTAACTTGCGCACCGCAACACTCTCATTGTTGAGGTGCGCAAGCATGTCTGCAGACATGCATATTTTTGCAGTTTCGCGATTTTGAACGTAAATAACTCGTTTTTGACTTCTAAGACGGGATTTGAGCAGTATTTCAACTCTCCAACAACCCCAAACTCTTCCCCTATATATACACAACCTCTCTAAGCCATTTTAACACTTACACGACTCTCAAATCTCTCCAAAATCACTCTCAAATCCTTCAAGAAGTTGAAATTTGGGCAGATTCACTACCTCTTACAAAAGTGAGCATAACTTGCTCAAAACTCAACCAAATTACTTGATTCTTTTTCCTACTTGCTTGTATAATCATGGGGTTTGATTCCTTGACTTCTCCTGGGAGAAATCAGACCTGGAATTGCCCCGAAAATGTCCATAAACTTTCTGTTTTGCATGAAACTTTCTTAAACTCTTGTATACTTCAAACAAACTTGTGTTCTTATGCTTCTAGTCTATTGCATGGTTAGTAAAGCCAAACCAAGGTTGTTTTACACTTAATAAGAGTGTCTAAACACTCTAAACTTTCTGTTTTAATTGAGTTATTAACTCACAAGTGGTGCCAAGTCTTGAACTTGAAGATGGTGTGACTACTTGGTTAGCATAGGCTAACTTACATACAAGTCCACACATCACTTGATGTTTTGTTTAGTATAATTGTACCTTTATTTCTTGAACATACTTATGAGGTTCCTAAGTGGAAGGTTCACCTCCCGCCTCTTACATAACCTATATATTAACATAACAAACGAGGTAACCAAGTGGAAGGTTTAACCTCCCGCCTCCTACATAACTCATATGACACCAAGAGGTAACCAAGTGGAAGGTTTAACCTCCCGCCTCCTACGTGACTAACTATATTATTATGTATATATACATATATATATATATATATATATATATATATATATATATTATAAACCGAACCCTTGATGGTGATTATATAAATCTACTACCAAGTTAATAAGTTTATCTCTATGTGTATAGTTCCTTGTCACGATTCTAATAGGTCTTGAACCTATGAAATCACAAACAATCCTTAGGGATTACCATAGTGTCAAGACAAGTGCTAATACCATAGTGAATATTTTCCTAATACATACTTTGTCATTCTTTGAATCTAAGTCCGAATCTCGACTCTAAACATACTCAAACTTTAGCCCTTACACATTCAACCTTCTAAACTCGTCAACTTCATCACATTGGATAATCGGAAAGTATATGCAATATTGTGAGTATACTCGATCCCTTTTTGCTTTAAACACTTTTGGGATGCAACATGTATTCTATATTAAGACACTTGACACTTGAAACTTATTTGAAACATACTCTATCCATTTAAACATGAAACATGAAACTTGTGAACTGTTGATACTATTTTATGCTATGTGAACGTTTAATCCCTGTGAGTAGTTCCGCCCTAACAATTAGTAGTACTATGCATATGCTATAGGAGTAATGCACCACCCCCATTTGTGCTCGAGGGGTATTGTAGGGTATCATTTTAGCCTCCCGTTGAACTTTGGGTTAGGCACTTTCACGCATTCTTGGGCTATCACTTGGACTGCGTAAACTAGCATGGCTGAAACTATTTTTATAATGTTTATGTTGGATATGAGCTTTTATTCTATTATGCTATGTAATCAAACTTGTATACTCGCCAACTTTTTGTTGATTTTATTTTAATACATGTTGCAGGTTGATAGTCAAGATTATGAAGGAATCAAGTTAGGATGGACTAGATACACACCTTTAATCTATTTTATCTTTTGATGTTATGTTGAAATTTGAACAATGTTGTTATTTCTATTTTAAATGTTGTATGACAATTTAGCACTTGCAATGAAATTTGTATTTAATTAAATATTGTCACATAGTGTTATGAAGTCTCGAGCAATCTATACACACTTCGTTTCATCCCGATGTTTCCGCCATCGGTTGGGGTGTGACAAAGACGTAGGCTATAGACATCGTGGCACGATGTCTATAGCCTACGTCTTAGTCTAGGTCATGCTTGTATAGGGTCAACAGGGGTCAAAAGTGTAATTATGTAGAATTTCATGTAATTGTATGTGATTCCGCTTGAAATGACACTTTGTCATTTCAAGCGAAATCAGAAGGTTTGTGATTCCGCTCGAAATGACATGTGTCATTTCAAGCGGAATAAGCAGCCTATAAATAGGTTAGTTTGTTTCTCATTTTGGCACGGAACCTCCTTTATCCCACATTGGCTTGAAGAAAAATAGAAGGTGAAGAGACATGTATTAAATAGGGATAGAAGATACGGGATAACTCACTTACCTGGATGGGGTCAATGGGCGATCAAGAATGTCCATGGCCTAGGTTGGTGACCTCCATTGCACTCCGGAGGGGTGCCTGCCTAAGGTCGGCCCAAGTGGTCGAGCCTACATCATAATTTGTGACAGTGGGTGCTTGCGTTCGTGCAGCCCCTGCACAATTTTAACTAAAATGTTTCTTTTTTAGATTCCAATTAATTGATAATTAATAACTAAAAAAAACATTTGTAAGTAATAATTTCAATTAGAGAAAAATTAGCCATGGTAGAATATTAAGAGTATGTAGTTATCCTAGGAAAAACCAGTCATAATTTGTGTGGGGGCTTGTGAATGTGCACACACTATTTTTTTTTACCATCGGCGTATAAGCTAGCTATCAATATGTTACATATGTGTATCCTTTTGGTTCGATATATGAATCTGTCACATCAAAAATTTCTTTTTGTAATGCCATCTAAAGTCTAAACACTTGCTAGGCCATTGGCTTAATCATACTTTTCTCCGGTGTGGTGTGGTAAGTTATTAAGGCTAGCAATATCTGGGACAGTGAAACATTAAAAGAGTTTGATAAGACTTGCATTTGTTACCAATTTACAAGAAAAACGGTTAATAGCGGCGACCTTATTAGCGGCGACATCCAATATGTCGCCACTATTGGTCCAATCCGCACCCGGTGTCCCATGTTAAACCCTAGCCACACGATTGTTATCATCATCCAACGGCTGGGGTTTGCCCAGATTAATAGCGGCGACGTAGATAATCAATAGCGGCGACATTATGTCGCCCCTATTGGCCCGACGAATAAAATCACAGATTCAGCGCCATTTCTTCCCTCCACCTACTTTCCCCCAAATCTTTTCAGCTCCCTCACGGGTTCTCTCCAAAATCGGCGAATCTCTTCATTTCTACTTCAAATCGGTTAGTTTTATGTTGAATTTTTTGTTTATTTTGCGGCGAGGGGAAAGCAAGCCGCAACCGACGATGACTATGACGATGACGACCTTTTTGACAAGGATGATGAGGAGTAATTAGTATTATTTCTTGTACGCAAGACACTAAAACCTTGTATTTAATTTAACTGGTCAAATGTTTTACCCATAAATGGATGTATGTATGATATATGATTTCTGAAATAGCGACACAAAATGTTACAAATTACACAAAAAAACAAATCTGAAGTTTTCACAGAAATCTTGATCATCAAGCTTCAAATTATAAAAAAACAAAACTGTATAACACATAAAATCTCCATAGAGCACACAAACCTTGATCATCAAGCTTCAACAACACGAGGAACCTTCTCATCAAACAACCCATCAATTCCCAATTCACCATGTATAGCCGTGCAGCAATTATACAACAGCTTGGTAGCAGTGGTTACGTGACGCAAATACGACATCATCCAGCCACAACCAAGCATCATAATAAACAATACATAACACATGAAGACCGTCCGATACCACCCATACCAAAATCCCCGCAAAACATCCAAAATACAAAAAACAATAACAAAGAAACCAATCTCATCCCCTTCACTAGATCCAAGCTCCTCAAAGCCGCAATATATCCTCTCTATTGATTCGACAACAATGACCATAAAATCCAGCGACCAGTTCAGGTGAAAATATGTTACAATCACGATGAAAATCGCATATATAACTCGTCTTTTTTGTATTATTTTATTAACTCCAAATCTGCAATAACTATGAGCATAATTTCATATCACTTTTCATACAACTATGAGAATATTTTCATATCACAACAATCATGAAACAACATATCTATCTCTATTTCCAAATAATATACCTTCAATCCTCACTGTTTCTCTCTAGATTCCCAATGCACCGGTTGATTGAAATACGTGATCTGATCTAGTAAAAAACATTTGGTGTGTAACTATGTCAAAGAAATGAAAATCTCCGATGTTCGCTAGAATAATGTCCAAGGTTAATGGTTTGTGATTATGTCATCCAAATTCATATTTCACTTCAGAGATAAGAAGCTGCTTATGTGTCTTGTGTCTGTGCTAAAACATTTGACTGCAAATTAGGTTACTTGATCTTGAAAAACATGAAAGATAATAACAACAATAACAACTTTATTTAAATAAGATGGAAGTATTAATGTTCTGTTAAATTATTTAAAAAGTAAAGGAGTTTGTTTCATTAATTCGTTCAGTGTCCCACATTGGCTTGGAGAGAAAGTGAAGGTGAAGAGGCGTGTATTTAATAGAGAGAGAAGGTAATGTATTACTCACTTACCTGGACGGGGTCAATGGGCGATCAAGAATGTCCATGGCCTAGGTTGGTGACCTCCATTGCACTTCGGAGGGGTGCCCGCCTAAGGTCGGCCCAAGTGGTCGAGCCTACGTCATAATTTGTGGCAGTGGGGGCTTGCGTTCGCGCAGCCCCTACACAATCTTTAGTTGATGTTTTATTGTTTGCAACTATTGTTAAACTTCAGGTGTCTTTTTCAACTTGGAAAAAACTTAATCATGTCCTTTTTTTAGCATGTGTTTAGTTAGTTAGGCAGTTGTTATCAACTGTGGTTTCAGTTTCATCTGTTAAAAACTGAAATCAAGTACATTTAATGTTGAAGTAATAAAATGCAAAAAAAAAAAAAGGATTAAGTTTTTTTTGATTTAACATGTCGTGTTTGTGTTATACACGTATCTCGTGTTCCTACTCACGAATATACATGTCATGTTCACGTGTGACACGATTATCATGTGCCAGGTTCATGTGTGACATTGACAAGATTTCGCGTTCAACCTATGTCCGGTTGTTTATATATACTTAAGCATGTATGTGAACAATGTAAGTAATATTCAACATTTAATTGGAGCTTGTACTTACAGTTTGAGACTTGGGTACTTATTCCCTGGCACTTGCGAGTAAAACAAGTATAGTGGACAGCCGATTATTACAGTGCATACTAAGAAGTGCATGGAAACGATTCGCCATCAGATCGTTCTAATAATCACATAAAACCATGAAGAATTGAATGTTTTTTTTTTGTGTGTAATTACAATCACCAGTGTAAACAACAGCTGCCTTTGATACCAGCATCAATGTGATGTACATAAGGAAACACATTGTGGTTGAAATGGCTGTTTCTGAGAATTTTCGGCACAAATGTTCGACATAAGGTCTTTCAAGGAAGACCAGAAGACTTTGCAACTAATAAAAACCTAATAGCAAGTCATTTGACAATGGATTCATCAACTAAAGCATTTGATAATAAAAGAGCTGAAACCGGAAAGATTAACAGCGCCCCAATTGCCATAAATTAACTAAGATTACACCTTAAATTCCTCACTGTTTCTCTCAAGATTTCTAAAGCATTGGTTGATTGGAATATCAAATATGTTTGAGAAAGATTAGATGCCCCAGTTTCCATGAATCCGCTACATTTATGCAAGTTTATTCGCATAAGATGGAAACAATAATGTTCTGTTTCATTAGTCCATTGTCCCACATCGGCTTGAAGAGAAAGAGAAGGTGAGGAGGCGTGTATTAAGTAGGGACAGAAGGCACATGATTACTCACTTACCTGGACGGGGTCAATGGATGATCAAGTAGGTCCATGGCCTAGGTTGGTGACCTCCATTACACTCAGGAGGGGTGCCCGCCTAAGGTCGGCCCAAGTGGTCGAGCCTACGTCATAATTTGTGGCAGCTGGGGCCTGCGTTCGCGCGGCCCTTGCACAAATTCAAGTTTAAATTGTTTTTTTTAAATCCAAATATTTTATACTTAATATTATTAGAAAAAACATATCTAAATTTCTAAATAATAATAATTTCAAGTAGAGAAAAGTTAGTCATAGGTAGAATTTTAAGTGTGTTCAACTATCCTATGAAACATGTTATATTGTGAATGGGTTACATACGTAAATATTAGAAATCTAAGGGCTTTTGGTACATCCTGCATTACATACGTATATATAAGAAATCTAATAGCTTTGGTTATACGCCCCGCTTGCGGTCTGCTCATATAATGTAATATATGTGTGGGCGCTCGGGGGGGCAAAAGCAAAAGTGCACTAATTTTTAACGTTATTTTACTAATTTCGTGAAAATAACGTTAAAAAGAAGGGATCGTTAATCAGGCATCATGTGGTGGCGTTGATAGCCGAAAGACAAGGGGGTACATGCACCAATTGGCGTTTGTCTCAATTGCTGAGTGTTATGTGCCTTATGTCCAAGGCTTGATGCAAAACCACAATCGAGCCGGGGGTCTCATTGGAAGCAGCCTCTCTATTCCTACGGGGTAGAGGTAAGGCTGTCTACATCCCACCCTCCTCAGACCCTACCTTAGCTTTGCTATAGGTGGGATATACTGAGTACGATGATGATGATGATGATAATAGCTTTGGTTACATCCTGTGTATTATTTTATTAAATCCAAATCTGCAATAAAAGTATAATTTCATATCATTTTTCATACAATTATGAGTATAGTTTTATATCATTTTTCATACCACAACAATCATTAAACAACATATCGATCTCTATTTCCAAACAAAAAATACCCCAAAATGAAAACTTTTTCATCAAAGATATAGAGAAATTACCCAGCTTTTGAATGCTGCACATCTTCATCCACCTCCAATAACGAGTAACACAAGCTGCAGACAACCGAGAGTCAATCAAAAAATAAATTGTGGTCAAAATGGTTGTTTCTGATTTTATTTTTGGCAAGAAGGTTCCAGAAAAAGGTCTTAAAGGAAGACCAGAAGATTTCGCAACTAATAACATCCTAATACCAAGTCGTTGACAAGGATTATATAACGACCCTCAAAATATTTCCGACACCATTAAAATATTTAGAATATCCCTATACGTCCTAAAATACACCCCGTATACAAAAACCAGTCCCGAATACCTTTATTTTTATAAAAATTAATTAAAAACAAAAATTTATGGTCTCTAGCGAGGCGCGACCCCCTTGTCCATGTTTGTCGCGGGCCGCGACCTAGTGCCACCAGCCTCAACCCGGTTACGCCCTATTACAACTAGCTCGCGGGGCGCGAAAGACTCCTTTGTCTCTCTCGCGGGCCGCCAGAAATCATTGATTAGGCCCTATAAATTTGGAACATCGGCCGTCAGTTGAAATCGTTCAAAAATCTCTCTCTCAAATTTCTATAGTGTAGGCACTATACCCGGGCATTATACTCCCCTAATTAGCGAAGCTTTGCCTCGTTGTAAGTATCATAACCCCCGGTTACGTATTAGATACGCTACCCGATTGATCTAGGGTTTCGTAACGGCTGTCGAGGTTCTACCCGACGTAGTCGTTGGAATGCCGTCTCGGGGAGGGTATTACTAATGTAAATATTGGGTTATTATACTAACGCGTGTGCATTGTGTAATTAATAGATAATCACCAGGAAATCTCAAAGAACAACCCTAATATAGCAATGTGAGTAATTTCCTTTTTGTAAACTGTTTTTACAAAACCTCAAATATTAAACATTATAATAAACAGTTATTGAGTATTTGTATTCTACAATTATCGTCGGTATGTTGGGGTTTTGTATACAAAATTTGTTACTACACTGTGAGTAGTAACATGACCACAAGTCGGGTTAACAGTATCGTGGGTGGTAATTAAAGTAGATGGAAACAAATGTAATTGCGCGACCGCCCTCAATACTGTAAAACGGTTTTACTTATCTTGATTAAACTGAGATTCACTCACCAGTATTTCTCACTGACAAAATGTTTTTAAACGCGTTTCAGGTAAGAAAATGTGAAAGCCAAATAGAAGCCAGCTGGACAGCACTGAAGGCTTGGAAAAGTGGCTATAAAGTTACCTAAAATAATGAGATGTTTTTATCTAAATAAAATAGGGTTTATCCCTATGAAAATGTGTGTACTGAAACTTGGGATTTTCCCAAGTGTTTATTATTATAAAAGTATGATATTTTACTCTGATAAAATATTTTCTAACTACGGTCCTGATGTAATTTCCGCTGCCAAACTGATAAACACCGATACCACTGAAACTAGCAGCGGCCATCCATTCCCGGGTTATTAGGGGATGGGGGTTGCGACAGATTAAGTGATTAATGGTGTCCTAATTGCCATGAATCCACAAATACAATACCTTAAATCCTCACCGTTTCTCTCTAGATTTCCAAAGCACGGGTTGATTGAAATACGTGATCTGATCGAGTAATGAATACTTGATGTGTAACTAAGTCAAAGAAATGAGAATCTCCAATGCTCTCTAGAATGTCCAAGGGTTAATGGTTTGCAGGGGTGGACCTAGCTACACTTAGTGGTGGGTGGGCGGGCGCACCCCTTGACAAAAAAAATAGTGTATTTTTTGAGCAAAAATCCCGATCGCCCCCCTTTAAAGTTCGGTCAACTCCTCCGATTGCACCCCTTGAAATTATGATTGATAAAAACTCGAAGTGAATGTGTTGGAGATGTGGCCGGTTTTGTTTCCGGGAGTTGGTTATTGCAGCGGTGGGTAGTATGAATATGTAGAAGATAATGTTTTTAGTGGACAAGACTTTATCAACAAAATATTTAGTGATGCCACGAGACTAGCAAGAAACTAGCTGGCTTATAAACAAGTCCACCAAAACAAACACAAAAACAGAAATGTCACACCTCGATATTTCCACGTATTACCAGTGGGCCCGGTGGGGAGTATCGTGACGTAGTTGATATCATCATAGTCAAACAACACAATATATATAAATGCACAGCGGAAGCAAAAGATAGATTTATTTCAACCAAATAAAATGTAGTATTTAAGTATCACAAAGTGGCCGAAACAGATCCACAGGCGGATCAAATAAAAAGGAAAACTGTTCAACGGACTTTGACATCTAGAGCTTGCGAGACTTGATTATTGATGCCAGGAGTAGCCAGCCTATTACGTATAGTACCTGCACTTAGCCTTTTTGGAAAATACGTCAGTTTACACTGGTAAATACAACTTAACTGACTCATTTTGAAAAGAGTTTGAAAATTGATTTGGATGCACTTCTGCAAAAATATCTTTTATAATGTAACACCCCGAAAATTTACGTCCTATAATGTATTGACACGTGTCATAAGCTTGAACGTGTGAAAGTATACTCTAGAGGGACTAAAGTTGACAAACATGGAAAGTATGTGAATATAAGGGTTCAAAATGTCAACAAGGGATAAATATAATTTACAGTAACCCTACATGATGCTCATACCCTTACACGAATAAATCATGGATCATGCGAAGCTAATTGTGAAAGAAAGTGAGAGATTACAAAGTACAGGGGTTAAATGTGTCAACATGTTTAAGTTATACCTCTGAGTGACCTTTTAGCAAACCCGAAGCTTTGTAACGATTAATTATGCTCACTAGAATGCACGATAAAAATTTCATAAAGTTTCGTTATCGTATGAGAAAGTTATGATCAAAATCGTATGCGAGGGGTTAAAGCGTCAACGTTGAAAATTATGACTTTTCGGGTGATAACAAAGTGACCAAGGACTTAAAAAAGTGGGTATAAGTCTTGAAGCCCTTATGTGTAAATTTAGAGGGCTCAAAATGCAAGAAATAAGTTTGATTGACCTTTCGAAGGACCAAGAGCCAGGGATGCAAACTGAAAAGAACTTTGTTGCCCAGATGACTGGCTTACGGACCATAAAGGTCCACCCTTACGGTCCGTAAAGGCTGCCCAGATGCAGAAAATCATGAAACTTGGCTATTCAGCCTTGGAACTGACTTAGATCAGATATTTTCACTTCAAGGGCGACCCCTACATGTTCCTAGGCCTTAGGGGCACTTGTAAATGATCTGAGAACATTGCTAGACTTAGTTGTCATGATCTTAAGCTCTCAAATTCACTATAAAAGGCCACAATGTTGCAACATTGTGATCACACCATTCCATCTGCATTTGGGGAGCTTCTTGGAGCATAAGAGCAGACCCTAAGCCTTCCTAATCGTGCATAGGACTTCAGTAAGTATGCTTAACCTTTCTTAGTTGAGTTTTTACTTAGTTTTAGCTTAAAAGTCAAACCGTCGTAATTAACGGTTGACTTAGCGATTAATCATTAATGGTCCAGTGATTAGTCGAATTGAAGGTAGTTATAAGTTGGTAATTATGTGGGCAATAAACCTTAAAAGGGCACCCTCTGATTCCCACTCTAACTAGGACTTTTGTCGGGTCAAAGTTGTTAATAAAAAGTCAACAGGATTCTAATTTGCGATTTAAAACATAATTAACAATGTAGAAGCTTTGCAACCTGTTTTATTACTTTTATAATTAGTAATTAATGTAAGAACATGTCTAAGCATGTTCGACCCGACAATTTTCTGTTTAGACCCGGTTCGGAACCGAAAGTCGCAAAACTTTGACTTTTGCTTTGACTTCAGTTCTGACCCATTTTAGATAGGTTGGGAAATTCCTTAGGACTTCCTTAGGACCAGGCTACATGTTGGTATAACCCTCTGTGGTTGGTTCGTTGTTTGTCCGATTCGTTTACATGTTTCCGTTAATTGCTTAATGTTGACCATAATGCCCTTTTGACCATAAAACGAGAATTTTAGAAATATGAAAGGACAATAATCTTTACTACTGATTTATAAACATGTCCCTAAAATTTCACATCAGTTGGAGGTCTAGATTAGGAGTTATGCTCATTAGCGTAATTATAACGCCTTTTAGTAATTAAAAGGCGCAATTAGCATAAAGCCTATCTAAACCCAATTTTTGACACCAAACCTTTTACCCACTGATGTAATATAATATTTTAGGATTTTTAAAGATTTTGAATTATTTTTAACCTGCTCATAACCTAAGGTTATGGCATTGATTCGGTAAATGCCGATTATACCCTTTTCGGTCATAAGATGAGTTCTACATAATATTTTGACACCAATCCAATTACTACTGATTTTATATAATAAATAAAGTATTTTGAACTTTATAACCTGATCAGAAAACTTAGATTTCCGGTATAACCCGGAAATCGCTTAAAATGGTTTTTAAAGCATATTAAACGCATAGTTTGAGTTTAAAACCATTTTGTCATATAAGACCTATTACCAACTGATATGACCTAATAAAATAAGTTATTTTACTGATATATTCGGAACCGAATCTCAGAATCTCAATTAACCTCTTTTATAATCTTTAAAATGACCAAAATACCCCTACGGGGCTTATTTTGAGATTAAACTCGTTTTGGGCATAATGGAAGGTATCCTACTGATATCACAACATATTTAAGGCATATTAACTTAGGAAACCTGTATATGACCCTTATGGATATCCGTTACGCTTCTTGCGCGTTCGGTTCGGTTTATGTAACTAGTTTGCATAAATTAGCCGAAACGGGTCAAACCTTATCGTTTTTACCTCAAAATCCAGAATGTGTTTAGATTACCCATATAAGACAAGTCTTCAAACTTGTCGGGTCTAAATCACGTTCTATTCCGGTCTTCGCCTTATCATGCGTTTGAACCGTATCTTCCTTTTGAAAACTAACCGGTCTAAGTCAAGACTTAATTAAAGACCCGTTAGGATTCTAATAGGTTATTAAAAACCTTCGTTCCAGATTAGGAGCCCAGTAAAAGATATATGTACTTGCTGAATTGATATACGGCTGGGATTGAATTTATATTTAGCTCAGGTAAATACTCTTAACTTATTTCCCTATACGGGCTTGGGATACGGTATCATAAAAATACCGCTTGGTCGGGTATGTAATCATTTAGATCAGATTGTGATTAATGAAAATTACATGACTCGTTTTAATCTGTATTATTTGGTGTATGGCCTTTGGGAGTTAAATGACCATGTCCCGGATATCCTTGACATCATTGTATTATAAAATGGCCACGACCTAAGCACGGGGTGTAGGCGTACACCTGACAGATGCATTATGTAAAAACTGGTAATCCACTCAGAGGTATCATCCTTGTGGGCATTATACCGGAACTGGTAATCCACTTAAAGGATGATAGCCTGTGGGCATTATACCTGTGGCGTGTCAGTTAATCTAGTCCGGCCCTAATGGACGACAAATAAGTAAAACTGTATACAAGATTATCTACAAATAATTGTCCCAAGTTATAAAAGATATTTTGTGCCGAAGTGCATTCAAACCAATTTACAAACTCTTTTCAAAATGAGTCAGTCGAGTTGTATTTACCAGTGTAAACTGACGTATTTTCCAAAAAGGTTAAGTGCAGGTACTATACGAAATAGGCTGGCTACTCCAGGCATCATTAATCAAGTCTCGCAAGCTCTAGATGTCAAAGTCTGTTGAACAGTTTTCTTTTTATTTGATCCGCCTGTGGATCCTTTACTTTCCGTTGTAATACTTGATATTACTTTATATTCGGATTGTAATATATTTTGCTTCCGCTGTGCATTTAAATATTGTGTTGTTTGACTATGATGATATCAACTACGTCACGATACTCTCCACCGGGCCCACCGGTCAAACGTGGAAATATAGGGGTGTGACAGGTTGGTATCAGAGCCAACATTGAGTGAATTAAACACTAGTCTTTGGTGTTTAATCTCAGTGACACAGTAGCACATTCCTTGACCTTCTGAGTCTAGACTTAACATAGGAATATTCTCAATCCTCATCTGGAAATTTTGCTTCCAATTTTTATATATTGGATACGTGGCCAAGCGAAGAAGCCGTAATAGGAATTCTCCACACCCGGAGCCTTGAATTGCTGACCTTCGTATAGCGGCTAGGATGAAACGTGCAACCAAGGAGAAAGCATTCAGAAATAAAATGAAGAAGAAACTCCTTTTGCTGAAGATCGTTTCCTTAAAAGTCTTTATAACGATATTTATCTTTTAGTCCCTTCGAGGACAACATTATTCCTTTCAAGTCCCGTTTAGGGCAACCTTGAACTTTTTAATTTTATAGTGGAATGACTAAATATTCATCCTAATCAGGAAATATGAAATAAATAAAAATAACATTCCTTTTATAAGATCTACCATTATAATAAAATGGCAAAATCTAAAAAAGGATAAGACCTAGCCACGTGTCATTTTAAGGCAGGGCCAAGACGATAGTTCCTCGGCTAGATTCAGATCCTTATTAACATCTCGATTTAAAAAAAAGAATCTTAAAGGTAAACCTAGCCTATATTACAAGGCCAAGATGGTAGAACCTATTCAAGAGATTCAAATCCTTGTTAACACCTAAGAACGTGTTAGCACTCTTGACAGATGTGATTCGAGAAAATCACAACAGTCATTCTTATATTGGATTCTTCCAATTTTCTTATCTAGTCTAGTGATTTAGAAATCATGGCTTGTATCATCCTATAAGATGATCATATTATAAACATCCGTTAGTGATGAAGTGCCTACGGGCTAAACTTGTTGTCCAATAAGACAACGACAGTGGTGGTCTTTGACCCCTGTCTAAAGATGTTGGAATACGTCCAAACATATTAGTCGGTAGGATCTATACGATCTCGACTAATAGCATCTGAAAAGATGATCATACCATAAACATCCCTTAGAAGGGAAATGCCTACGGGCTATAATTAACGTCCTCTGGGACTAAAGACAGTGGTAGCCTACAACTCCCTGTCAAGAAAAGGTAATGAACTTTGATTCAAACCTTAATGCCTCGATTCTCTGAAATCATGGCTTATAAATTAAACTTGTCCACGTGACTAGGCCTTTTGTGCTATTACTAACTTATAAATTTGCCTCGATTCTCTGAAATCATGGCTTATAAATTAAACTTGTCCACGTGACTAGGCCTTTTGTGCTATTACTAACTTATAAATTAGGATTTATGATAAAAATCCTGAATAAAATAAATATAATTTCTTTTCCTGCCAGTATACATTTTAAAAAGAATCTTAAAGGTACGACCTAGCCTATATGTCATTCCAGACGAGGCCAAGATGGTAGAACCTATTCAAAGGATTCAAATCCTTGTAACATTGTAAATATGTTAACACTCCTGGCAACAGTGATGCGATAAAATCACACTTGTCATCTTTATATTAGGAAATTTTTCCAAAACCCTTATTTTTAGCGTAAATGATCAAGAGGAATCATGGCTAATAAATGTTGAACATGATGAACACATCAAAACATCCATTGGGATGTATACCTACGGGCAAGGATGTATACATGAAAAGATAGTTTTATTTCATAACTTCTTGTCAAGACAATGAATTATGAAATTTTCCGATCCAAAGGAATCATTGATTATGTTTTAAAATTTCCCTAGTGACAAGCCCTCTGTGCCATAAAAAAAAGTCCTTGGGACAAGCCCTTATGCTATATAAAATGTCGATACGACATTGACAGTCGTGACTTATGTCCCCTGTCTAATAAATATGAAGGATTATATTCCGTTTAAACGCCAAAGATGGTTTATCTAAAAACCTAGGCCAAGCATAATCAAATGAATTTAATACTATCTATTGGTCTATATGGTTGAGTTACACCATGGCTATTTAATCGTCAAGTTCGACAATTCGCTATGTAATTAAACAAATTATTACTACTTGGATGGTAGCCTTCAAAGCTTCACCACGGCTGACTCCTCTGGAGCTCACAATCATCCAGTTAGTCAGAATGATGTACATTGACTAGCCTTTGTGGCAAAATAAATTATCTTCCAAAAAGATGACGGTTGTAGTCTTTGACTCTCTGTCCAAAGGTGAAGAACTATGTTCGAACCTTAAGATCTCTGATCCAATAAGATTGCGGCTTATATATTAATGCCTTAAGTGCCATATCTTATATGTCCTTTGTGACAAGGCCTTCGTGCCTATGATTATTAAAGTCCTTCGTGACAAGCCTTCCAACTATTTAAAGATTTTCGTTATGACAAGGACAATTGTGACATTGTGATCCCCTGTCAAAAGGTAATGGACTCGGTCCAAACCATAAACACAATTGATGGTCCTTTTTGACCTAGGCTAAATATAATTGACATACTTTCTAGTAGCATGCTATAAGGAAGTTATAAACCTAACAGCCATTATGGTTTAATAATACCATGGCTTATAAATCATCCATTACGATGATTCCATAATAGTTTGTATCTAAGCATATGTTATTTTTGGTGTTTAGTACCAAAACTCCAGATATTAAATATAAGGTATAACTTACCAATGGAATCTATAATGACCATCTCTCCCATCCTCGAAGATAATCCTTTCATAAGAATCTGGAGTACTTTTCCCCAAAAAGAGTACGGCAATATATATTACTTTATTTTATTTTATTATTTTTCTCATTGTTTTCTATCGCCTGTGAATGCCAAACTATGTTTGATAAAAGCGCCATATGATAATTGGTATATCTTAATATGTTCCATGGATTGCTTCCATGCCTGATCAGTATGGAGGTTTAATGCATGGGACCACAAAGATATTCCGATGGTCATAGAGTACTAAAGTCAACTAATGGTATTCAAAGGAGATATCCAGAATGGAATTGTCCAAGTAAATGTTCCCAATTAAGGAATTCGTGGACTAGTAACATAAATGTGTCACTTATTTGACACAAGCAATGAGGGGTGAGCTGGAGCCTGAGATATGGAAATCTCTGTAACCTCCTTGTACCTTGATTATCTTCTCCTAAGATTACCCTGTTTACCCCTGAAAGGCAGGTAGAATTAAGATTTATATCCCATTAAGGCTGTATTATTATGAAATCTCCAAGACGGCTAGTACCATTATTAGAAGAATCGAAAACCCTGGTTAAGTAAGTTTTAAGATATGGATTCATATAGCCTAACTCAATATCCTGAGAATTCGGTGTAGTTAGTTATGAAAGACGGTTCATTTTGCTTATGCATTGATTACCGCAACCCTAATTAGGCAACAATTAAGAATTTCCATCAGCTGCCCAGAATCATCGATTTGTTCGACTAACTGTAAGGATTAGCTATTCCTTAAGATTAATTTTGAGCAATGGTTGGAATAACCATCTCACCTTAAGATAAGCTTTTCTATAATAGCTGTTATATAAGTATCAAGGTGGAGACCTTGTAAAGATGAAATATCAAAACATCCGTTGGATGGACGAGACTTTGGAAAGTCCACTTATCTGGATCTGAAAGTTGCATTGGAAACAACGAATAAGATCATACAAATCCCTAATCATCTGTAAGTTGCCAGTATTCGGCAGAAAATCAAGAATTAATGAAAGTGGCAACCCTCCTAAATTCTTGTTAAGGAATAAGGATCAACAAAAAGTATCACCCAGGAAGGGTGTACCAAATTTGTTAAATTATCAGGCTAGTTAAGCCCTGAATATATAGAATCATTCGAAGGAAATCGAATGTATCAAGATCAAGTAGCTTATAAGCTAAAACCTATTTAAGGAGCTTGGTGGAGCTCGCAATACATTACACACTAGTGACTGAAGGGTGTGTTTCGCCAATAAGTCAAGAAGCACTATCACATAATGATATGCAAATTTATGATGTGATGAGCATCCTGTATTGATTAAGGATCAACAGGTTAAGAAGCTCCAAAAAGGATACATGTACCTATTATACAGGTCAACTTTGAGAGCTTAGAAAGACTCCAGATATGTTATAGGAGTTAAGTCCATTATGCGACAAAAAGTACTTCCAGCATCTTAACAAATCTCGAGGTCGAGATTTCTTTTAAGGGGGTGAGGATGTAACACCCCAAAAATTTACGTCCTATAATGTATTGACACGTGTCATAAGCTTGAACGTGTGAAAGTATACTCTAGAGGGACTAAAGTTGACAAACATGGAAAGTATGTGAATATAAGGGTTCAAAATGTCAACAAGGGATAAATATAATTTACAGTAACCCTACATGATGCTCATACCCTTACACGAATAAATCATGGATCATGCGAAACTAATTATGAAAGAAAGTGAGAGATTACAAAGTACAGGGGTTAAATGTGTCAACATGTTTAAGTTATACCTCTGAGTGACCTTTTAGCAAACCCGAAGCTTTGTAACGATTAATTATGCTCACTAGAATGCACGATAAAAATTTCATAAAGTTTCGTTATCGTATGAGAAAGTTATGATCAAAATCGTATGCGAGGGGTTAAAGCGTCAACGTTGAAAATTATGACTTTTCGGGTGATAACAAAGTGACCAAGGACTTAACAAAGTGGGTATAAGTCTTGAAGCCCTTATGTGTAAATTTAGAGGGCTCAAAATGCAAGAAATAAGTTTGATTGACCTTTCGAAGGACCAAGAGCCAGGGATGCAAACTGAAAAGAACTTTGTTGCCCAGATGACTGGCTTACGGACCGTAAAGGTCCACCCTTACGGTCCGTAAAGGCTGCCCAGATGCAGAAAATCATGAAACTTGGCTGTTCAGCCTTGGAACTGACTTAGATCAGATATTTTCACTTCAAGGGCGACCCCTACATGTTCCTAGGCCTTAGGGGCACTTGTAAATGATCTGAGAACATTGCTAGACTTAGTTGTCATGATCTTAAGCTCTCAAATTCACTATAAAAGGCCACAATGTTGCAACATTGTGATCACACCATTCCATCTGCATTTGGGGAGCTTCTTGGAGCATAAGAGCAGACCCTAAGCCTTCCTAATCGTGCATAGGACTTCAGTAAGTATGCTTAACCTTTCTTAGTTGAGTTTTTACTTAGTTTTAGCTTAAAAGTCAAACCGTCGTAATTAACGGTTGACTTAGCGATTAATCATTAATGGTCCAATGATTAGTCGAATTGAAGGTAGTTATAAGTTGGTAATTATGTGGGCAATAAACCTTAAAAGGGCACCCTCTGATTCCCACTCTAACTAGGACTTTTGTCGGGTCAAAGTTGTTAATAAAAAGTCAACAGGATTCTAATTTGCGATTTAAAACATAATTAACAATGTAGAAGCTTTGCAACCTGTTTTATTACTTTTATAACTTAGTAATTAATGTAAGAACATGTCTAAGCATGTTCGACCCGACAATTTTCTGTTTAGACCCGGTTCGGAACCGAAAGTCGCAAAACTTTGACTTTTGCTTGGACTTCAGTTCTGACCCATTTTAGATAGGTTGGGAAATGCCTTAGGACTTCCTTAGGACCAGGCTACATGTTGGTATAACCCTCTGTGGTTGGTTTGTTGTTTGTCCGATTCGTTTACATGTTTCCGTTAATTGCTTAATGTTGACCATAATGCCCTTTTGACCATAAAACGAGAATTTTAGAAATATGAAAGGACAATAATATTTACTACTGATTTATAAACATGTCCCTAAAATTTCACATCAGTTGGAGGTCTAGATTAGGAGTTATGCTCATTAGCGTAATTATAACGCCTTTTAGTAATTAAAAGGCGCAATTAGCATAAAGCCTATCTAAACCCAATTTTTGACACCAAACCTTTTACCCACTGATGTAATATAATATTTTAGGATTTTTAAAGATTTTGAATTATTTTTAACCTGCTCATAACCTAAGGTTATGGCATTGATTCGGTAAATGCCGATTATACCCTTTTCGGTCATAAGATGAGTTCTACATAATATTTTGACACCAATCCAATTTCTACTGATTTTATATAATAAATAAAGTATTTTGAACTTTATAACCTGATCAGAAAACTCAGATTTCCGGTATAACCCGAAAATCGCTTAAAATGGTTTTTAAAGCGTATTAAACGCATAGTTTGAGTTTAAAACCATTTTGTCATCTAAGACCTATTACCAACTGATATGACCTAATAAAATAAGTTATTTTACTGATATATTCAGAACCGAATCTCAGAATCTCAATTAACCTCTTTTATAATCTTTAAAATGACCAAAATACCCCTACGGGGCTTATTTTGAGATTAAACTCGTTTTGGGCATAATGGAAGGTATCCTACTGATATCACAACATATTTAAGGCATATTAACTTAGGAAACCTGTATATGACCCTTATGGATACCCGTTACGCTTCTTGCGCGTTCGGTTCGGTTTATGTAACTAGTTTGCATAAATTAGCCGAAACGGGTCAAACCTTATCGTTTTTACCTCAAAATCCAGAATGTGTTTAGATTACCCATATAAGACAAGTCTTCAAACTTGTCGGGTCTAAATCACGTTCTATTCCGGTCTTCGCCTTATCATGCGTTTGAACCGTATCTTCCTTTTGAAAACTAACCGGTCTAAGTCAAGACTTAATTAAAGACCCGTTAGGATTCTAATAGGTTATCAAAAACCTTCATTCCAGATTAGGAGCCCAGTAAAAGATATCTGTACTTGCTGAATTGATATACGGCTGGGATTGAATTTATATTTAGCTCAGGTAAATACTCTTAACTTATTTCCCTATACGGGCTTGGGATACGGTATCATAAAAATACCGCTTGGTCGGGTATGTAATCATTTACATCGGATTGTGATTAATGAAAATAACATGACTCGTTTTAATCTGTATTATTTGGTGTATGGCCTTTGGGAGTTAAATGACCATGTCCCGGATATCCTTGACATCATTGTATTATAAAATGGCCACGACCTAAGCACGGGGTGTAGGCGTACACCTGACAGATGCATTATGTAAAAACTGGTAATCCACTCAGAGGTATCATCCTTGTGGGCATTATACCGGAACTGGTAATCCACTTAAAGGATGATAGCATGTGGGCATTATACCTGTGGCGTGTCAGTTAATCTAGTCCGGCCCTACAAACCGGCCCTAATGGACGATAAATAAGTAAAAGTGTATACAAGATTATCTACAAATAATTGTCCCAAGTTATAAAAGATATTTTGTGCCGAAGTGCATTCAAACCAATTTACAAACTCTTTTCAAAATGAGTCAGTTAAGTTGTATTTACCAGTGTAAACTGACGTATTTTCCAAAAAGGTTAAGTGCAGGTACTATACGAAATAGGCTGGCTACTCCAGGCATCATTAATCAAGTCTCGCAAGCTCTAGATGTCAAAGTCTGTTGAACAGTTTTCTTTTTATTTGATCCGCCTGTGGATCCTTTACTTTCCGTTGTAATACTTGATATTACTTTATATTCGGATTGTAATATATTTTGCTTCCGCTGTGCATTTAAATATTGTGTTGTTTGACTATGATGATATCAACTACGTCACGATACTCCCCACCGGGCCCACCGGTCAAACGTGGAAATATAGGGGTGTGACATATAACTTGGGAAAATTATTTAAAAATAATCTTCTATACAGTTTTACTCATTTGTCGTCCATCAGGGCCGGTTGTAGGGCCGGTCTAGATTAACTGACACGCCACGGTATAATGCCCACAAGGTTGATTCCTTTAGTGGGTTACCAGTTTTTACATAATGTATCTGTCAGGTGTACGCCTACACCCCGTGCTTAGGTCGTGGCCATTTCTTTGAATGATGCCAAGGATATCTGGGACATGGTCATTTAACCCCCAAAGGCCATACACCAAATAATACATATTAAATGGGTCATGCAAATACATTAATCACAATCCGATTTAAATGACTACACACACCCGACCAAGCGGTACTTTTATAGTACCGTATCCCAAGCCCGTATAGGGAAAATAAGTTAAGAGTATTTACCTGAGCAAAGTATAAATCAAATACAGCAAGTGCACGTAGCTTTTACTGGGCTCCTAATCTGGAACGAAGGTTTTTAATAACCTATTAGAATCCTAACAGGTCTTTAATTAAGCTTAGACTTAGGCCGGTTAGTTTTCAAAAGGAAGGCACGATTCAAACGCATGATAAAGCGAAGACCGGTTTAGAATGTGGTTTTGACCCGACAAGCTTGTATGCTTGTTTAATATGTGTAACTTAAACACATTCTGGTTTTGAGACAAAACGATATGGTTTGACCCGTTTCGGCTAATATATGCAAACTAGTTACATACGCCGATCCGAACGCGAAAAGTGCGTAACAAGTAACCAAATGAGTCATATGCAAATTTCCTAAGTTAATATGCCTTAAACATGTTGTGACATCAGTAAGATATCTTCTATTATGCCCAAAATGATTTTATACACAACCTATGCCTTGTAGGGGCATTTTGGTCATTTAAAAGTTTATAAAAGAGTTTAAATAGTAATCTGAGTTACAGGTCTGATTAAATCAGTAAATATACTTAATTTACTAAGTTATAACTGTAGGGTATCATATATATGTGAAATTTATTAATTATAACCATACTATGCACCGTAGGGGCATTTTGGTAATTTCACATAAGCCTAAAGGGTCAAAACTGGAAATCTGAGTTTAAGAATTTTGCTTACTGTTAAAATATAAAAATTTACTGAAAATATCAGTAGGCATTAACCCTTATATGTTTAAAATAGTTTTAATACATACTATGCGTTAAAAACGCTTAAAAAGGCGATTTGGAGCCATTTCCGGGTTTTCAAAGGAAAGCTGATATTTTTATAATTCCAGAAGGCTCAAAATATTCTATTTATCATTTTGGATCAGTAGAAAAATTTTTGGGGTCAAAAGGATTTGTAAAACTCATTTTATAGCCCAAAAGGGCAAAACCGGTAATTACCGAATCAAGCTTAGAACTCTAAGTTATGCTCAGCCTAAAAATAAATAAAAATCTCCAAAAATTCCAAAATATTATTTTATATCAGTGGGTAAAAAGTTTGATATCAAAAATTGGGTTTAGATAGGCTATATGCTAATTATGCGGTTTTATTAATAAAAAGCTTCTTATTTACGCTAACGAGCATAACTCCTAATCTAGACCTCAAACTGATGTCCAATTTTAGGTACAAGTTTATAAATCAGTAGTGAAGGTTTCTATTCTTTCACTTTTTCAAAAATCACATTTTAAGGTGATAAGGGCATAATAGTCAACATTTAAGCATTTAACGGAATCATGCATATGAATCGGATAACTAATGAACCAAGTTGTATAATCACAGAGGGTTATACTTATAGGTAACTTGGTCCTAATAAGGCTCTAAGGCATTCCTAATTCATGCTTAAACGGGTCAGAACTGAAAGTCAAAGCAAAATTCAAACTATGCGACTTTCGGTCCCGAACCGAGCCTAAACTGAAAATTGTCGGGTTGAACATGTTCTTACATTAATTACCAAGTTATATTAATGACAAAACAGGTTGCATAGCTTCTACATTGCTAATTATGCATTTATTTGAAAATTAGCTTTCTGTTGACTTTTTATAATTAAGCTTGACCCGACAATTGACCTAGTTAGAGTGGGAATCAGAGAGTACCCTTTTAAGGGTTTATTACCCACATAATTACCAACTCATAGGTATTTTTAATTCGAGATTTGACTGAACAATTATTGATTAATCTCGAAGTCAAACCTTAATTACGACGGTTTGACTTTTAGCTAATTAATTAAGCTAAACTGAATTAAAGGAGGTTTACTGAAGTCCTAAGCACGACTAGAGATCACTAGGAAGGGTGCTTGAGCTCCAGGAACCTCCAAGAAGTGAGTTATGAAACTTTCAAGTGAATGAGCAAATGAAGAACCCAACTTATGGCCTTTATATAGGTTTCTTAGAGCTTCAAGATCATTCCAACAAGGTCTATGAATGTTCCCTGATCATTCCAAGTGTCCCTAGGCCCTTAAAAACCATCAAACAAGCCCATAGGATCGAAAACAAGCATTTAAGTCGGTTAAACCTGCTGGAACAGGCAGCTGGTAAGAATTTCTGCATCTGGCATCCTCAGGCGGCCCGCGTAAGACTTGGTCCTGGTCTTACGCGGCCCGTGTCAAGGCCTGGTCTGGTCAACAAGTTTGCAAACTTTGCACTTTAGGTCCCTGGTCCTTGTAAACTCAATTTCCACATGGTTTCTTGCACTTTTAACCCCCAAACTTGACTTTTAAGGACCCCAAGTCATAAACCAACTTTGTTAAGTCCCCGGTTATTCATACGATCACCGAAAAGTCTCAAATTTCAACGTTGACGCTTTTAACCCCTCGCATACGAATATTGTCATAACTTTCTCATACTTAATCGAAACCTTGTGAAATTTTTATCACACATTCTCGTGTGTATAATTAATCATTACAAAGCTTCGGGTTTTGCTAAAAGGTCACTCAGAGGTATACTTTAAACATGTTGACACATTTAACCCCTGTAGTTTGTAATTCCTCACTTTCTTTCACAATTAGCTTCGTATGATCCATGATTTATTCGTTTAAGGGTATAACCATCATGTAGGGTTATTGTGAAGTATATTTATTCATTGTTGACCTTTTGAACCCTTATATTCACATAGTTTCTCTGTTTGTCAATTTTAGTCCCTCTAAATCAATCCTTTGCACGTTTTAAGTCCATGACACGTGTCGATACATTATTGGACATGAATTTTCGAGGTGTTACACCCTCACCCCCTTAAAAGAAATCTCGACCTCGAGATTTCCTGAAATAAATGAGGGTATTTCTCTTTCATTGTGGACTCTACCTCCCACGTGTATTCGGGACCTCTGCGGGCATCCCATTTAACCTTGACAATAGGCACATGTTTCCTTCGAAGCTTCTTAACCTGTCGATCCTCAATCGACAAAGGTTTTTCCACAAATTTCAAGCTCTCATCTATATGCACATCTGTATGCGGTATGACTAGCGATTCATCTGCTAAACATTTCTTCAGATTGCAGATATGGAACACATTATGAATACTACTGAGCTCTTCAGGTAAGTTTAACTTGTAAGCCACTGATCCAACCCATTCGATGATCTCGAATGGTCCTATATACCTTGGGCTTAGCTTACCCTTCTTACCAAATCGCACCACTCCTTTCCAGGGTGATACTTTAAGCAAAACCTTATCACCAACCTCAAACTTTAGAGGTTTTCGCCTTTCATCAGCATAACTTTTCTGCCTATCCCTGGCAGCTTTCAGGCGGTCACGAATCTGGACAATCTTTTCCATTGTTTCAAGGACTATATCAGGTCCTGAAAACTGAGCTTCCCCTACTTCTGCCCAACAAATAGGCGTTCGACACTTTCTACCGTATAATGCCTCAAAAGGCGCAGCCTTAATGCTTGTATGGTAGCTATTGTTATAGGAGAACTCGGTCAATGGCAGGTGCTTATCCCAACTACCACCTAAATCAATCACACATGCTCGTAGCATGTCTTCCAAAGTTTGGATTGTATGCTCACTTTGCCCATCCGTCTGAGGATGGTAAGTCGTACTAAAATTTAGGCGCGTGCCCAAGGACTGTTGGAAACTTTTCCAAAAATGTGTCGTGTATCTGGTATCTCTGTCTGAAATAATAGCCACTGGTACGCCATGTAGAGATACAATCTTATCAACATACAATTGGGCTAACATGTCGGAGCTATAAGTCTCCTTAATGGGTAGGAAATGTGCTGACTTAATCAGTCTATCAACTATCACCCATATAGTATCATTTCCCTTCTTTGTCTTTGGCAACTTGGTGATGAAATCCATCGTCACCATTTCCCATTTCCAAGTGGGAATTTCAGGTTGTTATAACAAACCTGACGGCTTCTGATGTTCAGCTTTGACTTGCGCGCATGTCAAACATTTAGCTACATAGGCAGCTATAGACTTCTTCAAGCCTATCCACCAATAGTTTGCCTTCAGATCCTGATACATCTTGTCAGCTCCAGGATGAACGGAATATTTAGAACTATGGGCTTCCTGGAGGATAACATCCCGAAGTCCTCCATAAACTGGAACCCATATTCGTCCATTTAATCTTAGGATTCCGTCCTTGCCATAGGATAACTGTTCTTCAGTTACTCCTGGCTTTTCAGCAGGATAGTTAGCTTCCAAAACAGCTTCCTTTTGTGCAGCTAACAACCTTTCGTTCAAACTGTTCTTTATCTCAATGCTCTTGGCATTGATTCTTATAGGCTTCACTCTCTCCTTTCTACTTAAGGCATCGGCGACTACATTTGCCTTGCCTGGATGGTATCTTATTTTACAGTCATAATCATTCAGAGTTTCCATCTAACGTCGCTGCCTCATGTTTAAGTCCTTCTGATTGAACAAGTGTTGATGGCTTTTGTGATCAGAATAGATCACACACTTAGTTCCATACAAATAATGCCTCCATAGTTTTAGTGCAAATACAACGGCACCTAGCTCCAAATCATGGGTGGTGTAATTCTTCTCGTGCACCTTTAACTGACGTGAAGCATAGGAAATGACCTTGCCTTTCTGCATAAGCACACATCCCATCCTAGTGTGTGATGCATCACAATATACCACAAACTCCTCTATTCCATCAGGCAATGTCAACACAGGTGCATTGCTCAACTTTTGCTTAAGAATGTCAAAGGATTCCTGCTGCTTAGGGCCTCAGTTAAACTTAATATTCTTACGTGTCAACGAAGTTAGGGGCGTAGCAATCCTTGAGAAGTTTTCTATAAATCGCCTATAGTATCCTGCTAAACCTAGGAAGCTACGAATCTCTGTAGGCGTCTTTGGCTCTTGCCAATTCATGACAGCTTCAACCTTAGCGGGATCTACTTAGATACCACGCTCACTGACCACATGTCCAAGGAATTAGACTTCACGAAGCCAGAATTCACACTTTGAAAACTTGGCGTAGAGCTTCTCCTGCTGAAGCAGTTCCAGAATGCATCGAAGATGCTTCTCATGGTCAGCTTGACTCTTTGAATAAATCAGGATGTCATCAATGAAGACGATAACAAATTTGTCCAAGTATGGCTTGCAGACACGGTTCATGAGATCCATGAATGCTGCAGGTGCATTAGTGAGCCCAAAAGGCATCACTAAGAACTCGTAATGACCATAACGAGTCCTAAATACAGTCTTGTGTACATCTTCATCTTTAACCTTCAATTGATGATAGCCTGACCTCAAATCAATCTTAGAAAAGTAGCTTGCCCCTTGTAATTGATCGAACAGATCATCGATCCTGGGCAAAGGATACCTATTCTTGATAGTGACCTTGTTAAGCTCGCGGTAATCAATGCATAGACGCATTGATCCGTCCTTCTTCTTGACAAACAAGATCGGTGCTCCCCATGGAGACGAACTAGGTCTAATAAAACCTTTGGCTAGTAAATCATCTAGCTGCGTCCTCAATTCCTTTATCTATGTTGGTGCCAACCTATAAGGCGCTCTTGCCACAGGTGCTGCTCCGGGGATAATGTCAATTCTGAATTCTACTTGCCTATCTGGTGGTAAACCAGGTAGTTCTTCAGGAAAAACTTCAGGGTACTCAGAAATGACGGGAATATCTTCAATCTTGGGTCTCTGCTCGTCAATGGTTACTTGTGCCATATAAATGACACAACCCTTCTTCAGACATCTAGATGCCTTGAGCATAGACACTTGCTCAGGCAATCCATATTGGGTATCTCCCTGAATGGTAAGTGACTCACCAGACGGAGTCTTGACCACCACTTGCTTCTTATTGCACACAATCTGAGCTTGGTTATGGGATAACCAATCCATGCCTAATACTATATCAAAACCGGCTAACTTCAAAGGAATTAAGGTTAATGGAAAAGAGTGGTTCCTAATGGATACAACACATCCATCTAACACTATGGATGCGGTTTCTATGGTTCCATCAGCTAATTCCACCTCATATTTCACACTTAAGGTTCTAACAGGTAGGTTTAACAACTTACAGAACTTATCATCAACAAAAGACTTATCTGCCCCGGAATCAAATAATACTCTTGCGTAAACATCATTTATGAGGAAGGTACATGTGATCACATTGTCGTTCTGAATTGCCTCCTGTGCGTTCATCTGGAAGACCCTAGCATTGGTCTTATTGGCTTCCTCAGGCTTCTTGGCGTATTTAGGGCAGTTGGTCTTAATATGCCCTTTTTCATTGCAATTGTAGCATGTGGCATCCTTAATCTTCTTGCAATCAATAGTCTTGTGCTCTTTAGACTTGCATAACCCACATGCAGGTGATCCTGACGGAGACTTGGACTCAAGCCTGCATTTTCCAAAGTGGCGTTTTTGGCAAGTCGGGCACTTTGGCTTCTCCTCTGTTTGCTGATTACCTTTGTTGGACCCAGATTCTTTCTTGTGGTCCGTATTACCTTTGTGCTTCTTCTCAAATCTTCGTGAGGTATCATCCTCACGCTTCCTCTTACTTTCTTCAGAATTCTTTAGCGATCTCAGACTGACCGCATCTAAAGTAAGAGACAGAGATAAATCAGCTGCTGACCTAAACGTAGCAGGTCTTGAAGCCTTAACACTGGCTTTGATTTCTGGGGCTAAACCCCCAATGAAGCGAGCAATTCGTTTGGGTTCTGGTGTTACAAGGTAAGGAACCAGCCTAGACATGGTATTGAAACTTGTAAGATAGGCTTGGCAATCTAGGTTTTTCATAACCAATGATAAGAAATCTGACTCGATCCTTTCAACCTCATGTTGAGGGAAGTAGTTCTCTTTAATAAGAGCAATGAACTGATCCCATGACATATTGTAGAGTGGGATCTTCCCAGCAGCTTGAATGAGAGACTTCCACCAAGCTAATGTCTCTCCCTTGAACGATTGGGATACATACTTCACTATATCCCTTTCAGCACAACCGCTGATAACAACAGTGTCCATTTCATCTAACCAAGTCATACAATCTATTGCCCCTTTCTCCCCAGTGAAATCCCAGGTTTGCAGGAAACAAAGTACTTATACGTACAGGACTTGGTACGCGCTCCATCATCGAACACTATCCTCTTGGATGGAACACTGTGTTGGTTTGAGGAATGTTCAACATCCTCTTTCTTGGGTTCATCTTTCTTAGAGGGTGGCTTGCTGTGAGCTTCTGAATGAGTCTTAGGAACAGACTTAGAGTGGAGTACTGAAGAAGTTCTACTATGCGTCCCACTAAACTCCCTGAATTGCTCCTCTACAGCTTTAGATACAACTGTATCAATCAGTGTACGGAGCTCTCCTCTGGTTATATTAATCTTATCATCATCGTGATTTTCCAGGGGATGACTGTTTACTTCTTCTGACCTAGCCATGTAGCTTTAATTGCTACATAAAATCAAACAAGAACAAGGTTTATATACAAGCTTATACAGTTTTATCGTTTTAGACGATTTATTAACCATGGTTTTAAGAACCATTTTAGTTAATTTGTTAAGTATATAATTATTCAGGATCTTTATCATAACCCTAAGTTATAAGTTAATAATGGCACATAAGGCCTAGTCACGTAGACAAGTTTAATTTATAAGCCCTGATTTTATGGAATCGAGACATTAAGGTATGAATCAAAGTTCATTACCTTTTCTTGACAGGGAGTTGTAGGCTACCACTGTCTTTAGTCCCAGAGGACGTTAATTATAGCCCGTGGGCAATTCATCCTTAAGGGATGATTATATAAATAAGGGAATTTAGAATAACCCAATTTAAGAATGACGTATGTGATTTTATCGAAACACATTTTTCAAGCATGTTAATATGCTTTCATATGTTTAGCAAGGATTTGAATCTTTTGAATAGGTTTTACCATCTTGGCCATGTCTGCAATGACATTTAGGCTAGGTTTTACCTTTAAGATTCTCTTTAATATTTAACGCAGAGCAATCCTAAATTGAGATGTTAACAAGGATCTGAATCTAATTGTGGAACTACCATCTTGGCCCTGTCTTAAGGTGACATACGGCTAGGTCTTGTCCTTTTTAGATTTTTCCACTTTATTATAATGGTAGATCTTATAATATAGGAATCTAACCATCCCATAAAAATTTAAACAAGTACATGGTTGCCCTAAACGGGACTTCTAACTCAAAATGACTTGCCCATGCAAAGGCTAATCAGAAAAAAATAACAAAGGAAATAAATAAAGGACCAAATAAAATGAATTAGGATTAGTCCTAAGTTCTTGTCTAGACTCGAGAATGTGCAACTGTGTAACTGAGATTAAAAACAAGAGGCTAGTGTTTAATTCACTCAGTGTTGGCTCTGATACCAACCTGTCACACCCCGACATTTCCACGTATTACTAGTGGGCCCGGTGGGGAGTATCGTGACGTAGTTGATATCATCATAGTCAAACAACACAATATATATAAATGCACAGGGGAAGCAAAAGATAGATTTATTTCAACCAAATAAAATGTAATATTTAAGTATCACAAAGTGGCCGAAACAGATCCACAGGCGGATCAAATAAAAAGGAAAACTGTTCAACAGACTTTGACATCTAGAGCTTGCGAGACTTGATTATTGATGCCTGGAGTAGCCAGCCTATTACGTATAGTACCTGCACTTAGCCTTTTTGGAAAATACGTCAGTTTACACTGGTAAAAACAACTTAACTGACTCATTTTGAAAAGAGTTTGAAAATTGATTTGGATGCACTTCGGCAAAAATATCTTTTATAACTTGGGACAATTATTTAAAAATAATCTTGTATACAGTTTTACTCATTTGTCGTCCATCAGGGCCGGTTGTAGGGCCGGTCTAGATTAACTGACACGCCACAGGTATAATGCCCACAAGGTTGATTCCTTTAGTGGGTTACCAGTTTTTACATAATGCATCTGTCAGGTGTACGCCTACACCCCGTGCTTAGGTCGTGGCCATTTCTTTGAATGATGCCAAGGATATCCGGGACATGGTCATTTAACCCCCAAAGGCCATACACCAAATAATACATATTAAATGGGTCATGCAAATACATCAATCACAATCCGATTTAAATGACTACACACACCCGACCAAGCGGTACTTTTATAGTACCGTATCCCAAGCCCGTATAGGGAAAATAATTTAAGAGTATTTACCTGAGCAAAGTATAAATCAAATACAGCAAGTGCACGTAGATTTTACTGGGCTCCTAATCTGGAAAGAAGGTTTTTAATAACCTATTAGAATCCTAACAGGTCTTTAATTAAGCTTAGACTTAGACTGGTTAGTTTTCAAAAGGAAGGCACGGTTCAAACGCATGATAAAGCGAAGATCGGTTTAGAATGTGGTTTTGACCTGACAAGCTTGTATGCTTGTTTAATATGGGTAACATAAACACATTCTGGGTTTTGAGACAAAACGATATGGTTTGACCCGTTTCGGCTAATATATGCAAACTAGTTACATACGCCGATCCGAACGCGAAAAGTGCGTAACGAGTAACCAAATGAGTCATATGCAAATTTCCTAAGTTAATATGCCTTAAACATGTTGTGACATCAGTAAGATATCTTCTATTATGCCCAAAATGATTTTATACACAACCTATGCCTTGTAGGGGCATTTTGGTCATTTAAAAGTTTATAAAAGAGTTTAAATAGTAATCTGAGTTACAGGTATGATTAAATCAGTAAATATACTTAATTTACTAAGTTATAATAGTAGGGTATCATATATATGTGAAATTTATTAATTATAACCATACTATGCACCGTAGGGGCATTCTGGTAATTTCACATAAGCCTAAAGGGTCAAAACTGGAAATCTGAGTTTAAGACTTTTGCTTACTGTTAAAATATAAAAATTTACTGAAAATATCAGTAGGCATTAACCCTTATATGTTTAAAATAGTTTTAATACATACTATGCGTTAAAAACGCTTAAAAAGGCGATTTGGAGCCATTTCCGCGTTTTCAAAGGAAAGCTGATATTTTTTAAATTCCAGAAGGCTCAAAATATTCTATTTATCATTTTGGATCAGTAGAAAAAGGTTTGGGGTCAAAAGGATTTGTAAAACTCATTTTATAGCCCAAAAGGGCAAAACCGGCAATTACGGAATCAAGCTTAGAACTCTAAGTTATGCTCAGCCTAAAAATAAATAAAAATCTCCAAAATATTATTTTTTATCAGTGGGTAAAAAGTTTGATATCAAAAATTGGGTTTAGATAGGCTATATGCTAATTATGCGGTTTTATTAATAAAAAACTTCTTATTTACGCTAACGAGCATAACTCCTAATCTAGACCTCAAACTGATGTCCAATTTTAGGTACAAGTTTATAAATCATTAGTGAAAGTTTCTATTCTTTCACTTTTTCAAAAATCACATTTTAAGGTGATAAGGGCATAATAGTCAACATTTAAGCATTTAACGGAATCATGCATATGAATCGGATAACTAATGAACCAAGTTGTATAATCACAGAGGGTTATACTTATAGGTAACTTGGTCCTAATAAGGCTCTAAGGCATTCCTAATTCATGCTTAAATGGGTCAGAACTGAAAGTCAAAGCAAAAGTCAAACTATGCGACTTTCGGTCCCGAACCGAGCCTAAACTGAAAATTGTCGGGTTGAACATGTTTAGACATGTTCTTACATTAATTACCAAGTTATATTAATGACAAAACAGGTTGCATAGCTTCTACATTGCTAATTATGCATTTATTTGAAAATTAGCTTTCTGTTGACTTTTTATAATTAAGCTTGACCCGACAATTGACCTAGTTAGAGTGGGAATCAGAGAGTACCATTTTAAGGGTTTATTACCCACATAATTACCAACTCATAGGTATTTTTAATTCGAGATTTGACTGAACAATTATTGATTAATCTCGAAGTCAAACCTTAATTACGACGGTTTGACTTTTAGCTAATTAATTAAGCTAAACTGAATTAAAGGAGGTTTACTGAAGTCCTAAGCATGACTAGAGATCACTAGGAAGGGTGCTTGAGCTCCAGGAACCTCCAAGAAGTGAGTTATGAAACTTTCAAGTGAATGAGCAATTGAAGAACCCAACTTATGGCCTTTATATAGGTTTCTTAGAGCTTCAAGATCATTCCAACAAGGTCTATGAATGTTCCCTGATCATTCCAAGTGTCCCTAGGCCCTTAAAAACCATCAAACAAGCCCATAAGATCGAAAAACAAGCATTTAAGTCAGTTAAACCTGCTGGAACAGGCAGCCGACAAGAATTTCTGCATCTGGCATCCTCAGGCGGCCCGCGTAAGACCTGGGCCTGGTCTTACGCGGCCCGTGTCAAGGCCTGGTCCGGTCAACAAGTTTGCAAACTTTGCACTTTAGGTCCCTGGTCCTTGTAAACTCAATTTCCACATGGTTTCTTGCACTTTTAACCCCCAAACTTGACTTTTAAGGACCCCAAGTCATAAACCAACTTTGTTAAGTCCCCGGTTATTCATACGATCACCGAAAGGTCTCAAATTTCAACGTTGATGCTTTTAACCCCTCGCATACGAATATTGTCATAACTTTCTCATACTTAATCGAAACCTTGTGAAATTTTTATCACACATTCTCGTGAGTATAATTAATCATCACAAGCTTCGGGTTTTGCTAAAAGGTCACTTAGAGGTATACTTTAAACATGTTGACACATTTAACCCCTGTAGTTTGTAATTCCTCACTTTCTTTCACAATTAGCTTCGTATGATCCATGATTTATTCGTTTAAGGGTATAACCATCATGTTGGGTTATTGTGAAGTATATTTATTCATTGTTGACCTTTTGAACCCTTATATTCACATAGTTTCTCTGTTTGTCAACTTTAGTCCCTCTAAATCAATCCTTTGCACGTTTTAAGTCCATGACACGTGTCGATACATTATTGGACATGAATTTTCGAGGTGTTACAAGAAAAGACATAGCATCAAAAAACATTAAACCTCCTCTAATCGTGCACCATTGGGAAATGACTAGCCAAACCAACTAAGCAAAAGGACAAGCGACGGATAAATGGTCACTAGTTTTCTGTATGTTCCTTGCGAGCAGACCCACAACAGGGGGAGATGATTGCCCTTCAAACCAGCAGCTCCACCTTCTTGGGAACCCATCTATTCCAAAAAAACACTGAATCGCGGGATGTTCAATCGTAACCCGAAAACAGCGCTTAGCACTCCCAACAGAAAATCTTCCAAAATCGACGAAAACCCAAATCCACCTGTCTTTGACCTCTCTACCAGCAGCCTACCCCGAAGAGAAAATTAAAGCCAGAAGCTGGTCCAGCTCAGCCGCTTCAGCAGTGGGAAATAACAAGCCATTTGCATTGCCAAGCCACCAGAACTTAGCCGGTTCTTAAGGAGGCAAAGCGTGTTAGCATCATTAGCAAAAAAGAGCCGGAAACACAGTTGCTATTAACGAGTCAGTTCCAACCCAGACGTCAAGCCAGAAAAGAATATTGTAGCCGCACCCCCACACCCTTAAATGCCTTCCTTAGATCCACACCAACCTTAGGGAGCATTGCAAGATTAGCATCTTTAAGGGAGCCAAAAACCCACCCAGCCCCTATCACATATTGACAATTATGTTTACAATATACCCAAAAGAAAAGAGAAAGTGCTCCATATCAGCTTAGCAGTCCTAATTAAACCAGATTTTGAGTTAATACAACACTTTAGAAGATAAAAAACAATGAGAAATTTATAACTTTTGTCTCTTTTTTAGAATTTCTGTTCTTGAATTTTTAGGGGTATAAAATTTCAGTCAGAATCAAAGAAACCAAAAAATCGAACCGGTCTAAAAAAAGTTTAAACCCAGTTATCTAATAATTTGTTTTGAGAAAACAACATTTTTTTCTTACAAATGTAAGCTTCAATGTGAGCCTATTGTGATCTCTATCAACCAACACAACAAATTTTAAGTTTTTATCAATAAGAGAAAAAAGAAAAAGAAACTAACATTCAACATTGTTTGATACATTCATACCAACAGAAGTCAGAAAAAATGCACATCCACCCAATTAAACTTGCACCAATCAAAAGTTCAGGCTTTCTAAATTGAGTGTCATTTTGGATCTTAACAACTACATACAAAGACATAAGACGTTGAATGTAAAACAGATAGATCTAAATGCGCGAATGCTAATCACGATCTGCATCCTCTATCTCTTCATCCTCTGGTACACCTCGTAAATAGAGAACATTGTTACATCTGCATATCAACACACAAGCCATCAATCGTTAGACAGGGATATATAATTATTATTATTACTACAAAAATTTTGTAAGCATGTATCAACACATATTATCTGTAAAAAATATATTTGAAGCAAACACGTTGACCCCGTACAAAATATATTGTAACCCATGGGGGTGTACAAAACACAAGTAAGTAAATACACAATATCCTAATAAATCCACTCTTTAGACACTCGATAATCGGTATGTATTTCTTGAGAAAAAAAAAACTTATAAACATGCTCTACTCCCATAAGAGTATAAGATTACCCCAACTTCTATCAGCTCAAAACAATTCAAGAATGATAATGACATTAGGGAAAAATATTTGAAAGGGGATTACGATTTTATAAGCTATAAAGATATTTTAACGTACCTGATCAGAATCTCTCCAAGGTTTCCAGTGAACTGACCATCAATGTATTCTTCAGAGTTTGACAGCTAGAGAACAAAACAAAAAAATAGTATTAGAAACACAAATTATATCCTATTCAGAATTTCAAAACTTCAAAATTAGGAAGTCAGTGTGTGCTTGATTTGTATATGAACATGAAATGAAATAAATTTGAAATAAAAACTCTGATCTTTAATAAAGGTTTGTTATATATGTTGGGATTGAAATTTGATGATTGGAAATAGAATTTAAAATATAAAAAAAAACCAAGAGAGAGGATGAAACAACCAACAAGTTAAATGGGTGGGTTTACAAAACCCTTATCTCATAGATTTTACTAAACCTAACCCCTTAAACCAAACACGAACAATCACTTTCATACCCAAACCCCTATCTCAAAACCTCGAACCAAACACATAATCAGTGTTGTACCTGCAAGTTCATGTATGAGTCAACTGAGACAAGATAGCCTTTGTACTACATTCCCCACTTGAGTTTCACAATCACAGCCTTCCCAGTCAAGTTGTTCAAGAAAGGTTTCGGGTAAACTGGTACCGTCTGCAATGATTAAACAATTTAGTTCCCAAATTTGAAATAGCAACAAGACAAATCTTCAAGCTTAAACATAAACACTACTATGACAAGTTATTAATCTTCAACTAAAGACTAGAGTAAATCATCAGCAACTTGCCTAAGAATCAAAATTAAAACTTCAAAACAAATTCGATATGAACAGAAATGGATTTATTAGCTTTCTCTTCTATAAAGTGTCTCCATTATCTAAAAACTTATATGCAAAAGGTGAAAGTGAATGAGATGAAATTTTCTAACAGCCACAGTTTACATGACAAAACATATAAATCTCGCAATTTTCCTAACCCACAATACCTACTCATAACTAAGTTTGATAGTACACTTTGTAGTAAAATGTGCGCATCAGGAGCACCGAGCACATAATACACACTTCACATGATGCGGTCTGATTTGGCGCCTTATGCAGTGGACCAATATATGAGCACCTTGCTTCACTTATAGAAAGTAGAAACATCACCAATATCTAGCAAACCAATGCCCAAATCTGTCCCTGCGACCCAACTTCCTGATCTAAAGAAAAATCCATTTACAAATCTTTGTGTTTCTGTTTATGAACTTCCAGTTAAGTCAGATGCAGCTGTTGACTAAAGATCTTTCATAATCATAGAGGCAGGTACATATTGGAATCAAGTCAATGGTAGCTGCAGGTACATGGTTTGTGTGGTCTTTTTCAAATGAGTTAATTGCCATTTTCGTCTTTTTCGTTTGTTCAATTATGCCAATTCAGGCCAAATTTCATGTTTGTACCATTTCCATCCCTGGCATTCTTGAAACATGTTAGTTCCGTCCAAAAATCATGAGTTAACTCCCATTTTCATCCCTGTGGTTTGTCCAATTATTCGATTCAACCATTGTTTTTTGGATGGAATTAGCATGTTTCAAGAACGTCAGGGATGTAAATGGTACAAAATTGAAATTTGGCCTGGACTGGCATAATTAGTGAAGATTACAGCTGTTTGGTTGATTAAAATGCCTAAAAATTCGGTTTTTAATAATCTATTTTAAAAAAGAAAGAAATAACCCTTATCGTCGCTATTGAGCGCTAAACATCAGATAGCGATGATCCAGCGCTACGCTACGCTGCGCTATTCGCTATAGCGCCCGCTATCATCCCATTAACAACTTTGGACACTACTATATCATGGAAGCACCAAAAGTACCTGATGCATTGTTTTAACAAACTTAAAACGAACAACATTTTAAAGTATCAGAATATGATTAATCTAAGCCTCCCTCCCACGCTTAGTTTTTCTTCTTATTAATCTCAATCTCTGTTACTAACAAAGGAGTCAATTCACAAAACCATAAATCGCCACCAGTTAAACATAAATCCATGTCTAATCAAACACACACTAACTTACATTCTCAGATTAGCCTTCAAAGCTTCATTCTAATTAGTCAACCCTAATTGAATGGTATAAACACAAATCGAATTCCTAAAATCGACTGAAAGCATACATACTGTCATCATAAACTAAAAGTTAAACAGTAATGAAATTAAAAGCCTGAAGGATCGATACTTACAGCCATGTTCGTAGAGGAGAACAAAGATCGATTGCAGCTTCGTCGACTGAGAGAGACGGTTTAGGGTTTTGAGGAGGTACTGTCGACACAAGAAGCGGAATAAATATGCTGATAATATTTATATTCTTATCCTTCGGTTAATGTTTTATTACATTCTCACCCTCTATTGTTCTTTTAGATCTCATTCCAGTCCCTCAAAGAGATATTACTAACTCACCAAATGGATCTTATGATATATTCTCCCAATTCAAACTACTATATTTTGACGAGTTCTTTTTAACGTCGAGCACTATCTTTGCGATTGACGCACAATTGCTATTAAACTTCTTGTCGTTTCGTGCATTCCAAAACTACCACATAGTTGTTAGGAATATCGACCCCACTACTTTTTTCCTTTGTTTCGACCCATTTGAGTTGGTTATCATGTTAAGTATCTCGTTACATCATGCTTTGCTGTTGCGATATGGTATTCTTAACCAAATAAAAATTTGCCCCCAAACTAATTGTGTACCCATACAGGTTACTAGCATGTGGTTCGTAGTTTCCTTCGTTCTTCCGCACCTGCAACACTGTTGGTTGACGATCTGTACACCCGCCTTGCTAATGCCTCTTTTGACGCAACTCTATCGAAACATGCCCTCCATACAAAATAATTTATTTTCGGTGGTATCCAATTATTCCAGAATTCTCATTCTTTGTCATTATCTGTTTTGTTTGCCAGGCCTATATCCCTTCGAACAACAACTAAATTGAATGGTTCGCCCATTCCGTACCCCATTCCCATTCATCTGACCGATCCCTTATGTTGTACTTTCCCAGTTCCGACATAAGTCTTCCAATCTCCCTCCACCCCTGTTCCGTATTCGGGTTTTTTTTCATGCCCAGGCCCATTGTATTGTGCTTCCCACTTTACACATAATTTGGCTTACACTCTTTTTTTTGCTAGTGCTATACAACTAGTGGTGCACAAATCGGGTTTTTTAAAAACCGGTTCCGGGTATGGAACCGGGTTCGGGTAGGATCGGGTTTTACAAAATCGGGTTTTTTTTAAAAAACCGGGTTGGGTCCGGGTCCGGGTTGTCTACAAAAAATGTATACCCTATATTGTAACACCTCGTAAAATCATGTCCAATACAGTGGTGACACGCGTCATAAACCCTGATCATGTTAAAAGATAACTTGAGAGACTAAAACTGTCAAACAGTGTAAAGATGTAAATAAAAGGACCAAAAGTGTCAACATGCCAAACTTATGCCTCTGAATTATAAGATATTCGTATTCGTTATTGAATAAATTGACGGACACAAGAAGCCGTTTGTGCTTAAAAATCAAAAGTTACGAAACACAGGGGTTAAAACTGTTAACATGTTAATTCTTACCTCTGACTGACCTTTTAACATTCCCAAAGCTTTGTAATGTATTAATATACCCTCATGAATATCTGATAAAGATTTCATAAAGATCCGGTTCAATATTGTGATGTAAATTGAAATTTCCAAGAAAAGGGTCAAAAGTGTAAATATAGTAATTCTTCATTCGAGAGACTTTTTCAAAGCATCCAAAACTTATGAATGCATGTTCCCACTCTCTAGAGCATCCCATACCTGATTAGGTTGACCATGCATGTCACACCCGCAAAATACCACATGCGGAAACCCCCGCGAGGTGTGTGACGTACCAGGATCTAGCCACCAATCACATTGAACTTATAAAGATATTTCAAATAAAACTTTCTTTTATTAAAATAAGTGTGATAATACAAGATCTATTATCCAGCGGAAGCATATCACATTTTGCTATAAGTTTCATAAAGTAGGTGTATAAAAACCAACAGACTTGTCTTGTGATTCCTTGCAACATGACCCATGACCACTCCAGCATCCCAGACAGCAGGTTCCAACAATATGCACCTAAAGGCCTGCAAGCATGCAGAAAAACGTGTATCAGACAACGCTGGTGAGTTCACTGATTTGTTAAACCGTTCGTTACCGATTACTGATTCATGTTATGGTATGCTGTGTTATGTTGATAATAACTTGATACCGCAGACGGCCCGTTTTGCCCTTCTCCAATGCTCTATCGACATTGGTCAGTTTTAAGTTATTAGTTCACGCCCGTCCTTTCCAGGTATGTCGTGAGGGTGCCAAACCAAATAGCGCTATCAACTAATAACCTGTTGCCCTACAAGCAACTTATCAATGGTAGGATTGGACTTAAGTGATAGAAAGTGAGTGTATTATCCAACGCTAACCTTTACTGAAAACCGCCTCATATTCCCTACAAGAATATGGGTTTGAGAAAACGGTCTCATATCCCCTACGAGGATATGGGTTGTTGAAAACTACCTCACATCCCCTGCAAGGATGTGGGTTTATGAAAACCCGTTTAACTGTTTTGTTTGTTTGATTGTCCCCACTGGACGCATGCTTGTTTTGAGAGAAGTGAACTCACCTTGGTTTGCTCGGTATGATTAGTTACTTGTTCACACATAATCAGTCAAAGCCTATGATGTTCATGTTCATGTACACGAAATCAGTTCACGTATGTTCATAGTGTGTATTTCGTAGCAAGGATCATCGCAAAACAGATAACAATCATTCATAACACACGTATCAGATAAGTTTACAATTCACATGCATGTTTCGAAATAGTACTTAACAGTTAAGTGAGCTGTTCATCATAAGCAAGTATTCAATTCACATATACCTAATCACATAATTGACACCTTGCATTATATGCATATGATATCATGATACACTCTAGTTGTTCGATATATATATATTGGTTAATGGAACGGCTTCACATTCCCTAGTATCCTCAGTCATCACTAACATCATTAGCAGGTGGTAACATTGTCTTTTATTATCATGCACAATATAAATCACAGTCTATTGATAGAGTTCCGAAACATCAAAGTTGTTCGTTGGTTTGTGTGTGACGAAACTCTAACTTTCGTCGTGTAGATGTGTGTGTGACGAAACTCCATGTTTCGTCGGCATGGGAGTGATGAAATTCCTCATGTTTCTTTGGGAAGGGAGTGATGAAACTCCACAAGTTTCGTCGGGCTAGGATGTGTGGCGAAACACTATGTTTCGTCAGGGTTAATCATCAGATAGTTATTGTGCACCTGCAAACCCTAACTGCCGTCGGTCGTCAACAATGCAATCACTAACATTAACAAGATCTAACACTAGCAATCCAGCAATCAATCGGACCAAGTGGCATACACATTCTTAAGTCTTACAATCCTTAGTTTATCATCTAATTAAGTCACAACAACAGTTCCACATTAAAACATGCCTGATCAGATCACTCATGTTAAACTCATACGACCCTAACCAACATCTAATGATTAATATATGAACATTAGTCTAGCCGATTACAACATGTCAATGAATCATTCATGTCCAAATAGTTTGCAAACAATGCCCTAACTCATGTCCTAATTCTACGCATGCAGGTTCGCACATAGTTAAAGCAATCAAGCAGATTTAATACTCGTATAAATGCACTAACCTAGAGATTGTAGCGAGTGCACATGAGCGGATGGGAATAATTCTTCGAATGATCTTGGCTGCCGTCGTTCGCAAGAGGGGGGGTTGTCTACTGCCGTCGCGGTTCCAAGAAAAGGGTGAGGGTGTTTAGGGTTTGTAATATTTTGTGTAATGCCATTCACAAGTTACGTATACATATAAAGAGTAGAGGTTGGGCCAAATTATGTTTATTAAAAACAGTGGATTGGGCCAAAATTATGTTTAAAATGGTGGTAGCCCAATGACCTTCTTAACCGGTTCCATATAGGCCCAAAAGCACTAGACATAAAACTAACCCATTACACACTCAGTTGCACCCAACCATTTACGTTGCGCAGGTTTATTAGAGTCACAAATGTTTAACAGACTCACTAGGGCAAAGAACGTGTAAAGAAAGTAGTGAGGAATCGGAATCACAAAACTGAAGACATTAACCTTGAAAGTTCGGGTTGTCACATCATCCCCAACTTTTAAGAAATTTCGTCCCGAAATTTGATAAGTAATCCAAAAGTGACGAGACGTCAAATCAGGATGATTGTGGATTTTCCGTGGGTACCACATCATCCCCAACTTGAAAGGGAATTTCGTCCTGAAATTCGCCAATGACAGCAAAAGTTGGTTCAACCATCTGAACAATTGAGGTTATTAGAGCTTTATCAGATATTTGCGTTCTCACGTGAACTCCGGTACACGTCTTGAGTCCCAACAAACTCTCGTGATTGGATTCCGACTGTGTTAATGAATCTTGACGTCCTGGTCCATAATTTCAGTAGATTCCTCAACAACTGCAACTTGTCATTAACCTCGGACTCTAATGGGGGTATCACAAGCGTTTCATCAACAACCGCTGCCTTAGATTCGAGACACAAATGACTTTGCATACGTTACCCAATTCGTCAGGTAACTCGAGTTTGTGAGCCATGTCACCGATTCGTTCCAGAGATCTGAATGTCCCCACACATCGTAAGCTAAGCTTGCTACATTTTCTATAGCGTACCGCACCCTCTCAGGGTGAGATTTTTTATTATGACACGTTTGCCAACAGCGAACTCCCAGTGTTTCATAAGCTTATCAGTTCTCCTGACAGTCACGCGTTGTCGTCAAGCAATTTCCGATCTAAGCAATCTTCCCAAGAGTTTCAAGTACAAGTCCAGAATCTGTGATTAGGTTGTCACCTACCTTAATCCATCAAGGAGATTAGCGTTACTGTCCATGCGATGCCTCAAACAGAGTTGTCTGAATACTAGAAGGGTAACCGTTGCAGTAAAACTCATCCAAGGGTAGGTGTCCTTCCAATTTTGCTGAGCCCATCACACGCATGCTCATTTACTCTGACCATTTATCCTATGGTGATAAGTAATGCTCATGTCTAGACGTAAGCCAAGGGTGTTGTGTAGTGCCGGTCATAAATCAGGTATAGATCAAAACCAGAGGTAACAGGAGTTGGCACCTCGTGCCTAAAAGCCGCCTCTCTCAGAGGAACATTCACAGCTGTGAAGACTTGTCAGTTTCCTTGATTGTGAGAAAGTGTGCTGGCAACGCGAGATGATCAACGATCTCCCAGGTGATATTGGTTCCGTTCTGAGTTCTGAGTAAACCAGCGACAAATCCATGGTAGTCTGTTCTCATTTTTCGTGTGGGTATTGCTAGTTGTTAATACTTCACCTTGACTTTACCACAAGTCAACCATCATTCACATACCTAGCTAGGTTGGCCTTTATGCCCGATTACCAGTACCAGATCTATAGATCCCAACTTCTCTCATCGAAATCCAGACGACTAGAATATCGAAGTCGGTGTGCTTTGCTCCACACGAGTTACCTACAGTTGTCGTATAATGAGACCCACATTCATTCCATGAGGTAGCGAGTATCGTCCGACCTGTCAAAGGTTGCCTCTCCATGCCCCGCATGGGTTCAACTTGAAAATCCTCTTCCGGTTTGAACGGGGCGAGTCTGATCAGGTAAGTTAGATTTGATAGTGAGCTGCAAAGGTCGTGCACGTTCGAGTTTCATAGCCGAAATCATCCAAAAGTTCCATCCAGCGATGCTATTAACTGATTTAGCTCTTCCGAAACCAGGGTCCACAGGAGGCTCTTGTGATCGGTCTAAGTAGTACTTTCGGTACCGTCCAAGTAATGCCTCCAACTTAAACCCAAAGACCACGGTTTCCACCGCAGGTTATGTGTTGTGCAACTCTTCTTGTAATTCCACTACGTAAATCGTCACTTTCTTGTGTTGTATCGGCATGTATCTGGGACTCTGATTCGAATCAGCATAGTATACCACAAGATCATCATTACTCTCGAACAGAAGCGATGCTTAGTGCATTGCAGAGTTGGGTTTCAAAGGCTGAAAAGAAGTCCTCCTGTTTTGTCTTCCCCGAACACAGCACCCTGCTGTGCTAAAGAGGTTACAGCGGCTCAATTTTTGAAAATTCCTCGATGAACCTGTGACAATATCTAGCGAAACCAATAAATTGTTGTATCCCCAAAGGAATCTTTGGGGCCAATCAGTTTTAACCAAAATGGGTCTTAGCGAGATCCACGTGTATTCCCACTTCGTTGATTATATGACCAAAAGGTACCTCTCCTCCCTCAGGAGCTCTACAATAAGATACGAATGCCACCCATGATGTTCCTTTCTCCTGGAAATGATCCAAAATGTCATCGATAAACACAGTCGTTTTATGTGATCCATGAAGTTGCTGATGTGTTGATTAACTCAATGGTCATGGTGTACAAAGTCGCACTGGCCATATTGTGTTCACTATGTCGCTCCAAGAACATTCACCCCTTGGACTTCCATCTGATAATAGCTCGTTTCGTTAATCAATCCTCGAATGGAAGCTTGTCCCTCGCAACTGGTCAACAGGGTGTTACTACATGGTCGAAGCGAACGGTTCTTGACTGTCACCTTGCTGAGTTCTAGATAATCAGTACACATACGAAAAGTCTTATCTTCACGGGTATAACTGGGGCTCCCCAAAGAGAAAAGCTAGGTCCGAAAAAGTTCTTGTTTGAAAGTTCCTGTAGTTGATTCGACAATTCTTGCAACCCTCCTGGTGCAAGACGGTAAGAGTACAAGTATTCAGAGCCGCCTTTGGCGTGAGGTCAACTGAGATTACGACCAACAGTTGAGGGGGTAAACCTGGAAGTTCCTCGAACAGTACACCGAGAGAAGTCACGAATAATCGGTGGATCCCCGATCCTATTTTCCTTGTCCTTGCCATCAGAAATGGTTGCTAACATAGCGAGGAAATCCCTCCGTAGGCACTCCTGGACCTTCATATCAGGAATGGCGCTAACCCTTGCACCACTCTGATGCTTTAGAACAGACAACGATCCTCCACTTGGGAGAAGGGTACGCAAAATCTTCTCCTCACAGGGTATATCTACGCGATCTCTGGACAGCCAATCCACACTAACTACTGCATCAAGACCATCAAGGATAGTAGAAGGAAGGTCGATGTCGAACACTTATCCCATAAGAGCGAGCTGGTATCCCAACAAACACATGAGGTCTCAGTTGGCTTGCCATCATCCGATTCCGCAACAGGTTCGGTTTCAAGAAGCATCAGGGTTGAACAGAACGGAGACGAAGCGATCAATTATCAGGAACGTGTAGGCCTCCTTCGTCGCCCATGCCAATCCCAAATGTCCTTCCACAAGCACCACTACCGGTGTTGTGGTTATGGTTACGAGAATTCCCAATACTGTCATTATTCCCTTAGTTGTTGTCGTCTTGACTTATCAACAGTTAATCCTTGTTGATGTGACCTTCGTTCCCATGCTGTAGGCTACGATTACGAGTACCTTGATGTTGTCGCGGCTGTTGCCTCTAATGTCGTTGCTTGTAACGGTCTCCTGCGACCCTTCACCAACAGGGTCCATCTCTTCACTTTCCGTGCCACGTCCTAAGGTACTACTCATGGTGCGGCAGTTACACATTTCACTCTACAGTCAATTGTCAGCAAGTATGTCCCGTTTGGTTCGTAAGAGTTGACTCCCATAAGTCTCTGGCTAGAGTTAAGGATTCGATTGAAGTTAATTTGCTGATGTTCGTTGCCGGTAATCAGGGTCGTCCAAATACTGAGGTCGGTAAAGTACTACGCTCATTCTCTTGTCCATCGATGTTGCAAGTTGTTTGAGTACTACACGGGCTGTTGCGAGAATGTTGCAGAAGTGATCACGCTTCGAGATTTAAGACGTCAATACATGAGTTCCAACAAACAAAGAGGAGTGAGGAAGGTGTGGACCAACCATTGACACTGCAACATCCACTCAGGGACGTTCGTACAAGCACCTAACATTCTATACAGTTCGCTAGGCGTTCAGACGAGTGTTCAAGTAATACTCGATAGCATCGAGATTCGAAAGGATTCAAAGAGGAGTGAGAATATCACGTTCATGTAGGAGACATTCACTGCTATGACTCCTATAGACTGTTGTGTTTCACATCGACTATATAACGGAACGGAACCCCTTTTTCACTTGTTAGGCCTTATTGGGACTCGCATGCTGTCGCAACCCCCGTCCCCCTATTGCAAACCCGGGAATGGGCGGCCGCGGCCAGTTTCGGTGGTATCTTGTTTTTGTCTAATTTGGCAGCAGAATTTTCATCAGGACCGTAGTTAGGAAATATTTAATCAGAGTAAAATACCACAATTTCATAATATTAAACAAATGGGTAAAACCCAAGTTTTCAGTACACACATTTTCATAGGGATACACCCAATTTTATTTAATAAAAACATCTATGCTGGCTTCTATTTGGCTTTCACATTTTGTTACCTGAAACGCGTTTAAAAATATTTTGTCAGTGGGAAATACTGGTGAGTGAATCCTAGTTTAATCAAGTTTTAATAAAAACTATTGTACAGTATTTAGGGCGGTCTTGCAATTACATTTGTTTCCAAGTCATACCAATTAACATCCATGGTACTGTCAGACCCGACTTGTGGAAATGTTACTCCTTAACCAGGTGGTAACAAATTTTGTATACAAAACCCCAACATACTCATGATAATTGTATTCTTACAAATACTCAATAACTGTTTAATATATAATTAATTGTGTGAGGTTTTGTAAAAACAATTAACACAAAAAGAGGATTACTCACATTGCTGTCTTAGGATTTTCAGTAAGGATTTCCTGGGAATAATTTATAAATTACACAAATGCACGCGTGTTAGTATAATAACCCATTTTAACATTAGCAATACCCTCCCCGAGACGGCATTCCAATGACTACGTCGGGCAGAACCACGACAGCCGTTACGGAACCCTAGATCAATCGGGCAGAGTATCTAATACGTATCCAGGGTTATAATACTTACAACGGAGCAGAACCTCGTTATTTAGGGGGGTATTATACCCGGAGATAACTTATACTATTCAGAAATTCGAGATTTAGAAAGAAAATGAACGAGCAGACTGAAGATCTGATGCCCTCTACTTATAGGGCTTCATTTTGACTTTTACGCAGCCCACGTAAGGTGTAACCCAAGGGTTACACGGCCCGCCTAGTAGGGTCGTAGGGCCTAGCTTTGACTCGTCACCACTCTAGCCTCGCCATGTGTCGCCACGTGGCGGCTTCCGGAGGATGGCGGGTGGCTAGCCTTGTCGCGGCCCGTGTGAACTTAAGAGATAGTTTACGCGCCCCGCGTAAACTTATAAAATTTTGTTTTTATTTTATTTTTAATGCTATATCACATTTCGGGCTCGGTTTTCACATACGGGGTGTTTTTAGGGACATATTGGGATATTTTAAATTTTTTTAGGGTGTATGAAAATATTACGAGGGTGTCGGTTTAGGGTTGTTATATCCTCCCCACCTTGTTTTAGAGCTCGTCCTCGAGGTCTACTGGAACAGGTGTGGATATTTCCTTTGCATTTCTGATTCAAGCTCCCATGTATATTCTGGTCCTCTTTTGGAGTCCCACTTCACTTTGACCAGAACTAATATCTTATGCTTGAGATTCTTAATTTTCCTATCTTCAATCTGTAGAGGCCTTTCTACAAACTTAAGTTGTTCATTTACCTCTATATCCTTAAGAGGTACTACAAGTGATTCATCAGCTAAGTATTTCTTGAGATTAGATACATGAAATACATCATGTATTCCTGCCATTTCATCTGGCAGTTGTAGCTGATAAGCTACAGGTCCTATTCTTCTAATAATCTCAAAAGGTCCAATATACCTGGGACTTAGCTTCCCTCTTTTGATGAATCTTACCACCCCTTTCCAAGGAGAGACTTTTAACAATACCTTGTCACCTACCTGAAATTCTAATGGCTTACGTCTGTTATCAGCATAGCTCTTCTATTGATCGCGTGCTGCTTTCAGTCGTTCTTTGACTTGAATGATTTTGTCGGTTGTTTCGTGCACTACCTCAGGTCCAGATAGTTGCTTTTCCTCAATTTCTGCCCAACAGACTGGGGTTCGGCACTTTCGTCCATAAAGTGCTTCAAATGGTGCAGCATTGATACCTTGTGTGATAACTGTTATTATAAGAAAATTCTATTAAAGGTAAGTGATCATCCCAATTACCTCTGAAATCAATTACACAAGCTCTAAGCATGTCCTCCATTGTCTGAATTGTCCTTTCGCTTTGTCCGTCCGTTTGAGGATGATAAGCTGTGCTTAGATTCAACTTGGTTCCCATTGCTTTTTGGAAACTTGCCCAAAAATGAGAGGTAAAACGGTTATCCCTATTAGAAATAATTGATAAAGGAATTCCATGTAATGAAACTATTTCATTTACATATAATTTGGCTAATTGCTCCATACTGAAAGTTTCCTTCATTGGTATAAAATGAGCTGACTTAGTTAGCCTATCTACAATTACCCAGATTGTATCATTACCTTTTCTGGTTTTGGGTAATTTGGTAACAAAATCCATTGTTATCAATTCCCATTTCCATACTGGCATCTCCAATTGTTGTAGCAAACCTGAGGGTTTCTGATGTTCAGCTTTAACTTGAGAACAAGTTAAACATTTAGAAACATAGGATGCTATATCCTTCTTCATTCCTATCCACCAGAATTTTTTCCTTAAATCCTGGTACATCTTATCACTACCTGGATGCATCGTATATTTAGACTTATGGGCTTCTTCTAATATACGGTGGCGTAGGTTTCCTAATTTAGGTATCCACATTCTCTTTTTATGGAATCTCCAAATTCCATCTGTTCCTTGTTCTAATTCTTTAATCATTCCTTTTAGTTTTTCAATATCATCCTTGATTACTGATTCTTGTGCTTTTCTAATCTGATCATTTAAATCTACTTGTAGATTTAATTTAAGAGAACGTACCCTTTCTGGCTTTTCATGATACTTTCGACTTAAAGCATCGGCCATTACATTGGCTTTTCCTGCATGATACTGGATATCACAATCATAATCACTAAGAATTTCCATCCAGCATCTTTGTTTCATATTCAACTCTTTTTGTCCAAACACATATCTTAAACTTTTATGATCTGTGAATATGGTAAACTTACTACCAAAAAGGTAATGTCTCCAAATCTTAAGGGCAAAAATTATAGCTCCTAGTTCTAGATCATGGGTTGAATAATTATCTTCATGATTCTTAAGTTGTCTAGAGGTGTAAGCTATAACATTTTGGCGTTGCATCAATACACATCCATAACCTAACTTAGAAGCGTCGCAATAGACTACAAAGTCTTCAGTTCCTTCTGGTAACACTAGTATGGGTGCATGGGTTAATCTTTGCTTAAGAATTCTAAAGGCTTCTTCCTGTGTTGGTCCCCATTCAAACTTAACGGATTTACAGGTTAACTTGGTTAAGGGAATGGCTATTCTAGAAAAATCTCGATTGAATCTTCTATAATAACCGGCCAATCCTAAGAAACTTCTAACCTTGGTTGGTGATTCAGGGGTTTTCCATTTGGTAATTGCCTCGATCTTTGTTGGATCCACATGTATTCCTTCACGATTGACTAAGTGTCCAAGAAACTGTACCTGTTCTAACCAATACTCGCACTTTGAAAAAATAGCGTAAAGCTTTTCCTTTCTTAATAGACTTAAAAGTGTGTGCAAATGCTTTGCATGATCCTCTTTACTCTTAGAGTAAATTAGAATATCATCAATAAAAACAATTATGAATTTATCCAAATATGGCTTACATATTCGGTTCATCATGTCCATGAATGCGGCTGGGGCATTGGTTAAACCAAATGGCATGACAGTAAATTCATAATGGCCATACCTTGTTCTAAATGCGGTTTTAGGAATGTCATCTTCCTGTACCTTTAATTGATGATATCCTGATCTTAAATCGATTTTAGAGAAAAATCGAGCTCCTTGCAGTTGATCGAACAGATCATCGATTCTTAGTAATGGGTACCGATTCTTAATCGTGACCTTGTTCAATTCACGGTAGTCAATGCACATACGCATTGATCCGTCCTTCTTTTTAACAAATAAAATCGATGCTCCCCATGGCGACGAGCTTGGCTGTATGAATCCTTTTTCCAGCAATTCATCTAATTGTTTCTTTAGCTCCTGCATTTCGGCTGGTGCCAAACGGTACGGTGCTTTGGCAATCGGTGCCGTTCCTGGTAGCAGGTGGATTCTGAATTCAACTTCTCTGTCTGGCAGTAGTCCTGGCAATTCTTTTGGAAATACATCTGAAAACTGAGACACTATTGGAATGTCTTTTAGTTCTTTTCCTTTAGTGTTAGTGATTATAGAAATTAAATACACTATAGATCCTTTTCTTATACAACTTGCAGTTTTCATCACAGAGATGAATTTAGTGGATCTAGATGGTTTATTTCCTTTAATTGTGATCTTTTCACCCTTTGGTGAATTTACTTGAATTGACTTTTGATCACACAAAATACTGGCTTTATTGGCTATTAACCAATCCATTCCTAATACAACATCAAATCCTGCTAGATTCATTTGTTGGTGCATGTTTGTGACAACAACTTAGATTTGGTCTTTGGATATCTTGTAATTAGATAAACGATAAACAGTTAGCGGGTTTAGCTTTGTATTAGTGAGATAATAGAGTTTGGGCTAAACAAAACCCACATTGGGTGATGGGGGACGTTTTGGGCCTAGCCCATGTAGGAACCCATGCCTAATGTTGCAACCTTGTGTTATATAAACAAGGTTAGGCTTTAGGGTTTAGGTTAATCAGCCAAAACAGTTTTAGAGAGAGAATTCGTGAGAGCTTTAGGGTTTGGACGAATTTGTGGTCTTGATTGATTGTAATTCGTTAAGATTGATAATCAATAAAGACCGGTTTGAAAGTGTCTTGTTGTTTCTGTTCTTCTACTTGTTTCTGTGCTAATCTAATCTAGAGGATTCCGCACTCTAGGTTGGATATACAATTCTGTGAAAGATCCATACGAATAGGGGACCTACAATTGGTATCAGAGCGTTAGGCTCTTGAAGGCTCGGTTCAGAATTGTTGCTGCATAAACAGGAAGAATTGTCGAAATTTTGAAACCTGAAAAATTAGGGTTTCGAAATTTCTTGTTGGCTTGATAAAATTTTCGAATTTGTTTGGCTGTTTTGATCTTCTGGTTTGTTTGATTGCTGTTTTGCAGGTTTTAGGGTTTTCAGGAAAGTGTTTGGTTGATTGTTTGGAAGAATTTTGGCTGAAAGACTTGAGGATTCGAAGACTGTTCTTCGTGTTCTTCGTGTTTTTCTATCAGTTCTTCACACTTTTCGAAAATTTTCTGCTGTTTTGCTTGTTCGATTTTGCAGGAAGTTGATACGAAATCTGCTGAATTCTGAGAAGATTAAGTTTCCAATTTTACAGAACCAGCGAATTTGGGAGACCAGCGAAATTAAGTGATACCAGCATATTTATCGGCGAAGTTAAATCCAAAGGCGACTTTGGTAACCGGATAACTTTCCACAGCGAAGTTATTACGGTTTTCGGCGAATTTACTGGCCGTCATAATAGCGAAATTAACTGGCGAAGTTGACAGCGAATTTAAGCAGCAAAATTAAATTTTCAGCAAACCTTGATCGATCAGCGAAATTGAACAAGGAACAGACCTAGCGAATTTAATCACTGACCCAACGAATTTAATCAGTAACCAGCGAAATTAACTCAGCAATTTTAAAACCAGCGAAATTAAGAGGTGGAATTTCAGTTGGCAAGCGTCGATAAAATTTCAGTGTTTTGCAAATAGAAATTGATCTGTAGCTCGTTTGACAGAACCGTTTGGACCGTTAGATTTCTTGGATTTTTAGGGTAAAAAAAAAAACTCTGGAAATTCCCGAATTTGGTTTTCGACATTATATATCATTGGATTTGTCTTTTCGAGACGATTCTAACGGTGTAAGTTAGTAACCACAGTTTTCGGAGATATTTTGTACGGTTTTACCAGTCTGTTTGCGTTAAAATGTCAAACATGATGAATTTGAAAGCACCTAAGATGATGAAGGTGGAGAATTATCTTACATGGAAGGACAACTTCAAATCCTTCATTGAATCTCAGGATGCTCGCATGTGGATCTGTATAGAAGATGGGTACATCCAACACACGATTATGAGGGCAGACCACGTCGAACAGACTATGTGAACATGCAAGAAGAAGATAAAAGGAAGTATGACGCTGAGAAGAGAGCAATGGCTGCAATTAAAATGTCCTTACCTGATAGCATCAAGCATATCTTCAACAAGTACACTAATTCAAAGGATATGTGGGATGCTTTACAAAAGCGATATCAGGGAAATGAGAGTGCCACTCAGGCATTCATGGCAGAGATAGTGCCAGTTGATGAGGCTGAAACTACTGTGAGTGATGCTGAATCTGAAGTGAAAAATGCTGAAGCTCAAGTGGAGAATGCTGAAGCAAAAGTGGATGTTGAAGTAGAGAAAGAGAGTGAAGCTGAACATGTTGTTGCTGAAGTAGAGAAAGTTAGTGAAGCTGAACAGGTTGTTGCTGATGAAAATACAGAAGTTCATGAGAAAGAGGTACAATCTAAATCAGTATGTTTGAGATGTCGTGAACTACAGGGTGAGGTTGCCAGGTTGACAACACAAAACCAAAGTCTGGTAAGTGAGATGTCTAACATAAAAGAAGCAATTTTTTTTGTTAAAAGAAATGAATCGTCATACTTGAAGAAAATAAAAGGTTGTGAAGCTGAAATTGAAGCTTTAACTTGCAAACTAAATGAAAAACTTCAAGTCATAGACTTAGCTCATGACATGATGGCTGAGAAAACAAAAGAGATTTCTGAAAAATGCAAAGAGTTGTCAGATGCACAACTCAAAATTGTTGAACTTGAAAAGAAATTAGGTCAATTCAGGGACTCTACTTTTGTAATGAAACACATGATGGGTGGGTTAAAGAAGAGTAATGGCAAGACCAGTGTGGGCTTCCAGGGCTTTAATGAAGTTCCACCTCCTCTTAGTCATGACTATTCATTCCTGCCTAGTGAAAATGAGCTAGCAGATTTTATGGCATCTACACCAAGTAGTTTCGCATCCACATCAAGTCAAGGTGATGGATCTGAGAGTGATGAGGCTAAGGAAAACAATAACAGTGAACCTTTTAAAAAGAAAAATTCACCTCCTAAGAATAAAAATCAAGCTTTTGTTAAAAAGATTAATTTTGTTCAAGGTAGTGATATGAAAAACGAAACCGCTGTTATTGAAAATGAATCGAATGTAGAGTTTGCTAAAAATAAGAGCATAGAAAAATCTGAAATAAAGCAAACTGAACAAGGTTCATCTAAGGGATCATCACCATCTGATAAGGGATCTACCTCAGAGACTCCAGCTAAGAAGTCTTCAAAAAGGAAATCGTGCTTCAAGTGTCACATCAAAGGACATGTAGCTAGCTGTTGTCCTAACAAAAAGAGTGAAGCAAAACTTAGTGAAAAACAGAGAGGGAAATTACCAGTGAAGGAAGGTGATAGTGAGGAGAAAGGCTCAAATTCTCCAAAGAAATCTGCTCCTAAGCAACCAGAAAATGTTGTTGTTGGTGTAGATAAGGCTGGAACAGGAACTCCACAAGTTCCACGTTTTCGAAGAAATCAACAAAGATTTCAGCCTAGATCTCCACCAGGCAGATACGAGAGACCTAGAAGCAGTTCACCTAGAGTGAACAATTTTAATGGAAATTCAAATAATTTCAGAAGTCAAGGTCAATATCAAAATCGATACCAAAATAATGGTTGTCGAAATTTTTATAACAATGGCTTTAGAAATTATAACAATCAAGCTTCTTGGAATCAAAATTCAAGATATCAAAATCAAAATTTTCAAAGGTCAAATAGTCCAAACATATATAGGAACCCTCAGGACCAGAGACCTTATGGAAATCAAAATCAAATTCCATCAACAGGTCTGAGATCCAAGACTCCAGTTAGGAGTAATGGATATTGGATGGATGTTCCAGTAGTTGGTGAATTTGGACGACCCAAGACCATTAAGGCTTGGGTCCCCCAATCTAACTAATTTCTTAGTTGGTGTGTGCAGGAGCTGCTAAGGAGGATTATCGACTTATGTTGATAGTGGCTGCTCTAGGCACATGAAGGGGGGTGTGAGATTGTTGATATTTATATTGATTGATTTAAATTGAAGTTCAAAGTGCTGAGTCGACACACTAGATAACCTGGCAGATCTTTATACTAAAGCTTTTGACAGGGCTCGCTTTGAACATTTAGTCCAACTCAACGGGATGAGGAATCCTGAATAACTGGTTTTTCATAAGAATTTTTGTAAATAGTTTACTGCTTTTCTTAAAAATAAAAATACAAAAACATTAAAAAATTTGAAAATATAAAAAAATAAAAAATAAAAAATGAGCTATCACTGTGTGAAAAAGGAGAAATGATAGTACATCAGCAAGTTAGACTGTCACACTGAAATTGAATTAAATTGCTTAAGTGTGATAGCAGCTTCATCATATGATGTACCAGTAGGCAAAAAGCATGAAATAATCAACTTACCAATGTGATATAAACATAAATGAAATGTGTATGAGTGGGGAACACATCAGTGGTGTATGGTTTAATGACCTTAAATCTTGCGTTGACAGATTGCCAAAATCTGAAGTTTTGGGTCTTTATACTGTTACTTCATCTGGGGATATCTTGGCTGTTCTTCTGTTCAGAACTAAAATTGTACATGACCCCAGGAAAGAAAGTCACTTGGAATTAGCTCATTTCTATTTGAATGTCTGTATGTTGTCCCGATACACACAATTTTGATCTGATTCTGAAATCTTCTCTGAAAAAAGTCGTGTACCTCCTCTGCTGCATCCAGATATATGCTGACCTGGAGGTGCTAGGCAACGACAGCTTTTGCTGCATCCAGATACATGCTGACCTAGCTGTACGTTGTCGCGCTATAGATCTAATACACCCGAAAGAGGCCCTCTAGTGCCCAAAAGAAACCCAAGAAACCTATATCAAACTGAGAAAAACTCATTTGATCTGTATATTATACCATCTCTCCTAAAGATCTATTCTGTTCTCTTCTCAACCTATTCCCAGTTAAGATTTCAGAAATCTGGATTGGACTTGTGAAATATGTGGTAGGGAAGATACTTGCATGATAGAGTGTGTTGTTTATATTTCCAGGATTTGATTAGTATTTATTTGGGTGTGCATTATTAAGCAATCAAAACATGATAAAACAGATTATATGCAGACCTAGGCACTGTCAGGATATCTTAAAGGATGACATCAGTATACTCACCTACTACGATGAATCTTTGTGCATACCTTGATCGTGGGGGTATATCCTGAAGTGGAACACACTAGTATTTCAGTATAATAATATTACCTTAACGTATCATAGGGTAATGGTACTTGAAATGTTCATGCATTTTGTTTAAGTGGACAAACATACTGGTAATCGTCTTGAACTGCTTTTCACTAAAAATTAAATAAAGAATTATCTAATTGTGTGAAACAGTTTGATTTTGTTGATATGATCTTCTTACCAGTGATTCTCACAAAAATAGAGTGTTTATTGCTTTTGTATTTACTTGCTTTCAGAAAATATAAAAAATCCAAAAATAGTGTCTTTTTCTGTTTAAAATTCTTAACGTACGGAAAACTGTTATTCTTGGAGGAATTGTTACTGATAGGGGGAGACAGTGTTAGAAAGTGAGTTCAAAATTTTAAATCATGCGGGTTATAGGGTGTGATTAAAAAGTTTTGCGTGTTGGTAATGAAATTGAAAATGCTTAATCTGTGATACAGTTTAACTATCTCTTGAAAAATAATAATTTATTTAACTTTGTTGAAAAATTCTTATGGTTTCTCGAGATGTTTGTTTTATAGTATACAGATTGAAGCTGTGTGTTGCTGAGAAGTTAAAGTATTGAGTTGCTGTGAAGATGAGAGTTTGATTGGATGCATGGTAGAACCTCCTTTCTATATTGCAGACAAAGTTGAAGAGTTTGAAGATGGCTATACAAATGCTGAACTGGAGTTTACTCAAACGCTAAAGTTTTTGAAGATTTGGTGATTGGATGCATCAGCTTAGGGGGAGTCTGTTGCTGACAGAAGCTGTTGAAGCTGAAGCTATCCAAAGACCAAAGACAATGCAAGATTACATGAAGATTGCAAGAAGACTGAAGACAAAGTTATTTTGTGAAGCTATTGTCAAGGGGGAGTTTGTTGGTGCATGTTTGTGACAACAGCTTAGATTTGGTCTTTGGATATCTTGTAATTAGATAAACGATAAACAGTTAGCGGGTTTAGCTTTGTATTAGTGAGATAATAGAGTTTGGGCTAAACAAAACCCACATTGGGTGATGGGGGACGTTTTGGGCCTAGCCCATGTAGGAACCCATGCCTAATGTTGCAACCTTGTGTTATATAAACAAGGTTAGGCTTTAGGGTTTAGGTTAATCAGCCAAAACAGTTTTAGAGAGAGAATTCGTGAGAGCTTTAGGGTTTGGACGAATTTGTGGTCTTGATTGATTGTAATTCGTTAAGATTGATAATCAATAAAGACCGGTTTGAAAGTGTCTTGTTGTTTCTGTTCTTCTACTTGTTTCTGTGCTAATCTAATCTAGAGGATTCCGCACTCTAGGTTGGATATACAATTCTGTGAAAGATCCATACGAATAGGGGACCTACATCATTGGGTAAAGGTTTGCAATAAATTTTCGATTAAAATTTTCTATTCTTGCTCCCTGCAAGATTTCAGAAATCCTAACGGTTTCTCCATTTGCTGTCTTTACTAGACATTCTTGTGGGAGTTTAGTTAATGATTGATTGAGAAGTTTGCAAAAGGCAGTATTAATAAAACTTTGGTTTGCACCAGAGTCAAATAATACTTTAGCAAAAATATCATTAACTAAAAACGTACCGGCTATCACGTCCGGAATCATCTTGGCTTCATCTGTCGTTAGAACAAATGCTCTAGCATTTTTAGTGTTCTTGTTGTTTGCGGCTGGAGCCAATTTTGGACAATTTGGCTTGATGTGGCCTTTTTCTCCACAATTGAAGCACAGTCCCTTACTAGATTTTCTCTTGCAATCTTCTTCCTTGTGTCCCGGTGCCTTGCAGAAATTGCAGTGAGTGGAGCATCTTCCTGAATGCTTCTTTCTGCAGGCTTTGCAGTATGGTGCAGAGGTAGAACCTACATTCTTACGGTTGGAATTCCCAAAACGGAATTCTTGGGTAAGCCTTTGGGTTAGGTTTCTCCTCTGGTCTTCTTCTCTAGTACGGATTAATTCATATGTCAAGGTATTCGCTTGTTCTACAGCTTCTTCTATGGTTTGGGGTCTAGCTGCCTTGACTACATGCCTAATTTCTCCAATTAATCCCCAGATGTAACAGGAGATTAATACTGGTTCAGGTGATGCAAGGGTTGGCACTATTCTGGCATATTCAAAGAATGTAGTAGTATAACCCTTACTATCTACTCCGATCATCCTAAGGTTCAGGAAATTATTCGCTATTTGTTCCTTTTCATTGGGAGAGCAGAATTTCCTTTCTACCATATTTTTAAATTCCTCCCATTCCATGTTGTAAATTCTATCACTTCCCCTAGACTGGAGGATATGTTCCACCATTCTAAGGCTGAGTTCTTAAATAGATTAGAGGCAAACAGTATCTTATCTTCTTCCGCACACTTGCTTATTTTTAAAACAGCCTCAGTCATCTCTATCCAGCGTAGAGCTGCAATGGGTTCTTTATTGCTCGAGAATTCTATTGGTTTGCTGGACCAGAATTCTTTGTAAGAACAACCATATGGCATGCTTCTTCTTCTTTTGGGAATGGGCACTTGAAGTATGGGTCCATTGTTTATGCTGTGCTCCGGTTCAGTTGGTCGATTACTGCTATGCTTACTTTTATTATCCGCTTCCTTAACAGTTTGGATAATAAATGGCATCGCATCTATGATTCCTTGTGCCACTATGTGTTGGATGGCACTATTATCCACTTGGTTTCCATTATTATTTGGATTCTCATTATTCAGATTATCATTATTCGGGTTGTTGTCATTCTGGATATTATCGTTCTGGTTTTCCTGATTCACTTCGTTGTCCATCTGAATTTTAAACATTTACCACACATTAATATCACAAAATAATATTTAATATAGCCAATCACATGACACGCACTTTGGTCAAAAGCGTCGATCATTGCGACTTTACTCTATTCATATACTATGCATCTATTACTCACCAGTACTGAATTTAAAATTACAATACCGACTGAAATTTAAAGTTACACTACTAGTAATAGGCATCCGTAGTTTTTTTTTTCATACACATACACACATATTTTATTATTATATTATATTATTTCTACCATCTCTACCATCGTTTCAAGGATATGGATTCATCCAAAAATCCATATTGCGCTCGTCGTACTTCCATACGAGTCGCTCTCCCACCTGTCGCATTCTCTCACTACTCTCTAAAATTTCCTCACCAAATGTCCTAAGTTCTTGTACGTTTTCTGCACTCATTGGGGGTGCAGGTTCTAGGACTGGGTTCGGAATCTGGGGTGCGGGTTCCTGGTATGGAGGTATAGGGGCCTGGTATGGGTAAGGATTTTCTAGAATCTCCCTAATGTACACATCGTTATCAAAATAGGGATCTAGAGGATCTAAACCTGGGTAGACTCCTAGGTTTGGCATAGGCACGTCTTCTGGTATGTTGTAACGTTGCACATAGTCCCTATTGCCATCCCACCAGGGGTCGTAATTTGGGTCTAAATGGTTTGGTGCGGGTACCCTAGGTATCTCTTCCGTATTAAAATCATGCATTTCTACTTGATTTTCAGGGTTTTCTATCTCCATTGGTTGGTCAAGAATTGGTGGTTGTGGTTGGGGTGCTAACATTTGCTCCAGGTTAGGGTTAGCTGCAGTGGTTGCTAAGATATGGATATTGGGTATTCCCCTATTAAGCATATCCTGGGCAAATGCATCGGTTTCTCTTTTGGTTGCGGCTAGTGTTCTCTGCTCTTGTAACTTTTTCATACGCTTTCTACGCTCGTGTGCTCCCCTGCTGAACCATCCCCTCTTTTTCTGAGGAAATGGCTCTTCAGATTGAGCCTTAAATACGAATATTCCTTCTTCCGTATCAGCAGAGTACCCCGAGTGGGCAGGCTGAGAAGAGGCACCTTCGCTTCTAGGCGAACCAGACAATTGACGGTACGCGTCAGATGGTCCTTGGTCGCTCATATTGTAAACTAACAGATAGTCAAATAACACATAACAAGAAAATACAATTATGCACGTATTCCCGTAATTTATTTCCTAACACTTTGAATTTTGGTGTCAGCAGAACACGTCTGTGGCTGAATCAGTGGCTTAGCTCTGATACCACCTTCTGTCGCAACCCCCGTCCCCCTATTGCAAACCCTGGAACGGGCGGCCGCGACCAGTTTCGGTGGTATCTTGTTTTTGTCTAATTTGGCAGTGGAATTTTCATCAGGACCGTAGTTAGGAAATATTTTATCAGAGTAAAATACCACACTTTCATAATATTAAACACATGAGTAAAACCCAAGTTTTCAGTACACACATTTTCATAGGGATACACCCTATTTTATTTAATAAAAACATCTATTTATTTTTAGGTAACTTTATTGCCACTTTTCCAAGCCTTCAGTGCTGTCCAGCTGGCTTCTATTTGGCTTTCACATTTTGTTACCTGAAACGCGTTTAAAAACATTTTGTCAGTGGGAAATACTGGTGAGTGAATCCCAGTTTAATCAAGTTTTAATAAAAACTATTGTACAGTATTGAGGGCGGTCTCGTAATTACATTTGTTTCCAAGTCATACCAATTAACATCCATGGTACTGTCAGACCCGACTTGTGGAAATGTTACTCCTTGACCAGGTGGTAACAAATTTTGTATACAAAACCCCAACATACTCATGATAATTGTATTCTTACAAATACTCAATAACTGTTTAATATATAATTAATTGTGTGAAGTTTTGTAAAAACAGTTAACACAAAAAGAGGATTACTCACATTGCTGTCTTAGGATTTTCAGTAAGGATTTCCTGGGAATAATCTATAAATTACACAAATGCACGCGTGTTAGTATAAAAACCCATTTTAACATTAGCAATACCCTCCCCGAGACGGCATTCCAACGACTACGTCGGGCAGAACCACGACAGCCGTTACGGAACCCTAGATCAATCGGGCAGAGTATCTAATACGTATCCAGGGTTATAATACTTACAACAGAGCAAAACCTCGTTATTTAGGGGGGGTATTATACCCGGAGATAACTTATACTATTCAGAAATTCGAGATTTAGAAAGAAAATGAACGAGCAGACTGAAGATCCGATGCCCTCTACTTATAGGGCTTCATTTTGACTTTTACGCGACCCGCGTAAGGTGTAACCCAAGGGTTACGCGGCCCGCCTAGTAGGGTCGTAAGGCCTAGCTTTGACTCGTCACCACTCTAACCTCGCCACGTGTCGCCACGTGGCGGCTTCCCGAGGAGGGCGGGTGGCCAGCCTTGTCGCGGCCCGTGTGAACTTAAGAGATAGTTTACGCGCCCCGCGTAAACTTATAAAATTTTGTTTTTATTTTATTTTTAATGCTATATCACATTTCGGGCTCGGTTTTCACATACGGAGTGTTTTTAGGGACATATTGGGATATTTTAAATTTTTTTAGGGTATCGGAAAATATTACGAGGGTGTCGGTTTAGGGTTGTTATACATACACCCCACATTATTATTATGTGTGCACCCACAATAATATTGTGATTTGCATGTTCATCTCAGCTCCTCCTAACTCATGTCAAATGGTTCCTCAAACTCAAGTAGCAAACAAAGAGCATCCCGAAATGCGAGTCATGAATGTTTAGGGAAATACCACCCTATCAATCGTATAACACATGCAAGTAATACATGAATTCATACTTGTTGTGCTAAACGTGTAATCACATGCAATATCATATGTAAGTGTTCACTAGTTATGCAGTACAATGAGTTTACGTGAGACGAACCTTGCAGTCTGGAGCTGAGTGTCATGGTCGTATTCAGAACTTGTTCGGTTATAGTCTGGTTTTACAAAAAACGTTTTAAAACCAAGTTCACTATAACCAGTGGCTCTGATACCAAACTGTCACACCCCCAAAATACCACATGCGGAAACCCCCGCGAGGCGTGTGACGTACCAGGATCTAGCCACCAATCACATTGAACTTATAAAGATATTTCAAATAAAACTTTCTTTTATTAAAATAAGTGTGATAATACAAGATCTATTATCCAGCGGAAGCATATTATATTTTGCTATAAGTTTCATAAAGTAGGTGTATAAAAACCAACAGACTTGTCTTGTGATTCCTTGCAACTTGACCCATGACCACTCCAGCATCCCAGACAACAGGTTCCAAAAATATGCACCTAAAGGCCTGCAAGCATGTAGAAAAACGTGTATCAGACAACGCTGGTGAGTTCACTGATTTGTTAAACCGTTCGTTACCGATTACTGATTCATGTTATGTTATGCTGTGTTATGTTGATAATAACTCGATACTGCAGACGGCCCGTTTTGCCCTTCTCCAATGCTCTATGAACATTGGTCAGTTTTAAGTTATTAGTTCACGCCCGTCCTATCCAGGTACGTCGTGAGGGTGCCAAACCTAATAGCGCTATCAACTAATAACCCGTTGCCCTACAAGCAACTTATCAATGGTAGGATGGGACTTAAGTGATAGAAAGTGAGTGTATTATCCAACGCTAACCTATACTGAAAACCGCCTCATATTCCCTACAAGAATATGAGTTTGAGAAAATGGCCTCATATCCCCTACGAGGATATGGGTTGTTGAAAACTGCCTCACATCCCCTGCAAGGATGTGGGTTTATGAAAACCCGTTTAACTGTTTTGTTTGTTTGATTGTCCCCATTGGACGCATGCTTGTTTTGAGAGAAGTGAACTCACCTTGGTTTGCTCGGTATGATTAGTTACTTGTTCACACATAATCAGTCAAAGCCTATGATGTTCATGTACACGAAATCAATTTACGTTCACGTTGTTCACGTATATTCATAGTGTGTATTTCGTAGCAAGGATCATCGAAAAACAGATAACAATCATTCATAACACACGTATCAGATAAGTTCACAATTTGCATGCATGTTTCGAAATAGTACTTAACAGTTAAGTGAGCTGTTCATCATAAGCAAGTATTCAATTCACATATACCTAATCACATAATTGACACCTTGCATTATATGCATATGATATCATGATACACTCTAGTTGTTCGATATATATATATATATATATATATATATATATATATATATATATATATATATATATAGGTTAATGGAACGGCTTCACATTCCCTAGTATCCTCAGTCATCACTAACATCATTAACAGGTGGTAACATTGTCTTTTATTATCATGCACAATACAAATCACAGTCTATTGATAGAGTTCCGAAACATCAAAGCTGTTCGTTGGTTTGTGTGTGACGAAACTCTAACTTTCGTCGTGTAGATGTGTGTGTGACGAAACTCCATGTTTCGTCGGCATGGGAGTGATGAAACTCCTCATGTTTCGTCGGGAAGGGAGTGATGAAACTCCACAAGTTTCGTCGGGCTAGGATGTGTGGCGAAACACTATGTTTCGTCAGGGTTAATCATCAGATAGTTATTATGCACCTGCAAACCCTAACTGCCGTCGGTCGTCAACAACGCAATCACTAACATTAACAAGATCTAACACTAGCAATCCAGCAATCAATCGGACCAAGTGGCATACACATTCTTAAGTCTTACAATCCTTAGTTTATCATCTAATCAAGTCACAACATCAGTTCCACATTAAAACAATGTCACACCCCAAATTTCCACGTGTCACCGGTGGGCCCGGTGGGGGAGTATCGTGACGTAATTGATATCATCATAGTCAAACAACACAATATATAAATGCACAGCGGAAGCAAAAGATAAATATATTACGATCCGAATATAAGGTAATATCAGAGTATTACAACGGAAAGTAAAAAGATCCACAGGCGGATCGAATAATCATAATCATTGTTCAGCAGACTTTAGACGCCTAGGACTTGTAAGATTCCTTATAATCGCCCTGAGCTTCCAGCCAATTACGTTCAGTACCTGTCACTTAACCTTTTGGAAAAATACGTCAGTTTTCACTGGTAAATACAATTTAACTGACTCATTTTGAAAAGAGTTTGAAAATTGATTTGAGTGCAAACGGCACAAAATCTTTTGACACATTGATTAAAATGCACAGAGGCAAGATTAATCTTTTATAACTTGAGACAATTTTGTTAATAAAAATCTTGTATCCGATTTACATGTTTGTCCAACATTTAGGGCCGGTGATTATACAATACAATACAATACAATACAAGCCGGACAAGATTAATCGACACACCACAAATATAATCTCACAAGAAGTTATCCTCACGAGTGAGTATACGTTTTACATATGCAACAGGAGGTGTTTTGTCTACACCTTGTGCTTACGTCGTGGCCATTCACTTTTTAAAATGAGCCAAGGATATCCAGGACACGGTCATTAACCCCCAATGTTATTTGTTATCAAGCAATACGAATTAAAACGGGATTATGCAATTCAATCATCTCCGATCAAAAGGTTTCTACACCCGACCAAGCGGTATTTTTATAATACCGTATCCCAAGCCCGTATAAGGGAAAATAAGTTAAAAGTATTTACCTGAGCTAGCTCCTGTCTTAATTAATAAGAATTTAATAACTCAGCCGTGTTCGCTTAAGTAAGCGTAGGTACCATTTACCGGAAGACTCTAGTCTGGAATGATGACATAAATAATTAATTAGAATGCTAACGGGTCTTTAATTAAGCCAAAGCTTAGACCGGTTAGACTTAAGGAAATATACGGTTCAAACGCACGATTAAGCGAAGACCGGATAGAATGTGATTTAGACCCGACAAGTTTGAATACTTGTATAATATGGGTATACTAAATACATTCTGGATTTTGAGATAAAAATGATAACGTTTGACCCGTTTCGGTCAATTTACGCAAACTAGTTACGTAAACCGAACCGAACGCAAAAGGGCGTTACGGGTAACCAAAAGAGTCATATGCAAGTTCCTTGAGATAATATGCTTTAAATATGATATAATATCAGCAAGTTATGTTCTATTATGCCCCGAATAATTTTTAAACTCAATTTATGCCTTAGAAGGGCATTTTGGTCATTTAAAATGTTATAAAAGAGTTAAATTGGAAATCTGGGTTTCGGGTTTGATTTATACAGTACATATACTTAATTTGGCATATTATAACAGTAGGGTATGACCCATATACCAACTTATCATTTAAAACCAAACTATGCACCATAGGGGCATTTTGGTAATTTCACAAGGGCTAAAAATGCCAAAACTGGAAATCTGAGTTTATAATATTGTACTTACTGTTTTTTATATGAAAATATGCTAATTACATCAGTAGGTATAAGTCTTATATGTTTGACATGGTTATAGCATATACTATGCGTTAAAAATGCCTAAAAAGGCGAATTAGAGCCGTTTCCGGGTTTGTAAAAGAAAGCTGAGATTTTTATACTTCCAGAAGGTTCAACATACATTATTTAATAAATAAAATCAGTAGGAAGTGGTTTGGGGTCAATCGGATGTATAAAACTCATTTTATGGCTTAAACGGTCAAAACCGGCATTAATCGAATCGACTTAGCGACGTATGATCCGATCAGCCAAAAATTAAATAAAAATCTTCAAAAATCCCAAAATATTATATAACATCAGTGGGTAAAAAGTTTTATATCGAAAAGTGGCCTGAAATAGGTTATACGCTAAATGCACCGTTTATTTAACATAAAGATATAGTTTTACGCTATCGGCCATAACTCAAAATCTGGACCACCAACTGATCTCAAATTTTCGGTGCAAGTTTATAAATTAATAATAAAGATTTCTACTCTTTCACTTTTCCAAAAATCACGTTTTATATCAAAAAGGGCAAAATAGTCAACTTTTAAGCATAATCGGAAACACGCATATGAATCGGTTAAGCATAGACTCAAGATGTAAAAATTCCAGAAAGTTATACATAAATAAAAATGGTCAAAAATACACTCCAATACAGATCTCAAACATGCATGCACGGATCCGAATCGATAGTCTACGAAAAAGTCGTTTTATAAGACTTTCGGTTCCGATCCGAGTTTATACTAAAGATTGTCGAGTTGATTATGAAAAAAAAAACATTCTTATATTCATTATAAGTTATTTTTGATGATCAAACTGATTGCATGTCATCTACATTACCATTTATGCTATATTTCGCAAAAACGATTTCTGTTGACTTTTTAAGAACATCTTTGACTCGACAAATAGCATGCTTAGAGTGGGAATCAGAGAATACCCTTTGGAGGGTTTGTTTCCCACATAAATACCAACATATCAGTGGTTTCAATTGAGAAATGACAGAGCCAAACTCGTTTAATCGAAAAGTCAAACTATATGGACAACGGTTTGACTTTTAACTAATAATCAAAGCAAGAACGAATTATAAACTGATATGGAAGCTTACAAAGGTCCTAATGAAGCTTAGTTAACACTTAGAGGCTGCCTTGTCGTTCAGAAATGCTCCAGAAGTTTCCTTGAGAGTTTTGCAAGTTGTGGGTGTTCTTGATCACAATGCAAGTGCCTCAAAAATGAGAGCTTTTGATCTAATTTATGGTGAATTCAGATGTTACAAGAGTGCAACAGGTGTCCCAACATGCATGAGGGCTGATTGGTGAGTTTTAGAGGTGATACCAGCTGTCAAGCACTCAAAATTCGGACCCAAACAGCAGCTGGTCGCAATTCTGCACCTGGGGCTGCCAAACTTAAATTAAAAATGGCAGCTTTGGTCCCTGTCTTTGCACGCGAGGTTTTGGCTATTTATTTTGACTCGTAAACCCCCAAACTTGGTTTTTGAGAACCTTGGGACATTTACCAACATGGTAATGTCCTCGGATAACTTTGCGCTCACCCGAAAAGCCATGAAATTCGACGTTGACGCTTTTAGCCCCTCAAGTACGGTTTTGGCCATAACTTTCTCATACGATAACGAAACTTCATGAAATTTTTACCACATATTCTAGTGAGTATATTCTAGCATTACAAAGCTTCGGGGCTGCCAAAAGTTCACTCAGAGGTATAAATTCAACATGTTGACACTTTTAGTCCCTATAGTTTGTAATTCCTCACTTTCGTGCATTTTCCGCTTCGTATGATCCATGATCCATCCGTTTAAGGTTATAACATTATGTAGGGTTATTATGGAGTCTATTTATCAATCGTTGACCCTTTGAACCCTTGAATTTACATAGTTTCACCGTTTGTCAACTTTAGTCCCTCTAAAGTTTGTTTTCACATATCCAAAGCTTATGACACGTGTCCAGACATTATTGGACGTAAATTTTCGAGGTGTTACATCCTCACCCCCTTAAAATAAATCTCGACCTCGAGATTTGCTTAAAATAAAGGGAGTACTTTCTGTCCTGCACTGAACTTAAACTTCCTCAGTACATTTGGGCCTTTATGGCACTCCAGCTGTCCTCTATAATAGGTCATGTATCCTTTTGGAGTTTCTTAACCTGCCGATCCTAAATCGATACGGTTTGCTCAACATATAATAAATACGCATATCATTATGTGATATAATGTATATATGTGTGGGCGCTCGGGGGGCAAAAGCAAAAGTGCACTAATTTTTAACGTTATTTTACTAATTTCGTGAAAATAACGTTAAAAGAGGGGATGGTTAATCATGCATCATGTGGTGGCGTTGATAGCCGAAAGACAAGGGGGTACATGCACCAATTGGCGTTTGTCTCAATTGCTGAGTGTTATGTGCCTTATGTCCAAGGCTTGATGCAAAACCACAATCGAGCCGGGGGTCTCATTGGAAGCAGCCTCTCTATTCCTACGGGGTAGAGGTAAGGCTGTCTACATCCCACCCTCCTCAGACCCTACCTTAGCTTTTGCTATTGGTGGGATATACTGAGTACGATGATGATGATGATGATGATCATTATGTGATAATGCTTCTCAACTTATTGGTGAACACATCCTTAAATCATTAGTGTGTTATTGTGTTGCGAGCTCCGCCAAGCTCCTTAAACAGGTTTTAGCTTATAAACTATTTGATCTCGATACATTCGATTCCTTCGTATGATTTTATATATTCAGAGCTTAACTAGTCTGATAATTAATAAATTGGTACACCCTTCCAGGGTGATATCTTTGTTGAACCTTATTCCAATGCAACTTTCAGATCCTGATAAGTGGACTTCCCAAAGTCTCGTCCATTAAGCGGATGTTTTGATATTTCATCTATACAAGGTCTCCGAAAGAGCCACCTTGATACTTATATAACGATTATTATAAAAAGCTTATCTTAAGGTGAAATGGTTATTCTAACCATTGCTTAAAACTAATCTTAAGGAATTAGCTATTCCTTGCCGTTAGTCGAACAAATCGACGATCCTGGGCAGCTGATAAAAATTCTTAATTGTTGCCTAATTCGGGTTGCGGTAATCAATGCATAAGCAAAATGTACCGTCTTCCTTAATTAATCATACCGAATTTTCCGGATATTGAATCAGGCTATATGAATCTATATCTTAAAATTTACTTAATCAGGGTTTCGATTATTCCATGATCAACACGGAGTTCCTACCACACTCTAATCTTAAGCGGGATGTTAATCTTAACTCTACTTGCTTCTCAGAAGGTAAACAGGATAATCTTAGGAGAAGATAATTATGACACACAGAGATGTCAGAGGTGTCTGTATTTTCAGGCTTGAGTTTATCTATCGATGTCGGTGTCAGATAAATGACACATTCTCTTTATAATGCAAGGATGTCCTAAGTGGAGATACTTATAGGACATTTTTATATTGGATATCTTCCTTGGATGCTACTAGTCGACTTTAGTACCATATGACCATCGGGATATCTCAGGGGTTCCATGTATTAAACCTCCATGCTGATCAGACATGGAAATAATCTATGGGACACACTAGGACACGCCAATCCTCATATGACACTTTTATCAAACATAGTTTGGCATTCGCAGGCGATAGAAAAACAATGAGAAAATAATTAAAATAACATGTGTTGTCGTACTCTATGCAAAGATAGAGTGCTCTTAGATTTTCGGAAGGATCTCTTGCCGATCTATAAGAATCGGTTACTATGGTTTCCTTGGTAGTTATACCTTGTGGATGATAAAAAAAATTCTGCTAAGTTTATGGTTCATGAAGATTTATTATTGCCTGTATTAAAACAGGACATTTAGCAGAAATTATCATTGATAAATGATAAGGAAGTTTATTGTACAAGTGCTTATATTAAATTAGAATGGAGATTTTCACAAACTAGGCACCTAGCTCAGTTGGCTAGGCGCGCGAAAGGGTGCGGCCGGCCTAGACCCGGGTTCGAATCCGGGGACGGTCAGTTCCACCATTTTTTTTTATTAATTAATCGTACGGACCCGTGTAATTACGAGGGTTGTCTCATAAGGAGTCTTGATAATTAATTGCTTCTTATCACTCATAATATGGGCTTGATTTTTAAGGCAACCAATCGATTTTTATCACCATATTGAGTCCTTAAGTATGCAACCAAAAGTTTGCTATAAGGATATTAGAAAAAAATGATTTCTAATAGATATTAATATCAATATAGGATTTGTTGGAGCATTTTCGACGTAACATTGTCACTTCCTACCGGGCATTAAATGACCGGAGTCTTAATCAGGTGGAGACAACAGTTCTCAACCTTTATCATTCATAATATATTTATTCGTGCCAGTATTAAATAAGTTTCTACATAAACTGCTTGATAACGAAAGGTACATATTATACTATTATTATTCTGCCCCATCTCTTGGGCGTTCATCCTGACAACTCGTGCGTCTGTTATCTTGGCCTACTCGGGCTTCTTCTGATTCCTAGGGCAGTTGGTCTTGATATGCCCCTTCTCGTTGCAACCATAACAGGTTGCATCTTTCAACTTCTTGCAATCCATGGTTTTATGTTTCCTAGATTTGCAAATTCCACAAGCTCTGGGCTGCGATTTGGATTTTAGTTCGAACCTGCATTTCCCATAATGGCGCTTCTTGCAGGTCCCACATACTGGTTTCTGGTCGGACTTTTGTTTGTTCTTTTTCTTAGAACTCTGGAAGTTATCTACCTCCCTTTTCCTTTTTAGTTCATCCTTTGCATCAGAGGCATGAACGGGGTCCTCCTTAAGAGTAAGGAAGTGTGGTCCTAGATAAAATTTGGACCGAGCAGCATGGGGTTCCTTGAACTTTTTCACAGCCTTCTTCACAGCTTTTCCAACAGCGGCTTCTATCATAGTTTGAAGAATATCTTTGGAAATTCTAAGGTTCACAATTTCAGCATCATTAGCATGCGTCGTGCCATCAATGGCGCGATCGACTGTTGTCTTATCCGAGTTTGCCATTACTTTCTATTGGTTCCTAACACCAATAAAAACAATTTCTTAGTTGAAATCCAACAACTACTATATTTTTATTCTGATGGCCTTAATATATACTAGCCATGGTGTCAATAACCTAAACAGGCTATTAAAGCATTAACATTCTTAATGAACATTATTTAAAATATTTTAGTATTTCTTAGCCTAGGTCGCAAAAGACCATTAATGGCATTAAAGATTTTGGACCTAGTCCATCACTTTTCTGACAGAGGATCAAAACGTCACATCTGTCTTTATTACATTAAAGAATTTAGGTAGCTTGAAAGCTTGCCATAGGAATATCAGAAAAGAGTGATTCCTATTAGATATAAAATATCCATCTAAGGTTAGTTGAAGCATTATTCTAAGGTATCATTGGTCAATTTATATCTCGTATTAAATGACCGAAGTCCTACTAAGACGGAGACAACGGTTCTCAACAGTGATCGTTCATTATTGAATCACATGTGTCAGCATCAAATGAATTTCTGCATAACTGCTTGATAAGGAAAAGTACCTGCTATATTGTTATCCTTCTGCACCATCTCCTGGCGTTCACCCGGAAGACTCATGCGTTTATTTCCCGGGCCCTTCCCGGCTTCTTTATAAGCTTTGGGCAGTTGGTTTTGATGTGTCCTTCCTCGTTACAATTGTAACATGTGGCGTTCTTTAACCCCTTGCAATCTAAGGTTTTGTGACCCTTGGTTTTGCAAATTCCACACAGTTTGGCACCTGGGTCAATTGTACACTTCCCAGTATGTTGCTTTTTGCAGTTACTGCACTTGGGTTTGTTATTAGGCTGACTCGAGTTTTTCCTAAACTCGGAATCCTTTTTGTTCCTTAAGCTTCCCTTTTTCTTCTTATCAGATCGATGAGAGTTCTCTTCCTCTCTTTCTCTCTTTCCTTTACCAGAAGCCTTAACAGACTTATTTCTGATTGCATCTAAGGTGAGAGATAAGGATAAGTCCACTGCGGACCTATATGTGATTGGCCTAGATGCTTTAACATTTCCTTTTATCTCTGGTGCTAGGCCTCCAATGAAACGGTGCTATGCGTTTAGGTTCAGGGGTGACTAAATAAGGAACTAGGCGGGACATAGTGTTAAAACTTGTCACGTATGTCTGGCAATCTAAATCCTTCATGACTAGAGTCAAGAAGTTTGATTCTATCTCTTCTATCTCATGCTGAGGGCAAAAAAATTTCTTGACTAATGCAACAAATTGATCCCAAGATAAGTTGTAGAGTAGAACCTTTCCCGTGGCTTGGAGCAATGATCTCCACCATGCTAACGCTTCTCCTTTGAATGACTGTGAAACAAATTTCACAACATTCTGCTTTGCACAACCGCTGATATCCACAACAGCGTCCATCTCATCGAGCCATGTCATGCAATCGATGGCCCCTTCTTCTCCTGTAAAGTCTCTGGGCTTGCAGGAGACAAAATATTTATATGTGCAAGTCTTAACTGGTGCCTCTTGGTGAAACATGACCTGAATAGGCGGAACACTCCTTCGATGTGATGAGTTATGAACATCGTCTTCCTCTAACTCATTTGATTTAGGAGAGGGCTTAATACGAGCCACATATAGAGTCGTAGAGTGGTTATCATTTGATTCATCATACTGACTGTCAAGAGCTTGAGTAATAGCACTATTTATTAGTGCCTGCAGTTCCGCTTCAGTCATGCTAATTCTGGTAACATCATTGTTCTTCTTCGGGTGGCTGTTGTCCTCCTCTGATCCAGCCATGTAGCTTGATTGCTACATAAACAATGGTAACGATTTATTCAGAGGTTATTATGGGATCCCCATTTTTGACGATTCATCAACCATGGTAATACAAACCATATTGGTTAATTTGTTAGTTATTTTAAATTAGTATTCTCCATTATAATTTATCCTAGTTATAAAACGTTAAGGATATTAAAGTGGCGCAGAAGGCCTAGTCACAAGGACAGTTTTAAATTTGTAAGTCATGATCGTTTGGGATCAAGGCATTTAAGGGTTGAGCATAGTCGGTTACTGTTCTTAACAGGGAGTCGAAGACTACAACTGCCTTTTGTCCTTTAGGACATTAGTTATAGCCCGTGGGCATTCCCTTCTGAGGGATGTTCATGATATGATCATCTTTTCAAATGCTATTAGTCAAGATCGTTTGGATCATACCGACTATTATGCTTGGACATGGTCCATCATTTTTAGGCAGGAGGTCAAAGACCACCACTGTCGTTGTCTTATCGGACAACAAATTTAGCCCGTAGGCACTTCATCACTTACGGATGTTTATAATATGATCATCTTATAAGATGATATAAGCCATGATTTCTAGATCATAAGGTAAATTAGGAATTTAAAAATTTGTCCAATATAGGGATGACCGTTGTGATTTTATCGAATCACATTTGTCAGGAGTGTTAACACGTTCTTAGGTGTTAACAAGGATCTGAATCCCTTGAGTAGGTTTCACCATCTTGGCCGCGTAGGCTAGGTTTCTCCTTTAAGATTCTTTTTAAAATGTATACAGACAGGGAAGGGGGGATATTTATTTCCTTCAGGATTCTCCTCATAAATCCTACTTTACAAGTTAATAATAGCACAAATGGCCTAGTCGCGTAGACAAGTTTATAAGCCATGACTTCAGAGAATCGAGGCATTAAAGTTTTAATAATGGCACAAATGGCCTAGTCACGTAGACAAGTTTATAAGCCATGATTTCAGAGAGTCGAGGCATTAAAGTTTCAGTAATGGCACAAATGGCCTAGTCACGTAGACAAGTTTATAAGCCATGAATTCAGAGATTCGAGGCATTAAAGTTTTAATAATGGCACAAGTGGCCTAGTCACGTAGACAAGTTTATAAGCCATGAATTCAGAGATTCGAGGCATTAAAGTTTTAATAATGGCACAAGTGGCCTAGTCACGTAGAAAAGTTTAATTTATAAGCCATGATCGTTTGGGATCGCGGCAATTAGGTGTGAATCAACGTTCATTACCTTTTCTTGACAGGGAGTTGTAGGCTACTACTGTCTTTAGTCTCAGAAGACGTTAATTATAGCCCGTAGGCACTTCCCTTCTAAGGGATGTTATTTTCCATTTATTTCATGTTTCATGTTTAGAATGAAAACTTTATTTAATCAATCCATTATATGGAGATAAAAGTACAGAGTTGCCCTAAGCGGGTCTTCGAAAGGAATAATGTGTCCTCGAAGGGACTGAAAGAAAAATATATATATAATAAATACGTCCTTAGAAGGACTATTAAGGAAACGGTCTTCAGCAAAAAAGAGTTTCTTCTTCATTTCATTTCTGAATGCTTTCTCCTTGGATGCCTGTTTCATTCTGGTCGCGGTACGAAGCTCAGCATTTCAGGGCTTCAGATGTGGAGAATTTCCAATACAGCTTCTTCGCTTGGCGACGTATATATATAAGAAGTTTGAGAGCAAAGATTTCCCAGATTAGGATTTAGAGTATTCCTATGTTAAGTCTAGACTCAGAAGGTCAAGGAATGTGCTATTGTGTCATTGAGATTAAACACTAAGGGATAGTGTTTAATTCACTCAATGTTGGCTCTGATACCAACCTGTCACACCCCAAATTTCCACGTGTCACCGGTGGGCCCGGTGGGGGAGTATCGTGACGTAATTGATATCATCATAGTCAAACAACACAATATATAAATGCACAGCGGAAGCAAAAGATAAATATATTACGATCCGAATATAAGGTAATATCAGAGTATTACAACGGAAAGTAAAAAGATCCACAGGCGGATCGAATAATCATAATCATTGTTCAGCAGACTTTAGACGCCTAGGACTTGTAAGATTCCTTATAATCGCCCTGAGCTTCCAGCCAATTACGTTCAGTACCTGTCACTTAACCTTTTGGAAAAATACGTCAGTTTTCACTGGTAAATACAATTTAACTGACTCATTTTGAAAAGAGTTTGAAAATTGATTTGAGTGCAAACGGCACAAAATCTTTTGACACATTGATTAAAATGCACAGAGGCAAGATTAATCTTTTATAACTTGAGACAATTTTGTTAATAAAAATCTTGTATCCGATTTACATGTTTGTCCAACATTTAGGGCCGGTGATTATACAATACAATACAATACAATACAAGCCGGACAAGATTAATCGACACACCACAAATATAATCTCACAAGAAGTTATCCTCACGAGTGAGTATACGTTTTACATATGCAACAGGAGGTGTTTTGTCTACACCTTGTGCTTACGTCGTGGCCATTCACTTTTTAAAATGAGCCAAGGATATCCAGGACACGGTCATTAACCCCCAATGTTATTTGTTATCAAGCAATACGAATTAAAACGGGATTATGCAATTCAATCATCTCCGATCAAAAGGTTTCTACACCCGACCAAGCGGTATTTTTATAATACCGTATCCCAAGCCCGTATAAGGGAAAATAAGTTAAAAGTATTTACCTGAGCTAGCTCCTGTCTTAATTAATAAGAATTTAATAACTCAGCCGTGTTCGCTTAAGTAAGCGTAGGTACCATTTACCGGAAGACTCTAGTCTGGAATGATGACATAAATAATTAATTAGAATGCTAACGGGTCTTTAATTAAGCCAAAGCTTAGACCGGTTAGACTTAAGGAAATATACGGTTCAAACGCACGATTAAGCGAAGACCGGATAGAATGTGATTTAGACCCGACAAGTTTGAATACTTGTATAATATGGGTATACTAAATACATTCTGGATTTTGAGATAAAAATGATAACGTTTGACCCGTTTCGGTCAATTTACGCAAACTAGTTACGTAAACCGAACCGAACGCAAAAGGGCGTTACGGGTAACCAAAAGAGTCATATGCAAGTTCCTTGAGATAATATGCTTTAAATATGATATAATATCAGCAAGTTATGTTCTATTATGCCCCGAATAATTTTTAAACTCAATTTATGCCTTAGAAGGGCATTTTGGTCATTTAAAATGTTATAAAAGAGTTAAATTGGAAATCTGGGTTTCGGGTTTGATTTATACAGTACATATACTTAATTTGGCATATTATAACAGTAGGGTATGACCCATATACCAACTTATCATTTAAAACCAAACTATGCACCATAGGGGCATTTTGGTAATTTCACAAGGGCTAAAAATGCCAAAACTGGAAATCTGAGTTTATAATATTGTACTTACTGTTTTTTATATGAAAATATGCTAATTACATCAGTAGGTATAAGTCTTATATGTTTGACATGGTTATAGCATATACTATGCGTTAAAAATGCCTAAAAAGGCGAATTAGAGCCGTTTCCGGGTTTGTAAAAGAAAGCTGAGATTTTTATACTTCCAGAAGGTTCAACATACATTATTTAATAAATAAAATCAGTAGGAAGTGGTTTGGGGTCAATCGGATGTATAAAACTCATTTTATGGCTTAAACGGTCAAAACCGGCATTAATCGAATCGACTTAGCGACGTATGATCCGATCAGCCAAAAATTAAATAAAAATCTTCAAAAATCCCAGAATATTATATAACATCAGTGGGTAAAAAGTTTTATATCGAAAAGTGGCCTGAAATAGGTTATACGCTAAATGCGCCGTTTATTTAACATAAAGATATAGTTTTACGCTATCGGCCATAACTCAAAATCTGGACCACCAACTGATCTCAAATTTTCGGTGCAAGTTTATAAATTAATAATAAAGATTTCTACTCTTTCACTTTTCCAAAAATCACGTTTTATATCAAAAAGGGCAAAATAGTCAACTTTTAAGCATAATCGGAAACACGCATATGAATCGGTTAAGCATAGACTCAAGATGTAAAAATTCCAGAAAGTTATACATAAATAAAAATGGTCAAAAATACACTCCAATACAGATCTCAAACATGCATGCACGGATCCGAATCGATAGTCTACGAAAAAGTCGTTTTATAAGACTTTCGGTTCCGATCCGAGTTTATACTAAAGATTGTCGAGTTGATTATGAAAAAAAAACATTCTTATATTCATTATAAGTTATTTTTGATGATCAAACTGATTGCATGTCATCTACATTACCATTTATGCTATATTTCGCAAAAACGATTTCTGTTGACTTTTTAAGAACATCTTTGACTCGACAAATAGCATGCTTAGAGTGGGAATCAGAGAATACCCTTTGGAGGGTTTGTTTCCCACATAAATACCAACATATCAGTGGTTTCAATTGAGAAATGACAGAGCCAAACTCGTTTAATCGAAAAGTCAAACTATATGGACAACGGTTTGACTTTTAACTAATAATCAAAGCAAGAACGAATTATAAACTGATATGGAAGCTTACAAAGGTCCTAATGAAGCTTAGTTAACACTTAGAGGCTGCCTTGTCGTTCAGAAATGCTCCAGAAGTTGCCTTGAGAGTTTTGCAAGTTGTGGGTGTTCTTGATCACAATGCAAGTGCCTCAAAAATGAGAGCTTTTGATCTAATTTATGGTGAATTCAGATGTTACAAGAGTGCAACAGGTGTCCCAACATGCATGAGGGCTGATTGGTGAGTTTTAGAGGTGATACCAGCTGTCAAGCACTCAAAATTCGGACCCAAACAGCAGCTGGTCGCAATTCTGCACCTGGGGCTGCCAAACTTAAATTAAAAATGGCAGCTTTGGTCCCTGTCTTTGCACGCGAGGTTTTGGCTATTTATTTTGACTCGTAAACCCCCAAACTTGGTTTTTGAGAACCTTGGGACATTTACCAACATGGTAATGTCCTCGGATAACTTTGCGCTCACCCGAAAAGCCATGAAATTCGACGTTGACGCTTTTAGCCCCTCAAGTACGGTTTTGGCCATAACTTTCTCATACGATAACGAAACTTCATGAAATTTTTACCACATATTCTAGTGAGTATATTCTAGCATTACAAAGCTTCGGGGCTGCCAAAAGTTCACTCAGAGGTATAAATTCAACATGTTGACACTTTTAGTCCCTATAGTTTGTAATTCCTCACTTTCGTGCATTTTCCGCTTCGTATGATCCATGATCCATCCGTTTAAGGTTATAACATTATGTAGGGTTATTATGGAGTCTATTTATCAATCGTTGACCCTTTGAACCCTTGAATTTACATAGTTTCACCGTTTGTCAACTTTAGTCCCTCTAAAGTTTGTTTTCACATATCCAAAGCTTATGACACGTGTCCAGACATTATTGGACGTAAATTTTCGAGGTGTTACAAACATGCCTGATCAGATCACTCATGTTAAACTCATACGACCCTAACCAACATCTAATGATTAATATATGAACATTAGTCTAGCCGATTACAACATGTCAATGAATCATTCATGTCCAAATAGTTTGCAAACAATGCCCTAACTCATATCCTAATTCTACGCATGCAGGTTCGCACATAGTTAAAGCAATCAATTAGATTTAATACTCGTATAAATGAACTAACCTAGAGATAATAGCGAGTGCACATGAGCGGATGGAAATAATTCTTCGAATAATCTTGGCTGCCGTCGTTCGCAAGAGGGGGGGTTGTCTACTACCGTCGCGGTTCCAAGAAAGGGGTGAGGGTGTTTAGGTTTTGTAATATTTTGTGTAACACCATTCACAAGTTACGTATACATATAAAGAGGAGAGGTTGGGCCAAATTATGTTTATTAAAAACCGTGGATTGGGCCGAAATTATGTTTAAAATGGTGGCAGCCCAATGACCTTCTCAACCGGTTCCATATAGGCCCAAAAGCACTAGACATAAAACTAACCCATAACACACTCAGTCACACCCAACCATTTACGTTGCGTAGGTTTATTAGAGTCACAAATGTTTAACAGACTCAGCAGGGCAAAGAACGTGTAAAGAAAGTAGTGAGGAATCGGAATCACAAAACTGAAGACATTAACCTTGAAAGTTCGGGTTGTCACAATCCATGTTGAAAAAGTCAGTCATTCACGTTCAGAAAGTGCAGGGACTGATCATGCAAACAAGCAAAACAACTTTAAAACTGGTACCCTCGTGTGGCTCGCCAGGACTTGCCTGGTCTGGCGCGTGGCACGACGGAGGACCTTTTCCAGCAGAACTGGCATGTGCCCAGCATGCAACCTGCAATCTTGTGAAGATCTTCTGCAATCCCTAATTCGAATTCAGCAGCATGTTAACTGTTTTCGAAAACCACTAAACACTTGGAAGCATTATAATTCACCTGAGGACACATGGATTGATCTTGATTCATCCTCCTCACTATAAATAGAACCCAAGGTTGAGTACTTGAACTTGCACATTTAAAATTTCACTCTCAATTGATCTCTGAAGCATCCTGGTCATCTAGGAAGCTTTCTCTAGTCTAATTTGCGTGCTAAGGACCATTGTAAGTGTTCTTAGCTTCCATAGTTAAGCTTTTATTAGTTTAATGACCGAAAGTCAAAGATATCGTAACTACGCTTTGACTTTGTGATTAATCACTAACGGTCCAGCCATTATTCGAATTGAAAGTGGCTTTATGTTGGTAATTATGTAGGTGTTAAACCCTCAAAAGGGCACCTTCTAATTATCACATTTACTTGGTCAATTGTCGGGTCAAACTACTTAAAGAAAAGTCAAACGAGTCAGTTTTTGCAAAATAAATCATAACTGATAATGTAGAAGCTATAAATTATCTTTTATCACTTAAACAACTTGGTAAATAATATAAAAACATGTTTAGGCATGCTCAACCCGACAATTCTGAGTTTAGGCTCGGTTCGCAACCGAAAGTCGCAAAAGTAGACTTTTGCTTTGACTTTCAGTTCTGACCCAATTTAGCTTAGTTTAACTATGCCTTAGGATTCCTTTGTGATTATATTGTATGTTATTAGAAATCAGAGATTACATGCATGTTCCGTTATTTGCTTACAATTGACCATTATGCCATTTTGTTATTAAAACGAGATTTTTGAAAATGTGAGAGGACAAAAAGTTTTATTATTGATATATAAGTATGTCCTAAAAATTTGACATCAGTTTCTGGTCTAAAATAAAAGTTATGCAAGATATCTTAAAACAGAACTTTTTGTTAATTAAATTGCATTTTCAGCATAAATCATATTTAAACCCAATTTTTGGCACCAAACTTGCTACCCACTGTTGTGATATAATATTTAGGGATTTTTTGAAATTTTTGTCAAATTTTATACTGACCATAACATAGAGTTCTTGCATGGACTTGATAATTGACGATAATGCCCTTTTCACTAATAAAATGAGTTCTACACATCACTTACATGTCAAACCTTTTTCTACTGATTTTATATATTAAATAAAATATTTTAAGCATAAGAGACTGATCAAAACTTCAGAATTTTATAAACACCTTGAATACCGTCAATTACCGACTTTTACGCTAATTAGGCGCATAGTATGGTTTAAAACCATATTTAATGCCTAAGACTTGTTACCTACTGATTTTATAAATAATTTTTTATACTTTAACAGTAAGTATAAGTCTTGAACTCAGATTTCCAAATTTAACCTTAAAAGCATATGTGAAATACCAAAATGCCCCTACGGTGCATAGTTTGGCCATAAATGATAAACCTCACACATGTATGATATCTTACTGATGTAACTTGATAAAATTAATATTTTTACTGTATATTTTAGACCAGAACCTCAGTTTGCTATTTAACCTCTTTTATAAACTTTAAAATGACCAAAATACCCTTACGGGGCTTAAATTGGTTTTAAATTCATTTTGGGCATAATGGAAGATATCCTACTGATATCACAACATATTTTAAGCATAATAACTATTGGAACTTGTATATGACTCATCCGGTTACCCGTTATGCATATACGCGTTCGGTACGGTTTATGTAACTAGTTTACATGAATTATCCGAAACGGGTCAAACCTTATCATTTTACTTCAAAATCCAGTATGTGTTTAGTTTACCCATTATATACAAGTCTTCATACTTGTTGGGTCTAAATCACATTCCAATCCGGTCACCGCTTAATCTTGCGTTTTGTACCGTAAACTTTCCTTTAAAACTAACCGGTCAAAGTTACAACTTAAATAAGACCCGTTAGGAATCTAATAGGTTATTAAAATCTTCGTTCCAGATTAGGAGCCCAGTAAAAGCTCCCTGTACTTGCTGATTAGAAAATACGACTGAGAATAAATTTCATTTAGCTCAGGTAAATACTTTTAACTTATTTTCCCTTATATGGGCTTGGGATACGGTAAATTATTACCGCTTGGTTGGGTATTGAATATTTAATCGATTAGTGGTTAAATCATTGAGATAACCCGTTTTAATTTGTGTTGTTTGATACAAAGCATTTGGGGGTTAATATGACCGTGTCCTGGATATCCTCGGCTCATTCATTTGAAATAGCCATGATTTAAGCACGGGGTGTAGGCATACACCTGACAGTTGCGTATGTATTTCACACCCCGATATTTCCACGTATTACCGGTGGGCCCGGTGGGGAGTATCGTGACGTAGTTGATATCATCATAGTCAAACAACACAATATTTAAATGCACAGCGGAAGCAAAAGATAGATTTATTTCAACCAAATATAAGAGTAATATCAAGTTCACAAATGGCTGAAACAGATCCACAGGCGGATCAAAATAAAGAGGAAACTTGTTCAACAGACTTAAATGCATCCAAGCTTGCGAGACTGTTATTGATGCTAAGGAGAGGCCAGCCTATTATGAGTAGTACCTGCACTTAGCCTTTTTGGGAAAATACATCAGTTTACACTGGTAAATACAATTTAACTGACTCATTTTGAAAAGGTTTAAAATTGATTTGAATGCACATGGCACAAAAAGATTTTTATAACTTAGGATAATTATTTGTATATAAACTTGTAAAAGAATTACATGTTTGTTATGCGTTCAGTTGCCCGGTTCATGCCGGGTTAAAGATTAATAGACACACCACATGGTATAGTCCCGCGGTGAGTTATTCTCGTAACCGGCGGATATACCTTATAAATTTTAAATGCACCGACGGGTGTACGCCTACACCCGTGTGCTAAGGTCGTGGCCATTCTATGAATGATGCCAAGGATATCCGGGACATGGTCATTAAACTCCCAAAGGCGTTAAGCAAACAAAACCAAATTTTTAAACGGGTCATCTCGATAATATTTAACCACCAAACGATTAAAGTCGAATGCCCGACCAAGCGGTATTTTATATACCGTACCCCAAGCCCGTATAAGGGAAAATAAGTTAAAAGTATTTACCTTTGCAAGTATAATTCACAACAAGCAAATGCACGTAGCTTTTACCGGGTCTCCTATTCTGGAACGAAGGTTTATAATAACCTATTAGATTTCTAACTGGTCTTTAATTAAGCCTACGCTTAGACCAGTTAGTTTTAAAGGAAGATACGGTTTAAACGCATGAAGAAGCGAAAACCGGAATAGAATGTGATTTAGACCCAACAAGTTTGAAGACTTGTATAATATGGGTAAACTAAACACATTCTGGATTTTGAGACAAAAATGATAAGGTTTGACCCGTTTTGGTCAATTTATGCAAACTAGTTACATAAACCGAACCGAATCCGAATAATGCGTAACGGGTAACCATAAGAGTCATATACAGGTTTCCTAAGTTAATATGCATTAAATATGTTGTGACATCAGTAAGATATCTTCTATTATGCCCCAAATGATTTTAAACTCAATTTATGCCCCATAAGGGCATTTTGGTCAATTAAAAGGTTATAAAAGAGTTTAAATAGTAATCTGAGTTACAGGTCTGATTTAATGAGTAAATATACTTAATTTAATAAGTTATATCAGTAGGGTATCATATATATGTGAAATTTATTACTTATAACCATACTTATGCACCGTAGGGGCATTTTGGTAATTTCACATAAGCTTAAAAGGTCAAAACTGGAAATCTGATTTTAAGACTTTTGCTTACTGTTAAAATATAAAAATTTACTGAATATATGAGTAGGCATTAACTCTTATATGTTTAAAATAGTTTTGATACATACTATGCGTTAAAAACGCTTAAAAAGACGAATTGGAGCCATTTCCGGGTTTTTAAAGGAAAGCTAATATTTTTATTATTCCAGAAGGCTCAAAATATTTTATTTAACATATTAGATTAGTAGAAAAAGGTTTGGTATCAAAAGGATTTGTAAAACTCATTTTATAGCTCAAAAGGGCAAAACCAACAATAACCGAATCAAGCTTAGAACTCTAAGTTATGCTCAGCCTAAAAATAAATAAAAATCTTCAAAAATCCCAAAATATTATATTATATCAGTGGGTAAAAAGTTTGATATCAACAATTGGGTTTAGATAGGCTATACGCTAATTAAGCCTTTTAATTACTAAAAAGCTTTCTAATTACGCTATTGAGCATAACTCTTAATCTAGACCTCAAACTGAAGTCAAATTTTAGGGACACGTTTATAAATCAGTAACTAAGGTTTCTACTCTTTTACATTTTTAAAAATCACGTTTTAAAGTGAAAAGGGCATAATAGTCAACATTTAAGCAATTCACGGAAACATGCAAATGATCTAGATATTTTGTGTAACGCCATTCACAAGTTACGTATACATATAAAGAGGAGAGGTTGGGCCAAATTATGTTTATTAAAAACAGTGGATTGGGCCAAAATTATGTTTAAAATGGTGGCAGCCCAATGACCTTCTTAACCGGTTCCATATAGGCCCAAAAGCACTAGACATAAAACTAACCCATTACACACTCAGTCGCACCCAACCATTTACGTTGCGCAGGTTTATTAGAGTCACAAATGTTTAACAGACTCACTAGGGCAAAGAACGTGTAAATAAAGTAGTGAGGAATCGGAATCACAAAACTGAAGACATTAACCTTGAAAGTTCAGGTTGTCACATCATCCCCAACTTGTAAGAAATTTCGTCCCGAAATTTGATAAGTAATCCAAAAGTGACGAGACGTCAAATCAGGATGACTGTGGATTTTCCGCGGGTACCACATCATCCCCAACTTGAAAGGGAATTTCGTCCCGAAATTCGCCAATGACAGCAAAAGTTGGTTCAACCATCTGAACAATTGAGGTTATTAGAGCTTTATCAGATATTTGCGTTCTCACGTGAACTCCGGTCCACGTCTTGAGTCCCAACAAACTCTCGCGATTGGAATCCGACTGTGTTAACGAATCTTGACGTCCTGGTCCATGATTTCAGTAGATTCCTCAACAACTGCAACTTGTCATTAACCTCGGACTCTAATGGGGGTATCACAAGCGTTTCATCGACAACCGCTGCCTTAGATTCGAGACACAAATGACTTTGCATACGTTACCCAATTCGTCAGGTAACTCGAGTTTGTGAGCCATGTCACCTATTCGTTCCAGAGATCTGAATGTCCCCACACATCGTAAGCTAAGCTTGCCACGTTTTCTATAGTGTACCGCACCCTCTCAGGGTGAGATTTTTTATTATGACACGTTCGCCTACAGCGAACTCCCAGTGTTTCATAAGCTTATCAATTCTCCTGACAGTCACGCGTTGTCGTCAAGCAATTTCCGATCTAAGCAATCTTCCCAAGAGTTTCAAGTACAAGTCCAGGACCTGTGATTAGGTTGTCACCTACCTTAATCCATCAAGGAGATTAGCGTTACTGTCCATGCGATGCCTCAAACAGAGTTGCCTGAATACTAGAAGGGTAACTGTTGCAGTAAAACTCATCCAAGGGTAGGTGTCCTTCCAATTTTGCTTAGCCCAAGGGACCGCATTCTCTTACTGAGTCTCGGGTAACACCCCTTGTGGTGGCCCTAGCCAAGTAGCCGGCGGGGTCAAGAGGCAGTGTCCTAAAAGTCCTACATCCGTTTCTGATGAGCCTTACATACAAAGTCTCCATTTAAACAATTAGTTTTTCTTGACAATCTGTATTCAGTTTTTTTTTTGCTAAAAACAAGTATAACAGCAATGATATTTCTTAACAATTTGTATTCAGCAATGATTTCATGTAATAAAAATACGTCAATTAATTACATAAAGTGTATTACAAACTATATAATTATATAATTTTTATTGGACAACCCTTTGTAATACACGAGTCTATAACCAAAGTCATTAATAAACAAATATATATAGTTAATAAGATAACTCGTTTAGTTCTTTTTCTCTCTCTTTATTTTATTCTCACATCTATGATTTTCTCTCTTTTTTCTTCCGTCAGATTTTTGTTTATATTTATTAAATTAAATCATGTACGTAATTTCATATACATTGCATATACAATATTAAATCAGATTTTTCCGCGTTGCCGTAAGCCAACTTGTAATTATATTTAGTTAGTACTTGAATAATAAATAATGTCACTGTTTGCACTTTGGGTTGCCTTTGACTAGGCCAAACACGTTTGTTCTATAAATAGCATCCAATCAGTATCTACTCTTTAACGTTCTTTACACAAAATGTCCTCCCGATCTAGTACTTCTTCGTCATATGCGAGGACTACCATGTCCTCCCGATCTAGTACTTCTTTGTCATATGCGAGGACTAACAAAACTTTTCTCGGTATGGGACCAGTAATGCTTCCCTGATCACGAGTGCTATTCCCAATATGGCGCAAACCCGAAGATCTAGTCACGCATCATCACTGACCTATAGAGCTCCACGAGTAGCACCCCCAACTCACTGGTCAACCACCTCCACTGAAAGACGTAGACAAGCACCGGCGCTAAGCGCTATAGCTGCACGAGTAGGGTCTCAAACCCACGGCCCATCCGCCTTAAGTCTAGGACATAGCCAAGGACTGGCGCTAAGCGCTATAGCTGCACGACAAGGATCTCAAATCCACTATCAAACCACCTTCGTTGGAAGACTTAGCCAAGCATTGGCGCCAAGCGCTTGGACTACCTTGACTGGAATACATAGCCAAGCCCCGGTGCTAAGCACGTGGACCCCCTTTACTGGAATACATAGCCAAGCACCGGTGTTAAACGCTTGGACCACCTTCACTGGAATGCATAGCCATGCGCCACTTATGACCGCTGCATATCAGCAAGAAGCAATTCAAAACCACATGCCAACTACTTTTGCTGATAGTTATAGCCAAGCGTGGGCGCAAACCGCTAATTGTCCACAAGAAGCAACTCAAACCGGCCACTGGTCAAACAAACATATTCAAGCAACTCAAGCCCAGTTGCCAGCAACCTTTAATAAAAGTAATAACCAAGCACCGATGCTAAACGCTTGGACCACCTTCACTGGAATGCATAGCCGTGCGCCACTTATGACCGCTGCATATCAGCAAGAAACAATTCAAAACCACATGCCAACTACTTTCGCTGATAATTATAGCCAGGCGTGGACGCAAACCGCTAATTCTCCACAAGAAGCAACTCAAACCGGCCACTGGTAAACCAGACATATTCAAGCAACTCAAGCCCAGTTGCCAACAACCTTTAATAAAAGTAATAACCAAGCAACGATGACCGCTAAAGCTCTACGAGCTGAAGCAACTCAAGCACACCCACCATTGAAGCTATTAGTAGTTATTACTATCTTTTTTATTTATTTAGCATTGATGGTACATTATAACTAGCTCTAGTGAAGAGGATCTCGCTAACCTCTTCATTAATGAGTGTCCTGATACGTACCACGTTCTCCATCGGTGCAAGTAATATCATATATATTTGTGTAATCTATTTACCCATGTTTACTTTTTTATTTTTTTTATTTTTGATTTTTTTACCTCGTCGTTGAATGTTTTGGAACAATGTTGGGGATATGAATGAACATCGTGTACGGGTTGTTTGTTTTGGTATTAAAGTGGCGAGTGTATATTCATATATTGTTCAATCTACTACACTTCATATTTGTAATGTTATATTACTAACTAAATACAGTTTTTTAAAATTGTGATTAAGTTGACTTTAGGTTTAAGGCCCACAAGCCTATTCACTCTATACTGTTATGCTATTTTACTTTCTTTCATATAGTTACAGATAAGATAACCTGCTTTCCCCTAATTCTCTATGGAATATGGCATGCAGTTATCTTTAAATAAGTGTGCATGGAATGATGCTACCGGCCATCTGACCTGTTTGAGACATATTACAATTGGTTTATAAACTTGTCAAGGTATCTCAGTTACAAACATCATTTTTATTGGATGTGACTTATTTTTTATGCACTTTATATTCGCTTCTTTGAAAACTTGCCAGCCTCTAATTAGAGGTTGGGTAATAACTCACTTGTTGTACAGAATGAAAATGCTAGTACTTAACTTTCTTTTCATTTTCTAGGAATTTACAAAAAAAAAAAAAAAAATTTAATAATAATGCTTTATATGATTACAACAAATGGGATCATTACTATACTAATGTAGAGCTTTGAATATGTACAATTTAGGAGGTATACGTTAAAAGTTAATATTGAGAACCCTTTTGACTTGTTTCCCTTTTATCTATATCTTTTCATGTGACCCATTTGATATAACGCGCCAAATTGATCTATTCATATGTAAGGGCTACATTAATTACGTTTTTAAATTTTCAGGTATAAATTTCAAAGTTCTAAAAAACTTGATCCGATCTCTAGTGAGGGTGTGGGTGAATATGAGAATGCCACAAGTGTTGTAAGTTGCGAAAGCAATATGGTGTTACTATGAGGCGACAAAAAGGACGCTCCCGCCGTAACATACAGACATTCTCACTAGTATAGAAATTAAAGAAACTTTACTACTAAACATGTAATGGAATATAAAATATATATTAATCTATGCACTTGAAAAGGAAATTGTCAATGTCATTTACATATTACATCCGATAATAATAATTAATTTGACAAAGATGTATCCACCAAGAAACCATAGTGTAAAAAGACTTTGTTTTAATTAAATCCAAAGACTTGTACAAATTGCAAAAAGAAGACTTTTGGAAAAACCCTGCTCAAAATGTGTCTTGTACGATCCATATGGATTTCATATAAATTCTATTGCTTTCCCATCAATCTCACACACATCAGAAAAGATGGGCGAAGAACTTGAAGAAGCTGATGTTATTTTCGTGCACGTTGATGTATCGAGTAAACGCGATAACTTTTTCAAAAACCCAATTAAACCTAGGTAGCTAGGGTAAGTCGGGTATCGTATCCACGAAGAGCAGGTGGTCAGTATCGCACGGCCCGTTCGATTAGTTAGACTATTTACAAATAATGTACAAGGTGATTATGAAGTTTGCTAATTTTATTTGTTTAATTAGTTTGAAAGGATATCGGAGTGAGCCGACAAATTGATATTATCTAAAACAATGATTTATTAACTAAACTTGTAAACTAAACTAAAAAGTTGAAGCAAGAAATTAGAATACGGATCACACCCGGTTCGATAATTGTAAGTCCTAGGGTTCCTACATGTTTTAATTCAACTCAATTGCATAACGATTAACGGATTTAGTGTACCGTGACTTCGGTGCCAATAACTATCAATGTCTCGAAGAACGGACAAGAATGCACTTTGTAATCAACACAAGTAAATCCTAACCACGACAACGCACAACTACACATAACCATTTCGCAAAGTCATAACTTTATCATCGTTCGACAATTTACGAATACGAAACAAATGTAAACTATTGTCAATGGTTTCAAAAATCAATACAAATTGTCACAAAGTCGAATCAAACTACAAATGCATAAACCCTAGAAAATACAACTACCTACACCGAGGTGAAACCGAAGAGACTAGCCGCTCATGGTTGGGTGGACGCGATCACCGGTCGACAAACACGAACACGGAGCCATGATCTTGAGCCTTGAGGAGTGGAGGTTAGGGTTGAAGGTGATGATGGAAGGTTGAAGATGGTGGTGATGGTGGAATAATTGAGGGTTAGGGATGGTGGAGAATTGGTTAGGGTTTGAATTTTAGAGATGAAAGGTGGGTGTTAGAGATGAAGAATGTGGTGTTAGGGATTGATTGGGGATGAATTGGATGATTTTGGGAATAAAGATGATAATGTTTTTAGGCTCTAAGATGAAGATTCCAACTCCCAAGAAGTGTAACCCCCGAATTTATGGCTCAAGAACCATTTAAACTCGTCAAAAGATCAAGAAAACACAAGTTTCGCGATTGAACAAACGGGAGCCCGTCGGCGACGGCCAAGATTAACCCGCCCTTGAAACCAATAAATCATGCACATCCCTCACAATGTTCTCTCCACTCGGTTTAAAATTTGGCTAATTAGATAATGAATTAGCACTTTTTAAGTAATCACTCAAAACCAATTAGAACACGTACCCGCATATGCTTGCAACTCAGTCATTCTCCACCACTGAACAAGAATACTAAGCAAAAGTCAAAAGGTCTTTGAAGGGTTGTAATGGGGCTAGGCGAAGGGTAGGAAATAGGATGTTTTAAAGTGGCGAAGGTGATGAAAAATTCGATTTTTATTACAAACGATTATGCTAAACAAAACTAACTATAAACATCAACTACGAGGCAACGGTTTGCTGATTTTCTGCGACGGCTTGTTTGACTGGTTACGGGCAAAGTTGGCTGACGGGAGTTTCTAGAGCCCGTCCCGGACGGCCTAGAGCCTGTCGGCGATGGCCTCTCTAGCTTCAAATCTCCAATTTTCCATTTTGCACTCCCATTTGATCCGTAACGCATCTCGATTGTCCGTTTTTCATCCCGATGGCTCGTAAAGCTCCCGAAAAACACCTTAAACTTCGTTAAACCTGCAAAACACAAATCTAATTAAAAGTAGGCTATTCAAGATTAAAACTTATGTAAAAACATTAAGTTACACAATTACGAACACCAGTTTTCAACCACGTGTCAGTTTTACAAGTTTTAACTATTTTGCAATGTTTTAAAAACCGGGTTTTAAGTCATACTGGGTTGTGCTCTAAACTGGTTCAACCGGTTGAATCCGGTTGTATCGGGCGGTTGAACCGGGTTACTAGTTAACCCTATAAATTTCATAAAATAAAAATTCATCTCAAAAAACAATCCAATCTCAACTAGGATTTATGTAACTAATCGTAGTTTTATCTAAAAACAACTATTTTTATTGTAAACTATTAAGCATTTTAAGAATATTTTTATTAGTTATAAACAATATTGCATTGTACGAGGTAAGTAACAATTTCAACGACGAAATATTGGAATGGAAGGCGCTAGGTTAATTACCGGAAATATGGAAGATCAATACTACCTTAATATTGTATTGTATTAAAATTAAGAAATCAAATCTTAAGATAATGCAAACCGGTAGAACCGGATTTACCGCCGGTATATAAGACATACCGTATTCGGGTTTTACCGGCCTTTATCGTACCGGACTCGTTTCCGATATCCGGTTTAACCGGTATAACCGGCCGGTTCATACCGGTATTTAAAACATTGTTATTATGTTGAATATAAAATTAAAACTCTTTACAACCTGAAATTATTATAAAACTAGAATTACAACCCGCCGCAATGCGGCAGGGATTATTTAGTTATAACTAAGTCGATTTAGGACGTGCACGTTATGTTGAACCTGTCAAACGGAAAAAAATAGACGATGTAAAACGTTCACCTACACACGCACGTTGCGTCGTGTTAACTCGCAAAATTTAGAACGAAACGTAAAAACGTTAAACCAAAGACGTACGTTGCGATGTGTTAAGTCACAAAATTTAGAACGAAGCATAAAGCGAAAAAAATTGCGGAAAATGAAAACTATAAAGGACCAAAGTTGAAAGTAAAAAAAGTTGTGAGGATAGATTGCAAAAGATAAAAAGTTTTGTGTTAAAAGTAAAAAAAAAAACAAATTGTTTTGAGTTAAAAGTAATTTATGAAATACTTTTGGGTGAAAAATAAAAAAATCAATTTTTTTTAAAACCCCCAAAGCCAAGGTTACAACAACCATATGCATAACCATTTTTTCTTTGAAAAACCCCCCAAAGCCAAGATTACAACAGATTAGTAAAAAAAAAATCAAAGTGGTTAAATCGCAAAAGATGGGAATTTTTGAATTAGAAGTGAAAAATCAAATTAATCAAAGAGGTTAAATTGTATAAGATGGAAACTTTTGAATTAGAAGTGAAAAATCAAATTAATCAAAGGGGGTAAATTACCAAAGATTAAAACTTTAAACTTAAATTGTCAAAGATTAAAACTTTAGGGTTAAAAAGAAAAATTCCATTTTTTTTAAAAACACCCTAAGCAAAACTTACAATACATGTATGCATAGGGCTGTAAACGAACCGAACAAACACGAACAAGGCCTTGTTCGTGTTCGTTCATTAAGGAAATAAATGTGTTCACGAACGGTTCATGAACACTTACCGAACGAGATTTTATGTTCGTGTTCGTTCATTAAGGAAATGAGTGAGTTCGCGAACGGTTCACGAACACAAATAAATTTGGCGAACGCGACGAAGGATAAAGATAGATGGCTCAGAGAGTAGCACTCGAACTTGAATCCCTTATTGTGGAACGGAGGTCGATCGTATTCGCCGAAGTAAATAATGAGAAATGAAAGGGAAATGATGCATAAACAAGGTGAAAGTGGGTTTTCTAGTTTAATTGTTAGGGTAATAAAATAAATCAAAGTTTAATAATATACAAAGGGACAAATAAAATATAAGAAAGTACAAAGAGATTCAATCAAAACACAAACATACGAACATAAACAAACGGAAATCAATGAATGTTCAAGAACACGTTCACGAACACCTTACCGAACGTTCACGAACACAATCGAACGAACGAGACCTCTGTTCATGTTCATTCATTTAACTAATCGAACGAAATTTCTTGTTCATGTTCGTTCGTTTATTAAACGAACGAACATAAACGAACTTCCCGCCGAACGGTTCACGAACTGTTCGCTGAACGTTCGGTTCGTTTATAGCCCTATGCATAAAGATGATGCTTCTTTATAATGTTTAATACAAAGAAAAACACTTACTTTGAAAAGCATTAGTGATAAACTGAATAAAAAACTAAGACGTGTTTTTTAACGGCCAACAAAATATTTAGTGATGCCACGAGACTAGCAAGAAACTAGCTGGCTTACAAACAAGTCCACCAAAACAAACACAAAAACAGAAAAGACATAGCATCAAAAAACATTAAACCTCCTCCAATCATCCCACGAAAGGCGTAAACTTACACCATTGGGAAACGACGAGCCAAACCGACTGAGCAAAAGGACAAGCGACGGATAAATGGTCACTAGTTTTCTGTATGTTCCTTGCAAGCAGACCCGCAACAGGGGGAGATGACTGCCCTTCAAACCAGCAGCTCCACCTTCTTGGGAACCCATCTGTTCCAAAAAAAAAACACTGAATCGCGGACTGTTCAACCGTAACCCGAAGACTGCGCTTAGCACTCACAACAGAAAATGTTCCAGAATCGTCCAAAACCCAAATCCACCTGTCTTTGACCTCTCTACCAGCAGCCTACCCCAAAGAGAAAATTAAAGCCAGAAGTGGTCCAGCTCAGCCGTTTCAGCAGTGGGAAATAACAGGCCGTTTCCATTGCCAAGCCACCAGAACTTAGCCGGTTCTTAAGGAGGCAAAGCTTGTTTGCTTCATTAGCAAAAAGAGCCGAAAACACAGTTGCTATTAACAAGTCAGTCAGTTCCAACCCAGACGTCAAGCCAGAAAAGAATATTGTAGCCGCACCCCCACACCCTTAAATGCCTTTTTTAGATCCACACCAACCTAAGGGAGCATTGCAAGATTAGCATCTCTAAGGGAGCCAAAAACCCACCCGGCCCCCTATCACATATTGACAATTAAAGTAAACCCATACAGGACTAGAACAGCATGATTAAACCAGAATTTGAGTTACTACAACACTTCAGAAGATTAAAAAAAACAATGAGATATTTATAACTTTTGCCTCTTTTTTAGAATGTCTGTTCTTGAACTTTTAGGGGTATAAAATTTCAGCCAGAATCAAAGAAACCAAAAAATCAAACCGGTCTAAAAAAAGTTTAAACCCAGTTATCTAATAATTTGTTTTGAGAAAACAACTTTTTTTTCTTACAAATGTAAGCTTTAACGTGAGCCTATTGTGATCTCTGTCAACCAACACAACAGATTTTAAGATTTTATCCATAAGAGAAAAAAGAAAAAGAAACTAACATTCAACATTGTCTGATACATTCATACCAACAGAAGTCAGAAAAAAAAAGCACATCCACCCAATTAAACTTGCACCAATCAAAAGTTCAGGCTTTCTAAATTGAGTGTCATTTTTGATCTTAACAACTACATACAAAAACATAAGACGTTGAATGTAAAACGGATAGATCTAAATGCGCGAATGCTAATCACGATCTGCATCCTCTATCTCTTCATCCTCTGGTACACCTCGTAAATAGAAAACATTGTTACATCTGCATATCAACACAAAAGCCATCAATCGTTAGACAGGGATATATAATTATTATTATTACTACTAAAATTTTGTAAGCATGTATCAACACATATTATCTGTAAAAAATATATTTGAAGCAAACACGTTGACCCCGTACAAAATATGTTGTAACCCATGGGGGTGTACAAAACACAAGTAAGTAAATACACAATATCCTAATAAATCCACTCTTTAGACACTCGATAATCGGTATGTATTTCTTGAGAAAAACAAAACTTATAAACATGCTCTACTCCCATAAGAGTATAAGATTACCCCAACTTCTATCAGCTCAAAACAATTCAAGAATGATAATGACATTAGGGAAAAATATTTGAAAGGGGATTACGATTTTATAAGCTATAAAGATATTTTAACGTACCTGATCAGAATCTCTCCAAGGTTTCCAGTGAACTGACCATCAATGTATTCTTCAGAGTTTGACAGCTAGAGAACAAAACAAAAAAAATAGTATTAGAAACACAAATTATATCCTTTTCAGAATTTCAAAACTTCAAAATTAGGAAGTCAGTGTGTGCTTGATTTGTATATGAACATGAAATGAAATAAATTTGAAATAAAAACTCTGATCTTTAATAAAGGTTTGCTATATATGTTGGGATTGAAATTTTATGATTGGAAGTAGATTTTAAAATATAAAAAAAAACCAAGAGAGAGGATGAAACAACCAACAAGTTAAATGGGTGGGTTTACAAAACCCTTATCTCATAGATTTTACTAAACCTAACCCCTTAAACCGAACACGAACAATCACTTTCATACCCAAACCCCTATCTCAAAACCTTGAACCAAACACATAATCAGTGTTGTACCTGCAAGTTCATGTATAAGTCAACAGAGACAAGATAGCCTTTGTACTCCATTCCCCACTTGAGTTTCACAATCACAGCCTTCCCAGTCAAGTTGTTCAAGAAAGGTTTCGGGTTAACTGGTACCGTCTGCAATGATTAAACAATTTAGTTCCCAAATTTGAAATAGCAACAAGACAAATCTTCAAGCTTAAACATAAACACTACTATGACAAGTTATTAATCTTCAACTAAAGACTAGAGTAAATCATCAGCAACTTGCCTAAGAATCAAAATTAAAACTTCAAAACAAATTCGATATGAACAGAAACGGATTTATTAGCTTTCGCTTCTATAAAGTGTCTCCATTATCTAAAAACTTATATGCAAAAGGTGAAAGTGAATGTGATGGAATTTTTTAACAGCCACAGTTTACATGACAAAACATATAAATCTCGCAATTTTCCTAACCCACAATACCTACTCATAACTAAGTTTGATAGTACACTTTGTAGTAAAATGTGCGCATCAGGAGCACCGAGCACATAATACACACTTCACATGATGCAGTCTGATTTGGCGCCTTATGCAGTGGACCAATATATGAGCACCTTGCTTCACTTATAGAAAGTAGAAACATCACCAATATCTAGCAAACCAATGCCCAAATCTGTCCCTGCGACCCAACTTCCTGATCTAAAGAAAAATCCATTTACAAATCTTTGTGTTTCAGTTTATGAACTTCCAGTTAAGTCAGATGCAGCTGTTGACTAAAGATCTTTCATAATCATAGAGGCAGGTACAGATTGGAATCAAGTCAATGGTAGCTGCAGGTACATGGTTTGTGTGATCTTTTTCAAATGAGTTAATTGCCATTTTCGTCTTTTTCCTTTGTTCAATTATGCCAATTCAGGCCAAATTTCATGTTTGTACCATTTCCATCCCTGACATTCTTGAAACATGTTAGTTCCGTCCAAAAAAACATGAGTCAACTCCCATTTTCTTCCCTGTAGTTTGTCCAATTATTCTATTCAACCATAGTTTTTTGGACGGAATTAGCATGTTTCAAGAACGTCAGGGACGTAAATGGTACAAAATTGAAATTTGGCCTGGACTGGCATAATTAGTGAAGATTACAGCTGTTTGGTTGATTAAAATGCCTAAAAATTCGGTTTTTAATAATCTATTTTAAAAAAGAAAAATAACCCTTATTGTCGCTATTGAGCGCTAAACATCAGATGGCGATGATCCAGATTCCGGCGCTACGCTATGCTATTCGCTACAGCGCCCGCTATCAACACTATTAACAACTTTGGACACTACTATATCATGGAAGCACCAAAAGTACTTGATGCATTGTTTTAACAAACTTAAAACGAACAACATTTTAAAGTATCAGAATATGATTGATCTAAGCCTCCCTCCCACTCTTAGTTTTTCTTCTTATTAATATCAATCTATGTTGCTAACAAAGGAGTCAATTCACAAAACCATAAATCGCCACCAGTTAAACATAAATCCATGTCTAATCAAACACACACTAACTTACATTCTTAGATTAGCCTTCAAAGCTTCATTCTAATTAGTCAACCCTAATTGAACGGTATAAACACAAATCGAATTCCTAAAATCGACTGAAAGCATACATATTGTCATCATAAACTAAAATTTAAACACTAATGAAATTAAAAGCCTGAAGAATCGATACTTACAGCCATGTTCGTAGGGGAGAACAAAGAGCGATTGCAGCTTCGTCGACTGAGAAGGTTTAGGGTTTTGAGGAGGTACTGTCGACACAAGAAGCAGAATAAATATGCTGATAATATTTATATTCTTATCCTTCGGTTAATGTTTTATTACATTCTCACCCTTTATTGTTCTTTTAGATCTCATTCCAGTCCCTCAAAGAGATATTACTGACAACTCATCAAATGGATCACTTATGATATATTCTCCCATCGAGCCGGGGTCTCACTGGAATCAGCCTCTCTATTCCTACGAGGTAGAGGTAAAACTGTCTACATCTTATCTCCTCAGACCCTACCTTTACTTTGCTATTGGTGGGATTTACTGAGTATGATGATGATGATGATATATTCTCCCAATTCAAACTACTATATTTTGACGAGTTCTTTTTAACGTCGAGCACTATCTTTGCGCTTGACGCACTATTGCCATTAAACTCCTTGTCGTTTCGTGCCTTCCAAAGCTACCCCATAGTTGTTAGGAAGATCGCCCCCACTACTTTATTCATTTTTTTTTTCGACCCATTTGAGTTATTTATCGTTTTAAGTATCTCGTTACATGATGCTTTGCTGTTGCGATATGGTATTTTTAACCAAATCAAAATTTGCCCCCAAACTAATTGCGTGCTCATACAGGTTACTAGCATGTGGTTCGTAGTTTCCTCCATTCTTCCGCACCTGCAGCACAGTTGGTTGACGATCTGTACACCCCGCCTTGCTAATGTCTCTTTTGACGCAACTCTATCGAAACATGCCCTCCATACAAAATAATTTATTTTCGGTGGTATCAAATTATTCCAGAACTCTCATTCTTTATCATTATCTGTTTTGTTTGCCAGGCCTATCTCCCTTCGAACAATAACTACATTGAATGGTTCGCCTGTTCCGTACCCCATTCCCATTCATCTGACCGATCCCTTATGTTGTACTTTCCCAGTTTCGACATAAGTCTTCCAATCTCCCTACACCCCTGTTCCGTATTCGGGTTTTTTTCATGCCCAGGCCCATTGTATTGTGCTTCCCACTTTACACATAATTTGGCTTACACTCTTTTTTTTTTTTTTTTTTGCTAGTTCTATACAACTAGTGGTGCACAAATCGGGTTTTTTTAAAAACCGGTTCCGGGTATGGAACCAGGTTCGGGTAGGATCGGGTTTTACAAAATCGGGTTTTTTTAAAAAATGGGTTGGGTCTGGGTCTGGGTTGTCTACAAAAAATGTATACCCTATATTGTAACACCTCGTAAAATCATGTCCAATACAGTGGTGACACGCGACATAAACCCTGATCATGTTAAAAGATAACTTGAGAGACTAAAACTGTCAAACAGTGTAAAGATGTAAATAAAAGGACCAAAAGTGTCAACATGCCAAACTCATGCCTCTAAATTATAAGATATTCGTATTCGTTATTGAATAAATTGACGGACACAAGAAGCCGTTTGTGCTTAAAAATCAAAAGTTACGAAACACAGGGGTTAAAAGTGTCAACATGTTAATTCTTACCTCTGACTGACCTTTTAACGTTCCCAAAGCTTTGTAATGTATTAATATACCCTCATGAATATCTGATAAAGATTTCATAAAGATCCAGTTCAATATTGTGATGTTAATTGAAATTTCCAATAAAAGGGTCAAAAGTGTAAATATGGTAATTCTTCATTCGAGAGACTTTTTCAAAGCATCCAAAACTTATGAATACATGTTCCCACTCCCTAGATCATTCCATACCTGATTAGGTTGACCATGCATGTCACACCCCCAAAATACCAATGACTTTCTTGAGTCACATATCCGACAATAGGGCCCACGGATCTTATGCCCACCCGAGACCGACCTCTGGATCACACATGATAAAAGCGCTTCTTTAGACAATCTGGGATTATGTTCCGTTTCTTCAAGATTTACGTCTGATGTCCAAGTTTGATCACATTTGACTTCATCTGCGGCAGTCCAATGACTTTCTTGAGTCACATATCCGACAATAGGGCCCACGGATCTTATGCCCACCCGAGACCGACCTCTGGATCACACATGATAAAAGCGCTTCTTTAGACAATCTGGGATTATGTTCCGTTTCTTCAAGATTTACGTCTGATGTCCAAGTTTGATCACATTTGACTTCATCTGCGGCAGTCCAATGACTTTCTTGAGTCACATATCCGACAATAGGGCCCACGGATCTTATGCCCACCCGAGACCGACCTCTGGATCACACATGATAAAAGGGCTTCTTTAGACAATCTGGGATTATGGCTGGATGAAAGAAAAAATATAGCATATCACCTAGGACTGAATAAATTTAACTGGAAATCAGTATCATAAATGAAACCTAAAGTTAAGGTGTAATCGTTGTTGGCCTGCAGTTTGCATGGTTTGTTTCACCTGGTTTATCTTTTAAAGTTTTCAACTCCACGAGGAGTTTGGTTTTGATCACTTGTTATATAAATATATGTTTGAAATATTATTAATTTTATACATTTATCTAATAATCATAAAATATCGATGAGTAGTACTGAGGAAAAATTTTATACATTTATCTTAATTATAGGTTACAAAGGTGCCGAAATCACTAAAATGCCCCTAAAGTGTCTTAAATTTTTGGGAAATGCGCAAGTTTACCGCCTCTAAAATAGTTTGGCTCTCTTGTACATGTTGCTTCAAAATGTGTACACAATGTAAAATTACCAAAAGGGTAAAAATCGTAGTTCTCTTAATAAGGTAGTATAGATTATTTATATTTATACATACTATTAAATCATGAAAATTCTAAAGGTTGCATGTCTAACATTTAATTTAATCAATTAATTTCTTTAATTATTACAAATTTTTTATTTAATTCCTTAATTTAATTCAACTAATGGAAGACATAAGTGGGCATGGATTCCATGAATGAAATGTCTAGATTGCCCTCAAAGTGTCTTAAAACTTTGGACAATGTCCAAGTTTCCCCCCTCTAAAAGGGCTTACTTCATTTGTACATGATGTTTTAAGATTTGTACCTATGGCAAAATTATGAAAAGGGTAGAAAACTCAGTTATCTTAATATAGTATTATAGATTATAGATATAGATATGGTATTGCTTGATACATGAAGAATACTAGAAGGAGGATGAACACTTGAAGACCAACTAGAGAGATGAGTACTCTCTACTTGTTTTCTACCACATGAGTTCAAACACTACAATTACCGGATGTAACCTTGGGCCCGTGAGCCATCTCCGGCAGTACAGACTGCTTCGGCTGTTGTACCCTGGGAGACAGACGCGTTGTCTTTAGTAGAGGCGCGAAATCTGTTTTAAGGGAAGCGTGTTGAACACGTGCCTCAACCAAAATCGTCAACGTTTTAGTGTGCTCTTTGTTACAGTCAAGGAGTATTTTTCAAGACTCAAGATGATGAATACTCGAGTCTAGGATGCTATCAAGTGCGCGTGAAGGACCCACCAGAGATGCGGCTTGAATCAAGATTGGTATATATGATTATATTTTATATTCTTTTTATTTAGTTATTGCAACCACTATTGTACTATGATATTTCCTACGAATAACGAGAGTTTCGTTATTATATATTTTGTAATTATATTTTACAAAAGGTGAACCTAATTCCTACATTTTACTATAAAATTTGATCGTGTGTCAAAGTTTTACAAGTTTTAACTATTATGTTGAATATGAAGTTAAAACTCTTTACAACAACCTGAAATTATTATAAAATATAAAGAAAAACACTAACCTTGAAAAGCATTAGTGATAAACTGAATAAAAAACTAATACATGTTTTTTTTACGGCCAACAAAATATTTAGTGATGCCACGAGACTAGCAAGAAACTAGCTGGCTTACAAACAAGTCCACCAAAACAAACACAAAAACAGAAAAGACATAGCATCAAAAAACATTAAACATCCTCTAATCATCCCACGAAAGGCGTAAACTTACACCATTGGGAAATGACGAGCCAAACCAACTAAGCAAAAGGACAAGCGACGGATAAATAGTCACTAGTTTTCTGTATGTTCCTTGCGAGCAGACCCACAACAGGGGGAGATGACTGCCCTTCAAACCAGCAGCTCCACCTTCTTGGGAACCCATCTGTTCCAAAAAAAACACTGAATCGCGGGATGTTCAATCGTAACCCGAAGACGGCGCTTAGCACTCCCAACAGAAAATGTTCCAGAATCGACGAAAACCCAAATCCACCTGTCTTTGACCTCTCTACCAGCAGCTTACCCCAAAGAGAAAATTAAAGCCAGAAGCTGGTCCAGCTCAGCCGTTTCAGCAGTGGGAAATAACAGGCCGTTTCCATTGCCAAGCTACCAGAACTTAGCCGGTTCTTAAGGAGGCAAAGCTTGTTTGCTTCATTAGCAAAAAGAGCCGGAAACACAGTTGCTATTAACGAGTCAGTCAGTTCCAACCCAGACGTCAAGCCAGAAAAGAATATTGTAGCCGCACCCCCACACCCTTAAATGCCTTCTTTAGATCCACACCAACCTGAGGGAGCATTGCAAGATTAGCATCTTTAAGGGAGCCAAAAACCCACCCAGCCCCTATCACATATTGACAATTATGTTTACAATATACCTAAAAGAAAAGAGAAAGTGCTCCATATCAGCTTAGCAGTCCTAATTAAACCAGATTTTGAGTTAATACTGTAGGATCGGATTGCGACCTAAACGAGTCGTTCGGAAGAGTTCTAGTCCGTTTCAGAGGCGGAAACTAAGAAACGGATACGAAAACAGCTTGATTCACACTTTAATCCTCTTATATATTGATTTGACATTGTTTACAATCAAAAGGAACACCGGCAGCACCTCGGTATCACTTTGAGATCTCTGCTAAAACTGTTACAAATGAAAACACCACTAGCCTATTTATAGTAGTTAGCTTTCGCTTGAAGATGGACAAGTCTGCTTCAAGCGAAACCCACTAAAATACATTCAAGCGAAAACCTTCAAATTATATATTACAATTTCAAGCGAAACCGACAAGATATCATGTTCTGTTTTGTGTATTGACTTTGAATGATGATGTCATACTCATGATGCAATAATGATGTCACTTGTGTGATGTCATCATCAAGGATGATGACATCATGCTTGTTTAGATCTGCACCGAACCCGAGACTCGATACAAGACGAAGACGACAGATGTGAGCACCAACAGACTCCCCCTCAGATGTTGACGAGTCTTAAGTGTCGAGTCTTCTCAATCTTCAGTCTTTATCAGTCTTTATCACTCTAACATTCTTCAACTAATCTCCTCCTCGGATGATGTAACTCTCTCTAACAGACTCCCCCTCAAAACATGCTGGGATCGTAGTCTGGCTTTTACAGGATCGGAATCGAAACCTGGCTCTCTATCTGCTCAGAATCCAGGCTATCCTGCACATCCTCTACCCAAAAGTAAGATTCACAAGAATAAAATATTTAACAATTTATCAAATTTCATGTACCAACACTGACCCTTCTCCAATCAATATACAATCAAACATTAACAATGATCATTTAACGAATTTTTTTTATCTCTGAAAAACTTTTCAATCAAATTCTCCCAAACCTATTCGTCATGTTCAGCACTTGAAATTTTGAAAATCAGCTCTTCAACATCAGTCGTCTAAAATCTTTTTGACTTTTTCAAAATTTATGCTAAAGCAAACTGAAAATCTTTTTGGATTTTTGACATAACAGAAATGAAATGCAGTAAAGAAATATTTACATACAATATTTTTGTGAGTTTGCGTAAGAGGATCATATCAGTTTATGAGACAAATCACCAACACCGTTAAGCTTCATTTCATTTTAAGTTCTAAACAATTCACTTAGATTGTCAGTATACTGGTCCACTTAAATTTTCACACAAAGTTCAACTGATCCGAGATACGAAATTAATGTCTTAAAAACTTAAACTCAATCATGTGTCCCACCTCAGAATATACTCCCGTATCCAGATCCCAATATTCAGTCTTACAGGTGAGTATACCACAGATGATATCTGTAAGGGGTTAGGTGCGAAACCGTGAGAGCTCAGGTCAGAACTTCCGTTCAGCAGAGAGATGACGGTTCGACTTTTGGTGTGTCCCCCTTGGGGATCTTCTTTACAACAACACATGATTAGTATTTTGCAATATTTCATCATTTTTTATGCTGAGGGCGGTGCTATATTTCAAGCATTTGCAGAAAGTATTATACGGGGACTAGGTAAGAAATTTCTTTCAGCAGAAGTCCCGGAATAATACCCCAGATATCACTAAGCATAAAGACCTAGTATCTCAGAAAGAGGGACCTTTCAAACAAGATTTCGGGGGTTACCCATATATCCGAGAGATGTTACCCACGAATTAAGCAAGTTTAAATTTAGGTTTATATCTCGTCACAATCTACTAAATGTGTAAAAACCTACCGACACGTCATCAGTGAGACCGTTTATCACATATCTATCTTTCCAATTCTTTAGCATGTTGTGATAGTCCACTGATGTAATATCATTTCCTCTTTTATCCAACAAAACTCATTTTGAATTTTATCATGTTTTTGGCTTTTTCAAATTTTCAAATGTTTTTGGATTTTCTGAAATTTTTACTCCCCCTAAAATGCAAACACATTTTAGGAAATTTGAAAACAAACTGTACAATAAAGTGACAACTGATATCAAATCACTTCAATTCGCCATCCACTTGGCATAAACAATCAGAACTCCCCCTTACAACAAACTATTTTCCCATTGTGATTTCAAAACACTTAAGTTTATTTTAATCAAATGGTTTTTCCGGAAAATTAGTTTAGTTGATTTTACCACTTGTAGGTTAGGGGTTTCATCACATTGTTTTCATATCAAAAACCACTTGTAGAAAATCAAGTACAACTTAATGTCCCTGATTTACCACTTGTAAGTCGAAATCACTGACGTGAATTTCTCAAGAAATGTGCCGATTCCTGCTCCACTTAAACCAACCTGGGAGCTCCGGCAAGTCCAGTTTTTACTCAAACATTATGTCCACCCAAGCCTCATCAGCCTTGGGTGATATTGGTGGCAAACATCTGTCCCACCAACATTTTGATTTGTAAAAATCTTTTGCAGTTTTAACTTTCCCATCAACCATCTTCCCGAAAATATGTTTGACTTTCCCATTGAAAGCCTTCTCAACATCAAATTCTCCCTTATCAGCGAAGAATTGATTTGAGATCTCTACCTTTCCCACTTTCTTCATTAAATTTTCCTTTGACAATGGAGGAAAATTTTCATCGTTCACCTCAGGAACGAAATTCACAATCTTTTTCTCAACCAAAGACTCATCTTATTTTATGGAATCAGATTCATTGTCAGAATTACCCTCAGATTTAACCACCCACTTTTGTTTATTCAAATCACCTCTTCTTTTGTAAAACCTTTTTGAACTTTCTCCTTCCTCAGAAGTAGAATTTTCAAACTTTTTAACAATTTTTACAGGTTGTTCTTTCTTATCAACACAAGTCTTTCTCAAAACAGAGTTAGAAGAAACTTCCTGTTTTTGGTAGTTTGTTTTGGGGCAATTCCAAGCTATGTGACCAACTTCTTGACATTTGAAACAGGTTCTTCTGTCAACTCTTTCAGCAAACCTTCTCACATTCTTCTTCACTTCAGCAAGAAACTCCTGGTTTGACTGCTTCCAGAACGGTTTCTTCTGCTCATCTTCAAAATCTCCCCCTGAAACAAATTTTGTTTTTGGTTTAAAATTTTTCTGATTTTTATAATTTTCTGGAGGAATAAATCCTAAACCTTTCTTTTTGAAATTTCTGTTATGGTTTGGTTTCTTTTGAAAACCATAACCAGAACCATAACCCTTTTTCTTGTTCAATCTATGTTGAACTCTTGAAGTGTATTTGTTAGGTTTTTCATGAAGATTTAAATCTTTTATTTCAGAAATATTAATTTCTATTAATTTGAAAACCTGTTTGATCATTTTAGTTTTGACACTTCTTATTGGAAATTCCTCATCAAAATATAATTTGTCTGAATCATACAAAGTATAAGCCACTTTGATTGATTCGTCATTCAAATTAGATTTTGATAACATGAATTCTTTATCGTAAACCCTCTTAACCGGCGAACTCGGACTCTTTTCTGACGAACTCTGACTATCAGACTCAGACTCCGGTTTTGACTCTTCATCCATATCTAACACCTGATCGACCACTTTCTTTAATAACTCGGACTCATGATCAGTGTCAGACGCTGTGAATGTAACATCAATATTATCTGGTAATTCATCAATGATTTCAGACTTTAACTTGATGTTGACTGCCTTTTTTAGACGCTCCTCATTAGGATTCCTGGGAGAATAAGTTTCATGGATCGGGGGCGGACATCTGTTATACTTGACACTCGGTTTCTTACCGGTATCAGTATCTTCAGTCTTTTTATCCATGAACGCTTCCAGACCTGCAACAGTAGGATAAACACGATCAATCAAGTAATCACTTGTAGTATAACTCAACAGTAATCGTTTAATCCTTTCACTTTCAATTTTTTCAAGTTCCACTTCTTTCTTCAGATTAGCACAGTCTTCGATGTAATCATTTATGACGCTTTGCTTTGTCATTAATGTTGCACTCATTTTATCCATTGCTTTTTCAATCTCAGAATTTGTTTTCTTCAAACTGTCAACTGTTCTGTTTAGCACATCATATGATTCTTTAATGTACTTCACATCAGACAGTAAGTCTTCTTTAATCTTCTCTAATTCAGCAATCTTCTTATCTTTCTCCTCACAAACTTGGCAAGGTTCTGAACACTTCGAACACGGTTTTTCAACTTCAACTAATTTTTCAACTATCTTTTCAACCTCGACAGTCTTTTCAACTTCAACGAGTTTCTCAATTTCAACAACTTTTTCTATCTCTACAATCTTTTCTACTTCGACAATTCTCTCAACTTCAACTATTTTCTCTATCACTTTCTCAGTTGCTGGTTCAACATTCGCTTCTCCAGCTTCTGTCTTTGTCTTTTCATCAGCTTGCATTTTTGCTGCTTCCAGCTCTTTCCTCAATCTTGCCATCTTCTTCTGATACAGCATCTCCATTTTATCTGCAAAAAACAAATTAAAACTATCAGGATCAATGGTTTTTCTAGTTTTGATAATATAATCCTCTTCATCATCCGTATCAAAACCATCTCCAAATCCAGGAAATATCGGGATTCTTTTCTAATTTGCTTCACCATCACACAGAATTCTAGCAACAAAGCCTGAATCGGATGGAATGTATTTATCCCAACTAAATCCTTCAGCAACTTTTTCATCATCTTGATGAATAAGTAAAGCTTTCTTCTTTCTTTCTTCTATAGCATGAGCATGAACAATTTTTGGTTGTTGAGCAATCTGATGGAAAATTGATTTCTGATAATAGTTGTTTTTTTCTTGATTCTCGGTTGCTACTTGGTTTTTACACTCTCGTTTAAAGTGTCCTTTTCCTTTGCAACGGAAACAAGTAACTTTCGATTTATCAAAACCCAACTGAGAGGTAGCCATTCCTCGAAATTCATCTCTACCAGTAATTTCTTGGAACTTTTCAGCTCTTCTCCAAGCACTTGCTAAGCACCATTTCACATCCATTAACTCAAGTTCTTCAGCATCAATTTGGTCATAAACCTCTTTTGTAAGCATTGGATTACCAATCTTTCCACCGATCAAACTTTCGTAAGATTCTAACATAGCAACTAGTGATGCCATGTGTTGCTTAGCAACTTCCGGAGACAAATTCTGACCATTTTGAATGTTTAAGGTTACATTGCATTGAAGATTTGTTGAATTTGGTTGTTGAGGACTTGATGTTGTAAAATTTGGATCAAAACTTGAATAAGCAGATGAAGATCCACCACTTTGAGTCACATTACTACTCTTAGTTCCAGACGAACTGTCAGCACTATAACCAATTTGAATCTTCGGGCTAGGACTAGGGGTAGCTTCGAACTTGTTTCCTCGGTAATACAGACTGACATCCTGTTTAGCATTTGGATTTGTCATGATAGCCGTCTTCTGGATATCCAACTCGTGCTCTTCAATTTTCTGAATAAACTGTGCCAGATTCATATTTTCAGACTTTCTCATGTGTTTCACAATCATCAAATAAGTTCCCCACTTTTGTTGTGGTAATGCTTCAGCAAGTTTATCCACCCATTCCTCATCATCTTTCTTTATCTCCAATCTCCCCATCTCCAAGACAAGATGACAATATCTATCAATTGTTTGTTTTGTTGTTTCATGATCAAAGGCTATGAACATATCAAATGATTTCTTCAGCAACGCCTTTCTGTTCTTGATCATATCTGCGCTTCCTTTGAATTTTTGAATTAACGCATTCCAAATTGATCTTGCAGTGCCTTCATGTTGAAGTAAAACAAAGATATCTTCCTTAATGGCTTGTTGAAGAATACTGATCATCATTTTCTCACTAGTATACTTCAATTTGTCAGCCTCTGTAAAATCACTGAAACCTTTTTCAAGTCCACGTTCATTTTTCGGCTTCTCGTAGTCTCTCTCCAACGAACACCATGCAGCAAACTTGTAAGCTTGCACCCAGTTCTCAAATCGATTCTGCCAACCTTTGAAGTCTTCAATATACATCAGTTTCGGCGGTTTCTGATGTGTACCGGTCTCATTTTCACTGTGCAACGTTTCGGCAGCAGTAACGGGTGCGACTGGCGTGGCAAACGCATTGTAGAATTCCTCTTCCATGCTTCAGTAATTGGCAAATACTTCGGGAAACACCTGGCAAGTACCTGACAACACAAACAAACAAAACAATCAGTTTAACTGTTTGTCAATTAACTGAATAAGACTGTTACTCAGACTGGCGATTTTTCTGTGTGAACTCGAACTGATGACAATTTTGAGCGGATTGAAGGTTTACACACTGTGCGGACAGATATGACCCGAATTGAATTCAAGCGACTTGACTCTTTGAAATCTTCGAACTCCAAACCGTACAAACTGGACTATATCACTCAAATTGACCACACTATACGACTTGACTGACAAATTGACTGATCAATCCGTGTGAACCGACTAAACTTCAAACCTTGTGACCAGATTACTCAAGCGTCTTTAACTCACACAAACATTATGAACTAAAATTGCACATAACCCGATCGACTAGCACATATAACCAATATATCACAAGCAATTTCAAATCACACTAATGAACCAAGATTATCCCTTTTTTAAAACATATGAGCCGAGATTATGACCCAATCACATGGGCCTAGAACTTCAAACCTTGAACACATACACTACACATGAATACTAAATGAATAGCCAGTATTGACAACTAAACTATTTTTACCTTTTATCATGGGCCGCAAACAAATGTATAATAGCCAACAATTAAAAATTCACGGATCAATTATCATCACATGGGCTTACAAAATCATAACCACATGGGCCAATGATATTCAACAAGATTGGTTCGATGATATATAATAGCAACATGTAATTTTTAATTTGACCAAAATACTCCACTAAGCCGACACCTTACCACACAATTCAATATATGAATTTACACAGTCGAGGCACATCACACACTTTAACATGCAAACTTTTTCATTGAGCTGTTACATCAAATCATCGACAACTACATCACTTTTATTATGTTAATCACATGCAAGTTGTTAAATGCTAGACAAAACAATCAATTGAATTCACGTGATGACTTCTAGATTCTCAATTGATGATTGGACCTTAAAAGGGTATTCACATGCAGCTGATTAAATGTCTCGGATATGGCCGACAAAAACAAAAAAATCACATGTAATCTCAATGATGACCTAAAAATGTTTAGATGTTCAACAATTTCAAACTGATAGAACCGATTAGTATTATCACATGCAATTCATATTACCACATGCTAACACATATTCCCACTAACTGACAACCTCGAATTCAATGAACTATCACATGCTCTTGTAAAATGATTTACACAACTCTATATATTTTTCAAATGCTAACCGACACAAGCATGTGGTATCTTATCTCAATCAACTGACAATCTCGATAAACGTAACACACAACTCGATGTATGCCCTCAAGCGAAACACATCAATTTCAAGTAAAAACAGGTGTTTCGCTTCAAACACCATCAAAATTTCTCAAGCGAAAGGGCGTTTCAAGTGTAAACTCAAGCGAAAGCCTAGATGATGTCAGCAAATGCGAACCGATTTCAAGCGAGCAGATGAATATAACCAGTTTTTACGTTGATTTTAGTGCTAAAACTTTCCAGGATTCATTTAAACATGATTACGCACAATATATGAAAATTTGAGCCGTTTTTAACCGTGAAAAATGTTTGAATTTGAAAAAGAATGGTGTAGGATCAGAAATAGTGACGAAAAGAGGCTGTTTTTGCGAAATCTCTTCCTCCTGAGCTCTGATACCACTTGTAGGATCGGATTGCGACCTAAACGAGTCGTTCGGAAGAGTTCTAGTCCGTTTCAGAGGCGGAAACTAAGAAACGGATACGAAAACAGCTTGATTCACACTTTAATCCTCTTATATATTGATTTGACACTGTTTACAATCAAAAGGAACACCGGCAGCACCTCGGTATCACTTTGAGATCTCTGCTAAAACTGTTACAAATGAAAACACCACTAGCCTATTTATAGTAGTTAGCTTTCGCTTGAAGATGGACAAGTCTGCTTCAAGCGAAACCCACTAAAATACATTCAAGCGAAAACCTTCAAATTATATATTACAATTTCAAGCGAAACCGACAAGATATCATGTTCTGTTTTGTGTATTGACTTTGAATGATGATGTCATACTCATGATGCAATAATGATGTCACTTGTGTGATGTCATCATCAAGGATGATGACATCATGCTTGTTTAGATCTGCACCGAACCCGAGACTCGATACAAAACGAAGACGACAGATGTGAGCACCAACAAATACAACACTTCAGAAGATAAAAAAACAATGAGAAATTTATAACCTTTGCCTCTTTTTTAGAATGTCTGATCTTGAATTTTTAGGGGTATAAAATTTCTGTCAGAATCAAAGAAACCAAAAAATCGAACCGGTCTAAAAAAAAAAGTTTAAACCCAGTTATCTAATAATTTGTTTTGAGAAAACAACTTTTTTTCTTACAAATGTAAGCTTCAATGTGAGCCTATTGTGATCTCTATCAACCAACACAACAAATTTTAAGTTTTTATCAATAAGAGAAAAAAGAAAAAGAAACTAATATTCAACATTGTCTGATACATTCATACCAACAGAAGTCAGAAAAAATGCACATCCACCCAATTAAACTTGCACCAATCAAAAGTTCAGGCTTTCTAAATTGAGTGTCATTTTGGATCTTAACAATTACATACAAAGACATAAGACGTTGAATGTAAAACAGATAGATCTAAATGCACGAATGCTAATCACGATCTGCATCCTCTATCTCTTCATCCTCTGGTACACCTCGTAAATAGAGAACATTGTTACATCTGCATATCAACACACAAGCCATCAATCGTTAGACAGGGATATATAATTATTATTTTATTATTACTACTAAAATTTTGTAAGCAATGTATCAACACATATTATCTGTAAAAAAAATATTTGAAGCAAACACGTTGACCCCGTACAAAATATGTTGTAACCCATGGGGGTGTACAAAACACAAGTAAATACACAATATCCTAATAAATCCACTCTTTAGACACTCGATAATCGGTATGTATTTCTTGAGAAAAAAAAAAAAAACCCCAACTTCTATCAGCTCAAAACAATTCAAGAATGATAATGACATTAGGGAAAAATATTTGAAAGGGGATTACGATTTTATAAGCTATAAAGATATTTTAACGTACCTGATCAGAATCTCTCCAAGGTTTCCAGTGAACTGACCATCAATGTATTCTTCAGAGTTTGACAGCTTGAGAACAAAACAAAAAAAATAGTATTAGAAACACAAATTATATCCAATTCAGAATTTCAAAACTTCAAAATTAGGAAGTCAGTGTGTGCTTGATTTGTATATGAACATGAAATGAAATAAATTTGAAATAAAAACTCTGATCTTTAATAAAGGTTTGTTATATGTTGGGATTGAAATTTGATGATTGGAAATAGATTTTAAAATATAGAAAAAAAAAACAAGAGAGAGGATGAAACAACCAAAAAGTTAAATGGGTGGGTTTACAAAACCCTTATCTCATAGATTTTACTAAACCTTTACCTAACCCCTTAAACCAAACACGAACAATCACTTTCATACCCAAACCCCTATCTCAAAACCTCGAACCAAACACATAATCAGTGTCGTACCTGCAAGTTCATGTATGAGTCAACAGAGACAAGATAGCCTTTGTACTCCATTCCCCACTTGAGTTTCACGATCACAGCCTTCCCAGTCAAGTTGTTCAAGAAAGGTTTCGGGTTAACTGGTACCGTCTGCAATGGTTAAACAATTAATTCCCAAACGTGCATAGCAACAGGACAAATCTTCAACTTTAAACGTAAACCCTACTACGACAAGATGTTAATCTTTGACTGTACACTAAAGTAAATAATCAACAACTTGCCTAAGAATCAAAATTAAAACCTCAAAAGTAACAAATCCAATATCAACAGAAACGGATTTATTGGTTTTCTATTCTATTAAGTGTATCCATTATCTAAAAACTTATATGCTAAAGGTGAAAGTGAACGTGATGACAATTTTCAACAACCACAGTTTACATGAGAAAACGTATAAATCTTGCAATTTTCAATAACCCTAACCCACAATACATATTCATAAGTTTGATATTACACTTGGTTTTAAAATGCGCCCATCACATGATGCGGTCTAATGCGATGCCTTATGCAGCGGACCAATATATGAACACACTGAACCGTGATTGCATTGGGTCTGAGTTTTTAAAATCTGATTGAACAAATCTGACCATAATTGAGCAACGGGTTTTGAGTATTTGAACAAATCTTACATAAGATGATGTGAATATCTTATGTTTTATTGTTTAAACGTTAACAAGCTAAAACATTATCCATAAATAATACTTGGATATTTTTTAATAAATGAACGCCACGACACGCTTCGCGCATCGAATCGCACAGCACTTTTTACAACCTAGATTGTACATAAGCAAACACCAGCTATTCAGAAATGATTAAAACGACCAAATTACTCTTGTTATTTAGTCAATGAGTACCAAAATTACCCAAACGAGCAACAAGATTCAATCGTATGTACACATAACACATACAAACTGACAATTCACAAAACCATAAATCGCCACCAGTTAAACATAAATCCATGTCTAATCAAACACACACTAACTTACATTCTCAGATTAGCCTTCAAAGCTTCATTCTAATTAGTCAACCCTAATTGAACGGTATGAACACAAATCGAATTCCTAAAATGACCGAAAGCGTACATACTGTCATCATAAACTAAAAGTTAAACAGTAATGAAATTAAAAGCCTGAAGGATCGATACTTACAGCCATGTTCGTAGAGGAGAAGAACAGAGAGCGATTGCAGCTTCGACGACTGAGAGAAGGTTTAGGGTTTTGAGGAGGTACTGTCGACACAAGAAGGCGGAATAAATATGCTGATCATATTTATTTATATTCTTGTCCTTCGGTTAATGTTTTATTACATTCTCAGCCTCTATTGTTCTTTTAGATCTCATTCCAGTCCCTCAAAGAGATATTCATAACAACTCACCAAAGGGATCACTTATGATATATTCTGCCTGCCAATTCAAACTACTATATTTTGATCTACACCTTATCCAAATGAACGAGTTCTTTTAAACGTCGAGCACTCTCTTTGCGATTGACGCAATATTGCATTAAACTCCTTGTCGTTTCGTGCCTTCCAAAGCACCATTTTAGTATAAAGATACACAAATTCAATTTAAGAACCCGTTGAAAAACAGACCAATAAAAGTAGATGTTATTAATTTAATTCATACAAGCTTATTTTTAGGTTCGGGCTCTGCTCGTAAACAAGTTTAAATAAGCTCAGCTCGGTTCGTTTACTAGACAACTTTAAATAAGGGGTAAATGTTAGTAAATATTAATAAAAACTAATATTACACTTAAGGCTCGATAAAGCACAAGCCTGGCGAGCTTCACATGCCACGCTCAAGTTCGGGCTCGATAAATAAACGAGCTTTATTTTAGGCTCAATCTCGGCTCGGAATCAATAAGGCTCGTTTCGAGCTTTTTCTCGAGACGATCTCTAGTAGCTCGCGAACCGCTCAGCTCGTTTGCACCCCTATGCAACAAAGAGAAATGCTAACCTGTAATATTGGACAGAAGAAGAAAGACGGTATCTCCAAATCCGCGCTAAACTCGTTTACCAAACATCCAACATCCGCTACCCGATCATCCGCCATCTTCCGCACCTCTTCCATGTCTTTCATCACCATCGTCATCCTCGTATACACATCGTCTTCACCATGCCTACACGAACACCTTATTCCTATTCTCGCAATCTGTATCGCCACTTCCAATGGCCAATCCCTGGCCCGCTGATCTAACACCTCATCTAACGGCCCACACCAATTCCTCCCTGTCAAAAGCTGCAACACCAAACTCCCAAAATCCCGAATATCAGACCTAACATCAGACTCATCGTTCAACATATCTAGCCTAAACCCGTGTAGTTTTGCTACATTGTTACAGTCCAGAAGGATGTTGGCTAGGTTCAGGTTTCCGTGAACCATGAGCCTGGGCTTGGCTAGATGAAGGTAGGTTAGGCCCGAACAAACATCGGCTGCAATGCAGACTTTATCATGCCAGTTTAACGCTTGTTTTTTCCTGCTGTTAGAGAAAAGCACGTTTCTTAAGCAGCTTTGATGCATATACTCGAAGACGATGCATTTTAGCTCTCTGCAAAACCCGAGCATCACCACCAAATGTGGATGTTGTACACGGCTCAAAATCTTCACCTACAATGAAAAATATTGCACTATTTCATGAACACGGACGTTGATGAACACAAATGAGCAAAAACTAATGTTCATGAACACAAATGGAAACAAACGAACACAAAAAAAACGTTCATGAACAAAATATATAACACACTGACACTTATTAAATATTTTTTTTTTGTCGAAATTTTGAAGTATTTAAATACAATATAAAAACTAAAAAACCACTAATAAACTATCGAACACATTACCGAACATTCACGAGCATAAATGAACAAACGCGGCCTCTATTCATGTTCGTTCATTTAACTAAACGAACGAAATTTCTTGTTTGTGTTCGTTTGTTTAATAAACGAACGAACGAACACAAACGAACTTCCCATAGAACGGTTCACGAACTGTTCACCGAACGTTTGGTTCGTTTGCAGCCCTACGCACTATAGTTAGCGGGTCGGCCCATAATTTTTTTCAAAACGAGCTGAACAGAAACGTTAATCGTATTTACCTTATTATCAAATTCTCCATCGGAAACGTGTTTTGTCCCAAAATCATACAACTTGACAGCTACTGTGGTATGGTTGATTTGAGTTCTATACACATTTGTGTAATCACCGGAGCATTTGATCCGACAGTGGTCTGAGAAGTTTTCGGTGCCTGCTCGGATCTCGCCGGCTGTAAACTCTTTGTAAGAGAAGCTCAAATCATTCAATCTTTTCACCGTTTCGATGGCGTCTTTATCTTTGCAAAACTCTATTCTTCTCTGCATAACATCTTTTTGTTTCCTCAAATTTTCGATCTCTAGAATCATGGTACCCCTTATGTGGATCATCTTCTTCAACTGTTCTTCATGTTGTGATTTCTCCAGTGTGACTGATTTAAGTTTGTTTGGCAACTCTTTCAGGATTTCGAGTGTTGAATTGAGCTTACTTTTGTTCTGCTGAAGTCTAATCTGGTTTTCAGTAACTTCTTCTTTTACAGTGTGTAAATCCTTCTCGAAATCTCTTCGTTTCATGGTTTCTTCGTTTAATCGAGTTTCAAGATCCGATACCTGCATACCCAAAAATCAAAATAATAAAGAAAAAAAAAGGCAAATTGGATTTTAATAATCTAAACTATAACTCATCGGCCGATAATAACCCATACAGACAGGGTGACCAATGTCACTCCTTAACTTTCACTGTCGTCGCCAATGGGTCATAGTTTGAATTATTAAAAACGGTTACGATTTCAACGATGAGATTGATAAATTACCCTTGAGGTACACAGATTAATCGCCCATTCTGCTTTTGAACATCTTTTCGTGCTTTCTTTGGCTTCTCTTTTGTACGTATGAATGGCGTCTCTTGCTTCGCCTACTTTGATTCTCAAGAACTCAGTTTTCTGAATGGGATTCTGGTTACATCCATGAAAAGGGATAACTTTTACTTTCAAGATTTACTCAAGAAAATGTAATTATTCACCTAATTAATGAGAAATTACCAAATCCTTAGGGATATCTGGTTCTTTCGATCGACTATTCTCCAAACCACCACTCGAAGCCTGCACAATTTCTGATTCTTCATCAACATATGAATCCTGCAACTGGTTAAAATACTCTTCAATCTCCTCTGTACATTTATCCCAAGTTGGAACCGATTCTGGGCTCGTTAAAGATAATGCAGTCTGATTATTTTTCGCATTCTCCGGAAATAATTTGCCGATCCAACCTTTAAAACTACCCCTCTTTTTATTCAATTTAGCTACTGTATCTCCTTGATCATCTTCAATAACTTCCTCATTGTTTCTCTCTTTCAAGTAAAACAATCTCCCTCCACTTGTCAAATACAATTAACAGAAATAAGGCTTATTTCTCTGAATATACTTCAATCCACTAAATATATTATTACATTTCCTTCAAGAACACAAATCAAGAACATACATAAGTACCCTATTCTTTGCCATATGCCAATATCACAAAGTCAAAGAATGAAAGAAGTTAAAAGTCAACATACATTGAAGATGATTTCAAGAATGTAATTCCCATCACCAGCTTGCATATCCGATATAACCTGTAAGATTCTTTTTGCAATCAGCTCATCGTATTTCGCTATATTCAGAGTTTCTGTTTGCACCTGTGACCAAAAGTTCAAATCTTTTTATCATCATCATCATCATCATATTTACATTTTTCATATGAGTGTTTTCTATTCTAACCTGACCACAGAAAGCTATGTACTGATTTAAAATCTTGTTGACTTTCCCTTGCTCAAACTTCTTGAGATAGTCAACACTCTCATCATTCACATAACTTGCAGGAAGCTTTCCATCTTGAATCAAGAAACCATATCAGTCAAGTCAAACACAAAAGTCAAAATTGAAACTTGCTGATTCAGTAACTTACAATATGTGTAAACATAATCATCTTTGTTGATATCTGCATGAAGTATAACAATGGAAATATTAACAGAAGACCATTTTCTTAAAGTCCATTCAAGAGTTGCAAGACCCTCTTGCACATCATTCCCAATTGCCACATAAACTTTCTCCATCTTGTTTAATTGGATCAGAAACTGATGAATTTGAATAAAGATGTGATTTTTCTTTGTGGGTTTTGCATGAATAAGTCCAAGATTAAGGCTTGTGGGTGCCGGTGTGATCAAGGTATTGATTACTTGTTGCTTTCATATATGAAGGATGGAAATTGGATGTATTTATCGTCTTTGAAAGAATTTTTTTTTCTTGACATATGACGAAAAGTCAAACGTGGGATGTACGGCGTAGATGTGGGATAGTTTTGGTGGTAGTGTTTGTATGCACCTATGTCCGTACATTTGTATGTGTATACAATGAATTCTTGTAGATATTATTGTAGCTTTGTAAAGAATGTGCGGACACTAGTGGTTACAAGAGTCTATGCCTTAATTAAAATTTAATTTTTTAGGTATTAATTTTTGTGGTAATGGGTTTATGGTTACAAGTCTCAATCTAAATATTGGGCGTGCGGTGTATGATCGGCTTTCTTTTTTTTTTTTTTTTTTATGACGATTAGTGGGGCATGTATGTGGAGCCAACATGTAAAGGCGTTGGTGCACAATAATAGTAGTGGTGGATGGTGATGTCAAGGGCGGAGATGATGACAAAGCAATGACAACGATGATGGTGGTGGCGGCGTTTGCAACAGCAACAGAGAAGGTGGTGACGATGCCCATGCTGGCAGTGCCCAGTAGCTAAGTGGTGCGTGACAGACATTGGTGGTAGGTAGTGTTAGCTCAATTGTAAATTTAAGGTTACCTAGTATCATAAGAGTGACCAATATGATTTTAGTAATCCAAATCAATCCATTTAGCTAAAAAAATTACCTAAATTAACATATTTCAAATGAATTTGATCACTTAAGAAGTTAAAGATTTAAGACTGTTATTTATGCTTATAATCTTGTTTGAAATATATGCAAATTATAAGTGTAATTGATTGTATCAAAATAATATAGGCTTAATATATATCGTATAGCAAATGTGAGGTTAGATGGTATTTATGTGTAAAAAATTGTTATTGTAAAAAAATAATAGTAGCTTTAAGAATTACTTGTAATTTCAATCCTTTTAGTAATTATCCCAAGTTTCCCTATATTATATAAATAACAATTCAAAAAGACAATTTTACTGTACCTACAAATTAAAAGTGTTAAAATACAAATGATTAAAATTTTTGGGTTAAAAATGAAAAATCACAATTTTTTTTTTGGAAAACCCCCAATGCTTGGGGTACAACACATAATGCAACGATTTGTTGCAAATTTATATTATGGAAATATCTAAATATTTTGAAAGTTTAATAATCACAACACACAAAAGGTCTGTGCATTAATTAAATAAATAAATCGAATCATATATAAAAATAAAAAAAAGTAATAAAACGGTTTATAACCTCTTTTTGCTTTTATAATTATCACTCAGAAATTCAGAACAAACAAATGACTAGCTTTAGAGGCTGTTTGTTTACCTTTTAATGAAACTCTTAATAGTTCAGACATCTTAGTGGTTCAACATTTAATGGTTCAGACTGTTTGTTTCATGAGCAGATGTCTGAATGGTTCAGACATTTGCCTCTGAATGGTTAAGCATTATACAGAGTCTGAATGGTTAAGACCTCTAATCTGAATTGGTCAAACATTTACCTCTGAACGGTTAAGCATTATACAGGCTTTTAATGGTTCAGACTTCTTACTGGTTCAGCACTTAATGGTTCAGTCCTCTTACTGGTTTAGCACTTAACCATTTAGATGTTGCCAAACAGCCCCTTAATCAATTCGGTTCTTGGTTGGATAGGTCAGAAGAAAACAGTTCTATGTTCATTCCAACACTCGAATTGAAACCTAGAATCTGGGCCTCTTGTGATTCCTATCAACCAACAAAATTCAAGGGGTTCTTTTAGCCGATAAATACAAAATAAAAAATAAGAGAAGGGCAAAAGGAAACCATCAAACATGTTTAACTTCAACACAAAAAGTAAATAACTTCGTTTTGACCCATTAACCAACTTGTTTGTTTGCAGCCACAGGCCCACAACAAAGGGGATATATGCAAAATAAAATCAATAGAAACAACAAAGCTTTGATACCAGCTGTACACTATAAAATACAACAAGACAGTTCTGTACTTCTCTATATCATTTCATTTCTTTTTCAGTATTTATGGAATCCGAAGACAACAATGTACAAAATTTTAAGACGTAAACAAGTCTTAATATCATTTGAATTAGGGAAAATCACGAGAATAGCCAAAGAATGGTCAACTTTTCAAAAATAGCCATTGGAAACGTCTCAACGAGCCTTTCAAACAGCTGAAACGGCTTAAAAAATCCTTTCAAGTCAACCAACAGATGATTTGCCACGTGTCCGGTTGAGATATTTTTATTGTTTTCTTAGCCAAGCCTTTTCAACATGGCTTAAGCCTTTTCAGTGTAGTGGCTTGAGAACTTTCAACACGGGTTGAGAACTTTCAACACGGCTTGGCTTGGCTTGAGAACTTTCAACACGCCTTGAGATCTTTCAATGTAGCGGCTTGGCATGGCTTAAGATCTTTCAACACGGCTTGAGATCCTTCAACATAGTTTAAATATAAACGAATAATTAAAAATATAAACGAATAATTAAAAAAAAATCTCAATTAAATGTGAGAACTTGAAATCAATTAAAAAAATCTGAAAGTTTTAACTTGAAAATAAAAAATATTTAACTTGAAAATAAAAAATTACTAGGTTAGAACCAGGTGTATTACACGTGTTAAATAAATGTAATTTTTATACTAAATAATAAAAATATAACTTTAAAAACCTCATGTATTGTACGAGTTGAATATGTGTATTACACGGGTACAATACACGAGTTTTTTAAAGATATTACATTTTTATTATTTAGTATACAAAATTACATTTATTTAACCCGTGTAATACACAGAGTTTTAAAGGTATAACCTTTTTAATTATTTGGTATATACAATTACATTTATTCAACTCGTACAATACACGAGATTCTTAAATACATAACTTTTTTATTACTTAATATATAAAATTACATTTATTCAACTCGTGTAATACATAAGGTTTTTAAAGTTATATTTTTTATTATTTAGTATAAAAATTACATTTATTTAACCCGTGTATTACAGGGGGTTCTAACCTAGTAATTTTTTATTTTCAAGTTAAATAATTTTTATTTTAAGTTAAAACTTTCAGATTTTTTTATCGAGATTTTCAAGTTCTCACATTTAATTGAGATTTTTTAATTATTTGTTTATATTTTTAATTATTCGTTTATATTTAAACTATGTTGAAAGATCTCAAGCCGTGTCGAAAGTTCTCAAGCCGTATTGAAAGATCTTAAGCCAAGACAAGCTGCTACACTGAAAGATCTCAAGCCGCTCAACCCGTGTTGAAAGATCTTAAGCCATGCCAAGCCACTACACTGAAAGATCTCAAGCCGTGTTGAAAGTCCTCAAGGCAAGCCAATCCGTGTTGAAAGTTCTTAAGCCGCTACACTGAAAAGGCTTAAGCTATGTTGAAAAGGCTTGGCTAAGAAAACAATAAAAATATCTCAACCGGACACGTGGCAATCATCGGTTGGTTGACTTGAAAGGATTTTTTAAGCCCTTTCAGCTGCTTGAAACGACTCGTTGAGACGTTTCCAATGGCTATTTTTTAAAAGTTGACCATTCTTTGGCTAATCTCGTGATTTTCCCTTTGAATTATTAATAAAATGATGATTGATGGCCTAAGACTAGTGAACAATAACGTTACAATATATAAAGATAAAATCCTAAATATTATACGCCAATATAATTGTTCACGAATGCAAGACTCAATTTCATAACATGTAAAGTTGGGTTAAGAATGTATAACTTTTCTAAAATGTAACTGGACAAACACATAAAACATGTTGAAAGTAGTCACCATTCAAATGTTGTCAACCTTGTAATTTGTAAAACGGTACATACAAACAAATTAGATATCATTTTAACGCTGTGGCTGTGGTATAAATTCATTATGGGCTTTATCACGCCACATCGGCTTTACCTAGACATCACCTCATAAGGGGGGCTTTAAAGCCCATTTCTTTAAAATTCTTGCAATGGTTTAAAACCCATTTTAAACGATATAAAAAAGAAAAAGAAAAAGGAAATCAAAAAAGAGGGAAATGTGATTGGTGGAAAAGAAATGAGTCCCACATGCATACTTAATAGCGCGTTACTGGGCTGGCGGAGGATCGATGACGCCCCCCCTTGCCGGGCAGGGGATGGGTAGGGGGCGCTAAGGGGCTCTAAAAGTGATGATGTAACCAACAACGGTATACCACAATCCCTGACCTAATAGTACCTTGTTTTTATCAAAGATGTTGGAAAAATGAACCCAATCCGGCTTGTCTTGACTGACTAATAAATTACCTAAAAAAAGACTGAAACTTAAAACCAAAATATACAATGCCAGTATTTTTTTTAAACAACCAACAAAGCATTGACCACTTGAGTAAAACCAATCGCAAAAGGCCATTCACATCTATTAGCACAGACGACGCTAGTGACCGGCACACCACAATTCTGGAGGAAACTTATCGCATGAAACCCCATTGTGGGAAAAACCTCTTGCTCAACCTATAACACTTTTGATCAAGGGAAGACTCAAACTCATAACCTCCACTTTCGAAGGTCATGAAGTTTCCAATGCATCAAAAAGTAGGGCTGACAAATCGTGCTTAGCAAATTTAATAGGTATCTAACGACGTGAACAATGCATGTTCTAAACATGAATAAGACTCGTTTAACTATTTTATATTCAATGTCTTTAACACAGTTGTGTGTTTTATATACTAAGAAGGAGAAATGTTGGATCCTAACCTTCTAATTTTATATATTTTTAAAAAGGCAAAAAATCACATAATATACTTTTTCAGTAAAAGATGTAATCGTGTCTTATACATCTTACCTATTTTCAACCCTACAGTATTGAACTTTATTTATCTGTTGAATAATTGAATTACTATTTATATGCTTGTTTATATAACCCTACCAAAAAGTATTGAACTTTATTACTATTTATTGCTATTTATATAGTGGGCAACGACCCTACCCGAACAAACCAATTCTTCAATAATTTTGCCTGTATGGTCCATATTTCTCCCATTCAAGATGGTGTGGAGACGGCCGGATGCCATTCTCAATGACCCGGAGCCCTCCGAGTCTGAATTGAATGATGTTTTTCTCAAAGCCATTCGGGAGTGCCCTTCGAGGGTTCGTCCCTTTCCTGAACATTTACTAGTTCTTTTAGGGGTTAGTAAAATTTGGGGGAATGTTGATCGGGATCCGGTTCTTATGAAGAGTGGCATGGGTATGCATTTTCCTTTCTTGCCCTTTTTGACTTTTTCTTAACTTATTACTTATGTGCTTTTGTTTTGCTCTTTGCAGTCATGTCTGCTTTGGATTTCATTAAGAGCAACGATACTTCTGATGTTGTATTTGAGGATGCTCCATCTGTTCCTGGTGAGAATGTGGTGGTTAGAACTGTTGAGCAAAGGTTTGAGGGCTCGGGTTATGTTAGTGCTGCCAACGTCAAGGGTTTTTCTAAGTCCAATGCTCCCAAGTCTTCAACCCGCCGATCTTCTCGTCGGTTGTTGAAGGCTGGTCCTCAATCCACATCTACTGAACCAGTGGACTTGAGTGATGATATGGAAGATCAATGTGGTGAAGCAGGTGCTGAGAAGGATAAGGAATTGGTTGTTCGTGGTAAGAAGGTTTCAGGCAAGAAGGTTGTTGCCACCTCTGTTCAGGAATCTTCAAGCAGGGACGTTGGAGGGTTGGATCCGGAAGGGATTTATGTGCCTACTTGGTCGGTGAAGAATGATGACAGCTTCAAAGATGCTGCTGTCTGTGAGGATGCTCTGAGTCACATTGCTCCTCCTTCAGTGCACAAGACCATTGCTGGGATGGATGATGACTTGATGTTGTCCCGCATGATTTTGAGTACTTGAAACCTTGCTGCTATGCTTCCTCAAGGCATTGCCCGTTTTCGTCAGAGAATGCAGGAATATGAAGAATTCTCCAAGAAGAAGGATAAAATGAAATCCTCCATGGCTGGGATGAAAAAGGAGATAGCTAGTTTTGCCGAGAAAGAAGCAGCGTGGGACAAGGAGGTTAGTGACTTGAAGAAGATGCATGAGATTGAGATGAGTGATTTGAAAAAAAGTTTTGAGGCTAACTTATTGAAGTTGAAAGCTGACCGGGAGACCTTGGCTGTGCAACAGAAGGCATTTTCTAAAGAGAAGGATGGTTTGAAGGCTTTGGTTGCTCAGGCTACTGGGGATAACCAATGGCTCATTGAGCAGGGTTTTCACCAAGTTGTTACCTATCTATTGCACTCCAAAGAGTTTAACTCTGCTCTTGGTGATGTTTATACTAAACTACTCAATTTGGGAAAACACCAAGGTCTTATTGCAGGTTATAAGCTCCATGAATCCGGCCATCCTTTGGAGAAGTCACCTCTATTTCGTCCCGAGGCTTCTGACGTTTTTAAAGGCTCCGTTGAGCAAATGGAAAGGCTGACTTATCCTTACATCCATCAAGTGTCTGCTTGTTTTGGTAAGCCTCTTGCTGTGTTACAGGATTTGAAACCGGAGGGCCTAAATGAAAAGGTTTGTGCTGAGATCTTGGGTTCTCTTTCAAGGAAGAGATCCTACTCGGGGGATAGCGATGATACCCTGTCAGGTCAGCCGGATGCTCCCAAGGATGCAAGCTTGGAGGCTTCAGCGGTGGGTGGTGATGGAGGTGTGAAGACTAAAAAACTGAAGAAAACCAAGAAGGCCAAGGGCGAGGGTTCTGGGGTTTCCAAGTCTGTTGATGCTTGATTCGTAGCTTTCTTAGCACTGAAAACGATTTATGTTTTGTAATGTTAGTTTGAACAATATTAGGTTTTTAGGAATAGGAACCCTTAAGGTTCCTGTTGGTTGTGTTTAGGGTCTGTATGGCCGTTGGGACAGTAGTTAAGTTTGCAAGTTATTAGGACTTGCCCTAACTTGTGTTTGAAAGTCTTTTAGGGATTTCTTTTATATGATATGATGTTTTAACTATTTTCCTTGTATTGTGTTTTTATGCTCGTGCCTTTTTGGTTAAGGCAGTTTATTTGGCTTTTAACCTTCCAAGCTTTTTGGCTGTCCGTTAGTAGGTTGAAGCCTTTAAGGTTTCGAGATATTACCCGGGTGGCTTGAAGGCTCGAAGGCTTCTTAGTTTTGTGTCCTGACTTGGTTTGTATCTTTGTGATTTTGTTCTTTTAGATTTTCCTTGTCTTTTTGTAACTTTGTCTTTGTCGAGTTTGTGCTGCCCTTATGTTTTTTATACCTAAAAGGGGTCAGTGCTGCAGACACTTAGCCTTGGTATTTTTAACAAGAAGATATAGCACCTATCCTTTTTATCATTTCTTTGGTTTTCACTTGACTTTTTCAAGCCTGTTCGCGGATTATATTTTTAAAGCTTAGGGAACATTTGGTGTAGGCTGTTCACACCTGTCTATGAGACAATTTTATTTTTTCTTAACAAGTCTCATGGAGTTGTATTGACTTAGGAACTCACCCCTTATATAGGTTCATTTAACCCTTGAACCTATTGAGCGATGTGGCCTGGGAGCTCATCCCCTTACATGGCCCTTGCCATGGAGTTTTTTGCTAGGTTCTCAACCTGATCTTAGGATAGAAAGACAAGTTTGATAAAACAACTTCATTCATCCAAGCAATACTTGCTTTTTACAAAAGGTATTCATAGTGTTGTTCGAAATACATTTTGATACAAACCAAACTTTTTAAACGTGGAACCTTTTTAGGGTTTTGCCGTTCCAATGCCTTGGAAGCCTTTTGCCTTCTGAATCTGCCAACTTGTAGGATCCACCCTTGTGTGCTTCAAGGATGGTGTATGGACCCTCCCATTTTGGGCCAAGCTTTCCTTGACTTTCTTTCTTGCTGGCTTCGTTGTTTCTGAGGACCAGGTCCCCTGGCTTGAAACGTTCGTTCTTGACTTTTTTGTTGTAGTAAGCTTCCATCTGTTGCTTGTATTTGGCCTCTTGAATTGCGGCTTGATCTCTTGCTTCCTCTAGGAGTTGTAAATTCAACATGGTCTCTTTTTGGTTTGTTTCGGGATCCATGTTGACAATTCTTTGGGTTACAACTCCTATCTCGGCAGGGATCACAGCTTCGGATCCAAATACCAAGCTGTAAGGTGTTTTCTTATGGCTTGTTTTTTCGGTTGTTCTAATTTCCCATAGGACACTAGGCAATTCTTCGAGCCAGTTGCTTTCGTATCTTCCCAATCTTGTCTTGATGCCTTCTACTATGCTTCTATTTGTTCTTTCAACCTGACCGTTTGATTACGGATAAGCCACTGAGCTAAAAACCTGATCGATTTTGTATTCCTTGCACCAAATGCTTAAAGGCTTCTCAACAAATTGTCTTCCGTTGTCGGTGACAAGTACTCCCGGCAATCCGTAACGGCAAATGATGTTCTCCCAAACAAAGTCAGTGACTTGCTTTCCTGTGATCTTAGCAAGTGGTTTGACCTCGGGCCACTTAGTGAAGTAATCTACTGCCACCGGTAAGAATTTTACCCCTCCTTTGCTAGGGGGAAATGGACCAACAATGTCCATTCCCCATTTATGGAATGGCCATGCCGAGGTTATCGGGACTAAGTCATGCTTGGGACTTTTTGGGATCGGTGCATGAATCTGGCAAGCATCACATTTCTTCAATTCTTCAGTTGTGTCGCGATGCATTGAGGGCCAGAAATATCCAAGGTTCATGAGCTTTGCAACCACCGACCTAGCTCCAAAGTGAGCTCCATATACACCTTCGTGAATTTCTTTGATCAAATACTTACTTTGCTCGGGACCGACACATCTTAGCAAGGGAGCAAGGTAGCCCTTTTTGTAAAGGGTTTCTCCTTGTAGTATGTATTGCCTTGCCTTGATTTCAACCCTCTTAGCTTCCACTTGATCATTGGGCAATTCACCATTTTTAAGGAACTTTTTTATGGGAGTCATCCAGTTTGGTTCTTCTTCGGTAACTGCATCTTGAACTTCCAATTCATCGATTGATGGGGCCTTCAACACTTCTACCAGTACCTTCTTGGTAAGGTGGGCGAAAGTGAGAGATGCAAGCTTACTTAGGGCGTCAGCCTTTTTGTTTTGAGATCTAGGGATCTGTTTGATGTTGCATGCTTGGAAGGTACTCATCAGTTCCTTGGATTTTTCTCTGTATTTTTTCATGTTGGGTTCCTTAGCTATGTAGCTATCATTCACTTGATTTGAGACCAGCAACGAATCCGTGAACACTTCTAGTTTTTCGACCTTCATTTCTTTAGCCAGCCTTAGGCCGGCTATTAGTGCTTCGTATTCAGCCTCGTTATTGGTGGTCTGAAAATCAAAACGGAGAGCATATGTGAATTCCAACCCTTCTGGATTGATCAGAATTAGCCCCACCCCTGACCCTTCAACGCTTGAAGCCCCGTCGGTAAAAAGCTTCCAGGCTTCAGGGTTGGAAGGTTCAGTGGTGGTAGCGTTTACTTCAGTGGTCGTTTGGTTTGGGACTTCCACAATGAAATCAGCCAAGACTTGGGCCTTGATGGCTTTTCTTGGGACATAGGTGATGTTATGTTCACCTAGTTCTATGGCCCATTTGGCTAATCGCCCCGAGTTTTCAGGTTTTTCAAGCACACTCTTGATAGGTTGGTCGGTGACCACTTGTATGGGGTGTGCTTGGAAATACCTTCGAAGCCTCCTAGCTGTCTGAACTAGGGCTAGGGCAAGTTTTTCAAGGGGAGGATATTTTGTTTCAGCTAATTTTAAAGTCTTGCTGAAAAAATAAACGGGTACCTGGGCCTTGTCTCGCTCAATGGTGAGGACTGCACTGATGGCCTCGTCAGCAATTGAGAGGTACACCGATATTAACTCCCCGGTTCTTGGTGCTGCAATATCCGGTAGGGAAGCTAGATGTTGCTTCATCTGGTTAAAAGCTTCTTCAGCTTCTTCAGTCCATTTGAAATCCTTCTTGTCTGAGCAGTTCTTGAGCGTTTTGTAGAAGGGCAGAGATCTTTCAGCCAACTTTGAGGTAAAACGCTTCAAGGCTGCAAGCTTCCCGTTTAAGCTTTCAACCTCCTTCTTGGTTTTTGGTGGCTTGGTTTCGAGGACGGCTTTCACTTTGTTTGGGTTGGCTTTGATGCTTTGTTTTCCAACAATGTGACCCAAGAATTTTCCTTCCTCGAATCCAAATGAGCACTTTTCCGGATTAAGCTTCATGTTAACCTTTCTGAGGTTCTTGAAAGTCTCTTGAATATCGTCGAGCATTTGATATTCCGTCTTGCTTTTAATTACCAATTCGTCGACATATGCCTCCATGTTTTTGCCAATTTGGCTTTCGAAGGCTTTGTCAACGAGCCGCTGGTAGGTTGCTCCGGCATTTTTGAGGCCGAAAGGCATCTTTTGATAACAAAAGATTCCTTTGTCCGTGTGAAATGCTGTTTTTTCCTCGTCCTCTTCCTTCATCAGGATTTGGTGGTAACCTTTGTATGCATCGAGAAAACATTTGAACGAGTAACCTGTGAGGGAGTCAAACTTGAGGTCAATTTCCGGTAGTGGATAGCAGTCCTTAGGACATGCCTTGTTAAGATCCTTGAAATCTATGCACATCCTCCAAGAATTTTCAGATTTCTTGACCATAACCGGGTTTGCAACCCATGACTGGTACTTGACTTCTCGGAGTATGCCGGCTGACACAAGTTTTTCAACCTCTTGACAGGCTGCCAGACTTCTCTCGGGTGCCAGGCTTCTTTTCTTTTGGACCACAGGCCTGACATCCGGTGGTATTCTTAACTCATGCTCGGCAATGCTTCGGGGAATCCATGTCATATCTTCTGGACACCAAGCGAAGACATCGCTGTAATGTGTCAGCAGCTTTTAGAGGTACGAAAGGGTTTCTTGTGAAAGGTTTGGATTGACCCTTATTCTCTGTTCAGGGTACCTAGGATTTACGATTAGCCTTTGCTTGTCTTCTCCACTTTCGGAACTTTCACCTTCCACCAGGTATGCTTCTTGAGAGGGTTGAAGGGTTGCTATACCCCTCTCAGTGGGGAATTTAACTGTGCCATGGCCAACAAACACGGCCATGTAAAATGCACACTGCCCTGGCCTCCCAATGATAACATCATAACTTGAGGGGATGTTGATAACCACAAAGGTGAGTGGTTGAGCTCTTTCCTTTTGCCCTTCACTGAAACAAACATTAAGTGTTAGCTGCCCTAAAGGCTTGAGGGGTATATCGGCGATACCTTTTATGGAGGTTCCAGAGGGTTGAAGCCTTGAACGTTCTTCATCACTCAAACGGTTGAAGAATTTCTCGAACATGATTTCGGTGGCTGCCCCGGTGTCTATGTATGCCCTATATGTTTGCAACGTTCCCACGGTGGCTTCTACCACAAGAGGGCTGGAGAGAGGATCTTTCTCCGTTGGGGGGAAACAGACACACTGAAGCTCCCAAGCTTCCAACCACTGTTTTTTATGAGGAACCTTTCCATCGAAATCCACCATATTGACTTTCTTACCCTTTCCTTCAGCCATTTTGTCCCGGACTCCCTTTACCAAATGAGCGAGTTCTCCGGACTTAACAGCCTCTTCAATTCTCTTTTTTAGTTGGAAGCAATCGTTGGTATGGTGTCCCTTTTCTTCATGAAATTCACAATATTGTGTGGAGTTTTCGTTTTTCCTGCTTTTAGGGAGAGGCCTAGGAGGCCGAAAGTTTTGCTTAACTTCTTCCGTTGCAAGGATTTCTTGAGGAGTCTTTGTGAGGGGAGTGAAACTTATGCCTTTCTCCCGGCTTGAAGGGTTCCGACTTTCAGACCTTCGAGGGTCTGAACCCTTTAACCGCCTGTCATAGGAGTTGAAGTTTCCTCTTTTTCTGGCTGGACTATTGCTTCGCCAGCCGGACCCCCTTTTTCTTTGTTCTTTAATGTCTACCGCCTCCTCTCCCCGGATGTGGGCCTCAGCCCTTTCAAGAGCTTCTTCCAAGGTCTTGGGCAGGGACTTGTTGAAATCTCTTGTGAGATATTTAGAAGTGATGGCATTCATGAAACCAGCTACTCTCATTTTCTCGTCTGCCCCAACATAGGTTAGACCTTCCTTCTTGTATCGTTCAATGAACGCACGAAGGCTTTCATCATCACGCTGTTTTATCTGGAAGATTACTGTAGCGTCTTTAACATAACGCCTCTGTTGGGAGAAATTGGCCAAAAAACCCCTGCTAAGGTCGTCAAAGCTTCGAACGCTTTAAGCAGGTAGGTCGTTGAACCAGATTCTGGCGGATCCAACAAGAGTTTGCATGAACATTAGGCAACATTCAGCGTTCGACCATTTCTCTATTCTTGCCGCACTGGTGAAGATCTGAAGATGGTCCTCAGGGTCTTCAGTACCATCATACGTCCTGATGTGGGACGGCATCTTAATCTTTGACTGGAAATCATAATCGGCTATCTGTCTTGAAAAGCACGAGAGATTACTTGGCTTGTATGGTTTAGCCAAGTCTTCTTCAGCCCTTGCATCCACATTATTGCCATTGCCGTTATTTCCTTGAGTGGCTAGCACCTGATTAATAAAGTGTTGCCATGGGAAGTTAGCCATCATCTGGGTCATCATGTTTGGCACAAGGTTGAAGCCTTGAAGGCTTCCCGGTATAGCTGAGCAGCTTATTCCAAGGGGAGTGCTCATAACAGCACTTCGTGCCAAAGGGAGCACGGACAGAGCTTGCTCCCATGTAGTTGTTGTGGATGCTGGGAAGCTTGTTGCTGGGGATTGTAGGAGCTGGTCAAGAGTTAGCTCATGTCCCAAAGGAGCACCACTAGTAATTGGTTGGGACGAGAAGAAAGGATGTACCGTGGGATTTGTCATTGTGGACAGATACGGGTGAGGGTTAGGAGGATGGCTGGGACCAGCCTCATTTCTAGTTGTGAAAGGAAGGGGAGGTGGCCCAGGAGACAACGTTGGTTCAGGCTCATCATAATCTAAACGATTCCTCACTCATTTTTCTCTTTCTTTACTCACATGTTGGTTGAGAAGGGACCTCAACTCAAGGAAATTGTTGGCAACCCCTTCAGGGGTAAGTTCAACACGTGCCGGGGTGTCAGAGACACCGACATTGGGTGAAGGAACTCCGGATCTGGACGGAGTTGGTGTGTTGAAGGTGAGGAACTCGGGTGTGCTCCCCGGAGTTGAAAAAGAAGTTGGTATAGCCACATGAGCTTGGCTACTACCCGGAGTAGAAGTGTTTGGGATCTGATTTACTTCTTCCGGGGATCCACTTTCAGACATGGTGGTTTTAAGTGAAGAGAGCTACACTACTAGGTCTTTTTTTAGAAGAAATAGCGGCGTAGCCCCACGGTGGGCGCCAACTTGTTGAAGCAACAAATAAGAGACCAAGGGTAGTAGCTGGGCTGGTTAGGCAAAAGGGTTGAAGGGTTCAACTTTGCCTAACGCAGGTCACGGGGTCCCCCCACGTTTGCAAGACGTGGAAGGAGGTTCACTAGTTAGTTTTTGTTATTTGCTATGAATACTCCTCTGAATTATGTTCAGATTCGGATGAAGGAACAAATAGAATGTGTGTGTTGGATGTGAAAGGGAGTGACTTGCATGAAACAAGCACTCAATGTGAATGACCAGAGATTAGAGAATCAGAGCTGGCCAGGAGATGTTTTCTGAAGTAAATGAAGTGTCAATTTATAAGAGAAGACATCTCCCGAAGTAGAATGTATTAGACTAGTAAACTTGCTTGCAGTGGAGGGCTTGCCCTTTCGGGGGTTAAAGCCTTTTTACCCCTGGATAATAGCGTGCATTGTGCAGACCTGCTTTGCTTTTGCGGCTGTGGGTTGGTGAAGCGATCTCCGGATGTGACTGGCCACTGTTCCCGCATTGCTTTTCCCATCTCACAGCTTTTCAACCATTGAACCGTTTAACCATTTGAGCGTTTACATATTTAGTCATTTTATTTAGTCTTGGGCTACCCCCGTCATCAGAACCTGAACCTCCACAAACCAAACACATAATCATGCTCCCATTCATGGCTCAAGGCCACCTCATCCCCTTCCTAGAACTAGCCCACCACATCCTCAACCACAACCCCACCTTCACCCTCACCATCGTCAACACCCCTCTCAACATCCACTACCTCCGTTCCGCCACCACAAACCACCCTTCTCCGCCCACTCAACTCCACCTCAAACCCCTCCCATTCAACTCCTCCGACCACCACATCCCACCCAACTCCGAAAACACCGACGGCTTACCCTTATCCCAAATCATCAAACTCTTCCACGCATCCACCGCACTCGAACAACCTTTTCGAAAATTCATCCACGACGTCGTCGTTTTGGAAAAACGAAATCATGTATGTATAGTTTCGGATATATTCATGGGGTGGGCTAATGATGTAGCGAAATCATTTAACATTTTTAATTATTCGTTCACTACGGGCGGTGCTTACGGTACGACCGCTTATTGTTCCATTTGGTTAAATCTTCCTCATAGGAGTTTAAGTGGTGGGACCCGTGATGAGTTTTCGGTCCCAGGTTTCCCGGAATCTTCTCGGTTTACGATTACGCAACTGCATCAGTTTCTACGAGCTGCTGATGGGAAAGATGAGTGGTCTAGATTCTTTCAAGTGCAGATATCGTTGTCGCTTAAATCTAACGGTTGGTCATGTAACACGGTTGAAGAGATAGAGCCGTTGGGATTGGAGGTTTTGCGAAATTACATAAAACTCCCTGTTTGGTGTGTTGGGCCACTTATTCCGTTTAAAATGTTAAAAAAGAATTTGGGTTCGGATACGGGTGTTATAGGTCCAAGATCAGGAAAACAACCCGGTATTCGACCGGAACAATGTATCGAGTGGTTGGACTCGCGTGCTACCGGGTCGGTGCTTTATATTTCATTTGGGTCTCAGAACACGATAGGTGAAAGTCAGATGATGGAGTTAGCGAAAGGGTTGGAAGAGAGTAAAAGGCCTTTTATTTGGGTAATTAGGCCGCCAATTGGGTTCGATCTAAAAGGTGATTTTCGGCCCGAATGGTTGCCTAATGGGTTTAAGGATAGGATTGGGAAACAAGGATTGGTGGTGCATAATTGGGCGCCTCAGTTAGAGATACTATGTCATCGGGCAACGGGTGCTTTTTTGAGTTATTGTGGGTGGAACTCGGTGATGGAAAGTTTGAGCCAAGGAGTTCCGATCATTGGGTGGCCGATGGCCGCAGAGCAAGGGTATAATGCGAAGATGTTGGTGGAGGAAATGGGTGTTTGTGAGGTGTTAACGAGAGGGGTGCATAGTCGGATCGCGAAAGAGGAGGTGAGTCGGGTGATCGATGTGGTGTTGGATAAAAGTGAAGGAGGGAAAGGTGAAGATATGAGGAAAAAAGCAAGTAAACTTAGGGATTTGATAAGAGCAAGTGTTGAGGATAACAAAGGTTCTTCTTATGGAGCATTGGATGAGTTTTTGACCTCTGGCCATTTCTGGATTTTAATGATGGTTTTGTGATAAGTTATGGAATGAAGATGATTAGAGCTTACAAATAAAAATAGTTATTAAAACATAAGGGTATCCGTTCAAAAAAAAACATAAGGGTACATTTGTAAAATGTTAAGTAGGTTTTCATTCATCTCATTTATTACTCTCTTTAAGTAATTAATTACTCATAAAGATTATCATTCTTTACACCAATTTTTTTGCCTACGCACATAAAAAGTTATCCTACACATTTCGAAATTTATCCTACACATATTTAAATTTATCCTACACAACTCGTAATTTATCCTACACACCTAGTAATTTGTCCTGCACTTAATTTTTTTTTTTATATTTTGAAAAAAAAAATATGTATTTGGAAAATTAAGTTACAAATTTAATATAGTTAGTTATTAAAGAGGAAGACTCCAAATTAATGATCTATGTAAGTTTACAAATATACCCTTATATTAAAATTAAATGCAAATATTAAATGAAGTAAAATGAAGCATTCTTATTGGTTGAAACTTCTTCTTTTTTATTCTTACAAAAAAGTTTCTTCTTATTTGAACCCTCCACTAAAACATAATGTGTAGAAATTCTAAATTCGAACTGTGGTGCAAAATTTAACCCCTTGTCTATACGTAACAACACCTAAATATGATGCCTTATTAGTTGTATTTCCGTGATGTATAGAATTTAGGTGTTGGTTCGGTTTGTAGTTTTGCTTTCATAGCTTGTTTTACTTTAGTGTGGCATGTCACACTATTGAGCTAGAATGGTACTCTGTCATTCTATTTGTTTTGTTTGGTTTTTGATAGTAATACAATCACCGGGGTATACCATTTTACCCACAAAAAAAAAGTTGATGGTAAATCAATAGTCAAAACATAATCTATAACTTAACAAAGATAAGTAAAAATATTTATAGAAAACACTCGATTCTATAATTTCTATAATATGTCTTTCGATCAACCTAATAGGGGTCGTACTATAGCAATAGTCTCGTTTTCTAATCTCACATCGTTCCACGTCATCAACAAGGAAACGATCGTTTGAAATACAGGAGGCCATAATTTGACATACAAATTTCCGAACGGTCGTCCAACATATACGCAAATGGCTGTTTAAAATTCAACGGGAGCATGATTTGACATGAAGAACCCCAAATGACCGTTTGATTTAAACTCAAACACAGTGTAATAAAGAACCCAAACGACCGTTTGATTTAAGCTCAAACACAGTATGGAATTAGAAAGGAAGGGGTGTGTTGGTATAGTTAATCCCTTTAGTAAAGGGACACTTCTTAATAAAACATTAACATATTATACTTCATGTCCCACATTTAGCCTTTCCGGCATTACTAGGCTAGCGCCTACCCTTCTTTTCTCCCCTTCACTCCCCACCGGCCTGGTGACACGCCCTATAAACCCCCCACCGCTTGCAAAAGTGGTGCCACATCAGCAATGATGTGGCTATGAGCGTAGATGGGGCTAACAGCCACTACACTCAGTTTTAATGATATTTATATATCTTGTGATTAAACAAAAGCATACTTTGAAACATCAATTAACGAAGCCACCGTAATTTTGTTTTCTTGAATTGAAAACTGCAAATGTTTGGGATCCATTTTATCATCCAAAACAACTCAAAAACGAGCCAGGTAAAAACAAGGATAATTTTTTAAAAACTTACTAGTAAAGTTACATAAGGTATTTTTTTTCTTTTATTTTTTAGTGACCTACTGTTAATATTATAATTTTTTAAAAACCTATAGGTAAAATCACACAAACTACATTCGCTAAAAATCTTCAAAATCGTTTTTGGTGCTCACCAAAATTGTATGACGAAACCTATAATTCATCACACTTGATTCATGTCTAAAAAAATCTCAGGGGCATCAATATACACACTCACACTTCCTCCACAACCGATAATCATTCACCTACAAACATTAATAAAACATAAAAACAACTATGTGTGATGTGTCTAACACGCAAGGGGGTAACGGAAAACAAACCAACCAATGTAGCAAAACAACCATTCTTTTTTTCAAATAAATCTATAAATTGTCATCCAGCTAACTGGATAAGAAAAACATGTAAACATTAAACTAAAAAAAGTCCGTCATCCCACACATGATGGAGGAAATTAGATGATACAGAAAATGTTACCAACAAAAATGTCTTCAAACGAGAGGCTTATCAACCCAAAGTTTTTAGAGACCTTTAAGTTAGGCGCCTCATGGGCATACCAACGGACCTAGGCAATGCCTTCACAACGGCTTTGGGATAATCCTTGAGCAAATACGCCGCCACACAGGAATCAAGTCGGGTTACAGGCTTGTTGGGGGGTGGAATGAGGTTCAGAAACTTCAGATCTTCAAATGGGCAATGTTCTTGAACAATCAAACTTGCAGATAGGGAGAGAAGCTTTGAGCCAAAATACAAGAAAAAAAAAGGAAATATAAGAAAATCGTGTTGTACCACAAATAAAATAAATATAGAGCTAACATCACTAATTGGTGCTCTAAAATCTAAATTAAGAAGATAACTACATTCACAAGGATTAAATTAATAATTAGAATAATCTTATAATGTCACAATTAATAACAATAATTAGAAGTAAATTAAGAGGTACTTATGTTTAGACCACCCAAATAATTACCTTTACACATTAATGTAAACGCATATATTAAAATTACCAACCCAAGTATAGGGATGTTTATGGTTCGGGTTTAAACCATGAAACTATTCAAACCGATCATTGTTTTGGTTTCGTGGTTGGTTTAGGAATTTTCAAACTTGTTTGTACTCAAAAGCGGTTAGAAAAAACTATAGGTGCAAACAAGCCAAGCTGACCCGAGCCCGAGCCTAAGCTCGACTAGGCTCGAGCTCATTTAACTTATGAAAGCTCGAGCTCCGCTCGTAGATTGCTTTTCAAGCTCGAGCTCAACTCGTGTATTATTTTGTTAATTACTTTATATTAATTAAATTAGTATTTTATATATAACTTAGTTATTTTTCATAACTTAATAATAGTAATTATTATTATTATTTAAATATATGTTTAATATATTAATTAAAAATTATATAAACAGTGAGCTCGTTTAGGCTTGCAAGCCGACCCGAGCTAGATAGGCGAAGCATGGGCTTGGGCTCGTCTGCTAAGCAAACTTGTTTTAGGCTCAGGCTCAAGCTCGTTTAAGCTCGATTCGTTTTCACCCCTAGAAAAAACCAAACCAGACCGTAGTGTTTTGGGCTAGATACTTCATATATTTTTCTTGATCCTTTATTTATTTTAGGTATACATTTTTTGCTTAACCGTAAGATAGAAAGAGGCAAATCTTTTGAGTTTAAAAGCTATTTTACAAAAACTCCTAAAAATAAGAAGTGTATAAAGACATAATGGATGACACAAGATGACACAATATCGAGCAAAATATAACACAATGCCGAAAAATATAATACAATGTCGAGGAAAAAAGACACAATGAGTCGCAAAAAGACACAATGACGTAAACATAGAAAAGACACAGTGTTAAATAAAAGACACAATGATAATAAACAAAAATTAAAAAATCTACAACCTATAAATCCAAAAGTAAAAACCTAAAATCTCACATCGTAGAGTTCGATAAGATGGTCCCAATGTCACTTGAATGAGGTCAATCGGGGTCCGTTTGATACCCTTTGTACTAATTCTTATTTTTAAGAGGTTTTGTATTTGATTCTAAACCTTTGAACCATATCACTTCTTTATTTTGATTATAACTTATGCATCACTTCTTTATTTTGATTCTAACTTATGCATTTTTTATTAGATTAAACTTCCGTTTTGCTCCCTGTGGTTTGGTCGTTTTAAGGTTTTGCCCAAATCCTTTAAAAATAGCCATTTTACTCCCTCATCTTTTTGGTTTTGTCGCCAGTTTGCTCCATGGCTTTAACTCCATCCATATTGTATGTTAACTGAAAGGGCATTTTGGTAATTTTAAGTATAAAATAAGGGTACTTTGGTAATTTATATTTAACATAACCATTTAACTATTTATTATAATATTAGTAAAATAAAAGTTTGATTATTTACTTTGTATTTAGGGGGTGTTTGGGATTCCTATTAAAAGTGACTTTTTGGAGCAAAAAGGACTTCTGAGAAGAGAAGGAACCCCAAACATCATCTGAGAAGTTCTTCTGAAGCAAAAGGAATCCCAAACATAATGAAAATAAGGACTTTCAGAGTTAATTTTGTCTTCAAAAAGGAGTTTTTGAGAAGTCTGAATTTCTTACTTCTGGATCTTGAGAAGGACTTTTGAGAAGGAGAAGTTGAAAAGGAATCCCAAACACCCCCTTACTCCTAATCTTTTTCTCCCAATCTTTTCCTCTACCAACAACCACCACCTTCACCTGCTAGCACCACAAGCCATCACTACCTGCCAACAACATATGCCACCGCCGCCACCAACTACTACCACCCCCACTCTCTCTTTCTCACTTTTCACCCCTCTCTCTAAACCTGCCACCACCAAAACTGTCCCTCTAAACCTCCGGCGGCGGCAAGATCTGTACTAGAGAAGTCATCACGAAATCCACTACCATCTATGTGTCTTTTCGTCTCCGACAACAATCACCATTTATACTATCTCTGAGTTCAGATCTAATTTTGTGAAGATGCAGATAGCGGCAATGGTGGGGTTTGGAAGGTTCCTGTTGTGATTAAACATGAAATTGAAATTGTTTGATTGGTTAGGTTTTAATCTTGCAAATGATTCGAAGTTCTGCAGATTATGTTAGACATTGCTTAAATTTGAAAAAAACTGAATTGGGGTTTTAAATGAATGTTTGTCTGGGAATGTAGTGATGTGGTCGCTGGTGGTGGAAATGGCTTGTGGCGATGGGGAAAGTGGTGGCTAGGTGAACGGCGGTAAAGTGAATGGTGGGATTGTTGGCTGGTGGGGGTTTAGATAGAGAAAGAGAGATGGTTCAGATCTTTGATCGTGGTGGTCGGGTTTAGAGAAAGACGATTCAAATATGTAGTGGTGGTGGTTTGTGTGGGGTGGTGCGGCAGTGGTGGTGGTGCTTGCTAGCGGTGTGGAGTTAGTGGGGGTGGTGGTTGTTGGTGGTGATGTCATCTGGTGGTGGCTGGAAAGAGAGAGAGATGAGAGAGAGTGCGTATGTGTTATATGTACTAGATTATAACCCCGTGTATTACACGGTTTGCATAAATATAATTTTATATAATAAGTAATAAAAAAATATATCTTAAAAAACTCATTTATTACACGAGATGAATAAATATAATGTCATCGATTAACACATACAATCATCAAGATATGTATTTAAAAAATAAACTTTGATATACTATTTACTTATTATATTTTTTTTATTTATTGTTATGTTAGAAGCTGTTGAGAAAATAAATTTAAATAAATAATAATAATATTAAATAATCATTTAACTTAATTTAATAATAAAAACAAAATTTTACATAAGTACCTTAATTATGGTTCTTAATATTTAAAAAAAAAACTTCTATCTTCTACGAAGAAGTAAATACAAAGAATATATATTATTATTAATTTTAATTCAAAGTTGAAAAAAATCTTTATTTATTTTCTAAATCAGATTCAATTAAATTATTTTTTAATATTATTTAATAAAAGAGAGAATGAGAAACAATAACTTAACTAAATTTAATTGAATAATAAAAATAAAAATTTATATACTTTCAAAAAAAATACTTATCCTAATTATGTTCTACGAACAAATGAAAAAAAAACTTCTACAGTAGAAACTCTATAAAATAATACACTTGTACCACCAAAATTTATTAATTAAAAGAGTTATTAATTAATTGATAAATTAATAATTATTAATTTATATATTAATTAATATTTTATTAATTTATAGTAGAATACTTAGTTTACAAACACCTTTCAAGCTTCCACTTAATTATTGTATACAATGCATGTATATCAAATGAACGGCCCAATTGGAACCTTGTGACGCGGGGATCATACGAGCTTTTAAGATGCATTATCGTCGTCGATTTTATAGAAGTCTTTTGGAGGGTTATGAATTAGGGGTTCCAAATCCAGCAAAAATAAATGTATTAGATGCAATGAATCTTGCAATTTCAGCATGGACTATGGATGTTCGTGCAAATACAATTGCGAACTGCTTTCGTCATTGTAAACTTCGATCAACAGATAACATGACATTTGAGAACTCAGATGAAGGTGGTGAAAGCACTCAAGAACTCCAGAATTTGATCAAAGAGTTGGGTTATCGCAATGCAATGGATGTCGAAGATGTTCTGACTCACCCAGAAGAAAATGTAGTTGCACAGTTGTTGACTGATGAAGAAATTATTGAAAGCGTTATTGGAATTAATAAAGATGATATCGATGAAGAAGATGATGAAAGTTCTACAATGGAGCCCCCTTCGCGAAAGGAAGCTATTAAAGCGGCAATCACATTGAACAATTTCTTGTTGAGCTATGAGAAAACAACACCAGAAGTTCTTACCATGCTAAGGAAAATTAGAGACGAGATTCAAGGGGAAATTGATTTCAACAAAAAACAAAAGACAATTGAGTCATTTTTCAAGAAACCTTCATAAATCATTCATGTAATATGCTATATATAAGGAATTATTAATTTATATTTTATATGGGGTCTAAAGAAATTATCAAAAATGTATTATCTTATAATTTTAGCGAATTATTAATTTAGCACCCTATCCCCGAGTCGGGACCGGCAAAAAATATTATCTTAGAGAGTTTATTAAATAATCGAGTATTAATTTATCGAGTTTCTACTGTATCTTCTAGTATTAATTCAAAGTTGAAAAAAAATCTTTGTTTTTATCTAAATTGGATTTAGTTAAATTATTTTTTAATATTATTATTATCTTCTAATATTAATTCAAATTTGAAAACAAATCTTTCTTTTTATCTAAATTGGATTTAGTTTAATTATTTTTTAATATTATTATTATTTAATAGAAGAGAGAAATTGAAAAATAATGTGAGAAAACACCAAAAAATGACACGTGTCAGAAAAGATTTTCATTTATTAGTATAGAAAGAAGAAAGATTATATGTATATTATATATAATAAAATATCTTTACAAATAAATTACCAAAATATCCATACTTTTCTTTGTCAAGTTACCAAAATACCCTTCCAGTTAACATACAATATGGATGGAGTTAGAGCCAGGGAGCAAACTGGCGACAAGATCGAAACATCAAGGAGGAAAATGGTCGTTTTTAAATGATTGGAGCAAAACCGTTAAAGTGACCAAACCACAGGGAGCAAAACGGAAGTTAACTCCTTTTCTTATATTGATCGATAAGGCCAAACTGTTTTTTGTTTTAATTTTCAACAATTTGATTTTGGATTACAAGGATAAAAAATCGTTACTAACGGTTGTGGCTCATGAGTAGGGATGAGCTTTTCTTGCGGAATACCGGTAGGATTAGAGGCGTACAAATTGTTTTTTTAAACCGTTCCGATTTTCAACCGAACCGGTTTTTTTCATCCAAAACAAAAACCGGTTTTTTTATAACCGGTTTCGATTACTAACTGGTTTTTCAAACCCAAAACAGTAACCGGTTGGGATCGGTTTTTAACCGATTTTTGCCAAAAAAAAAAAAAAAAAAAAAAAACGGTTTTTAACCGTTTTTTTTTAACCGGTTTCGGTTATTAACCAGTTTTTCAGATCAAGAATAGTAACCGGTCACAAACCGCCAGTTCGGTTCGGTTCTAAAACCAGTTTTAAAAAAAAAACATGTTTCTGATTTTTTTCCGGTTACGTTTCTAAAACCGATTTTTTTGTACACCTCTAAGTACGATGGTACCACACCAAAACCATATCAACCGAGCACTAAGAGTGCCGGTATTGCTTATTGGTTTTAGAAAAAAATGGTATTTTCAAAGAGACCGTACCGTCATAAGCGGTACCAGCACCAGTTTAGAGTTTATCCCCTTTTCGGTTTTGATTTTTTGCAGTGCGGTACAGTAACACTGGTACCAATACCGACCTCATCCATACTCACGGATTAACCTAAAAACCAGACAGTGAACACCCGTAAAAAACTACAACCCTGAAGAACATAGACATATATCAGTACCTCAACAGTTGACGGAGTCAGATGAACACATTCAGCATACTTGAAGCTCCCAATAATCTTAACCAAGTTAATCTTCTGCTGTTCAAACGGCAGTTCGGGAGCACCATGCGAAAACAAAGCATCAATATGCACAGTATGCAAAGCAGGAAGTTCCTCAACAGCCTCAAACACCATTGGAATCAAACCTTCAAGCTCAAACACCACAAGATTCGGAGTCGAAAGCACAAGCCCCGGATACGCAACCGGAGTGTGAAAACACGACGAAATCGTCAACCTCCACAGCTTATCCGCCACCACTTCAAGCCCACTCGAATCAACCTCCATCTTACAGTTAACCAAAAACAATTCCTCCACATTAACAAAACTAGAAAACGCTTCATTCTCAACTATCTTCACTCTTTCTAGTCTCAACTTCACCAATCCATCAAACCTCGGAAAATAACCAAATTCTACAATCCCTTTCAACGATAAACTCATCAACAAATCACTCGAATCAACGCACGAAATCGGATAATACTTAACAATATTTTCAGAACAGTCGATTCTCAAATCGGACACACGATAACGCATCGTTAAACACTCTAAACATTGTATCATGATCGGAAACGTTAGCACTCAGCTTTTCAATCAGAATTGAGGCGTGACGACGAGCAAAAACGTTGTGAATGAACATATATCCATCGTTAACAGGAGGATTTGGAGAATTTTGGTCCTGATCGCAGGTGAAATTGAGTACAGGAAGCAGAGTCCAGAGATTTACCCAACGTTTAGAGAGAATTGAAGATTGAACGGCTTGTTTGGTGTCGATGTGAGAGAGAATGGAGATTAAGAGATCGTCGGAAAGTGAAGTGAGTCTGTCTTCTGGCTGTTGTTCACCGCCATAGCCGTAGCTGTGGCCGTAACCGTAGCTTCCTCTGGCCATTCGCTTCATGGTTTGAATGCAGGAGTGTGTAATGTCGTCTGCTAATTATCTATTTATTGTTTGACTTAATTAGCACATGATTTTTTTTTAATGAAAATAAATATTACGTGTTTTTTTTGGAGGTGGGTGATGAGACGAGGTGAGGTGTTTTTCACTTTTTTGATATGAAAAGGTCAATGTTGAAGATTTTCTTTTTTTTTTTTTTTAATTTTCATTTAGTATGTAATATGATATTATAGCATTTTTTATTTTTATTTAGTATGTAATATGATATGATATTATGTGCTATATAATCTTTCTTTACAGAACTCTAAATAAATACAGAACTTTTATAACTCCTAATAAACAATCATTTTATATATAAGTTTTTGTATTTAGGATCTTTTTATCATCTATTATATGCATTTCTTTGATTACATACATGTTAAAAGTAGTTTACATATGTTTAATTTCCAAAATTATATATATGTGTCATAACTAATTACATATATGTAAAAAAACTAGTTTACATATGTGTAATTATAAAATTACATATAAAAATGATAAAATTACTCTTAATATGTATGTAATCGTAAAAATACACATAATAAATGATAAAATTATCCTAAACATAAAAATATATAAATAAAAAGATTGTTTATTAGGAGTTCTGCGAGTTCTGTAAATATTTATGGTTCTGAAATGATCCTAGCCCTATATATATATATATAGGGTGGGGTTCTAGAGTGAACACTAGTGTATTTGCCAACTGAGTGAACAAATCCTGACCATTGATCTACATGGTCAAGATCTCATCATCAAATCGTAAAATACACTAGTGTATTTCAACATCAAATCCTGGCCATTGATCTACACACATCTATGGCCAAGACTAGTTCACTCAGTTCGCAAGCTACACTAGTGTTCACCCTTGAACCTAATCATATATATATATATACAGGGGAAGGTTCATTTGAGAATAAATTTAATGTGAGAAGAAAAAGAAGAAATGACATATTAGTAAAATACTATTTCATTTATAACTTATATCATTAATTTTTAACTCTTTAATTAATTAGTCAACTAATCATTAATTATCCTACATTTAATCTACAAAACCTACACATATCAAAATTTTCCTACATATATACCCTACACATTATAGAATTTTATCCTACACAGTCGAAATTTATCATACACGCCTCGAAATATATCCTACACAACTTGTAATTTATCTTACACAACTAGTAATTTATTCTACACTTTAAATCAAGTTGTTTTTTAATTTGGAAAAAGTATATATTTTGAAAAGGAGTTACAAATTTAATTTAGTTAGTTATTAAAAAGGAAGAATACAAATTAATGATTTTTGTAAGTTTACCAATATGGCCTTATATTAAAATTAAATGCAAATATTAAATGAAGTAAAATGAAGCATTTTTATTGGTTAAAACTTTTTCTTTTTTCTTCTTACAAAAAAATTATTCTCATTTGAACCCTCCACTATATATATCTATTATATATAATAAATGAAAGTTATTTGGGCCACGTGTCAACACCAGAGAGCCCCTAAATGCCTTTTTTTCCCGCCCAACAGTGCCACTGCCCTTTTCCTTATATAACCTCTCTTCTCACTTCTGATCTTTCTTTACAAACGCCTAGGGTTCTTTCTCTCTCTATATTCAGGCGATTCAAATTCAAATTTCACAAACCTTAATCTTCTTCCAGACGCCACCATAAAATCATATTTTGTTCATCGATTACTTCATCAAAAGGTTTGTTCTTCTTTTTTTTAGTTGAAATAGTTTCATGATTTCCTGTTATTTATACTAATCCTTTGTGTTTTGTGTCTTTTCATGTAACCATTGTTAGGGTTTCGTTCGAGAGTTAGATCAAGAGATGTGTCGCCGGCTAATGGTTCTCCATAATCATGGTATGTGTTTTTGTTTTTTATTTTTACGTAAGTTTTGTTATCTGAGTTGTTACTAAATGATTATTTTCAATGATCTGTTGCAGATGATAATGATGATGATTGTTCTACTGTCCTTTCCAGTATCATTGTTCCAACATCGTTTAAAGTATGTGTTTTTTGCTACTCCGATTTCCAAATTTTGAGTTTTTAATTATCAAGTGACATACTCTAATTGTCGCTTTATATTTCAGTCTAATCACATTTGTTTGAAATTGATACAATATGTTGCGGGTTATTATAGGTTTGTAATCAAAGAAGTTTAAAGTTTAATTAAACACAAAGAAAGATTATTAAATTTACAATTAAAATAATTTTTTCTTATGAGTAAATGATGATTATAATTGACTTGTGCAGCAGATGACGATGACTTGTCCAAGAAAGGATCTGCTACTGTTGTAATATACTAGAGCAATGGTTTTTCCTGCCTTTTTTGTATTAAAAGAAGCATAAAGTTTGGTTTAAACCACAGTTCTTTATAAACAGAGTTAAGGTTTAAGTATATGAGGACAGGGCTCTTCTTCACCAGCTGAAGAAGTGTTTTCATGTACTGCATCTTGGTCTGTTCACTAGAGATCAGCTTTCTATAAATCCTGATGTTAATGCATTGAGTCCTTCCATGGAGTTCATGTCGATTGTTGGAGATATACAATGATTGACTTTATGTACCTAGAGTTTGATTAACCAAAGGAAAACGACTGTTTAGTATCAGCAGTGGTTCGGCATCTACAACGGATTTAAATTTAGTATTTAATTATCAGTGGTTCTTATGTAACTTTAGTATTTAATTATCAGTGTTTCTTATGAGGTGTTTATATGTAACAGTATTTATCACAACTTGTTATTTGTTTGATCTGTATTATAAATACAACAGTTGTTTGATTTTTATACTATTAAATAAAAATGTAGTACACTTGGATGTTAAATAAGTTCCTCATTATGATTATTTGGATATAATGTTTTTGAAATTCGTCTTTTTTTTACAAAGAGATGTTTATGGGCAAACCTCTATTTATCGTCAAACATTTGTTTAACAGGAAATATGTTTTTATGTTCAAACATCTGTTTAAGGTCGTTTATGGGCAAACCTCTATTTATTGTCAAACATTTGTTTAACAGGAAATATGTTTTTATGTTCAAACATCTGTTTAAGGTCAAATATCTGTTTATCTCCAAACAACTGATATTGAAGGTGAAATATTTGTTTAAGGTCAAAGATATTTAAAATAGTAAAAAATGATAGTTTTCATTAATCCTTAAAAGTCTGTTGGAACCACTGTTTTGGTTCAAACATCTGATTGTTAAAGTCTGTTGGAACCACTGTTTTGGTTCAAACATCTGATTGCTAAGTCTGTTGGAACCACTGTTTTGGTTCAAACTTCTGATTGTTAAATGTTATCCACTGCTGAGAGACAACCTCCGTTTCTTTATGCTGAGAGACAACCTCCGTTTCCACTGATCGGAAAAAATAGCCACTGGTCACTTTTACATTTTTTAAATCCACTGATATGGACCATCAGCGGTTTCCCTAAAAAATAGTAACTGCTCACATTTTTATTATAGATGTTGTTAATTAGTAATAGATTGAAATTATTAAATGAAAACTAGAATTGCAATCAAATTACCATTTTACATGATCTTTACATTCCAATGACATAAGAGTTCCACCAAAATTATTTTCATGATAAAATTTAAAGTTAAATTAAAAAATAAAAAATAATCTTGATTACTATTTGTTCCAAATCAAATCAGTAATTAATGCTGATTTCTTGAGCTTTGGACATTTGATTAAGCAAATTTTGAATTTCAAATTGACGGTTATTATATCTTGATTAAAGTTTAAATAAAATTTAAAAAAGTCATGATGACATTTGTTTTCAAATCAAGTCAGTAGTTATTGATAATATCAGTAATTTTGAAATTCAAAATATTCAAAATGGTAATTTAAAATTTTCGTTCTCTCTGTTTTTTTTTTTCCTACTTTGCATATCATTTCTAATATGTTGTTAGATGTCATCACCTCAGTGTTTTATATGTGACCGTTTTTATGGCATCAGTGTTTATATTTAATTTATATTTAACAGTGTTTAGGACTGTTGTTTATACGTAACTCTATTTATCACATCAATTCAGTGGTTTGATCTGTACTATTAATTGAACAGTTGTTTCATCTTTATACTAATAAAATTCATATACACTTTGATTAAAAGTAAGCTCCTCATCTTGATTGTTTGGGTATAGTATTACAATCAAATTATGAAATGAAAACTAGAATTACAATCAACTTACCATTGTACCTAATCTTTACATTCCAATTACCTACAAGAGTTCCACCAACATTATTTTCATGATAAAATTTAAATTTAAAATAAAAAATAAAAAAAATTCTTGATGACTATTTGTTTCAAATCAAATCAGTAATTAATGCTGATTTCTTGAGCTTTGGACATTTGATTAAGCAAATTTTGAATTTCAAATTGACGGTTATTATATCTTGATTAAAGTTAAAATAGAATTTAAAAAACTCATTATGGCATTTCCTTTCAAATCAAGTCAGTAGTTACTGATAATGTCAGTAATTTTGAAATTTAAAATTTGCAAAATGGTAATTTAAAATTTTGGTTCTCTCTCTTCTTTTTTTTTCTACTTTGCATGTCCTTTCTAATATTTAATTACTTTGCATACCTTTGAAATTAAATCTGAAATTTATGACGTCCAACAACAGTGTCAAACTACAATAGTGGTTCAGCATCAACGTTTGTTTATTTGTTTATGTTAACAGTGTTTATATGCTACAGGAGTTCCGCATCAATTTTTTATAGACTGTTAGGTTGTTAGATGTCATCACCTCAGTATTTTATATGTAACCATTTTTATGCCATCAGTGTTAATATGTAACAGTGTTTCGGAACAGTTATTTTTACTATGTAACAGTGTTTCGGAGCAGTCCTCACTCCAGTGGTTTGATCTGTACTATTAATTGAACAGTTGTTTCATGTTTATACTAATAACATTCCTATACACTTTGATGTTTGAACAGTATTTATCACATCATTTCAAATTGATGGTTATTATTTCTTAATTAAATTTAAAATAAAATATAGAAAAGTCATTATGACAATTCCTTTGAAATCAAGTCAGTAATTTTGAAATGATAAATATACAAAATGGTAATTTAAAATTGACGTTCTTTCTCTTTTTTTTCTATTTTGCATATCATTTCTAATATTTTATTATTTTAATAAAGCAGCATATAGGGATATACACTCCCTACCTTTGAAATTACATTTGCCACTGCATTCAGTTAAAATTTTTATTGGATAATCGGTAACCTTGAATTCCAACCTTGATATTTTTTTTAAGAACATCCATGCTTATTGTATTATTAGCATATTACGTTTAGCAATGCTTATTATTTACAAGATTCTTTTTTTTTTATGTACAGTCTTCAAATGGAGGTTGCAAAGGTTACCATGCTTAACGATCTTAATACATTCTCAAACAACTATTCGATTAGAGTTAAGATTGTTAGCATTTCGAAGAAGATGATGAATGATAACAAAAATGAAATATATCGTCTTGATATGATCTTCATGGATGAGATGGTACCGTATATAGTTGTCTTATCATTTTTTTGGACATATGAATATCCAAATTAGTATAACACCTTTTTTATTTAATCGGATGTTTCATATTCTTAGGGAACTATGATACAAGCCAGCTGTTTGCATAAAATGCTTGGAAAATTCAAAGACTTCCTTCAGTTGGATGAATGTCTTCTTATCACCAAACCTTCTCTTGCTACTAATAAGTCCTCTGCTAAGTATACCAAGAGAAATGACAAAATATCAATTTATTTCTATACTTCTGTTGAGAAATGCTTTGACTGGTCTGGACCGAAATACCGTTTTAATTTCGTTAACCTCAAGGATATTGTTAAAAATAAAATTGAAGTAAATACAGTTATTGGTATGTAAATCACTACATGATATATATCTATTGTTTTGTCTTATTGTTTTTTTTTTATTGTTATCACTTCTTAATGCTGTTTTCTTTTAACAATATATTTTTCTTTATAGATTGGATTGGTTATGTGGATGTATGTTTCAATCTAGAGGATACGTCAAAGAAGGATGGGAGCAAGGGCAAGAGACTTAATCTTAGACTTGAAGATCTTGAGTGCGTTCTTTTTATTAAGTTTTTGCATTTTGACGTTTAAACCATTATAAGGTTGCTTGATGTTATTATGTTTTATGTTAATATTTTTAGAGGCCAAAAGTGTCCGGTTACTTTGTGGGATGGTTTTGCTATTGACATGTTTGCTTACATGAATGATAAGAAAAGAGAGAAATATGTTGTTATCCTTTGTCATTTTGGTATGGTCAACCTTTACAAAGGTACAATTTAAACTTAATTAGTTTAATTTTTTTTTATCTTTAGTAATTTAAACGTTGTATTTATTTATACATTTTAAATTTGACAGTATTTATATTGATCTACATTTGTTTTTATTTTTAAATTCAGGCAAGCGTGGAGTTGCAAATGGGTTTGAGCTGAGCAGACTTTTTATTGACACTGACATTGAAGAGATTTCCTCTTTTAGGAAGAGGTATAGTTAGTAATATGCATATAAACATTGAATATTATTATTTTGTACTTACATTTAATTTTTACGTTTTAATTTGATCGCATGAATCTGTTTAGGTATGTAGAGAAAATTTCAACTTCATCTTCATCAAATGAACATGTTGGTTCAAATGTTATCTCAAGTGTTGAAGATGAGTTTCTTAGTAACCCTGATTTCATGCTTATTGGTTTCCTTGGAACGATATCAACGGTGTGTATTTTCTTATAAGTACTCTACATGCTGAGTTTTTTTATACTCTTTTCTAAGTGTTATTATTTTTGTTTGATATTGATAGACAAAGAAGGTTTTGATTCTTGCCACAATCACAGCTATATGCACTGATAAACTTTGGTATTACAATGGTTGTAACCACTGTAAGTCAGGTGTGGAGGAAAGATTTGTAACGAAAGAAAATGCGGATGGTTCATTTGATGTTGATCATGCAAAATCGTTGGTTTGTACAAATGATAAATGTGGAGGAGTCGACATCTATTCTATTCCGCGGTTTGAGATTACAGTTTTTTATTTCCTTATACTAAATACTAATATGAACGGTTCATATTAGTAATACTAATGTTTTCATTTGTTTTTAACTTTGATAGGTTCAAGATACCTATTAGGGTGCAAGACTCTTCCGGTACTGTGTCTTTGACACTGTTTGATTTCGAAGCTTACAAGATTCTTAACAAATCTGCAAAAGAGTTACTTACAATCCAAGATCAGGTAACAAATACATGCATTCAGTTGTTTGGCCATGTAGTTAATATAACTTAAAATTAATTTTTATAAAATTCTATGTTCTCAATTATGGAATCATTCCGCTTATTGTAATTTATATTAATTTTGATAAAATCATAGGTTGTTAATTCTGGAGACATACCGAACCCATATCCTGAGATCTTTGACACATTGATTGGAAAGAGGTATGCTTTCATCATAAGTGTTAAAGACTATAACATTGAGCATCAGGTTGAAAACTATGGTATTTCAATGGCCACTAACGATGATGAGATCCTTGCTGCGCTTTCCGCCAAATTCACTCTTAACCAGGTTTAAATCTTCATTATGTGAATCTTTTAATTTTATAGTTATATCTTTTTGAAATAGATTTATACCATTGTGTGTATTTTATGTTATTGTGTATTATGTACTTAAAGCATGAGCAGTCCGAATCGTTGGATGTTCCAGATTCCTGCAGTTTGTCTACTCCTGTTGACCTTATGAAGGTAATATGAGAATTTGTTTATTTGTACTAAATTTTTTGAAACGTTAGTACTTAATGTCTTTTTATATCAGGATGAGATGTCATGCTGTGGTGACAATGTTACCCCTTTATCCCAACCACTGGTAGGCACTAAGAATCCCTCTTCAGATGAAACAAAACGTAAAATTCTTGAAGTGTTCGATGTGGATGATGCATTAGGTTGCTCCTCGACAAAGCGCCGCATCAGTGATGAACTGTGTCAGGAAAAAGATGCTGGTGTTTCGACGCTTTTGATTCCAAAGATTGAAAAATAGTTTTTTCAGTATTTTCAGATACATTTACGTGTTGATTTCATATGCTGTTGCCATGTTGAACTTATGGTTTTCGTTTTGTTGCTTTTGGGTGTTTGGTGGGTTATGTTTTGGACTCATTGTGTGGTTTTGAATTCCTGAAAACTTATCTGCTTATTATACTGTTATGTTCTAATATTATAATGACTATGATCTTTCTTTGCATATTATTATCTATATTGTTAAATAAATATTGAGATGTCAAAGAATTCACGTTCATCTTCTACGACAGCTAATTCATCTCAACGAAATTTACATAGTAAGTGAAATTATAACTTCTTAACTCATGTATCAGTTGTTAAGTAGCATCACTTAATCCTTAATCACGATTCTCTATCCACTGACTACTACATCAGCAATTGTTAACCATTAGTAGTTCACTATCAGTTGTTAGGTACCCTTAGTGTTTTAATCACTAGCAGTGCTTACAAGTTTTTCATCAGCTGTTTCACTTAACAGTAGTTTCTCATAACAGTAGTTTCGCTTAACAGTAGTTTCACTTAACAGTATTTTGCTTTATTCATTTTAAATTCATTTTAAATTCATTATTGCAATTAAAGCCAACATAAATGCACACTTGCATTATGTTAAACATACATAACGGACACAAAACGTCATACCTAGAAACATAGAAGGATATCCAACTTGGTAGACTTGACAGAACTTACAGACTCGAAAACAAAAGATTGTAACGTACAACGAGTTTTCAAATTTCTTTATAATGAAAACTCAAGGAGTGAATGGTGCACTTCGGAATGTAGCTGATAACCCCCTTTTTGGTGTAGCTCTTCGATTTTCCTTGAAATTCCCAAGCTTGGTATTTTCATATCTGCCACTGGGGTTATATTCATTCATATGCACCAAACAGCTTATGTTTTAGCAATTGATCGTTCTGATCAATCACTTCCTTATGTGCATCGCACTAACTTCTAGGAGGTTGTCAAGTATTCTCGCCAATGCTTTCGTAGTTGGTGTTTTGCGTATCTTTACATCCGCAGCCATTCTGTACAATAAAAATATCCATAGTAAGACGGCTGATACAGTACTTTCATAATGCATATAAGTATACATATATGATGAACCCAAGATGAGGAACCCAAAACACAGTTGATCTGAAATGAAGAAAACACATTCAAATGACCAATACGATGAACCCAAAACATATAGTCTTTAACCAACTTTATATAAGAAACAAAACAACAACCATACCCAAATTTCAACATGAACAGCAGAGACTTAAGAAACTCAGATTTCAACATTAACAGCAGATACTTAAGAAACCTGTCCCTGTTTTAATCGATTGTATATTTTAAACATTTCAAACAAACTATAACACAAAAACAATCTTAGATTAACGCCAAAAACCAAAAAACCAGTATTAATAAACAGATAAACCAAAAACATCACAAACAAACCTTTATAATAACCAAAACCCAAACCTCTGTTTTGATACCCGAGCCAAAAACCCACAATAATCAAACAATATTTCCCACAATAATCAAATAATATTTTCACACAAAAGCTGTTACTTTCATACAGTGGTGAAAATGAGATATCATCAAACATCAACTTACATAGGGTTACACAAGCATCTAACAAGAACAGAGGGTAAACCATAGTGTCGATCATGTTTTAGGTATGTGATTTTACCTTGGATTGTTATAACAACAAATGGTTAGTGAGGAGATTCAATGAAGATGAAGATGATGATTGGTGTTCGGAGTAGAGATTTTCAGATATTTTTGAGAAGTGTGATCGGTCTTTAGGGTAATTAAAGGATATTTCACAATTGTCAAACAGTCAACATAGGGAAGTGTGAGAGAGGGACTCAAACTGTTATGAATTTATAAGATCAAGGGCTCAAAAAACCAAAAAATGAATTTAGGGGCTCAAGTTGATGTTTCACACATATCACAGGGACGAAAATTGCATTTTTCTCTAAACATAAATATTACTTTTTTTCAACATATTTTATAAGTTTTGGGGTGATATCAGCAGATGTTAACCACTGCTCTTCCTTAACACTTAATCCTTAATCCCTGCTTCTGTATCTACTGTTTACTGCAGCAGCAGTTGTTAAAAATCTGTAGTTCGCTATTATTGGTTAAGTACCGTCAGTGTTTTAATCACTAGCAGTGCTTAAAAGTTTTCCATCAGCTGTTTGACTTAACTGTAGTTTGCGTTATTAATTCTAAATTCATGCCTTCAAATTACTTTTCTTGGTAAACGAGTTATAGAAGCTCAAGTTATATCTGGTAGGAACATTGGCACGAGAGTTTTTATTCTAAGGATTAATATGATCCCGTTTGACAAAAAAATACCTTTTCAATTTCAACAAAGACAATTTCCTTTATCAGTTTGTTTTGCTATGATAATTAACAAGTGTCAAGGACAAACGTTATCAAAGGTTGGTCTTTATTTGAAAGATCCTGTCTTCACTCATGGTCAGTTGTATGTTGCATTATCAAGGGTCAAGACCAGAGAAGGTGTTAAAATACTAATATTCGACGCTGTTGGAAAACCAACAAATAAGTAATGTTGTTTACAAAGAAGTTTTTACTAGGTTGTAATCATTGTGAGCAATGTTAAAACCCTGTTTGACCGAAGTCAAGCTACTTATGTTAAAAGCTAATTATAATAGATAAAACACTGTTTGAGGAATGTTAAAACGCTGTTTGACCAAAGTCTGTTTGACCAAAGTCAAACTACTTTTGTTAAAACTTAAAAGCACAACCGTCAGTATTTCTTCATCATCATTACACATCAAACATCTATCATCTCTTCTTTCAAAAATCACTTCTCCCCAGTCATTTTCTAGGGTTTCAATTTTCTTTTCCTCCATCTTCTACACTTGAATCACCTGAGGTTTTATTATTTTTCTTCAGCAACTGGTATGTACATTCCTATTGATGAACTTTATATTATTTAATCTATGTTAATTTAAATCCTATCTTGCTACTAATACGATTTTAAATGTTTATTGCTATACATTCAAGAAGGGTTTACCTATGTGTTTGAATTATCTGTTGAGAACATGTTAAAATAATTATTATTTGCAGAAAATTTTTAACTCATACTCTGTTTCTATTAGAAAACTCATCATGACAATTGCTTACAAATCAGATCAGCAAACTACTGCCCATAGCCAAGAAAGTATAACTTAGCAGATATTTCCTTTGGCAAACATATACCATAGCAGTGGTTTTGAAATTGCCGGTAATTTCAAATTCAAAATGCCTTGGGATATATACTTTGCAATTAATGCACGTTAAGCAATCACTTCTGTCTTATGCTAAAGGCGTCTTATAGGTAAATGAATAGGTTAATTGTAATTATAATAACGTGTTTAATTTTATATTTTTCCCGTGTAAATGCATTAAAAGCCTAATAAGTGTCGCATGATATTCTTTCGTCTCACGATGTATTTAGTCATAGCCTTCTTCATTGGGTATATAAAATAGATTTGGCAGAGGTTTTGATCATTACCATTTTCATCTATCTATTCAATCATCTTCAAAAATTTTGTTGACGAGATTTTCACAAGGCTCTTTGCAGGATGGAAAAATTTGGGTTTCAAGTGATTGTTGACGAGATTTTCACAAGGCTTTCTGCAGAAGATATTTGCCGTTTCAAGTGTCTTTCCAAGAATTTTTATAGGGAATTGTCAAGTCATACATTTCAGATGATGCATGCTCTCCGAAGTGGAGATTCAGTACAAAAGAAACTATTATCCTTTAAAGACACGTCAATTGTCATTGACAACGTAGTTGGTGGTAAGTTAGATGTTGTTAGTAGTAAAACCTTAAGTTTTCCTAACAATGTCCACTCTAGCTTCTTACGTATTCTATCTTCATTTAATGGGTTGTTGTTAGTTTCCAATGAAGGGATTTGCTGTCAGTTGATTCTTTGGAATCCAACTATCAGGCAGTATAAGGTTTTGTGTGACGACTACTTTAATTATAATCATCATCGAAACTCTGATACCGGTGGAATTTATTTTGATCAGTTCAATGATCTCAAAGTGCTGAACATCAGATGTTACCGTAATGTAACTGTTGCTCGTGTTTACTCACGACGTCGTGAGTCATGGACAACAATAAATTTCAGTATCGTAAACAATTATAGTTCAAGTCGTTATTCATGGTCTACAGGAGTTTATGCTGATAAAACCATATATTTTATGGTTTCAAATTATTGGTATCCATTGGGTGAGAGGAACATCGTTTGTTTTGATGTTGTTAGTGAGACTTTCAGAATGCTTCACTTTCCTGGGAGTATTGTAGTCAATCCTTGCCAAGGGCATTTTCTAACCATTGCAAAGAGGTTGCATTTGATTGTTATTGGAAAGTCTGCTGAGCTAACTGCTGATTTTCTCAGATATGAAGAAGAAGGCTGGAAGAAGATGTTTGTTTTCAATAATCCTCGTGTAGTTGGTTACGTAGATGCACGCCAAAGTACTAATATAATTGAAGACAACAAGTGGTTGATAACAAGCATCTGGGGGGATATGATTGAAGTTGATCTCACCAACGAACTTCTGAAATACCTCCAACATGTTGACAACTACAATGGTCCGAAAGGAGCTTTACTTATCGAAACTACTGTTTCACCAATAGATTAGGAATTAGGATCCTGTATTTTATTGAATGCTATTATCTGTTTTGACAATTGTATCTTTTATATAATCAGTTGTGTTAAAATTATTAATAATGTTTGTTATTAAAATTAAGTAAATGAATATCGATGTTTGAGAGTGTAAATTCTTGTAATATTGGCAAAGGTCGGTTTAAATGATCAAAGCTTTGTTATTGAGAACAGGTGTTTCAAAATTAAACAGTGGTTGATACATCTGTTGAATTGTGTCAACAGATGGATGAACTTTGTATGCTGTTTAACACTTGTACTTTTTATAAATATTTAGGTTTGAGAGTGTAAAAGCTTGTAATATTGGCAAATGTATGTTTAAATGATCAAAGCTCTGTTATTGGGAACAGATGTTTGAAAATAAAACAGTGGTTGATAAATCTGTTGACTTTGGTCAACAGATTGATGTCCACAGATGTTTGGAACTACTATTCAGAAAACTGTGGTCGAAACCGCTGTTTGGTTAAAATGGTGGTTTAAAACCACTGTTGGGTTAAAACTGTTTGGTCTTTTAAGGCTTAAACTGTTTTGCCTTAAACAGATGTTAACAAGTTAAACATCTGTTAAGGCTTAAACAGATGTTTGGCCTTTTGTATCAGATGTTTCGACTTAAACAGTTGTTTGATCTTAAACACATGTTTGACCTTAAACAGATGTTTTGCCTTAAACAGATGTTCTTATTCTATATCAGATATTTGGACTTAAACAGATGTTTGACCTTAAACAGATGTTTGGCCATAAACAGATGTTTGGCCTTAAACCAAACATTTGTTTAAGCTCAACATCTGTTTGACTATTTGTCAATATCTTATTGACTTTTGGTTAACATCTGTTTCAAATTTGGTCAACATCTTATTTTGTAAAAGAGGTACAAAAACAAAGATTTTTTTTGAAAATCCCAAATCACCCTATCATGTAAGTGCATTGATGTAAAAGTGGAAATTATATTATTCATATGGTCCTGTTGTGGTTTTGTTTCTCCTCTAATATGAGTTCATGATCTAATCCGGTGATTTGAAGTCATTGTTGTTGAATTGAATGAGATGGTTGATGTAATGTGGTCGTATTACAAACAAATAGTAATTAATTAATCTAAATAACTTTCCCGAGCCCGGGAAACAATCCCGGGTAAAAACCTAGTACTATATATAAGTATTTCCCATGTCTAAAATAGTAATTTAACATCAATTTTTTAAGATGGCAGATTAAAAGTCTCTAACAAAACCCTATATTTTTTTTTTCATTTTTTCCCATTCTACCCCTGCTCTCCCTACGTCCCCTGTTATATGAAACCCTAATTGAAATTGAATATTATCATTAACACAGTCGTTCCCTTTACCCTCCCCAGAGCAGGCTAGCACCCTTCAACGGCCGGAGAAATCAAGGGTCCTATATTAAACCTGTTTTCCGTTACAGATTTGCGCCTATATATGAGCTATTATCGCTGCCGTTCACGGAGGGGGAGAGTGACGCTCAGAAGCCAGACAAAACACCGGCCGTTGCACGCCTGCACCCATGTTCCAGTTGTAAATCGGAACTATCCATCAGACAAGTTCGAAATCAAAGGTAACATCTCTAAGATTCCGGGTTTTCCATGTTTATCTTCTTCTCTTCTTGAATATACAGAGCGAATTTGGGTGTTCATGTTTGTGTTATTTTCCTTTCTTAACTCGCAATAAGTCGTTACATATTTGTTTTATTTGGTTGAACTTATTGTCTATTTTTAATTTTATGGTTGTTTACTATTGCTGGAGCTTGTGGGTGTGAATCTTTTTTTTGTTAAAACCTTTTCTTTTTTGTAGGTGTCTTACTTGTTAAAAATATGTTCTTTCGGGTTTTCTAGCCTAAGATTGATCAATTATTGCAGCTGCTTGTCATCTATGGTTTTACTGTGTAAGAAAACATCATATTTTGAGTAAAATTTGAATTTTTTTTATCTATATGGTTTGCAGCTTACATTTGTGTATCAGTTATTGCAATTGCTCGTGGTGGCGACTGGCGACTGTTTAGTGGTTTTGGATCTTTACAATACAGGTATGCCTCTTTGTGTTTATATTTGAACTGATTCTTTAGACCTAGGATAATCAAACTTGAAGTTATTCGTATCAAGTTTAAATCTTTAATCAACTGGTTGGTGATTCTTGAAGTAATCTAAAGAACCTTTTAGTGGGTACCCCTTTTGCTGTGTAGATCTTTGTTTCAACATGATTCAAGAATAGCCAAACACGAGTCAAAATGGGTGAAAGGATCAAACGGGTCACAAAATCACCTTAAGTGTATTCTTAATGTACAAAACATCCTAATATATTTGGTTTGGTATTATTATCATACTTTTATTTGCCACATTAACTTTTTATAAGAAAATAAAAAAAGGTTGGGCAAAAGTGTCCTGTTTGGACCTGTCTGGACCTCCTATACATTCTACTTGCTAAAAGTCATCACAGTTCTTTTTGACTTGTTTTAAATTCTTTTTTTTACTAGAAACAAAAAAGTGTTTGATAAGTAGGTATTTTACATCAATAGAATTCGCATCATTCTTTGTTTTCAAAAGGCGATATCAATAGTGTTTGACCTCAAATGTCAACATACGCTAAGTAATGATCTTTTAGTATTGCAAAGAGAAGCCCATATTACATGCTCTATCCAAACAAGTAAACATATCTATTGTCCGGTATCTTACTTAGGCGATGGTTGTGTCTCTATTGTGAATGCAAGCTCAAATATCAAAATGAAGAACAAATATTGCAGTCCTGGTTATGGAATCAGGTGTATTTTGATCTGTAAGAATGTTAGATTAATGACATGAATAAAAATTAAAGCAGGGAATAGTTAGCCTTGGAAGTATTTTGGTATATGCAGCATAGGAAACTTAGGTAAGGATAGTTCTGCAGGAATCGTCTCAAGAGTAGTCCTGGATACAACAATCCTTAAAGGCACTACGAATGGACTCAAAAGTAAGACATGTAAGGTACTTTCATTTCCAAAACCATAAACTAAACAGGGTTATTTGTGAGCTTAAGAATGTGATAGTTAAACCATGAATTAAGAACTAAAAATATAGTTAAAGTCGTAAAAAAGTCTGTTGAATTTTCAGCTCACTTCCTGATTTTTACAGGTTTTCTAATAATCGTATAAAATCCACTGGATGTGGGTTTTGGTTGTATTATATATCATTAGAAAACTCTCTAAGTCTAATTTCTTCAGATTTTTAGTGTAAAATACACTAGGATTATGTAAAATAATTTCCAAGTTTATATGTAAAATAATAAACTGGGATTATGTGGTTTTAGCCCAATGATTTATTTTATTGAGTGGAGTTGGCAAATTTGACTTAATCAAGGTATTATGTGTGATGCAGTTGATTGATAAGTAAATGTTGAATGACACTGTTTAGATCAGATCTTTTGGAGCCAAGTTTTGTCACACTTGTTTAATGGACAATGACTATTCTAATGAACACTTTTGGTAATCCATCAAGGGAGCGTGCATAGCTTCTCTACTACAAGGTATTAGTGTTTTACAATATATTTGAGTGAATGCTTACTAAATATGGTTTTTATTTCTGCATGGGTCAGTGACACTTTCTGTAGAATTAGTATCAAATAAAAAAATTATTTGGTGTATCCTTTATGACATATGTCCGACTAATAGAGACAATATGCGTTAACCGTATAAACTATAATAAACCGCCACATAATAGTCGGGATTTTATCCAAACTGATTTCATCTCAAAATTAAGTCCAAGAAACAAACCGTATATCGGTCCGCTCTTGGGTTGGTCCCATGTCGGGTTGTCAGGTTATTTGAAAGTCAAAACCGAACCTGAACCCAAAATTTCTTTAAAATTGAAACCAAAAAACCTGATCAATTAGATTATAGAGTGGGTCGGTCTAAGTCTTTTCAGGTTGGGTTGGTCTGGGTCGAGTCAGGACTGAATATGGTTTTTTTAGGCCAAAATGTTTCACATTTGGGTTTATACATGGCTAGATCGAACCTGTTTTGACTACCAAATTTATGACCAGGAACCAAACCGAGTATGCATAATTGGTCCATTTCAGGTCTTTCTCAGGTCGGGTCATGGGTGTGTGGGTTGCTAGATTCAACCAAAATTTTGCTCAGCCTTAATAGTCCATTTGAAAAGGGTATTTAAAATTGACTCACGTTTATTGTGTTTTTAAGGTTTACACGGTCAAAGGAGAAGGTTGTAACCCACTCCCCTATTTGTAATATAATTTAATGCAGGGAGCCAGGGACATAAGGTTTGGATATGGGACAAGGTGAGACTTACGGTGGAGACGAGGAGGATGGGCTCGATGAGAGAGTTGTGCCAAGTACATGTGGGCAAGTCATCAACCTAGGCTGATGAGCAAGCTTGATGGGTGTCGGTTAATACATATTTTTGTTTTTTCTTAATTGTTCACTAAAAATTGTTAGTGAAGATTGTACCAAAGTTTTGATTTCTTGGAAGCTTTTGATTAATAACCAAGCTGCGATTTGAGTTTTGTATCGATGAGTTCGTCACCTGGAAGTGGAGACACGACAGTCATCGAGGCAAGCGATGTCCGAGGTGTCGAGTGAGACCTTAGGTCCGTAGCTCTAGATAAAATTGAAGTCGTAGAATTGTCTTAAGTAGTCTAACTGGTGTAAATCTTCTTCTTCTTCTTTTTTTTTTGTTAAATCTATTTAGTATTTTTTTGGTTCTTTCTCTAAATCTTTGTTAACGTTCCAGCTCTGTTATATATTTTAGTTGTTTTGCCTATAAAAATAGATGGTCAACGGGATTCTTAGCGTAGCCTCTTAGTATTTTTGTTTATATAGTTCATTTCAGTATAAGTTTTGTATAAGTAATTACGACTCAATTTATGTTACATTATTATATGTGATTTAGTTAACATGTAGATGTACATTGAGACAAATGAAAATGAAGATCGCCATCTAAAGGTGAATAGGTTATTTTTTAATGATAAATGATTTCATATGGTCATAATTACAAAATGTATGTGATCGCAATCTTTCATACTAGGATTCGGACCTAAGGGGGATAGTGTATTTTTTGTTACACTACAAATAGGTTGTTGATTCCCGGACGCCATGACATTAGTCCATGATGCCAACAAACCAGATTTCTTTCTCACAATGTCATGTAACTTACATTGGCTTGAAATTTGTGCTTAAAATTACCGTTAAAATTACCCCGCCGCGAAGAGCAGGTGCTTATACACACACACTACTTATATATGTTTGTTTTTTATCATTTAGAGTTTAAATTCTGAACCAACCTCATATTGTAATGGCCTTACTATTGTTTTCAACTTGTCTCACTGGGCAACAATGGTAAGGAAACCAGTTGATTATTTTCGTCTAAAAGAAAACTGAAATGACGCATATTCTTACGACTGCTCACTGTTACTTCTCGCCAGTTACGATGAAAATCATGGCCTCAATTGCTGATAACGATTATTCTCTTTTTCAGGAACCAAGGAACAATGGAGGGAACAACTAACCAACCAAAGGCAACACATCCCGGTACGTCAACAGCCCCAACCAAACCTCAAAACAAGTTACACAAAATTTATTTCTATGCCACATTATAACGTTCGTAAAACGCACGTCCCCATGAAACAGAAACTGCCACAGCAGTCAAGCATAATAACAAAAGGAAAACACCAGCTGTAACAAAACCATCACTCAGTGAGTATGACCCGCAAGCGGATTCCCCAACAAAACACGTTAAAACGACCACATCAGGTACGCCAAAACATATTCAACTTTTAAAAATCAATTACTTTTACATTGTCAACATCATTTTCATTAACAAACAAAACCCCATTTCAGCAACGTCGACGAACAACCCAACAAAACAGACAAACAAGAACCAAGGAGCCATTGCTACAACCTCTGAACCGGAAAACAAACGCGTTGACCAGGAAAAAAACGGCGACGATTGGGAAGATGATGAATGGTGGTCAACCAATATACATGAGATCATCGACGCATGCAACCCTCGTAACACCAAATGAACAACCTCTATATGAATACGTCCTAATGGTTTTAAGACGTGTCTTTTAGCTCAATATTGAATAACTCAGTGATGTTTTCCTTTTTAAGACATGTCTTTTCAATTTCAAATTATCACGTCTTTGACCACCACATCCAAACTACACTGTTCTATTAAAAAAATAACAAACCTTTGTCTAACCAGAAAAACAACCTGATGTAAGATGTAAGCACAACCGGACATTTACACATCCCCTTGAGTTGGGTAGATGAATTTACACAAAACCTTACGGTTCCGATAATCAATAATGTTTATATTTTTCGGGCCTGCCTTTTCAATTTCAAAATATAACGTCTTTCACCACCACCTCCTAACTTCAGTGTTCTATAGAAAAACAAACCTTATGCAAAACTTTCGTAAAACACCCACAACCCTTTAAACCTTAACCATCTCGACTTCTTTATATATTAATGCCCGGTATTATCGAATCCGCCGCAACGCGCGGGTCTCCCACTGTATATATATAACGGTCATGTTGAAGATTTTCTTTTTTCTCTTTTATTTTTATTTTCATTTAGTATGTAATATGATATTATGTGTTATGTTATCTTTCTTTATAAATAGAAAGATACATATTTTATTTTATTTTTTTGTCTACTGTAACAACCCTCTGTAAAATCAACACCCTCATAATATTCCCGACACCTTAGTATATTGTAAAATGTCCCAATATGTCTTATATTACACCCCGTATGTGAAAACCGAGCCCAAATTATGTTTTAACATATAAAATAAATCAAAAATAAGAAAATTGGAGTTGAGGCGGGCGGCGTAGACCCACCCCAACATCTCACGCGGGCGGTATCAAGACTGGACTTGACTCCGCTGATTCCTTTAGTTAAGGCGGGCCGCGTAAGAGTCCTCGTTGATTGTACGCGGGCCGCTAGAGACCATCACACGCGGATACATCCTGAGCCGACACGTGTCGACATCGTGGCGGACCTACTAGCAGACCCAGCTAAGCTATTATGTTGACCAAGGTTGACGCGGGCCGCGTAACCTTGGCCTGTGTTTTACGCGGGCCGCGACAGGACTAGAATCAGCAACTATATATAGAACTCATCAGTTTACGTTTTTCGTCGCTCACATTTCAATCTCAAATCTTAATTTCTGTAGAAGGCATATTATAGTCGGGTATTATGCCCCTAATTAGCGAGGTTCTGCTCCGTTGTAAGTATTATAACCCATGTTTCATAATAGTTATGCTGCCCGATTGATTTAGGGTTCCGTAACAACTGTCGTGGTTCTGCCCGACGTAGTTGTTGGAATGCCGTCTCGGGGAGGGTATCATTAATAATTTCAAAGGGTTATGATACTAACCAATCTACATTTGTATAAATTATAGATTATATCCAGGAAACCCTTACAAGAAGCCTAAGATAGCAAAGTGAGTTTATCCTCTTTTTGTTAATGTTTTTGGAATAATTTACAAAACCTTAATTGTTTTACAATGTGGTTAAGCGGTTATTGAGTCTTTGTAGTTCTTCAATTACTGCCGGTATGTTGGGGTTTTGTATACAAAATTTACTACACTGTGAGTAGTAAGTCAAGGTTGACAGTACGTTACCATTGGACAATGAGTTAGCCAATGTGTAATATGACCCACAAGTTAGTGGATTGATAGTACCAAATGCAGTAATCGTGTAGACATAAACATTGTAATCGTCCTCAATACTGTTTTAATCGATAAAATGTTACTTGATTAAACTGGGATTCACTCACCAGTATTTCCGACTGACAAATGTTTTTAAAACGCGTTTCAGGTAACCCAATGTGACAGCCAATTAGTAGAAAGCCAGCTGGAGAGCACTAAAGGCTTGGGGATAATGTGGCTATAAAAGTTACCTAATAAACGATGTTTTAAATTCAATAAGATAGGGTTTATCCCTATAAATGTATTGTAATCAGAAACTTGGATTTTATCCATGAGATTATTAATATAAAATATGGTGGTTTTACTCTGATAAACATTTCCTAACTACGGTCCTGATGTAAATTCCGCTGCGAGATTAAATAACCTGATACCACCACAACTGAGATCGCGTCCGCCCGTTCCCGGGAATAAGGGATCGGGGGTTGCGACAGGAGGTGGTATCAGAGCCTAGCCACTGGTCTGAGCCAAAGAAGTGTTCTGCTAACACTTAAATTTTAAATTTTGTGTTAGGAAATAAATTACGGAAGTATATGCATAACTGTAATTATGTGTTATGTGTTATTTGACTATTTGTTAGTTTTCAGTATGAGTGATCAAGGACCATCAGACGTGAATCGTCAGTTATCTGATTCCTAGGAGTGAGGGTACATCATCACAGCCTGCGCTTTCGGGGTATTCTGCTGATCAGGAGGATGGAATATTTGCCTTTAGAGCTCAATTTGAAGAACCATTTCCTAATAAGAAACGAGGATGGTTCAGTAAAGAAGCTTTTGCTCGTAGGAAGAGAATGCGAAAATTGGAACAGCAAAGGGCTTTAGCAGCTATTAAGCGAGAGACATATACCCATACTCAAGATATGCTAAATAGAAGCCTAGCTAATTTCCATATCTTAGCTACGACTGCTGCTGACCCAAGTCTGAAACAACTAGTAGCCCCACAACCACAAAACCCAGAACAACCCATGGAGATAGAAAACCAGGAAAACCAGGTGGAGATGCATGACTTTAACCCAGAAGAAATTCCTAGGATACCTGCACCAAACCCCCTAGACCCAAATTATGACCCATGGTGGGACGACAATAGGGATTTTGTGCAACGTTACCCTATCCAGGAATATCCACCCATACAGAACATAGAAGCCTACCCAGGTATGGACCCTTTAGATCCCTATTACCAAGATGATTATATTAGGGAAATATTAGAGGATCCTTACCAATTTCTGGAACTGTCACCCCCATATCAGGAAACCGCACCCCAGATTCCAAACCCAGTCCGAGAACCTGCACCCCCAATGAGTGCAGAAAACGTCCAAGAACTTAGGACTTTCGGGGAGGAAATTTTAGAAAGCAGTGAGAGAATGCGTCAGGTGGGAGAGCGTCTCGTATGGAAATACGATGAGCGCAATATGGATTTTTGGATAAATCCATATCCGTAATGTGATGGAGGAAATGGTAGTAGTAATAATATAATAAAATAAAAATAAAATTATGTGTGTACGGATGCATAGTACTATTAGTGTAATTTTCTTTCTGTTAGTATTGTAATTTTATTTCAGTACTAGTGTATAATAGACGCATAATAGTATATGAAAAGAGTATAGTCGCAATGATCGACGCTTTTGGCAAAAATGCGTATCATGTGATTAACCATATTAAGATATTATTTGTGATATTAATATGGGGTAAATGTTTAAAATTCAGATGGCCGACCAAGGAAATCAAGTAAATTTGGATAATAATCCGGAAAACCAGAATGATAATATTCAGAATGACGATAATCTGAATAATGAGAATCCGAACAACAATAATAATGGAAACCAAGTGGATAATAGTGCTATTCAACACATAGTAGCACAAGGAATTATAGATGCAATGACATTTATGCTTCAAACTGTTAAAGATGCTGATAATAAAAGTAAGCATAGCAGTAAGCGACCAGTTGAACCAGAAAACAGCGTGAACAATGGACCTGTACTTCAAATGCCCATTCCCAAAAGAAGAAGAACCATGCCTTATGGTTGTTCTTACAAAGAATTTTGGTCTTGTAAACCAATGGAATTCTCGGGCAACGAAGGGGCCATTGCAACCCTACGCTGGATAGAGAAAACTGAGGCAGTCTTAAGGATAAGCAAGTGTGCTGAATAAGATAAAATATTGTTTGCTTCTAATCGGTTTAAGAATGCAGCACTATAATGGTGGAACACTATCCTCCAGACAAGAGGAAGTGATCAAACCTACAATATGGAATGGGAAGAATTTAAGAACAAGGTAGAAAGGAAATTCTGCCCACCTAATGAGAAGGAACAGATAGCGAACAAATTCCTAAACCTTAGGATGACTGGTGTAGATAGTAAGGGATACACTAAAATATTCTTTGAATATGCCAGAATAGTGCCAACTCTTGCTTCGCCAGAACCAGTGTTAATTTCCCGTTATATTTGGGGATTAATTGGAGAGATTAGACACGTAGTCAAGGCAGCTAGATCTCAAACCATAGAAGAAGCTGTAGAACTAGCCAATACCTTGACAGATGAATTAGTCCGTACCCGAGAAGAGGATCAAAGAAGGAACCTAACCCAAAAGCTCACACAAGAATTTTGTTCTGGAAATTTTAGTCGTGGGAAAAATATGGGTTCTACCTCTACACCTTACTGTAGGAATTGTAAAAGAAAGCATTCAGAAAGATGCTCTATATACTGTAACTTTTGCAAAATATCGGGACACAAGGAAGAAGACTGCAGGAAGAAAAACAGCAGGATATGCTACAACTGCGGAGAACAAGGCCACATCAAGCCAAACTGTCCAAAATTAGCTCCAGCTCCAGACAACAAGAATACTAAAAATGTTAGAGCATTTGTTCTAACTGCAGATGAAGCCAGAATGATTCCAGATGTCATAGCCGGTACGTTTTTAGTTAATGATATTTTTGCTAAAGTATTATTTGACTCTAGTGCAAACCAAAGTTTTATTAATACGTCGTTTTGCAAAATTTTAAATCAGTCATTAACTAAACTACCACAAGAATGTCTAGTAGAGACAGCCAATGGAGAAACCGTTAGAATTTCTGAAATCTTGCAGGAAGCAAATATAGAAATTTCAAATCAGAAATTTATTGCAAATCTTTATCCCATGAATCTGGTAGGATTCGATGTTGTTTTAGGAATGGATTGGTTAATTGCCAATAAAGCCAATATTTTATGTGATCAAAAGTCAATACAAGTGAATTCACCGAAAGGTAAAACGATCACAATTAAAGGAGATAAGCCGTCTAGATCTACAAAATTTATATCTGTGATGAAAACTGCAAGTTATATAAGAAAAGGTTCTATAGTGTATTTGATTTCTATAATCACTAACACTAAAGGAAAGGATTTAAAAGATATTCCAGTAGTATCTCAGTTTTCAGATGTCTTTCCAGAAGAATTACCAGGGCAACCTCCAGACAGAGAAGTTGAATTCAGGATTCATCTACTACCCGGAACAGCACCAATTGCCAAAGCACCTTATCGTTTGGCACCCGCTGAAATGCAAGAACTAAAGAAACAATTAGAAGAATTGTTGGAGAAAGGATTTATACAGCCAAGTTCGTCGCCATGGGGAGCGCCGATACTGTTTGTTAAAAAGAAGGACGAATCAATGCGTATGTGCATTGACTACCGTGAATTAAACAAAGTCACGATTAAGAATCGGTACCCATTACCGAGAATCGATGATCTGTTTGATCAGCTGCAAGGAGCTCGATTTTTCTCTAAAATCGATTTAAGGTCAGGATATCATCAATTAAAAGTACAGTAAGAGGACATTCCTAAGACCGCATTTAGAACAAGGTATGGTCATTATGAATTTACTGTCATGCCATTTTGTTTAACCAATGCCCCAGCTGCATTTATGGACATGATGAACCGAATATGTAAGCCATATTTGGATAAATTCATAATTGTCTTCATAGATGATATTCTAATTTATTCTAAGAATAAAGAGGATCATGCAAAGCATTTGCACGCACTTTTAAGTTTATTAAGAAAGGAAAAGCTTTATGCTAAATTCAATAAGTGCGAATTTTGGTTAGAACAGGTACAATTCCTTGGATACCTAGTCAACCATGAAGGAATTCATGTAAATCCAACAAAAATCGAGGCAATTACTAAATGGAAAACCCCTGAGTCACCAACTGAGGTTAGAAGTTTCTTAGGATTGGCCGGTTATTATAGAAGGTTTATTCAAGATTTTTCTAGAATAACCATTCCCTTAACTAAGCTAACCTGTAAATCTGTTAAGTTTGAATGGGGATTAAAACAAGAAGAAGCATTTAGAATCCTTAAGCAAAGATTAACCCATACACCTATATTAGCATTACCAGAAGGAACTGAAGACTTTGTAGTCTACTGTGATGCTTCTAAATTAGGTTATGGATGTGTGTTGATGCAACGTCAAAAAGTTATAGCCTACGCATCTAGACGACTTAAGAGTCATGAAGAGAATTATTCAACCCATGATTTAGAATTAGGAGCTATAATTTTTGCTCTTAAGATTTGGAGACATTACCTTTATGGTAATAAGTTTACCATATTCACCGATCATAAGAGTCTAAGGTATATCTTCAAGCAGAAGGAGTTAAATATGAAACAAAGACGCTGGATGGAGATGCTTAGTGATTATGATTGTGATATCCAGTATCATGAAGGAAAAGCAAATGTAGTGGCAGATGCTTTAAGCCGAAAGTATCATGAAAAGCCAAGAAGAGTACGTTCTCTTAAATTAAATCTGCAAGTAGATTTAAATGATCAAATAAGAGAAGTACAAGAGTCAGTAATCAAGGAAGATACTAAAAAGTTAAAAGATATGTTAAAAGAATTAAAACAAGGAACAGATGGAATTTGGAGATTCCATGAAAATAGAATGTGGATACCTAAATTAGGAAATCTACGCCATCGTATATTAGAAGAAGCTCATAAGTCCAAGTATACGATGCATCCAGGAAGTGATAAAATGTATCAGAATTTAAGGAAAAATTTCTGGTGGATAGGAATGAAAAAGGATATAGCAGCCTATGTTTCTAAATGTTTAACTTGCTCACAAGTTAAAGCTGAACACCAGAAACCCTCAGGTTTGTTACAGCAATTAGAAATACCAGTTTGGAAATGGGAATTAATAACCATGGATTTTGTTACTAAATTACCCAAAACTAGGAAAAGAAATGATACAATCTGGGTGATTGTAGATAGGCTAACCAAGTCAGCTCATTTTCTACCAATGAAAGAAACAATTAGTATGGAACAATTATCTAAATTGTATGTAAATGAAATTGTTTCTTTACATGGCATTCCTTTATCTATTGTTTCTGATAGAGATAGTCGATTTACATCTCATTTTTGGTCAAGTTTCCAAAAGGCAATGGGAACCAAGTTAAAGTTAAGCACAGCTTATCATCCACAAACGGATGGATAAAGCGAAAGGACAATTCAAACAACGGAGGACATGCTTAGAGCTTGTGTAATTGACTTTGGAGGTAATTGGGATGATCACTTACCTTTAATAGAATTTTCTTATAATAATAGTTATCACACAAGTATCAATGCTGCACCATTCGAAGCACTTTATGGACGTAAGTGCCGAACCCCAGTCTGTTGGGCAGAAATTGGGGAAAAGCAACTATCTGGACCTGAGATAGTACAAGAAACAACCGACAAAATTATTCAAGTCAAGGAACGACTGAAAGCAGCACGTGATCGACAAAAGAGTTATGCCAATAACCGACGCAAGCCATTGGAGTTTCAAGTAGGAGATAAAGTATTGTTGAAAGTCTCTCCTTGGAAAGGAGTGGTAAGATTCATCAAACGAGGAAAGCTAAGTCCCAGGTATGTTGTACCTTTTGAGATTATTAGAAGAATAGGACCTGTAGCCTATCAGCTACAACTGCCAGAGGAAATGGCAGGAATACATGATGTGTTTCATGTATCAAATCTCAAGAAATGCTTAGCTGATGAATCCCTGATAGTACATCTTAAGGATATAGAGGTAAATGAACAACTCAAGTTTGTAGAAAGACCTCTACAAATTGAAGACAGGAAAGTCAAGAATCTCAAGCATAAGAAATTAGTTATGGTCAAAGTGAAGTGGGACTCCAAAAGAGGACCTGAGTACACATGGGAGCTTGAATCAGAAATGCAAAAGAAATATCCGCACTTATTCCAATAGATCTCGAGGATGAGTTCTAAAACAAGGTGGGGAGAATGTAACAACCCTCGGTAAAATCAACACCCTCATAATATTTCCGACACCTTAGTATATTGTAAAATGTCCCAATATGTCTTATATTACACCCCGTATGTGAAAACCGAGCCCAAATTATGTTTTAACATATAAAATAAATCAAAAATAAGAAAAATGGAGTTAAGGCGGGCGGCGTAGACCCACCCCAACATCTCACGCGGGCGGTATCAAGACTGGACTTGACTCCGCTGATTCCTTTAGTTAAGGCGGGCCGCGTAAGAGTCCTCGTTGATTGTACGCGGGCCGCTAGAGACCATCACACGCGGATACATCCTGAGCCGACACGTGTCGACATCGTGGCGGACCTACTAGCTGACCCAGCTAAGCTATTATGTTGACCAAGGTTGACGCGGGCCGCGTAACCTTGGCCTGTGTTTTACGCGGGCCGCGACAGGACTAGAATCAGCAACTATATATAGAACTCATCAGTTTACGTTTTTCGTCGCTCACATTTCAATCTCAAATCTTAATTTCTGTAGAAGGCATATTATAGTCGGGTATTATGCCCCTAATTAGCGAGGTTCTGCTCCGTTGTAAGTATTATAACCCCTGTTTCATAATAGTTACGCTGCCCGATTGATTTAGGGTTCCGTAACAACTGTCGTGGTTTTGCCCGACGTAGTTGTTGGAATGCCGTCTCGGGGAGGGTATCATTAATAATTTCAAAGGGTTATGATACTAACCAATCTACATTTGTATAAATTATAGATTATATCCAGGAAACCCTTACAAGAAGCCTAAGATAGCAAAGTGAGTTTATCCTCTTTTTGTTAATGTTTTTGGAATAATTTACAAAACCTTAATTGTTTTACAATGTGGTTAAGCGGTGATTGAGTCTTTGTAGTTCTTCAATTACTGCCGGTATGTTGGGGTTTTGTATACAAAATTTACTACACTGTGAGTAGTAAGTCAAGGTTGACAGTACGTTACCATTGGACAATGAGTTAGCCAATGTGTAATATGACCCACAAGTCAGTGGATTGATAGTACCAAATGCAGTAATTGTGTAGACATAAACATTGTAATCGTCCTCAATACTATTTTAATCGATAAAATGTTACTTGATTAAACTGGGATTCACTCACCAGTATTTCCGACTGACAAATGTTTTTAAAACGCGTTTCAGGTAACCCAATATGACAGCCAATTAGTAGAAAGCCAGCTGGAGAGCACTAAAGGCTTGGGGATAATGTGGCTATAAAAGTTACCTAATAAACGATGTTTTAAATTCAATAAGATAGGGTTTATCCCTATAAATGTATTGTAATCAGAAACTTGGATTTTATCCATGAGATTATTAATATAAAATATGGTGGTTTTTACTCTGATAAACATTTCCTAACTACGGTCCTGATGTAAATTCCGCTGCGAGATTAAATAACCTGATACCACCACAACTGAGATCGCGTCCGCCCGTTCCCGGGAATAAGGGATCGGGGGTTGCGACATCTACGCTTTTAAATAGATTTAATTGAGAACCGCTATAGTGTTTATTTCGTATCTTAAAGAGGCATTTCATTGAGAACCGAATGTAACTTTTTTTTACCTATACTAAATATTTTTTTTATATTTTTTACTTTTACCTACACTATACGGAATACCTCTTTAAGATACAAAATAACACGCTATGGCGGTTCTCGTTTAAATCTATTTAACAGCATTTAGTGTAGGTAAAAATAAAAAACAAAAAATTCCAATTGTATCTAAAAAATGGATAAGGGAAAACAAAAACATAATTATAAAAGGTTTTTTTAAATATTTAAATAGGTTAATGGTCAACCCCAACTTAACCCGTATTCAAAACAGGTCAACCCGAATACGTCCCTTTTTTAAATGGGTTATGTTTGTCGACTCAAAAGTTGTTTCCTTATCATGTCGTGTTTGGGTCGTGTCAAGAATTACCGCCATTAATTAAAAGTCATATGATTGAATATTTATAACATATAGTATTATATTATATTATAAAATTAAGCTCATCTTCTGTTAGTACTTTTTGTAATAAAGTTTGTCATATAATTATTTATGAGTTCAGAATATGAGAAAAAGGGTGTTATAACTAGTTTTGATACGTCATATAATTAAGGGTTTATTTAATAAAGAGTAAATTACGATTTTGGTCCATGTGGTTATAGCCTCCAACGTCTTTTTTTTAACCCTTTTGGCCTCTAACACTAACCTCATCCATTTACTTTTAGAGGCCAAAAGGGTTAGAAAAAAGACGTTAGGGGCTTAGATGTTAAAAGATTATTTTTGGGCTAAAAGGGTAAAATTAATATAACTACAGGGTCAAAATCATAATTTACTCTTTAATAAAATACAAATATACCTTCTCATTTTGTCTGGGATGAGATCATTTACAAATTACAGCCTTGTATCTCCAGATCATTAAAAGCCGCTTCCGTGTATTCTTTTGGATCACACGGGGTAACTAAAAACCGGGTGAACAAGTCAAAATATCGACTTCTCTAATTTTCTTTCTTTCTTTTTATAATTTAAATAATCGAGTTGTCTAGTTAAGTATTTAAATATCATTTTCATGATTTCTTTCTTTTTTTTATTTAAATAATCGAGTTGTCTAGTTATGTATTTAAATGGGGTTTTCTAATGGCACACGCCCCTGTCTATCTACACACTTTTTGAATTCAATACGCATCGTATAGGCCTATACGATGCGTATTGAATTAAAGTAAAAAACATGGCAGACTGACAGGTGCAGGTTGTGTCTGGCGGCGGGCTTGATACGCATCGTATAGGCCTATACGATGCGTATCAACCCCCTATTTTTTTGAATTTATTTTTTGTTGTGTTGTGTCGAATGCAAACCCGAGAAACGAAAGGGATTTCGAGCAGTTGGTCGATGATATGATTGATAAAGATCTTGACACGATTATTTCCATTTTCAAGTATTATTAAAACCATTCAAGCCAACCAGTCTACAATGTGGTTCCCAATTTGTTCCCTTTCTTCAAGATTTACGTCTGATGTCCAAGTTTGATCACATTTGACTTCATCTGCGGCAGTCCAATGACTTTCTTGAGTCACATATCACACAATAGGGCCCACGGATCTTATGCCCACCCGAGACCGACCTCTAGATCACACATGATAAAAACGCTTCTTTAGACAATCTGGGATTATGTTCCGTTTCTTCAAGATTTACGTCTGATGTCCAAGTTTGATCACATTTGACTTCATCTGCGGCAGTCCAATGACTTTCTTGAGTCACATATCCGACAATAGGGCCCACGGATCTTATGCCCACCCGAGACCGACCTCTGAATCACACATGATAAAAGCGCTTCTTTAGACAATCTGGGATTATGTTCCGTTTCTTCAAGATTTACGTCTGATGTCCAAGTTTGATCACATTTGACTTCATCTGCGGCAGTCCAATGACTTTCTTGAGTCACATATCCGACAATAGGGCCCACGGATCTTATGCCCACCCGAGACCGACCTCTGGATCACACATGATAAAAACGCTTCTTTAGACAATCTGGGATTATGTTCCGCTTCTTTAGACAATCTGGGATTATGGCTGGATGAAAGAACAAATATAGCATATCACCTAGGACTGAATAAATTTAACTGGAAATCAGTATCATAAATGAAACCTAAAGTTAAAGTGTAATCGTTGTTGGCCTGCAGTTTGCATGGTTTGTTTCACCTGGTTTATCTTTTAAAGTTTTCAACTCCACTCCACGAGGAGTTTGGTTTTGATCACTTGTTATATAAATATATGTTTGAAATATTATTAATTTTATACATTTATCTGATAATCATAAAATATTGATGAGTAGTACTGATAAAAAATTTATACATTTATCTTAATTATAGGTTACAAAGGTGCCGAAATCACTAAAATGCCCCTAAAGTGTCTTAAATTTTTGGGAAATGCGCAAGTTTACCGCCTCTAAAATAGTTTGGCTCTCTTGTACATGTTGCTTCAAAATGTGTACACAATGTAAAATTACCAAAAGGGTAAAAATCGTAGTTCTCTTAATAAGGTATTATAGATTATTTATATTTATACATACTATTAAATCATGAAAATTCTAAAGGTTGCATGTCTAACATTTAATTTAATCAATTAATTTCTTTAATTATTACAAAATTTTTATTTAATTTCTTAATTTAATTTAACTAATGGAAGACATAAGTGGGCATGGATTCCATGAATGAAATGTCTCGATTGCCCTCAAAGTGTCTTAAAACTTTGGACAATGTCCAAGTTTCCCCCCTCTAAAAGGGCTTACTTCATTTGTACATGATGCTTTATGATTTGTACCTATGGCAAAATTACGAAAAGGGTAGAAAACTCAGTTCTCTTAATATAGTATTATAGATTATAGATATAGATATGGTATTGCTTGATACATGAAGAATACTAGAAGGATGATGAACACTTGAAGACCAACTAGAGAGATGAGTACTCTCTACTTGTTTTCTAACACATGAGTTCAAACACTACAATTACCGGATGTAACCTTGGGCCCGTGAGCCATCTCCGGCAGTACAGACTGCTTCGGCTGTTGTACCCTGGGAGACAGACGCGTTGTCTTTAGTAGAGGCGCGAAATCTGTTTTAAGGGAAGCTTGTTAAACACGTGCCTCAACCAAAATCGTCAACGTTTTAGTCTGCTCTTTGTTGCAGTCAAGGAGTATTTTTCAAGACTCAAGATGATGAATACTCGAGTCTAGGATGCTATCAAGTGCGCGTGAAGGACCCACCAGAGATGCGGCTTGAATCAAGATTGGTATATATGATTATATTTTATATTCTTTTTATTTAGTTATTGCAACCAGTATTGTACTATGATAATTCCTACGAATAACGAGAGTCTCGTTATTATATATTTTGTAATTATATTTTACAAAAGGTGAACCTAATTCCTACATTTTACTATAAAATTTGATCGTGTGTCAAAGTTTTACAAGTTTTAACTATTTTGTTGAATATGATGTTAAAACTCTTTACAACAACCTGAAATTATCTATACATTATAATAAAACAAAACATTCTTATGCCACTTGTCATTGATTTAGGCCAATTATTGCCACATGTCACCATATTAACCCTTATTGTAAGAATTTGAGCGGGATTACACCACCCCTTCATCCGCTCTTTTTGCTGAACAACAATTAATCAGAGATTGATACAAATTCGGGACTTTCCATAATTTTCAAATCAGTTTCCTTTCAATCTTATTTCCAATTATAAACCCTAATCCAAACGATTTCACCATCAATCTTTCTGTCAATTGTTTTCTTCAAACCTAGAATTGATTGTTATTTGTTGAGGCTTTTTTGCTGAACAGTAATTAATCAGAGATTGATACAAATTCGGGACTTTCCATAATTTTCAAATCAGTTTCCTTTCAATCTTATTTCCAATTATAAACCCTAATCCAAACGATTTCACCATCAATCTTTCTGTCAATTGTTTTCTTCAAACCTAGAATTGATTGTTATTTGTTGAGGCTTGATCAAGGGCTCGAATAGATGATTCATATATGCATTTCTCTGCTATGAAGACCAGAGAGATTGACCCCAAAATTGTTAGACGCGAACCCTAGGTGGCGATGGAAGTTGTCGAGGTTAAAGCTTGGGCTTCTTTCGTAATCCTAGGTGGCGGTGGTATGACGGTCGCGGTGGTAAGTGGTGGCTTCTCAGTATTTTATTTCAAATTAATTATCTCCATGTTTTATATGTTTACTGGTCTGGGGTTTTTTCGTTCAAAATTCTATATCTGATTCCATGTTTTGACTGACGTAATAATGAATTTCTTAGTTGTGCTGTGCTAAATACTTATGCATATGAAGTGTTTGATGTTTTGCTTCTGAGAACACTTTTCAATACTCTCATATTTTCTCATCTAAAACCCTAATGCTTCTTTGTTTTTTGGATTCGTTTGTTATAAGAACTAATACGAGCATTAAGTTAAACACAGTGACATCACATGTTATAACTACCAGTACAAAGATTAAGTTATATCTGGTGTCTTGCGGTTATTTTGATTTGGATGTCTGTTTCTTGCTTTTAAACATAAACCCATGTTTTAGATCAAACTGGTTTATAGTTTTCATAAAGCTGAGGAGTTTTTGTAGTTTGTATTACTGGTTAGTTGTGTACTTTTATAGACCTTTAAATGTTAATAGCACCAATGAGTATTTGATAATTTTGGATTTGCGAGTGAAGGATGTTATGAAGAAGCAAGAAGAACTTCCTCTTTGAAAAGACGGAGATTCAATAATGGATCAGTTAGTTGAGCTAACTAGCAAAGAATGTGGGTGCCTTCTGGTGATCGATGGTGATTACCACCTCATTGGGAGGATGTGCTCTTGACTTCTTGCAAGGTACAGGCGGTCCTGATTCGTTCTTTCATCATATTTCGTTTTTTAGTTGATGCAAAATTCCAAATGTCTTAAATTGTTATCTGAGATAGAGTTTTATGGTTCACTAAGTTTAACATTATACAAATTTTATTGAAAACTCAAAAATTTGCTTAAGAGTAAGTTGATTTCATTGGTTTGCAAGCATAATTCTCTAACATTATGTTTTACAGATTAAAAAACAAAACAGGTGCATCGCTTTGACTAGATAGAATCAGAATATTTATGAAAAAATGGGGTAATCAAAATTGTTTGAATGCATATATTTATGGCTTTTTTTGTAACTTTTTTAATTAAATTTAGATTAGCTTAGGTCTTGCTTATGTTATTTACACATGTTTGGCATCTTTATGAGAAAAATGTATTCATACATGGTTGGTTACTTGGTTTTAAAAAGTATGCCTAAGCATGAGACACGCGAGACGATTTGGAAAATGGCTGAGGGCCTTAAGGCGGCGCCTCATGTACAACTGGGTCAAAATTGAAAAAACTTAGGGTTATTAGGAGCATGGCATGTAAAAGCAACCAAATGGATAGAGAAATTGTGAAAGGTTTACCTGATAAAAAGGCTAATATGTAAAAGAGATGCAACTTTTAGTTGTACATAGAACAAAGTCTCATTTACAAGAAGCTCTTGCCTCGGATTTTGGGACATAAACGTCTTGGTGCGCTTTGTGCTTTTAAAACCAAGCATGGTTATGATATGAATGAACTTGCGCATAGGGAAAAACAAATGCCTTTTTTCCACTTTAAAATATGTATATGGTTGTTTCTTGAAGAGCTAGCCATGGGAAATGGACCAGATTTGAAGCACATACTTAAGCTCATGAATAAAAAGATTAAATTTAGCTATTTTGATTCTGTTGCTGCTAATGATGGTGTTGCTGCTAAAGATAATGAGAATGGTGAAAATGAGCAAGTTGCAGTAGTTTCTCATCATGATAAATCTGAGGGTCACCCAAAGGATAAACAAGAAGATGGTAAAATGAAGATGAAAGGCAACCAGAAAATAAACAAAAACCTGTAGAACCTAACGAGTCCAACTGTTAATAAGTCGTAAAAAGAAAGTTTGTTTATCAGGTAATCGAGCCCAAACTTGACGAGTTGAAAGACAAAACCAATGTGAGTTATTTTTTTAGATGGGTAAAATGTAAAAAAAGTTGAAATATTCTTTTTTTTCCTTCAAAATTTTCGCATATGTAGCGTAATCGTGGTGCCAATTTCACTTTTCACTTATGAGTGAGGTATGGGTTCTTACTGTAATTACATGAACACATTAAGTAAAACTTAATCAATGTAAGATTATCTCCATTGGCAACGCAATTTGCTCAACGCCTTAATGGTTACTGACTTACCACATGTGGTAATGTCAAGTTTACGAATGAAATAAGTTATTTTGAATAAGCTTTCTCAAGTTGTTACGTATGACAATAACTTCATACTTTTGTATAAAAAACAAATAATCAGCTTTAAAAAAGCACTCCGAAATAATTAATGAATGTTTAATATATGGTGCGTTGGTTGCAAATTTCAGGTAGCAGAAGCGCTCAAAGAACTGTGGAGTTTGGTAGGGCATATCTGGTGAGGCCAACAGGGTTTGGTTGCATGATCTTGGTGATAATGGCTCCAGGTATATTACATGATCAGCGATTTTTGAGTGCTGATATACTTTTTGTTCATTTATTCTTTATTTTGTTTTCCAAACATATATCTTTATATCATTATAACTAGAGGTGGATGTTTTGAGTTTTGACCCACCTACAGATAAAACAACCAATGTGGTTTATAAAGAGATTTTAACAAATTGTGATCATTGCATATTCATGTATTTCAATTTGTCGTCGTAATCTAATCTATTCGGTTTTCTTTTACCGTGTATAAAATCATAATATTTAATGTCAGCGGTATTGAATAAATTTTCTTTTACCAACCCGCAAAATTCGCGGGTTCTTAAACTAGTTATAAAATATAAAGAAAAACACTAACCTTAAAAAGCATTAGTGATAAACTGAATAAAAAACTAATACATGTTTTTTTAACGGCCAACAAAATATTTAGTGATGCCACGAGACTAGCAAGAAACTAGCTGGCTTACAAACAAGTCCACCAAAACAAACACAAAAACAGAAAAGACATAGCATCAAAAAACATTAAACCTCCTCTAATCGTGCACCATTGGGAAATGACGAGCCAAACCAACTAAGCAAAAGGACAAGCGACGGATAAATGGTCACTAGTTTTCTGTATGTTCCTTACGAGCAGACCCACAATAGGGGGAGATGACTGCCCTTCAAACCAGTAGCTCCACCTTCTTGGGAACCCATCTGTTCCAAAAAAAAAACACTGAATCGCGGGATGTTCAATCGTAACCCGAAGACAGCGCTTAGCACTCCCAATAGAAAATGTTCCAGAATCGACGAAAACCCAAATCTACTTGTCTTTGACCTCTCTACCAGCAGCCTACCCCAAAGAGAAAATTAAAGCCAGAAGCTGGTCCAGCTTAGCCGCTTCAGCAGTGGGAAATAACAGGCCATTTCCATTGCCAAGCCATCAGAACTTAGCCGGTTCTTAAGGAGGCAAAGCGTGCTAGCTTCATTAGCAAAAAGAGCCGAAAACACAGTTGCTATTAACGAGTCAGTTCCAACCCAGACGTCAAGCCAGAAAAGAATATTGTAGCCGCACCCCCACACCCTTAAATGCCTTCCTTAGACACAACACCAACCTTAGGGAGCATTGCAGGATTAGCATCTTTAAGGGAGCCAAAAACCCACCCAGCCCCTATCACATATTGACAATTATGTTTACAATATACCCAAAAGAAAAGAGAGAGTGCTCCATATCAGCTTAGCTGTCACACCCCGATATTTCCACGTTTACCGGTGGGCCCGGTGGGGAGTATCGTGACGTAGTTGATATCATCATAGTCAAACAACACAATTTTAAATGCACAGCGGAAGCAAAAGATAAATATATTACAAACCGATATAAAGTAATATCAAGTATTACAAACGGAATGTAAAGGATCCACAGGCGGATCGAAAATAGAAAGATAACACTGTTCAACAGACTTTAACATCTAAAGCTTGCGAGACTTGATTATTGATGCCTGGAGTAGCCAGCCTATTACGTATAGTACCTGCATTTAGCCTTTTTGGGAAATACGTCAATTTACACTGGTAAATACAATTAACTGACTCATTTTGAAAAGGTTTAATAAAATTGATTTGAATGCATGTGGCACAAACTCTTTATAACTTGGGATAATTATTCGAATATTATACTTGTAAAAGAATTACATGTTCCTTATGCGTTCAGTAGCCCGGTTCGTGCCGGGTTAAAGATCAATAGACACACCAGAGGTATAATGCCCACAAGGTTGATTCCTTTAGGTGGGATACCAGTTTTTACATATGCAGCTGTCGGGTGTACGCCTACACCCCATGCTTAGGTCGTGGCCATTTCGTAAATGATGCCAAGGATATCCGGGACATGGTCATTAACCCCCCAAAGGCGTTTAAGCAAACAAAACATATTTTTAAACGGGTCATCTCGGTAATACTTAACCACCAATCGATTAAGGTCGAATGCCCGACCAATCGGTATTTTATATACCGTACCCCAAGCCCGTATAGGGAAAATAAGTTAAAAGTATTTACCTGAGCTAAATATAAATTCAATCCCAGCCGTATATCAATTCATCAAGTACAGGTAGCTTTTACTGGGCTCCTAATCTGGAACGAAGATTTTTAATAACCTATTAGAATCCTAACGGGTCTTTAATTAAGCCTTGACTTAGACCGGTTAGTTTTAAAGAAAGATACGGTTCGAACGCGTGATTAAGCGAAGACCGGAATAGAATGTGATTTAGACCCGACAAGTTTGAAGACTTGTATAATATGGGTAATCTAAACACATTCTGGATTTTGAGATAAAAACGATAAGGTTTGACCCGTTTCGGCTAGTTTATGCAAACTAGTTACATAAACCGAACCGAACGCGAATAACGCATAACGGGTACCCGAAAGAGTCACTAACAGGTTTCCTAAGTTAATATGCCTTAAATATGTTGTGATATTAGTAGGATATCTTCCATCATGCCCAAAACGAGTTTAACCTTAATTTAAGCCCCGTAGGGGTATTTTGGTCATTTTAAAGGTTATAAAAGAGATTAAATGAAATTCTGAGTTTCGGGTCCAAATACATCAGTAAAATAACTTATTTTAATAGGTCATATCAGTTGGTAATAAGTCTTATACGACAAAATGGTTTTAAACATAAACTATGTGTTTAATACGCTTAAAAAAGCCATTTTAAGCGATTTCCGGGTTATACCGGAAATCTTAGTTTTCTGATCAGGTTATAAAGTTTAAAATACTTCATTTATTATATAAAAGCAGTAGCAATTGGATTGGTGTCAAAATACTATGTAGAACTCATTTTATAACCGAAAAGGGTATAATCGGTATTTACCGAAATCAACGCCATACCCTTAGGTTATGAGCAGGTTAAAAATAATTAAAAATCTTTAAAAATCCCAAAATATTATATTACATCAGTGGGTAAAAGGTTTGGTGTCAAAATTGGGTTTAGATAGGCTTTATGCTAATGACGCCGTTTAATTACTAAAAGGCGTTCTAATTACGCTAATGAGCATAACTCCTAATATAGACCTCCAACTGATGTGAAAATTTAGGGACATGTTTATAAATCAGTAACAAAGATTATTGTCCTTTCACATATCCAAAATTCTTGTTTTATGGTCAAAAGGGCATATTGGTCAACATTAGGCAATTTAACGGAAACGTGTAAACGACTCGGGTAATCAATGAACCAACCACAGAGGGTTATACCAACATGTAGCCTGGTCCTAAGGAAGCTCTAAGGCATTTCCAAATCATACTAAATCGGGTCAGAACTGAAGTCAAAGCAAAAGTCAAAGTTTTGCGACTTTCGATTCCGAACCGGGTTTAAACAGAAAATTTTCTGGTCGGACATGCTTAGGCATGTTCTTACATTTATTACTAAGTTATATGAGTGATAAAATAGGTTACATGCCTTCTACATTGCTAATTACATGTTAATTCGCAATTTAAGTTTCGGTTGACTTTTTATAAACAACTTTGACCCGACATTTGATCTAGTTAGAGTGGGAATCAGGGGGTGCCCTTTTAAGGGTTTAATGCCCACATAATTACCAACTTATAACTACCTTCAATTTGACTAATCACTGGACCATTAATGATTAATCGCTAAGTCAAACGTTAATTACGACGGTTTGACTTTTAAGCTACTAACTAAGCAAAACTTAATTTAGGAAGGTCAAGGACACTTACCAAAGGCCTAATTACGACCAGAGGTGATTGAGGACTGATCTTAAGCTCCAGAGAGTCCCACAAATGCAGATGGAATGAATGCAAGAAATGTTGCAACATGAGGGACCTTTTATAGTATTCTTGATCCATTATGATGATGACAACTAAGTCTAAGGGGTGATCCTGATCAATAACAAGTGCCCCTAAGTCTAAAAAATCAGTAGGAGTCACGCATGGAAGTGGAAAATATCATTCTAAGTCGGTTAAACGTTCATAACAGACAACTGTCATTAATCTGGTCGCTGTGCATGCCTTACGGACCGTAAGGCTTGACCCTTACGGTCCGTAAGCTTGTTCCAGAGGGCAAAAAGTTGTTGGCCTTTCAAGCTTCGAACGGGTAACTAAGGTAATACGATTTTAGGCCATTATTTTCAGAATGGGGCCTCTTGTTTGGGTCATGAACATTTTACACCACCTTGATATGATATAACGTTTCCTTGGATCCTTTTGAAAGTGCCGTAAATGAAGGTTGTCGTGCACATCCTCGTAGGATCCCATTCTTGTGTAATTCGAATCAATCATTGTTAGCATTTACCGGATTTGAGTATACCAGATGTTTATAATATATATTAGGGTCTTGGGATTTATAATGAGGTCGTTCAGAGGTGTTTAATTAACATGTCGACGCTTTAAATCCTACCATACATCTTTGACTAGATCCGGGTTTCTAACACTTTTGTCTTGTATGACACGTGTCGTTATTTTATTGAACACGAATTTTCGAGGTGTTACATCCTCGCCCCCTTAAAAGAAATCTCGACCTCGGGATTTGTTAAAATGCTGGAAGTACTTTTTGTCGCATAATGGACTTAACTTCTATAACATATCTGGAGTCTTTCCAAGCTCCCAAAGTGACTCCTATATTAGGTACATGTATTCTTTTGGAGCTTCTTAACCTGTCGATCCTCAGTCGATACAGGACGCTCATCATATCATAAATCTGCATATCATTATGTGATAGTGTTTCTTGACTTATTGGCGAAACACATCCTTTAGTCACTAGTGTGCAATGTATTGCGAGCTTCGCTAAGCTCCTTAAATAGGTTTTAGCTTATAAGCTACTTGATCTTGATACATTCGATTTCCTTCGAATGATTCTATATATTCAGAGCTTAACTAGCCTGGTAATTTAACAAATTTGGCACACCCTTCCTGGGTGATATCTTTTGTTTGAACTTTATTCCTTAACAAGAATTTAGGAGGGTTGCTACTTTCATTAATTCTTGATTTTTCTGTCGAATACTGGCAACTTACAGATGATTAGGGATTTGTATGATCTTATTCGTTGTTTCCAATGCAACTTTCAGATCCTGATAAGTGGACTTCCCAAAGTCTCGTCTACCCAACGGATGTTTTGATATTTCATCTATACAAGGTCTCCAAAGGAGCCACCTTGATACTTATATAGCAACTATTATGGAAAGGCTTATCTTAAGGTGAGATGGTTATTCCAACCATTGCTCAAAACTAATCTTAAGGAATAGCTAATCCTTATAGTTAGTCGAACAAATCGACGATCCTGGGCAGCTGATGGCGATTCTTAATCGTTGCCTAATTAGGGTTGCGGTAAACAATGCATAAGCAAAATGAACCGTCTTTCATAAATAATTATACCGAATTCTCAGGATATTGGGTTAGGCTATATGAACCCTCTATTTTAAAACTTAGTTAATCAGGGTTTCGATTCTTCCAATGATGGTACTAGCCGTCTTGGAGATTTCATAATAATACAGCCTTAAATGGGATATAAACCTTAACTCTTCCTGCCTCTCAGGGGTAAACAGGGTAATCTTAGGAGAAGATAATCAAGATACAAGGAGGTTACAGAGATTTTATTTTTTTTACAAATCTCAGGCTCCAATTCATCCATCATTGCTTGTGTCAAATAAGTGACACATTTATGTTACAAGTCCACGGATTCCTTAATCGGGAACATTTACTTCGACAATTCAATTCTGGATATCTCCTTTGAATACCATTAGTTGACTTTAGCACCATATGACCTATCGGAGTATCTTTGGGGTCTCATGCATTAAACCTCCATACTGATCAGGCATGGAAGCAATCTATGGGACTTATTAAGATACACCAATCCTCATATGACGCTTTTATCATACTATCTGGTAGTCGGAATCAATAGAGATTAAAGAGATATCAACTATATATGCTGACGCACTTCCTCTAGAGAGAGGACATTTCGAAAATTCTACGTCTGAAGGTTTCTGATAGGAACAAAAGAAATGGTTCTTACGATTTCGTCTGTAAGTTTTACCTTACACTTATTATCTGGGGTTCTTATGGGAAAATTTCTAAAAGTTTGCTAAGCTTATGGTCTTATGAGAGACTTAGCAGCACTTGAACCCAAACGTAACCCTTAGCAAATAAATCACAATAAGGGATTTATCTAGTGTCATTATTAACGTGAACTGCCTCTAATCATTCATCAGGAGGGTTAAGCGTCTCCATTCTTAATCCTTTTAAACTTAGCTGCAAAATGGCAGTCTCAGCTTTGACTGGTTATTTCTTAATCTATGTAACATGAGTAGCTGAGGTAGGTCCATAATGGATTTATAATAAGCAGGCTTTGAATCCTTAATGTGCCCTCTTATTGTCGTTGCTAACCACCAGTAATTAAAGAATTAAGCTTAGATTTTTGGGTAAACTGGATAGGGCACTATCTCATCCAATGAGTTAAAATTCGTAACATACTGTCTATAACCTATAACTTTTATGGCGAGATTCAGAAAATTCTCATTCCATCTTTTTCCATCTTGTGATGTGGATGATAGCTTTTTCTAATAAGGTCCTTAAAACTTGGACCATCCCATATTGTATAATAAGATCTTTCTTGTGGACTTTATTAATGTCCTCACTAATTAGGGGTATTGCCGTCGAATGACTGTGATGCATGCTTCACCGTGTCTTTTCCAGCACAACTGCTGATACACTTAATGGTTTCTACTTCATCTAAAAATTTCTTGCAATCGATGGCCCCTTTTTATTATTGAAGTCTCTTGACTTCCAAGAGGCGAAGTACTTTTAAGTACATCCTAAAAAGAATGGGGCTCCTTGCCGTATATGATTTTGTTTAGTCTATTCTTCGCATTTGAAGTATGAATATAGCTCTCCTCAAGAGCAGCGACATGTGTTTTTAGAGTAAGCAGCATCCGGCTTCTTGAACCTTTTCATGACTTTTTCACATAGCCTTTCTAACAGCTGTGTTAATTACAGTTTTGGGAGATTAACTCCATTAACATTGAGGTTCACATTTGATGCACCATTAACATTCGTCGCATCACTAGCATCGCGACTGTTGTTTGTCCTTTCCGAGTTTCCCATACTCGAAGCTTTAGTATTAAATACCAAATTCAACAAGTGCTTAGGCAATCCTTACCATGTGTCTCCTTGAATTGTCAAAGGCTCACCAAAAGGAGTCTTGATAACTACTTGCTTCTTATTACCCACAACATGGGCCTGGTTACAAGACGACCAATCCTTTCCTATCACTATATCGAGTTCCTTTAATTTCAACGGAAACAAGGACAGCGGAAAGAATGGTTCTTAATGGATATAAAACATCCAGCTAAATTTCTGAAGCAGTCTCTGAGGTACTATCGGTCAATTTTACTTTATACTTAACGCTTAGAGTTTTAACGGGCAGATTTAATGATTTTTAAAATCTATTGTCTACGAAAGACTTTATCTGAACCTGAATCAAATAATACTCTAGCATGAGCGGTATTGGTAAAGAGAGTACCTGTTGTGACATTTTCATCCTGAATAGCCTCTTGAGCATCCATTTGAGAGCTTCCAGTCTTGGTCTTCTTAGCCTCTCCAGGCTTCTTGGTTTTATTTGGGCAATTTGTCTTGATGTGCCCTTTTTCATTGCAACCATAGCAGGTTGCGTCTCCCAATGTCTTGCAATCTAAGGTCTTATGCTCCTTGGACTTGCAGATTCCACAGGGTAGAAGCTGAGATTCAAATCTGCATTTCCCGAGGTGGTATTTCATACAGGTTTTGCATCTGGTCTTTTCACCTGACTGTTGGTTGTCCTTCAAGTCCTTCCCAGACTTAGCTGCTCCTTCCTTGGCAGCCTTAGGGCAATTAGTACTGATGTGGCCCTTATCGCCACAGCTGAAACAGTTTGCATTCTTTATGTCCCTACATTCGTGGGACTGGTGGCCAGTTCTTTTACAGATGCCACATTGCTTTATCTTTTGGTTTGATCGACACTGTCCCCAGTGTCTTCTTTTGCAGGTTTTACATTCGGGTTTTGCCTCCTTTGGTTTGGACTGGTTATAGCTTGAACCGGTCTTACCCTTTTTGTAACCCTTATTTGGGGTATTATCGCACTTTCGCTTATGATCCTTCAACACACGGTCCACAGCGTTGTTTACGGCTGTATTTATCATAGCCTGTAACTCGGTGCTTGTTAAGTTCAGTCTTGCATCATCATTCTGATTAACTGGATGATTGTGAGCTTCAGAAGAGTCAGCCATGGTGAAGCTTTGAAGGCTACAAACCAAGTAATAATAATTGGTTTAAGTATATGGTGAATTGTCGAATTTGATGATTAAATAGCCATGGTACAAATAAACCATATAGGCGAATAGATAGTATTAAATTTATTTGATCATGTTTTGCCTAATTTTTTAAATAAACCATCTTTGGCGTTTTAACGGAATATAACTCTTCCTATCCATTAGACAGGGGACATAGGTCACGACTGTCAATGTCGTACTGACATCTTATATATATAGCACAAGGGCTTGTTCCAAAGGACTTTTTAATGGCACTGATGCCTTGTCACTAGGGAAATTTTAAAACATAATCGATGATTCCTTTGGATCGGAAATTTCATAGTTCTTTGTCTTGACAAAAGTTATGAAATAATACTATCTTTTCTATGTACATATCTTTGCCCTTAGGCATACATTCCAAATGAATGTTTTGATGTATACATCATGTTCGACGTTTATTAGCCATGATTCCTCTTGATCATTTATGCTAAATAAGGGGTTTGGAAATTCCTAATATGAAGATGACAAGGGTGATTTTATCGCATCACTGTTGTTGGGAGTGTTAACATGTTTTCAGTTGTTAACAAGGATCCGAATCTCTTTTTAAACAGGTTTTACCATCTTTGCTAGGTCTTTAATGACATTCAAGCTAGGTTATACCTTTTAAGATTCTTTTATATACTGGCAGGAAAGGAATGATATTTATTTTATTCAGGATTTTTATCATAAATCCTAATTTACAAGTTAATAATAGCACAAATGGCCTAGTCACGTAGACAAGTTTAATTTATAAGCCCATATTTTATGGAATCGAGGCATTAAGGTTTGAATCAAAGTTCATTACCTTTCCTTGACAGGGAGTTGTAGGCTACGACTGTCTTTTGCCTTATATGACAATGGATATGGCTCGTAAGTATTATATCCCTAATTATAATTTAATAATAGCTCAACAGCCTAGTCACATGGACATATTTAATTTATAACCCAGGATTTTATAGAATCGAGGTATTAAGGCTTGAATCAAAGTTCGTTGCCCTTTTTAACAGGGGGTTGTAGACCACTACTGTCTTTCGTCTCAAAGGACGTTAATTATAGCCCGTAGGCACTTCATCCTTAAGGGATGATTATATAAATAAGGGAAATTAGAATAACCCAATTTTAAGAATGACTTATGTGGTTTTATCAAACCACGTCTGCCAGGAATGTTAACATGTTACAGATGTTAACAAGGAATTGAATCTTTTGAATAGGTTCTACCATCTTGGCCTTGTCATACAGGCTAGGTTTACCTTTAAGATTCTTTTAATATTTAACGCAGAACAATCCTAAATTGAGATGTTAATAAGGATCTGAATCTAATTGAGGAACTACCATCTTGGCCCTGTCTTAAAATGACACGTGGCTAGGTCTTGTCCTTTTTAGATTTTGCCATTTTATTATAATGGTAGATCTTGTAAGAGTAATATTATTTTTCATTTATTTCGTATTTCATGTTTAGAATGAAAATTTAAATTTAATCATTCCACTATAAAATTTAAAAAGTTCTGGTTTGCCCTAAACGGGACTTGAAAGGAATAATATTGTCCTTGAAGGGACTGAAAGATAAATATGTCCTTATAAAGACTTACTAAGGAAACGAACTTTAGTAAAAGGAGTTTCTTCTTCACATTATTTCTGAATGTTTTCTCCTTGGTTGCTCGTTTATCCTAGTCGCAGCACGAAGCTCGGCCTTCCCTAGGCTCCTATTGGGGAGAAATTCCACTATGGCTTCTTTGCTTAGCGACGTATTAAAAATATAGAATTTAAAGCAAAAATTCTCCGAATAGAGATGAGGGTATTCCTATGTTAAGTCTAGACTCAGAAAGTTAAGGAATGTGCTAATGTGTCATTGAGATTAAACACAAAAGGCTAGTGTTTAATTCACTCAATGTTGGCTCTGATACCAACCTGTCACACCCCGATATTTCCATGTTTTACCGGTGGGCCCGGTGGGGAGTATCGTGACGTAGTTGATATCATCATAGTCAAACAACACAATTTTAAATGCACAGCGGAAGCAAAAGATAAATATATTACAAACCGATATAAAGTAATATCAAGTATTACAAACGGAATGTAAAAGATCCACAGGCGGATCGAAAATAGAAAGATAACACTGTTCAACAGACTTTAACATCTAAAGCTTGCGAGACTTGATTATTGATGCCTGGAGTAGCTAGCCTATTACGTATAGTACCTGCATTTAGCCTTTTTGGGAAATACGTCAGTTTACACTGGTAAATACAATTAACTGACTCATTTTGAAAAGGTTTAATAAAATTGATTTGAATGCACGTGGCACAAACTCTTTATAACTTGGGATAATTATTCGAATATTATACTTGTAAAAGAATTACATGTTCCTTATGCGTTCAGTAGCCCGGTTCGTGCAGGGTTAAAGATCAATAGACACACCACAGGTATAATGCCCACAAGGTTGATTCCTTTAGGTGGGATACCAGTTTTTACATATGCAGCTGTTGGGTGTACGCCTACACCCCGTGCTTAGGTCGTGGCCATTTCGTAAATGATGCCAAGGATATCCGGGACATGGTCATTAACCCCCCAAAGGCGTTTAAGCAAAAAAAACATATTTTTAAACGGGTCATCTCGATAATACTTAACCACCAATCGATTAAGGTCGAATGCCCGACCAAGCGGTATTTTATATACCGTACCCCAAGCCCGTATAGGGAAAATAAGTTAAAAGTATTTACCTGAGCTAAATATAAATTCAATCCCAGCCGTATATCAATTCATCAAGTACAGGTAGCTTTTACTGGGCTCCTAATCTAGAACGAAGGTTTTTAATAACCTATTAGAATCCTAACGGGTCTTTAATTAAGCCTTGACTTAGACCGGTTAGTTTTAAAGAAAGATACGGTTCGAACGCGTGATTAAGCGAAGACCGGAATAGAATGTGATTTAGACCCGACAAGTTTGAAGACTTGTATAATATGGGTAATCTAAACACATTCTGGATTTTAAGATAAAAACGATAAGGTTTGACCCGTTTCGGCTAGTTTATGCAAACTAGTTACATAAACCGAACCGAACGCGAATAACGCATAACGGGTACCCGAAAGAGTCACTAACAGGTTTCCTAAGTTAATATGCCTTAATAGCTTGTGATATTAGTAGGATATCTTCCATCATTGTCACACCCCGATTTCCACACGTTTGACCGGTGGGCCCGGTAGGGGAGTATCGTGACGTGGTTGGTAACATAATAGTCAAACAACACAATATTTGAATGCACAGCGGAAGCAAAGTATAGATTCATTTCAACCAAACAATATTGTCACGGGTTTGATTTTATCAGTAAAACAATTTAACTTAATAGGTTATTTCCATTGGTGTTAAGTCTTATGTGGCAAAATGGTTTTAAACCCAAACTACGCGTATAATACGCGTATAAAGCCGTTTTAAGCAACGTACGGGTTAAAATAGGATTCTGAGTTTTCTGGTCAGTTTAACAGGTTCAAAACACTTAATTTATTATTTAAAATCAGTAGCAATTGGATTGGTACCAAAAGAACTTGTAAAACCCGTTTTATGGCCTAAAAGGGTATTTTCGGTATTTACCGAATCGAGGCACTAATCCTAGCTTATGATTAGTTTAAAAATAATTAAAAATCTTCAAAAATCCCAAAATATTATATTACATCAGTGGGTAAAAGGTTTGGTGTCAAAAATTGGGTTTAGATAGGCTTTACGCTAATGACGCCGTTTAATTACAAAGAAACGTTCTAATTACGTCATTAAGCATAACTCCTAATCTAGACCTCCAACTGATGCGAAAACTTAGGGACATGTTTAATAATCAGTAACAAAGATTAATGTACTTTCACATTTCCAAAATTCTCGTTGTATGGTCATAAGGGCATTATGGTCCATAATTAAGCACTTAACGGAAATGTCGGACAATTAAGGATTCGAGTAGTATAAACGCAGAGGGTTATACTATCATGTAGCTAGGTCCTAATGGAACTTTAAGGCATGTCTAAACCTATATAAATCGGGTCAGAACCGAAGTCAAAGCAGAAAGTCAAACTATGCGCCTTTCGGTTCCGAATCGATCTTAAACAGAAAGTTGCCGAATCAAACAAGCTTAGACAAGTCCGTACACTTATTACCAAGTTATATGAATGTTAAAACAGGTTACACGCCTTCTATATCGTTAATTACGCATTTAATGATTCTGTTGACTTTTTCGTAAGAAGTTTGACTCGACAAACGACCTAGTTAAAACGGTTATCAGTGGGTGCCCTTTTAAGGGTTTAAAGCCCACATAATTACCAACTTATAACAACTTTCATTTCGAAAAAACACTGAACCGTTTGTGTTTTATCGTTAAGTCAAACCATAATTACGACGGTTTGACTTTTAAGCTATAAACTAATCAAAACTTAATTAAGAAGGGTCAAGGGTACTTACACGTGTCTAATGGATGATTAGAAAGGTCTTGGGTCTGCTGTTGTGCTCCTCAATTGATCAGAAGTGAATGCAAGAATTTTTGCAAACTTGTGAACTATATATATAACTTTTGATTTGTCCAAGATCATGCCATTTATGTCTATGATTGTTCATGGATCCTTACAAGTGTCATCTACAGCCTATAAACCACTTTAGGAAAGCCCATGGTATGCCAAAATGGCAATTGAAGTCGGTTAAGGGGCTGAAACAGGCACCTGTCATGATTCTGCAGCTGGCAGTCGCACGCGGCCCGCGTAAAGATCTTAATGATCTTACGCGGCCCGCCTTAGTCCTCGGATCAGGTTACAAACTTTCCTTAATTGCACTTTTGGCCCTCGGTCCCCCGAAACATCGCTTTCTCATGTTTTCTTGCATTAAGAGGCTTTAATATTGACATATAGGGGCTTTAAGTCTTATACCCAATTTGTGAAGTCCTCGGGCCACTTTGTGTTTACCCGAAAAATCCTAAATTTTCATGTTGACGCTTCATACCCCTCGTACACGAATTTTATCATAACTTTCTCATACGATAACGAAACTTGGTGATATTTTTATCACACATTCTAGTGAGCATAATTAATTGTTACAAAGCTTCAGGTTTGCTAAACGGTCACTCAGAGGTATATTATAAACATGTTGACACCTTTAACCCTTGTAGTTTGAAATCTCTCACTTTCTTTCACAATTAGCTACGTATGATCCAAGATTTATTCGTTTAAGGTTATAAACATCATGTAGGGTTAATGTACAATATATTTATTCACTGTTGACATTTAGAACTCGTGTTTTTCATATACTTTTCATGATTGTCAACTTTAGTCCTTTCAGAACAATCTTTCACACGTTCAAACATATGACACGTGTCAACACATTATAGGACGTGAAATTTCGAGGTGTTACATCCTCACCCCCCTTAAAAGAAATCTCGACCTCGAGATTTACTGAAACAAATAAGGGTATTTCTCTTTCATAGTGGACTCTACCTCCCACGTGTATTCGGGACCTCTACGGGCATCCCATTTGACCTTTACAATCGGTACATGCTTCCTTCGAAGCTTCTTAACCTGTCGATCCTCGATCGACAATGGTTTTTCCACAAATTTCAAGCTTTCATCTATATGCACATCCGTATGTGGTATAACCAGTGATTCATCAGCGAAACACTTCTTCAGATTGCAGATGCGGAACACATTGTGAATTCCACTGAGCTCTTCAGGTAAGTTTAACTTATAGGCAACTGACCCGACACGTTCGATAACCTCAAAAGGTCCTATGTATCTCGGGCTTAGCTTGCCTTTCTTACCAAATCGCATTACTCCCTTCCAGGGTGATACTTTCAGCAACACTTTGTCACCAACTTCGAAGTTCATAGCTTTACGCTTTGGATCTGCGTAACTCTTCTGCCTATCTCAGGCAGCTTTGAGACGGTCTCGAATCTGGACAATCTTGTCCGTCGTTTCGAAGACTATCTCTGGTCCTGATAGTTGGACATCTCCAACTTCCGCCCAATAAACGGGCGTTCTACACTTTCTACCATATAAGGCCTCAAAAGGCGCAGCTTTAATGCTGGTATGGTAGCTATTGTTGTAGGAGAACTCAATCAACGGCAGGTGGTTATCCCAACTACCACCCAAATCGATCACACATGCACGTAGCATGTCTTCCAACATTTGAATAGTACGCTCACTCTGGCCGTCCGTCTGAGGATGGTAAGCCGTACTAAAATTCAAACGCGTGCCCAAAGATTGTTGGAAACTTTTCCAAAAATGTGACGTGTATCGAGTATCTCTGTCAGAGATAATAGACACAGGTATGCCGTGTAAGGCTACAATCTTATCCACGTACAACTGGGCTAACATGTCGGAGCTATAAGTCTCCTTGATGGGTAAGAAATGTGCTGACTTAGTCAGTCTCTCTACGATTACCCGTATTGTATCATTGCCTTTCCTTGTCTTTGGCAACTTGGTGATGAAATCCATCGTCACCATCTCCCACTTCCATGTGGGAAGCTCAGGCTGTTGTAGCAAACCTGACGGCTTTTGATGTTCTGCCTTGACTTGCGCACACGTCAAGCATTTAGCTACATAGGTGGCTACAGACTTCTTCAAGCCTATCCACCAATAGTTTGCCCTTAGATCCTGGTACATCTTATCAGCTCCAGGATGAACGGAATATTTGGAACTATGGGCTTCCTGGAGGATAACATCCCGAAGTCCTCCATAGATTGGAACCCATATTCGTCCATTCAATCTCAGGATTCCGTCTTTGCCAAGAGATAACTGTTCTTCAGTTACTCCTAGCTTTTCATTAGGATAGTTAGCTTCCAACACAGCTTCCTTCTGTGCAGCTAACAACCTTTCATTCAAGCTATTCCTTACCTCAATGCTCTTGGCATTGATTCTTATCGGTTTCACTCTTTCCTTCCGACTCAAGGCATCGGCGACTACATTTGCCTTGCCTGGATGGTATCTTATTTCACAATCGTAATCATTAAGAGTTTCCATCCAACGGCGTTGCCTCATGTTCAAGTCCTTCTGATTGAACAGATGTTGAAGGCTCTTGTGATCAGAATATATCACACATTTTATTCCATATAAGTAGTGCGTCCAAAGTTTTAGTGCCAATACAACGGCACCCAACTCCAAGTCATGGGTGGTGTAATTCTTTTCGTGCACCTTTAACTGGCGTGAAGCATAGGCAATGACTTTACCTTTCTGCATAAGCACACATCCCATACCGGTGTGTGATGCATCACAATAAACTACAAACTCCTCGATTCCATCAGGCAATGTCAGTACTGGAGCATTGCTCAACTTTTGTTTCAAAATATCGAAGGATTCCTGCTGCTTAGGACCCCAGTCAAACTTAATCTTCTTACGTGTCAGCGAAGTCAGGGGTGCAGCAATCCTTGAGAAGTTTTCAATGAATCGCCTATAGTATCCTGCCAAACCTAGGAAGCTACGAATTTCTGTAGGCGTCTTTGGCTCATGCCAATTCATGACAGCTTCAACTTTAGCGGGATCTACTTGGATACCACGCTCACTAACAACATGTCCAAGAAATTGGACTTCTCGAAGCCAGAATTCACACTTCGAGAACTTGGCATAGAGCTTTTCTTTATGAAGTAGTTCCAGAATGCAATGAAGATGTTTCTCATGGTCAGCTTGGTTTTTCGAGTAGATGAGGATGTCATCGATGAAAACGATGACGAATTTATCCATGTAAGGCTTGCAAACGCGATTCATGAGATCCATGAATGCGGCAGGTGCATTTGTGAGCCCAAATGGCATCACTAGGAACTCGTAATGACCATAACGAGTCCTAAATGCAGTCTTGTGCACGTCTTCATCTCTAACCTTCAATTGATGATAGCCTGACCTTAAGTCAATCTTAGAGAAGAAACTTGCCCCTTGAAGTTGATCGAACAGATCGTCGATTCTGGGCAAAGGATACCTATTCTTGATAGTGACCTTATTAAGCTCACGGTAGTCGATGCACAAACGCATCGATTCATCCTTCTTTTTGACAAATAAAACTGGTGCTCCCCAAGGAGATGAACTAGGTTTGATGAAACCTTTGGCTAGCAAATCATCTAGCTGCGTTCTTAATTCCTTCATCTCTGTTGGTGCCAATCTGTAAGGCGCCCTTGCTACCGGTGCTGATCCAGGAATAATGTCGATTCTGAATTCTACTTGTCTATCTGGTGGCAAACCAGGTAGTTCTTCAGGAAAAACTTCTGGGTATTCAGAAATGACGGGGATATCCCCAATCTTGGGCTTCGGCTCATCAATAATCACTTGTGCCATGCAGATGACACAACCCTTCTTCAAACACTTAGAGTCCTTGAGCATAGACATTTGCTCAGGTAGCCCATACTGGGTATCTCCCTGGATAGTAAGTGATTCACCAGACTGAGTCTTGATCAATACTTGCTTCTTGTTGCAAACTATCTGGGCCTGGTTACGAGATAACCAGTCCATGCCTAAAACTATGTCGAAACCGGCTAACTTTAAAGGAAGTAGGGACAACGGAAAAGAGTGATTCTTAATGGATATTAAACATCCATCTAATATGGTTGAGGCGGTTTCTATAGTGCCATCAGCTAACTCCACCTCATATTTCACACTTAAAGTTCTAATAGGTAATTTCAACAATTTACAAAACTTATCATCTACAAACGACTTATCAGCGCCTGAATCAAATAACACTCTCGTATAAACATCATTTACGAGGAAGGTACCTGTTATCACATTGTCGTCCTGGACGGCTTCCTTGGCATCCATCCTGAAGACCCTAGCATTGGTCTTCTTAGCCTCTTCAGGCTTCTTGGCGAACTTTGGGCAATTTGTCTTTATGTGCCCCTTTTCGTTGCAACCGTAGCAGGTCGCATCCCTCATCTTTTTGCAATCCAGGGTCTTGTGTTCCTTGGACTTGCACAACCCACATGCAAAAGGTTTCGATTGTGAATGCGAGTTGGATTCATACCTGCACTTCCCAAAGTGCTGTCTCTTGCAGATTTTACATCTGGGTTTTTCACCCGACTGCTGACCATCCTTCCTAAATCCTGACCCCTTCTTGTGGTCATTGATTCCCTTATGCTTTTTGTCTGAACGTCGTGAGTTGTCATCCTCACGCTTCCTCTTTTCGGTATCAGTGTTCCTCTGTGATTTCTGCCTGACCGCATCCAAGGTGAGGGACAATGATATGTCTGCTGCAGACCGAAAAGTGGCTGGTCTGGAGGCCTTCACACTTGCCTTGATCTCCGGGGCCAAACCCCCAATGAATCGAGCTATACGTTTGGGTTCCGGGGTTACTAAATATGGAACCAACCTTGACAAGGTGTTGAAACTGGTAAGGTAGGCCTGACAGTCTAGGTTTCTCATGACCAGCGACAAGAAGTCAGCTTCAATTTTCTCAACCTCATGCTGAGGGCAGTAGTTTTCCTTGATTAGTGACATGAACTGTTCCCAGGTCATATTATACAACGGGATTTTCCCCGTAGGTTGGATCAAAGATCTCCACCAAGCTAATGCTTCACCCTTGAAAGACTGGGACACGAATTTCACAATATCCCTATTATCGCAACCACTGATATCTACTACCGTATCCATCTCGTCCAACCAAGTCATGCAATCCACAACTCCTTTTTCCCCAGTGAAATCCCTGGGTTTGCATGAAACGAAGTACTTATAGGAGCAACCCTTATTACGGGGTTCTTGATCCTGTTCGATTCGGAACACTCCTTCGGTTTGACGAGTGGTGAGAATTACTGTTGTGGGCAGTATGGGTCCTGGAGGGTGCTCTAGAGTGTGGTGCAGATTGGGTCCTTGTATGGGTACCACTGGATTCATGGAGCTGTCTATCCAAAGCTCGATTAACGGCATTATCTATCATTGCCTGTAATTCTGCACCCGCTACATTTACTCGGGCATTATCATGTTCTCTCCTTGGGTGACTGTTAACCTCGTTTGAGTCGGCCATGTAGCTTGAACTGTTACATATTGGCAATAATTTATTGGTGAGTTTATTATAGAATTGTCTTTTATGGCAACTTATTAACCGAGGTAAACGTAGACCATATTTATGGTTAATTTATTACTCACATTTATTTAGGATTTCTATTATGATTCATCCTAATTATAAAACAATAACAGTTTTATTAGTAGCACAAAAGGCCTAGTCATAGTGACATTTTTAAATCATAAGCCATGATTTCTGATGTAGGGTAAAATATACATATTTGTCCCGTGTAGATTGTATAATTTTTGTATAGTTTTTATTTATTATTTTTAGTTTTTAGTATTATATTATATTATTTTGTGTTGGGCAGGTTTTGGTGCAAATGGAGTGAAAAAGAGTAATGAAGAAATAACCAGCCAGTTGAGCAGAGTAGAATGCCAGAGACCGAAGTAAAATTGGCGCTATTTTCTATGATCGAGCCGAGACCACTTATCTCTATATTATAAAATTAAATTAAAAAAAAACTCTACATAATATATTATTCTTGTAAATTGGCTGCCACATGTTTTAGTGTTGTTTGGAGTTCTGATCATTGAAAAAGATAAAGCAGCCCACATTTAATCATGGGCCATAGGTTTTAGAAGGGCCATTTTGTCTTCGAAAAAAGCAATCATGGGCTGCTACATAGTTTTTGTGAGGGGGAAAAGATAGTCCATATTAGACGTGATCTTAGAGGGCACAAACTTTTGGGACGCCAATTTTTTTTGGATATTCATACATATACATATTGAGGCGGCAATTAATTAGAAGATTAATATATATATTCGTGAAGAGCAGACGCACGGCTGTGACATCGAACAGAGAGGCCGGACATCAGAAGGACGCACGAATATCAGAGACGCACGAAGTCAGCCAACATACGAATTTTGGAGATACGAATTATTACGAATTTTAGAGTTCTTGGACGACTTTAGAGGCTGTTTTGAGGAGTTTTGAAGGTTCGGGCTGCTAGGAATCGTCGGAGAACATTCGGGAGCACACGGGATCGAAGTCTACGGGTTCTATCATCTTGTTTCTTCGTTTTTCGCTTGTTTTTGATTGTTTAATGATGAATTCAGATTATACTATGATTATGAACTTGTTTTTGATTATGTTTAGCGGCTAGATTTCTTGTTACTACCTAGACATGGTTGAATGATTGCATATGTTTTGATTATTCTTGGATTTCTGAATGCTATGGATAGTTTATAAATTGTAAACGGTTTGTTCTATCAGTTAGATGTGTTTGCGTGCTTGATGATGTTTAATTATTGATTATTGCTTCGCATGAATCTTGGTGACGGTCTTTATCACGTAATAGAGTCATGCTAGGTTTTAGATTTTGGTGACTGTCTATATCACGTAATAAATCTTGAATCTTTAGGGTTAAATCGGCCGATAAACCTTAGAAGTAATAATTGGTATTTTTATAAAATCAAGTGTTCTACTAATCGTAAATAGCTGTAAGGTGCGAGATTATTGCTAGGTCTAAGTGATTAAACCGCAAGGTGGGTCCTTCTTAGGAAGTTAACCTTTTGGCTGCTGTCTAGCAAGTCTAGCTGAGAAAACAAACCTATCCTAGGTTTAGGTCTCGTAAGGGAGTGAGCCTTGTAGGATACTTTTATAAACCCATTAGATGTCTTGTAAAGGAATCTAATAACCGGTAATTTAACAACCTTTAGGGGATCTTAGCGTGCTCTTGAGAAGGGTTAGGGGTCCTTAGATTTCCCGAGAGGTGAGAATTTTAAGATCCCGGTTCCATAGCAGACAACTTCTAATTATAATCATAACAAAAAGCAATCAGGATTCCTGTCTAGGTAGTTCCTTTATCATCCTTGAGTTCAGCCTTCGTGTGAGTTCGTGTCTAGTTCGTTTAGTTAATTTAGTTGATTTTTAATTATAATTTTAGGATATTTAGAAACCCCCCCCCCCCCAATCAATAAACAATTAGTCAGGTCGTGTCAGTCTAAGTCTAGATAGAGTCATTAGCGTAATCCGTAGAGTCTCTTGGGTTCGATACTCGGACTTCCTTAGGCTATACTGCATCGATCGGTACACTTGCCGGTCGTGTGGTTTAGGGTTTAGAGAGTCTTAGTTTTATAAATTTAAAACTTAGAGAGTCTAGAATTAGGGTAATTTTAGTTGTTTTTAATTAACCCATTTTCAGCACATCAATTTCAGAGAATCAAGGCATTAAGGTTTGAACATAGTTCATTACCCTTTTTCGGACAGGGAGTCATAGCTACCACTGTCTTTTGGCTCATGTAGAAATGAGCAAGGCCCGTAGGCATTGTATTACCACGTATGGTTAAAATATAATCATCCTAATTGATGCTTTAAACCCATGATTCAGAGATCATTATATTGGGTTAGGAATCTTTTAAAGAATCCTCATATAGGAATGACATGTGTGATTTTTGACGAATCACATCTGCCAGGAGTGTTAACATGTTTTCAGATGTTAACTGGAATTTGAATCTTTTGAACAGGTCTTACCATCTTGGCCCGGTCTTATAATGACCCGTAGGCTAGGTTTCACTCTTTAAGATTCTTATTCAACATTTAAACAGGCAGATAAAAAAAATGATTTTATTTCATGTATAATATATAATGCATAGATGACAGAAATAAAATTTTCAAACTTAACATTCCATTTAAAATTTAAAGTAGTACACTTTGCCCTAAACGGGACTTTTCATAGAAACACTTGCCCACGCATGAGCTGTACTGATAATACAAGTCCTCTCAGGGACTGTTTACAAAAATAAGTGTCCACGCAGGGATTAATAAAGACAAGTCCTCGTAGAGACTAAGTACAAAGATAGATGTCCACTCAGGGACTACATACACACATAAATAAATGTCCACGCAGGGACTTGGTTTAAACAAGGAAATACAATAATACATATTGGGATTTAACGATCCCGTTTCTTCTTTCCTTTCAGCAGACTTGCTAAACCACTCATGAATCCCTCATTCTTCCTACGTTCCTTCTGGAAGTCTCGCTCAACCCTTTCCAGCCTTTGACGGAGATCCTCCTGCTCCGGAGGGGAAAACCGTGGTGGTTGGTGATGTAGTGGTGGCTGAGTAGGTGCTTGATACCCACGAGCTGGGTATCCCACTCCCCAAGGGGTTCCATATGGTCCCTAAGGATTTTGGGCAAGGTAGCTTGATGCCACTTGGTAAGGATCCTCAGCATAGTTATAGGTAGGGTATGCTGGCGGTCCGTATGGATTGTATGTTGTTGGAACAGTATAAGCAGGGATAGGGTTGCCAGAACCCATTGGTGGCGGTGCAATAGGTGCCGAATTCACCTCTGATACTGGAACTGAAGATCCACCCACTTGTGGGTCTTCATTTAGTGGCGGGTAGTGGCTGCCACTAGAGTGTTGAGGGGTGCTGAAATGAAAATCCCCTCCTCTTGCTGACATCCGTGCGCCAGTCCTCCTACGTCTTGGTGGTTCTGGAGGTGCTAGGTGAACTGGCGGCGGTGGAGGCGGTGGCGTGACTGCCACAAAACGTGGATCCCCAGAGGAATCCTGCTGTTGCTGCTGCTGGTACGGCGACGAATGGTGAGAGGGTGTAAAGTACCACTCACACTGGTCGAATCGTGCCTGATAACTATCCGGACCTCGGTATGGTGATCCGTGAAAAGACGAACCATCGGAGATCTCAACAGGATGGTTAGGGGTTCCAGTTGCAGGCTCGACTGGATCTGAGTCCTCGTCCATCTCCATCGCTTGATCACCAGAAAAGTGATCCTCCGGTCCTAGTGAGTTAAAGCCCACTTGTTCTGGTAGGTAGTCTGCCGGGTTAAACCGGCCCTGACAAACAGGAGTAGGGTCGCCGAAGGAGTTGTGCGATGAGGATTGCTGTAGAGGTATGTATGAAGGTTGCGGGTTGTTGGGCTCATTCTCGGACTGAGGCCCAAAGGAATGATGATATGGAGGCGTTGAATTATGCGACGTAGAGTGTCTGGCAGGCTCCTCGTAAGTCCTCCAAGGTTCTCGCGGATCGGCACTCCTTGTAGAAGAAGAAGTTCGCCGGTGCGAAGGCCCTGCCTCATGGTCGTTAGGGGCACTGATTGGCCCTTTTCCTCTTCCTCCTCGCCTGAAGAATCTTGGCGGCATTGTTAAACCTGTCAATATAAACAAAGGTAACAACAGGAAAAAGTTAAAATTTAGAATAAAGACATTTTGGATTATTCCTAAGTTCTTTGTCTAGACTCGAAGATTTAGGAATGTGCAATTGTGTCATTGAGATTAAACACAAAAGGCTAGTGTTTAATTCACTCAATGTTGGGCTCTGATACCAACCTGTCACACCCCGATTTCCACATGTTTGATCGGTGGGCCCGGTAGGGGAGTATCGTGACGTGGTTGGTAACATAATAGTCAAACAACACAATATTTGAATGCACAGCGGAAGCAAAGTATAGATTCATTTCAACCAAAAAATATTGTAATATTAAGTATCACAAATAGTTGAATATAAATCCACAGGTAGATCAAAATATAAGGAAACAATGTTCAACAGTCTATGACATCCAAGCTTGCGAGACTTATTGTGGATGCTAGGAGAAAAGCCAGCCTATTACGCGTAGTACCTGCACTTAACCTTTTTGAGAAAATACGTCAGTTTACACTGGTAAATACAATCAACCGACTCATTTTGAAAAGAGTTTACGAAAATGCATTTAAGGCACAAGGCACAAATAATATTTTATAACTTGGGATAATTATTTGAATATAATACTTGTAAAGGATTTACATGTTCCTTATGGGTTCAGTAGCCCGGGTCGAGCCGGGTTAAAGATCAATAGACACACCACATTAATTATATGAAACACCGACGGGCGTACGCCTACGCCCCGTGCTTAGGTCGTGGCCATTTCGTAAAATGATGCCAGGGATATCCGGGACATGGTCATTAACCCCCCAAAGGCTTTAAGCAAACAAAACAATTTAAATGAGACATATCAATACTTTAACCATCATTAAATTAAAGATTCAATGCCCGACCAAGCGGTATTTTATATACCGTACCCCAAGCCCGTATAGGGAAAATAAGTTAAAAGTATTTACCTGAGCAAGTATAAATCACAATCAGCGAGTGCAAGTATCTTTTACCGGGTCTCCTATTCTGGAACGAAGGTTTATAATAACCTATTAGAATCCTAACGGTCTTTAGTTAAGCTTAAGCTTAGACCGGTTAGTTTTAAAGATACGGTTCGTACGCATGATTAAGCGAAGACCGGATAGAATGTGATTTAGACCCGACAAGTTTAAAGACTTGCTTAATATGGGTATAGTATACACATTCTGGATTTTGAGATAAAACCGATAAGGTTTGACCCGTTTCGGCTAATTTATGTAAACTAGTTACATAAACCGAACCGAACGCGCATGAAGCGTAACGGGTAACCCTAAGAGTCCTAAACAAGTTTCCTAAGTTAACATGCCTTAAATATGTTGTGATATCAGTAGGATACCTTCCATTATGCCCAAAACGAGTCTAATCTCATAATAAGCCCCGTAGGGGTATTTTGGTCATTTTAACGATTATAAAAGGGATTAATTAAGCTTCTGTGTCACGGGTCTGATTTTATCAGTAAAACAATTTAACTTAATAGGTTATTTCCATTGGTGTTAAGTCTTATGTGGCAAAATGGTTTTAAACCCAAACTACGCGTATAATACGCGTATAAAGCCGTTTTAAGCGACGTACGGGTTAAAATAGGATTCTGAGTTTTCTGATCAGTTTAACAGGTTCAAAACACTTCATTTATTATTTAAAATCAGTAGCAATTGGATTGGTACCAAAAGAACTTGTAAAACCCGTTTTATGGCCTAAAAGGGTATATTCGGTATTTACCGAATCGAGGCACTAATCCTAGCTTATGATTAGTTTAAAAATAATTAAAAATCTTCAAAAATCCCAAAATATTATATTACATCAGTGGGTAAAAGGTTTGGTGTCAAAAATTGGGTTTAGATAGGCTTTACGCTAATGACGCCGTTTAATTACAAAGAAACGTTCTAATTACGTCATTAAGCATAACTCCTAATTTAGACCTCCAACTGATGCGAAAACTTAGGGACATGTTTAATAATCAGTAACAAAGATTATTATACTTTCACATTTCCAAAATTCTCGTTGTATGGTCATAAGGGCATTATGGTCCATAATTAAGCACTTAACGGAAATGTCGGACAATTAAGGATTCGAGTAGTATTAACGCAGAGGGTTATACTATCATGTAGCTAGGTCCTAATGGAACTTTAAGGCATGTCTAAACCTATATAAATCGGGTCAGAACCGAAGTCAAAGCAGAAAGTCAAACTATGCGCCTTTCGGTTCTGAATCGATCTTAAACAGAAAGTTGTCGAATCAAACAAGCTTAGACAAGTCCGTACACTTATTACCAAGTTATAACAACTTTCATTTCGACAAAACACTGAACCGTTTGTGTTTTATCGTTAAGTCAAACCGTAATTACGACGGTTTGACTTTTAAGCTATAAACTAATCAAAACTTAATTAAGAAGGGTCAAGGGTACTTACACGTGTCTAATGGATGATTAGAAAGGTCTTGTGTCACACCTCTAATTTCCACGTGTCACCGGTGGGCCCGGTGGGGTGTATCGTGACGTAGTTGGTATCATCATAGACAAACAACACAATATATATAAATGCACAGCGGAAGCAAAGATAGATTCATTTCATCCTTAATAAAGTGTAATATTAAATATCACGAATAGTTGAAACGGATCCACAGGCGGATCAAATAAAAGAAGATATTGTTCAACAGTTTTATTGACATCCAAGCTTGCGAGACTTATTGTGGACGCTTAGAAGACAGCCAGCCTAGTACGAGTAGTACATGCACTTAACCTTTTTGGAAAAATACGTCAGTTTACACTGGTAAATACAATTTAACTGACTCATTTTGAAAAGAGTTGAAAATTGATTTGAATGCACATGGCACAAAACATTTTATAACTTGGGATAATTATGTAAATATAATACTTGTAAACGAATTAGATGTTACTTATGCGTTCAGTAGCCCGATCCGTAGACCGGGTTAAAGATTAACAGACACACCACATTATTTGGTTAGGCACTGACGAGTGTACGCCTACACTCCGTGCTATGGTCGTGGCCATCTCGTAAGATGATGCCAAGGATATCCGGGACATGGTCATCAACCCCCCTAAGGCTTTAAGCAAACAAAACATTTCAAAACGTAGCATATCAAGGATTTAACCATTATTCGATTAAAGATTCAATGCCGGACCAAGCGGTATTCTATATACCGTACCCCAAGCCCGTATATGGGAAAATAAGTTAAAAGTATTTACCTTTGTAAGTATAGATCACAATTAGCGAGTGAAGGTAGCTTTTACTGGTTCTTCTATTCTGGAACAAAGGTTTATAATAACCTATTAGATTTCTAACGGCCTTTATTTAAGCCTAAGCTTAGACCGATTAGATTTTAAGGATGATACGGTTCAAACGCATGATTAAGCGAAGACCGGATAGAATGTGATTTAGACCTGACAAGTTTGAAGACTTGTATAATATGGGTATACTAAACACATTCTGGATTTTGAGACGAAAATGATAAGGTTTGACCCGTCTCGGTCAATTTATGCAAACTAGTTACATAAACCGAACCGAACGCGAAAAGGGCGTCACGGGTAGCCATAAGAGTCATATGCAATTTCCCTGAGTTAATATGCTTTAAATATGTTATAATATCAGTAAGATATCTTCTATTATGCCCAAAACGGATTTAAACACAACTTATGCCTCATAAGGGCATTTTGGTCATTTAAAAGATTATAAAAGAGTTTAATTAGAAATCTGAGTTACACGTCTGATTCATACAGTAAATATACTTATTTTAACATGTTATAACAGTAGGTTATGACTCATATGTGAAACTTATCATTTAAAACCAAACTATGCTCCTTAGGGGTATTTTGGTAATTTCACAAGGGCTAAAAAGGTCAAAATTGGGATTCTGAGTTTAAAAACTTTTACTTACTGTTATTATATAAAAATATACTAAAAACATCAGTAGGTATCAACCTTATATGTTTAATATGATTATAGTACATACTATGCGTTAAAAACGCTTAAAAAGACGATTTGGAGCCATTTCCGGGTTTTTAAAAGAAAGCTGATATTTTATGAATTCCAGAAGGCTCAAAATATTTTATTTAACAAATAAAATCAGTAGAAAAAGGTTTGGGGTCAAAAGGATTTGTAAAACTCGTTTTATGGCTAAAAAGGGCAAAATCGGTATTAACCGAATTAAACTTAAAGACCTATGTTATGCTCAGCCAAAAATTAAATAAAAATCTTCAAAAATCCCAAAATATTATATTATATCAGTGGGTAAAAAGTTTGATATCAAAAAGTGGGTTTAAATAGGTTATATGCTAATTACGCCGTTTAAGTAACATAAAGCTTTCAAATTACGCTAATAAGCATAACTCTTAATCTAGACCTCAAAATGACATCAAATTTTAGGTGCAATCTTATAAATCAGTAACAAATGTTTCTACTCTTTCACTTTTTCAAAAATCACGTTTTATAGTCATAAGGGCATAATAGTCAACATTTAAGCATAAATCGGAAACATGCGTATGAATCGGATAAGTATTGAACCAAGTTGTAAAATCTTAGAGAGTTAAACTTATATGAAACTTGGTCCAAAATAAGCTCTAAGGCAGATCTCAAACATGCATGAACGGATCAGAACTGATAGTCAAAGCAAAAGTCAAAATATGCGACTTTCGGGTCCGATCCGGGTTTAAACTGAAAATTGTCGAGTTGAACATGTTGAGACATGTTCTTACATTAATTATTATGTTATTTTAATGATCAAACAGGTTGCATGTACCCTACATTGCTAATTATGCTTAAACTTGCAAATAATCATTCTGTTGACTTTTTAAAGTATGCTTTGACTCGACAATTAGCATAGTTAGAGTGGGAATCTGAAAATACCCTTTTAAGGGTTTGTTACCCACATAAATACCTACTTGTAGGTACTTTCAATTCGAGAAATGACTGAGCAAATTTCGTTTAATCTCAAAGTCAAACTTAATTTACGACGGATTGACTTTCGGTTAATTAACTAAGCTAGAACGAATTTGAGAGGGTTAGGAATACTTACAAGAGTCCTAATTAAGCTTAGAGAGCACTAGAAAGTTGGCTTGATGTCCAGAGAGCTCCAGAGATGATCTTTTGCAAAGTTGTAAATGAATGAACATAAGTTGCAACAATGTGGGTTCTTTTATGGTCACTTTGATCTCATTAGGAGCTGCCACAAGGGTCTAGGGATGTTGTAAGATGAGTCCAAGTGTCCCTGAATGCATGTAACACCATTGGTGAGTCCCTGGAATCGAGTAACAGCTGTTAACCACCGAAAACAGACTTGTAACTGACATCTGCGCGATATTCAGCGCTGGCAGGTCGTAGGCGGGCCGCGAGAGCCCTTACGCGGGCCGCGTACCAGGCGCATCAGGTTAACAAGTTTTCTTTGTTTTGCCATTTAGTCCTTGGTCCTTTGTAACGTGGTTTTGGCTATTTTTCTTGCACATTAGACCCTAAAACTTGATTTTTAAGGACCTTGGGACATTTACAAACATGGTAAAGTCCTTGGTTAACTTTGTGCTTACCCGAAAAGTCACGAAATTCAACGTTAACGCATTTAACCCTTCGTGCACGGTTTTGATCATAACTCTCTCATACGATAACGAAACTTGATGAAATTTTTATCACATATTCTAGTGAGTATATTTTATCATTACAAAGCTTCGGGTTTGCCAAAAGGTCACTCAGAGTTATACTTTCAACATGTTGACACATTTAGCCCCTGTTGTTTGTAATACCTCACTTTCTTTCATTTTCCGCTTTGTATGATCCATGAATTATCCGTTTAGGATTATAAACACCATGTAGGGTTATTGTAGGGCCTATTTATCCATTGTTGACACTTTGGACCCTTATACTCACATAGTTTCACTGTTTGTCAACTTTAGTCCCTCTAAAGTACGTTTTCACATATTCAAAGCCTATGACACGTGTCAGTACATTATTGGACGTAAATTTTCGAGGTGTTACATCTTGGGTCTGCTGTTGTGCTCCTCAATTGATCAGAAGTGAATGCAAGAATGTTTGCAAACTTGTGAACTATATATATAACTTTTGATTTGTCCAAGATCATGCCATTTATGTCTATGATTGTTCATGGATCCTTACAAGTGTCATCTACAGCCTATAAACCACTTTAGGAAAGCCCATGGTATGCCAAAATGGCAATTGAAGTCGGTTAAGGGGCTGAAACAGGCACCTGTCATGATTCTGCAGCTGGCAGTCGCACGCGGCCCGCGTAAAGATCTTAATGATCTTACGCGGCCCGCCTTAGTCCTCGGATCAGGTTACAAACTTTCCTTAATTGCACTTTTGGCCCTTGGTCCCCCGAAACATCGCTTTCTCATGTTTTCTTGCATTAAGAGGCTTTAATATTGACATATAGGGGCTTTAAGTCTTATACCCACTTTGTGAAGTCCTCGGGCCACTTTGTGTTTACCTGAAAAATCCTAAATTTCCATGTTGACGCTTCATACCCCTCGTACACGAATTTTATCCTAACTTTCTCATACGATAACGAAACTTGGTGATATTTTTATCACACATTCTAGTGAGCATAATTAATTGTTACAAAGCTTCGGGTTTGCTAAACGGTCACTCAGAGGTATATTTTAAACATGTTGACACCTTTAACCCCTGTAGTTTGAAATCTCTCACTTTCTTTCACAATTAGCTACGTATGATCCATGATTTATTCGTTTAAGGTTATAAACATCATGTAGGGTTAATGTACAATATATTTATTCACTGTTGACATTTAGAACTCGTGTTTTTCATATACTTTTCATGATTGTCAACTTTAGTCCTTTCAGAACAATCTTTCACACGTTCAAACATATGACACGTGTCAACACATTATAGGACGTGAAATTTCGAGGTGTTACATCCTCACCCCCTTAAAAGAAATCTCGACCTCGAGATTTACTGAAACAAATAAGGGTATTTCTCTTTCATAGTGGACTCTACCTCCCACATGTATTCGGGACCTCTACGGGCATCCCATTTGACCTTTACAATCGGTACATGCTTCCTTCGAAGCTTCTTAACCTGTCGATCCTCGATCGACAATGGTTTTTCCACAAATTTCAAGCTTTCATCTATATGCACATCCGTATGTGGTATAACCAGTGATTCATCAGCGAAACACTTCTTCAGATTGCAGATGCGGAACACATTGTGAATTCCACTGAGCTCTTCAGGTAAGTTTAACTTATACGCAACTGACCCGACACGTTCGATAACCTCAAAAGGTCCTATGTATCTCGGGCTTAGCTTGCCTTTCTTACCAAATCGCATTACTCCCTTCCAGGGTGATACTTTCAGCAACACTTTGTCACCAACTTCGAAGTTCATAGCTTTACGCTTTGGATCTGCGTAACTCTTCTGCCTATCTCGGGCAGCTTTGAGACGGTCTCGAATCTGGACAATCTTGTCCGTCGTTTCGAAGACTATCTCTGGTCCTGATAGTTGGACATCTCCAACTTCCGCCCAACAAACGGGCGTTCTACACTTTCTACCATATAAGGCCTCAAAAGGCGCAGCTTTAATGCTGGTATGGTAGCTATTGTTGTAGGAGAACTCAATCAACGGCAGTTGGTTATCCCAACTACCACCCAAATCGATCACACATGCACGTAGCATGTCTTCCAACGTTTGAATAGTACGCTCACTCTGGCCGTCCGTCTGAGGATGGTAAGCCGTACTAAAATTCAAACGCGTGCCCAAAGATTGTTGGAAACTTTTCCAAAAATGTGACGTGTATCTAGTATCTCTGTCAGAGATAATAGACACAGGTATGTCGTGTAAGGCTACAATCTTATCCACGTACAACTGGGCTAACATGTCGGAGCTATAAGTCTCCTTGATGGGTAAGAAATGTGCTGACTTAGTCAGTCTGTCTACGATTACCCATATTGTATCATTGCCTTTCCTTGTCTTTGGCAACTTGGTGATGAAATCCATCGTCACCATCTCCCACTTCCATGTGGGAAGCTCAGGCTGTTGTAGCAAACCTGACGGCTTTTGATGTTCTGCCTTGACTTGCGCACACGTCAAGCATTTAGTTACATAGGTGGCTACAGACTTCTTCAAGCCTATCCACCAATAGTTTTCCCTTAGATCCTGGTACATCTTATCAGCTCCAGGATGAACGGAATATTTGGAACTATGGGCTTCCTGGAGGATAACATCCCGAAGTCCTCCATAGATTGGAACCCATATTCGTCCATTCAATCTCAGGATTCCGTCTTTGCCAAGAGATAACTGTTCTTCAGTTACTCCTAGCTTTTCATTAGGATAGTTAGCTTCCAACACAGCTTCCTTCTGTGCAGCTAACAACCTTTCATTCAAGCTATTCCTTACCTCAATGCTCTTGGCATTGATTCTTATCGGTTTCACTCTTTCCTTCCGACTCAAGGCATCGGCGACTACATTTACCTTGCCGGGATGGTATCTTATTTCACAATCGTAACCATTAAGAGTTTTCATCCAACGGCGTTGCCTCATGTTCAAGTCCTTCTGATTGAACAGATGTTGAAGGCTCTTGTGATCAGAATATATCACACATTTTATTCCATATAAGTAGTGCGTCCAAAGTTTTAGTGCGAATACAACGACACCCAACTCCAAGTCATGGGTGGCGTAATTCTTTTCGTGCACCTTTAACTGGCGTGAAGCATAGGCAATGACTTTGCCTTTCTGCATAAGCACACATCCCATACCGGTGTGTGATGCATCACAATAAACTACAAACTCCTCGATTCCATCAGGCAATGTCAGTACTGGAGCATTGCTCAACTTTTGTTTCAAAATATCGAAGGATTCCTGCTGCTTAGGACCCCAGTCAAACTTAATCTTCTTACGTGTCAGCGAAGTCAGGGGTGCAACAATCCTTGAGAAGTTTTCAATGAATCGCCTATAGTATCCTGCCAAACCTAGGAAGCTACGAATTTCTGTAGGCGTCTTTGGCTCATGCCAATTCATGACAGCTTCAACTTTAGCAGGATCTACTTGGATACCACGCTCACTAACAACATGTCCAAGAAATTGGACTTCTCGAAGCCAGAATTCACACTTCGAGAACTTAGCATAGAGCTTTTCTTTATGAAGTAGTTCCAGAATGCAATAAAGATGTTTCTTATGGTCAGCTTGGTTTTTCGAGTAGATGAGGATGTCATCGATGAAAACGATGACGAATTTATCCATGTAAGGCTTGCAAACGCGATTCATGAGATCCATGAATGCGGCAGGTGCATTTGTAAACAACTTTGACCCGACATTTGATCTAGTTAGAGTGGGAATCAGGGGGTGCCCTTTTAAGGGTTTAATGCCCACATAATTACCAACTTATAACTACCTTCAATTCGACTAATCACTGGACCATTAATGATTAATCGCTAAGTCAAACGTTAATTACGATGATTTGACTTTTAAGCTACTAACTAAGCAAAACTTAATTAAGGAAGGTCAAGGACACTTACCAAAGGCCTAATTACGACCAGAGGTGATTGAGGACAGATCTTAAGCTCCAGAGAGTCCCACAAATGCAGATGGAATGAATGCAAGAAATGTTGCAACATGAGGGACCTTTTATTGTGTTCTTGATCCATTATGATGATGACAACTAAGTCTAAGGGGTGATCCTGATCAATAACAAGTGCCCCTAAGTCTAAAAAATCAGTAGGAGACACGCATGGAAGTGGAAAATATCATTCTAAGTCGGTTAAACGTTCATAACAGACAACTGTCATTAATCTGGTCGCTGTGCATGCCTTACGGACCGTAAGGCTTGACCCTTACGGTCCGTAAGCTTGTTCCAGAGGGCAAAAAGTTGTTGGCCTTTCAAGCTTCGAACGGGTAACTAAGGTAATACGATTTTAGGCCATTATTTTCAGAATGGGGCCTCTTATTTGGGTCATGAACATTTTACACCACCTTGATATGATATAACGTTTCCTTGGATCCTTTTGAAAGTGCCGTAAATGAAGGTTGTCGTGCACATCCTCGTAGGATCCCATTCTTGTGTAATTTGAATCAATCATTGTTAGCATATACCGGATTTGAGTATACCAGATGTTTATAATATATATTAGGGTCTTGGGATTTATAATGAGGTCGTTCAGAGGTGTTTAATTAACATGTCGACGCTTTAAATCCTACCATACATCTTTGACTAGATCCGGGTTTTTAACACTTTTGTCTTGTATGACACGTGTCGTTATTTTATTGAACATGAATTTTCGAGGTGTTACATTAGCAGTCCTAATTAAACCAGATTTTGAGTTAATACAACACTTCAGAAGATAAAAAAACAATGAGAAATTTATAACTTTTGCCTCTTTTTTAGAATGTCTGTTCTTGAATTTTTAGGGGTATAAAATTTCAGTCAGAATCAAAGAAACCAAAAAATCGAACCGGTCTAAAAAAAGTTTAAACCCAGTTATCTAATAATTTGTTTTGAGAAAACAACATTTTTTCTTACAAATGTAAGCTTCAATGTGAGCCTATTGTGACCTCTATCAACCAACACAACAAATTTTAAGTTTTTATCAATAAGAGAAAAAAGAAAAAGAAACTAACATTCAACATTGTCTGATACATTCATACCAACAGAAGTCAGAAAAAATGCACATCCACCCAATTAAACTTGCACCAATCAAAAGTTCAGGCTTTCTAAATTGAGTGTCATTTTGAATGGGGATTACGATTTTGCCCCCAGTATAGGCCTAACTCTGGGGTAAAATGGTAATTTGAATTATATACATACGCCTCATATAGGCCTATACTAGGCATATAATAGAGGCAAAAAAGACCAATTTACCCCCAGTATAGGCCTAAATCAAGGGTTAAATGGTCTTTTTTTACCTAGACGCCCAGTATAGGCCTATACGAGGCATATACGAGGCAAATAAGACAAAATATGACATAATCAGAGATTCTCTTAGAAATTGAAATGGGTGGGTTTACAAAACCCTTATCTCATAGATTTTACTAAACCTAACCCCTTAAACCAAACACGAACAATCACTTTCATACCCAAACCCCTATCTCAAAACCTCGAACCAAACACATAATCAGTGTTGTACCTGCAAGTTCATGTATGAGTCAACAGAGACAAGATAGCCTTTGTACTCCATTCCCCACTTGAGTTTCACAATCACAGCCTTCCCAGTCAAGTTGTTCAAGAAAGGTTTCGGGTAAACTGGTACCGTCTGCAATGATTAAACAATTTAGTTCCCAAATTTGAAATAGCAACAAGACAAATCTTCAAGCTTAAACATAAACACTACTATGACAAGTTATTAATCTTCAACTAAAGACTAGATTAAATCATCAGCAACTTGCCTAAGAATCAAAATTAAAACTTCAAAACAAATTCGATATGAACAGAAATGGATTTATTAGCTTTCTCTTCTATAAAGAGTCTCCATTATCTAAAAACTTATATGCAAAAGGTGAAAGTGAATGTGATGAAATTTTTTAACAGCCACAGTTTACATGACAAAACATATAAATCTCGCAATTTTCCTAACCCACAATACCTACTCATAACTAAGTTTGATAGTACACTTTGTAGTAAAATGTGCGCATCAGGAGCACCGAGCACATAATACACACTTCACATGATGCGGTCTGATTTGGCGCCTCGTGCAGTGGACCAATATATGAGCACCTTGCTTCACTTATAGAAAGTAGAAACATCACCAATATCTAGCAAACCAATGCCCAAATCTGTCCCTGCGACCCAACTTCCTGATCTAAAGAAAAATCCATTTACAAATCTTTGTGTTTCTGTTTATGAACTTCCAGTTAAGTCAGATGCAGTTGTTGACTAAAGATCTTTCATAATCATAGAGGCAGGTACAGATTGGAATCAAGTCAATGGTAGCTGCAGGTACATGGTTTGTGTGGTCTTTTTCAAATGAGTTAATTGCCATTTTCGTCTTTTTCGTTTGTTCAATTATGCCAATTCAGGCCAAATTTCATGTTTGTACCATTTCCATCCATGACATTCTTGAAACATGTTAGTTCCGTCCAAAAATCATGAGTTAACTCCCATTTTCATCCCTGTGGTTTGTCCAATTATTCGATTCAACCATTATTTTTTGGACGGAATTAGCATGTTTCAAGAACGTCAGGGACGTAAATGGTACAAAATTGAAATTTGGCCTGGACTGGCATAATTAGTGAAGATTACAGCTGTTTGGTTGATTAAAATGCCTAAAAATTCGGTTTTTAATAATCTATTTTAAAAAAGAAAGAAATAACCCTTATCGTCACTATTGAGCGCTAAACATCAGATAGCGATGATCCAGCGCTACGCTACGCTACTCGCTATAGCGCCCGCTATCATCCCATTAACAACTTTGGACACTACTATATCATGGAAGCACCAAAAGTACCTGATGCATTGTTTTAACAAACTTAAAACGAACAACATTTTAAAGTATCAGAATATAATTAATCTAAGCCTCCCTCCCACTCTTAGTTTTTCTTCTTATTAATCTCAATCTCTGTACTAACAAAGGAGTCAATTCACAAAACCATAAATCGCCACCAGTTAAACATAAATCCATGTCTAATCAAACACACACTAACTTACATTCTCAGATTAGCCTTCAAAGCTTCATTCTAATTAGTCAACCCTAATTGAACGGTATAAACACAAATCGAATTCCTAAAATCGACTGAAAGCATACATACTGTCATCATAAACTAAAAGTTAAACAGTAATGAAATTAAAAGCCTGAAGGATCGATACTTACAGCCATGTTCGTAGAGGAGAACAAAGAGCGATTGCAGCTTCGTCGACTGAGAGAGAAGGTTTAGGGTTTTGAGGAGGTACTGTCGACACAAGAAGCGGAATAAATATGCTGATAATATTTATATTCTTATCATTCGGTTAATGTTTTATTACATTCTCACCCTCTATTGTTCTTTTAGATCTCATTCCAGTCCCTCAAAGAGATATTACTAACTCACCAAATGGATCTTATGATATATTCTCCCAATTCAAACTACTATATTTTGACGAGTTCTTTTTAACGTCGAGCACTATCTTTGCGATTGACGCACAATTTTCATTAAACTTCTTGTCGTTTCGTGCCTTCCAAAACTACCACATAGTTGTTAGGAATATCGACCCCACTACTTTTTTCCTTTGTTTCGGCCCATTTGAGTTGGTTATCGTCTTAAGTATCTCGTTACATGATGCTTTGCTGTTGCGATATGGTATTCTTAACCAAATAAAAATTTGCCCCCAAACTAATTGTACCCATACAGGTTACTAGTATGTGGTTCGTAGTTTCCTTCGTTCTTCCGCACCTGCAGCACTGTTGGTTGACGATCTGTACACCCGCCTTGCTAATGCCTCTTTTGACGCAACTCTATCGAAACATGCCCTCCATACAAAATAATTTATTTTCGGTGGTATCCAATTATTCTAGAACTCTCATTCTTTGTCATTATCTGTTTTGTTTGCCAGGCCTATCTCCCTTCGAACAACAACTACATTGAATGGTTCGCCCGTTCCGTACCCCATTCCCATTCATCTGACCGATCCCTTATGTTGTACTTTCCCAGTTCCGACATAAGTCTTTCAATCTCCCTCCACCCCTGTTCCGTATTCGGGTTTTTTTTTTCATGCCCAGGCCCATTGTATTGTGCTTCCCACTTTACACATAATTTGGCTTACACTCTTTTTTTTGCTAGTGCTATACAACTAGTGGTGCAAAAATCGGGTTTTTTAAAAACCGGTTCCGGGTAGGATCGGGTTTTACAAAATTGGGTTTTTTAAAAAACCGGGTTGGGTCCGGGTCCGGGTTGTCTACAAAAAAATGTATACCCTATATTGTAACACCTCGTAAAATCATGTCCAATATAGTGGTGACACGCGTCATAAACCCTGATCATGTTAAAAGATAACTTGAGAGACTAAAACTGTCAAACAATGTAAAGATGTAAATAAAAGGACCAAAAGTGTCAACATGCCAAACTTATGCCTCTGAATTATAAGATATTCGTATTCGTTATTGAATAAATTGACGGACACAAGAAGCCGTTTGTGCTTAAAAATCAAAAGTTACGAAACACAGGGGTTAAAAGTGTCAACATGTTAATTCTTACCTCTGACTGACCTTTTAACATTCCCAAAGCTTTGTAATGTATTAATATACCCTCATGAATATCTGATAAGGATTTCATAAAGATCCGGTTCAATATTGTGATGTAAATTTAAATTTCCAAGAAAAGGGTCAAAAGTGTAAATATGGTAATTCTTCATTCGAGAGACTTTTTCAAAGCATCCAAAACTTATGAATGCATGTTCCCACTCTCTAGAGCATCCCATACCTGATTAGGTTGACCATGCATGTCACACCCCCAAAATACCACATGCGGAAACCCCCGCGAGGTGTGTGACGTACCAGGATCTAGCCACCAATCACATTGAACTTATAAAGATATTTCAAATAAAACTTTCTTTTATTAAAATAAGTGTGATAATACAAGATCTATTATCCAGCGGAAGCATATCACATTTTGCTATAAGATTCATAAAGTAGGTGTATAAAAACCAGCAGACTTGTCTTGTGATTCCTTGCAACTTGACCCATGACCACTCCAGCATCCCAGACAGCAGGTTCCAACAATATGCACCTAAAGGCCTGCAAGCATGCAGAAAAAACGTGTATCAGACAACGCTGGTGAGTTCACTGATTTGTTAAACCGTTCGTTACCGATTACTGATTCACGTTATGGTATGCTGTGTTATGTTGATAATAACTCGATACCGCAGACGACCCGTTTTGCCCTTCTCCAATGCTCTATCGACATTGGTCAGTTTTAAGTCATCAGTTCACGCCCGCCCTATCCAGGTACGTCGTGAGGGTGCCAAACCTAATAGCACTATCAACTAATAACATGTTGCCCTACAAGCAACTTATCAATGGTAGGATTGGACTTAAGTGATAGAAAGTGAGTGTATTATCCAACGCTAACCTTTACTGAAAACCGCCTCATATTCCCTACAAGAATATGGGTTTGAGAAAACGGCCTCATATCCCCTACGAGGATATGGATTGTTGAAAACTGCCTCACATCCCCTGCAAGGATGTGGGTTTATGAAAACCCGTTTAACTGTTTTGTTTGTTTGATTGTCCCCACTGGACGCATGCTTGTTTTGAGAGAAGTGAACTCACCTTGGTTTGCTCGGTATGATTAGTTACTTGTTCACACATAATCAGTTAAAGCCTATGATGTTCATGTTCATGTACACGAAATCAGTTCACGTATGTTCATAGTGTATATTTCGTAGCAAGGATCATCGCAAAACAGATAACAATCATTCATAACACACGTATCAGATAAGTTCACAATTCAAATGCATGTTTCGAAATAGTACTTAACAGTTAAGTGAGCTGTTCATCATAAGCAAGTATTCAATTCACATATACCTAATCACATAATTGACACCTTGCATTATATGCATATGATATCATGATACACTCTAGTTGTTCGATATATATATATTGGTTAATGGAACGGCTTCACATTCCCTAGTATCCTCAGTCATCACTAACATCCTTAACAGGTGGTAACATTGTCTTTTATTATCATGCACAATATAAATCACAGTCTATTGATAGAGTTCCGAAACATCAAAGTTGTTCGTTGGTTTGTGTGTGACGAAACTCTAACTTTCGTCGTGTAGATGTGTGTGTGACGAAACTCCATGTTTCGTCGGCATGGGAGTGATGAAACTCCTCAAGTTTCTTCGGGAAGGGAGTGATGAAACTCCACAAGTTTCGTCGGGCTAGGATGTGTGGCGAAACACTATGTTTCGTCAGGGTTAATCATCAAATAGTTATTGTGCACCTGCAAACCCTAACTGCCGTCGGTCGTCAACAACGCAATCACTAACATTAACAAGATCTAACACTAGCAATCCAGCAATCAATCGGACCAAGTGGCATACACATTCTTAAGTCTTACAATCCTTAGTTTATCATCTAATCAAGTCACAACATCAGTTCCACATTAAAACATGCCTGATCAGATCACTCATGTTAAACTCATACGACCCTAACCAACATCTAATGATTAATATATGAACATTAGTCTAGCCGATTACAACATGTCAATGAATCATTGTTTCATCATCATGTTAGCGCTCGCTGATTTTAATCTAAACATTTAACCTTTACAATTTACATCTAGATACTTTTTATTGGAATACTTAATTTCGTTCACTGTTTTTCCCAAGTAAGTTATTCTGTTTCTTGCAATTTATTTAGTAAGTATGCTATTAGACTATTAGTCTTTCTACAATTTTTCATACATTTGTTTGCTTTTAATTATTATTGCATATTTTATTTAATGCTTTATCTTCTTTATTTCTAAGAACTCTGAATTTCTTTTTTTTTTTTAAAGCGACGGGATCTTAACCGAACTCATGGTTCATGCATTGACGCTTCTGCTTTTGATATTTGTAGTGTGAATGTCATTTAGGTTTAATTGATCAATTTAACGTTTTAATTAGCATGTGTTTTATTGCATAACTTTATTAATATTTGCTTTTACTTTTCATATTCTTTTTTTTTTTTGTTGATTTGTGTTCTTTCTCTTTGATAGATGATTATAGGCGGAATATGGGAATTTACCAATTTGCACACATGATCCGATTAAAATTTAACAATTACTTTTCTTAAAATGCCTTAAATGTTTCTTTTTTTAGATTAATATGACATCACATAGAACCTCCATGTATGTGTGCACCACTAACATCACATGGTGTGGGTATGAATCTGTGGCGTTTATGCTTCTCCACGCCGCACATGCCACACCGTCGTCGGCATTGTCAACGGCGTTTACGGACGGGCTTGGAATTCTCCATCGGCGTTGAGACTTTAAGTTGGTCGACGTGGTGTGCTGTGAATGGGGTGGCATGTAGTATGTATATGTGTTCGAATATGATTTGTTTCAGGGTACTATATAAATCTAGCAATAGTGTAGGATTTCGTTGTTCTCATTGTATATCGATTGTGTTCGTGTGCTGTTCATTAATATATGAAAAATTTAGCATAGGCAAACTAAAATGAATGTTACAAGTGTTTTTGGGGGGTGCCTAAACAATATTATTACGTTGTTCTTGCGTTACTAATCTTTTTCATTATTTCATTGCATACAGGAAACTCAATATGACATTCACGAGGATACCTCCTATTAGACCATGTTATAGTTGAAGCTTTAACTTACCCGTTTGATATGCTATCGTTATCGTTACCATTACTTGTCATATATTACTTATCATTTATTTTGTAGTGTCGCATCCAACAATTATCTTTACCACATTTTCAACGCACATATATACATAATAACCAAATGTATATAACACAACGCCCGATCAGGGGCGGATGTATGTGTTATCAAGGGGGAGCGCCCGCTACCGCTTGGCCGGAAAATTTTTGACGTTTTTAGTGTAAATTTTGGAAAAATTTGACCTTTTTTTCGATTTCGTTACCGCTTATTTATAAAACGTTACCGCTTGGTCGGAATCCTAGATCCGCCACTGCGCCCGATGCCATTTAAGCATGCGATAACCGTTGTTTAAATTTTTTACCAATACAATTTGTGCGTGACCATTCTACTTACCACATTTGTAAGTAAGTCAGCGCTAATCATGTTTATCTCAAATTTGTAAAAAAATAATGTTTACATAAACTTAGGCATTTTCCCATCTCATATAGTGATATTAAAACATTCGTAATTGACATCCCGCCGCAACGCACGGGCTGGCATCAACTCGTGTTAAAAACTAAAAGAAACAGAACCTACAAATCGTAGGTTACGCTTTGATTTCGTAGGCTACGGTATAAAAGGAAGGGCATATGGGATTTTATGATTAACTTCATTCATCCACGCACACAAGGAGGGTAGCCGCCAATTGAAGTTTTTCAACAACACCATCACCTCACGTGTGTTGTTGATGATTACTAATTGACTTTTCATCAATAACATTAACTCACTCAATTATCATCAACAAGGAGAAGCAGCCGTCATATCATCAATCACGCAAACCGGTGGACAATTTTTGGAGGCAATTATTAATGGGTCAATCTATTTGGACACTCTATCTGCCTATTTAGACACCCTTTGCCTCGTATATGCCTCGTATAGGCCTATACGAGGCGTATAGGGTTACATCAAAATCAGTGCCCGACTCATGTCACTTCTGGTTTGACTGCTTCAATATGCCTCGTATAGGCCTATACGAGGCGTATAGGGCCCCTCGTATAGGTCTCATATATGACCCTTTGCCCCTTATATGCCTCGTATAGGCCTATACTGGGCGTATTGAAAGAGTTTTTTTTTTTTTTTTTTTTTTTTTAACCAACATTTTATACAATATTAATCGTTTTAGCAAACTTTTATACAAAAACAAGTTTTTTATTTTAAATAATTAATATTAGGACCCCTCGTTGGTGTTTTTTTGAGTTGAAAAATAGATGTTTTGGTGGGGTAATTTGAGTTGTTTTTTAAGAAAAGTTTTATTTTTTTATAAAAATATTTTTCCGTTTTCAAGATCGGCCTTTAAAAATATTCGATCGTAGAAATATTACATTGTTTTTAACATATAGTGTGGTATAGGTCTCGTATAGGTCCCTTATAGGTCTTGTATAGGCCTATCGACGTATACGGGCGTTGTATCATATCCTATAGTATCGTATCGTATCGTATTGTATTGAATCGTATAGTGTAGTATAAGTCTCGTATAGGTCTCGTATAGACCTATATGGGACCTATACGAGACTTATACTATACACTATACGATACAATACAATACGATACCATACTATACGATACAATACAATACGATACTATCGTATCATATAGTGTAGTATAGGTCCCTTATAGGTCTTGTATAGGCCTATCGACGTATACGGGTGTTGTATCATATCCTATAGTTTCGTATCGTATAGTGTATAGTATAAGTCTAGTATAGGTCCCCTATAGGTCTTGTATAAGCCTATAGGCCTAAACGGGACCTAAACCACACCTATAGTCTTATACGAGTGTTGTATCTTATCCAATAGTCTAGTATCGTATTGTATTGTATTGTATCGTATCGTATCGTATAGTGTAGTATAAATCTCGTATAGGTCTCGTATAGGCATTGTATGAGCCTATGGATGTAGTATCGTATCCTATAGTATCGTGTTGTATCGCATCGTATCGTATAGTATAGTGTAGTATAAGTCTCGTATAGGTCTTGTATAAGCCTATCGTGTTGTATCGTATCGTATAGTATAGTATAAGTCTCGTATAGGCATCGTATAATTAATATTAGTGTTATTATAATTAATATGAGTTTTTATAATTAATATTAGTGTTATTGATATTAATATGAGTTTTTTATAGTTAATATTAGTGTTATTGATATTTAAAAAGAGAAAAAAAAAATATAACATTATAGCCCTGTTTTGGCCCCAATATAGGCCTAACTTTGGGGTAAAATGGTAATTTGAATTATATACATACGCCTCATATAGGCCTATAATAGGCATATAATAGAGGTGTCCAAAAGACCATTATAGGGCTATACTGGGCGTATACTGGTGTCCAAAAGACCATTATAGCCCTGTTTTGGCCCCAGTATAGGCCTAACTTTGGGGTAAAATGGTAATTTGAATTATATACATACGCCTCATATAGGCCTATACTAGGCATATAATAGAGGGCTATACTGGGCGTATACTGGTGTCCAAAAGACCATTATAGCCCTGTTTTGGCCCCAGTATAGGCCTAACTTTGGGGTAAAATGGTAATTTGAATTATATACATACGCCTCATATAGGCCTATACTAGGCATATAATAGAGGCAAAAAAGACCAATTTACCCCCAGTATAGGCCTAAATCAGGGGTTAAATGGTTTTTTTTCACCTAGACGCCCAGTATAGGCCTATACGAGGCATATACGAGGCAAATAAGACAAAATATGACATAATCAGATATTCTCTTGGAAATTGAAATGGGTGGGTTTACAAAACCCTTATCTCATAGATTTTACTAAACCTAACCCCTTAAACCAAACACGAACAATCACTTTCATACCCAAACCCCTATCTCAAAACCTCGAACCAAACACATAATCAGTGTTGTACCTGCAAGTTCATGTATGAGTCAACAAAGACAAGATAGCCTTTGTACTCCATTCCCCACTTGAGTTTCACAATCACAGCCTTCCCAGTCAAGTTGTTCAAGAAAGGTTTCGGGTAAACTGGTACCGTCTGCAATGATTAAACAATTTAGTTCCCAAATTTGAAATAGCAACAAGACAAATCTTCAAGCTTAAACATAAACACTACTATGACAAGTTATTAATCTTCAACTAAAGACTAGATTAAATCATCAGCAACTTGCCTAAGAATCAAAATTAAAACTTCAAAACAAATTCGATATGAACAGAAATGGATTTATTAGCTTTCTCTTCTATAAAGTGTCTCCATTATCTAAAAACTTATATGCAAAAGGTGAAAGTGAATGTGATGAAATTTTTTAACAGCCACAGTTTACATGACAAAACATATAAATCTCGCAATTTTCCTAACCCACAATACCTACTCATAACTAAGTTTGATAGTACACTTTGGAGTAAAATGTGCGCATCAGGAGCACCGAGCACATAATACACACTTCACATGATGCGGTCTGATTTGGCGCCTCATGCAGTGGACCAATATATGAGCACCTTGCTTCACTTATAGAAAGTAGAAACATCACCAATATCTAGCAAACCAATGCCCAAATCTGTCCCTGCGACCCAACTTCCTGATCTAAAGAAAAATCCATTTACAAATCTTTGTGTTTCTGTTTATGAACTTCCAGTTAAGTCAGATGCAGCTGTTGACTAAAGATCTTTCATAATCATAGAGGCAGGTACAGATTGGAATCAAGTCAATGGTAGCTGCAGGTACATGGTTTGTGTGGTCTTTTTCAAATGAGTTAATTGCCATTTTCGTCTTTTTCGTTTGTTCAATTATGCCAATTCAGGCCAAATTTCATGTTTGTACCATTTCCATCCATTACATTCTTGAAACATGTTAGTTCCGTTCAAAAATCATGAGTTAACTCCCATTTTCATCCCTGTGGTTTGTCCAATTATTCGATTCAACCATTGTTTTTTGGACGGAATTAGCATGTTTCAAGAACGTCAGGGACGTAAATGGTACAAAATTGAAATTTGGCCTAGACTGGCATAATTAGTGAAGATTACAGCTGTTTGGTTGATTAAAATGCCTAAAAATTCGGTTTTTAATAATCTATTTTAAAAAAGAAAGAAATAACCCTTATCGTCGCTATTGAGCGCTAAACATCAGATAGCGATGATCCAGCGCTACGCTACGCTATTCGCTATAGCGCCCGCTATCATCCCATTAACAACTTTGGACACTACTATATCATGGAAGCACCAAAAGTATCTGATGCATTGTTTTAACAAACTTAAAACGAACAACATTTTAAAGTATCAGAATATGATTAATCTAAGCCTCCCTCCCACTCTTAGTTTTTCTTCTTATTAATCTCAATCTCTGTTACTAACAAAGGAGTCAATTCACAAAACCATAAATCGCCACCAGTTAAACATAAATCCATCTCTAATCAAACACACACTAACTTACATTCTCAGATTAGCCTTCAAAGCTTCATTCTAATTAGTCAACCCTAATTGAACGGTATAAACACAAATCGAATTCCTAAAATCGACTGAAAGCATACATACTGTCATCATAAACTAAAAGTTAAACAGTAATGAAATTAAAAGCCTGAAGGATCGATACTTACAGCCATGTTCGTAGAGGAGAACAAAAAGCGATTGCAGCTTCGTCGATTGAGAGAGAAGGTTTAGGGTTTTGAGGAGGTACTGTCGACACAAGAAGCGGAATAAATATGCTGATAATATTTATATTCTTATCCTTCGGTTAATGTTTTATTACATTCTCACCCTCTATTGTTCTTTTAGATCTCATTCCAGTCCCTCAAAGAGATATTACTAACTCACCAAATGGATCTTATGATATATTCTCCCAATTCAAACTACTATATTTTGACGAGTTCTTTTTAACGTCGAGCACTATCTTTGCGATTGACGCACAATTTCCATTAAACTTCTTGTCGTTTCGTGCCTTCCAAAACTACCACATAGTTGTTAGGAATATCGACCCCACTACTTTTTTCCTTTGTTTCGACCCATTTGAGTTGGTTATCGTCTTAAGTATCTCGTTACATGATGCTTTGCTGTTGCGATATGGTATTCTTAACCAAATAAAAATTTTCCCCCAAACTAATTGTGTACCCATACAGGTTACTAGTATGTGGTTCGTAGTTTCCTTCGTTCTTCCGCACCTGCAGCACTGTTGGTTGACGATCTGTACACCCGCCTTGCTAATGCCTCTTTTGACGCAACTCTATCGAAACATGCCCTCCATACAAAATAATTTATTTTCGGTGGTATCCAATTATTCTAGAACTCTCATTCTTTGTCATTATCTGTTTTGTTTGCCAGGCCTATCTCCCTTCGAACAACAACTACATTGAATGGTTCGCCCGTTCCGTACCCCATTCCCATTCATCTGACCGATCCCTTATGTTGTACTTTCCCAGTTCCGACATAAGTCTTTCAATCTCCCTCCACCCCTGTTCCGTATTCGGGTTTTTTTTTCATGCCCAGACCCATTGTATTGTGCTTCCCACTTTACACATAATTTGGCTTACACTCTTTTTTTTGCTAGTGCTATACAACTAGTGGTGCAAAAATCGGGTTTTTTAAAAACCGGTTCCGGGTATGGAACCGGGTTCGGGTAGGATCGGGTTTTATAAAATCGGGTTTTTTAAAAAACCGGGTTGGGTCCGGGTCCGGGTTGTCTACAAAAAATGTATACCCTATATTGTAACACCTCGTAAAATCATGTCCAATATAGTGGTGACACGCGTCATAAACCCTGATCATGTTAAAAGATAACTTGAGAGACTAAAACTGTCAAACAATGTAAAGATGTAAATAAAAGGACCAAAAGTGTCAACACGCCAAACTTATGCCTCTGAATTATAAGATATTCGTATTCGTTATTGAATAAATTGACGGACACAACAAGCCGTTTGTGCTTAAAAATCAAAAGTTACGAAACACAGGGGTTAAAAGTGTCAACATGTTAATTCTTACCTCTGACTGACCTTTTAACATTCCCAAAGCTTTGTAATGTATTAATATACCCTCATGAATATCTGATAAGGATTTCATAAAGATCCGGTTCAATATTGTGATGTAAATTTAAATTTCCAAGAAAAGGGTCAAAAGTGTAAATATGGTAATTCTTCATTCGAGAGACTTTTTCAAAGCATCCAAAACTTATGAATGCATGTTCCCACTCTCTAGAGCATCCCATACCTGATTAGGTTGACCATGCATGTCACACCCCCAAAATACCACATGCGGAAACCCCCGCGAGGTGTGTGACGTACCAGGATCTAGCCACCAATCACATTGAACTTATAAAGATATTTCAAATAAAACTTTCTTTTATTAAAATAAGTGTGATAATACAAGATCTATTATCCAGCGGAAGCATATCACATTTTGCTATAAGATTCATAAAGTAGGTGTATAAAAACCAGCAGACTTGTCTTGTGATTCCTTGCAACTTGACCCATGACCACTCCAGCATCCCAGACAGCAGGTTCCAACAATATGCACCTAAAGGCCTGCAAGCATGCAGAAAAAACGTGTATCAGACAACGCTGGTGAGTTCACTGATTTGTTAAACCGTTCGTTACCGATTACTGATTCATGTTATGGTATGCTGTGTTATGTTGATAATAACTCGATACCGCAGACGACCCGTTTTGCCCTTCTCCAATGCTCTATCGACATTGGTCAGTTTTAAGTCATCAGTTCACGCCCGTCCTATCCAGGTACGTCGTGAGGGTGCCAAACCTAATAGCACTATCAACTAATAACCTGTTGCCCTACAAGCAACTTATCAATGGTAGGATTGGACTTAAGTGATAGAAAGTGAGTGTATTATCCAACGCTAACCTTTACTGAAAACCGCCTCATATTCCCTACAAGAATATGGGTTTGAGAAAACGGCCTCATATCCCCTACGAGGATATGGGTTGTTGAAAACTGCCTCACATCCCCTGCAAGGATGTGGGTTTATGAAAACCCGTTTAACTGTTTTGTTTGTTTGATTGTCCCCACTGGACGCATGCTTGTTTTGAGAGAAGTGAACTCACCTTGGTTTGCTCGGTATGATTAGTTACTTGTTCACACATAATCAGTTAAAGCCTATGATGTTCATGTTCATGTACACGAAATCAGTTCACGTATGTTCATAGTGTGTATTTCGTAGCAAGGATCATCGCAAAACAGATAACAATCATTCATAACACACGTATCAGATAAGTTCACAATTCAAATGCATGTTTCGAAATAGTACTTAACAGTTAAGTGAGCTGTTCATCATAAGCAAGTATTCAATTCACATATACCTAATCACATAATTGACACCTTGCATTATATGCATATGATATCATGATACACTCTAGTTGTTCGATATATATATATTGGTTAATGGAACGGCTTCACATTCCCTAGTATCCTCAGTCATCACTAACATCCTTAACAGGTGGTAACATTGTCTTTTATTATCATGCACAATATAAATCACAGTCTATTGATAGAGTTTCGAAACATCAAAGTTGTTCGTTGGTTTGTGTGTGACGAAACTCTAACTTTCGTCGTGTAGATGTGTGTGTGACGAAACTCCATGTTTCGTCGGCATGGGAGTGATGAAACTCCTCATGTTTCTTCGGGAAGGGAGTGATGAAACTCCACAAGTTTCGTTGGGCTAGGATGTGTGGCGAAACACTATGTTTCGTCAGGGTTAATCATCAGATAGTTATTGTGCACCTGCAAACCCTAACTGCCGTCGGTCGTCAACAACGCAATCACTAACATTAACAAGATCTAACACTAGCAATCCAGCAATCAATCGGACCAAGTGGCATACACATTCTTAAGTCTTACAATCCTTAGTTTATCATCTAATCAAGTCACAACATCAGTTCCACATTAAAACATGCCTGATCAGATCACTCATGTTAAACTCATACGACCCTAACCAACATCTAATGATTAATATATGACCATTAGTCTAGCCGATTACAACATGTCAATGAATCATTCATGTCCAAATAGTTTGCAAACAATGCCCTAACTCATGTCCTAATTCTACGCATGCAGGTTCGCACATAGTTAAAGCAATCAATCAGATTTAATACTCGTATAAATGCACTAACCTAGAGATTGTAGCGAGTGCACATGAGCGGATGGGAATAATTCTTCGAATGATCTTGGCTGCCGTCGTTCGCAAGAGGGGGGGTTGTCTACTGCCTTCGCGGTTCCAAGAAAGGGGGGAGTGTGTTTAGGGTTTGTAATATTTTGTGTAACGCCATTCACAAGTTACGTATACATATAAAGAGGAGAGGTTGGGCCAAATTATGTTTATTAAAAACAGTGGATTGGGCCAAAATTATGTTTAAAATGGTAGCAGCCCAATGACCTTCTTAACCGGTTCCATATAGGCCCAAAAGCACTAGACATAAAACTAACCCATTACACACTCAGTCGCACCCAACCATTTACGTTGCGCAGGTTTATTAGAGTCACAAATGTTTAACAGACTCACTGGGGCAAAGAACGTGTAAAGAAAGCAGTGAGGAATCGGAATCACAAAACTGAAGACATTAACCTTGAAAGTTCGGGTTGTCACATCATCCCCAACTTGTAAGAAATTTCGTCCCGAAATTTGATAAGTAATCCAAAAGTGACGAGACGTCAAATCAGGATGACTGTGGATTTTCCGCAGGTACCACATCATCCCCAACTTGAAAGGGATTTTCGTCCCGAAATTCGCCAATGACAGCAAAAGTTGGTTCAACCATCTGAACAATTGAGGTTATTAGAGCTTTATCAGATATTTGCGTTCTCACGTGAACTCCGGTACACGTCTTGAGTCCCAACAAACTCTCGCGATTGGAATCCGACTGTGTTAACGAATCTTGACGTCCTGGTCCATAATTTCAGTAGATTCCTCAACAACTGCAACTTGTCATTAACCTCGGACTCTAATGGGGGTATCACAAGCGTTTCATCGACAACCGCTGCCTTAGATTCGAGACACAAATGACTTTGCATACGTTACCCAATTCGTCAGGTAACTCGAGTTTGTGAGCCATGTCACCGATTCGTTCCAGAGATCCGAATGTCCCCACACATCGTAAGCTAAGCTTGCCACGTTTTCTATAGCGTACCGCACCCTCTCAGGGTGAGATTTTTTATTATGACACGTTTGCCTACAGCGAACTCCCAGTGTTTCATAAGCTTATCAGTTCTCCTGACAGTCACGCGTTGTCGTCAAGCAATTTCTGATCTAAGCAATCTTCCCAAGAGTTTCAAGTACAAGTCTAAGTAAATTGTGCAAAATGCCTTACTCTGTTTTCTTTTATATATTTTTTTATAAAAATGAAGCAGGGAAAGAACTTTACGCTGCAGCTGGACCCTTTTGAATCATGCAGTTGTTGTGAAACTTCTGAATTATGTTGTATGTTGAGTTTTGTTATTGTGTTGTATTTTTATCAGTTGTTGAGAAACTTCTGAATTATGTTGTATGTTGAGTTTTGTTATTGTGTTGTATTTTTGTTGAGAAACTTCTAAATCGGTATTCAAATAGCTCTTTCTACATTTTTGGTGTACAAGTAGAAAGTAAAAAGTAGATCCACATGGTTAAAATAATCTGTGGAGCCAAGAACAATTATAGGACCACTTTATTAAATCATATACAATTTTAGAGCAACTTGAAGTAAAAAAATTCTTAAATGACGCCCACTGTAGCATAAAATGTATCGTAGGTCATCTTCTTATATTATTAAATACCACAAGCACATTGTGTGAATTAATTGTGGACGCTATAAGAGATGAATAGTTAAGTGTAGTCGAATAAATATATTATCATTTAAAACCATCCAATGGTAACAAAACTATATTTTTTATTTGCTTTGATAATTATATTATTGTTATATTCGAATTACTATATATTATTACTATATACTAGTAAACGAATTGAAATGAATAGTGATTTTAATATTATAGTAATACATAGGTTTTCTAATATTTTTATTATTTTAATATTATAATAATAGTTATTCTCTTTACTTTTAAACTTTAATCTTTTTTTTAATATCAGGGGTTGGGATAAGCTTGGTGTCAACCGGTATCGAACCAGTACTGGTACTGAAAATATCGGGACGGTCCTGTTCGGTATCAGTACATGAAGGTAAAAACCGGCACTAATACAGAAAACGCCAAAAGTGGGTGCCGAATTGATATTGGAAATCTTTTGGTTCGGGAAATTCAGTGCTGCTACCCGATACCATTTGCTCATCCCTAATCACGGTTAACGTACGAACAACGGTATCGTACAACTTTTTTTTGTTGATTTTCTTCAACTTTTAATTTTTTCTTTTTTTAATTTCAGGGGTAGGGATGAGCTCGGTGCCAACCGATACAGAACACCGGTTACGGTACCGGTATATGAAGGTAAAAAATGGTTGTGAACCGGTACCAGGAACGCCAAAAGTCGGTATCGAACTGGTACTTAAGATCTTTCGGTTCGACAAATTTGGTACCGGTACCCAGAACAATTTGCTCATCTCTGACCACGTGTTTCATACGAACAACATCGTCACCATACAACTTTTTTGGTGGATTTTCTTTCGGTTATCTTTTAGTGTTTTTTTTATACATTTTCTTTTTATTCTTGTCAGCAGTTCCGTTCGCAACACGCTCATAGTGATTTTAAAACACATGTAAACATAGACTAAATAACAAAAGAAATTCGGCGCAACGCGGCGAACTTCTTTAAACCTAGTTAGTCTTAATTTTTAAAGAACCATTTTTATTAAAAAAAATTATAAAACATCTCACTGATTTAACTTGCTTCGTAAATTAATAAACAGTAAAAAAGTTAGCAGGGAAAACCGTATACAAGGCTCAAAACTTCAACTTCGTAAATTAATAAACAGTAAAAAAGTTAGCAGGGAAAACCGTATACAAGGCTCAAAACTTCAATTTTACACCCTGGTGATTGACGGCGCTGGCCGCTGATACCTTTACACTCTATTTTAAATTTTTTGCTACATTATACCTCGCATATGTCAAATTGGTTCAATGTTGAACCAATGCCCTTAACATAGTTTAAATCTACCTTTATTGACCAATGGTCAAGGGGTATAACATTACTTCCATATGATTTTACTTGGGGACTGTTTGGTAGCCTCTTAATGACCATTCAAAAGCTACCTCTTAATGGTTTAAAACCTCTGAATGAATAAGAGGTAACCTCAATTCTGAATGGTTAAGAGGTAATCTCTGAATGGTAAATCATCACATGTCACATTCTTCTACCTTCTCATTGGTAAAATTCTTAATGGTTCCATTAAGAGGTAGCCTCTTAATGACCATTCAGAGGCTACCAAACAGCCCCTTAGTGACAAACCCCTCCTTATCTACCCGATTCCTCAGGGAACTTTATTATTGAGGTTACTAAGTAAAATTGCATTTACTCAAATTCAATCATGTAACACGAGCTATTTTATTCTTAAAACAACTATAACCATAGTAATATTAACATAGCCGTTTTAAGCGTATACAAATAGTTTTTCTTGATACTATATGGATGTGTTCATATTTTTTTCAATATGATAATTTAAAAATATGTAATAATATTATTTACATAGTATAAATTAGCAACAAGTTGATGTATTGACGTGTTGTACCCCATATTTCGATGTTTTTTAAAAAAAAATTGACATTACACTTTTAACATAAAACTACTTGATTATGTAGTTTTAACCCAAAATTTTTTAGTTTTTTCCAATTTAACCTCAAAACTTGTTTAATTTCAACTTTGATCCCCATATTTTACATATTTCGCAAAATTTCCATTTTATGTTTCGTTCTAAATTTTGCAAGTTAACACGTCACAATGTGCGTGTGTGGTTCAACGTTTTTACGTTTTGTGATATGTTTCGTTCTAAATTTTGCGAGTTAACATGACGCAACGTATGTGTGTGGTTCAGTGTGTTTACGTTCTCTATTTTTTCCCGTTTAACAAGTTCGCCACAATGCACAAGTCCTAAATCAAGTTGGTTATTATTTTCTATGTTTTATATGTCGGTCTAATTTCTTCACATTAACACACCATAACTTCAATGTTGGTGGGCGTTGGCTGTAGTATGACATTGGTGCTATTTGTTACGGTTTTACACCCCACCGCAGTACGGAAGGCTTAATACTAGTTATCGTTATTTTGTCAGATGATCCAAAATAAATTGTTTATAATTTTGTTGAGAGACCAATAAAGAAAAGGATGGGAGATCAAACTGATACAGTAACATGGACACCTGGTGAATTTGCACCACCACCGCAATTATTCTATCTTTTCATTAAGAAACAATTTTTGGCAGCAATAAAAATAAGAGTAAATTACAAAAAATCGTCATTTATGTATGTCACTTATTGCAAACTGTGTCCTTTGTCTTCAATAATTACAGAAAACGTATTCGATATTTGCAAACCCTTGCAAGTTATGTTCCTTAGCGCTAACTCAATTAATTTTTTGTGGTTAAATCTAACCAAATGGACACTACATAAGGGTATTTTTGTGGTTAAATTTGACCAAATGAACCCTACATGAGAGTAAAATGACCAAAATACCCTCATATGTGGTCCATTTGGTCAGTTTTAACCACAAAAAAATTAACTGAGTTAGGGATAAATGACATAATTTGCAAGGGTTTGCAAACATCGAGTACGTTTTTTGTAATTATTGAAGTCAAAGGACACTGCAACAAGTAACATACATAAAAACAATTTTTTTATAATTTACTCTAAAAATAAAACAATTCATACCGAAGTCTATGGAACATAACTGCAGCTTTTCAAAAAAAAAAAAAGTGCAGCTTTTCTCTCTCACCATCGTCAACTAAACTGTAAGCATCTGCAAACCCTAATTTTTCTGCAAACATCCTGATCCATTTACGTCTAATTAAGTTGCTTACATGTAATAATATGATCGATCTCTGTATTACCGTCAAAACGATGTGGTTAGGGTTTGTTCTAGATGCGTATTGTGCTTTTAGTTATGATTTACTTGTTTGCTTCATTCGGAACTTTGAATTCGCGTTTCTGCAAGTTCGGATCACCCTGATTTGAACTTAGATCTTAATTTTTGTACTTCATGTTTATTTGTAATTTCTAATGTGGATATAGTTGAGGAGATTTTGAATGTAGATCAAAGTTTGAGTAGTGTAATCGGTTTGATTTTTTTGAATCGGAAGAAAAACGGTTGAAACGATTGAGTTTCTACAATATTCTAAGACTGTGGGGTATGGGGCGTGGGTTGGCTGAAAACGCCCAAGCCACCACCCCGGATGGGCTTGGGTTGGGGCGTGGCCCAAGGGGCGGGAGTTTGAAGCCGGGCGTGGGGCGGGCTAGCGATCCTGTGGCCGGCTCCTATTCGCTTTGTTGGCCATGTCATAGCGGGACATTTTTTTTTTTTAATAAACTGCCAAGCCACGCCTCAACCCAAGCCCCGCCATACCCCACGGACACGTCACTCACCGGTGGGGGGCTCGAACTCCACGTGTCAACTCATGCCCCCAAACCAAGCCCCACCATACCCCACCGTCTAATATGTTTAACCTTTAGCAGGCAAAAATTAGTGGAATATTAAATTTACGAAGCATAGAGTTATTGTTTATGACTTTCTCGTTGGTATTTGAAACTTAGTATATAAATTCCAGCTTCTTCCTCATCTTGCTCATTCACCAACTCAGAGAATCCTTCATTATTTTTTTCAATTCAATCCCATACTCACTACCCCCTTTATTGATTTCCAAAACCATAGAAAACACAATGGCCGGTGATATCTTTATATTTACGGGAGCTAACGACGACAATTATGACGTTTCTCTAAGCTTTAATTATATGCAAAGGTATGCTTATATTCTTCATAATTAACTTTTGATTCATGTGTGTGCAACCATCTAAAACTTAATCAAAAGAGTTGAACTTTGTATCGGATCGTAGAGATATCAGTTAGTTAATTAATAAAACATTCATTCTATTATCATTTGGGGGAACCGCAAGGGGTTCTGTGGACTCTCCGACGGACCAAATGGCAGCGGCGAGCAGCGAAAGGACTTGCAGAGGTGCAAATATGAAAGAGATGAAGATTAGAAGATAATATTAACATGTACATCGTGTGTAGGTGTGAGCCTTTAAGTCAAGTTGTCTGACCAAACGTAAACATGTTAACAACTTAACATACATTATTCTATGCTTTTTACTATTTTCAATTTCATTTTGATGTAAGAAATGAAAGGTTGCAAACCATCATATAATATAATTCTCAAACATACATGTGTAATTATTAATATGAAAAGAAAAATGCAAATAAGTTTAAGCATTTTTTTAACATTCACTTTTAGTTATTAGTTTATCAGATTAATTTTAAAAAAAATTGGTATTTTATTCAGTATTATTATTGTATGCATCTATTATTTTATTACTTCATCACTTTATTTAATCTAGATATTGTTTTTTGTTATTGTGTCATAGTGTTGGAGTTAAATGCTTCCCTATACTCAGAAGCAGAATTTGCATATGGGTCTCGGCACATTGATCCTCTAAAGGTCATAGATCCGGGACTTGTCTATGAAACTTCTTTTCAAGAGTATCTTAAGATATGGTGCAACATATCTCGATCAACCCCAGGAAGCGTGATCCCCACAAGTTCTAGTTGCCCTACAAAGTCGACTGCTAAAGATATAAATTACCCTTCGATGGCAGTTCAAGTAAAAGTGGGGGCTTCATTTGCAGTGGCTTTTCCTAGAGTCGTGACAAACGTTGGTCGAGCCAATTCAACGTATGTTGCACATATAGAAGGAGAACCCTCAAAGTTGCATGTTAGTGTGGAGCCCGACACTTTGCAATTCACGACAATAAACCAGAAGAATTTTTTTGCCGTGACGGTCAGGGGGAACAAAATGAAGCCTTTTACGATAAAACATTTGTCATTGGTGTGGACTGATGGTGTTCACAAAGTCCGCAGTCATATCGTGGTTTACACAATGTCACATGGAGAACCAACACCAACACCAACACCATCAGTGCTTTGCATAACATTTATGTTAATCCTTTTAATAGCAGTGCCTTTGTATTAACAGCAATGAACCAGAAGAACCAACACCATCAGTGCTTTGCTAAAGTTGCAAGTTAGTCTGGAGCCCAACACTTTGCAATTCACAGCAATGAACCAGAAGAAGAAATTTGTGTTAACTGTCACGGGGAATAAAATGAAGCCCTCTACAACAAAACGCTTGTCACTCGTGTGGACTGACGGTGTTCACAGAGTCCAAAGTCCTACCGTGATTTACACAACGTCCGATGAAGAAAAAGCGATTTACAAAGTGTCCGGTGGAGAAGGAGCATCGGCACAATCAATGCTTTATATAGCATTTATTTTTATCGTTTTGATAATGATGCCTTTGTATCAAGTCCAATACCATTGTTTTCTCATTGAGATATTAAAGCTAATTAAAAAAATAGTTTTGACACCCTTATATTCATTTTCAATTTTCTGTTGCATATCGTTCTCTATTTTGAACATAAAAATTAAAGCAAATATAAAATAGTTTAAACCCGAAATCTAGTGCAAAAATTGAAAAAAAAAAATCCATGTATTATTTGAAGTTGAACTATTCAGATTACCAATAAATAATTATATATAACTTTCAACCAATTATATCCAACCTACACCATAGGAATTAAGAGGGTGTTTGGGGTTGAGTTTTGAAAATAGATTATACGTTTTGAATAATCAAAATCAGATAATTAACTGTAACAAAACATATGTTGAAAGATAGTGTTTGGTTATGTTGCTTGATATCACAATAATCATATAATCAACTATTTGAGTGTTTGGCAAATATATATTTAAATAAAGAGTAAACTTCCGTTTTGCTCCCTGTGATTTGGTCATTTTAACGGTTTTGCTCCAATAGTTTATTAATAGCCATTTTCCTTCCTGATCTTTCGAGTTTGTCGCCAGTTTGCTCCCTAATCTTTCGAGTTTGTCGCCAGTTTCCTCCCTGATGGAGTTAGAGGCTAGGAGCAAAATGAAGATAAGTTAGAAAAATCAGGGTGGAAAATGACTATTTTTAAACTATTGGAGCAAACCATTAAAATGACCAAACCACAGGGAACAAAACGGAAGTTTACTCTTAAAAAAATAAACAAGTGAAAATCGTTTTCTAAACGCAAATAATCAATTTTTGGAAAACTGCGTTTTGTTGCAGTAGAGGGGAGCTGCTTTTTGAAAACTGTGTTTTGTAACTTTTTAAACACACATAATCAATTTTTTAATTTTTTTTACCCAAACACTAAACTAATTATTTGTGTTTTGTAACTTTTTAAACACACATAATCAATTTTTTAATTTTTTTTTACCCAAACACTCAAAACTAATTATTTACGATTTCAAAACTCAATAATTTAAAAATCTCCTTCAAAACTCAACCCCAAACACCCTCTAAATTTGCAACCCTCATGAGTATTTATTAGTGTTTTATCACGTTTCACGATAATGTATTGCCACTACAACGAAATATAATCATATTTTAACAAAATACTGTACAGCCACAACAACAAAAACAAAAATAGAGAAAACGAAAATAGGTCCTACCGGGAGTCGAACCCAGGTCGCTGGATTCAAAGTCCAGAGTGCTAACTACTACACCATAGAACCATCGATGTTAAACGTCTCTTTTAAAAGATATATAAATGTTGAACCGTAGGCAGATGGGGAATTTATTGTTTACTTTTCATATGTTCAAGTAAATTATTAAATTCCTGTTTGTCGAACCGCACAATAAACCATACTTTACAATTTTGTGTTATTATGAAAAATCAACATGTCCCGAATAGCTCGCATAAATGCAAACCATATTTCAGGTACATTTGACTCAAACCATAAATGCAAATGATTTGAGCCGTGTTAAAATTATATATATGAATACCAGTGGGTGGTCGTCTATTGACAAAGCCTTTAAACACTGAATTTTAGAGGGAATGTCTTAGGTTTAAGTCTCACAGACGACATGGATTAAAAAAATTGTTGTTAAAAAATAATATAGATATGAATACATATTAGACATATTATAGAGGGTGCCATTTACCATTGAGATGGTTAAATTTTCAAATAAAAGAGGATGACAATAACAAGATTGTAATATAGTGTGATATAGCTAAAAACTATTGACCTTCAGCACCGTGATGAGAAATTTATACCAAATACCGGAACCGTAGCATACCGATACTGACCAAACATATACGGTATAGTATAACTGATTTTGAATTTAGCTCAATTTCGGTGTTGGTACATGTGATACTATACCGGTTCATGACTTTTAACAATAGTATGCCACACCGATACCGACCAAACATATACGGTACGATATTCGCTTTTTGTTTTAGCAAAATATCGATATTAGTACTATGCAGTACAGTACCGGTACCGATCTCATCCCTATATAAAGCAAAATGGAGTAAAATCAAGTATTTCCCATATCATTCTTTAGCAATTATGTATAATTAAAACTGAAGATTATAGGAGGCTATAATATTACACAACTAAAAAGTAAAAATAAGTTGACATAGGTCACCAAAGTTTTCAATTAGCATCATCATTTACACCAAATATGAGTAAAACGACATTGATGATTCACATACTACTAGACCTAAAATGTAATCATGAATTCATTAAGTAATGAATTTGGAAGGTTTACGCTATTAGTTAAGACTATCGGTATCATAGGGGTTCACTGTTCAACATTAACATTTGATAATTCATATAATCGATCCCGTTTAGCCTTACACAACATAAGATCTGCTCTGGTAACTCCTCTTGTTTGTTTCCCTGTTAAAAACAATTTACCCTTGAATTTTATACTTGGAAAATAGAGAAAAAAAAACATAGCGTACTTTAGAGGTGTGCAAATCGGTTAATTTTCCTAATCGGTTTAGGCGGTTATTTTTAATTTTTTGCTTTAACTGGTTCGGGTATTCACTTTAACCGGTTATTTTCAATTTTTCGGTTTTTTTCCTAGTTAACCGGTACATCAGTTAAAAAACTGGTTCGGGTATTCACTTTAACCCGTAATTACTTTAACTGGTTATTTTCATTTTTTCAGTTTTTTTCCTAGTTAACCGGTACATCAGTTAAAAAACCAGTTACTATCCTAAAAGTGTACAACCAGTTACATACCGCCGGTTTTTTCAACTCCTAACTGGTTATTGGTGTACCGGTTATTAGTTAATAACCGGTTTCGGTTAACAAACAAGTTTTTTTGCCCACCTCTAGCGTACTTGCCGAAGAAACATTGTTCTTATCAATGCCGAAAAAAAACAAAAACAAAAAAGAAAAGGAAAACATTGTACTCGCCTGAATTGTGAGTCCGAAATCCAAGATGCAGTTCTTTAGTCTTTCTTGGAATGCTTCAAATCCTTTTCTTGAAATGTAACTAAATCTGTGCATATCTAAATCAATCTCAAAGTAGTTTACTCCCTGAAAGATAAGACACTAGCGTAAGTGTTGTGTAAGTGCATTAAGAATAATGATATAACGAGTTAAATACCTCATCCTTTACATGATCAACTAAATCACGCTCGTATCAAAATTATGTGTAATGGTAATGTTAATTACCCAGGTAAGTGGTTATATAGCGTTAGTTAATGTGTTAGTTAGTTGCACTTAGTTAAGTGGTTATAAAGAGTTAGTTAATTAGTTAGTTAGTTAGTTGGTTACACTTAGTTAAGTGGTTATATAGAGTTAGTTCGCTAGTTAGTTAGTTACACATAGTTAAGTGGTTAACTAGTTGGTTTAAATATCTAACTTAAGGATATTATATCAAATTTGTAAATTATAAACACAATATTCATATTTCACATATTTCCCTCTTTACTTTCTATCACCATATTAGTTTGGTTTGGTTTATAGAAAAGTTAATACGTAATATTAGTGAGAACACGCTAGAAGTAAGCAGGTTCTTTAATTTTGTAACATTGAATCACAATTTTGTTCTAAGCTTTGGTAACGCATAGGGGTGAGTTGAAAAACTGAATAATGGAACAAATCTGATCGCTTCAGAAACCGATGTTCGGTTATTATTATATGAATACATGTGCATAAATAACCGAATTAACCGAATAGATGTTAAAGCCAACCTTCATATTATTTTAATTCTTATAAATAATATGTTATATGTGAGAATTGTTTGTTACAACCTTTATATATATAACATATTAGTGATACCAATATCCAATACTTACTTGGTAGAACTCATGTTGGGGACGTGAAAGCACGGGTTTTTCGTTGTAAGCATTCATAATCTTCCTTTCGGGTGCACTTAACTGAAGGTCATCTACATTTACAACTCGACCTAATATCTTCAATCGTTCTCGAAATGGTGCTAGTGTATCTAGAGGAAAACCTTTGACTTTTTCCATTTCATCATCAAGTATCCGCTGTTTTAATTTTCAAACCAAATAAATAAATATGTTGACTTCAATTTAAGTATGTAGTAACCATGGTTTTTTACCCTCATATTGTCTTGAAATTGGGATGATAGTTCCTTAGAGTAATTATCAGAGAGTTTGAAGTATAAAACGAAACTCATTCCTTCACCGTCAATTTCACCTTGGAAAAAGGCAGCAGGATATAATGGAACCTATCAAACCGAAATGTTGATATAAGTATAAATCAGGGTTCTAAATATATTATATAAAGTGCAAGAATTATGATCTCAAAAACAATATTGTTACAATGGGAAAATAATTTTACTTGATCAGTTTCACTTGTTTGAGATAAAACATCACCCAAAATGTGGACATTGTTATTTTCCAAAAAAGGATAAAACTTCAGACTTCAGAGAGTAAAATGCCATCTTCGTCCCCAAGGTTTGCCCGGTTTTGCAACTTTCGTCTAAAGGTTTGTTCTTTTCGCATCTGGATCCAAAAGGTTTGAAATCTTGCCATTTTCATCTGACCCGTTAACTCCATCCATTTTTTTAACGTTAAGTCAGGGGTATTTTCGTCTTTTTACCTAGTTACAAATATGTAAAAAAGACGAAAAGACCCCTGACTTAACGTTAAAAAATGGATGGAGTTGATGGGTCGGATGAAAATGGCAAGATTTCAAACCTTTTGGATCCAGATGCGAAAAAAACAAACCTTTGGACGAAAATTGCAAAACCGGCCAAACCTTAGGGACGAAGATGGCATTTTACTCAACTCCAAATCATAGTTATTAAAGACGCTAGGCGCACTCAAGGCGCATAGGCCTCACCTGGGGCCTAGGCGCAAAACGCAAAAAAAGCGAGGGCCTGAGAAAACTAAAGCGCATAATGAAAAAAATTTAAAAATATATTATGTATTAGAAAAAAATACTATTCTTCAAATAAAATAAACAAAGTCAATTATGTAACACTTTATATATTCTAATTAGTACCAAAATATTAGTGTAGAAAAGTAGTTTTCCTTGAATAAAATAGAAATCTGGCTAGAATCTTGTCGGAATTTAAAGAATTTGGCCGGAAACTCTCCGGAATCTAGGAATCTCGCCTGAACCCTGGAGAATTAAAGCGCAATTTCCTCGACTTAAAGCGCAACTGCCTCGCCTGGCCTGAAAAATGGGCCTAGGCGCAAGAGGCGATGGCTTTTAACAACTATGCTCCAAATAATAAGAAGTACCTGGATATTTACAACAAGAATTGGTGGAAGTTCTCCGGAAGAAGGACCAACAATAGGGAGTTCTACAAACCGAGCAATATGATCAACTTTTCTCTGAGATAAAAAGACGTCAACGCCAAAAGGATAATATGCCGCATAATTAGGTGCATGCTCCTTCTTTTTATCCCTTTACATCCAACATGGCACAAGAAAAGAAAATCAATATATTGAGATTAAAATATTTAGTAAGGGGGTGTTTGGAATTCGGTATTCCTGATTCTAAAAGCGTTTATCTGCATAATAAGCATAAGCAGCATACAATAAGCAGTTAGGTAGCTGCTTATAAGACTGTTAATTATTTACCTGAAATAATTTTTCCCGCGTACTCTAAAAATTTGTGGTTCGACATGTGACCAAGAATCAAGCACTTTTTTCTCTGCCGGGCAGAAAGGTACTTGTGAACCAGCTATTGGTCGTTCCAGACGTTTCTTTAAAGAAACTAAAAGAATATCAGTAATAACGTTAAGTTTTGGCATCCGACAACTCGACTCGCTAAAAACAGAAATAAAATAAATGGCCACCTGCCCATCGCAAGTTGTGTTTACCCAGTCCCATTAGTTAGCAGAGTACTGGTGGGGTCCACGGTTAGAAAAAACAGCAAAATAAATGTTTTTGTTAAATACTCACAAATAGTGGTGCTAGGATGTCCATCCTTTAATTTGAATGAAAGTTTATGTGAAATCTTTTTTCTTGTGTTTGGCGGGCTAGAGCTTGATGATCTTCTTTTTTCGATTGACGGAACTGTATTAGCCAAACATGGCAAACAGTTGCCGGGAATCATTCCACAGTCCAACAAACCACTATCCATTCCAGCATTTTCATCAATGGAAGATGATATTTCATCAAGGTAAACGGGTTTAGATTCGTTTGAATGTTCATCTGATTTTAGCCGCAAGTCAATACTTGGCCTAGAGGCTACTTCAGAACCGTTTAGTGACAAAACATCTGCAGGTATATGAAATTAAATTTAGATGCTAGGATAGTAAATAAACGTGTTCTTTGAGAGATGGATTAAAAGACGTAACCATCAAGAACACTATGGAAATCTTCATCACTGCATTCAGATTCAAGAACTGCAACTGAATCATACCAATGCTCGTCTGTGCTACCTGCTAATTCCCACAGTAAAATAAGATGAAATAACTAATAGGTGTGTGTGTCTATACAAAATTCGGTTAGAACTTTACTACAAATCTGTTTTTCGGTTCTTGACCAAAAATTCGTTTTGGATGTCTCAAAATTTCCAGTCAACTACTCTATGCTAAAACTATAAAAATAAATCAAAACTTCAAAATATTGTGTGTAGGGTCGGCAATCGGTTCAGTTAATATGGTTCAAGTTATTTAACCCCACAAACTGAACCAAAAGTTTTGGTTATCCTTATAACCCAAAACTAAACCATCGATTTTTGCTTTGGGTAGGTTAATTCAGTTTATGGTTCGGTTTTGGCTCACCCGTAGAAGTATACATCTGGTGCAGTGAGCATAATACTCAATTGGGCTCGGACCAAACAATTATCGCATGGACAGGGCCAGCCCAAGCCCAGTATTTTGAGGCTTGGGCTTTAGGCCTCCAAATCAATAGGGCCTCCAACTTTAAAAAAAATTATATATGATATTTGGGATGGGTTGAACTTATCTTAACACATACAAAAAATGTATAAAAATACAAAAAAAAAATTTAAATCAACTTCGCCAACAATAAACCTTTTAGTTTATTTTGCCGGTCCCAAGCCCGGGTAAAGGAGGATTTTTCTCAAATAGTGTTTTTTTTTTGGAAAAAGGCCTCAAGTTTTTAATTCGCTTTAGGCCACCAAAATGGTTGAGGCGGGCCTACGCATGGAACGCAAATTTCTTTAAAAAAGTTGCATGTTTAAAGGGTAAAGGAACATGCGCATTCAATATTCCAAAAGCATTGTACTCTAGGCATAGTTTCAAAAAGACCCTGACATCAACAAGTATATATGAAAACAGAGGGGGAGCTGGTAGCGAGCTGGCGGGTGCTTGGCCCCCCTAACCAGCCCAACTTTTTCATACAAATTGTCTTATGGTAAACAAAAAAATATATCAATAGGTCCATTGGTCCACTCATCCACCACCAATTTGTACATACTTAAATTTATGCATGATTTTTATTCTTTCATTTTTTATTATGCAACTTTTGAAGTGGAAGATTATTGGTAGCACAACTTTACTCAAAAACGTGATTTGAGTTCTAGCTTTTAAATAAGTGACCACCAACCAGGAAGAAGCATTCATTGACAGTTTACACAAACTGAATGATTAAACAGGAAGTAAGGGTACATACAAGCCAAGCCCGAGCTCGTCTAAGCTCTAGCTCGGCTAGCTTTGAGCCTTATATATAAAGCTGGAACTCAGCCTTTGAACGATGAATATATTTACAATCTCAACTCATTTACTATTTATCAAATATTTTAACTATTTGTACACAGTTTATAAGACATTGCTTGCAATGGAACGAATTCAATAATTGTACTGATATTTATTTAATCTTTTTTGTAAAAGCATACAGACTACGGAGTACAGACTCTTTGAACTTCGAGTTTATGTAGGCCCCCTTTCCAGTTCAATTATTATGTGGATTTATAACATTTTGAAATAATTACGACTTCAGACTTTATAAATTATAACCAGTACCACAAGTAATTAAATGCAGGCCATAAATTGGATATCAGTTCAGCATTTCAAAAGTATGAGATTCCATAATTCCACACGAAACTTCAAATTACAGTTCTTCAATCTTCATGAAGCATCTTCTATTCGATCATCAGTATCAAAAGCGAACTCACAATCACATCAACTAAGACTACTGATTCAGTGATTCTCAATCTTAGATTCTAATTTATAATCATGCACAGTTAATAACTTCATTAGCTTCAATCAAACACCGAAACACGTAAAGTTTACAATCACAGTTCTACAGTTCGAGGTCATGACTCATGAATCTAGGTTAACAGTGAAAATCGATTTGATAATCACATAAACTCAAACTACTGATTCTCCATCATATCTTCTAATTTATGATCACGCTAGTCAAATAATTCGACCTAAGAGCTTCAATCAAACACCGAAACACGTAAAGCTTTAGAATCACAGTTCTAGGTCACAAATCTAGGTTACCAGCGCTAAAAACTGTAAAACGACTACATGCATATAGATTAAACCGTGATTCACAAACTAGAGATGTTACCTGACGGTGCGAACTTCGATTGATCGGACAAAATAGACGAAACACGTTGATTTGGAGCTTTTTTTCGCTTCCGTAACTTCTTCGCGGATGATTGTATGCGTCCACCGACGCAAGTATCCGGCGACGACAGGCAAGCTCCCATCTCCGGCGACCGGTAGCGTGATCACAGCATGTGAATCGAGATCATGAATGAAACGAGTTGAAGTATAGGTGTGAATATATGAGCATGTGTGAGAGTGATTGTACGTATAGATAGATATTTTGGGGAAAATTCTAGAAATTCAGTGAGAAGAGAGATTGGAAAGAAGAAAAGTCAGTCAAATAAAAGGTTTAGTTCGATAAGAAAGAGATGATGAAAGCATCTTCTATATCGTATGTTTTATATTTGAATAATCAGGATTTTTTTATAATTTTAATTTTTTATTCACTAAAGTAAAAAAAATGAACAAATAATCTATTTGTAAAATATACATACAATCCTTACCCCTATCTTTTTGTTTCGTAACGTAAACAAGTAAATTTATCAAGTATGTTGTGGTGACGTCGAAACATAAAGTGACACAAATTTATACTGTTTAACGAAAACATATTATGCTTGACCTGACTTGCTTCTGAACAAAATTCACGTCGAAACGTAGACCAACTAAAAACGTACATAAAAATAAGCATGAACACGTTTCATATTTGACCCGATTGCGATGGCGCCGAAACGTGAAGTAACTCAATTTTATGTCGTCTAATGAAAATGTATTATATTTGACTCGGCTTGTTTCCAAAGAGATTTTTACGCCAAAACGTAGAAGAACTGAAAACTTACATTAAAATATGCGCAAAAATGTATTGTATTTGACTCGACAAAATTTACGTCAAAACGGAAACCAACTTTAACTTATACCGACACGTATACACATACAAAAGCTCAGGGGGTCAAAATGACATTTCATAAAAATTTTAGAAAGTTAAGAGGGTGTAAATGTGAAAACTAAAAGTTAAAGGGCTAAAGTACAAAAAGACAAAAATAAACAAAAAAAAAAGCAAAAGAGAAAAAGTTATTGTTGCTCCGATGTGACTAGGGTTGTTCATGAGCCGAGCCGAACCGAGCGAATCTTTGATCGTGCTTGGCTCGTTTACAAACCGAACCGAGCGGAGCGGCTCATTTAAAACCGAACCTCAAATCGACCGAGCATTTTTCGAGCAAAAAATATTCCGAGCGAGCGTCGAGCGAAGTTCGAGCAATTTGGGCAAACGTATCACCCGATTTGCTGAGAGATATAGTGACAATGTTGGGTCTCAAGTTTTTATGTCTTTAAAACAAGCACGTTTCATTGCATAATATTTTTTTATGAATAACAATGTTGTAGCCGACAAGATGATGATCATAATGCACGGACAATGTCTTTAAAAACAAGCACATTTCATTGCATAATATTTTCTTATGAATAACAATGTTGAGGCCAACGAGACGATGATCATAATGCACGAACAATATCTTTAAAAACAAGCACATTTCATTGCATAATATTTTCTTATGAATAGCAATGTTGCAGCCGACGAGACGATGATCATAATGCACGGACAATGACGATGACGTTGAGAGCAGGAGACGATCGACTTAGGGTAACTACATGAAACATTGAGACGATGAGCAAACTGTCGTTTATCGGTTTAGGGTTTAACTATTAGATTTGATATTAATTTTTTATTGGCGTGGTTGAGCTAGTACATATAAATATAGTTGTAAATTTGTATATAATGGACCAAAATCTAGTATAGTGGTATGTATAAAATTATAAATTCAATTTATATTTAAGTATATATGTATGTGTAATGTGTGTATATATATCGGTGTGTGTATATATGTATAATTTATATTTGTGTATATACATGTATATGTATATGTATATGTATAGGGCCAAGATCATTTCAGAACCATAAATATTTACAGAACTCGCAGAACTCTTAATAAACAATCTTTTTATTTATATATTTTTATGTTTAGGATAATTTTATCATTTATTATGTATATTTTTACGATTACATACATGTTAAGAGTAATTTTATCATTTTTTATATGTAATTTTATAATTACACATATGTAAACTAGTTTTTTTTACATATATATAATTAGTTATGACACATATATATAATTTTGGCAATTAAACTTATGTAAACTACTTTTAACATGTATGTAATCAAAGAAATACATATAATAGATGATAAAAAGATCCTAAATACAAAAAACTTATATATAAAATGATTGTTTATTAGGAGTTCTGAAAGTTCTGTAGTTATTTAGAGTTCTGAAATGAACTCAACCCTGTATGTATATGTATATGTATATGTATATGTATGTGTATATGTATACTAATTAAAAATAATAATTCGAGTCGAACCGAGCAGACCTTTGCTCATGCTTGACTCGTTTACAAATCGAACCAAGCAGAGCTGTTCGTTTACAACCGAGCGTCAGATCGAACGAGTATTTTCCGAATGAGCGTCGAGCGAGCGATTTGAACCGCTCTAGATGTGACGGACCTTTCACTAACCCAAGTTGTCTTTTAATAATATTTGTAATAAAATTATAATATAATTATAATTATAGTGAAAATTTTTAAAAAGTAGTTTTGATGTAAAATATTAGATTTTTAAAGTTCATCTCTTTTTTATGTTAAATTCAAGATCTCCCAATGCAAATAATGATACATGGTTAACGCAATTAAACTTTAGCTTAAAATGAACTAAAAGTAGATTTGAATTGAAAGTTTAGACTCGTAGTCGAATCATGTCTTCTAAGTGTTCGTTTTAGCACATGGCCGACGAATGAAGTCAATATATGTGGGCTTTTATTGGTTTTTGTCCTTTTAGCCTAGTCGACTCGATATATACGTGCTTATTTTAGATGTTAGCAACTGAATTGACGGCACAATCAATTTTTTATTTAGTTAGTTGGTCTTTTTCGGATTAATTAAATGTAGGTATCCTCGTATAACTTTAGAAAATGCATTAAAAGAAGGGTACTAATTTTTTTTTTTTTTTTTTTTAAAGGAGAACTTCATTAACCACGGCTCGAAGAGTCCTCAAAGCAAGGACCTACGAGCAAAAAACAAGCCAAACAACATCAGTCCAATGGACAAATACACCAGTTCTTCCAATCGACATTTTTAAATCTAGACCTATTACGTAACCAAAAAAACGACGTAGATTTAACAACTTCCACAATCTCTATAGGTCTCCGGCTTTTGTTGCTGAAAATCCAATTATTTCGCTCGTTCCATAGCACCCACATGGCAGTGTAAACGTTGCCGCGCAAAATGAACCTCTTGTCTTTAGGCCGAGTATGAGACTCCGAAGCTTTAAGCAGATCCATAACATCGAACGCATAACTATGATCCATCCGGCACCAAGCTTCTATACGGAACCAAACCTCTTGAGAAAAAATGCAACCCGTGAAAAGGTGCAGTGTTGTTTCCGGAACCTCCTGACAAAGACCACAAGCCGTTCGATGGATGATCACTCCTTGCTTGATAAGCTCCGTAACTGTTGGAAGACGATCTCTCGCAAGCCTCCAAACCATGATTTTGCATTTAAGGGGTACCCAAGTCTTCCAATTTATCAAAGAACTATTATCTCCAACATCACTGTTCGATAACAGGCCTCTAGCCGAAGACACTGTGAGTCTACCATCCTTTTCTAACTTCCATTTCCATAAGTCTCTACCACCCCTCCAAGAAAATTCATGAATGTCATTAAGAAGTTGAAATAATTCGGTCGCCTCCTCATTCGAAGAAGGGGGAGCACGTCATTCCCACTGCATGATTTTGGAATTATTGAGCCAAAGAATACGTTGAGAGAGAGAGACCACAGCCCATTTGTTCCTGTCAAGCCGAAAGAGGTTCGGGTATATTACTCTCAGGGGAGCTTCTCGTAACCAAGTATCACCCCAAAAATGTATAGAGTGCCCATCACCTAGTTCTCCAACAAAAAAGGAGTTAAGAGACGTCCCGTTTGGCGTTTTTTTCTCTCCTATTTTAACAATATTTTTCCAACACCCGTTCAATGACACATTACAAGGAAGCATCGTCCACGGCCTACTCGAGCCATGACATCCCCGAATAACCTTCTTCCACATGGTGTTATCTTCTTGTTTGAATCTCCATGTCCATTTTAGTAATAACGCTTCATTCACATCTTGTAACTTGGACACTCCCAACCCACCCTTATTTTTTGGTTTAGTGACAACATCCCAAGCCACCCAAGGAATCTTTCTCTCTTCGCTAGCACCCGCCCATAAGAATCGCCTCATAATGGTCTCAATAGAATCAATCACCGCCTTGGGAGCCTTGTAAAGTGAAAAATAATATACCGGTAAACTTTCGAGCACCGACTTAATGAGAGTTAAACGCCCACCTATAGATAAAGTTCTCGCTTTCCAAGAAGATAGCCGGTTTCTAACAACTTCCACCACCGGCTCCCAATTACAAATGCGTGTCATCTTCGCCCCCACTTGAATGCCAAGGTAAACTTTCGAGCACCGACTTAATGAGAGTTAAACGCCCACCTATAGATAAATTTCTTTAACTTGTTAAAAAAATGTAGTATATATTTTTTAAATAGAGTATGGTCCAAATTTATTCTTCTTGTTTATTATATTTTGATACTTACTGTAATACGTTTGTAATATTATATACTAGGTTATAACCCCGTGTAAATACACGGGTTAAATAAATAAATTTTATATACTAAATAATAAAACAATATATCTTTAAAAATCTCATTTATTGCACGGGTTTGAATAAATGTAATTTTATTTATTAAATAATAAAAAGTTATATTATAAGAACAATATTGTACGGGTTGAATAAATGTAATTGTATATACCAAATAAAAAACTTATATCTTTAAAACCACGTGTATTATTGAATAAATAAATTTTATATACTAAATAATAAAAAATATATCTTTAAAAACCTCATTTATTGCACGGGTTGAATAAATGTAATTTTATATACCAAATAATAAAAAAATTACATCTTTAAAAATATGTGTATTACACGGTTTGAATAAATGTAATTTTCTGTACTAAATAATAAATATATATATATATATATATATATAGGGGGCCACTAGAATGAGAACCACCACGAGTTATGAGAACCGCGAGAACCAAGTGCCACGGAGGGCCGTTGACCACGAAATTTTTTTTACACCTAGATCCGTATATTTTAAGACCGGGTGTAAATTTTGGGTTCAAACGGCGCGCCCGAGGGGGTAGTTTTTTACGCCCAAAGTTTGGGTTTTTTTATTTTTTTTTTTACCAAACTTTGGGCGTAAAAAACTACCCCCTCGGACGCGCCGTTTGAACCCAAAATTTACACCCGGTCTTAAAATATACGGATCTAGGTGTAAAAAAAAATTCGTGGTCAACGGCCCTCCGTGGCACTTGGTTCTCGCGGTTCTCATAACTCGAGGTGGTTCTCATTCTAGCGGCTCCCTATATATATATATATATATATCCTTAAAAAACCTTGTGTATTATACGAATTGAATAAATCTAATTTTATATATCAAATAATAAAAAAAATTATATCTTAAAAAGCCTCATGTATTACATGGGTCGAGTATATGTAATTTTGTATAGTGAAAATAAAAATATTTAATATATTAACACAAAGTTTGGTTTTCGTGATAAAAATAGATTATTCTGTTGTTGCAAAATTGTTAACGAAGTCTCAATAAATTCAACCCTTTATTTAAAACTTCGTAAATGTATAAATGATAAATAATATTAGTTAATTTTATTTTAAGTTTCGTAAAATCTATTTGATACCAAACTAAACAAAGTGTTCAAGTGTATAGTTAAGATCAAATTAGATAATTAAGTTTGAATTTGAAGTAAATAGATAAATATAAAAGTAATAATTAATTCAAATAAATAATATTATAAATTATAAGAAGATCAAAATTATATATTCAACTAATTTATGTCTCTACAATATATGTACACATGATACAACGAGAAACACATACATGGCTAATCACGTAATATGCTAAGTTTTTTGTAATTAAAAAAATATATCAATACCATACTTAATTTAAAGAAATTAAAATGTTCGTTTTTTATAGTAAGGATTACATTTGTTGTTAAAAAAATTATACAACTCTTTTTTTTTCTTTCTTAAAAGCAGGTTTGATTTATTTAAAATTGTACAACTCTTGAAATTCATTTGATTTCTTATTTAATTTTTTTCTTTCTTAAAAGCAGGTTTGATTTATTTAAAACTGTACAACTCTTGAAATTCATTTGATTTCTTATTTAAAATTGATTATTTATCAACCATTTATGAAAGAAAGGACTGATAACCCCACTTTGACTGATCATTATCTCACCAGCGTGAACGTGCGGCTGTTTGTGTCGTGGGGTCACGCTGCTTCTATTTACAGTTTTGTTTTTCTTTTGCTGTTTTTGTTTTGGATTAAGCATCACTTTTGGATTAAGCCGTAAAATATTCTATTTTCCTCACAAAACATTATATTATATTGAGTAAACTGCTATTTTGGTCCCTGTGGTTTGGGCACTTTTGCCATTTTAGTTCAAATCTCAAACTTTTTACATCTGGGTCCCTGTGGTTTGCATTTTGTTGTCATTTTAGTCCAAAAATCAAAATCTCTTATTTTTGACTGTTTTAATATCCCTTTTTTGTTTTTATCTGAAGGGGTAGTTTGGTCATTTAATTTTCATTAAAGCAATTCATTTAATAAAAAACCCCCAAATATAAAAACCCCCAGATCATCATCATCTTCAACCTCAACCCCCTGATCATCATCATCTTCAATCTCTGCACCTCAAAAAACTCAAACACCACCACCACCTCCACCATCAAAACCCACCACAACCTGCAACTACCTCCACCACCATGAGCTTCCAACAGATTCAACAGTGTCAAGTCAACATTCAGCGACAAACCTTGTTGTGTCGGTCGCCAAGCACCACCACCTGCCACCACCACCCCCCTCTCGCCGCCAAGCACCACCACCTGCCACCACCCTCTCGCACCCCCTGCAACCACCGCCCAACTACCCAACCCCACCCCTACCCCTTTTCTTCTCCGACTTCACTTTTCAGTTCTATTTGGTCTGCTTCTTCATCCCTCCTTCCTTCCCTAAACTGCTTCTCTCTCCTAACTCCCTCTCTCTCTCCATCACTTCTCTCTCTGAGTTCAAAACCTAAAATCAACAACAAAAAAAAACCCTTTCTCTCCTCACTCTCTTTCCATCGCCTCTCTATCTCTTTATCTAAACCTAAAATCAAACAATGCAGACAACACATGACCTGCATCTTTCTATTAACCTCGTTAAAAGGCCGATTTACAAATAATTCAAATCCTTTATCTGCCTCTTTCCATCTCAAATGAATCCAAATTCGTTAAAATCAAGAAACAGAAAACTAATTTGATAACTGAAACCTTAACCTTGATTCTTAAATCATCATCTTTCTGCACCTGAATCGATACTAATCGCATCAAATCCATCTCAAAACAATCTGATCTCGTGTAAAAGGCCGATCTGTAAACAGTATCCTTCATCGAGGTTCTATAAACAATCTGTAAAAGGCCGATCTGTAAAAGGCAGATGTCGGTTCTCATCACGGTGGTGGTGGTGTTCGACAGAGAGGAGAGAGAGAGATGGGTGTTTGGAGAGAGAAAGAGAGAGTGTGTGTGTGCAGAGGAGAGAGAGAGAAGAGATAGATGGTGGTGTTGGCGGCAGTGGGATGGTGGTGGTGGGGATGATGCGGTGGTGGGGGTGGTGGTGGTGGTGTGGTGGTAGTTCAGATAAGAGAGAGAGCTGCAGATGTATGATGCGATGATGAAGATGAACTGCAGATGTATGTGTGTATATTAATATATATATATATATTAATTTTTGAATTAAGGAAATGTTAAATGAAAAGCAAAATGACCAAAATGCCCCTGAACTAAAAGACAAAATAGGAGGTTGCAACAGTAAAAAAATAGGGTTTTTAAATTTTGGACTAAAATGGCAGCAAAATGCAAACCACAGGGACCCAGATGTAAAAAGTTTGAGATTTGAACTAAAATGGCAAAACTGGCCAAACCACAGGGACCAAAATGGCAGTTTACTCTATTATATTAATTAACTATATAACTATCTATATCTATAATATAATATAATATAATATAATATAAATATTATGAATATTATTTTCATTTTTATTGTTTTCTTGACTAGGTGTAATAAAACACACAACAAAATATTTTTTGGTATCGTAAGTTATAGCGAGTGTCAGTATGGTAATGGTACCATGATAAACCGAACTGATATCGATCGAACATCAGTACCACTACGTATCCATTTTTATGATTTTCGATCTATGTAAAACACGTGCTGGTATCCCCTTGAGCATAACCCTTTTCGTTTGCTATACCAAGTGTTGAGACGTACATACCAAACCGAACCAATAGTGATCGAATGCCCGCTTATACGGATACGGCATGTAACATATAATTTTCATATGGAATCTTATGCAGATAGGAATTAAGCAACGAATATACTTTACTTGAAATATTTATCCAAATACGAGTAATAACACATGATATATATATATATATTTTTTTAGAAGGTTTATGGGGATACCAAGTAAACACAAAACTAGCATAACATGAAATTTGTACTTTAGTGGGTTTTAGGCTAGCCTAAATTAATTTGGCATAAATTCGAGTTAGTTTCAGATCAAAAATCATGAACAAATTTGATTAAAAAAGTCATACGTGAAACCCATTATTATTATTATTATTATTATTATTATTATTATGTTAAAAGTTAAAGTGGTTGAGAATTTTATGTTGTTATAAAAAAACTTTATATTGGCGAGATGATTAAAAAACCAACTAAATAAATATTAAAAGTTATTGGTGAGATGATTAAAAAACCAACTAAATATATATTAGAAGTTAAACTGGTTGAGAATTTGATGTTGTTAAAAAAAAAAACTTTATATTGGTGAGACCATTAAAAAACCAAAAAAATAATTTACAAACATTATTATTCATAGTAGGTGAGAAAACGAGTAATTGAAGCAAGTCAAAACAACCATTTAACTACCGATTTTGGTTTCGTTTAGACTTGACTCTCGAGCCTTGTGAGTGATGTGAAACAAGGTGTAGGGATCACAAGTTTTTTTTAGACAAGACCAATCAATAGTCGCTATTTTTGGAAGGAAATGTTATTTCTAAAATTTAATATTTTTTTTTTGAACGGTTAATTTCTTTAATCCACTGTCGTCTGTGGGACTTGAACCCAAAACCTCCCCCTTCCAACCTAGGTGTTTTAAAGACTTTGTCTTTGCCAATGAACCACCACCCCATTGGTTCTAAAATTTAATATACTTTTTAGAGTAAACTGTCATTTTGGTCCCTGTGGTTTAGGCACTTTTGCCATTTTAGTCCAAATCTCAAACTTTTTAAATCTGGGTCCCTATGGTTTCACTTTTATTGCCATTTTAGTCCAAAATTAAGAGTAAACTGCCATTTTGGTCCCTGTGGTTTCACTTTTATTGCCATTTTAGTCCAAATCTCAAACTTTTTGGAACAGTAAAAAAAAGGGGGATTTTGAATTTTGGACTAAAATGGCAATAAAGATGAAACCACAGGGACCCAGATTTTAAAAGTTTGAGATTTGGACTAAAATGACAAAAATGCCCAAACCACAGGGACCAAAATGGCAGTTTAACATCTATACAATCTTTAACGTTTAACATCTATATCTTAAAACTATACAAAATACCAATTTCTCTATATTTATTTTAATTGTCATTCAATTAAACCACCCACTGTTTTCCATCGTTAAAATAGAAAAGGTTATTGATAAAATTTGTAATAAAAACACATTAATTATCGTTAATTTGAGATTAATCTTGCCACGATTTGCTTCATTTTGTCAGGTATATACCATGACATGTTATTAAGTTTGATATGGTGTATTGTAGCCAATGATTAAAACTTTGATCACTTGTAATTCTTAACAATAATTAGATAACTATTTTTTATTTTCCGTCGATACAATGTTTTGATAACTTGTCATTAATACTCTATTTATTTTCTAGAATATTAGTATTTTTAGGATACACCAATTTTTATTTATACCTTTTACAATGTTTTCATGGTATATACAATATTCTGTGATGTTAGAAGCCTTGGACATCTTTGTGAGCTACTTATCGTTAACTTTTGTTGTTGGCGGAACTTGAATATTTAAATGAAGATGCCAAAAATATATGTTTGATTGAGACTTTTGAAGAGGACCAACTAAATAGAGTTGATATTTTTCAATGATTATGAGTTAAACTTACACTTTTAAGCTTGAAAATAAGAGAAACTGGGCCTCTATATTGTTGCTTAGTCTAACTTAACATGCCACACTTATATATATATTTTTATAAAGAGTAAAATGCACGGATAGTCCCTGTGGTTTTGCAAAGTTTCAGCTATAGTCCCCAGATTTTGGAAATTACACTCATAGTCCCTGTGGTTTGACCGTTTGTTACGCGGATGGTCCCTGGAGTGGATGGGGGTTAGTTTTCTCAGTTAAGTTGGTGTAAAATGACTAAAATACCCTTAATATAAAATAAAATAAAATAAAGGATATATATACATCTCTTATTCCCCTCTCTGTACCGCCATTAACACCAACACCCCACCTGATTAGTGATTACTTCCACCAGCCACCACCTCCACATCCCTGTGACCACGCCACCACCTCAACCTGACCACCTTCACCAGAAACCACCTACACATCCCTTCAAATCCCCAATTCTTCAAACCCTAATTTACCCTCAAATCCCCAAAGTTTCACATATCTCTGATTCAAATCATGGCAGCCAGCAGGAGCAAAATCACAGGTAGGTTGATGGCGGAATGGTGGCGACAAGGAAGAAGGGTTGTAGTGGATGGATCTGATTTGTTCATAGGGTTTCCACCACCACCACCACCTTCAACCTTCACAACAACAATCGACAAACAAAAATCAAAATCAAGCAAATCATCACTACTTATACACACAACATACAGATTAACTACGAGATTAACAAAATAGCATGATTCAGATGAAGGGGAGGGAGTTGAACGTTGCTCCACTGTTCACATCGCCGTACAAATCATCACTACTTCTCTCTCTCTCTCTCTACAGTACTCTCTCTCCTCTTTCTTCGCACCAGGGGTCCTCGCCGGAACCAGAGCCACCGCAGACGACGACGGCACAGCCGTCGTCGCTCTTCGTCTGCCGCCGTCGTTCAATCGAGCAGATGGGGGGGGGGTATCAGCGATGAAGGAGGTGGTTGGGTCGTGTGTGGCCAGGATAACAACCGGCGTTGCTCCGGTTCGTCGCCAGAGGTGAAAGAACTAGGGGAGAGATGAAGGGGTTATTGGTTATGGTGGTGAAGATGTTTAGGGTTTCTCTAATCTTGAAGAAGGAGCAGAACTGAGGAGTCTGGTTGGGTGTGCGTGTGTATAGATCTGAGTTTAGTGAGAGACGGTGGTGGTGGTTTTTAGTGAGAGAGAGAGAGAGAGAGAGAGAGAGAGTAGAAAGAGAGATACATATTGATCAGTAAGTGTGTGTATATACATACATATATGTTTTATATATTTAAATACTTGATTTGTTTATTTTATATTAAGGGTATTATAGTCATTTCACACCAACTTAACTGAGAAAACTAACCCACATCCACTCCAGGGACTATCAGCGTAACAAACTGTCAAACCACAGGGACTATGAGTGTAATTTCCAAAATCTGGGGACTATAGCTAAAACTTTGCAAAACCACAGGGACTATCCGTGCATTTTACTCTTTTATAAATATAAACTTTACGGCCCTAAACTCAGATATTAAAAAAAATCAAATTTAGGAACTTCCATGAAACGATGTATTAACTTGCAATAAATGAGAACATAAATGAGGCACTATTGACATTATCAAACCAAGTACTTCATGCGTTGTCATAGCCAATACATCATGCATAGTCTTTCAATTTCTATTGTAGTATTGCAAACTTGTAGTTGACGATAGGGCATTTGCTATAGATTGGCCATTTATCTCCCTGCAAGACAATTTCTTTAAGAAAGTGTTTTTGCCACATAAAAAGTAAAAAAAATCTGCTATCACAAATATTACTAAGACTAAGAAGTGTGGAGGAGGGTAGACCTGAGAGGATGTTTCGCCACGTAGTTGTCCATATAAGTTGGTGTGAGGTTGAGCCTAAAGGGAATGAACCTAGGGTGTGGAGATGGGCCTTATATATATATATATATATATATATTATATATATATATATATATATATATATATATATATAGAGAGAGAGAGAGAGAGAGAGTATGTACAATTTTGCTTAACGTACGCTGCGTATGCTGTGAAGATATAACATGCGGATATTGGATTTACAACAAGCGGATTTGTGTTTGGAGAGGTAAGTCCACATGTGTATATAAGAAAAAGAAAGTCCGCATGTTAAAAACAGAAAAAATCGCATGCAGAAAAGTATAAAGAATCGCATGTTAAGAAAATAAAAGCCGCATGTTGATAAAAAATAATTCAACATGTTAAGGAAAAAACCCGTATGTTGAAACTGCTGAGCGTATGTTAAGCAAAATTGTACGTTAAACAGCCCCTATATATATATGTGTGTGTGTGTGTGTGTGTGTTTGTGTATGTGTGTGTGTATGTATGTATGTATGTATGTATGTATCTATCTATCTATCTATACTATAAAAGGAGTTTAGAGCATGACCTCACTTTGCTTATGTGTCATCTTCTTAGATATGCCACATTGGATGCCACATAGACTCCGCTGATGTCATAACACTGATGTCATAAATCCGAATTTTATTTTAATCTAAAAGTATATACAAATCAGTTTTTTAAATTATTCAAATATAGATTTGGCTCCATTTTCAAAATTTGGAAACCCTCTCTCTCTCTCTCTCAAATACAAGCTGACTTTATTTTCAAAAATTCAAGCTTTAATTTCAAACCTGCATATCTCTCTCTCTCAAATCTTCAACAAACGTACATCATTCTTCCTCAATTCAAACCCTAACTTCCCAAATCTTCAACAAACGTACATCATTCTTCCTCACTCTATCAACAACAACAACAACAACAACAACAACACTTGTATCAGTTCCTCTTCATCCAAATCCACAATTCGTTTCAGATATCCAAACCCTAACCGTCGGCGTTCAGCTATCTCTTCTTCAGATGATGCAGCTGCTTCCGGTTCCGTTTCCTCCGGTGATAACGCCACCAGGTCTGTTTAGTGTTTATGTATCAACGATTGTTTTGGTTTTAGAATTTATCTGTTGTTTATGTTTAGAATTTATCTCGTAGAGGCTCTATTGTTGATTTGATGTATGTTTTTTAGATCAATAAAGTTGAGTAATCTTGCTCTGAGTAATTGTGAATTTAGAAGGTGAATGGGGTGATATGTTTACGAACAAAAATAGGGGATATTTAGGTACATGTTGATACACTAAGTAGATTGAAACCAGATTATGACATAATCATGTAGAAAGCTCATCCAAACCAGTTAATTTTATGACATAACCATTACTTTGTGTTTGAACTATGCTCTATTTTTGTAGTGGCGGGATCATTTAGTTGGATCACTTAGGGAAATGAAAGCTGGTGATTTGCTGAAGAAGCTCTTTAGCAAGTTCTTAGGGGTAATTCACTTTAATCAGTGAAATCTCACTTTAATCAGTGTTGAATTCAGACCACAGACAGATCTGTTGAAACGAGGGTTTTGTTTTCTGTCATAAAAATCTGCCTTGATGTCTTTGCTTAATTAGGGTTTTGTTTAGTATCTACCTGTTTGGCTACACTATATATTAAGGTGAAAATTAAAGATTTTAGGGTTCTGAAGTTATTTTTATTGAAATCTTGATGAATGAATTATATGTATTGAAATGTTAGGATTAAACTGTAGAAGAATCTGAAATGAATTATATGTATTGAAATGTTGGGATCCGTGGGTTTCAAATGTTAATGATGTTTTATTAATACTATCTTGGATTCTTTAGCAGAACGTTTGGTTGGATAAAGGCACAGGAAAAACTTGTGTGTTAATATCTTCCAATGGGTTAGTAATAACCGGTATCGATGATCGTAGATAATGGAGCTGGATCTCTACCGAGGAATCTAGGTGAAATTTTGCATCTTTAGAGATATTTTTAATTGAATATATTATGTTTGTGATATTTTTGTATTTGTGGTTCATGCATACCTTGAAAAAAATATATATTGTGGCCTAAAATCACAAGAAATGATTACGATAAATGACAAACGAATTGGATTTTTCATTATTGATATCTAGATTCTGTTCGGTATGCATGTGTTCAGCAGATTTGGTGGTTTGAAGTCGACGGTGAGGTGGAGTTTCCTTTTCCATGTGGGACCTACACCCTCTACTTCCGCCTACAGCTCGGGCGGTCAGGCAGGCGAGTCTGCAACTCAGACCATGTCCATGGCTGGGATATAAAGCCCGTGAAGTTCCAGCTCTCAATTTCAGATAGTCAAAAGGCGACGAGTCAATGTTATTTGTCGTCCGATTCTAGAACAGCGGAGTCAATGATGAAGACGACAGCGATGCTGAACTTGACAGCAAGGTATCACCTCCAAACTCACCACTTATCGTCTTTTCTTTGCCCTATTGTCCACTGTCCTCATTGTTGTTATTTTTAGGTTGTTGCGTAAACAAAAGTTGCTTTTACGGTACTTACACAAACAAGTATGACCCGTTATATTCAGTTTTTATTTGAAATTATTTACATTCTACATACGGAACAGTTGGCATAGAGAATGACAAAAGACAGCTCTTATTTATACAGTTGGAAAGAATATTTAGTTTTGACCCAAATGGTTGGTAATTGCAGAACTTCTGCGGGAGAACAAGAGAATGATAGATAAATCTATTAGAGAAATAGAAAGAGAGAGGCAAGGTTTGCAGACGCAAGAAAAGAAACTAATCGTAGAAATCAAGAAAATTGCCAAACAAGGTCAAATGGTAAGCTTATTTCTTTCATTACTTGCTCATAAATTTGCAATATTGAGTTTTGTTTTTTCGGTTTATTCCTTCCTAATTTCAGGACCCACTTCATTGATTCGTCTAAAATTAGCTGCTCGTATTATTTATTTCACGTATATTTCCCAGGGAGCTGTTAAGGTGATGGCGAAGGACCTTATCAGAACACGACACCAGATTGAGAAGTTTTACAAGCTCAAATCCCAAACTGCAGGGTGCATCACTTCGAATTCAGGTACAGTTATAGGAAAGACAAATTATATATTATAAAAAGGGAGTGTGTGGACGGCTGGACGCTTTGTTTTTAAAAATCGCGCTTAAGCGCAAAGAGCTGTGCCTTGTGTAAGAATTTCTTATTATGTATTATATGAAATAAGCATATAATTGTTTAGGTGTATCTGATGTAGTGAAGAGGTGTATGATGTGCTTTATTCAGATCCTTTATTTCATTGTACTCTTGCATTTTACTAAATTCATGATACTCAATTAATGCATAGGATTGGAATTAAGTTTCTTTCTTTTTTTTTTGTTGGTCTTAATCCCTGTCCTAAAATTTTACTAACCAGACTAACCGAATTATAACTTTAACCTAAATGCGATTCGACAGTTTCATTGGCTGTTTCAAGTACCTGAGATGAAATATTTATGTTATTCTAGACAAACTAACATCTTTACTATTTATAAAAGGAGCTTAGAAGCTGACCTCACTTTGATTGCGTGTCATGATATTAGGTATGCCACATAGGATTCGATGACATCATAAATCCGACCTTTCTCCATGACATCATAATTCAGATTTCATCTTAAAGGTATGAACCATCACATTCAAAACATTAAATATTATTAATCTTGTCTTTGTTGATTTTGACCATATTTGCCCTTTGAATCTAGCGATGGAGGTAGAAGACAGCTGTGTCATTACTCATGTTCAAGATAAGCTCTTTCGTGTTCATGTGAGCAAGAAGAGAGGAAGACACAAAGGAGGTGTGAAACATAGTTCAGATGATACAGGTTCAGGTGTCAAATCCGTATCATGTGAACTGTGTTTGACACATCCTTTGTGTCTTTCTCTCTTCTTGCTCACATGAACACGAAAGAGGTTATCTTGAACATGAGATTATCTATTAAGGGAGCTTAGATAATGACATAGAATTGGCTACGTGTCAACTTCTCAGGTATGCTATGTAGTCCTCGCTGATGTCATAATTACGAAACGGTATCCTTTAGTGTTGTTTTCGCTAAAGTTTGAAACGGTGTTGTTTAGTGTTACTCTACCTTCATGGAAAGTCCAAGGAGCAGGTATAATTTTAAATTTTGCCTTCAAATTCTTTCTAACAAAACAATAGAAATGTTGTTGATTATTTGATTTTTTTTTTCATTTTTTGTAGCTATGACAAGGTTTAAAGCTATTGAATGGCTTGAAAGTGTAGTTAGGCCATTGGAGATACCAAAACAACCATCAAACTTTTTGATAGGTCAAAGCTTCATGTTTCCAACAACTAATGGTTGGTCTATCGTAAAGACTTCTGGTATGTATCTTAAGCATAAACTTTATATTGTCATTCATGGTGTAAAACAATGTGATTAGAGTAGAAGTTCAACATTGCTATGTTGTAACTTAGTTTCAGTTTGAATCTGTTTGTGTGTTTCCGAGGGCTTTTTTAAGCAAGGCGCATAGTATAAACTCTAACTTTTGGGTGTTGTAGACTGTTTTAGGTTGATTTCTAGGATTATTTAGGTTGAAGGTAGCCTTCATTAGGGTTTTTATTGTCATCTTTTTGCTGTAAATTAGGACGAAAATCATCTTAAATGACTACACGGTTGTTTTCCTCATTTTACCTCAACATGGTTTCATAAAATTACTTTCTTGCCTGTTATACGTCTTTTTCTAATCTCAGGGCTATAAAATTATTTTCGTGTTCACCTTCGTTTGCTATCAAAATATGTTGTTAAATAACCGAACATATATTAAAAGATATAAACTTGAGTTTATAAGACTAGCATATTGAGTGCTGCTGCCACCAATGGACTTTTCGACTTTACCCCTAGAATATATACAACATAGCAAACAATCTTGTATAAATTAACTGTCATGTAAGTACTTAATCTTGTATAATGTGCACATCATGGTCAGATACAGGACAAGGCAGAATTGTTCTTTGAATTCTGTTCATCAAGTTTTTGATTAAATGCCTAATTAAGTTTTGATTCTGCAGGAGAGCTGGGAACGACCGGAAGTTGTGGTGGCTGTGTGACCGAGGTATAATCGAATTGAAGTTTGTAGAAGTAATTTTATACATCAGCTTGAAAAGGTACTTAACTTTCGTTGAATTGAAGTTTTTCATAGATCTTAACTATTCATATGATCACCATCAAATGTAACTAACAAAGAATCAATAAAATGCTAATAAAACATTAGAATCAATTGATCAAACAACTACACTTGAGTCTGTAAGAGTACCATATTGAGTGCTGTTGTCCCTAATGTAGCTTTTGACTTTAGCCCCAGAATATCTACAAGTACCAAATAATCTTAATTTAATTAAAATTAAGGAAAAAGTTACCCGTGTTTGTTGAAACTGTTTCGCTTCCAAAATTGTTAAAGTCAGCACATAAATGAACATTAAACAGATCATCCATGGTACCAAACAACAATGTTAAGAAACAAAATTTAGATGAAATATTTTCTAATTTATCGAAAATGGAAGACCGTCTCTTTATCTTCAAACTCATGAAAAGATGTAAAACTAAACTGTGATAAAAAAAATAATACTTATAAAATATGAAGTATTAAGAAAGTAGCAATTACATATAAAAAAGAAAACTAATCAGAGACATCTAACTCTAATTGCAAGAATCAAGGAACTTTAACTTCAACTCCATGGAGCACTGAACCTCTCTGTGTATCTCATTGATCTTTCTCATGAACTCCAGATCTCTTTCTCCACATTCTATATTACTCGCAACACACAGGTCACGAACGGAAGTAGTCGGCATTGCCCTCAAGTCCCTCGAAACTTGGTCTCTTGTCAGCAGACCAAGTTCCAGTCCGTTAAAACACCTCTTCAACTCTTGAAGAGTAGATCTATCAGCCAAAACTTGGTCTTCGATTTGTTTAATAAAGCGTTGCTTGAAATCGTCAGATTTTGCAGAAGTATATGACTCCATTCTAATATATTTATAAGAACAAAGGCAAAACAATAATAGTTGCACTTTTGTTTCACTGAATGAATCTGTTTTGATGAAAAAAAAAATTATTGGCAATGCTATTATATACTATATGTAACAGGCCAAAGGTCAGCTTTAAAGGCAAACATTAAATTAACATTTATACTTAAAAACCATGTACATTTAATGATTTAAGAGTAAAAAACGTGTATATGGGAATTGCCTGTTCAGTTATCCTATTAAGCATTTTAATGCAAAACCTTTGAAAAATGAGTTTTCATGGGAAAACAAGTAAAATTAAATATGTAGAAAACCAAGGAACAAATTTGAAACCTTCAAAAAAAGGTTATCATAATTAGGAGATGTCTCTTCATTTTCTCTATCAAAGATTTTAAACACTATAAAGCATCATTATTATTTTACTTGAAAACATCAACACTTCAGTTTAAAAAAAAACATTCATCCTAAAACAAATTGTCCAAAAACACTTACATTCTTCCTAAATGGCAAGGAAAACCTTCTACCACTGGTCCGATACCACTGATCTTAAAATTGAATTTTCAACCTGGTCACTCCAAGAACAAAGAAACGCTAAAGAACTCAACCAAAAAGTTGCTATTGTTAGTGATAAATATTATAAGCAAACCTGGAGTAGCATTGCACTGCTAGATGAAGTTGCCTCTTCTACTCCAACAGAGTTTAAACAAAAAGCAGAAGAGTTTATTACAAATTTGCTGAAACAGGATCAGAAGACCTGTGATATGCTAGCTGATCTACAAATTAAAACAAAAAACGAAATTGCATGGAAGAAGGCGAGAGAACGAGATATTCTATTAAGTGTTAATTGTAATGTTTAATTTTTAATTTTTATTATTTTTCTAAATCATAATTTTGTAATACTATGGTTTATTATTGAATATTCAAAGTTTCACTGCTTTCATTATTTTGCAATTTTAGTTTTACCAGTTTCTTTTATCCAAGATTGCTACTGGTTGGTTAAAATTTTGGGTTTATGACGTGTTGTTTCGTTAAAATTTTAGTTTTACCAGTTTCTTTTACCAGTTTCTATGACGTGTTGTTTCGTTAAAATTTTCTGTTTGTTTTGTTAAAAATATTTCTACTTTCGATGACAGTGAACCTGGGGCAAAGATCACATTAAGTTTGTCCCTAAAGTCTAATTTATTTCTGCCAATGAGTAAAGAAGATGACAAGGAACGGTTTAGTCACATGGTATTGGTTAGTAATCTTGAACCGCTTATAAAAAATAATGAAGTAGAGACTGGAGTTAATGTTAAAGAACAGTGAAGTGTCTTGTGAGTTTTACATGAAGACTAAATTTTCAAATCTTTTATATGATTTGTATATGTTCTTGCATAGAGATTCGCTTAAAGTAGTTTATTAATATATGTTTTTCAAAAACCACACTTGGGATTTCTTACTTTGAGTTTTTATAATACTCTATTTACCGAATTGATTTACTTCCTTTATCTCTAAGACACTTCAAACTATATTAAAGAATTTGATGATTAATTGTTGGTTAGGATTTATGTTCCTAGGTTTATGTTTGGAATATGTTATTGGATTTGCAGACAAGAATGCTCATTTTTGGATATTGGTTAACTTTAAGAACCATTTTTTGTGTTTGACAAGAATGCTCAATTACATGCTTAAAATTTTTAAGCTACTGATTGTATCATCGACATTATAAACTTGAGTTGACTTTCATAAGATAAAGTTCCTGTTGTAGGCTTACCTCAAGTTATTGTTGAAGGGGAACCGATGGTCCGAGCATTAAATACCATTGAGTATCCTCTGTTATGGTTGCTTCCATATCAACTGAGACCTACACAGTAATTGGAGTACAAGCATTCTAAGTTTGTTAATCTGATTATTGAAGGGGAACCGATGGTCCGACCATTAGGTCGCTTTAGTTTTATTTGTGGGTGATTTTGTAAATGAATATTGAAATAAGTAACCCTATAATCTGAAAACAAGATTTGTAATGTGTACAGAATGTGCAAGGCGTTATTTGCAGTAAATGAAGAACATTTGACTGATGAAGCCATATGGGAGTCACTTCCTGTAAGTCACACTGCTTTTCTTATCACATTCAATTATTACATTTAATGTGCTAAAGAAGAAAATAGTAAAAAATAGAATAAAACAATTGTGTAGTTTTCTTGTGTTGGAAACTTAGTTTAAAAAAGCGCGCTTTAAGCTCGCTTAAAGTGTTAACCATTTGGCAAAATGTTTTATTTGCTCTGAAGCGTCAAAACACGTGAAGCGTTTTGAGGCGACGCCTCGGCCCAATCAGGTGCAAAAAACAACACTTCAGCATAGGGTTTTAGGTTTTAACGTTGTTTCAACATTAAAAAAAAAACGAACAGGGCGTGCAAAAAACGAACAAGGTCTTTATTAAAGGGTATAAGTGACATTTGATCAAGTTGAAAAACCTTGAGCTTAACTTGGTGCATTTGTTCTCAGGTAAAGCATGATCACACAGTCATGACTAATGACCTTTCAGCATCGAAAAACATCAAATCCAAAAATCTAATGTTTTCTTTGCTTTTTAAGGGGAACATAGGTGCTTCTCTCCTAGGGCATACAAAACACAGGTTATTGGCGGCAGCCCGCCATATTTAACATATAAAAAAACTTTATATGTTAAATGTGGCGGGCTTCCGCCAACAATCTGTGCTTTGTATGCCCTATGGAGAGAAGCACCCATCTTCCCCCTAAAAAGCAAAGAAAACATTAGGAAGAAGCATTATGAATGAGGATGGCCTGAATCTACGTAAGTGGCAGGTTTATTATATTTACCGATTTCAAATTTTATTTCCAACCTTTCTGATTTAGGTTTTTTGCAGACATTGACAATGCAAGAAAGGCTGCACCAAAGCCAGAAACACTGTTTGGGTTTTCCTACGATATTGTACGAAAGGTTGCTGCTAAGTATCCCAAACATCCCTGGATCTTGGCATGAAAGTCATTAGGTTCAAGGTAATGGTTAGATTTTAAAACTGTTATTAATCATGAGTTAATTATAATTGTGATAAAGTTAAACCTTTTAGTTATGTTCGTTCTAAAATGAAATTCATCCCAATTGGTCGCTAAGAGTTTGTAGAATATAAACTGATAAGTTATAGAGATAATGAATCTCTATCATAGCGTACATGCTGAGATTATTGAATTTTGACTGACATACCCCATATATAGCTTTAACATCGTTTATTATTATTATAAACATAGTTTAACATTAAGAATTGATTGGAGTATTAAGTGTATTATTTTGAACTTTTTGAACGAAATTTTATTCATTCATGTGCTAAAAACTTAGACTTTATTTGATGATGTTGATGTTGATGCAGATGTGTTTTTACATTCAACTGGACTTAAAAATCAAGTGCATAAAAATGGTCATTGTGGAATGGATTTGATATTGCTTGGTGCTTATTTGGACAAAAAAAATCAACGTATTTAAACAGGTAAATTTACACAAGGCTTATTTATGATAGTCTCTGGTAACCTGAGTTCGTATTTACGATTAGATACTTCCTATTGAGTTTACTCTATAGGTAATGGTGTAGTAAAAGGAGATTTAATTATAATTGAAAAACTAACATAAGGACTTTGTTATAAAAGTGCAGCGAACCAGACCACATTGTCATGCGTCCTACGGTTTCTGGAGCAAATCCTTGTGTTGGGGCAGCAGCAATTTGGGTTGTTTGTGGCTGCGTGGGTGGTGCCTCGATGCTGTAAACAGTGGTCAAATAACATTGGATAGTAGGGGTAACGAGTACCATAACAAAACAAGAAAAGGAATACCAACAACATGCAATTAGGTACAGTTTTGGGACTGGTAATGGTGTCTAAACAACCGTTATAAGCGATGGTTGCGGCTGCCAAAACAGTTCAGAAAGAGGAAGCCATGCTTAAATGATTCTGGGTCGGTTTTCGGGTTGAATCATAGTTTACAAATTGTGAGTTCGTAAGGTATTTTTAGGGTATGTTAAAGGTTATCTCTATTCCATGTTTTGTATGTAGAGTCTAATTTGATATGTAATAGAAAAAAATATGCAAGTTTATAAACATGGAAGTGAAAACACCATGATCAATATTTCTCTTTTGTATGTGTTCGACTTCTTGACTTATTATTTAAGAGTTTGTTTTGATTTGTCAAATTTTGAAATTTTATACTTTATCAGAATTTTGGTTATTTTCTTCTTATTAGTGATACTGAAGCTTATGGCCACACCTTATATCCCAGTTAGACATGAAAAAAAATACAAACTCAGTTTAAGAAATATAATTGTTCTGCTTTTCTTAGAATGCGAGTGTCTTTAAAAACGTAAAAGATAAAAGATGATGCATTAACTAAAGCAAAGGTTCCTTAAAATCAGCTTTGCGTTTGTTGCTCGATATGCAATCATGGTATCTATACTTTGGCAGGGCATTCCAAGTGGTTTTAGGCGATCGACGGCATAGTGTGCAATAAAATGACATTGCCTTTGCATACATGTCTATATACAAGTATATGGCATGTTGTTCGGGTTACTTAGACACAAATGGTTAGAAAACATGAAGAAATGATTAATAATCTGATTTTTAGATACAAATTGTTAGAAAACATTTAGAAATGATTAATAATCGGATTTATAGACAACATATTATCAATTACTTAGATTATTTCTGTTGGTGCACTACATCTGTCGACTTCGTCTTGTATCGAGTTTTACACTAGTTAGAAAAGATCAGGGCACGTAAAACGAGAAAATGTGATAGAGTTAGTGAGATTTCGCTTGAACATTTAGATGTTGAAGAGATTTCGCTTGAGATGCTGAAGCGAAACCTTAATGTCTATATATAGGAGTTCAAGGTCAAGCGAAATCATAAGTTGTTTTTGAAAGATTTTCATACCGAGGTGCTGCCGGTGTGAGAACTGATTGTAATTGCATTCATATCAATACAAATCAGTGTTAAAGTGAAGATTCAGCTGTTTATAGGTCAAATACTTGTTTTCCGCACCTGTATTTGATGGAATTCTTCTGAACCGACTCATTTAGGTCGTGAACACGATCCTTACAATTTCTATATCAAACCTGAACAAATAATTTTTTGAGAAAAATTAAAGCTTAAATTGTATATTAAATCTAATAAATGCAATCTAATAATTAAATCTTTTTTAAATAAATGCAATCTAATAATTATGTGTATACTATATATAACAAATTATTAAAGCCTAAATTGTATATTAAATGTAAAGTTTTAATACATACAATATAGAGAAAACACGTCATACCAACTTCGTAGACTTGACAGGACTTACAGACTCGATAACAAAAGACCGTAACATACAATACAGAGACAAAATGTCGTATCACCACAAGCAATTGTGGATCCTTGCTGATGGGTGCACTTCGGAATGTAGCAGATATGAATGAATATAATCCCAGTGTAGGTAATTACATATCTACCACTTGGGTTATATTCATTCATATATGAATGAATATAACCCCAGTGTAGCTCTTCGATTTTCCTTGAAATTCCAGAGCTCGCTTATTACATATCTGCCACTGGGGTTATATTCATTCATATACACTTGATCGTTCTGATCAATTACTTCCTTATGTGCACCGCACCATCTTCTAGGAGGTTGTCAAGTGTTCTCGCCTTCGTGCTTGGTTTTTTGCATATCTTTACATCCGCAGCCATTCTGTACAATAAAACACATTCAAATGACCAATATAAACACATTCAAATGACCAATATGAGGAACCCATATCATCGAATCAAACCAAAAATCAATATGAGGAACACATCAATCGGAAACTGATCCGATCAGTTCATTTGTATAAAATTTAATTCTGATTTAGTTCATCTTATTAAACAATTCTCAAATGACCAATATAAACACATTCAAATGACCAATATGAGGAACACATATCATCGAATCAAACCAAAAATCAATATGACGAACACATCAATCCGAAACTGATCCGATCAGTTCATTTGTATAAAATTTAATTATGATTTAGTTCATCTTTTTAAACAATTCTCAAATAACCAAAAATCAATTTTCACATTTCAAGTATCAATATTGATGTGTTCAAATAACTACACACTGATGCGCTTTATCAATTTCCATCATTTGTTTCTTCGCATTTGATTCAGAAATTAAAACCCACAAGTATCATAGTTTCAATAAACAACCTAGATCTGTGCTCTAATTGTTTTTAGAGAAAAACACACAAGAATCAGCCAAATGATCACATGAGATCTTAAACTATAGAAATCAATGATACATTTTGAACAATATACTCAGTTGATACCCGAGACAAAAACCCACAAGAATCAAAACCAAAACACAGTTGATCTCATATGAGGAACCGAAAACACATTCAAACCCTCTGTTTTGCTACCCGAGACAAAAACCCACAAGAATCAAACAATATTTTCATATAAAACCTGAAACAAACCTTCATAATAAACAAAACCCAAACCTACAAACAGGAAGCGTTTTAGGTATGTGATATTACCTTCGATTGTTATAGAAGATGAAGATGATGAAGATGAAGATGAAACTGATGATCGGTGGAGATTACAGAAGAGGAAGATGATTTCGATGAAGATGATTTCGGTGAAGATGAAGATGATCCGATGAAGATGATTGAAGATGAAGATGAAGTTCTGTGTTTTGGGACTTGAGAGAAGATGAAAATGATTTTATTGAGAAGTGTGAATGTTCTAATCATATATGTTTATCATTAAGATTTGAGGGTATAAAAAAGACATTTTATAAAGATATGTATTCATTTTAAACAACATATTAGTTCATGTTTTCATTTTAGACAACATATTACCAAGTACTTAGCTTATTTGTATATCAACCATGTACACTAACACATAATTTCATTAACATTGTTTTATAAAGATATGTAACTAAATGCAAAGAATTTAAATCATATATTATAATCTGTTTTTAGTATTATTGAATTATACAATAACAATGGACCTTTACTGAATTTTACACTAACAATGTGTCAAAAAAAATTAACATCATATATAAGAAGTTATTAGACAACATAAAATTAGGTTATGCTTTCATTTTCGACAAAATATTATCAATTATTTACCTTATTTCTATATCAAACATGTACACTAAAACAAATTGTCTTTAACATTGTTTTATAATATGTAACTAAACATAAAGAATTTAAATAATATATTATAATATGTTTTTTAGTATTTGCTTCCGATCGTTATTAAAACAAACCCGTGTGTTCACACGGGTGTACACCTAGTGTATGTATAAAGAAGAAAGAAGAGGCACGACACAAGCGTCGGAGGGGTGACGGAGAGGACGGGGACACCCCGAGGGGGGCAGTGTGCCGGAACGGCGCCACTCTTGGACGCCCTAGGGACGTCCCCCACACCATGCAGTCTATGTGGTAATCCTTTGATAACAAAACTGGATATTGAACCAACAATCTTACTAGTTACACCGGACTTAAAAATAAATAAAAAATGTTTTAATTAATTTCTAGCAAAGATTTAAATAATACTCTAACTTTACTATAATATCAGTATTAAAAATAATAAGACACTGTTTTTTAAATGCGAAAGTTATTAATATAACTATCTAAAATGTATAAAATGACTGTTATTATGTATCAAATATTTTTATCTGTATACAATATGCATCAATTTCAAATCTTGTAATCTAAAAAAATGCTCATAATTATTTTTAGTTCAAAATCGGTCCAACCACTAAATCGAGTCACCTGTTCAAATGTTACCCATAAAAAACCAACTAGTCCAACCAATGTTAATTCAACTCACGTGAGCCAAAAGGACTAGGTAAAACCTTCCCATAAACATGTCTGATTTAAAAAAAACAGTAAAATGCTTTTAGGGTGGACGGGGCACCTCCTAGATGGACGTTGGAGTTCAAATGACGACACTAGAACACCGCCGCAAGCAGTGATGAAGATTGAGATTTCTGAGCGGGGGTCGAAAACGTATATACCCAAAAATTTCTATACGAAAACTACATACTCTCCACTACTGAGCGAAAAGTTCGGGGGGTCGGCCGCCCCCTCCCGCCCCCACTATTCTTCGCCCATGACCGCAAGTCCCATTACGCGGGATGGGATAAAAAGCGGGTTGGCGAATTTGGAGCAAGATGATGGAAGGAAAGAGAAAAAGACGCTTAATTTATTAAGAACCGTGGAGGTTCATGTGAGTACACCGTCACTAATTAAATGGGTTCGTTTAAAATAAAATAGACGACACGCTATAATTAGGTGATGGTAAGAGTTCGCACGGGTTGAGCTAAGGGTGAAGGGAGTGGTTAAACACTTGAAAGTGGCAAACTTTAAAATCAACCAATGAGAGGGTGCCATGTCAACACGTCTAAAGAGTTTAAACTTTGGTGAAAAGTGTTGGCATTGGTTAAACACTTGAAAGTGGTAAACTTTTTTTTTTTATTTAAAAAATATATATATATGTGTTAAAGTCAATAAAATACACACACATAAACACCTGCCAAGTCTTGTCCCCCCAAGTTTCTGCAACGGTCAACATGCACAATTAATGTTTGTCGATCGGTGAGGCTTAGCCGAGAACCAATGTTTGCCGCGCGGGATGAAGGGGTGGCGGCGGTGTTGCCGCTCGGCAATCGGCTTTGCCGATTGCTTTGCCGTGCCACTCCCTTCACCCTAAGGTTGCTCCGTCCACCCTTTATGACCACGAAATGACACTTCTTTGTAACAAGATTCCCCTTTGAGTTGTGGACCATGGATACAAGGTACTTATATTTGACTTGTCATTTTTTCCTTTTTTATCGTTAATATATACAGGGTTGTCACAAGAAGACAATTTTATTTACGTGTAAAATTTATAAACTTTACACTACAATTCAAATTATTACAGTTTTGTATTTTTATGTTGTATATCACTTTAAATATATTGTTTAAAATCATCCATGGACATTAAATAATAACCCATACGACCCGCCTCCTAGCTCAGTTGGTTTTCGGCCGGGGGTTTGCCAATGGCCACCCCGGTTCGAATCCCGGCGTCTACGGCTTGTGGGGCGGGTTGTCCCAATGATGGATCGTATCCTACCGAGGCATGGTGCGGTCTTGAGGGCAACCCGGTTTTACCCAGCTGTTACCCCAGCGAGTCTCTCGTGTGGGGGTAGTATGGTTTCCGGGCGGAAGTCAGCTTGCGCGGCGGCCGGGGCCCGATCGAACATCGCGTCCGAGAGTGCGGGGCTGACGGGGGATTGTCTTCGACATGAACCCGGTGACCACTGGTCCAGTACATAGAAAGTCACCTTCCAAAAAAAAAAATAATAATAATAACCCATACACCTATAAAATAACATACCCTACAGTTTTTTTTTTTAATTACTGTTAAATCTCTTGAACTTTTTTTAAAAAACCGGTTTTAGAACCGAAACCGGGAAAAAAACCGAAACCGGTTTTTTTAATAACCGGACCGGTTTTATAACCGAACCGCCGGTTATAGACCGGTTAGGATTCTTGGTATGAAAAACCGGTTAATAACCGAAACCGGTTTTAAAAAAACCGGTTAAAAACCGATCCCAACCGGTTACACCGATTATTGTTTTGGACTTGAAAAACCGGTTATTAAAAAAACCGATTTTCATTTTGGATGAAAAAATCGGTTCGGTTAATAACCGAAACAGGTTTTAAAAAAAAAACCGATTTGTACACCTCTAGTTGTGGACCATGGGATACAAGGTACTTATATTTGACTTGTCATTTTTTCGATTTTTATCATTACATATATTCATCTATATATAGGTTTGTCACAAGAAGACAATTTTATTTACGTGTACAATTTATAAACTTTACACTACAATTCAAATTATTACAGTTTTGTATTTTTATGTTGTATATCACTTTAAATATATTGGTTAAAATCATCCATGGACATTAAATAATAACCCATACACCTATAAAATAACATACCCTGCAGTTTTTTTTTTTTTTTTTTAATTACTGTTAAATCCCATGAACTTTTTTGATGATATAATATAATATAATATAATATTTGTCCAATTCTTCGTGTTTAGCACCCGTTCCATTATTTGGAATTAAAATAGCCAAGGACAAAATATAATGATTGGTTGTTCATCTGGCTTGATATTTTGAAGGCTCCAGCAAATGCACGTTTCATTATGCTTTCTTGTATGCATATTCTTTTAAGTTTTAGTATTTAACGACACCTGTTTAAACATTTTAAAGTTGTAGGGGATGTTTGTTTACCTCTTAATGAGGCTCTTAATGGTTCAGACCTCTTACTGGTTCAGCACTTAATGATTCAAACTCTTTGTTTCACGAGCAGATGTCTGAATGGTTCAGACATTTGCCTCTGAATGGTTAAGATTTATACAGAGTCTGAATTGTTAAGACCTCTAATCTGAATTGGTCAGACATTTGCCTCTAAACGATTAAGCATTATACAGGCTCTTAATGGTTCAGACCTCTTACTGGTTCAGCACTTAATGGTTCAGACATTTTACTGGTTCAACATTTAACCATTCAGATGTTGCCAAACAGCCCCGTAGAAAATTAAATATATTACATTAATTTAAAATACGAAAAAGATAAGCACAAATGCGCATATATAGCTTATTTAGATTTAGATTCTTTAGATATCTTGCATATTCGATGTATGAAGGCTCTAGTGTTTCCATATTGAATGTCAATCTAACGAAATAATATAATAAATTGTTATATTAAATGCAAATACTATCAAACTTCTTCACAAGTACAGTGGAAACTTTATTAAATAAACTAAGTCATCTAAATACTAAAAAACAAATACATATAAAACAATGATACATGATTAAAATAAAACAGGGCTCTTCAATGAAGTTTGAGAAGGTTTGCCTGGAGTAAATGATACCAGATTTGAAATTTAAATGATACCACATTTTTTTTGAATACTTTTTTTTAATTTGTATTTAAAATTAAAGAAAAGGGCCGTTAAAAATTTAAAGAGAAGGATGAGGGATAGGGGATGAGGGGAAAGTTCATTTGAGAAGAAATTTAATGTGAGAAGAAAAAAAAGAAAGGGCATAATGGTAAAACATTAAATAGTTTACAACTCCTCCCATTAATTATGTTATCTCTCATTAATAAGGCCATGTGTAGTCATAAGGCCCCATAACGCCCACAAAGGGGCGTTATGCGACACGTGGCGCGCCACGTCAGCGTGGGGCGTTATGGGGCCTTATGCATTTTAAGCCCGTAGTCATAAAGCCCCCGTCTAATCATTACTCAATTATTAATTTCCAATTTTTTATAATTATTTTCGAACTTTATAAAATTAAAATTCATTTCATTAAATTAAAAAACATTACACTAAAATAAATAAAAAAAAACATTACACATAAAAAAAAATACAGTAACCTAAAAAAAAAAAAAAAAAAAACGGTTCCAAAAAAAAAAAAGTTGGACTAAAAAAATAAAAAAAACAACACTTCAAAGATTAATCTTCTTCGTCTTCGTTCTCTCCTTCTTCCTCTTCGTTTTCTCCAGCATCCAAACCTACGTCTTCAAAGTTCCCGTCTTCGAATTCCTCAACCTCTTCTTCCTCGGAATCTTCTTCGTGTTCATTGTTGTATCGAATTGGGCGAATCGCCCAAGCATGCTCAACCAAATCTGCCTTCAACGTGTTATGTATGTCCCTAGATCGCAATAGTTGAGCATTTGCGAGTCTCTCTTCCATTGTTGCTTGGGTTCCTTCGACTAAATCTTCCGGAATGTAGTTTTGGCATATCGCTTTTCCATCATCCTCAATGATCATATTATGCAAAATGATGCAAGCATACATGGTCATTCGTATTTTATCCTTATGCCACATGCGACAAGGATTTCTGATAAAATGCCATCGTTGCTGTAGAATCCCAAAACACCTCTCGATATCCTTTCTTGAAGACTCTTGTAATTTTTTAAAATAATTTCTTTTCTCATCGAACGTTTCAGAAAATGTTTTAACAATAATCGAATACTCCGGGTATATACCATCGCCCAAATAGTAGCCATGCTCGTAGTCGTTCCCGTTCGCATGAAAACCGGCCTTTGGTATAGTTCCCGAAATGTAGCTCTCTACTAATGGTGAAGCCTCTAACGTATTAATATCGTTAAAACACCCGGCTACACCAAAGAAGGCCGACCAAACCCAAAGGTCGTATGACGCAACAGCTTGTAATACCAAAGTTGGCCCTTTTTGATCACCCCGTGTATGTTGACCTCGCCATGCGGTTGGACAATTATACCAACGCCATTGACGACAATCCAAGCTACCAATCATGCCGGGTATTCCATGCTTTTCTAGATGCACCTCATATATTTGTTGAAGGTCGTTCCAAGTGGGATTTCTCAAATAACGTTTTCCATATAACTGGCATATACCTAAAATATAATTTAATATATAAAAGTTTTACTAGTAAGGTACTAAAAAATCAATATATAAAAGTAAGTAAATAAATAAATAAAAGTCAATAAAAAATACCATAGCAAAAATGTTCCACGCAATCTCGGGTTGTTTTCTCCGCCATCTTCAAGTACTCGTCGTTGATGTCGTACGTGTTTCCGTATGCTAATATACGTAACGCGGATGTGACCTTTTGAATTGAGGTGAAGCCTAAATATCCTCGCGCGTCCATTCTTTGCTTAAAGAAATCATACTTATTTTCCAAATCATTAGAAATGCGCAAAAATAACCTTTGGCTCATACGAAAACGCCGTCTAAAAACATTGGGTCCGTGAACCGGTGTCGCATCAAAATAGTCTCTCATCAAACGCGTGTTCGCGGCTTCACGATCTCGTAAGATATAGGTGCGCCGCAAGATGGGTCGTGGAGGGGGAGTAGGCCGAACGTGCTCAAGTGCTTGTATCATAAAAGTACACACACTCGTAACCGCTTCTTCCTCCTCCGCATCTTCTTCCGGTGAAAAAAATCTTCGGTAAATATCGGTGAACGAGTCTTCCGACGGGGAACCCATTTTTTTTTAATTGGATGGGAGTAGCTTCAAAACTTTTAAAAAAATATATAGAGAAGAGGAGGGTATTTGAGTATGATTTGTAAAAAAAAATAGAAGAGTGGGAGTTATTTATAGTGTGAGAATTAAAAAATTGAATTTTTTTTTTTAATGGATATGACCGTTTTGTAACGGTCAAATTATTAAATAACCATTTCATCAAAGCGCTATACATATCGCGCCAACATCCTTTTTCCACTCGATGGCGCCCTCCGTGGCGGTGTTCCGGCGCTATGCCGGCGCTATGAGGGCATACCGCCCCTCACATGCCGCCCACTACACATACCCTAAAACAAAAAACATTTTATCCTACACATTTCAAAAATTATCCTACCTATATTTTACACTTACCGAAATTTACCTTACGCATATCTAAATTTATCATACACATTTAAGAATTTATCCTACACATACTAAAATTTGTCCTACACATGTCGAAAATTGTTCTTCACCCAAAATTTTTTATCTTGAAAGAGTATATTTAAAAGTGAGTTACAAATTTTATTCGTTAGCTAATTAATTACAATTAGAAATTTACCTATATACCCTTACTAATAACATTAAAAACACATATTAAATGAAGTAAATGGAGCATTACTATTGGTTTAAAACTTATTCTTACAAAATTTTTCTTCTTATTTGAACCCTCCACTAGGGGATGATGAATATAAATGTATAAAATATGTTGAGTTGTGAAGGTGAGAGATGGAAGATATAGTGATGTGATGCTAAAATGATAATAAAGAATGAAATTATAGAAGATGAACATAGCACATAGACTTAAGTGCAGTTTGTTTTTTAGAGGTAAAATGTCTACAGTCTGCGACCACATCTGTAGACATTTATAGAAAACAGGTGGATCAAACTTATGCAGTTTGCAAAAAAAAATGTTGTTTGTTTTTTAACATATGTAGACTTCTAAAATAAACTGGTGGTGGTGTATTGACCATGATGGTGTTGAGCGGTGGTGGTGGGTGGTGGACATGGACGGTGGGGGGTGGTGGTCGTGGACGGTGGTGGTGGGGGGTGACGTTTAACCCTCTGTAGACATTAGAGGATCTTAAAAGTGGTTAGGTCAAGTCTAAATCAAGAAGAACTCGTACAGACGTTTTTTAATGAAACGTATTCGGAAAAACAAACAGTCTGCAGATAACAATGTATGTGCGACGCAAACAAAAAAGCCTAGATCAAAAGTGGTCAGAGCTGTGATTGTCTGTACTTGTAAAGAACTTAAACGTGACAACGGTATGATAATACGATATGATGAAACGTTTTTTTTAGAAAAACAAAAACCACCAAAAAGTATATCCATGAAACACGAAACAATTTCTTATTTTACTGAATTTCATTGATAAAGAGGAAAGACATATATGAAATATGCATACGATACAATTTCTTATTGTACCGAATTATGTGACATCTTTTCACCATTGTAACCCATTTATTATTTCGTCATAGTTTTCTAATGAATTTAATGGTGGAGCTGCCACGTAAACTATTTGTTTCCCGATTACAGGAGTGCGTTGGACCTTTTGCATAGTTCTCTTCCCGACCTTGATATTGGCGGTTTCTACATTAAAGACACCGCCCCTCCTAAATCCCAGAAAATTCTGGCGAATGCCTTATATGGCGAAATTGTCAAGAGGTTTGAAGAGAAGTTTGTTTTATCCCCTCGGCAAAGAGCTGTGTTTGAATGTCTACGTGCCCCACATGCTCAGGATTTTCTGTCTGTCGCACCAATTGAAGGCTTGGGGCAACACATGTCGGCTGTGGAATACCGTGCTATCCTTAGATACCGACTGATGATTCCTTTGTTCCCAGTTGACGAGCCATGTCCGGTATGCCGCAAAGCGTGTTTGGATTCTTTCGGCGAGCACGCAATCCACTGTAAAGAGCTACCAGGGTTTAAATATCGGCATGATTGGGTGAGAGATGTGTTATGTGATGTTCTTAAGTGGGCCGGGATCTCTGCCAAAAAGGAGGCTCCATTAAATTTCCTGACTGACCCCTTAGAGGGGAGGTCCACTTTACGCCCGGCGGACATCCTTGTGTTTTGATGGGAAGGGGGGAAACACGCTTGTGTAGATCTAACTGGAGTCTCCCCCCTTGTCGGGCTCAAGGAAAAGGGTTTTGTCGTAGGGCAAGCGGTGCTCAAGGCAGAGGCGAGCAAAGTGGCAAAACATGAGAAAGTCTGCATAGAGAATCAACATGTGTTTGTCCCGTTTGCGTTTGATACCTTTGGTGGTCTCGCTCCTGATGCTGTGCGACTCTTGAATCGGGTTCAAAAAGTCGTTAATAGTAATTCTACGTCGCTAAAGGTTTCAAACTTTGTATTTAGTAGAATTGGTTTTTCTATTCAAAAGGGGGGTGGCGGCGCAACTTGTTGCCCGATTACCTGCCATTGCTTTGTAATTGTCTTTTTTCGTGTGGAATGATATTTGAGGACTTTCTAAAAAAAAATAAAAAAATAAATAAAAATTAAAACTCCCATAATGGCTGATGTGACAAGAAAAAAAACCCGATTTAGACCAACCTTTTTCATTATTTGTCGATCACATGTTATATAAAATATATTGAAAATTCTTGAAGGCCATCTATATGGTAGTATTCAGTCTCTCTCAAACAAAAATATTTATACTACATAAAAATGAAAGAAATAAAAAGAAACTAATTAATAAATAATATCCACAAATAATGGGTGACAAAAAAAGGCATGGATTTGAATGACATCCATTATTCATCATGTGAAATAGTACTTGCACTGTTTGGTACAACACAATAATTGTTCATATACATGACCAGCCAATATAGTACCAAATTAGCAACCTATCAATATCATTGGACCTACACTGAATATATGTGATTTTGATTGACTCAATTAACAATACTTTAGTATAGAACCATTTACACCTGTATAAAAATAGATGCTTTTAATAAAAATATAAATAAACTGTAATATTCAGTCGTTGCATCAAGCAATATCGTTCGTTAGAATTCCACAAATTAATAAAAAACATAAATAAATTGTAATATTTAGTCGTTGCATCAAGCAATATCGTTCTTTAGAATTCCACAAATAAGCCTAATCTGCTACAAATCTACAATAGTGTGTCTAGCTTTGCATATTAAATTGAAACAAATGTAAGAACACCTATACACCATTGATTTAAAAAAAAGTACGAATATATTTCAAAACAAACGAAAAAATCTTTACTAATTAGCGCAATTATATTATAGAGTTAAATGCCATTTTAGTCCCTGTGGTTTGGGCCATTCTGTCAGTTTAGTCCAAATGTTTTATTTTTCACATGTGGGTCCAAAACGGTTTCATTGTTGCCATTTTAGTCCACTGGGTTAACTGTATCCATTTTTTCTGTTAACGAGAAGGATAATTCGATCATTTTATATGGCCAAATTGCTTTTCTAGTTAACAGAATTACATATAAAATGACCGAATTGCCCTTCTCGTTAACAGAAAAAATGGATGAAGTTAACCCAGTGGACTAAAATGGCAACGGTGAAACCTTTTTGGACCCACATGTAAAAAATGAAACATTTGCACTAAACTGACAAAAGGGCTCTACATTTAACTCTATATTATAATAATCTGAAATTACCATAATACCTCTGGAGTAACATGTATATTTAAAATAACTCAAACACCCTTGGCCTGATTTATGGTATATGAACATTTATCAATTATCATCTACAAATTCTGGAGTTTTATATGATCCTCCTTGTATATTAAAAGCTTGCTATGTTATAGGACTCAAACCAGAATATTGGCCTGTTAGAATACAGCCCACAGGCCAACATGCTCCAGTGAGGCCCATATGGCCTTTTTGGGCCAGGCTCAGTTTATTTTGGTTTATTTCATATGCATTTTCCGTATTTGTTCTATATTTTCACATTTTTTTTATTTTCTATCTTAAATTTTTAATCACAAAAGTGAAATGATGTAACAACGTTCAGTGATTTTTAAAAGGATGTTTATTATTGTTTTAGTAATGATAAAACTAAAGTAGTTTTGTAAAGTTTATTCTTTTACGATCACGTTATCTTTTAATTTTTCATTTTTTCACAATAGATAAACTAATTTTCTATAAATTTTAGTTATTTAGATAAAGTAAAGATAAGAAATGTAACCGTATACTTAAAAAATTTAAAATACAATAAAAGTTGTTTATGCTTGGGAAATCAAATCCATATGTTTTCTTTTTTTCTCTTGATATTGTTGAAAGTGAAGTGTCGTAATTTATTTTCTTTATAGTTTTTAATCAAATCTATACGAAGTGTCATAATTTTTTTTCTTTACATTTTTAATTGAATCTATACAATATTACAAGCGTAGGGGGACGTTTTGCCCAACTAACTCTAAGTAGAAACTATGATAATAAATAAACAACTGTATCTTTTGTTTTAACTACGAGTACAGTGGCGCAGCTTCTATAGGGCGGGAGGGGGTGGCCGTCCCCCGAACTTTTCACTCATTAGTGAAGAGTATGTAGTTTTCGTTTTTTTTTATACAGGTTTTCGACCCCCCGGTCTTATAGAAAATTTTGGGTATATACATTTTCGACCCCTTCGGTCGGAAATCTCAAGCTTCGCCACTGTACAAGTAAGGACGATCATGTAACCATTTACCCTACTCTTTACATATGGAAGTGTGAAACAACGCATAAAGTGTACTTTACGTTTTTTTACTCAAAACCATATCCGTATTTCTCTTGTTATAGGTTTCTTTCAATCTTATATATCTATTTTGTAATTTGTGAATTGTGATAACAACTAGTTTTTGCCCCGCACGCATTGCGGGGCAATAAACCGAATGTTTCTCTCTCATAACATGTATGTCTGTATAGAGGGCAAAATCGTAATTATATTTTTAGCTGGAGGCGAAATCATAATTTTAAACTGAGAGCAAAATCATAATTTTGAGCTTGGGGGGGTCGTAATTTTATTTTGAACTGTGGGCGAGAACGTAATTTTGAACTGAGGGCAGAATCGTAATTTTCAGGTAGAGGGGAAACCAAAATTTTATTTTGAACTGGGGGCAAAACCGTAATTTTAAACGAATGGCGAGACCGTAATTTTAAACCGAGAACAAAATTAAAAATGAGTTTTTGAACCGAGAGCAAAAGCGTAATTTTGAGCCAGGGGCAAAATTATAAATTAGGGGCAAAATTATAAATTTATTTTGAGCTAGGGGCAAAAACGTATTTTTAAACGAAGGACGAAAGCGTAATTTTAAACTGGGAATAAAATTAAATTAAAAAAATGTTGGTCCAATGGGGGAGTGCTAGGCAAGCTGCCTGGCACTATTCCCCCAACTTACTTTTTGTATATGTAGGTAATTCGTATTGATTAAATTCACTAGTTTGTATTAAAATTTCAAAATGATAAAGATGTCTCAAAATTACAATACATATACATATCCAAAACAAAAAAAAAAAAAACAAAAAAAATACATATGGATATTTAAACGTTAAACAGCCGTTTGGGTTTACAAGACTGATTTCAAATCTCAAACTAGCCAAATCAACTGACTTGCTTTGGTTTGAAAGGTTCTATCGGTTTTAGGAGTTTTTGAAAATTACTTGGTTTTCTAATAATATCTTTTATATAAATATTATTATAGGGGATCGCTAGAATGAGAACCACATCCAGTTGTAAGAACCGCGAGAACCACTTTCTGGCCATTAGATCAAGAAGATGGATGGATGGATGAGATTAAAAGTATTTAAAAATAATATTAAGTATTTTTTTTATCTTATTATGTCTTTAATATTTTAATCTAAAAGAGTATTTAAGTAAATTACTCTATTTTGTCTTTTTATCTTTATTGTTTTTTTATTACTTTTTAGTATTATTATATTAGATTTTTATTTTTTAAACATAGTTTTTTTATTAAGCATTATCAAATTCAGATTTATTTACAGATTTTTACGTTTAACGTTTTACGTTTAACGTTTTACGTTTTTACGCCCGACCTTTTCACGCCTCGTTTTTTGATGCGCCGTTTTTACGCCCGGCTTTTTTCACGCGTCGTTTTTTCAACGCGCCGTTTTTACGTTTTACGCCCCGTTTTTTTACGTTAACGTTATTTACGTTTTACGCGTCGGTTTTTTACGTTTTACGCCCCGGTTTTTTACGTTAACGTTTTTTTACGTTTTACGCACCGGTTTTTTACGTTAACGCTATTTACGTTTTACGCGCCGGTTTTTTACGTTTTACGCCCCGGTTTTTTACGTTAACGTTTTTTTACGTTTTACGCGCCAGTTTTTTTACGTTAACGTTTTTTACGTTTTACTAAAAAATTTTTACGTTTTACGATTTACCTAAAACTTTTAACGTTTTACGGAAAACTTTTTACGTTTCACGTAAAAACTTTTTACGTTTTACGATTTTACGTTAAAAAGTTTACGGTTTAACTTTTTTTTTTCAAAAACGTTTTTACGCAAAAACGAACGCACCCAGAAAATCGCACACTCGGGATGTGTCTCAGATACTTTGTTATCATCATCGACGCCTCAAAAAAATCAAAAGAACGAGAGGATTCTTGAAAAAAACAAAGTTTTGGCTCAGATTTTCCGATAATCAGAGGCCGCAAAGTGGGGTTGCAGGTTCAAAACCCTACCCTCCGCCATCCTTGCCCCGCCATCGTCAGTTTTTTTTTTTTTTTTTTGCATCATCACAGCCGATTCAATAAGGCACCATATTCAACCGATTTAAACATTCAAAAGGAACAAGAACATCATTCAAACATATTCAAACAGTTTCAAAAAACTTCAACAGATTCATGTGAATCAACCCCCAGATTGAAGCAGATAAAACAAACCGTCAAGAAAGACAAACCACAAGATTCAAACCCAGATTCAACAGAATCAACCCCGCATCAAAAACAGAGTTTTATCTCCGATGTTTTAACCCCAGATTCAACAGAATCAAACCCACAAGATTCAAACCCACAAGACAAACCCACAAGATTCAAACCCAGTTTCAAACCCAGATTCAACAAAACAGAAACAAATCGAACCTTTGGGCCAATCATCAAGAATCACAAAGACCCAAAATTCAAGAACACCAATCGTCCGTATCACAGTCGCACCACCATCATCCGCCGCCACCACCGACGACCTACCACCCTTCACCACCGTCGCCAGAGAAACGAGGGTGGCCGGAGAAAATCAATTGTTTGGTGTGGTGTTTAAGGGTAGCCGGAGAACCGAGGTGGGGCCGTCACAACGAGGGGGCACCATCACAGGTGATCAGGTGGGTGCCGGTGACCCACCACCACCGTTGAGGATCGGGGTAGCGGCGGAGGTAAAGGCGGTGGTTCGATGCTCGTGGTGGAGGAGGAGGTGTGGTTGATTTTCTTCTCCAACATTGAGATTCTTCATCAACAGATGAAGATGATGAAGATGAGGGTTTATTTGAGGATAGAGACAAAGGAGAGAGAAAAATGAGATAATTAAAGTCTGATGAGACTTTAAAGGCAGAGAGATAAGACATTGAGAGCAAATTACCATAATAACCCTTATGATTTAAAATAATAGTGTAAAGGTGGCAGAGTCTGATTGGTTGAAAGTGGTTCTCGCGGTTCTTACAACTGGAGGTGGTTCTCATTCTAGCGGTCCCCTATTATATATATATATATATATATATATATATATATATATATATATATATATACATATAGGGTAGGGTTCATGCGAGAACCATCCTTATTGAGAGAACCGCTAGAACCAATGTGAACAGGGGCAATTTTGTAAATACCCAAACAACTTTTAAAATAACAGCCTATTATTGGACTTCAAGCACAAATTGAATTATATTCAATACAACCTTTTCACATCCGAACTCTCCTCTCTGAAATCTGATTACATATGAATCTCTCAACATTTCACCATCATCAGTTCACCATATCGAATCAGTTCTTCGATTACAATCGATTACATCATTGTCTCGAATACATTATCATTTCACCATCATCAGTTCACCATATCGAAGCAGCTGGATTGAGAGTTTATCGAAGATTTGAGATTTTATAAGCAAATATTTCAGATTTCGTCATATAATTGAGGTTAGTTCCCAAAATTCATCCAAAATTAGTCGTATAATCTATATTAGGAACATAATCATCGATCGTAGATTCTTCATCCATTCGTAATTAGGGCAACGTGATTATAAGAATAGCCACTACGAAAATTTAGCCAGGAATCGCCGTCGGAATCGCCATTACGGAATCTACGGTGTAACATAGATATTGTGCAATGTAATATAGATATTGTCATATAAATCGAGACAACATTTGCAAGTTTATACAATTCGTTTGTACTTTTATATGATAGATAATTTGTCGTTTGTACTTTTATATGATAGATAATTTGTTATTGTGTGATATATTGTTATGCACATGTGCATATTTTGACATCATAGGTTTAACAGAATATGTTATTAAAGGTAATTTTGTGTGATACATAGTTATGCACATATGCATAGATTATCATAATAAGTCAATATGCACATGTGCATAGTTTGCAATAACATGTGAATAAGGTAGTTAATGTTGATGCACATGACGTTGAATAAGTTATATAGTTTTATTTTGATGTTATGTATAGTTATGCACATGTGTATTTCATGTTAGAATATATTAATAGGGTAGTGTTGTGTGATATATAGCTATGCACATGCGCATAGATTGACAAAATATGTTACTATGCACATGTGCATAATTTGTCATAATAGGTTATTAAGGTATTTAACGTTTATGCACATATTCGTTGTAGATCACCAATGGAAAGAAAATTGAAAAAAGTAACATTTATATTAACGTCAAGAGATGAAGGGTCATCGGGAATGAATGCCAAGACGCAACGACGCAACGGAAGATGAATATGTGAATGTTAAACAAAAAGTTAGAAGTTGTTGATTATTTATAATTATTATTGTGTTTGTTTAGTAATTAAATCTAAATTTATGCACATGTGCATCATTGTATTACTGTTTTTTTAATAGTAAAATTTGTATAAACATATTAAGTTTATAAATGCAGATGTGCAAAGGGTGCAAAAGGATGTACAAAAGGACATTAATAGGAGGACTAGCAAACGGAAACAGGAGGAAACACCAAATAAAGGTTTTAATGAAGTCCGCATGATAAATAATAGAAGGTTGTCAACATCAAAAGTCAATGACTAATATGACAATAAGGTGGATAAAAATGATGTCGATGGTATGTGTTATTTAAAATATTCAATCAAACTTTAAAATGCATATGTGCATTAGTATGTACGAACATTTCATAACATATATTATTTTGTTTGCACATGTGTATCATCATGCGTGAATAAACATATTCAAAGAAAGGAGTCAGATCATCAAGAAGAGTTAAAACACTGGGCAAACAAGTCAAATCATCAAGAGTTAAAACAATGGCAGATAAGACAAAAAGTAAAGAAAAGTTGTTAGAGTGGTAGAAAGTAAAAAAGTTGTTAGAGCTGTCAATTGGCGATCAATACAACATGTTTGTCACCACATTAACTTTTGATGGGGTTAGACACATTGTCTAAAAAACAGAAGGTTGCAGTGAAAAACATGATGTTTGGAAGTATTTTGCAGCTGAGAACAGACAGCCTACCGGCGAAATTGGCACATTTTGTGGTAGATAAGTTCAATGAAAAAGATATGGTCATTAAATTGAATGACGGTAACATAGAGGTGAACGAGAATGTATTATTTTGTTTTTTTTCTTTCATTTTTTTTTTGTTTTGACGTGTTGACTTAATGTGATTTGACGGTAACAAGTGGGTAGCCGTTGTGATGTAGTTGTGATGTCGGTAATTTTGGTTAATTTTGGTTGACTATGGTCTATTGTGATGCGGTTACTTTTGGTTGACAGCGATTGATATTTGGAGTTTGTATTGGTTGTTGTTTTTATGCACATGTGCATTGACATGGTTAAATTTACAAGATGGTTGTTCATGCATGTTAGTAATAATAGTTAAATGCATGTTAGTAATATATAATGTGTTACAAATGGATCCGATTGTTAATATATGATATATTATGTTGTTTAGTAAATGAAATGTTGGGTATGCGCATGTGCATAAAGTGTTACAATGTGCATTTTTTTAAGTATGTAATGTATTACAACTGGATATATTCATATGTAAAGTATAACAAATGGTTGGATATATTCATATGTAAAGTATAACAAATGGTTATACTCATTAATGTAGGATATTTTTTTTTTCATTTCAGTAACCATATATTAGTAACCATGTGGAGTCAAACAGTAAACACGTATGTACATGTGCATTTTTGTTGTCGATACAGTAAACATGTATGCAGATGTGCATTTTTCTGTCACATTAAGATTGGTATTGTATGTTAGGTGGGTAATAATGAAATTACATTATGCTAGGTGGGTAATAATAAAATTACAAAGGATTACATATAATATGTAGTTGATAATAAGGTAGTATGATGGCAATCATAAATATATGAAAAACGCATAAATAGTTCATTCAAAAACATAATCAAAACAACTATTTTTAGTCATAAATAGTTCATTTCAATAATCACAAGTTGTCATGGATAATAGATCAATCCAGAATCACGAGTTGGGTTGGTTGATTTACGACGTCTGTTCGAACGCCTAAGAGTTTGCTCAGGTTCTTGCATGTATACATGGTCTTCAGGGTCATCATCAGAAGAAGAATACTCATCAGAAGAAGAGTGCTCATCAGAATACTCATCGGTGTCATCGAGATCAACATCATCGTAACCGGAATCGGGCGGTGCAGGGAGTCCAGCAGCGATAGTAGCAGCATGTTTAGTTGCTCGTGCATCAAGTTTGGCAGCCTTGATTTTCTCGCAGTTGCGTGAATCATGATAAAAAACATATTTGTTGTATTTATTGCATAAACGTGCGGCCATCTTTAGCTTATCGGACTTCTTTCGCTTATCTTTAATTTCTGACCACCGGGGCCGATCCGTTGTTTTTTGGTCCCACACCCTTTGTTTCTAATACATTTAGGAGGATGAACACTTGTGCTTAAATCTGCAGGTATTTTTTATATATCACTGATGTTTGCAGTTTTTTGGTTTGATCGAGGCTGAGGTTCACAAGGGAACGTTTCAAATATGCGGTTTCTAATGCATTGGATTTCAGCAGATAACAAATGTAGATAATTGAGATTGCGTCTCAGTGGGGTCATGCATTGTGTGAATAGACCTATTATTTCATTGTTGATGATAACACATTCACTTTTGTCGGAGGAGTACATGTTAGATATGCTATGCACAACTGATGGGAGCGCATCTCGTTTCCATCGTGGAATGATGTAGTGTGATAGGATTCGTTCAATTTGGTTGTAACAGAATATACAGAGTGCATGTCGGCAAAGGTATCCATTGCGGGTGAACCCGAGGCATGTACAACTTACTATTTGTTCAGGTACATTAAGTGACACCTGCACATGTGCATAAAAAAATATAGTCAGTAAAGTATATACATTAAGGGTAATATGTGTGCATAGATTATTTTAGGAAAAAAAAAATAATGGATCAAGTTACATTGGGTGACACCTGCACATGTGTATAAAAATATAGTAAGGCAAATAGTTACATTAACTGTAATATGCACATTTGCATAGGTTGTAGTAAGAAAAGAATAATGGATGCATATGTGAGAATATGATTACTGAATATGATTCCTGATGCATATGTGCATGATGTGAATAATAATGTTAAAATTTAAAACAGTAAGTTGTAAATGATATATTGTTTATATTGAATAGTAAAATGATAGCTCGGATTCATTGACATAATCCATGTGATGGGATGCACGTAAAATGATACCTCGAATTCACTAGTCGGGCGTAGAATGTATAGCAGCCATAATTGTTCATGTGTAATTAATAAATAAAAAATGTTTAACGTTGTAATTATTACGTGATGGGATGCACGTATGTATGATAAGTATATGTAATATACGTACAAAACAACAAGTTAGTTGTATGATGTTTATTAATGATAACTATGTGGCAGTAGTTATTTTTAACATATGTATGGTTATGTACAATTGGATAAAAGTTTATCTATGATGATTACTTTGTGATGTTTGCGGATTGTCATTAGATGTATACATAATGTAATTGTAAACATGATACACATGTGAATAATTCAATTGTAAATAGAATGCACATGTGCTTTATCAGTTAATATATAATGACATAATGTGACTGTCAACATAATGCACATGTGCATATATGTTAATGTAGTATCATCTACAACCATAATGTAACTAACATAATGCACGTGTGCATATAATTTAATGTAGTATCATTTACAACATAATGTAACTGTTAACATGGTGCAAATGTGTGTATCATCTAATGAAGTACAATTTTTAAAAAAATAGACATGTAATACCTTTAGTCTCAAACCGTATGAACTGCAAATGTTGATGTTCTGTATTTGTGGGTGTTGTCCCAGTCTAAATGGTATCACAAAATTCAGATACAGTAACATTGGCATATATGATAACATTGTCTGATGTAGATATAGAGTTAAAAATATGGATTTTTTGAAGTTATGAGGAATATGTCGACTTTCAATTGTTTTAGACATAATCCTGTAACTGTATTTGTAGAAGATTGATGTTCTGTATTTGTAGGTGTTGTCCCAGTCTAAGTGGTATCACAAGATTCAGATACAGTAACATTGGCAGATAGGATAACATTGTCGGATGTAGATATAGAGTTAAAAATCTGGATTTTTTGAAGTTATGAGTAATATGTCGACTTTCAATTGTTTTAGACATAATCTTGTAACTGTCAATGGTATTAACAACAGATGGACCAACAATGTCACCAACAATGTTAGCATCAGATGTATGAGAAGGATTATCAGAGAATGTATGAGGTGGAACATCAGATATGTGAGGATCGACACGTCAGTCATGTTAATGCACATGTGCATAGTTATGCACATGCATATTTTGTCAGATTAAGTTAATATGAATGTATTACGACATATGCACACGTGCATTATTACCTTAGAACATAAACATTGTACATATTGTATGTATTTCAAATAAATATCAATATTGTACATACCTCAAATACAATCATGCACATGTGCATTCTCAAATTAACATAATTACTGTACATACCTCAAATGACACCGGTTGAAATTTGCCGATATCAGCCGACTTGGTAGAACCCTTACCATCTACGCCCCTATCTACGTATCTGACAGAGACATCGACACCAACCCCTTTAACATCTACCACATATGCCACTGATTAACAATGTCACCAACAATGTTAGCATCAGATGTATGAGAAGGATTATCAGAGAATGTATGAGGTGGAACATCAGATGTGTGAGGATCGATACGTGATGAATTAGAGGATGCGATATAGTGATGTAGAGTTACCGTTAGGGTTGTTCGATGTAAATGGTGGGTTGTTCGTTGAGGATGCCGCCGTAAACACCGTGCCGCCTGTCGCCCGCTGTGAAATCCGGTGAGATACGTGAACGTCGTCGATGTATATGAACTGCTCAGATGAAAGAAACCCTAAGAAGATGAAAGAAACCCTAAGAATTCTAAACTGGATAGTGATAACAGAGCGTGTTTTATAATAGACATAACATAATTACAAGTTCGCCATGTGTTCACACTGGTTCTCGCGGTTCTCGTAATAAAGGGTGGTTCCTAACGGATCCTTATCCTATATATATATATATATATATATATATATTTATAAAGTATTAATGATTTTTTCATTAGTGACATGCAAAAACCGAAATAAACTAGTAGCTAGAGTAAGTCGGATATCGAACCAGAGGAGGATTGTGGAAAGTGTCGTAATGAAAAGTTTCAATTAACTACTACAGAATTGGAAAATCAGTTTGTTTGATTGTGAGAAATAGCTAAATTAACAAGTAAAAAGTGTGATTTAAATTAATAGGAGAAAAGATGGTTCCTCCAGATTTCAGGTTTTACAGTTAGTTTCCACTATGCGTTTAATCGTAACCTACATAGACATAGGTGTCGAATACCCAAATCCCTGATGACGTTCAAAGGGTCTTCGCTGACGTCGGAATATCCCAGCCTTCGTGTGCTACAAAAAAGGAAACCGTTAGCCTCGTCACAGAGGGACCCCAGAGGGGGGGATCCGTGACCAAGCTCCGGCGTGAGAATAAGTAAACTTGTCGGAGAGTATGAGAAGCTTATTCCGATGAGTGTGATCACCGGAATGTTTCTCTATGGTGTGGATCTAATAAATGTGTGTGTATTTAATGTAGAGGAATTATGGTCGGAATAAATGAGAGAGTATTTAGTGTGGTACCTTGGACTTGCCCTTGAGATCATTCTTTACATTCCTTATATAGTCGGAAGCCCTTATCTCTTCAACGAGATTATACCGAGACGATCCAACGGGTTTTATCAGACTTTGGGGGGCTCAGACACGTGTCTGAACCCCAATGGTAAGATCTTTCCCTCATTTAATGGTGCCAGCTTGATAGTACATGCCATCCGGAGATACCATTCTTGTCATGCATTTAATGTTTCTCTTTCTTTTGTTAAGTATCTCCTTTTCCCGCTCAATCTATGAGAAAGTCCCTTAATGGGCAAGTTTCAGCGTTTTGGGCTTCTACTTGTTGGGCCCATGTGATAATAGCCCAAGACGGGTAAATGGGGCAACCCATAGGCCCGTCATCAAGTCATCTTTAGTCCCTGGTTCTAAGATTCAAATCTCATGATTCGGGGTTGAGTCACAATTGTTCACGAGAACAGCTCTACTGGGCTAAGGAAGTGGGCCCATCCCTAGTTAATCATCACGTGCCCCCTCTCCTATCGAGGCTCATTAATCACAGGTGATCGATGGCGGGGGTTTAATCCTCCCCATACACGTGCACGACGGTTTAATTTTGAAAGGACCCTGATGTGACAGTTTTTCTCTTTCCAAGTCAGTTAACATCTTTAAATACCCACATAACCTTTTGAATTTTCCTTCAACTTTCGTCGGTTTTTTCCCTCTTTTTTCCTTCCTCCCGTTTTTCCGATCACTGTTTTCTCTCTTCACCATGAGCCGTACCGGCCGTTCTGTGATTCGGTCTGTTTTGACAGCGAAGGACTTGGAGTCCTTCGTTGAGACCTACAAGATTCCCGAGCGTTTTTCTCCTACCTTTCCAGGCCCTGATGAATCGGCTGAATGTACACCAGATCAGATTGTTCTCTACACTTTGGCGTTTTCTTCCTGTGGTGTCTGGTACCCCCTTTCTTCCTTCAAGATAGATTTGTTACACCATTTCGGAGTTCATTTCTCCCAATTGCACCCTCTAGGGTTTATGAGGGTGGTACATTTTGAGTTATCCTGTGCGGTGGTTTCTGATGAGCCGTCAATTCCCCTGTTCTGTATGTTCTACAAGTTAATTTCAGATGGGGACTGGTTCACCTTCGCCAAATGGAAGGATAACGTGTCTCGGCCCTGCTACTCCTTCATGCCGACCTCCACTTACCCTAGAGAATGGAAGAGCAGGTTTATCTTCGTTTCCACTGCTATGATACCAGAGTCTCTACCATTGAGGGATGCCGAGGCTGTCATTGAAGACAACATTCTTATCTTGTCTGCTGACAAAGTCGTCCAATGGAAGCGCATGTACGAGAATCCGACGAGAGCTTTTACCTTCTCTGAAGGGATCCTGGCTATGGGAGGGCTGAGCCCCTCCTACTCGGTCCGACCCAAGGCCTTTTTTGGCAAAAAGGTATTCTTTTGTTCTTGGCTTGTTGTATCTGTCTTTATTTTTTTGGGGCTTGTGTAGTCATCTTTAGTATTTCTTTTGTGCAGAGTTGACTTTGTGAAGGTTGCTTCAAGGGGATTCCAAAGATGTTAAGTTTGTGGTTGATGATGAGGTTAAACCGGGTTTGAACCGGGGTGTTGAGATGTAGGTTACTGGGGGATCTGTTCAGGCAGGGGGCTCTGCTGTCGTGGAGGGAGATGAGGGGGCTTCTTCTGATGGAGAGGAGAGTTTCCCTGATTCTCTTCAAGTAAAGGATTCTAGCCCTGATGACAAGGAAGACCTGGAGAGCCGTCTGGCTCGTAAGCGAAAAACTGTCAGCCCCAAGCCAGTCCCTGCCCCACGTGATATCCGACTGAGGCTCCGGAGCGCCAGCGGACAGAAGGCCCCTCCTGCAACAAAAGCTGCTTCCGAACTTCCCCCTATCGGGAATAAGGTTCTTTGTCTAAGCACCTGCGGTCCTCCAGCTTTGTGAGTGAACCTTTGTTGGTGAGCCCATTATTTATCTTCTATCCTGTATTTACTTTGTTTTGATAGGTTTTTGATGTTTCCTCCCCTTTTTCCTTTTTTGTGTTTGGAGCAGGGAAGCTCTCATGCTCCTATTGAGATCCCTACTGCCCCTTCCTCTTCTCGTGTTAGGGATAAGACTCCGGAGGTAAGTGTTGCTCGCATTACCCCAGCTTTTGAGATTTCTCCTCATCATGCCACCGGGACCAGCAAACCTTCTCATTCTGAGGGTTTTACTTCCCGATCTCCTCTGGCTCCTTTGTTTGCCGATGCCCTTCCTGCCCCGTATGTCCCCAAGTGGAAAATCACTCCGTCCTCCATGGTGGGTACCCCTGAAACTGCCCGGGACTTCTTTACTCATGCTGTTCCTCCCTCCCATAAGTTTATGAATTCTGCCTTGAGGGACGATCTCTTTGATGATCAACATAGCATGTCGCTTTGCGAAGGGTTTTTCAGGGGTGTTGGCATGTTACAACGAGTTGATGATCTGAGGAGGGAGAACGAGTGTGACAACTGTGTTCTGTAATCGATGTACAATGTAAAACAATGATGATTATTAATAAAGCAATGTGCTTTGGTGTTATTATATGTGTTTTTGTTATTATGTGTGTATTTATGTTTGAAGAGTTTTTTTTCAATTTGATTCGATTCCGATTTCAAGCTCTAAATCGCTTTCTGGAAGGTTATACGCGCACTGATACGTAGATATAACCAGTTTAATACAACGAACACTCCGGAATAGTGAAATAGGCTTAACATACCTTAAATAACCTCCACATAACTTAGAAATAAGTTTTGGATGGATTGGTGTGTTGAAATCAAGTTTGTTCGATCGCAGGGACTATTTGTGTCAAACTGCGAAACTATACCGATTTGTATATTAACGAACATTCCGGAACTTGATCATAAGTTAAACATACCATAAATATCCTTTAAATGGCTTAGAAATAGGCTTTGAGGGGTTCGGTATGCTAAAATAAACTTTATTGATCAATAGGGACTAAAAGCGTCAAAAAGTGCACAAGTTTGCATTTTCGCGCATATCTTTCGTTCTGAATATATCCGGACATCCAAAAATTTATGTAAGCATTAAAATATTTTATTTTAGTGTTTGGTATAAGAAAAATCCATCCGTCGCTTAATTTGGATCGTTTTTGCATTCGTTACGACTTCCGTTGTAATTAAGCGAATAACGCGATCGTACGACCAAACGAACGGACATCCGAGATATTTTTGAGCATGTTTTGAGTTCCCTATACTTTAACTTCATTTTAGAGCCTTGAAATGAGGTTAACGGGGCTTAAACGTGCCAAAAATGAGCCGAAATCCAAGTTTCTTAAGTTCAGGGGCCATTCTGTCATTTCTGGATAGTTGTCTTAGGCGGGCCGCGTGAGAGGCCCAGTATCAGCAAACTGCTTTCTGAATTCAGCAGCTGGTTTTGATGGTTTTGGACATGGTTTTGATCAATCTAGGGGCCAAATTTGATGGTTTTTAAGTACCCATTGTATTCAAATACCGTATGCCCACTTGTACGACCTAGATTAAAGCTCGTTTCCCGATAAACGATCTTAACGGCTCTAGATTTCCTATAAATACCCACCCCCATTTCACTCCCAAAGCACAATTGATCTGATTTTGGCCCTCTAAGTTGGAGTGAACACTTCATACCTGAGGGTAAATCGGATCATAGCTTGCGGGGACCTTTTGTAAGTATTCTTTCGTTCTTTTCATTCGTTTTTATCGTAAAAGTCAAACTGCGTTTGACTTTCTACATTAACCAGTTAATGGTCAATGCGAAGTTCGTTTGAACTTCATAACGTGAGCGTAATCACGATGGTTATAGTCCCTAGTAACTATACCTACTGATTACCATGTTATCTAGGCTCAGTGACGAGTCGTAGCTTCGGCCAAAATGCGTATTCTCGCGTATTTTGTAACCAAGCTACTTTTAGGTATCAAAACCGTTTGTTTTGACACCAAACCTGTTTTCAAACTTAACTAAACATGTTTTAGCATGTTTAGCTCGTCGCTTTTAGCTTAGTGCTTGTGTAGAGTCGTAAGTCAAGCGGACTAAACACCCGCTTAGACTTTCGAACACGACCCGTTTGGTTGATCATTAGGATCCGACCAAACATGTTTAGTGACCATAGTAGCATAGGGAATAACCTTCCGAGGTTATACCTTATGGTCGCCTAGTTTAAGTAGTTGTATGATAGGTAGTTTATATGTCATAGGTAAATTACCAAAATACCCTTTTCATGCGTAATTGGTAATTAAGCATATGTAACCTAAAATTTTGTCACGTAACTGATTATGTAACATATTTAAACATGTTTTGGCATATAATACTTGTCATAGGACTAGTTAGACGTCTCGAACTCGCATTCGCTCGCACGATGCGTTAATGTAGCGTAAGCTACCTTAATGGGTCGTGATGGGTCGAAAGCACTTAGGTTAGGTTCCGATTTAGGATGTAGGCTTTGTTAAACCATATCACATGAGTTCCAACACTCATTTGGTTTACAAGACTTCATTCTATCCGATCTTCCAATTTAGGCGCCTATTGTTTGACTAGTGATGTGATTACTAGGTGCTGCTTGATTTCTCTGGTTTACTTGAGTTTGTTGAAGTTCTATTGATTGAGGATACTTTGCACTACATGTGAGTACATAGTTCCCCTATTTTACTGTTTTCAATTGTTTTGGGGTGATTCATATGTACAAAATGATTTCAAGGTTTAAACGATGTTTTCAAAAACGATTAAGATGGTTTATACTAAATTAATAACGATTTCAATAAAGCGAACAAACTTGTTGGTTGTAGTTACATAACGAATGACATTCATTAGCACTGATCAAGCCGACCAGTATTAGGTTATGGTACCATAGGATCTGACAAATCCCGTTATCTTACTGCACCCATGGTTATGTGTGGGGGTTGTGGGTAGCGACTGAATCTGATGTTAGTTAACTTACCCTTTGGTGGTTTGTTAATGCGAGAAGCAAGATAGTCGAGTCACGAAGGTTTGAATGTTATTAGCGAGACGACCATAAATAAGTTTTCACAATTAAAACGAGGATGATTTAAACGATTTAAACAAGTTAACGATTTGGAAACGATTTGGAAATGATTTGAACAAGTTAAACGAGTTGAATAAACGATTGGTTTTTGGTTAGTGTTTAGATAACGGGACGGGTGTAATGTGGTGAAAACATGGTAGATACGCCGCTGGTACTTCTTATGTATAAGTGTTTTCAACATATTACATACCGTGGCGTTATTTAGTTCACTTGGGTAAACGATTTTGAAACGATGTCACACAACGATGTTTTCTAAAAGATATAAACCATACGATTTTTATTAACGAGTTTTTACGAGATGTCTTACAAGATGGTTTTTTTTAAACAAAATGTTTTTGGGGTTAAGAATCATGGCTACGAGGTTTTATAAACTATAACCAACTTGATTTGAGTTGATTAACTATGTTGCAATACACTTTTCAAAACGAGGTTTGTATTTTGACTCTTGTAGTCTAATAAAGTACTGCAACATATAAACTAGCCATGATTCCGATACTCTTATAAAACCTATGTACTCGCCAGCATATCTTTGCTGACTTTGTTTTTACATATGTTTCAGGTGTTGTTGCTTGATTGATTTCTAGGATGCATGCGTCACATAGGATCTGGACAAGGCCTTAGTGACATAATAACTATGATAGTCGATATGAGACTTGTTCGTTCTATGTTAAGACAATGTTAATGTTTAATATTATCAATAAAACGAAACTCTTTTTGTATCCATGGTTATGAAACGATAATTCTGTTACAACACTCCCTGACGTTTCCGCCATGATTTGTTGTTTTACGTGGTCGGGGTGTGACAACGAGGGGCTCAAGAATGATCTCAAGACTTCTCAAACCGTCGCTACTGAGCTTCGGTGTCAGGTGGTTGAGGCTGAGCGTAAACTGCAGGAGGAGAAGGTACGCTCCCTTCTCTTTTTTTTTTGTTTGATTCCTTTTGGATTTTTTTGTGATGTCTTTTGCTCAGGGGGCTGGTGTCATGCTGGAGCGGAGACAGCGAGCTTGGGAGAGGGAGATGGCAGCTTTGGTAGAAGAGAAGGAGGAGTTAGCCGCCGAGCTGAAGCATCAAAGGGAGCTTGACTCTGTTTCTCAAAAAGATCTGGATGTGATGTATGCTGAGTATGGAATGACGTCTGATGATAACCAGAGGTTGGCCAAGGAGAAGCATTGGTTAATCACTGCGGGCTTCGGGGCCTTCCTTACTGCTGTCTCCCAGTCGGAGGAGTTTAAAAGTAGTTTTGAGCAGATCTACAGGGCTTACCGGGATGTGGGTTATCAGGAAGGTTTAAAGGATGGGTATGCTTACTCAGCTCAAGGTCTGGGCAGGAAGGAGACCCCTCTTTACAATTCCAAGGACACAAAGTGACTGTCTAAACTGGATAAAGAGTTTGGAGGTAAAACCCCTGCCCTTCTTGAAAAGATCCTTGAGCACCCCATGATCTCTATTGATGAGCTAAAAGCCCTGCTGACTCTCGCTGGTCCATCCTCTCCGAAGCCTCTGTCTGGGGATGAGTCCCAGTAGTTTTAAAACATTAACAATTTCGATATGGTTGTACCTTAAACAATTATGCTCCTTAGAATACTGCTAACTTTTTGATATATGGGGGATGGCCTTTATGTTGGGGCTATCCCGATATCTAATCGTATGGACTGCTAGCTATCTTTTGATTGTATCCTGTCAATCTTGCTCTTGTTACGTTTGTTGTTCTTTGTGCAGGTGTTCTTACCCAGTATCTTCTTGGAGATCCTTGGTTATTTGTGGCGTTTTTGCGAAAATTTCGTCAGTCTGTTTACTAGGTTTTCTAGCTTGTTTGTTTGTATACCGGTCCTTCTTTTAGGGTTAGCAAAATTCCCTATCAAATTCATGTATGTTTGCTTTGTAGTTTATACATAGAAACTTCTCTTTTCCGGTGTGTATGTATTGGTTCTTTTGTAGTTTTCTTACAAAGGTGTTTTGTTTTCTTTTTTATGGTTTGTTTTGTAAACCAAGATCGTCTGTTCGAGGACGACATTTGCACAAGTTTATAATGTCATATTATGTTTTCTAGCATGTTTGTCCGTTCTTTTTGGGCTAGCTAGGCCCTATATTGCCCCACAGCCGGGCGTTTTTGACATGTTGAGTATACCTTTTACACGTGTGCTTGTTTGTTATTAGGTTGTTTTTTGGGCACGTCTGCCCTGACACAACACCTGCGTTTTTATCAAAAGGAACAAGTGAATTGTTCATTACCATACATTCCTTGGGGACTATGTCCTCCAGTACAAAGTTTTATAAAATATTTTCCTTGGGGTACTCCCTTAACTAGCAGTTAGTTCTTTTACAAAAGTGCCTCCTGGCCGTTTTCCCTTGAAGGCATCTTCAGTTTTCATATGTGGTGTTTCCTAAGCTGCATAAGGTTCCATGTTCTTGGAACTTCCTTACCTTGAAGTGTTTCCAGTTTGCAACTTCCCTTGCCGTTTGCCCAAGTAACCCGGTAAGGCCCTTCCCAGTTAGGCCCTAGTTTGCCGGTGCTCTCTTGTAAGCTAGCTTCGTTTGCTCTCAGAAACAAATCTCCAGGAACAAGATTGAGCTTTTTCATCTTGGCATTGTAGTAGCTTTCAAGCTGCTTTTTGTACTTGGCCTCCCTGACTGCTGCTATCTCCCTTCTCTCTTCAAGCAAGTTCAGATTCATCCGGAGGTCTTGCTCGTTTTCGGCCTCTCTGAGCTTCATTCTGGCAGTTGGGGACCCTATTTCAGCTGGGATGACAGCCTCCGTCCCATAAGTTAAGCTGAAGGGGGTTTCCCCGTTGCAGTCCTTGGGGGTGGTCCTATATGCCCATAGCACAAATGGCAATTCCTCCAGCCATCGTTTTTGTTTCCTCCCGAGTCTCCCCTTCATTCCCTTGATGACGCTTTGATTTGCTCTTTCTACTAGTCCATTGCTCTCGGCATGGGTGACAGAGGTAAACACTTGGTGTATGTGCATCCGCTCGCACCATGGCCTGAAGGGTTTTCCAGCAAATTGAACGCCATTGTCACTCACCAGTTCCTTTGGGACCCCGTATCTGCAAATGGTGTTGTCTAGTATAAACTGTCTCATTTATTCCCCGGTTATCTTTGCCAAGGGCCTTGCCTCTATCCACTTGGTAAAATAGTCGATGGCAACCACCACATACTTAACCCTCCTGGGCCTTCTGGGAATGGACCAATTATGTCGATGGCCCACTTCTGAAAGGTCCAAGACGTTGAAACAGGTATCATTGGGTGTTTATGGCGGTGCGTCATGGGTGCATGGACCTGGCAGTTGTCACATCTCTTGATCTCCTCTGATGCTGTCTCATAAATTCTAGGCCAATAGAATCCCGCATTCATCGCCCTTGCCACTACTGTCCTTGGCCCAGAATGCATGCCACAAATACCCTCATGTATTTCTCTAATCACATACTTAGCCTCTTCACTATCGACACACTTCAAGGATGGGCCCAGGTATGACCTTCGGTAAAGCTCTCCGTCAATCAACTCATATTGCAAAGCTTTGACTCTTACCTTCCTGGCCGCCCAGTCTCCCTCAGGTAGTATCCCATCTTTGAGGAATCTTACAATCGGTGTCATCCATGTCTCTTGTGCGTTTTCAATCGCAGCTACCTCTTCTGTGCCAATGGAGGGGGAGGTCAGGACTTCCACTTTGACTTCTCTTGCTAGGTGGTCAAATGCCACGGAGGCCAGCTTGCTGAGGGCATCAGATTTCCTGTTTCTCCCGCGAGGGATATATTCTAGCTTGAAGGTCTTGAAAGCCTTGGCTGTTTCTTTCACTTTGGCTACGTACTGAGCCATTGTATTGTCCTTGGCCTCGTACTTCCCTTGGTACTGCTTGACTACTAGCTGCGAGTCAGTACTGGCCTCCACATTCCTTGCCTTCATTTTCTTAGCTAATCTTAGTCCTGCTAAAAGGGCTTCATATTCTGCTGTGTTGTTGGTATTTTCGAAATCCAGTCTGATGGCATAAGTTAGCTCAACTCCCTCAGGGCTGATCAGTGTGATGCCTGCTCCACTTCCCTCTTCGCTGGAGGCCCCGTCTGTGAATAGTTTCCATATTGCCTCATCTTCCTTCCCTTTTTCTTCCTTCTCCAGGGCTTCCCACTTTAAAAGTTCTTTCTCCTCATCCTCAGGGACCTCTGACAAGAAGTCGGCCAGTATTTGTCCCTTCATGACAGTTCTGGCTTTGAATTCTAAGGAGTGTTCTCCCAACTCAACTGCCCATTTAGCTAGTCGACCCGATAACTCCGGCCTCCTTAGCACCTCTTGGAGGGGTTGATCCGTTATTAGGGTGACCTTGTGTCCTTGGAAGTATCTTCTGAGTCTCTGAGACGCAAAAACAATAGCTAAAGCCAACTTCTCCAGGGGCATATATCGTTCTTCGGGACCTTTGAGGGTCCTGCTAATGAAGTATATTGGTATATGCTTTCCCTCCCGTTCTACCATCATGACTGCACTTATGGTCGTTTTTAAGGCAGACAGATGTAAAAGCAAATCCTCCCCGGGTACTGGGGTGGCTAAAGTTGGGAGTTTGCAGATGTACTCTTTCATTTCTTGAAAAGCGACTCCCGCCTCTGGGGTCCACTTAAATCTGTCTGTCTGGAGACAATCCTTCAGTACCTTCATGAAGGGAAGAGTCCTGTGGACTACCTTTGATAGGAAGCGGTTTAAGGCGATTAACCTTCCATCAAGCTGCTGAATGTCCTTTAGGGACCTGGGGGATCGCATTTCGGCTACAGCTTGGGTTTTCTCCAGATTAGCTTTGATTCCGCCCTTAGTAACCACTACTCCCAGGAATTTCCCTACTTCTACCCCGAAGCAACACTTCCCAGGGTTCAGCTTCATATTCACATCTTGCATAGCTCGGATGGTTTCGGCTATATCGTCTATCATGGCCATCTCGGTTAGGCTTTTTATTACAATGTCATCGACGTACACTTCTAAGTTCCGTGCCCACTGCTCTCTGAAAAGGGTATTCATGAACCTTTGGTAAGTGGTCCTGGCATTTTTTAGCCCGAAGGGCATTTTGGTGTAGCAAAAGGTTCCCTCGTCTGTGATGAAGGCGGTTTTTTCCTCGTCTTCCATTGACATTTGTATTTGATGATATCCTTTGTAAGCATCCAAGAAGCACTTTAGGGGGGTACTGAGATAAGGAGTCCACTTGGACGTCTATCTCCGGGAGGGGATAACAGTCCTTGGGGCATGCTTTATTCAGATCTTGAAAGTCAATGCACATCCTCCACCCCCCGTCTTTCTTCTTGACCATGACCGGGTTAGCAACCCAGGATGGATACTTCACCTCTCTTACTATTCCAGCTCTGAGCAGCTTCCTGGTTTCTTCACAAGCGGCCCTCCTTTTACTAGGACCCATGCTTCGTTTCTTTTGCTTCACTGGTCTTTCCCAAGTGTATGTATTGAGCCGATGCTCGGTCAGGCTTCTTGGGATTCCTGTCATGTCTCCGTGCTGAAATGCGAACACGTCTATATTGAAGAGAAGCAACTCCTTGAGAGCGCTCTTACATTTGTCACTCAGGTGGCTTCCCACCTTAACCGTTTGCTCCGGGAACCTGTCACAAAGGACCCACTCTTCGATCCCATCTTTTTGAGGTGTCTCAGACACTTCTCCCTCAGAGACAGAAGATACTACCTCGTATGTAGACTTTACCCAAGCTAAGCCTTTTGGCGTTTGGAACACTAAAGCTCCGTGTGGGGTTGATGCCTGTGCTTGCAAATCACCAATCCCGGGTCTTCCCAGGATTGCATTGTACTTTGATGGTGCTCGGACCACTGTGGAAGTTAAATTTATGGTTCGGACACGATCTCCTACCCCTATAAATGGGAGTCTGATTTTTCCCAGGGGGTGTGACACACTGTTGTTGAAGCCCATTAGAGGGATAGAATCCTCCTCAAGCCAATCTCTCACATCCCTGTCAAACCTTAGGAAACAGTGTTCATATATTACCTCTACTCCGTTTCCCCTGTCCACGTGTATTCTGGCTACCTTGTGCCCAGCTATTATGGCTGAAATGTTGAGGGGGAGCCGCTGTACCTCGTTTTCCTCCAGGTGTGGCATCAAAATGGGAGCTTTCATGCGGTCTGGGGAGCCTAGGATTCTGGCCTTTACACTCCTGGTGGTATTAAATTCATCCCTTCTTTGAATCATGTCTACATCTGACCTTCCGGGCTCCCTCACATCTTTTCCTTTGCGGTCCCCTCCCCCTTCCTTAATTTCCTTAACCAAATGAGCCAGTTTATCTTTTCCTTTAGATACATACAATCATCATTTTTATGACCGAATCCTCTATGGAAGTCACAGTATTTGTTTGGCTGTGCCTTTGGCCCTGGTTTTATAGGGGGTGGTCTTGGAAAGGAATTCTTCACCCTCTCAGTGGCCAATATTTTGCTAGGGGTTTTAGTGAGAGGGGTGAAGCCGTCAGAGTAAGGGAATGAGCCTCTTCCCCGAGGTCTGTATGGGGAATACGAGGGTCTCATCCTATCATGCATCATTCTATCAAGAGCTGGTTTTTGTGAGTAAGGTGTACCTTTTTCGGGAGGTTTTGCAGCCGGGTTGACCCTTCGGGGTGGGATGTCCATTTCTTTAGCTTTGCTGACCGTGTCTTTGCCCCTGACGAAGGCCCTGACCCTGTCCATGAGATTATCGAATGAACGTGGGAACTCCTCCCCTAGCTTTTCACATAGTTGTGTGTGCTTCAGTCCATTAATGAAACTGCTGATCTTCATGACCTCCGGGACATCCTTGATATTCATACTTTCTTTGACAAACCTCTCCATGTACTGATCTATCTGTTCGTTGTCCCTTTGCCTTATATGCATGATTTCGTTTGGGTTTTTGATCATTTTTCTTTGCTGACCAAAGTTCCTCAGAAACTTCTCACTTAGCTCTTCATAGCTGTCAATTCCTCCTGGGGGAAGGCTGTCAAACCAGAGCCTGGCTCCCTCCGTTAGAGTTTGCACAAACATGTGGCACCAAACTGGCATGGGCCACCGTCCCAGCTGTCCTGCGCCTTTGAAGGCATGGAGATGGTCCTCAGGGTCTCTTGTCCCGTCGTACCTGTCGAAGTTTGGAGGTAGCTTCGTCTTGGGGGCATGGGTGCTTCAGCGATTCTCCGGGTGAACTTTGAGATTTCAGCTAGGTCCCGAGGGAGGTAAGGCTGATCCAAGCTATCATCTCTTTGATTCTCCTTCTCCTTTTCCTTTCCTTTCTGTTTCTTTCCTGTAATGAGATCTTCTCTCTCCTCCGAGGACATCTGCCTGAGGGCTGTCATGAAGGTTTCTAGAGGATCTTTGCCACCGTTTTTGCTTTGTGGATCCACCCCTTCCTGGTTGGATGGTGTGTCAAAGGATAGTCTGGCCCTGAGGCTGTCAAGTCTTTCCTGTCTTTCTAGATCCTCGAGATGTTTTTTCAACTTTTCCTTGTGCATGGCTACAAAATCTGGAGTGGTGGTTTCCTCCATTTCTAGGGTTTCCACCTGGTTTTCATTCTCTTCTTTGTGGGTGATATCTTCCACGGTGACCTTATCATGATCGTTTTGCACCGTTTGGATGGTTCGTGAGCTTGGTGGTGTTGCCAAGTTGTTTCTCGTGAAATGGGTTATTACAACGTCAGAGTTTTGGAGTGGAAATACCAGCCAGACTGAATAGTCCCTCGGATGGCGCCAATGTCGAATACCCAAATCCCTGATGACGTTCAAAGGGTCTTCGCCGACGTCGGAATATCCCAGTCCTCATGTGCTACAAAAAAGGAAACTGTTAGCCTCGTCACGGAGGGACCCCGGAGGGGGGATCCATGACCAAGCTCCGACATGAGAATAAGTAAACTTTCCGGAGAGTATGAGAAGCTTATTCCGATGAGTGTGATCACCGGAATGTTTCTCTATGGTGTGAATCTAATAAATGTGTGTGTATTTAATGTAGAGGAATTATGGTCGGAATAAATGAGAGAGTATTTAGTGTGGTACCTTGGACTTGCCCTTGAGATAATTCTTTACCTTCCTTATATAGTCGGAAGCCCTTATCTCTTTAACGAGATTATACCGAGACGATCCAACGGGTTTTATCAGACTTTGGGGGGCTCATACACGTGCCTGAACCCCAACGGTAAGATCTTTCCCTCATTTAATGGTGCCGGCTTGATAGTACAGTGCCAACCGGAGATACCATTCTTGTCATGCATTTAATGTTTCTCTTTCTTTTGTTAAGTATCTCCTTTTCCCGCTCAATCTATGAGAAAGTCCCTTAATGGGCAAGTTTCAGCGTTTTGGGCTTCTACTTGTTGGGCCCATGTGATAATAGCCCAAGACGGGTAAATGGGGCAACCCATAGGCCCGTCTTCAATAGGTATTAAACTCGATTAATTAATTGTGATAACCAACGACTAAGTACTCCGATCAATACATAACGGGAGGTTATCGAATGATTATCAATTACAATTTACAAACCCTAACCCCATGTCAAATATATCCCAATTACTAAAACTCTCGGGAACTGAATGCTTAGAAATTAAGGTTTAAATAAATGTAAATGTTTACAACCAATAAATCAATTCAAGATGAAAAGCATCGAATGCTTAGATCACCAGGTTAAAACGATTGTATCAAACACATAGTATCCATTAACTTACAAAAACCCTCCATCCGGAGGAAACCAATAAAAAGAATAGCCGATCATGTTGATTGGTTGATCATCGAAAGCTGGAAGAACGGGTGACATCGTGTTCTCCTCTCTAGATTTCATGCGAATGAGGACGATATCCCCTGAATTCCGAGCCCAAAAGTGTGTTTGATGGCTGCCAAAATCATGTGTGATACCCTAGTCCACAAGCCCATTTGTGATGATAATGATTTGTTGACAAGAGAGCCCAAGCCCACATGTGCGTGAACTGGCTAATGATGATGATGTTCATTTGAAAAGTCCCTTCACATGAGTTCCCCAACCGCCAAAAAGGTGCTAATGAGAATTATGTCTTTCGGAAAAAATCAAAATAATTAATTCCTCAAAACCCTCAAGTCACGTGCATTCCAAAGAAGTCCCTTATTTTCTCAATGTATGCATATATGTCTCAAGATTGAAATTAATATGATGTATCTTTCTCTGCCTTCATGTGACTTATCCTTTTTATGATTTCTCAAAAGAAATAATTCTCAAGTCCTTGTAATTCTCGTTCCCCAAGATTTGTAGAAGTCTGCATGTATTATCAAAGATGATGTCGGCTCTTGATGATAATTTGATGTTGTTTTATAAAACCCTCATGTGCACATGATGATGAATGATTATGTTATTGAATTACTTTTTGTGCTCCACCCCAAAGTCAGTGTGCATGTCTTAGGGTTTCTCTCCTTTATTTAGATCACCAGGTTAAAACGATTGTATCAAACACATAGTATCCATTAACTTACAAAAACCCTCCATCCGGAGGAAACCAATAAAAAGAATAGCCGATCATGTTGATTGGTTGATCATCGAAAGCTGGAAGAACGGGTGACATCGTGTTCTCCTCTCTAGATTTCATGCGAATGAGGACGATATCCCCTGAATTCCGAGCCCAAAAGTGTGTTTGATGGCTGCCAAAATCATGTGTGATACCCTAGTCCACAAGCCCATTTGTGATGATAATGATTTGTTGACAAGAGAGCCCAAGCCCACATGTGCGTGAACTGGCTAATGATGATGATGTTCATTTGAAAAGTCCCTTCACATGAGTTCCCCAACCGCCAAAAAGGTGCTAATGAGAATTATGTCTTTCGGAAAAAATCAAAATAATTAATTCCTCAAAACCCTCAAGTCACGTGCATTCCAAAGAAGTCCCTTATTTTCTCAATGTATGCATATATGTCTCAAGATTGAAATTAATATGATGTATCTTTCTCTGCCTTCATGTGACTTATCCTTTTTATGATTTCTCAAAAGAAATAATTCTCAAGTCCTTGTAATTCTCGTTCCCCAAGATTTGTAGAAGTCTGCATGTATTATCAAAGATGATGTCGGCTCTTGATGATAATTTGATGTTGTTTTATAAAACCCTCATGTGCACATGATGATGAATGATTATGTTGTTGAATTACTTTTTGTGCTCCACCCCAAAGTCAGTGTGCATGTCTTAGGGTTTCTCTCCTTTATTTAATTTTTTTTCCTTCAACATATGGCACATGCGGCCCTCGATGCAACCGTAGCCTACGGTACGAAGCTCCGGTTACGAAATAAACTCTCTGTTTCTTTTGATTTCAGCTCAATCCAACCGTAAGTTACGGTTTGAATCTCGTAACCTACCTCTTATCTTTCCAATTCCCTTTCTCTTCACATATTACCTTCACACAATGACACATTAGGTCCCTCGACTTTATTATATCATACATCTTGTGTCTCTACATTCCATATCGGACCCGAACACTTCCCGCATGACATGATTTCTTTCGGTAATCATCCTTGCTCGTTCCTCTTTGCTTCCACGCACTTTAATTTCACTGAATTATACCGATTAACCTGTAAATAAACAAACGCTCGTAGTTACTATATTCAAAGACATACTCTCATAAAACGTATTAACTCACACAAATTAATACACTTAAGGCTCGTGTTTCACATTCTCCATCACATCCCCACACTTAAGGCTCGTAAAGGTAAGGAAATATTTTTGGATATTTGTGGTAATATGGCGAACACAACAAATACACCAAACCATGACAACTTATTCACAATACTACCATCACTTTAGGTTATTTTCGACCGTTTATTTAATACGAACATACTAATGATTTTTGTTTTTTTTTCTTTTTCTTTCTTTTCTTCATTTTTTCAATTTTTTTCTTTGTTTTCAACAAATATCTAACACATAATTGTCATTCATGGTTGGTAATCAAACGGGTCAACAAGGTATAACAAACGAAGGGTAAAAGGCTCAACATGGTTAACTAAGGTGGGGTGGATAAACAATCAACATACGAAACAATGAAACGATCCTAATGCCTTTATCATCTATGTGTATATGCTAAAGCACAGTCTCAGCACGTATCAAACCACACAAGTTCTAACACAAAGCAACATATGGCCTACTCTCAGCAACTGAACATTTATTGCAATTCAACTAACAATCTAGTAAGCTCAAATATCTCACCGAATAAAAGGAATATGGGTTGCCGACACGTAGCATGTGTAATTCCTAAAGCTTGTTACCCTTAGTTAGGCATCTCTTCTCAACTATTTTCTAAAACTTGTCAGAAAAACTCTCATGAAACTTAAAGGGACAACCATGACTAGGGATCTAAGTTCGTTTAATATGAGTAGGAACCCTTTAGCGATTGAAAATGTTGGTTTTCATGAAGTTCAAGCATACTTGAGAAAAAAAATTCAAAATTTTTCAATTTTCAGCAAATTCAACCCTTCAAGCATTTGAGATCAACAATTATACCGACCCTCTCTCGAGTTACCGCATCCCCACACTTGGGATACATTGTCCCCAATGTATGGTGCAATTTATAATCTATACTCGAGAGATACCACCCACAAACCATGAACGGCTAACAACTAGACGACTCAACACAAGGAAACCACTCCCAACACAAAAATTCACACCACCATGTACACAAAAACAAATAAAACACAGGATAGATAAACACATGCACCTGATCAGAAAACAAGTGTGTGTTTGTAGTGGTGTAGCTGTTGCGATCTAACCGGAACATACGCCCCTCATAGATTCTTTGAGATCTCACAGGGGATGTTGCCAAACATCCCCACACTTGATTCATTGCATCCGTGAAGATGGAACGTAGAAACCTCTCAAAACACAAACACACCAAAACGAGACCAAACCAAAATACAATACAATACTCTACATCCTCGGGCTGCCTCCCGAGAGCGCTAAGTTTAAAGGTCTTCAGCCAGACCATACCTGATATGCGCTATGGTGGTCTCAATGCACACTTACCCAAAACATTTCCAACGAATGCCTGGAAATTTACATGCCATCTCCATAGGTTTGTCAGTATAATTGGCATGTTCAGACTGCACCTGCGGGTTTCGCTAATCCACTTCACGAGATATACCTGGATGTCTTATTGTTTCACCCTTCTCATCTTCTTCCTCGAACCCTCTTCCCCACACTTAGTAATTTGAATGATTGATATGGGGAAAGGTTCGGTATACACATTCATCTCATCAGACTGCTCTGCCTCCTCATCCTCACACACCATCTGATCCACCAATGACTCTTCATCAGATAAAGAATTCATTGGTGTGGTATTATCCTCCACAACCTCCTCCTCCTCCTCCTCCATGTGAGAATAATCTCTAATATCATCAGGTAATGGTGAGAGGCGCTGTTCTATCTCTATCTTCATTTTTAAATTATGACACTTAGAAACTAAACAGCTGATTCGATCTTCATTGGAAAGGTTAGGTGCTGATAAATACTGCTCGAGTTTGGACAAAGTCACTTCCAACATAGCAAGCTTTTTCTCCTCCTCGGTCTGATAAGCATAGACACCCTCGGGCTTAGAATATTCCTCGGGATGATACTGTCGGTATCCCTGATACGGTGTTGAGATGTACGCATCCATCATTTTTTATTCCAATACTTTGGATTTTCCAAATACACCATGCACACATCATCATAATCATAAGTATGATTACGACCGCAACAGAAACATTGTCCATCCGTCCTTGGTTCATAATAAGCATCCTCGTCCCGATCCCATCCGTCAGAGTAATAACCATTGATGCGTGTGAAGTGTTATATATATTAGGTGTATATTTTAAGCCTCTTTAACACTTATTTTTAGCCAAGTTTTAAATTTATAAAACACGATATTTTACTAACACTAAACACACATATGGGCAAGTGCACCCATCGTGAGCGTAGTATAGTGTTGGCAAGATACCGAGGTCGTCCAAGGACACAAGAGCTTTTAGTACCGGTTTATCCTCAACGTCTAATCAAAATAAAAAGTTTAGAAAAATGTTTTTAACTAAGAAAAATAAAAACTAACTAAATGCTGAAAAATAAAATAAAAAGAAAGACAGATAGACAAGATGAATCACTTGGTTCCGACTCGTATCTAGTGTAACCTTTGATTATTTCCGCACTTTTGCACATATTTAAGAGATTATCTTAGTTATTGTAGTAGGCCCCTCTTTTGAAGGTGACGTTACCCTCACCCTAGTAGTTTGAGTCAGCAAGGATACAATCCTAAAAGGGTGGATTATTGGAAGATAATTAATTAAGTTATTAATGCAAATTATGGTAGGCCCCTCTTTTGGAGGTGACGTTACCCTCGACTAAGTAGTCTGAGTCAGCAGGGATACAGTCCTAAATAGCCGGGTTATAGTATTAATAGTAGTTAACTTATGAGGGGATCAAAGAGTTTGGACCCCCGCCATCCAATACCGTGAAGCATTGAAGGAGGTCCTACTAAATTTGACCCAGGTCCATTGTAGGACCTCTAAACGCTGAACAATGGCAAGACCTTTACCAAACCGTTCCCTTAACCCCCGACCAGGTAGCCAACATACCTCCATATAGACCGTGGAGATATGAATGGTGAAAATCTTTTATTTTATATAGACAGTAAAATAATGCCAAGACACCACGGACAAACGATAAGGAAAGATCACCTTCAACATAAGCAACTAGTTATTAAAGTCATTAATACAAAACCAAATAAAAAGTGCAAAAGTTTAGAAATAAAAAGTATTACACTAGACACTTTGTCTTCACCAAGTGATGTAAGAGACTTAGGCAAACATGGCCTTGATTGTCAAGAACTCTTACGATCAATCTTGGATCCCGAGACGACTCACACACTCTACGATGGACAATGGATGATGGTGGTGGATGATGGTGTTATGGTGGTGGTGGGTGGTGGGTGAAGTGTGAGAGAGGTGGTGTGCCAAGGGATGGTTTGAGCTTGAGCCAAGCACTTCTATTTATAGGCTGATAAGAAGCTCGGGCACGGCCCCGTGTCCACATCCTCTCTTTCTTCATTAAATGCAGCTTTGGCTTATTAGTTGACCACGCCCCCGTGTCCGCTGAGCACGACCCCGTGTGCAGAAGAATCTTTGTACTATGAAGATTTGCCTGGATTGTGCGAATCTTATAGTTGACCACGGCCCCGTGTCCGCTGAGCACGACCCCGTGGTGGGCAATAGAAGCTTCTACCACTTTGTCTTTTCTGCTAACACTTGGGCACGCCCCCGTGCTGGCTGAGCACGGGGCGTGTTCAGGCTTCTGATCTCTTGTTTTGCTTGGGAAGACGCTATCGTGGGGTCGGGCATGCCACGTCTTGTTCCTTTTCTTGTATTTATGTTAGATTTTGGTGTCTTTTTGCTTCTTTTATTAATTTGAGCTCATTTAATCCTGAAAATACAAAAGGAAGACAAAAGCACACTTTTTCCAACATTAGTACTAAAAAAGGGTTAGTTTTATGCCTCATTTGATGAAATTTATATGTTACATTTTGAACACATCACCATCCTACATCGTTGTATCAGAATCATAGAAATATGGCAGAGGGGAAGGAGTATCAAAGCAAGGCATCGGTGGTTCTTCCAATTTCGCTCTTTCCCGTCTAAATCGGGCCTCGTGGAGACCGATACACGGGTGAAGTGGTTCCCCGCACAAAATGCATGTAGAAGAGCCGCAAAATATAGTAAGATCTATCATCCTGCACAAACACAGCTCAACTACCCTCGTAAATCATGAACAAATAAGATTACAAAATAAAAACATAAATTCTTTTAGGATTTTTTTTATTTCTTTTTTACTAAAACTTAACACTAAACACTTTGCGCACGCCTCCCCGGCAACGGCGCCATTTTGATGTTTGTCGTTAGTGACATGCAAAAACCGAAATAAACTAGTAGCTAGAGTAAGTCGGATATCGAACCAGAGGAGGATTGTGGAAAGTGTCGTAATGAAAAGTTTCAATTAACTACGACAGAATTGGAAAATCAGTTTGTTTGATTGTGAGAAATAGCAAAATTAACAAGTAAAAAGTGTGATTTAAATTAATAGGAGAAAAGATGGTTCCTCCAGATTTCAGGTTTTACAGTTAGTTTCCACTATGTGCTTAATCGTAACCTACATAGACATAGGTATTAAACTCGATTAATTAATTGTGATAACCAACGACTAAGTACTCCGGTCAATACATAACGGGAGATTATCGAATGATTATCAATTACAATTTACAAACCCTAACCCCATGTCAAATATATCCCAATTACTAGAACTCTCGGGAACAGAATGCTTAGAAATTAAGGTTTAAATAAATGTAACTGTTTACAACCAATAAATCAATTCAAGATGAAAAGCATCGAATGCTTAGATCACCAGGTTAAAAAGATTGTATCAAACACATAGTATCCATTAACTTACAAAAACCCTCCATCCGGAGGAAACCAATAAAAAGACTAGCCGATCATGTTGATTGGTTGATCATCGAAAGCTGGATGAATGGGTGACATCGTGTTCTCCTCTCTAGATTTGATGCGAATGAGGACGATATCCCCTGAATTCCGAGTGTGTTTGATGGCTGCCAAAATCATGTGTGATACCCTAGTCCACAAGCCCATTTGTGATGATAATGATTTGTTGACAAGAGAGCCCAAGCCCACATGTGCGTGAACTGGCTAATAATGATGATGTTCATTTGAAAAGTCCCTTCACGTGAGTTCCCCAGCCGCCAAAAAGGTGCTGATGAGAATTATGTCTTTCGAAAAAAATCACAATAATTAATTCCTCAAAACCCTCAAGTCACGTGCATTCCAAAGAAGTCCCTTATTTTCTCAATGTATGCATATATGTCTCAAAATTGAAATTAATATGATGTATCTTTCTCTGCCTTCACGTGACTTCTCCTTTTTATGATTTCTCAAAAGAAATAATTCTCAAGTCCTTGTAATTCTCGTTCCCCAAGATTTGTAGAAGTCTGCATGTATTATCAATGATGATGTCGGCTCTTGATGATGATTTGATGTTGTTTTATAAAACCCTCATGTGCACATGATGATGAACGATTATGTTGTTGAATTACTTTTTGTGCTCCACCCCAAAGTCAACGTGCATGTCTTAGGATTTCTCTCCTTTATTTATTTTTTTCCTTCAACATATGGCACATGCTGCCCTTGATGCAACCGTAGCCTACGGTTTGGAGCTCCGGTTACGGAACAAACTCTCTGTTTCTTTTGGTTTCAGCTCAATCCAACCGTAAGTTACGGTTTGAATCTCGTAACCTACGTCTTATCTTTCCAATTCCCTTTCTCTTCACATATTACCTTCACACAATGACACATTAGGTCCCTCGACTTTATTATATCATACATCTTGTGTCTCTACATTCCATATCGGACCCGAACACTTCCCGCATGACGTGATTTCTTTCGGTAATCATCCTTGCTCGTTCCTCTTTGCTTCCATGCACTTTAATTTCACCGAATTATACCGATTAACCTGTAAATCAACAAACACTCGTAGTTACTATATTCAAAGACATACTCTCACAAAACGCATTAACTCACACAAATTAATACACTTAAGGCTCGTGTTTCACACTCTCCATCACATCCCCACACTTAACCTTGATTGTCCTCAAGCAATCATTATAAACATTAATCACCTAATTAACAAATCACCATCGAATCCCTTACCGAATTAGCAATTTAAGGTCCCAAGTCATACCCGTCCCATAGACTGACACAATCGAGATTGACAATCTGACAAACTAATGATACGCGTTTAAAACAATTTAAGATTTACCTGACTAAAACTAACATGCTTACGATACTACACACATGCCACACGCCCCTCACAATAATCACTCCTCTTGGCTCAATCAAAACTAGCGTGTAATGTGCTAGGATATTTCACTCAAAACCAAATATGCTACCTTGCAATCATAAGCTTGTATGGCAATCACACCTCCACTGTATCAAATACCGTAGCACATATCAAAAGGACTTTTGTGTTTTGGGGTTAAGGGTAAAGGTAAGGAAATATTTTTGGATTTTTATGGTAATATGGCGAACACAAAAAATACACCAAACCATGACAACTTATTCACAATACTACTAACACTTTGGGTTATTTTCGACCCATTTATTTAATACGAACATACTAATGATTTTTGTTTTTTTTTCTTTTGCTTTCTTTTCTTCTTTTTTTTTTCAATTTTTTTTCTTTTTTTTTCAACAAATATCTAACACATAATTGTCATTCATGCTTGGTAATCAAACGGGTCAACAAGGTATAACAAACGAAGGGTAAAAGGCTCAACATGGTTAACTAAGGTGGGGTGGATAAACAATCAGCATACGAAACAATGAAATGATCCTAATGCCTTTATCATCTATGTGTATTTGCTAAAGCACAGTCTCAGCACGTATCAAACCACACAAGTTCTAACACAAAGCAACATATGGCCTACTCTCAGCAAATGAATATTTATTGCAATTCAACTAACAATCTAGTAGGCTCAAATATCTCATCGAATAAAAGGAATATGGGTTGCCGACACGCAGCATGTGTAATTCCTAAAGCATGTTACCCCTAGTTAGGCATCTCTTCTCAACTATTTTCTAAAACTTGTCAGAAAAACTCTCATGAAACTTAAAGGGACAACCATGACTAGGGATCTAAATTCATTTAATATCAGTAGCAACCCTTTAGCGATTGAAAATGTTGGTTTTCATGAAGTTCAAGCATACTTGAGAAAAAAAATTCAAAATTTTTCAATTTTCAGCAAATTCAACCCTTCAAGCATTTGAGATCAACAATTATACCGACCCTCTCTCGAGTTACCGCATCCCCACACTTGGGATACATTGTCCCCAATGTATGGTGCAATTTATAATCTATACTCGAGAGATACCACCCACAAACCATGAACGGCTAACAACTAGACGACTCAACACAAGGAAACCACTCCCAACACAAAAATTCACACCACCAAGTACACAAAAACAAATAAAACACAGGATAGATAAACACATGCACCTGATCAGAAAACAAGTGTGTGTTTGTAGTGGTGTAGCTGCTGCGATCTAATCGGAACATTATCCCCTCATGGATTCTTTGAGATGTCTCCGGGGATGTTTCCAAACATCCCCACACTTGATTCATTGCATCCGTGAAGATGGAACGTAGAAACCTGTCAAAACACAAACACACCAAAACGAGACCAAACCAAAATACAATACTCTACATCCTCGGGCTGCCTCCTGAGAGTGCTAAGTTTAAAGGTCTTCAGCCAGACCATACCTGATATGCGCTATGGTGGTCTCAGTGCACACTTACCCAAAACATTTCCAACGAATGCCCGGAAATTTACATGCCATCTCCATAGGTTTGTCAGTATAATTGGCATGTTCAGACTGCACCTGCGGGTTTCGCTAATCCACTTCATGAGATATACCTTGATGTCTTGTTGTTTCACCCTTCTCGTCTTCTTCATCGAACCCTCTTCCCCACACTTAGTAATTTGAATGATTGATATGGGGAGAGGTTTGGTACACACATTCATCTCATCAGACTGCTCTGCCTCCTCATCCTCACACACCATCTGATCCACCAGTGACTCTTCATCAGATAAAGGATTCATTGGTGTGGTATTATCCTCCACAACCCCCTCCTCCATGTGAGAATAATCTCTAATATCATCAGGTAATTGTGAGAGGCGTTGTTCTATCTCTATCTTCATTTTAAAATTCTGACACTTAGAAACTAAACAGCTGATTCGATCTTCATCGGAAAGGTTAGGTGCTGATAAATAATGCTCGAGTGTGGACAAAGTCACTTCCAACATAGCAAGATTTTTCTCCTCCTCGATCTGATAAGCATAGACACCCCCGGGCTTAGAATATTCCTCGGGATGATACTGTCGGTATCCCTGATACGGTGTTGAGATGTACGCATCCATCATTTTTTTATTCCAATACTCTGGATTTTCCAAATACACCACGCACACATCATCATAATCATAAGTATGATTACGACCGCAACATAAACATTGTCCATCCGTCCTTGGTTCATAATAAGCATCCTCGTCCCGATCCCATCCGTCAGAGTAATAACCATCCTCCACCGTTGTATCAGAATCATAGAAATATGGTAGAGGGGAAGGAGTATCATAGCAAGGCATCGGTGGTTCTTCCAATTTCGCTCTTTCCCGTCTAAATCGGGCCTCGTGGCAACCGATACACGAGTGAAGTGGTTCCCCGCACAAAATGCATGTAGAAGAGCCGCAAAATATAGTAAGATCTATCATCCTGCACAAACACAGCTCAACTACCCACGTAATTCACGAACAAATAAGATAACAAAATTCTTTTAGGGTTTTTTTATTTATTTTTTATTTTTTACTAAAACTTAACACTAAACACTTTGCGCACGCCTCCCCGGCAACGGCGCCATTTTGATGTCTGTCGTTAGTGACATGCAAAAACCGAAATAAACTAGTAGCTAGAGTAAGTCGGATATCGAACCAGAGGAGGATTGTGGAAAGTGTCGTAATGAAAAGTTTCAATTAACTACTACAGAATTGGAAAATCAGTTTGTTTGATTGTGAGAAATAGCTAAATTAACGAGTAAAAAGTGTGATTTAAATTAATAGGAGAAAAGATGGTTCCTCCAGATTTCAGGTTTTACAATTAGTTTCCACTATGTGTTTAATCGTAACCTACATAGACATAGGTATTAAACTCGATTAATTAATTATGATAACCAACGACTAAGTACTCCGGTCAATACATAACGGGAGATTATCGAATGATTATCAATTACAATTTACGAACCCTAACCCCATGTCAAATATATCCCAATTACTAGAACTCTCGGGAACTGAATGCTTAGAAATTAAGGTTTAAATAAATGTAACTGTTTACAACCACTAAATCAATTCCAGATGAAAAGCATCGAATGCTTAGATCACCAGGTTAAAACGGTTGTATCATACACATAGTATCCATTAACTTACAAAAACCCTCCATCCAGAGGAAACCAATAAAAAGACTAGCCGATCATGTTGATTGGTTGATCATCGAAAGCTGGATAAATGGGTGACATCGTGTTCTCCTCTCTAGATTTGATGCGAATGAGGATGATATCCCCTGAATTCCGAGCCCAAAAGTGTGTTTGATGGCTGCCAAAATCATGTGTGATACCCTAGTCCACAAGCCCATTTGTGATGATAATGATTTGTTGACAAGAGAGCCCAAGCCCACATGTGCGTGAACTGGCTAATGATGATGATGTTCATTTGAAAAGTCCCTTCACGTGAGTTCCCCAGCCGCCAAAAAGGTGCTGATGAGAATTATGTCTTTCGAAAAAAATCACAATAATTAATTCCTCAAAACCCTCAAGTCACGTGCATTCCAAAGAAGTCCCTTATTTTCTCAATGTATGCATATATGTCTCAAAATTGAAATTAATATGATGTATCTTTCTCTGCCTTCATGTGACTTCTCCTTTTTATGATTTCTCAAAAGAAAGAATTCTCAAGTCCTTGTAATTCTCATTCCCCAAGATTTGTAGAAGTCTGCATGTATTATCAATGATGATGTCGGCTCTTGATGATGATTTGATGTTGTTTTATAAAACCCTCATGTGCACATGATGATGAATGATTATGTTGTTGAATTACTTTTTGTGCTCCACCCCAAAGTCAGTGTGCATGTCTTAGGGTTTCTCTCCTTTATTTTTTTTTCCTTCAACATATGGCACATGCTGCCCTCGATGAAACCGTAGCCTACGGTTTGGCGCTCCGGTTACGAAACAAACTCTCTGTTTCTTTTGGTTTAAGCTCAATCCAACCGTAAGTTACGGTTTGAATCTCGTAACCTACCTCTTATCTTTCCAATTCCCTTTCTCTTCACATATTACCTTCACACAATGACACATTAGGTCCCTCGACTTTATTATATCATACATCTTGTGTCTCTACATTCCATATCAGACCCGAACACTTCCCGCATGACATGATTTCTTTCGGTAATCATCCTTGCTCGTTCCTCTTTGCTTCCACGCACTTTAATTTCACCGAATTATACCGATTAACCTATAAATCAACAAACTCTCGTAGTTACTATATTCAAAGACATACTCTCACAAAACGCATTAACTCACACAAATTAATACACTTAAGGCTTGTGTTTCACACTCTCCATCACATCCCCACACTTAACCTTAATTGTCCTCAAGCAACCATTATAAACATTACTCACCTTGTTGGGATTGAACCCTATCAGAGGAACAGATAATAAGAGCCAAAACCGGATCACAATAGTGGATTCATAATAAGCAGCTGTTTGCATTAAACTTCCCCCTTGAAAGTGGTTATAACATCTGATGGCCCTCATCCACTGTTTATATACTACAACTGCTAACCATCAAGTACTGCTTGTGTACAACAACTGCTGAAGACAGAAGTACTGCTCTTTAATCTACTGCCCGAAGTCAAGTGCTACCAAAGACCAAAGCCCTGCTTGGAATAAAGCAGCGGTATGAAGAAACAGTTGTTTACTTTGTCTATTGTAATAGTATCAGTGGTTAGTTAGCAGTAGTTATATGTATCAGTGGTTACACATTGTTAGGTTGTTAGATGTCGCTTTCATGGTGACGTCACCTGAGATGCTTCAGTGGTTTGGTTTGCCTATAAATGTAACAGTACCCTGTACTGTTACATTTGATTGATGGAGTGAGTTCTTCTCCTCTAATCTAATCCTTTCATCTTGTGCAATCAACCATGGAGTATCAGGCTGAGGGGGAGTTTAGTTTGTAAGCATGCTTTGTAATTGTTGGTGCATGCGTCTGTCGACTTCGTCTTGTATCGAGTCTTGTACTTAGAATGTTAGATCAGGGCACGTAGTACGAGAAAAGTGGATTTATAGGTAATTCCGCTTGAATTCAAGTTGTAATTTCGTTTGAGGTAATTCCGCTTGAGCATGTTCAAGCGGAATCACATGCCTATAAATACTTCCTTAAGCGAAATCAGCTGTATCTTTTCCGGTTTGAGCCACGAAGTGCTGCCGAAGTGTCGTCTCGTTGTAATTTGTTATCAAATCAATCATTTGACAGTTTAAAGTGTATATCTTGCCGAATTGACATCAGTACGACTGTTTCCGCCTTTCGTACTAAGAATAAACTCTTCTGAACAACTCGTTCGGGTCTGAAAACGATCCTACAAGTGGTATCAGAGCTCAGGAGGAAGAGTTCATACCAATTCAGCTGAAATTTCTGATTTCTACACCTTCTTTTTCAAAATTAACAAATTTTCACGGTTAAAATCGGCTAAATTTCTCTCAGAATGTGCGCAATACTGTTTTAACAAAGCCTTGAAAGATTTAGATATTAATTCGATCTAAAATTGATAAAATCTATAATTTCGTTTGAAAATCAGTTCGAGTATGATGACATCAGCAGCTTTTCATACGGAATTAGTCTGTTAATTCCGCTTGAAACCGGTATTCCGTTTGAAAAATTGGTTGATTCCGTTTGAATCTGGTATTCCGTTTGAGTGATTCCGTTTGAATCACTAATTCCGCTTCAAAGTCCTTATTCCGTTTGAAAGTGTGTTACCTCAAACGAAATTTGGGTGATTTCGTTTCAAAGTTAATTTTGTTTGAACTGGGTAATTCCGTTTGAAAGGAATCTCATTTGAAAGATAATTTCATTTGAACAAGACTGTTTTGTGAACTTTGAAAAACCGAATCATGGAAGAGGAATTTTATAACGCATTTGCTACTCCGGTTACCCCGATTACTCTTGCACAGAACACAATGTTGGAAAATGAAACGGGGACTATGCAAAAACCGCCTAAACTCATGAACATCGAGGAGTATAAAGGTTGGGAAGGACGTTTTGAAAACTGGGTACAAGCAAATTATTTGGATGCTTGGGAATGTGTTGAAACGAAATATGTTAGACCGACGAATGATGACGAAGAGGAGGTTGCAATTAAAGATATGAGTGTTGATGATAAAAAGAAATATAAAAATGAAAAAATGATGCTAAGCCTACTACAACAAGCTGTGAAAGAAGATATCTTGGTTTTATTGCAACATAATGGAAGTTCTTATTCAATCTGGAAAGCTTTAAGATCGAAGTTTGTTGGAAGTCAAGAGATGGTCAAGAACAAAAAGTAACTTTTTAAGAAAGAGTTTGATCTGTTTCGTGGTTTGAAAAATGAAAGCACAAAGCAAATCATTGAAAGATATTGCAATTTGTTAGCAAATATGAAGAGATTGAGCATCACCAAAGAGAATGAAGAGTTAATTGAAAAGTTGGCTGATGCGTTACCACATGAGACTTGGGGCACATATCTCATGATGTTAAGGAATAAGAAAGGGTTTAGCAGTCTGACATTGAGCAAGTTCATTGAAAAAATTGAAGCTCAGGAGATGGAACAGAGAAAGGTCTTAAGAATGAAAGAGTTTGATGGTGAACAAGACATTGGGCTATATTACAAAGCTGGGTTGAATGATCAAACCACCAACATGTCACCGAAGGTTGAAACTGCGTTCAATGCTAAGAGTTCATCGGGAGGTTCATCTAAAGGATCAAACAGCAAAACAAGTTTTTCATCATATCCATCATTTGATCCGAACATTTCAGCAATCAAGAATGGAAAGAAGCTACAATGCAACATTGTATTGAATCTTGAAAATGACCAGGATTATTCTGAAGAAGTTGCAAAACGTCACATGTCTTTGTTGGGGACTGTGTTAGAGTCCTATGGAAGTTTAGTAGCAGGAAGGATCGGGAATCAAATGTTGACCAAAGAGGATTACGATCAGATTGATGCTGAAGAGATGGAATTGATGGATATAAAATGGTGTTTGGCTAGTGTGTTGAGACGAGTTGAGAAATTCAAACAGATCACAGGAAGAAATGACTTCCGTGATGCATGTGTTTCTAATTTAGGTTTTGATAAATCTAAAGTTACTTGTTTTCGTTGCAGGGAAAAAGGACACTTCAAGAGGGAGTTCACTAATCGTGAAGCAAGTGGAGCTCAAAATCCGTTCAACAACAATGATTACTATCGGAAATCGATTTATCATCAAGTTGCTCAACAACCACAAACTGCTCATGGCAGGAAGGAGATTGAAGAATCATCTAAAAGAGCATGTTTGGTGAATCAAGAAAATTTCAGCTGGGACAAATATATTTCAGCCGATAACAAAGCATGCCTAATCAATCAAGATGATGAAAAGTTGCCAGAAGGTTTTAGCTGGGCAAATTTCAATTGGGATGATTATGATCCAAATAAAACTTCAAATCACAAAGCGTTTGTTTCTCGAGTTGAAGAAGATAGTGATGATGATAATGATTATTATGCAAGAAGAATGGCAGCTCACTTAAAAATGATGGCAGAAAGTGATAGTGAAGATGAAAAAGCTAAAAAGAAAAAGAAAAAGATCAAAACACCAGTAAGCAGTGATGATGAAGAAGCTCCAGTGATCAAAAGGAAAGTAAAAGAAATTCCAGAGTTCAAAGTTGATGCAGAAGCTGAAGCTAAAAATGTTCCGGTGATTTGTGAAAATTGTGAAATTATAAAGAAGAAAAACAGTGAATTGATTAACAACATGAACAAGCTGAAAGAATCATATGATGTTCTGAACAAAGCAATGAATCAATACAATCAATCCAGTGAAGAACAAGCAACAGCAATGAAAACACTTCAAGGAGCTTTCTTGACGAAGCAGAAAGTTGTTAACAATTACATCGAGAAGTGTGCTGTGCTGGAACAGAAACTGGAAACACAAAGAATTGAAACTGAAAGAGTTAATCGTTTGTTGAAAAGTTACTCATGTACTTCTTATGTCATTGACAGGATATATCCTACTGTGGAAGGCATGAAGGCTTTTGAAGATGATGAAGTAACTGAAGAACAGAAGGTATCTGAAGAAACGACTTCTAAAAAGAAGAAAGAAAAGAAGAAGGATACTGAAGTGAAAGATTCTGGTAAGAAACACAGTGCCAGTTACAACAAGTGTCCACCCCCGCTTGAAAATGGATATTCTCCGAGAAATCCAAATTCAGAAAGAGTAAAAAAGGCAACAAATTTACAGTGGGAGTCGGAGTCTTCAGTTAACCTGCCAGAAAATATTGATGTTACGTTTACATTGTCTGACACTGATCAACAATCTCAATTGATGAAGAAAGTCGTGGATCATGTGTTAGATAACGATGAAACTGAGGAGTCAAAGTCGGAGTCTATGTCAGAGTCAAAGTCTGAGTCCAGCATTCCAAGTCAAACCGTCAAACAGGGCAAAATAGTTTACAATAAAGAATTTCTTCTATCAAAATCTAATTTGAATGATGAAACATTCAAAGTGGCATATACTTTGAATGATTCGGACAAATTATATTCTGATGAGGAATTTCCAATAAGAGGTGTTAAAACAGAAATGATAAAAAAGGTTTTCAAACTTACAGAAATTAATATTTCTGAAATAAAAGATGTAAATCTTTCAGAAAAATCTAAAAAATACACCTCAAGAGTTCAACAAAGAGAAAACAAGAAAAAAGGTTACAATTCTGGTTCTGGTTATCGAAAGAAACCAAACCATAACGGTAATTTCAAAAAGAAAGGTCTTGGTTTTATTCCACCAGAAAATCATAAAAATGAAAAATATGTTCGAGATTTTAAATCAAACATGGTATTTGTTTTAGGGACAAGTGTTGAGGAAGAACAAAATAGTCCATTCTGGAAACAATCAAACAGAGAGTTCCTTGCAAAGAAGCAAGAAGAAATGAAGAAGATGGTTGATCAAAAGAAGAAGGAGACTCGAACCTGTTTTAAATGTGGTAGAATTGGACATCTAGCTGTGAAATGTTCACAATCAATTCAAACTAAACAGGGAGTTTCTAAACTGAAAGAAAAAATGGTTGAGTTTGAATCACCAATTGATAGAACTAAACTTTTCAAAAATTCAAAATTTGAAATTGGTGAATGTTCAAACAGGTTTTACAAGAGAAGAGCAAATTTTGACAACCAAAAATGGGTTGTTAAGAAGTCTGATAATGGGTCTAGCAATGATTCTGAAAGTCAATTTTTTTCCGGAAAACCCATTTGATTAAAACAAACTTAAGTGTTTTGAAATAATAATCGGAAAATATTTTGTTGTAAGGGGGAGTTCTGATTGTTTATGCTAAGTGGATGGCGATTTGAAGTGATTCGATATCAGTTGACAATTTACTTGTACAGTTTGTTTTAAATTTTCTTTAAATGTGTTTGAATTTTAGGGGGAGTAAGAATTTTTCAGTAAATCCAAAACATTTGGAAAATTGAAAAAGTAAAAAACATGATAAAATGCAAAAATTGAGTTTTGTTGTGAAAAAAAGGAAATGATAGTACATCAGTGGACAATCACGGCATGCTAAAGAATAATAAACGGTCTCACTGATGATATGCCAGTAGGTTTTTACACATTTAGTAGATTGTGACGAGATATAAACCTAAATTTCAAATTTACTTATATCGTGGGGAACATCTCTAGGATATATGGGTAACCCCGAAATCTTGTTTGAAAGGTCCCTCTTTCTGAGATACTAGGTTTTTATACTCAGTGATATCTGGGGTATTATCCCGGGACTTCTGATTTTGCGGAAGCAATGGCCTAGTCCCCGGAGAATACTTTATGCTTGCTTGAAATATAGCTCACCCTCAGCATAAAAATGATGAAACATTGAAAAATGCTAACCATGCTGTTGAAGAAAAGATCCTCTAAAGGGGACACACCAAAAGACGAGCCGTCATCTCTCTGCTGAACGGAAGTTCTGACCTGAGCTCTCACGGTTCTCGCATTTAACCCTTTACAGATATCATCTGTGGTATACTCACCTGTAAGACTGAATATTGGGATCTGGATACGGGAGTATATTCTAGTTGTGGGACACGCGAATAAGTTTAAGTGCTTAAAACATTAATCTCGTATCTCGAAACAGTTGAAATTTGTGTGAAAATTTAAGTGGATCAGTATACTGACAATCTAAGTGAATCGTTTAGAACTGAAAATGTTTAAAGCTTAACGGTGTTGTTGATTTATCTCAGAAACTGATATGATCCTCTTACACAAACTCACAAAAAATATTGTATGTAAATATTTCTTTATTGCATTTCTGTTATTTCTAAAATCCAAAAAGATTTTAAGTGTGTTTTAGCATAAATTTTGAAAAATTCAAAAAGATTTTCGACAACTGATGTTGAAGAACTGATTTTCAAAATTCCAAGTGCTAAATATGATGAACAGATTTGGAAAGTTTGTGTTTATATGAGAAAAATGTTTTGAATATTTTGCTTACAAGTGGTCATCAGAAGTTTTATAAATGTTAAATCATTTTGAGAATTATATTTACAAGTGGTTAGCAGAGTGTAAATTTGTCAAATTTTAAATTTGTGAAATTTATTTTTGGGTAGAGATTGTGCAGGTAAGCCAGATTTCGATCCTGAGCAGGATTTGAGCCAAGTTACGATCTTGGAACTGCTGATACTGATAAACTTAAGGAATCAAGAGATCTGATCAAGAGAATTAGAAGATTCAAGATCCAGATTGTGATTCTGGAATTGAAGATTAGATCAACATTCGAGGGGGGAGATTTGCTGATAGAGAAAGGAGAGAGATTTGAGGATGTTTTTCATTGTAAGATACTTTGAAGAGAAGCCCAAAGACTGATAAAGATTGAAGATGGTGAAGACTCGACACTTTAGACTCGTCAACATTCGAGGGGGAGTCTGTTGGTGCATGCGTCTGTCGACTTCGTCTTGTATCGAGTCTTGTACTTAGAATGTTAGATTAGGGCACGTAGTACGAGAAAAGTGGATTTATAGGTAATTCCGTTTGAAATGACACAGGTCATTTCAAACGAAATTAGTTTGGTAATTCCGCTTGAATTCAAGTTGTAATTTCGTTTGAGGTAATTCCGCTTGAAATGTAATTCCACTTGAGCATGTTCAAGCGGAATCACATGCCTATAAATACTTCCTCAAGCGAAATCAGTTGTATCTTTTCCGGTTTGAGCCACGAAGTGCTGCCGAAGTGTCGTCTCGTTGTAATTTGTTATCAAATCAATCATACGACAGTTTAAAGTGTATATCTTGCTGAATTGACATCAGTACGACTGTTTCCGCCTTTTGTACTGAGCATAAACTCTTCCGAACGACTCGTTCGGGTCCGAAAATGATCCTACAGGAATCTTTTGATTTGTAACCTTTCAATTAATTGGAAAGCATGTGTTTATCAAAACTATATTCTTCCTGAATTGTGTTTACAAAGTTTGTGTTCATTTCCGCTGCACTTAGTCTCGATTCATATTTATTGATTTGTTCAAATTATGCAAACAAACACAATTATGAGAGCCTCCGATCCTAACAATTGGTATCAGAGCTTGGATAGTCAAATTCGATCTAACAATCAATTTGACATAACAGTTCAGCTCAAAATTCATCGATACTAAGGTTGATTGTATTTAGTTGAAAAACAGAGTAACGAGAAATCATGTTCAAAGTGATTATTAAAAAGCTCTGTAAAATAACCAAGATGTCATAAGACACACAAACTTCACATAACAAGTGATATCATGCATAAAACACCTATAGTGTTCAGATCTGAAAATATGTCTGATAACTGTGGTATAATCATTTTCTTTACAAAATTGATTTCAAGTGTTGATATGAAGTTTGTGTTGTTTCCATCATGTTTGATACTAAGGTGTGAACCTCTGGTCAAGAAAAACCTAGTTTCATAAAAACATTATTGTTTTTGTTAACATAAAAAGAGGGAAATTAAAACTTTAGTTATTAAATCTTATGTGTTGAAAAACAGGTTGAGAATCTTATTAAAAAGGATCAAATCAACTCTGTTAAGAACACATTAAGAAAATCAGATGTAAAACAGACTAAATCATATGTAATGTGAGATTTGACATAAGCATGTGCAAAAATGTCCAAGTCTCTTCAAACATTGCTGTAAAATGATTTGGGTCTAAGTGATTCTTCAATAAAAACCTTCCAGTGAGTATTCCAGTACTTATGAATGGGAAGGGTAAAAAGGGGAAGAAGAAAAATCACAAAAACTCAAAAGTGTGTTTATCACAAAACTTTTGAAGTTAAATGAAAAGAGTATAAATGTAAAACACTTAAGAGTCCAAAATTAGGTAAACAATGGTCATCAAGCAGCTGTGTGCATTCATTGATTCAGGAAAGTTCAGGTAAAAATTGTATCACCAGTGGTTAAACTTAAAAGAGGACTAGGCAAGTTTTTCAGTGTCATCACATGGTAAAGTCTATATCAGGACTCTCAAAACCTATGTGTACATGTCTCCTTATTTTTGCAATCAATTGACAAGGAAATGGTCTCAAACAGTGGTTATTACAATGTATTTCAAATCATTGACCATATTCTTAAAACTTGAGAATGATGTGACTATGAGTTTTAATTGGAAAATATATCAGATCCTTTTTGATGTTGTTTTCATAATAACCTTTAATTATTTTTCTTGAAAAGGTTTTTCTCAATAAAACAGGATATATTATTCTTTATTTTTCTTTAGAATGATATATTTTGTACTTTTACTTGTTTTTGATAGTAAAATTTCAATCTACTGTCAGGATATAGAACCTTTATTTTTGTTGGTGATATTATCCTTAAAAACAGATCAAAAGGAAATGGTACAAGTGTCAAGGTTATGTCAAATTCAAGTTTGTTTTAAAACAGATCAAAGATCGATTGCTAAAAGACCTTAAAATACTTGGATACTCATGTCACAATTAAAAATTATGACTCAAAATGAGTAGCCATTGTAAAAGAGTTTTCATCATTTGGGGTACTAAACCACTGTCAGGAATTTATAAAAGCTTCAAAACTTGTAATAGACATGTGGCAAAACCTTGAATTCATTTTCCTGTAAAAATTGCTGACATACAAATCTAGACAATTTGCATCTAAAATGTATTTTGTTGAGGATAACATTCTTGCAGATATTTCCTAAATCACCATCAACAGATGTTGGATATGATATTGTGGTTACACAAAACAAAATCATTACCCTCATCAGAACAAGCAGATGCTCAAAATTTTTGTCAAAAAGCTTATTCACTGTTGCACTATGAGTTGCTGACTTAATAGCCTTTCAAATCCTTACCATTTTCTTACCCTAACCACTGTTTTGCTCAAACATATGTTTCCTAAATACTGTCCACTGCTGAAAGTCAACCTCTATCCTCTCATATACTTGATAAGCATTGTTGTTCAAAATCAGTGTTTTATCCACTGATAGTGAAAATCACCCAGTGTTTCATTTGTTACCGTTGTAACCACTGATATTTGCTTCATCAGTGGTTCTTAAAACAACTGTCCTCCATTATTCATCCTTTCATCAGAGGTTGGCACGTGGTCAGTTTTTAGCCATCAGATCTTTGTAACCGCTGCCACATCAGCATTCACTTTTTCCCTAAATAAAACCCTGTCCAAAATCCCAAACAGGGTTTATCACTGTCGAATTGAATTCCAAAATTCTCTTCTCAAAGCAGTTTCCAACCTTTTATCTCAAATCATTCTTCGTTCTTCCTCATCAAAATGACGAAATCAAAATCAAAATCATCCTCATCTTCCAAAGAGGTCACTCAAATGGCCGCTGAACCCATTGAAATCCCATATAAATCTCCTCACAATTACTTGGGTCTACTCACAAAACCCACTACCACCAACACTTTCGATTCCATCATCGACATCATGTCTGCATCAAAGTACAAAACCTTGCTAACAGCAGATGCTCCAATCTATCAACAAACCCAGAGAGAGTTTTGGAAAAATGCTACCCTTGACAAACAAGGCGAGAATGTCATAGCCATCAACTCTTCCATACAGGGTAAAACGATTCAAATTACTCCGTAATCCATCTCAGAAGTCTTTAAACTCGATGATCAGCAAGGTAAAACTTCTTTTCCTAAAAGCGAGTTGAAAACTGATTTTCTGGGAAGGGGGTATGCAGAACAAACAAAAAGAGATACCTTACAAAAAGGTTTCTTCCCTTCTGCACCTAGGTTTTTATTCCATACACTTTTGATGTGTGTTTCAAATAAAACAACTGCTTTTAACGAAATACCATTAAAGATCCAATGTCTGGGTTATGCTATTTTACATAATGAAAATTATAACTATTCCCAGGAGATCTTTGATGACTTGGTAAAAAATGTTGATAGCAAATCATTTTTACTTTTTCCAAGGTTTCTAAGCTACTATTTTAAACAAAAATTTGGAAAGGAAAGTGAAAATCTACTCAAACAAGGTGTTTATTTTCAAATAAATGGTTTAACACCTGAAACATTCACTAGAATGTTAACACCTTCAAAAACAAAAGCAGAGGTGACTGAGCAAAATTTAGCAGCTACCACTGCTCCTCAGGTATCAGTTGCTGAGCCCACTGCTCCAGGTGATCATAGCAGCACAACCACTGCTTTGAAACCCACACATGCCATTACCAAAAAGACCAAAAAGAAAACATCCAGAAAGCCCCCCAAACCCAAAACAAAGGCAACTCTGGAAGATGAGATCCCAGAGCCACTGCCAGTGACAACACAAATGTCACCAACAACCACTGCTGCTACTTCCTCACAGCAGATGGAAGAAAGATCTCCACCTTTGCCTCAAACTCCTCCTGCATCCTCACAAAAGGATCAGGTTGTAAACACAGGGACCCCACAATATGAAGCTCTGGACCCAATTGGATCCATCTTCCTCCGTCCTGATCCCAAGGACATGTCTCTTTCAACACCCCTATCTTCACCCCTCTCATTACCACAATCCATTATACCCTTGTTGCATGCAGTTGATATAGTACAGACACAAACCAGTTCCTCTCAATCACCTATCACTGAGAGTACACTCCCACAAGTGACTGGGTCTGATACTCATACCTCTGTTATCCCAGCAACAATTGAGGAGGTTTTCCTGACAGTAGTTCAAGTGGAGCAGCCACTACAAGTGTTGAGCCCACCGGTTTACACTTGGACAGTGGTTATATTAATAAGACTCCTTTGAAGGCAATTCCTTCTATAGCACCTCTGAGAACCACCAGTGAGTTTGTTATGACCACTGGTACCTTTAAAAGGTTATCAAGTGCTGAAGGAAGAAGACCCCAGTACCAAGAACAAGGGGCATCAATGAATGATTTTTGGGATTCAGTTCCTAAGTCACACATTGGTACAACCACTATTGGTGGGGAATCAGATGATCCCATTAAATTGGGTGATGATTTACAATATCAGGAATTGACGGGGAGAATTGACAACCTTGAAACATCTGTTGCTGAAATAAAGGATATGGTGCAACAGTTGTTAAAAGCTCAAAATGCACAATCCACTGCTGTTCCAGCTCAAGCACCTACACAACCTGCACCTGCTACAAATGAGCTATGGAATTTATTTCAACCCCTGCTCAAAAAACAAAGACAAATGGCAGATCAGCAACACGCTATATATGTGCAAGAACTGAGAAACATGATTGAGTCAAGGTTTAGAAACACCCAAGCAGACATCAAGGCTATAAAAGCCCACATTTTGAATACCACTGGCACTGCTCCTTCAAATGTTCTTTTCATTGAACAATTTCCCCCAGATAATGCCAAAAAGGGGGAGAAAATTCAGGAATTGAAGAAAAAGGGAATAGATGATGGCCTTTATGTTGAACCAGAAAAAGAAAAGCAGGCTTCTAAACAATCTACCCAAACAACTGATGTAACTTCTGCTGTCTCAACAACTGATTGTACATTAGTAGTTTCAGCAGTTGTCAAAACCATCACTTCAACTACATCACCACCCATCAAACCACCACCTGCTCAAAAGCAGAAGACATTTACTGACACATCAGTAGTTGTAATGACAACAGAGGTTGAAACACCAGTTGTTTCAACAGCTGTTTGCCAGCCATCCACCACTGCTCTCACCACTTCTACATCACCATACAACCCAATGTCACATCACAACCAAAACCTCCTTCACCCAAAAAGCTTTACACAATAAAAAAGGAAATTTCAAGAGAATAAAGATGATATACCAGCACCTACTCCATTATCCTCCACACCTTGCAATGTTATCAAGCCACAACCATCCATTCCACCAACTCTAACCAAACCAGTAAATCCTGGAAACATTGTATCTATTGCTGAAAGTTATCCACTGGAATTGGAAGCTGTAAAGGATGAGATGAAACAATTCTATACGGTGGATGATCCTTGGAAAAGAAGATTTCCTTCTCTCATTGTGTTGGTGCATGCGTCTGTCGACTTCGTCTTGTATCGAGTCTTACATTACAATTGTTAGATCAGGGCGCATTATACGAGAAATAGGGTAGAAGTTAAGTGTTTGTGAGCTAATTTCGTTTGAATGAGACATGTGCATGTTCAAACGAAATTAACTTGTTTAATTTCGTTTGAACAGGTCATGCCACCTTCAAACGAAATAGCAAACCCTATAAATACCCTGAGTCTTGATTTCATTTGTAACTTTCCGTTCAGAGCAACGAAGTGCTGCCGAAGTGTTGTCAGGCTGTAAATCATTATCAAATCAATCATACAACAGTTTAAAGAGTATATCTAGCTGAATTGACCTCTACACGTCTGTTTCCGCCTTTCGTATAAAGATAAACTCTTCTGATCGACTCATTCGGATCTGAAAACGATCCTACAAGTGGTATCAGAGCTCAGGAGGAAGAGTTCATACCGATTCAGCTGCATTTTTCTGTTTCCTACACCTTCTTTCACAACTGAACAAGTTTTCACGGTTAAAAACAGCTGATTTTCACATATCATGTGCATAATGTTATTTTAACAAACCCTAGAAAGTTTCAGAACTAAAATCGACCATTTGCTTGACCAATTGGACCAAAATATGACCGAAAGTATGACATCATGGTGATTTCGTTTGAAGGGTACTTGGTGATTTCGTTTGAGATGATCTCATTTGACTGATTTCGTTTGAAGATACTTACTGATTTCGTTTGAGATTGAACATATACCTAATTTCGTTTGAAGTATCTTGGTTATCTCGTTTGAAAGTGCACAAGATATCTAATTTCGTTTGAGGATGACTGGTTAATCTCGTTTGAATGGGTTCAAACGAAATCTGGTGATTTCATTTCAAGGTCTTATCTCGTTTGAAAAGGTTCAAACGAAATAGCAGATTGTTTCAAGTGAGATTCTAGGGTGTTATTCCGTTTCAAGTGTACCATTTCGTTTGAAATTGATATTGTTCAAAAGAAATCAGGGTTCCATTTCAGTGTTGATTCTGTTTGAGAAACTTTTCAGATTCAGGGAGATTTCATTTGAAAGTGTTTATTTGGATAAACGTGTTTACGGAATTATGAGTGAAGAGTTCTATAACGCATTTGCAACATCTCCAACTACTCCAGCTTCCATTGCTCAAAACATGAACTTGGAGAATGAGACTGGAACTACACAAAAACCCCCGAAGCTAATGAGCATTGAGGAGTATTATGGTTGGAAAGATCGATTTGAAAACTGGGTTCAAGCCAATCACTTGAGATCTTGGGAGTGTATTTTGAAGAAGTATGTTTTACCACGCACTGATCTGCAAGTTGAGAAAGAAATTTCTGAATTAAATGACAAAGAACGAGACATGTACAGAGCTGAAAAGATGATGATTAGTCTACTTCAGCAAGTTATTAAAGAAGACATCTTTGTATTGCTTCAACATGACAAAACTTCAAAATCAATTTGGGATGCTCTTAAAATCAAGTTTGAAGGAAGTGATAAGATGATCAAAAGTAAAAAATCATTGCTTAAGAAAGAATTTGATCTATTCACAAGTCTACCAGGGGAAGATACAAAGAAGTTGATTGAAAGATACTGCCACTTAGTGCGTTCTATGTCGTTGTTAAGCATAACCAAAGATCGAGAGGAATGGGTTGATAAACTAGCTGATGCTTTACCTAAAAAAGAATGGGGTACATTTTTGATGATCCTGAAGAACACCGGAGTATATGATGGTTTGACAATTTCTCAGTTCATCGAGAAGATTGAGGGTCAAGATCTTGAACAACAAAAGATTGCGAGGATGAGTAATCCGAGTGGTAAACAAGATGTGAAAATGTACTACAAAGGCAATGTTCAAGAGGTTGAAATGAGTCCGAAAATTCAAACTGCTTTTAGTGCTGGAAATTCATCTGAAAATGTTGAACAAAGTCCAAACAGCAGCAGTGGATTCTCTTCATATCCAAGTGTTAATCCGAAGAGTTTAACTTCAAGTTTTCATTCTCAAAGCTTAAAAAGTGGAAATGCTTGTGTGATACAGTGCAATATTGCATTGAATCTTCCAGATGGTCAAAGTTTTTCTGAAGAAATTGCAAAAGATCACATGGCGTTACTCGCAACTGTGCTACAATCCTATGAAGGTTTGGTTGCAGGAAGGATCGGAAATCCTATGCTGACAAAAGAGGATTACGATCAGATAGACGCTGAAGAAATGGAACTCATGGACATCAAATGGTGTCTAGCTAGTGTCTTGAGGAGAGGAGAAAAGTTTAAAATGATCATAGGGAGAAATGATTTTCTGGATGCACATGTGTCTACTTTGGGTTTTGATAAATCTAAAGTTACTTGTTTTCGATGCAGGGAGAAAGGTCATTTGAAGAGAGAATGCAAGAATCAAGAGGCTAGTGGAGCAAAGAATTCATTTGGAAAAGATGACTACTATCGAAAAGCCATATATCAACAAGTTGCTCATCAACCATATCAACAAAAAGAAACACAAACTGCTCATGGGAAGATGATTGAAGATGCAAATAGGAAAGCTTATTCTGGCATTATTAATCAAGATGATGAAAAAATGGCTCCATGTTTCAATTGGAACAAATACATATCAGCTGATAGTAAAGCATGTTTAATAAACCAAGATGATGAAAAGTTACCTAAAAGGTTCAGCTGGGATATGTTTGCTGATGAGAATGGGAATTTTAAACCTTTCATTGCGAAGATAGTTCAAGAACCGGATTTGTTTACAGAGTGGATGAAAGCAATTGGTGTTCATGAGAAGAAACAAGAAGAAGAATTTGTTTCATCCGATGAAAGTTCAGAAGAAGCAACTATTGTTGATCAAACATCAACTGATTCTGGTTCTACAGATGAAAGTTCCGAAAGATCATTAGATTTTGATCAAACACCATCTGATTCTGTTTCTTCAGATGATAGTTCTGAAAAAGCTATAGATTTTGATCAATCGCCAACTGATGATAGTGGTGATGATGAGGGAGAAAGACATATTAATATCGCTAAAACTCATCTATCTCCTGAAAGTTTTCAATTTTATTTTACAGATCGCCTGGAGAAGCTGAAGGAGAGACAAGCAGCTAAAGAACAAAAGAAAATGAAGAATGAAAGTGTTGTTCAAGAAGAAGAGACTGTTCAAAAAGAAGAAGTTAAAATTGAAAAGGTGATTGAAACTGAACCGGTGATTGAGGTTGAGAAAGTCATCGAAGATGAAAAGATTGTGGAAATCATTAAGCCTTGCTCAAAGTGTTTAGAATCTTGCAAGCAATGTGCAGAAAAAGATGAGAAACTGAGCGAACATGAAAAGATGAAAGAACAACTATTGTTCAATCTCAACTACGTGAAAGAATCTTACGATGTGCTAAATAGAACAGTAACTAGTCTTTAAAAAACAAATTCTGAAAGAGAAGATGCATTGACCATGATGAATGCTGTGATGATGACAAAGCAAAAAGCTATAAATCATTACATTGAGGAATGTGCAAAATTGCAGCGGGAGTTGGAAAATGAAAAGATTGAGAATGAGAGAATTAGACGTTTATTACAGAGTTTTATTACAGAGTTATTCTAGTTCTGATTATCTTATTGATCGAATCTATCCTACTGTTGCAGGTTTTGAAGCATTTAAAGATGATGAGAAGCCAAAGAAGAAGGATACTGGTAAGAAACAAAGTGCTAGTTATAACAAGTGTCCGCCTCCGATCTGGGAAGGTTATTCTCCCAGAAAACCAAATGAGGAGCGAGTCAATAAGGCAATCAATATTCAGTTAAAGTCCGAAACAACCGATGAATTACCAGAAAACATTGATATCGTTTTTACATCGTCTGACACTGATCATGAGTCCAAGTTAATAAAAAAGGTGGTCGATCAGGTGTTGGATACAGATGAGGAATCGGAGTTAAAGTCTGAGTCTGGGTGTTCAAGTTCATCCGTCAAGAGTTCGAGTTCATTGGTCAACAGTAAAAAACCGTCGGTTAAACGGGTGTACAATAAAGAATTTCTGTTATCAAAATCTAATTTGAATGACGAATCAGTCAAAGTGGCATATACTTTGAAAGATCCAGACAAATTATATTCTGATGAGGAATTTCCAATAAGAAGTGTTAATTTTGAAAAGATCAAAAAGGTTTTCAAACTTACAGAAATCAATATTTCCGAAATAAAAGATGTAAATCTTACTGGGAAACCTAACAAATACACTTCAAGAGTTCAACAACGTTTAAACAAGGAAAAGGGTTACAGTTCTGGTTCAGGTTTTCAAAAGAAACCAAACCATAACGGTAATTTAAAAAAGAAAGGTCTTGGATTTATTCCACCAGAAAATTATAAAATTGAAAAATATGTTCGAGATTTTAAATCAAAAATGAAATTTGTTTCAGGTGGAAGCGCTGAAGAATAACAAAAGAAACCTTTCTGGAAACAGTCAAACCAGGAGTTTCTTGCTGAAAAGAAGAGAATAGGAACTGGAGTTTTTCATAGAAAGGAGACAAGAATCTGTTACAAGTGCAATGAAGCTGGTCACATTGCATGGAATTGTTCATTGGATACAAAGAAAAAACAGGGAGTTTCTAAAAAACTCAAAGAAATGGTTTTTGAGAAAAATGAGTCACCAACTGAGAAATTCAAAATTTTTGAAAATTCAACATATGAAGTTGATGAATGTTCAAAGACTCATTTTTATCAAAAGAGAGCTAAACATGACAACCAAGTGTGGGTTGTTAAGAAGTTTTATGAGAAACTTGGCGATGAATCTAACTCCACAAAGTTAGACGAGCCACAAACTGAGTTAAAAGATGAAAACTCAGTACCTCCAATGGATGATGTTCATTTTCCACCATTGAGGGCTAAGAATTTTAAATCAAAATTTGGGAAAATTTAGATCTCAAATCAGTTTTATTCTGAAAAGAATGAATTTGATGTTGAGAAAGCATTCAATGGGAATGTTAAAAAGATTTTTGGGAAGATGATCGATGGGAAGGTTAAAGGGGTAAATGATTTTTATGAATCAAATAAAGCAACATTTTACCCGAGTGCAGATGAGGAGGTAACATCCAAGTTTGGTGAAGCTTGGATGTCTGTTTTTCATAAGTGATAAGTGTGACTTGCCGGAGCTCCCAGGTTGGTAAGCGAGGAGCAGGAATCGGCATCTTTCTTGAGAAATTCACAGGATGGTAACTGTGGTATTTTGACTTACAAGTGGTAAATCAGGGACATTAAGTTGTACTTGATTTTCTACAAATGATTGAGAAAACAATATGATGATCCCTTAATCTACAAGTGGTAACCCCAACTAAACTTATTTTCCGGAAAAATCATTTTGATTAAAACAAACTTAAGTGTTTTGAAATCTTTATGAGAAAATAGTTTTGTTGTGAGGGGGAGTTCTGATTGTTTATGCCAAGTGGATGGCGAATTGAGGTGATTCGATATCATTTGTCACGTTATTTGTACAGTTTGTTTTCAAATTTCTTAAATGTGTTTGCATTTTAGGAGGAGTAAAAATTTCAGAAAATCCAAAAACATTTGAAAATTTGAAAAAGTAAAAAACATGATAAAATACAAAATGAGTTTTGTTGTCAGAAAAGAGGAAATGATAGTATATCAGTAGACAGTTACAGTATCCTAAAGAAATGTAATGTTTAAATAGAGTTAAACGGTCTCACTGATAATGTGCCGATAGGTTTTTACACATTTAGTAAGCTTTTTCGGGATATAAACTTAAATTCAAACTTGCTTATTTTGTGGGGAACACTACTTGGATATATAGGTAACCCCTGAAATCTTGTTTGAAAGGTCCCTCTTTCTGAGATACTAGGTCTTTATACTCAGTGATATCTGGGGTATTATCCCGGGACTTCTGATAATGCGAAAGCAATGGCCTAGTCCCCGGAGAATACTTTACGCTTGGTTGAAATATAGCTCACCCTCAGCATAAAAATGATGAAACATTGCAAAATGCTAATCATGCTGTTGTAAAAAAGATCCTCTAAAGGGGACACACCAAAAGTCGAGCCGTCATCTCTCTGCTGAACGGAAGTTCTGACCTGAGCTCTCACGGTTTCGCAATTTAACCCCTTACAGATATCATCTGTGGTATACTCACCTGTAAGACTGAATATTGGGATCAGGATACGGGAGTATATTCAAGAGGTGGGACACATGAATGAGTTTAAGTTCTTAATTCATTTAATTCGTATCCTGAATTTGTTGAAATTTGTGTGAAAATTTAAATGGATCAGTATATTGGCAATCTAAGTGAATTGTGTAATTCTTAATGTGTTACTAAGCTCAACGGTACTTGTAACTTGTCATAAACTGATATGATCCTCTTGCACAAACTCACAAAAATATTGTCTGTAAATATTTCTTTACTGCATTTCATTTCTTTAAAAAATCCAAAAAGATTTTGTGTGTTTTAGCATAAATTTTGAAAAATTCAAAAAGATTTTCGACGACTGATGTTGGAGAACTGATTTTCAAAATTCCAAGTGCTAAACATGATGAGCATGTGGTGATGGGGAGTATGTGTTTTAAATGAGAAAAGTTTTTGAATATTGTTTGATACAAGTGGTCATCTGAGGTTTTTATCATTGATAAATCATTCTGGTTTATATTGAGAGAGAGTTTGAATAGATAAATTTGTCAAATGTTAAATTTGTGAAATTTACTTTTGGGTAGAGAATGTGCAGGTATAGCCAGGTTTTGATCCTGAAGAAAGAGCACAAAGCCAGGTTCCGATACCTGAGGACTCTAAGATATCAACAAGCCAGACTGCGATCCCAGCATATCGACAGGGGGAGTCTGAAGACATCTGAGAAGTAGATTGTTCAATGGGAGTCTGTTGATACTGAAGAGAAGAAAGAGATAAATATTGAAGACGCTTACACGTTCAGACTGATAAAGACTGGAGACATTGAAGACTCGACACTTTAAGATTCGTCAACATTCGAGGGGGAGTCTGTTGGTGCATGCGTCTGTCGACTTCGTCTTGTATCGAGTCTTACATTACAATTGTTAGATCAGGGCGCGTTATACGAGAAATAGGGTAGAAGTTAAGTGTTTGTGAGCTAATTTCGTTTGAATGAGACATGTGCATGTTCAAACGAAATTAACTTGTTTAATTTCGTTTGAACAGGTCATGCCACCTTCAAACGAAATAGCAAACCCTATAAATACCTTGAGTCTTGATTTCATTTGTAACTTTCCGGTCAGAGCAACGAAGTGCTGCCGAAGTATTGTCAGGCTGTAAATCAATATCAAATCAATCATACAACAGTTTAAAGAGTATATCTAGCTGAATTGACCTCTACACATCTGTTTCCGCCTTTCGTATAGAGAAAAACTCTTCTGATCGACTCGTTCGGATCTGAAAACGATCCTACACATTGGTTTCAGGAATCCAGTAAACATGAATGAGTATCTAAAACTCAAAGCCAGGCAAGCAGACATAAGAGCTAGAATTGAATGCAAAGATCAAGGTGATAAAGCCATTTCTGAAAGAATGGAATTTTTACTCACAAAGTTCAAACGAATGGAAGATTATGCAAAAGACCTGAGCAAAGATATGTCAAATATGCCACCTGATGCTGCCCTACAAAAGGTAATGAGAAAGGAGTATCTTGAATTCATCATGAAAGAAAAGTTTTATCCAGCCAAAGAAGAACAATTCAGTGAATGGCCACTCATTGCACTAAAGCATGAGGTGAACAGAATCAAGAGAATCCAAAATGATCCATGTAAGAAAAAGACAGCTCCAAATTGGAGCAAATACAAACAGGCCATTGATAAACTTACTTCAGAATACAAGAGAAAGAAGCAGGAGTTGGTGGATGTAAAGGTGGGAACTGCTAAAGCCATAGAAAAATGGACAAAGAAGTATACAGATGATGCTTATGAAAGGCTAAAGAAAAGAAGAATGACAGATTCTCGTTTATCACAAAAGCCTGAACACAAAGAGCCAAAACAGATCAGTGCTCCTAAACCACTGATCACATCAGCAGATGTTTCAGTCACTGAGCTAGAACAAAGAAAAAGGCAAGAGCAGATTGAACAAGAAACTGCAGAAGACATAGCTACAGCAAATGAAATCATAAAAAAGGCCTTCAAACAAATGTCAGCTGAAAACTCTGAAGTAGCAAAAGTTCAGAGTACTGATCATGCTGAAAACTCTGAACTATCAAAAGCTCAGAATAATGATCAGGCTGAAAACTCTGAACCAGCAAAAGCACAGAGTACTGATCAACAAATTCTCACAAGGCCACAATCCCCCAACTCATCAGTAAATAAAACTCTCCTAAGAAACCCATTGGGTTAAAAAAATACTAAAATGGATGTCTGATCAAAAGACCCATGTATTGACCCTGATCAGATCCAATGGAGAAGTAAAGCACATATCAAGGGAACAAGCACTGGGCCTGAGTGTTGAAGATCTACAAGATCTCCTTGAGCTTATACTGTGTAGGGATGAGGAAGATACAAGTTCCATGGATTTTGAACTACAATTTAAAGGACAAGTTAGGGAACTTATGATGAGACAATAAAGATCCAGAATAATGAAGGGTTTTCGCATTATCTGTTCCAGGGGGAGATTGTTGGGATTGAACCCTATCAGAGGAACAGATAATAAGAGCCAAAACCGGATCACAACAGTGGATTCATAATAAGCAGCTGTTTGCATTAAACTTTCCCCTTGAAAGTGGTTATAACATCTGATGGCCCTCATCCACTGTTTATATACTACAACTGATGACCATCAAGTACTGCTTGTGTACAACAACTGCTGAAGACAGAAGTACTGCTCTTTAATCTACTGCCCGAAGTCAAGTGCTGCCAAAGACCAAAGCCCTGCTTGGAATAAAGCAGTGGTATGAAGAAACAGTTGTTTACTTTGTCTATTGTAATAGTATCAGTGATTAGCTAGCAGTAGTTATATGTATCAGCGGTTACAGGTTGTTAGGTTGTTAGATGTCGCTTTTATGGTGACGTCAGCTGAGATGCTTCAGTGGTTTGGTTTGCCTATAAATGTAACAGTACCCTGTACTATTACATTTGATTGATGGAGTGAGTTCTTCTCCTCTAATCTAATCCTTTCATCTTGTGCAATCAACCATGGAGTATCAGGCTGAGGGGGAGTTTAGTTTGTAAGCATGCTTTGTAATCTTTTGATTTGATTTGTAACCTTTCAATTAATTGGAAAGCATGTGTTTATCAAAACTATTTTCTTCCTGAATTGTGTTTACAAAGTTTGTGTTCATTTCCGCTGCACTTAGTCTCGATTCATATTTATTGATTTGTTCAAATTATACAAACAAACACAATTATGAGAGCCTCCGATCCTAACACACCTAATTAACAAATCACCATTGAATCCCTAACTGAATTAGCAATTTAAGGTCCCAAGTCATACGTGTCCCATAGACTGACACAATCGAGATTGACAATCTGACAAACAAATGATACGCGTTTAAAACAATTTAAGACTTACCTAACTAAAACTAACATGCTTACGATACTACACACATGCCACATGCCCCTCACAATAATCACTCCTCTTGGCTCAATCAAAACTAGCGTGTAATGTGCTAGGATATTTCACTCAAAACCAAATATGCTACCTTGCAATCATAAGCTTGTATGGCAATCACACCTCCACTGTATCAAATAACGTAGCACATATCAAAAGGACTTTTGGGTTTTGGGGTTAAGGGTAAAGGTAAGGAAATATTTTAAGATTTTTATGGTAATATGGCGAACACAACAAATACACCAAACCATGACAACTTATTCACAATACTACTAACACTTTGGGTTATTTTCGACCCATTTATATAATACGAACATACTAATGATTTTTTTTTTCTTTTTCTTTCTTTTCTTCTTTTTTTTTTCAATTTTTTTCTTTTTTTTTCAACAAATATCTAACACATAATTGTCATTCATGCTTGGTAATCAAACGGGTCAACAAGGTATAACAAACGAAGGGTAAAAGGCTCAACATGGTTAACTAAGGTGGGGTGGATAAACAATCAGCATACGAAACAATGAAATGAAATGCTAAAGCACAGTCTTAGCACGTATCAAACCACACAAGTTCTAACACAAAGCAACATATGGCCTACTCTCAGCAAATGAACATTTATTGCAATTCAACTAATAATCTAGTAGGCTCAAATATCTCACCGAATAAAAGGAATATGGGTTGCCGACACGTAGCATGTGTAATTCCTAGAGCATGTTACCCCTAGTTAGGCATCTCATCTCAACTATTTTCTAAAACTTGTCAGAAAAACTCTCATGAAACTTAAAGGGACAACCATGACTAGGGATCTAAGTTCAATTAATATCAGTAGGAACCCTTTAGCGATTGAAAATGTTGGTTTTCATGAAGTTCAAGCATACTTAAGAAAAAAAATTCAAAATTTTTCAATTTTCAGCAAATTCAACCCTTCAAGCATTTGAGATCAACAATTATACCGACCCTCTCTCGAGTTACCGCATCCCCACACTTGGGATACATTGTCCCCAATGTATGGTGCAATTTATAATCTATACTCGAGAGATACCACCCACAAACCATGAACGGCTAACAACTAGACGACTCAACACAAGGAAACCACTCCCAACACAAAAATTCACACCACCAAGTACACAAAAACAAATAAAACACAGGATAGATAAACGCATGCACCTGATCAGAAAACAAGTGTGTGTTTGTAGTGGTGTAGCTGCTGCGATCTAACCGGAACATACGCCCCTCATGGATTCTTTGAGATCTCACCGGGGATGTTGCCAAACATCCCCATACTTGATTCATTGCATCCGTGAAGATGGAACGTAGAAACCTGTCAAAACACAAACACACCAAAATGAGACCAAACCAAAATACAATACAATACTCTACATCCTCGGGCTGCCTCCCGAGAGCGCTAAGTTTAAAGGTCTTCAGCCAAACCATACCTGATATGCGCTATGGTGGTCTCAGTGCACACTTACCCAAAACATTTTAAACGAATGCCCGAAAATTTACATGCCATCTCCATAGGTTTGTCAGTATAATTGGCATGTTCAGACTGCACCTGCGGGTTTCGCTAATCCACTTCATGAGATATACCTTGATATCTTGTTGTTTCACCCTTCTCATCTTCTTCCTCGAACCCTCTTCCCCACACTTAGTAATTTGAATGATTGATATGGGGAGAGGTTCGGTACACACATTCATCTCATCAGACTGCTCTGCCTCCTCATCCTCACACACCATCTGATCCATCAGTGACTCTTCATGTAACACCCCAAAAACGGGTTTGGTAATCAAACCACGTTAACATTAACGACGGGTAAAATACCGCTAGTGGTGAAAATTTACCCGGTAAATAATAAAATTTAAATAAATAATCCTAGTATTAAACAAAAAGAAGAATAAACGCTTTGAGAAAACAAAGTTTATAAGATGCCCGAGTTAACGAGACTTAAAAATAAAACGGGTTATGACTTCCATGAACCCACTAAGTAACTAGAAATGATTAACCTAGTTAGTTAATTGTTTTAAAACAATAAAGAAGCATGAACTAGTAACCTTTTTATAAAATTGAAACTAGAGGGACTAAAAGTGGCAAAAGTGAATGAAGTTTATTTAAAAAAAAAACAAACACCAAAACACACACATATGTGTGTGTTTGGTCGACGTATACAGGGAGAGAAAAAGGGGTTTCTCTTCAAGAACCCTAAACATATGAAATTCTACAAAATCAAAGAGAAATCGAGCCGGGAAATTGGGGCTTTAACTAAATTCGTGATCACCTAAGCTAGGAGATCGCAAGGTATGTCAAATTTTGTAATTCGGATATATCTTGAATTTATGATGAACACCCAAAATCGAAAATTCTGTGATGAATGTTGTATATATGAATGATATTGGATTGAATTTATGTCTAGGAACAAACCCTAGATGCAAACTTGTAGAATTGTGCCATAAACTAGTGATTAGTCAAATAAGCAAGTATGAACTAAGTGGGTTTTGACTAAATAACTAAAGATGATGATACGCATGTGCTTAGAATCATCATATTTGATAGTTGGAGCAGAATAATTGAACAATTCATAAGTTCGAGTGAATGCTCATACATGACTTGAAATGGGTTTTGTATGTTATGACGAAATTGGTGATTTTGTTCATGTACCTAGGTGTTGGAATCATGATGTCTACAAATTAATATGTAGAACTTGATTATATTAGATGTTCGGATGAATGTCTAATGCTATGATGAAACGGGTTTTACATGTAGATGAAAACCTTTAGTTCTTGCTTAACAAATGAATAATTGGCTTTGATAATCAAGAGCTAAGTTAAATTGGTGTTAATAATAGCATGAACTTAGACTTGAAAAGTAGTTAAAACGGTGGCGTAAGAATAATGCCTATCGGATACTTAACAAAGTGCTTAAATGAATTGTCGAGTTTCATAGTATAATCACTTATGCTAATAGGTAGTTTGACCTTTAAAAGTGAAACTGACCAAAATGAAATCAAATGGTAAATTTTGATGTAAATCCGTAAGATGGAATAGTGATGTGTTAAAAATGCAACATATAAATTTCATCAAATGAGGCATAAAACTAACCCTTTTTTAGTACTAATGTTGGAAAAAGTGTGCTTTTGTCTTCCTTTTGTATTTTCAGGATTAAATGAGCTCAAATTAACAAAAGAAGCAAAAAGACATCAAAATCTAACATAAATACAAGAAAAGGAACAAGACGTGGAATGCCCGACCCCACGACAGCATCTTCTCAAGCAAAACAAGATATCAGAAGCCTGAACAAGCCCCGTGCTCAGCCAGCACGGGGGCGTGCCCAAGTGTCAGCAGAAAAGACAAAGTGGTAGAAGCTTCTATTGCCCACCACGGGGCCGTGCTCAGCGGACACGGGGCCGTGGTCAACTATAAGATTCGCACAATCCAGCAAATCTGCATAGTACAAAGATTCTTCTGCACCACGGGGTCGTGCTCAGCGGACACGGGGGCGTGGTCAACTAAAAAGACAAAACAACATTAAATGAAGAAAGAGAAGGATGTGGACACGGGGCCGTGCCCACTGGACACGGGGCCGTGCCCGAGCTTCTGTTCAGCCTATAAATAGAAGTGCTTGGCTCAAGCTCAAACCATCCCTTGGCATACCACCTCTCTCACACTTCACCCACCACCCACCACCACCATAACACCATCATCCACCACCATCATCCATTGTCCATCGTAGAGTGTGTGAGTCGTCTCGGGATCCAAGATTGATCGTAAGAGTTCTTGACAATCAAGGCCATGTTTGCCTAAGTCTCTTACATCACTTGGTGAAGACAAAGTGTCTAGTGTAATACTTTTTATTTCTAATCTTTTGCACTTTTTACTTGGTTTTGTATTAATGACTTTAATAACTAGTTGCTTATGTTGAAGGTGATCTTTCCTTATCGTTTGTCCGTGGTGTCTTGGCATTATTTTACTGTCTATATAAAATAAAAGATTTTCACCATTCATATCTCCACGGTCTATATGGAGGTATGTTGGCTACCTGGTCGGGGGTTAAGGGAACGGTTTGGTAAAGGTCTTGCCATTGTTCAGCGTTTAGAGGTCCTGCAATGGACCTGGGTCAAATTTAGTAGGACCTCCTTCAATACTTAACGGTATTGGATGGCGGGGGTCCAAACTCTTTGATCCCCTCATAAGTTAACTACTATTAATACTATAACCCAACTATTTAGGACTGTATCCCTGCTGACTCAGACTACTTAGTCGAGGGTAACGTCACCTCCAAAAGAGGGGCCTACCATAATTTGCATTAATAACTTAATTAATTATCTTCCAATAATCCACCCTTTTAGGATTGTATCCTTGCTGACTCAAACTACTGGGGTGAGGGTAACGTCACCTTCAAAAGAGGGGCCTACTACAATAACTAAGATAATCTCTTAAATATGTGCAAAAGTGCGGAAATAATCAAAGGTTACACTAGATACGAGTCGGAACAAGTGATTCATCTTGTCTATCTGTTTTTCTTTTTATTTTATTTTTCAGCATTTAGTTAGTTTTTATTTTTCTTAGTTAAAAAACATTTTTCTAAACTTTTTATTTTGATTAGACGTTGAGGATAAACCGGTACTAAAAGCTCTTGTGTCCTTGGACGACCTCGGTATCTTGCCAACACTATACTACGCTCACGATGGGTGCACTTGCCCATATGTGTGTTTAGTGTTAGTGAAATATCGTGTTTTATAAATTTAAAACTTGACTAAAAATAAGTGTTAAAGGGGCTTAAAATATACACCTAATATATATAACACTTCACACGCATCAAGTTTTTGGCGCCGCTGCCGGGGACACAAGGATTTTAAGAAAGTTCGGAATCAACGGCCTAATCGTTTTTCTTATTTTTCATTTTTTTTAGGATTTTTCTTAATTTTTCTGTTTCTGCAGAGCTCAGCACGAGCCGTGCCTGGTCGGACACGGGCCGTGCTCAGCATCATCACTGGCAGTTTTTATTTTCTGAGTTACAGAGAGCTGAACACGGGGCCGTGTCGGTGCAACACGGGGCCGTGCCCAACTCCCAGTAACAGGGATCCAGAAAACAATCACTGTATCTCTGACCACGGGCCGTGTTCATCGAGCACGGGGCCGTGGTGAACATTCTGACCAACGTTCTTTTCTGTTTTTATTGCAGGACTTGGAACCCAGGCGCCACATTTGAACCTCCTACGCAGTGCGTGAGTTCCAGTTCTAGTAGAGACATAAAAGAACATCTAGAAGAACCCGAACGCTTTCTCAAAAAAAGACTTAAAGCTAAAAATCAAGAGAAAGTTTCGGGGGACCCACTTCTAATGGCGGACCAACGTACCCTCATGGATTACCTACGGCCCACCGTAGGCAATCTCGGCGCCGCTATCAATGCACCGAATGTCGAAGCCAACAACTTCGAACTTCGGCCACATTTGATACAAATGCTCCAAAACTCCGCAACCTTTCATGGGCTTGCGGACGAGGATCCCCATCTACATATTACTAATTTCTTGGAAATATGTGATACTTTTCGGATCAATGGAGCATCAAACGACGCCATTCGCCTTAGGATGTTTCCATTTTCACTAAAAGACCGAGCTAAGGCTTGGCTTAACACCCTCCCAGTTGGCTCGGTAAATACCTGGGATGAACTTGCCCAAAAGTTTCTATATAAGTATTTCCCTCCTGCTAAAACGGCTAAATTAATGACTGAAATTAATACATACTCACAAGAGGATGGGGAATCCTTATATGAAACTTGGGAAAGGTTCAAGGAGCTTCTAAGAAAGTGTCCTCATCACGGTCTAGCAGTGTGGCAACAAGTATCCACTTTCTACAATGGGTTGTTGCCACACACAAGACAAACACTTGATTCAAGCTCCGGGGGACTTTTAGGTAATCGTCGCCCAAATGAAATATATAATCAAATTGAGGAAATTGCTCAAACCAATTTTCAATGGCACACTCCCCGAGGTAATAAATCTATTGCCCCGGGCGCCCATAAGGTTGATGAAAGCACCTCTTTACAAGCCCAAATCGAGGCCCTCTCTTCGAAAATCAAAAGGCTAGAAATGACAAAAACGGCCTCGGTTATGGCTTGTGAATGGTGTGGTGGGTCACATGAAAATTGGAGTTGTATGAAAGAATTAGATGAACAAGCAGAAACGGTAAACTACATTGTAATAGACCTAGGCCGTCGGGTCCTCCAACGGGTACCTACAACCAAGGATGGCGTAATCACCCAAATCTTGGTTGGAGAGATCCCGGCAATAGTAGTAATCAACAAAACCAACGAACTAATTTTCAACAACCACAAAATTTCTCTCAACAACAAAGTGGAAGAGAAAGGCTTGAAGATACCATATCTCGCCTCATCTCCGACACCGAAAAGAAAAACTCGGATCGATTTCAACAATTGGAATCGAATTTTAGAAATCAACAAGCTAGCATTCAAAACGTTGAAAAACAATTAAATCAACTAGCTCAAAATTTCTCCGAGAGACCACAAGGCGCGTTACCAAGTAATACCGAAACCAACCCAAAGGTGCAAGTACACCTCATCACATTGAGAAACCGAACCGTGGGTCCCGAGGATGCGCCATTACCACCAGTTGAAGGAAGCCAAAGCACTACTTCACCCACACCTCAACCAGAAAAGGCTCCTTCAACAAATCAAGGATGTTTATTAATTTTGTTTTAACCATCGAGTTTTGACACGATATTTGACCAGAAGTTGGTTTACAACATAAAGGATGTTTATTAATTTTGTTTGACGAGGTTTTCGCTGATGTTTTGTCAATAAATTAGTTGTTGACAGCAACCGTTCCGCTACTTGCAGAAATTATTTCGAGGTCTTAACCATCGGGTTTTGACACGATATTTGACCAGAAGTTGGTTTACAACATAAATGATGTTTAGTAATTTTTATAGATTTTTATAAAGTTGTTTGACGAGGTTTTCGCGAATGTTTTGTCAATAAATTAGTTGTTGACAACAACAGTTCCGCTACTTGCAGAAATTATTTCGTGGTCTTAACCATCGAGTTTTGACACGATATTTGACCAGAAGTTGGTTTACAACATAAATAATGTTTAGTAATTTTTATAGATTTTTATAAAGTTGTTTGACGAGGTTTTCACGGATGTTTTGTCAATAAATTAGTTGTTGACAGCAACAGTTCCCCTACTTGCAGAAATTATTTCGAGATCTTAATGTCACACCCCCAAAATACCACATACGGGAACACCGCGGGACGTGTGACGTACCAGGATCCAAGCCACCAATCATATTGAACCACGTATAATATTTAAATAAATCATTTCATTAATTGTCAAATATAAATCCAAATCACAAGTTTAAACCGAAAATGATGTTCAGCGGAAGCATATAGTAAATTCTTAAACAACTGTTTCATGATAAGTGTGCTAAACCAAAATAGCAAATATATCCATGAGCCTCGATCCATGACCACTCCAGCACTCCCAGATAGCAAGTCCATGTCAAGAAATCTAACGACCTGCAAGCATGCAGACAAGTGTGTCAGACGACGCTGGTGAGTTCAAAGTTTTGTTAACGCGTTTAGTTACCAGATGTGTGTTTAGAACAGTTCAACGTTATGTTTTGATGATGTTATTAACTCGATTACCGTATGTAGCTACTAGATGTGTTTGCCCAAACCCCAATACCTCTATCAAAGAATTGGTCAAGTGGTCAAGGTAAATAGTTCACGCCCGTCCTTCCGGCTCGGTGTGAGGGTGCCAAACCTAATAGCGCTATCAACTAAATACATCGTTGCCTTACCGGCAACAATCGGTAGATGTAAGGGGTCTTATATGATAGAAACTGAGTAATAACCAACATCCCATTAACCTGCATTCCTCCCTGGAACGTTACCCGATATCCCTTCCCGGGATGCATGCTTGGAAAGGAGTAGTGAACTCACCTTAGATTTGCTCGGTATGTTTCGTTACCTTACCCGTTCCAAGTTGGTCAACCAAACCCTACCGTGGTAACCAGAGACAGTCAGTTACACATAGATCATGTATTCTACGTACACGTCACACAAGTAGCATACAACAACAACAACAATCATACCCAGTAAATCCCACAAATAGCAGAACTATTAGTAGGGTCTGGGGGAGGTGGGATGTAGGCAAACCTTTCCTCTATTCAAGAATAGAGAGGCTGCTTCCTGAGAGACCCCCGGCTCCAAAACAACCAACAGACAGATAGACAAAAAACGGGCAAGTAAATCACGTAGCAGTAGGTAGATAAATCATCAGTAAGCAACATATATGCATATATACAAGAAAATCATCATATGTTGGTCTACCTAAAGTGTAAAAGAAATCTAACCCCCCCTCTCCCAAGGAAAAGGTAGGACACATCTATACCCTCACCTACAAGTCCTTAACCTTAATCCTACGTCTCCACGCACTCCTATCATGAACCATGTCCTTAGAGAGGTGCAATTCTACCAAATCTTGCCTAAGTCTTTCATCCCAAGTCAACTTGGGTCTGCCTCTACTCCTCCTTCTTTCCACTATCATGGTTTCCACTGCTCTAACTGGTTCTGTCAACTGCCTCCTCCTCACATGCCCAAACCATCTCAACCTCCCCTCTTTTAACTTGTCTGATATACTAGCTACTCCTAACCAATCCCTAAAAACCTCACTTCTTATTCTGTCTAACATAATGTGGCCACACATCCACCTAAGCATCCTCATCTCCGCTACCTCCATCTTGCGCGCTTGTGTTTTCTTGATGGCCCAACAATCTGTCTCGTATAACATAGCCGGTCTAACTGCTACCCTATAGAATTTTCCCTTTAATTTTGTTGGGAACCTCCTGTCACACAAAATCCCAGTGGCTGCTCTCCACCTACACCAGCCAACCTGGATGCGGTGAGATACGTCACTATCTATCTCCCCGTCCCTTTGCACAAACGATCCTAAGTACTTGAACTTAGTCGTTTGTGGGACCACTTGACCCTCAATGGTAACCTGAGTGTCCTCGTTGTCACCTGCACCGCTGAAATTACAATAAAGGTATTCGGTCTTAGACCGACTAATCCTTAAACCATTGCCTTCTAAGGCTGCTCTCCATTCCTCTAGCGTGGCATTTAGGGTTTGTCTAGTTTCAACAACTAACACTATATCATCCGCAAAAAGCATGCACCACGGAACTGTCTCTAGAATAGACTTGGACAGCTCATCCAAAACAACCGCAAAAAGAAACGGACTCAACGCGGACCCCTGGTGGAGTCCTACTTCCACGGGGAAAGACTCTGTATCTCCTACATGCGCCCGAACCCTAGTCACAGTCCTATCATACATATCCCTAATTAAGCCTATATACTTCCCGGGAACTCCCCTACCCTCCAAGCTTTCCCAAATCAGTCTACGTGGCACACTGTCATATGCCTTTTCAAGGTCAATGAATACCATATGTAGATCTCGCTTTTTCTCCCTATACTTTTCCATTAATCTTCGTAGAATATGAATTGCTTCCGTAGTTGAGCGCCCTGGCATGAAACCAAACTGGTTTACCGTAACCTGAGTTTCTTTTCTAATCCTAGTCTCAATTACCCGCTCCCATAGTTTCATAGTGTGGCTTAATAGTTTAATCCCTCTGTAGTTCCCACAACACTGGGCATCTCCTTTATTCTTATACAAGGGCACCATGTCACTACTCCTCCACTGCTCCGGGATTTTTCCAGATTTGAAAATAAGATTAAACAAAGTAGCTAGCCATCGAACTCCATCCTCTCCCAAACACTTCCACACTTCTATCGGTATGTTGTCAGGACCAACTGCCTTAGCTCTTCCCATCTTCTTGAGTGTTGTCCTTATTTCTCCCATTGTTAGCATACAAGTAAAACACATATCCTTATACAAATCGCAGCTGTTAATCACACAACACATTGATCCATAAAATTTATCGTAAAGTCGCATAACAGGTGTATGGAATTAATGTACATATAAGTCAGGTAAAAGTGCACATATACTAGCTTGTTGCTCACAAACATTTATCATAGCAGTCAATACATACATGCACATTTATAGTCTAACAGTGTACTCGTTCAGGAGGGCGGCCTAGTTGTATTGTATGGCTTCACAAAATTGTGCGACGCGGGGCCTAGTGTGTGACCCGGAGTTGTGTGGCCCAATTAACATAACCCGGTGAACTATGCAACTCACGTAATCTCTTGGCCTATTAAGGAGTAGCCCACACCAAGTGTGCGGCTCTCTTTCGAGTGTACTATTCGAACACCGGTCTGGCCTAAACGGCCCAGCAGTCCATAATGGACTATGCGATCCATCCAACCTTATACATATATTAAAAATAGAAGTTAATGAATAGTAATTCTAATAATATAATAAGATATAGTTTTTCTAATACATTTATTTATTTCCTTAAAAAATAACATTAACAATATAACAATTTTGTTAATAAGTTGTTATAAATTTAAAACATATCCCACCTCCAGATTCTTACAAACACAGGAAGAAATTGTTGATTGGATTTCTCCCATTTTAATAATACATAAAAAAAATGATTTGTTTTCTTATGCAGTTGCACTTCGGAAATTTGTAACCATCTTCTTTGTATTGATCCAAATATAACAAAACTTAAAAACATAAAGAATTGATGGCTTCACTTAAATGAAAAACATGCTACTATGTTTATACAGTTCGACATAAAACGATAAGTGGTACATGTGACATACTAATATCTATTCAGTATTGTACATTTCTTGGTATTCTTGTGAGGCACACCTTATTGACTCATGGCTTATTCAATTTTATATCATATGAAAATAATCAGTCAAGTCATTACAAATTTAACTTTTATGTCATATATAATGATAATGATTTAATATATACACTAATTGTTAATATAAATCTATAGATTGGCTATTCTATCATTTCCACCATTTAATGGTTCACATGCTCCATCTTAATTAATTCTTACAACTCCAATCATCACATGTTCAGACCTTCCCCACATTCTAACAAATTCAGAATCTAAGTGAATCAATTAAATGCCCATCATCATTCATATCTTGAAATATACACGCAGACTTTAGGGATACAACACATGTTGGATGAATACTTTTCATCATGCATTTACATTTTTTTAGGCCATAATAATTAACCAACTAGCAATCACATCATCATACAAGTCAAGTACCAACATATTACTAAATATCGTTCATTATCAAATCATGTTTTCACAGTTCTGTGGTATCATCCATATCTTGAAAATCGCGATTAACCTCACATTGATTACTTTTAACAATTTACTCAATACATATTATACATCCATGACCCACTAGCATGTAACCCTACATAGTCGTACAAAAACATCACAAAACAAAATCATGTATCGGGTACTAAGCCAATCGAACGAAGACATGATACTAACCTTGATGTAGGATGAATCGGTGATGTTTAAGATTAGTGGGCTTCGAATGAGATCAGGGAGAGATGCCCTCGATCACTTGAGAGAGGAGAGAAGAACTAGGGTTTGTGCCTTGTGTATTTGTGCAGAATATGGAAAACCGCATGCAAAAGAAAAGTGTGGGTGTATGTATTTCGATTGGATTTGTTTTGGGCTTCAGGAGTTTGGGCTGCCCCAATTAAATTAGGAAGAGGCACTAGTGTGCGGCGGCCCAATATAAACAGTCGTTTAATTGAAATAATTAATACTCACTATTTTTCAAACTCAATCAAGTTTAACAAGTCAACGTACAAAGACACATAACTACAATGCAAAGCAGATCGCAACAGAAAGTGATTCGGAACCAAAGACACCCTAAGATTACGGGTTGTCACATCATCCCCAACTTGAAAGAAATTTCGTCCCGAAATTTGATAAGCGGTAACAGAGAAATGGAATGGTGGTTCAAAATGATTGTGGATTTTCCTCGGGTGCCACATCATCCCCAACTTGAAAGGAAATTTCATCCCGAAATTCACCAGTTGCATCAGAATTGATTTAACAGTTTTGAATAGTTGAGGATACTTGAGCTTCAACTGATCCTCACGTACCCATGTGAACTTCGCTCCACGCCTTGAGTTCCAACAACCTCTCACGATCGGAATTCGACTATGTTTATGAACCTTAACTTCCCGTTCCATGATCTCAACAGGTTCCTCGACAAACTGCAACTTGTCTAGTAAAGGTATCACAAGTGTTTCATCAGACGAACACTGCCTTAGATTCAAGATATAAATGACATTGTGTACATTACCCAATTCGTCGGGTAACCCAAGTTTGTAGGTCACGCTACCGATTCTTTCCGGAATTTTGAATGGCCCAACGTAACGTAAATTAAGCTTGTCGCACTTCCCAAAGCGTACCACACCCTCCCAGGGTGAGAATTTCAACATGACTCGCTCGCCTGCAGCGAACTCCCAGTGTTTCTTAAACTTATCAGCTTCCCTGGCTGTCACGCGTTGCCGCCAAACGATTTCTGATCTAAGCAGTCTTCTCAAGAGTTTCGAGTACAAGTCCTGGACCTGTGATTTGGTTGTCACCCACCTCAGCCCCATAGAAAGGAGAGCGACATTTTTCACCCATACAATACTTCAAACGGAGCTGCATGGATGCTAGTATGGGAGCGTTGTCTGGCAAAATCGGGTATAAACGCATATCGCAATTAGAGGTAATAGAAGTCGGCACCTCATGCCTAGAAATCGCCTTTCTCAGAGGAATATTCACAAGCTGTGAAAACTCGTCAGTTTCCTTGATTGCAAGAAAGTGTACTAGGTACATGAGACATTCAACGATCACCCAGGTGATGTTTCCGTTCTGGGTTTTAGGTAGGCCAGTGACAAAGTCCGTGACAGTCTGTTCTCATTTCCAAATGAGTGTTTCTGGTTGCCAACACAACCCAGAGGGTTTATGATATTCTACCCTAATTTTCGCACAAGTTAAACTTCGTCCACGTACCTTGCTATGTGGGCATTCATGCCCAACCATCAGCACCAGACTTATAAATCCTAACATCCCCTATCATAACCCTTAAAATACCGAGGCTGGTGTGCTTTGTTCCACACAAGTTCCCTTGGATCGCTGTATAGTGAGACTCCTATTCGCTCCATGGGGTAGTGGGTATCGCCCGATTTGCCAAAAGTTGCTCCTCCATGCCCTGTATGGACTCATACTTGGAATTTTCTTCTTTCAATGCTTCGGTTTGAACAAGGTGAATCTGATTAGGTAGGCTAGAGTCGATGGTGTGCTGCGAGGCTCATACGCGTTTAGGTTTCACAGTCGAAATCATTCAAAGGTTCCATCCAGCGACGCCATCACATGTTTAGCTCTTTCGAGACTAGGGTACACGGGAGGCCCTTGTGATCGGTCTAAGTAGTGTATTTGGTACCGTCCAAGTAATGCCTCCAACTTAACTCTAAAGATCATGGCTCCCCCGCAGGTTGTGACTCGTGCAATCCTTGTTGTAAATCCACTACGTAAGCTATCACTTCTCGTGTTGCATCGATGTGTAACTGGGACTCTGATTCGAACCATTATAGTATACCGCTAGATCGCCCATACCCTCAGGTAAAGACAATACTCAGCGCGTTGAAGAGTTGAGTTTCAAAAGCTGAAAAGACATCCTCCTATTTTGGTTCCCATGAATTCACAGCTCCCCGCTGTGCTAAAGAGGTTAAGGTTGCGCAATCTTCTAAAATCCTACGATGAATCTGCGATAGTATCTAGCGAGACCAAGGTATTGCTGTATCCCCGAATGAATCCTTGGTGTCGATCGGTTTCTAACATAATGGATCTTTGCGAGATCAACGGGTTTTCCCACTTTGCAGATTACATGACCAAAAATGTACCTCTCGATTCCAGAAGTTACACTTCACCAGACTTCGCGGGTAGTGGCTCCTTGCTTGGGAGCTCTAAGATAAGATACAAATGCCGCCCAGGATGTTCCTTTCTCCTGGAAATAATCCAAAACGTCATCGATATACGCGGTCGATTCATGTGGTCCATAAAGCTGCTGGTCGCCGTACTGTGTCTGTAACGCCGTGTTAGGGACATCCTCCCCTGGGTCTTCCATCAGGTGATAGTCCGATCTTAAGTCGGTTTCCGAATAGAAACTTGATCCTTGCAGCTGGTCAAGCAGGTCATCGATGCAAGATAGAGGGTGACGGCCTATGATTGCCACTTTGCGGTAGTTGTACACGTATGAAAGGACTCGTCCTTCATTTCCACAAATAGAGCTCGAGCTCCCCAAGACGAGGAGCTAGATCAATAAAACTCCCATCCAGTAGTTCCTGAAGTTGATTGGACAGTTCTTGCAACTCTCCAGGTGCAAAGCGATAAGAGGTGCTAGAAATCAGGACCGCTTCTAGCGTGATATAAATCTGATATTCCACCTGACAATGTGGAGGATAACCTAGAAGTTCTTCGGGCTGCATACCGGTAACTAATGATAGAGTAGCAGGGTAGTTGAAACACTTCTGGGCTCCCACCGCTGAAGTGATACTGACAATCAGTGAATCTCCACCATGGAAAGGTGTACATGTGATTCCCTTCTTACAGAAGACTTTTGCTCAAGGCTTGGACATCCGGTCCATACTATTGACTACATCAATGCTTCTAATGGTAACAGGGAGAAGGTCAATGTCGAACACGTGACTTACAAGATTGAGTTTGCACCCTAAGTGAACGTGTGAGACTTCAATTGGCTTACCATCAGCCACTTCTACAACGTGTCTGGCTTCAGAAGGTATCGGGGTTAAACATAACAAAGACGGAGTGATTAGTTACCAAAATCGTACGGCTTCCATGTTACTATTATACCTGGCGTCGCCTACGCCAATCCTAAATGCTCTTCCATGAGCACCACTTCCAGTTTTGTTGTTACTGTTACGAGGATTCCCAATACTGTCATTGCTCCCCGGGGTTGTTGACGTCTTATCTTAACAACGGTCAATCCTTGTCAAAGTCACCTTCATTTCCATACCGTAAGTTATGATTTGCGAGTACCTTGATGTCGCCGTGAGTGCTGCCTCTAATGTCGTTGATTGTAACGGAGTCCTACGACCTTTCACCAACAGGGTCCATCTTTTCACATTCCGTGCCACGTCCTAAGGAACTACTCATTGTGCGGGCAATTACACATTCCACTCTATAGTCAATTGTCATCGTTTATGTCCCGATTGTTTCGCAAGAGTTGACTCCCATAAGTCGCTGGCTAGGGTTAAGAATTCGATTGCAGTCAATTTGCTAGTGTTCGTTGCCGGTAACCAGGGTTGTCCAAATACTGAAGTCGGAAAAGTACTACGCTTATCCTCTTGTTTATCGTGCTTGCAAGCTGTTGGAGTAATACACAGAAGTGATCGCACTTCGGGATCTAAGGCGCCAATACACCGAGTTCCAACCAATGAAGAGGAGTGAGAAGGGTATCGACCAAACAATCGACGCTGCAACATCTAACTCAGGGATGTTCGTATAAGCACCTAACATTCTATCCAGTTTGCTAGGCGTTCAGATGGGTGTTCAGGTAATACTCGATAACATAGATATTTGAAAGGATTCAGAGAGAAATGAAAAGATCACGTTCGAGTAGGAGACAATCACTGCTATGACTCCTATAGATTTGTTACGTTTCTCATCGAATAAATCACAAAACAGAACCCCTTTTTCACTTGTTAGGGCTCACTGGGACTCACATGCACCCCACATTATTATTATGTGTGCACCTACAATAATATTGTGATTTGCATGCTCGTCTCAGTTCCTCCTAATTCGTGTCAAATGGTTCTTCAAACCCAGATATCGACAGAGGTTGTCAAAGTAATAAGATCACAAAATTCCAAGAGCTAAGGCATACTATCAACGCATCATAAAGTAAGCAAGCAATCCATGTCATCATGCTATAGTGACGAGTGTGTGTTCGTATGTTACGTCATAAGCAAATGTGTACTAATCATGTAATGTATGCAACAAGTGAGAAAGACGAACCTTGCAATCTGGAGCTGAGTGTCATGGTCGTATTCACGTATTCAGATCTGTTTGGTTATAGTCTGGTTTTACAAAAATGTTTTAAAACCAAGTTCACTATAACCAGTGGCTCTGATACCAAACTGTCACACCCCTAAAATACCACATACGGGAACACCGCGGGACGTGTGACGTACCAGGATCCAAGCCACCAATCACATTGAACCACGTATAATATTTAAATAAATCATTTCATTAATTGTCAAATATAAATCCAAATCACAAATTTAAAACGAAAATGATGTTCAGCGGAAGCATATAGTAAATTGTTTAACAACTGTTTCATGATAAGTGTGCTAAACCAAAATAGCAAATATATCCAAGAGCCTCGATCCATGACCACTCCAGCACTCCCAGATAGCAAGTCCATGTCAAGAAATCTAACGACCTGCAAGCATGCGGACAAGTGTGTCAGACGACGCTGGTGAGTTCAAAGTTTTGTTAACGCGTTTAGTTACCAGATGTGTGTTTAGAACAGTTCAACATTATGTTTTGATGATGTTATTAACCCGATTACCGTATGTGGCTACTAGATGTGTTTACCCAAACCCCAATGCCTCTATCAAAGCATTGGTCAAGTGGTCAAGGTAAATAGTTCACGCCCGTCCTTCCGGCCCGGTGTGAGGGTGCCAAACCTAATAGCGCTATCAACTAAATACCTCGTTGCCTTACCGGCAACAATCGGTAGATGTAAGGGGTCTTATATGATAGAAACTGAGTAATAACCAACATCCCATTAACCTGCATTCCTCCCTGGAACGTTACCCGATATCCCTTCCCGGGATGCATGCTTGGAAAAGAGCAGTGAACTCACCTTAGATTTGCTCGGTATGTTTCGTTACCTTACCCGTTCGAAGTTGGTCAACCAAACCCTACCGTGGTAACCAGAGACAGTCAGTTACACATAGATCATGTATTCTACGTACACGTCACACAAGTAGCAGACAAGTAAAACACATATCCTTATACAAATCGCAGCTGTTAATCACACAACACATTGATCCATAAAATTTATCGTAAAGTCACATAGCAGGTGTATGGAATTCATGTACATGTAAGTCAGGTAAAAGTGCACGTATACTAGCTTGTTGCTCACAAACATTTATCATAGCAGTCAATACGTACATGCACATTTATAGTCTAACAGTGTACTCGTTCAGGAGGGCGGCCTAGTTGTATTGTATGGCTTCACAAAATTGTGCGACGCGGGGCTTAGTGTGTGACCCGGAGTTGTGTGGCCCAATTAACATAACCCGGTGAACTATGCAACTCACGTAATCTCTTGGCCTATTAAGGAGTAGCCCACACCAAGTGTGCGGCTCTCTTTCGAGTGTACTATTCGAACACCGGTCTGGCCCAAACGGCCCAGCAGTCCATAATGGACCATGCGATCCATCCAACCTTATACATATATTAAAAATAGAAGTTAATGAATAGTAATTCTAATAATATAATAAGATATATTTTTTCTAATACATTTATTTATTTCCTTAAAAAATAACATTAACAATATAACAATTTTGTTAATAAGTTGTTATAAATTTAAAACATATCCCACCTCCAGATTCTTACAAACACAGGAAGAAATTGTTGATTGGCTTTCTCCCATTTTAATAATACATAAAAAAAATGATTTGTTTTCTTATGCAGTTACACTTCGGAAATTTGTAACCATCTTCTTTGTATTGATCCAAACATAACAAAACTTAAAAACATAAAGAAGTGATGGCTTCACTTAAATGAAAAACATGCTACTATGTTTATACAGTTCGACATAAAACAATAAGTGGTACATGTGACATACTAATATCTATTCAGTATTGTACATTTCTTGGTATTCTTATGGGGCACACCTTATTGACTCATGGCTTATTCAATTTTATATCATATGAAAATAATCAGTCAAGTCATTACAAATTTAACTTTTATGTCATATATAATGATAATGATTTAATATATACACTAATTGTTAATATAAATCTATAGATTGGCTATTCTATCATTTCCACCATTTAATGGCTCACATGCTCCATCTTAATTAATTCTGACAACTCCAATCATCACATGTTCAGACCTTCCCCACATTCTAACAAATTCAGAATCTAAGTGAATCAATTAAATGCCCATCATCATTCATATCTTGAAATATACACGCAGACTTTAGGGATACAACACATGTTGGATGAATACTTTTCATCATGCATTTACATTTTTTTAGGCCATAATAATTAACCAACTAGCAATCACATCATCATACAAGTCAAGTACCAACATATTACTAAATATCGTTCATTATCAAATCATGTTTTCACAGTTCTGTGGTATCATCCATATCTTGAAAATCGCGATTAACCTCACATTGATTACTTTTAACAATTTACTCAATACATATTATACATCCATGACAAAGTAGCATGTAACCCTACATACTCGTACAAAAACATTACGAAACAAAATCATGTATCGGGTACTAAGCCAATCGAACGAAGACAGGATGCTAACCTTGATGTAGGATGAATCGGTGATGTTTAGGTTTAGTGGGCTTGGAATGAGATCAGGGAGGGATGCCCTCGATCACTTGAGAGAGGAGAGAAGAACTAGGGTTTGTGCCTGGTGTATTTGTGCAGAATATGGAAAACCGCATGCAAAAGAAAAGTGTGGGTGTATGTATTTCGGTTGGATTTATTTGGGCTTCAGGAGTTTGGGCTGCCCCAATTAAATTAGGAAGAGGCACTAGTGTGCGGCGGCCCAATATAAACAGTCGTTTAATTGAAATAATTAATACTCACTAATTTTCAAACTCAACCAAGTTTAACAAGACAACGTACAAAGACACATAACTACAATGCAAAGCAGATCGCAACAGAAAGTGATTCGGAACCAAAGACACCCTAAGATTACGGGTTGTCACACTTAACCATCGAGTTTTGGCAACATATTTGACTAGAAGTTGGTTTACAACATAAAGGATGTTTAGTAATTTTTATAAAGTTGTTTAACGAGGTTTTCGCGGATGTTTTGTCAATAAATTAGTTGTTGACAGCAACAGTTCCGCTAATTGCAGAAATTATTTCGAAGTCTTAACTATCGAGTTTTGACACGATATTTGACCAGAAGTTGGTTTACAACATAAAGGATGTTTCTTAATTTTTATAGAATTTTATAAAGTTGTTTGATGAGGTTTTCGCGAATGTTTTGTCAAAAAATTAGTTGTTGACAGCAACAATTCCGCTACTTGCAGAAATTATTTCGAAGTCTTAACCATCGAGTGTTGACATGATATTTGACCAGAAGTTGGTTTACAACATAAATGATGTTTATTAATTTTTATAGATTTTTATAAAGTTGTTTGACGAGGTTTTCGCGGATGTTTTGTCAATAAATTAGTTGTTGACAGCAACAGTTCCGCTACTTGCAGAAATTATTTCGACGACTTAACAATCGAATTTTGACATGATATTTGACCAGAAGTTGGTTTACAACATAAAGAATGTTTAGTAATTTTTATAGATTTTTATAAAGTTGTTTGACTAGGTTTTCGCGGATGTTTTGTCAATAAATTAGTTGTTGACAACAACAGTTCCGTTACTTGCAGAAATTATTTCGAGGACTTAACCATCGAATTTTGACACGATATTTGACCAGAAGTTGGTTTACAACATAAAGAATGTTTAGTAATTTTTATAGATTTTTATAAAGTTGTTTGATTAGGTTTTCGCGGATGTTTTTTCAATAAATTAGTTGTTGACAGGAACTGTTCCGCTACTTGCATAAATTATTTCGAGGTCTTAACCATCGAGTTTTGACACGATATTTGAACAGAAGTTGGTTTACAACATAAAGGATGTTTAGTAATTTTTATAGATTTTTATAAAGTTGTTTGACGAGGTTTTCGCGGATGTTTTGTCAATAAATTAGTTGTTGACAGCAACAGTTCCGCTAATTGCAGAAATTATTTCGAGGTCTTAACCATCGAGTTTTGACACGATATTTGACCAGAAGTTGGTTTACAAAATAAAGGATGTTTAGTGATTTTTATAGATTTTTATAAAGTTGTTTGACGAGGTTTTCGCGGATGTTTTGTCAATAAATTAGTTGTTGACAGCAACAGTTTCGCTACTTGCAGAAATTATTTCGAGGTCTTAAGCATCGAGTTTTGACACGATATTTGACCAGAAGTTGGTTTACAACATAAAGGATGTTTAGTAATTTTTACATGTGACATACTAATATCTATTCAGTATTGTACATTTCTTGGTATATCATATGAAAATAATCAGTCAAGTCATTACAAATTTAACTTTTATGTCATATATAATGATAATGATTTAATATATACACTAATTGTTAATATAAATCTATAGATTGGCTATTCTATCATTTCCACCATTTAATGGCTCACATACTCCATCTTAATTAATTCTGACAACTCCAATCATCACATGTTCAGACCTTCCCCACATTCTAACAAATTCAGAATCTAAGAGCATTCACATCCAAAGAACTAAATTGTGAGTGTAGGGTTTTTAAAATATAAAGAGTATAAAAAATGGTTGTGAGTGGAGGAGAGAGAAAATGTTACTGTTCATCTGTATATTTGGAGGGACACTGTTCACCCACTATAATTTTTTAATATATATTGAAAGTGGTTGTTAGTGAAGAAGAGAGAAAATGTAATGATAAAGATATAAAAATATTATTTAATTGAAAAGGAGAGAGAAAAAATATTTGTTTTTAGTGGAAATATATTGATATAGGGGTTGTTTTTTAGTGGAATGTATATATAATTTTCGGGGTCTGGATGTGAATGCTCTAAGTGAATCAATTAATTGCCCATCATCTTTCATATCTTGAAATATACACGCATACTTTTGGGATACAACACATGTTGGATGAATACTTTTCATCATGCATTTACATTTTGTTAGGCCATAATAATTAACCAACTAGCAATCACATCATCATACAAGTCAAGTACCAACATATTACTAAATATCGTTCATTATCAAATCATGTTTTCACAGTTCTGTGGTATCATCCATATCTTGAAAATCGCGATTAACCTCACATTTATTACTTTTAACAATTTACTCAATACATATTATACATCCATGACCCACTAGCATGTAACCCTACATACTCGTACAAAAACATCACGAAACAAAATCATGTATCGGGTACTAAGCCAATCGAACGAAGACAGGATACTAACCTTGATGTAGGATGAATCGGTGATGTTTAAGATTAGTGGGCTTCGAATAAGATCAGGGAGGGATGCCCTCGATCACTTGAGAGATGAGAGAAGAACTAGGGTTTGTGCCTTGTGTATTTGTGCAGAATATGGAAAACCGCATGCAAAAGAAATGTGTGGGTGTATGTATTTCGGTTGGATTTGTTTTGGGCTTCAGGAGTTTGGGCTGCCCCAATTAAATTAGGAAGAGGCACTAGTGTGCGGCGGCCCAATATAAACAGTCGTTTAATTGAAATAATTAATACTCACTAATTTTCAAACTCAACCAAGTTTAACAAGACAACGTACAAAGACACATAACTACAATGCAAAGCAGATCGCAACAGAAAGTGATTCGGAACCAAAGACACCCTAAGATTACGGGTTGTCACACTTAACCATCGCGTTTTGGCAAGATATTTGACTAGAAGTTGGTTTACAACATAAAGGATGTTTAGTAATTTTTATAAAGTTGTTTAACGAGATTTTCGCGGATGTTTTGTCAATAAATTAGTTGTTGACAGCAACAGTTCCGCTAATTGCAGAAATTATTTCGAAGTCTTAACTATCGAGTTTTGACACGATATTTGACAAGAAGTTGGTTTACAACAAAAAGGATGTTTCTTAATTTTTATAGATTTTTATAAAGTTGTTTGACGAGGTTTTCGCGAATGTTTTGTCAATAAATTAGTTGTTGGCAGCAACAGTTCCTCTACTTGCAGAAATTATTTCGAAGTCTTAACCATCGAGTTTTGACACGATATTTGACCAGAAGTTGGTTTACAACATACATGATGTTTATTAATTTTTATTGATTTTTATAAAGTTGTTTGACATGGTTTTCGCGGATGTTTTGTCAATAAATTAGTTGTTGACAGCAACAGTTCCGCAACTTGCAGAAATTATTTCGAGGACTTAACCATTGAATTTTGACATGATATTTGACCAGAAGTTGGTTTACAACATAAAAAATGTTTAGTAATTTTTATAGATTTTTATAAAGTTGTTTAACGAGGTTTTCGCGGATGTTTTGTCAATAAGTTAGTTGTTGACAGCAACAGTTCCGCTACTTGCAGAAATTATTTCGAGGACTTAACCATCGAATTTTGACACGATATTTGACCAGAAGTTGGTTTACAAATAAAGAATGTTTAGTAATTTTTATAGATTTTTATAAAGTTGTTTGATTAGGTTTTCGCAGATGTTTTGTCAATAAATTAGTTGTTGACAGCAACAGTTCCGCTACTTGCATAAATTATTTCGAGGTCTTAAACCATCGAGTTTTGACACGATATTTGAACAGAAGTTGGTTTACAACATAAAGGATGTTTAGTAATTTTTATAGATTTTTATAAAGTTGTTTGACGAGGTTTTCGCGGATGTTTTGTCAATAAATTAGTTGTTGACAGCAACAGTTCTGCTACTTGCAGAAATTATTTCGAGGTCTTAACCATCGAGTTTTGACACGATATTTGACCAGAAGTTGGTTTACAACATAAAGGATGTTTAGTAATTTTTATAGATTTTTATAAAGTTGTTTGACGAGGTTTTTGCGGATGTTTTGTCAATAAATTAGTTGTCGACAGCAATAGTTCCGCTACTTGCAGAAATTATTTCGAGGTCTTAACCATCGAGTTTTGACACGATATTTGACAAGAAGTTGGTTTACAACATAAAGGATGTTTAGTAATTTTTATAGATTTTTATAAAGTTGTTTGACGAGGTTTTCGCGGATGTTTTGTCAATAAATTAGTTGTTGACAGCAACAGTTCCGCTACTTGCAGAAATTATTTCGAGGTCTTAACCATCGAATTTTGACACGATATTTGACCAGAAGTTGGTTTACAAGATAAAGGACGTTTAGTAATTTTTACATGTGACATACTAATATCTATTCAGTATTGTACATTTCTTGGTATTCTTATGGGGCACACCTTATTGACTCATGGTTTATTTGTGACAACTCAAGTTTCCAAGATTTCCATGTTCGCATTAATTGCACGTTAATTAAGTTGTTTGTTTACATGACTTGTTTGTTTCACAACTGTACACGTTTGTAATATGTTAAATCGTATTGTGATTGATATGTTATGTATGGTGTGTATTAAGTGTGTAACGTGATTGGATATGTCTACGTGTGTTTAACTGTTTAACTGTTGAATAGCTAATCTAGAGAACCGACATAGTTGGGCCGCACCTACCGTTATAATGCACCGGGCCGTCATCGTTTAATTAAAAACTCGGCCCAACCCGTTAGTCTTGACTAACTCATTTACTCGGCCCAACGTTACCCCCTTGTGTTTGCTAATTACTAGCCCAAGCCCAACAATAGTGGAATCGGCCCAATCCCCTCCTATTCTTTTGTATTACGTAAACAAGGGGAAGGGGTGTTTTAATTTGTAACTTTAAACAAAACCCTACCCCTAACATACGCATGGCAGAGGATTGCTTCCCCCCTCATCGAGACAACCTGCCATCTTGATACATCCTCTTTATTTAATCAAGGCCGCTGAATTGTAAGTCCATAATTATATTATTAATTGATGATGGTGTGAATCTTCTTCGTGTGGAATTTTGATTGGTGAATTGTGTATGCATGATGATCTTATACTTTGGTAAATCATAAACAGAATGATATTGTCTATGTATAAGGAAATCGATGATCTTGTTAGGGTGAATTTTGGTTTGACTAATGTGTGATAGTGTAATGTGTGAGTTGAATGATTTATAATAGATATGTATGAGTTTTAGAATTATAACAAGGTGCATGAACTCTAAGGTTTTGGGTTAGTAAGTTTGATGATAATCCGATGATCAGATTTCATATATAAATTAGTGATGTTTCATGCATAAAAATTGATAAGGGTATTGATGTTTCATGTGATTTTGTGTCAAGAGATAATGTGATCAAAAGTCAAGTGTATCACTTCACATTAATTGTTTGTCAGGTCACACATGATAAAGTGATTAAGATTGCATGAGAGGTCCAATTAGATTTTGATTAAAATCATGCTTGTCGGCTATAACATATACATTTGCATGAGAGTTATCATATGTTTTATTAAGTGTGCCTCATATGTTATTTAGATAACATGATTTAGTTGATTTTGGATCACTATTATGAACATTGTACTCATGATCTGGGACTTTTGTTTAGACCGAATACTTGAACAAGTTACATATATATTGTTTGGGCTGATAATTGTTTAAATGGATTGTTAGAATTATTGGATAGGTTTATTAATTTTGGGCCGCTTATAACTGTTGGATGCACACATAAATGCAATTTGAATTATTGGTTTGGGCTTGTGTTAATTCGTTGGGCTGCACTTAGCTGGGGCTGCGCCTAATGCACAGTTGGGCCGGATTTGGTTTGGGTTATAGACTGTGAACCGATGATGGTCTAGTTGACCCGGGTCACACACGCATCTACATCAGTAAGGCCCAGTGGGCCACACTTTAAGTGGATTAACGAGATAGACTGTTATGTGTTGTAATTGTTTGTTGCTTGTATAATATGTGACAATCTACGTGACGCAATATGAATACAAACTGATCGTTGTTGGTAAACAATGATAGGACGTGTTTGACTGACTATTAAACAAGTAAATAATCTTACCGAGCAAACCAAGGTGAGTTCACACTTTCTACAAAGCATGGGATTCCCAGGGGTTGGGAATGGGTTTAAGGAACATGGATTCCTCGTCCTTTCTTGGGTAGGACAGTGCTGGTTCAGGAATATAATTCCCCGTCCTCATGGACAGTTCACTTTTACTAGACCAAAACTCTATCACGAAGTCCCTCCTTTTTATATCGACTTAATCGCCGGGCCAATGGCCAGCGGGTCATTAGTTAGATAGCGCTATTTAGGTCTGACAAGCCTCACACCGTGCCGCAGAGGACGGGCGTGAACTAATGGATCTGGGCACGTCAATGATGATAGACATTGACAGTTCAGGGCACATAAACATGACTACAGTCAGCAGTCGATATGGTAACGAGTCTAGTGGTATATACATGGGGTAGCCCCCACGACCGAAAAGCTAGATTACTAAACATGGGGTAGCCCCCACGGCTGGATTGCCAGAGTAAATGGGTTAAACAAATCACGTTTTCAACTATGGGGTAACCCCCACGACAGGATGCCAGCTAAAGGAAACTGTTTTTGGAACAACTTAAAACGAATACCCAACTGTGAACTCGCTCAACATTATTGTTGACTCGTTACTACATGCTTTGCAGGTCTATAGGTACTTAGCTAGAGCTTGCATGGGGAAGAGTCGTTGTGGGATATGGACAACTGTGTGCCATGTTAAACATTGAAACGTTTAAACTTATGTTTTGGTTTTTGAACATTATGCTTCCGCTTTGCAACTTAAACTATGTTTGTTTGGACACCAATTGTATTGGTTGGACTTTATAATTACTTACTTGCTTGTTCAATATGATTGGTGGCTTGATCCTGGTCAGTCACGCCTCCAAGCGGTGATACTCCGCGTGTGGATTTTGGGGGTGTGACAGATTGGTATCAGAGCCATTGGTTATAGTGAACTTGGTTTTAATAAGGGAAAACGTTTTTGTTAAAACCAGATTATAACCAGTACAGTGCTCAACGGTCCACAACGACGCTTCACTCCACGTGCAAGGCTCGACATTCTAGGTGACATGGTTTATGTTTTATTGCCTACTTGCTAGATTACATAGAACTTTGCTTATGGTATGCTTAGATAAACGTAGCAACTATAGTTTGAAAACCCATGTGTGCTTACTCTCTTCTGTCATCGTACTTTCACGAACCTCTCTCACTCATGTTTTCCTTTGATATGACTCAAGCCCAGTTGACGGCTCTGATTAACCAACAAGTTGCTGCGGCACTTGCAGCAGCACATGCAGGAGGTATACCCTGCAGTTTAAACTCATTCTAGGATCTTTAGGTCCTACTCTCGTGAACCAACCCTTGTGTTAAACTTTGTCCTTTCTTACTCTCACGGCAGGTCAACCTGCACAACCTCCTGTGTGCACTTTCAAAAGTTTTATGGACTGCCGACCAACTACTTTCAGCGGCACTGAAGGAGCTGTAGGTCTCCTCCACTGGTTTGAAAAGCTCGAATCTGTTTTCGAGATGTGTGAATGCCCTGAGGCTCGCAGGGTGAAGTATGCTACCGGTACTCTCGAGGGCTTAGCGCTCACGTGGTGGAACGCTTAGGTTCAAATGCTGGGGTTGGTTGCTGCTAACGCCACCCCATGGAACAACTTTAAGGAAATGATCAAAGAGGAGTATTGCAATCGTGATGAAATTCACAAACTGGAAGTTGAGTTCTTCAACCTCAAGATGACGGGGTCAGAAATTGAAGCGTACACGAAAAGATCGAATGGGCTTGCTATTTTGTGTCCTACTATGGTGGATCCTCCCATCAAACTCATCGAACTATACCTTAAGGGCTTAGTGCCAGAGATCCAAAGTCATGTGACTTCAGCAAACCTCGCCACCATCCAGCAAGTTGTACAATTGGCTCATCGTCTCACTGATCAGGCGGTGGAGCAGAACAGGTTACCCAAGCGCATTAGTGCTACAGCTACTTCTGATACTCCCAACGACAACAAGCGTAAGTGGGATGGAGCTTCAAGCAAAGGTTCAACTTCTGTTCAATCTCAGTCTCAGCAGAGGAGGACTGACGACTACAAGAGCCCTAGTTAGCAATCATCTGGTAGTCAAAGTCATGGTGGGTACAAGGGAAATCACCCCAAATTCAATCGCTGCAACCTACACCACAGCGGGCCATGCACCAGGGGTAACTGTCATCGGTGCAACAAGCCAGGTCACGCCGCCAAGGGTTGCAGGAGTTTATACCCCGCAAACCAAAATCGTCAACACCAACAAGCCCCACAGAATCATCGCCAGCAGCAGCAGCAAGGTAACAACAAAGGGTGCTTTCAGTGTGGAGCTGAAGTCCATTTCAAGAGAGATTGTCCCCAACTAAACAGAAACCAGAACAACAACAACAATAACAACAACAACCAGAGGAATGGAAACAACGGGGGCAACAACGGCAATGGTGCAAGGGGTCGTGTGTTCGTTATTGGCCAGGGTGAAGCGAGGAATGATCCCAACGTTGTGACGGGTAAGTTCCTATTGGACGACTTTTATGTTACTGTCTTATTTGATTCGGGTGCTGATACTAGCTACGTGTCCTTAAAAGCGAGTCAAATGCTTAAGCGTACCCCAACACCATTGAACACCAAACACACTGTAGAGCTAACTAATGGTAAGAATCTAGAAGTCACACATGTAGTCAAGGGTTGTAACATTGTTCTTGCTGGTCACACCTTCTCCATCGACCTCCTTCCTATCACTCTGGGTAGTTTCAACGTTGTCATTGGGATGGACCGGTTATCCCAACATCAAGCAGAGATTCTTTGCAACGAAAAGATTGTCCGTATTCCTCACCCAGGTGATGAACCTCTCATGATTCGTGGCGACAAGAGTGGTGCTGTTGTGAGCATCATCTCTTTTCTTAAGGCCCAGAAGTGTTTGCGTAAGGGCCACACTGCTATTTTGGCTCTCGTTACTGACACCTCGAAGAAAGAGAAGAAGATAGAAGATTTTCCGATTGTACGCGACTATCCTGAGGTATTTCCTGAGGAACTACCTAGTCTTCCGCCTCATCGCCAGGTCGAATTTCAAATCGAGCTAGCTCCTGGAGTAGCACCTATAGCTAATGCACCTTATCGCCTAGCTCCATAAGAGTTGGAAGAACTCTCTACGCAACTACAAGAACTCTTGGACAAGGGATTTATTCGTCCAAGCTCTTCGCCCTGGGGAGCTCCAGTCTTGTTTATGAAGAAGAAGAAGGACGGTACCTTCCGTATGTGTATCGACTATCGAGAACTCAACAAGGTGACTATGAAGATGGTTGACAACCAAAAGGATGTTTCTTAATTTTTTATAGATTTTTATAAAGTAGTTTGACGAGGTTTTTGCGAATGTTTTGTCAATAAATTAGTTGTTGACAGCAACAGCTCCTCTACTTGCAGAAATTATTTCGAAGTCTTAACCATCGATTTTTGACACGATATTTGACCAGAAGTTGGTTTACAACATAAATGATGTTTATTAATTTTTATAGATTTTTATAAAGTTGTTTGACGAGGTTTTCGCGGATGTTTTGTCAATAAATTAGTTGTTGACAGCAACAGTTCCGCTACTTGCAGAAATTATTTCGAGGACTTAACCATCGAATTTTGACACGATATTTGAGCAGAAGTTGGTTTACAACATAAAGAATGTTTAGTAATTTTTATAGATTTTTATAAAGTTGTTTAACGAGGTTTTCGCGGATGTTTTGTCAATAAATTAGTTGTTGACAGCAACAGTTCCGCTACTTGCAGAAATTATTTCGAGGACTTAACCATCGAATTTTGACACGATATTTGACCAGAAGTTGGTTTACAAATAAAGAATGTTTAGTAATTTTTAAAGATTTTTATAAAGTTGTTTGATTAGGTTTTCGCGGATGTTTTTTCAATAAATTAGTTGTTGACAGCAACAGTTCCGCTACTTGCATAAATTATTTCGAGGTCTTAAACCATCGAGTTTTGACACGATATTTGAACAGAAGTTGGTTTACAACATAAATGATGTTTAGTAATTTTTATAGATTTTTATAAAGTTGTTTGACGAGGTTATCGCGTATGTTTTGTCAATAAATTAGTTGTTGACAGCAACAGTTCCGCTACTTGCAGAAATTATTTCGAGGTCTTAACCATCGAGTTTTGACACGATATTTGACCAGAAGTTGGTTTACAACATAAAGGATGTTTAGTAATTTTTACATGTGACATACTAATATCTATTCAGTATTGTACATTTCTTGGTATTCTTATGGGGCACACCTTATTGACTCATGGCTTATTCAATTTTATATCATATGAAAATAATCAGTCAAGTCATTACAAATTTAACTTTTATGTCATATATAATGATAATGATTTAATATATACACTAATTGTTAATATAAATCTATAGATTGGCTATTCTATCATTTCCACCATTTAATGGCTCACATGCTCCATCTTAATTAATTCTGACAACTCCAATCATCACATGTTCAGACCTTCCCCACATTCTAACAAATTCAGAATCTAAGAGCATTCACATCCAAAGAACTAAATTGTGAGTGTGGGGTTTTTAAAATATAAAGAGTATAAAAAATGGTTGTGAGTGGAGGAGAGAGAAAATGTTACTGTTCATCTGTATATTTGGAGGGACACTGTTCACCCACTATAATTTTTTAATATATATTGAAAGTGGTTGTTAGTGAAGAAGAGAGAAAATGTAATGATAAAGATATTAAAATATTATTTAATTGAAAAGGAGAGAGAAAAAATATTTGTTTTTAGTGGAAATATATTGATATAGGAGTTGTTTTTTAGTGGAATGTATGTATAATTTTAGGGGGCTGGATGTGAATGCTCTAAGTGAATCAATTAATTGCCCATTATCATTCATATCTTGAAATATACACGCATACTTTAGGGATACAACACATGTTGGATGAATACTTTTCATCATGCATTTACATTTTTTTAGGCCATAATAATTAACCAACTATCAATCACATCATCAAACAAGTCAAGTACCAACATATTACTAAATATCGTTCATTATCAAATCATGTTTTCACAGTTCTGTGGTATCATCCATATCTTGAAAATCGCGATTAACCTCACATGTACTACTTTTAACAATTTACTCAATACATATTATACATCCATGACCCACTAGCATGTAACCCTACATACTCGTACAAAAACATCACGAAACAAAATCATGTATCGGGTACTAAACCAATTGAACGAAGACAGGATACTAACCTTGATGTAGGATGAATCGGTGATGTTTAAGATTAGTGGGCTTCGAATGAGGTCAGGGAGGGATGCCCTCGATCGCTTGAGAGAGGAGAGAAGAACTAGGGTTTGTGCCTTGTGTATTTGTGCAGAATATGGAAAACCGCATGCAAAAGAAAAGTGTTGGTGTATGTATTTCGGTTGGATTTGTTTTGGGCTTCAGGAGTTTGGGCTGCCCAATTAAATTAGGAAGAGGCACTAGTGTGCGGCGCCCCAATATAAACAGTCGTTTAATTGAAATAATTAATACTCACTAATTTTCAAACTCAACCAAGTTTAACAAGACAACGTACAAACACACATAACTACAATGCAAAGCAGATCGCAACAGAAAGTGATTCGGAACCAAAGACACCCTAAGATTACGGGTTGTCACACTTAACCATCGAGTTTTGGCAAGATATTTGAATAGAAGTTGGTTTACAATATAAAGGATGTTTAGTAATTTTTATAAAGTTGTTTAACGAGATTTTCGCGGATGTTTTGTCAATAAATTAGTTGTTGACAGCAACAGTTCCGCTAATTGCAGAAATTATTTCGAAGTCTTAACTATCGAGTCTTGACACGATATTTGACCAAAAGTTGGTTTACAACAAAAAGGATGTTTCTTAATTTTTATAGATTTTTATAAAGTTGTTTGACGAGGTTTTCGCGAATGTTTTGTCAATAAATTAGTTGTTGACAGCAACAGTTCCTCTACTTGCAGAAATTATTTTGAAGTCTTAACCATCGAGTTCTGACACGATATTTGACCAGAAGTTGGTTTACAACATAAATGATGTTTATTAATTTTTATAGATTTTTATAAAGTTGTTTGACGAGGTTTTCGCGGATGTTTTGTCAATAAATTAGTTGTTGACAGCAACAGTTCCGCTACTTGCAGAAATTATTTCGAGGACTTAACCATCGAATTTTGACACGTTATTTGACCAGAAGTTGGTTTACAACATAAAGAATGTTTAGTAATTTTTATAGACTTTTATAAAGTTGTTTAACGAGGTTTTCGCGGATGTTTTGTCAATAAATTAGTTGTTGACAGCAACAGTTCCGCTACTTGCAGAAATTATTTCGAGGACTTAACCATCGAATTTTGACACGATATTTGACCAGAAGTTGGTTTACAAATAAAGAATGTTTAGTAATTTTTATAGATTTTTATAAAGTTGTTTGATTAGGTTTTCACGGATGTTTTGTCAATAAATTAGTTGTTGACAGCAACAGTTCCGCTACTTGCATAAATTATTTCGAGGTCTTAAACCATCGAGTTTGACACGATATTTGAACAGAAGTTGGTTTACAACATAAAGGATGTTTAGTAATTTTTATAGATTTTTATAAAGTTGTTTGACGAGGTTTTCGCGAAAGTTTTGTCAATAAATTAGTTGTTGACAGCAACAGTTCCGCTACTTACAGAAATTATTTCGAGGTCTTAACCATCGAGTTTTGACACGATATTTGACTAGAAGTTGGTTTACAACATAAAGGATGTTTAGTAATTTTTATAGATTTTTATAAAGTTGTTTGACGAGGTTTTCGCGGATGTTTTGTCAATAAATTAGGTGTTGACAGCAACAGTTTCGATACTTGCAGAAATAATTTCGAGGTCTTAACCATCGAGTTTTGACACGATATTTGACAAGAAGTTGGTTTACAACATAAAGGATGTTTAGTAATTTTTATAGATTTTTATAAAATTGTTTGACGAGGTTTTCGCGGATGTTTTGTCAATAAATTAGTTGTTGACAGCAACAGTTCCGCTACTTGCAGAAATTATTTCGAGGTCTTAACCATCGAGTTTTGACACGATATTTGACCAGAAGTTGGTTTACAACATAAAGGATGTTTAGTAATTTTTACATGTGACATACTAATATCTATTCAGTATTGTGCATTTCTTGGTATTCTTATGGGGCACACCTTATTGACTCATGGCTTATTCAATTTTATATCATATGAAAATAATCAGTCAAGTCATTACAAATTTAACTTTTATGTCATATATAATGATAATGATTTAATATATACACTAATTGTTAATATAAATCAATAGATTGGCTATTCTATCATTTCCACCATTTAATGGCTCACATGCTCCGTCTTAATTAATTCTGACAACTCCAATCATCACATGTTCAGACCTTCCCCACATTCTAACAAATTCAGAATCTAAGAGCATTCACATCCAAAGAACTAAATTGTGAGTGTGGGGTTTTTAAAATATAAAGAGTATAAAAAATGGTTGTGAGTGGAGGAGAGAGAAAATGTTACTGTTCATCTGTATATTTGGAGGGACACTGTTCACCCACTATATCTTTTAATATATATTGAAAGTGGTTGTGAGAGAAGGAGAGAGAAAAATGTAATGATAAAGATATAAATATATTATTTAATTGAAAAGGAGAGAGAAAAAATATTTGTTTTTAGTGGAAATATATTGATATAGGAGTTGTTTTTTAGTGGATTGTATGTATAATTTTAGGGGGCTGGATGTGAATGCTCTAAGTGAATCAATTAATTGCCCATCATCATTCATATCTTGAAATATACACGCATACTTTAGGGATACAACACATGTTGGATGAATACTTTTCATCATGCATTTACATTTTTTAGGCCATAATAATTAACCAACTAGCAATCACATCATCATACAAGTCAAGTACCAACATATTACTAAATATCGTTCATTATCAAATCATGTTTTCACAGTTCTGTGGTATCATCCATATCTTGAAAATCGCGATTAACCTCACATTTATTACTTTTAACAATTTACTCAATACATATTATACATCCATGACCCACTAGCATGTAACCCTACATACTCGTACAAAAACATCACGAAACAAAATCATGTATCGGGTACTAAGTCAATCGAACGAAGACAGGATACTAACCTTGATGTAGGATGAATCGGTGATGTTTAAGATTAGTGGGCTTCGAATGAGATCAGGGAGTGATGCCCTCGATCACTTGAGAGAGGAGAGAAAAACTAGGGTTTGTGCCTTGTGTATTTGTGCAGAATATGGAAAACCGCATGCAAAAGAAAAGTGTGGGTGTATGTATTTCGGTTGGATTTGTTTTGGGCTTCAGGAGTTTGGGCTGCCCCAATTAAATTAGGAAGAGGCACTAGTGTGCGGCGGCCCAATATAAACAGTCGTTTAATTGAAATAATTAATACTCACTAATTTTCAAACTCAACCAAGTTTAACAACACAACGTACAAAGACACATAACTACAATGCAAAGCAGATCGCAACAGAAAGTGATTCGGAACCAAAGACACCCTAAGATTACGGGTTGTCACACTTAACCATCGAGTTTTGGCAAGATATTTGACTAGAAGTTGGTTTACAACATAAAGGATGTTTAGTTATTTTTATAAAGTTGTTTAACGAGGTTTTCGCGGATGTTTTGTCAATAAATTAGTTGTTGACAGCAACAGTTCCGTTAATTGCAGAAATTATTTCGAAGTCTTAACTATCGAGTTTTGACACGATATTTGACCAGAAGTTGGTTTACAACATAAAGGATGTTTCTTAATTTTTATAGATTTTTATAAAGTTGTTTGACGAGGTTTTCGTGAATGTTTTGTCAATAAATTAGTTGTTGACAGCAACAGTTCCGCTACTTGCAGAAATTATTTCGAAGTCTTAACCATCGAGTTTTGACACGATATTTGACCAGAAGTTGGTTTACAACATAAATGATGTTTATTAATTTTTATAGATTTTTATAAAGTTGTTTGACGAGGTTTTCGCGGATGTTTTGTCAATAAATTAGTTGTTGACAGCAACAGTTACGCTACTTGCAGAAATTATTTCGAGGACTTAACCATCGAATTTTGACACGATATTTGACCAAAGTTGGTTTACATCATAAAGAATGTTTAGTAATTTTTATATATTTTTATAAAGTTGTTTGACGAGGTTTTCGCGGATGTTTTGTCAATAAATTAGTTGTTGACAGCAACAGTTCCGCTACTTGAAGAAATTATTTCCAGGACTTAACCATCGAATTTTGACACGATATTTGACCAGAAATTGGTTTACAACATAAAGAATGTTTGGTAATTTTTATAGAGTTTTATAAAGTTGTTTGATTAGGTTTTCGCGGATGTTTTGTCAATAAATTAGTTGTTGACAGCAACAGTTCCGCTACTTGCATAAATTATTTCGAGGTCTTAACCATCGAGTTTTGACCCGATATTTGAACAGAAGTTGGTTTACAACATAAAGGATGTTTAGTAATTTTTATAGATTTTTATAAACTTGTTTGACGAGGTTTTCGCGGATGTTTTGTCAATAAATTAGTTGTTGACAGCTACAGTTCCGCTACTTGCAGAAATTATTTCGAGATCTTAACCATCGAGTTTTGACACGATATTTGATCAGAAGTTGGTTTACAACATAAAAGATGTTTAGTAATTTTTATAGATTTTTATAAAGTTGTTTAACGAGGTTTTCGCGGATGTTTTGTCAATAAATTAGTTGTTGACAGCAACAGTTCCGCTATTTGCAGAAATTATTTCGAGGTCTTAACCATCGAGTTTTGACACGATATTTGACCAGAAGTTGGTTTACAACATAAAGGATGTTTAGTAATTTTTATAGATTTTTATAAAGTTGTTTGACGAGGTTTTCGTGGATGTTTTGTCAATAAATTAGGTGTTGACAGCAACAGTTCCGATACTTGCAGAAATAATTTCGAGGTCTTAACCATCGAGTTTTGACACGATATTTGACAAGAAATTGGTTTACAACATAAAGGATGTTTAGTAATTTTTATAGATTTTTATAAAGTTGTTTGACGAGGTTTTCGCGGATGATTTGTCAATAAATTAGTTGTTGACAGCAACAGTTCCGCTACTTGCAGAAATTATTTCGAGGTCTTAACCATCGAGTTTTGACACGATATTTGACCAGAATTTGGTTTACAACATAAAGGATGTTTAGTAATTTTTACATGAGACATACTAATATCTATTCAGTATTGTGCATTTCCTGGTATTCTTATGGGGCACACCTTATTGACTCATGGCTTATTCAATTTTATATCATATGAAAATAATCAGTCAAGTCATTACAAATTTAACTTTTATGTCATATATAATGATAATGATTTAATATATACACTAATTGTTAATATAAATCTATAGATTGGCTATTCTATCATTTCCACCATTTAATGGCTCACATGCTCCATCTTAATTAATTCTGACAACTCCAATCATCACATGTTCAGACCTTCCCCACATTCTAACAAATTCAGAATCTAAGAGCATTCACATCCAAAGAACTAGATTGTGAGTGTGGGGTTTTTAAAATATAAAGAGTATAAAAAATGGTTGTGAGTGGAGGAGAGTGTAAATGTTACTGTTCATCTGTATATTTGGAGGGACACTGTTCACCCACTATAATTTTTTAATATATATTGAAAGTGGTTGTGAGTGAAGGAGAGAGAAAAATGTAATGATAAAGATATAAAAATATTATTTAATTGAAAAGGAGATAGAAAAAATATTTGTTTTTAGTGGAAATATATTGATATAGGAGTTGTTTTTTAGTGGAATGTATGTATAATTTTAGGGGGCTGGATGTGGATGCTCTAAGTGAATCAATTAATTGCCCATCATCATTCATATCTTGAAATATACACGCAGACTTTAGGGATACAACACATGTTGGATGAATACTTTTCATCATGCATTTACATTTTTTTTTGTCATAATAAATAACCAACTAGAAATCACATCATCATACAAGTCAAGTACCAACATATTACTAAATATCGTTCATTATCAAATCATGTTTTCACAGTTCTGTGGTATCATGCATATCTTTAAAATCGCGATTAACCTCACATTTATTACTTTTAACAATTTACTCAATACATATTATACATCCATGACCCACTAGCATGTAACCCTACATACTCGTACAAAAACATCACGAAACAAAATCATGTATCGGGTACTAAGCCAATCGAACGAAGACAGGATACTAACCTTGATGTAGGATGAATCGGTGATGTTTAAGATTAGTGGGCTTCGAATGAGATCAGGGAGGGATGCCCTCGATCACTTGAGAGAGGAGAGAAGAACTAGGGTTTGTGCCTTGTGTATTTGTGCAGAATATGGAAAACCGCATGCAAAAGAAAAGTGTGGGTGTATGTATTTCGGTTGGATTTGTTTTGGGCTTCAGGAGTTTGGGCTGCCCCAATTAAATTAGGAAGAGGCACTAGTGTGCGGCGGCCCAATATAAACAGTCGTTTAATTGAAATAATTTATACTCACTAATTTTCAAACTCAACCAAGTTTAACAAGACAACGTACAAAGACACATAACTACAATGCAAAGCAGATCGCAACAGAAAGTGATTCGGAACCAAAGACACCCTAAGATTACGGGTTGTCACACTTAACCATCGAGTTTTGGCAAGATATTTGACTAGAAGTTGGTTTACAACATAAAGGATGTTTAGTAATTTTTATAAAGTTGTTTAACGAGATTTTTGCGGATGTTTTGTCAATAAATTAGTTGTTGACAGCAACAGTTTCGCTAATTGCAGAAATTATTTCGAAGTCTTAACTATCGAGTTTTGACACGATATTTGACCAGAAGTTGGTTTACAACAAAAAGGATGTTTCTTAATTTTTATAGATTTTTATAAAGTTGTTTGACGAGGTTTTCGCGAATGTTTTGTCAATAAATTAGTTGTTGACAGCAACAGTTCCTCTACTTGCAGAAATTATTTCGAAGTCTTAACCATCGAGTTTTGACACGATATTTTACCAGAAGTTGGTTTACAACATAAATGATGTTTATTAATTTTTATTGATTTTTATAAAGTTGTTTGACGAGGTTTTCGCGGATGTTTTGTCAATAAATTAGTTGTTGACAGCAACAGTTCCGCTACTTGCAGAAATTATTTCGAGGACTTAACCATCGAATTTTGACACGATATTTGACCAGAAGTTGGTTTACAACATAAAGAATGTTTAGTAATTTTTATAGATTTTTATAAAGTTGTTTAACGAGGTTTTCGCGGATGTTTTGTCAATAAATTAGTTGTTGACAGCAACAGTTCCGCTACTTGCAGAAATTATTTCGAGGACTTAACCATCGAATTTTGACACGATATTTGACCAGAAGTTGGTTTACAAATAAAGAATGTTTAGTAATTTTTAAAGATTTTTATAAAGTTGTTTGATTAGGTTTTCGCGGATATTTTGTCAATAAATTAGTTGTTGACAGCAATAGTTCCGCAACCTGCATAAATTATTTCGAGGTCTTAAACCATCGAGTTTTGACACGATATTTGAACAGAAGTTAGTTTACAACATAAAGGATGTTTTGCAATTTTTATAGATTTTTATAAAGTTGTTTGACGAGGTTTTCGCGGATGTTTGTCAAAAAATTTGTTGTTGACAGCAACAGTTTCGTTAATTTCAGAAATTATTTCGAAGTCTTAACTATCGAGTTTTGACACGATATTTGACAAGAAGTTGGTTTACAACATAAAGGATGTAAAGTAATTTTTATAGATTTTTATAAAGTTGCTTAACGAGGTTTTCGCGGATGTTTTGTCAATAAATTAGTTGTTGACAGCAACAGTTTCGTTAATTTCAGAAATTATTTCAAAGTCTTAACTATCGAGTTTTGACACGATATTTGACCAGAAGTTGGTTTACAACATAAAGGATGTTTCTTAATTTTTATAGATTTTTATAGAGTTTTGACACGATATTTGACCAGAAGTTGGTTTACAACATAAAGGATGTTTCTTAATTTTTATAGATTTTTATAAAGTTGTTTGACGAGGTTTTTGCGAATGTTTTGTCAATAAATTAGTTGTTGACAGCAACAGTTCCGCTACTTGCATAAATTATTTCGAGGTCTTAAACCATCGAGTTTTGACACGATATTTGAACAGAAGTTGGTTTACAACATAAAGGATGTTTAGTAATTTTTATAGATTTTTATAAAATTTTTTGACGTGGTTTTCGCGGATGTTTTGTCAATAAATTAGTTGTTGACAGCAACAGTTCCGCTACTTGCAGAAATTATTTCGAGGACTTAACCATCGAATTTTGACACGATATTTGACCAGAAGTTGGTTTACAACATAAAGAATGTTTAGTAATTTTTATAGATTTTTATAAAGTTGTTTGATTAGGTTTTCGCGGATGTTTTGTCAATAAATTAGTTGTTGACAACAACAGTTCCGCTACTTGCATAAATTATTTCGAGGTCTTAAACTATCGAGTTTTGACACGATATTTGAACAGAAGTTGGTTTACAACATAAAGGATGTTTAGTAATTTTTATAGATTTTTATAAAGTTGTTTGACGAGGTTTTCGCGGATGTTTTGTCAATAAATTAGTTGTTGACAGCAACAGTTCCGCTACTTGCAGAAATTATTTCGAGGTCTTAACCATCGAGTTTTGACACGATATTTGACCAGAAGTTGGTTTACAACATAAAGGATGTTTAGTAATTTTTACATGTGACATACTAATATCTATTCAGTATTGTACATTTCTTGGTATTCTTATGGGGCACACCTTATTGACTCATGGCTTATTCAATTTTATATCATATGAAAATAATCAGTCAAGTCTTTACAAATTTAACTTTTATGTCATATATAATGATAATGATTTAATATATACACTAATTGTTAATATAAATCTATAGATTGGCTATTCTATCATTTCCACCATTTAATGGCTCACATGCTCCATCTAAATTAATTCTGACAACTCCAATCATCACATGTTCAGACCTTCCCCACATTCTAACAAATTCAGAATCTAAGAGCATTCACATCCAAAGAACTAAATTGTGAGTGTGGGGGTTTTAAAATATAAAGAGTATAAAAAATTGTTGTGAGTGGAGGAGAGAGAAAATGTTACTGTTCATCTGTAAATTTGGAGAGACACTGTTTACCCACTATATTTTTTTAATATATATTGAAAGTGGTTGTGAGTGAAGGAGAGAGAAAAATGTAATTACAAAGATATAAATATATTATTTAATTGAAAAGAAGAGAGAAAAAATATTTGTTTTTAGTAGAAATATATTGATATAGGAGTTGTTTTTTAGTGGAATGTATGTATAATTTTAGGGGGCTGGATGTGGATGCTCTAAGTGAATCAATTAATTTGCCCATCATCATTCATATCTTGAAATATACACGCAGACTTTAGGGATACAACACATGTTGGATGAATACTTTTCATCATGCATTTACATTTTTTTTTGCCATAATAATTAACCAACTAGCAATCACATCATCAAACAAGTCAAGTACCAACATATTACTAAATATCGTTCATTATCAAATCAAGTTTTCACAGTTCTGTGGTATCATCCATATCTTTAAAATCGCGATTAACCTCACATTTATTACTTTTAACAATTTACTCAATACATATTATACATCCATGACCCACTAGCATGTAACCCTACATACTCGTACAAAAACATCACGAAACAAAATCATGTATCGGGTACTAAGCCAATCGAACGAAGACAGGATACTAACCTTGAAGTAGGATGAATCGGTGATGTTTAAGATTAGTGGGCTTCGAATGAGATCAGGGAGGGATGCCCTCGATCACTTGAGAGAGGAGAGACGAACTAGGGTTTGTGCCTTGTGTATTTGTGCAGAATATGGAAAACCGCATGCAAAAGAAAAGTGTGGGTGTATGTATTTCGGTTGGATTTGTTTTGGGCTTCAGGAGTTTGGGCTGCCCCAATTAAATTAGGAAGAGGCACTAGTGTGCGGCGGACCAATATAAACAGTCGTTTAATTGAAATAATTAATACTCACTAATTTTCAAACTCAACCAAGTTTAACAAGACAACGTACAAAGACACATAACTACAATGCAAAGCAGATCGCAACAGAAAGTGATTCGGAACCAAAGACACCCCAAGATTACGGGTTGTCACACTTAACCATCGAGTTTTGGCAATATATTTGACCAGAAGTTGGTTTACAACATAAAGGATGTTTCTTAATTTTTATAAAGTTGTTTGACGAGGTTTTCGCGAATGCTTTGTCAATAAATTAGTTGTTGACAGCAACAGTTCCGCTACTTGCATAAATTATTTCGAGGTCTTAAACCATCGAGCTTTGACACGATATTTGAACAGAAGTTGGTTTACAACATAAAGGTGTAGGATCGGTTTGCGACCCGAACGAGTCGTTCAGAAGAGATTTACTCCGTTTTAGAGGCAGAAACTAAGAAACAGATGTCGAAACAGCTTGCGTATCACTTTAAACACTGATTGTATTAATCTGACGTAGTTTACAATCAATTCTCACACCGGCAGCACCTCGGTATGATTTTCTAGAACCGTTACAAATGACATGTATGACCACCTATATATAGTACCTAAGTTTCGCTTGAAGTAAACAAATCCTGTTCAAGCGAAACCTTGAAGCGAAATCTATCAAATTAACAATCTGTTTCAATTCATGCATTGTATTTTGTTTTGTCTTTAGTGAGTGATGTCATGAATGTGATATCACTAATGATGTCACATGATGATGTCATTAGTGATGTCACTTGATCAGATCCGCAACGCAACCAGAGACTCGACATAAGACGAAGACGACAGATGACTGCACCAACAGACTCCCCCTCAAATGTTGACGAGTCTTAAGTGTCGAGTCTTCGCATCTTCAGTCTTTATCAGTCTGTTCACTTTCTTCGCATATATCAGGATCTTCTCTTTGGCTCTAACCTCGTCAGACTCCCCCTCTCATCATGATGGGATCGCCGTCTAGAATTAGCTATCACCTTGAGATCAATCCCTGGTTTTAATTCTGTTTAAGCTCAACTCCTGCACACATTTCCTCATCAAAACATAAGTTTTCACTTAAATCAATAAGAAAAACTTACTAGAAATAGTTACATCAAGTTCAAATTAATGACCTTGATTAACTAATCAAACTTTTCTTTTTCAAAATCAGTTTCTTCTTTTAAACGCACACTCCCAAACCAGTTCATCATGTTCAGCACTTGAAATTTTGAAAATCAGCTCTTCAACAACAGTTGTCGAAAATATTTTTGGACTTTTCAAAATATGAAACAAAAATGCAATAACATAAATTTAATGCAGAAATGAAATATGTACAAACATATTTTTGTGAGTTTGTGCAAGAAGATCATATCAGTTTTTGAGACCAATCACCAACACCGTTAAGCTTGATTTCATTTTAGGCTCTAAACGATTCACATTGATTGACGATATTGTTGTCCACTTAAACTCAATCTAAAAACTTTCAATCTGCTTACCGATACTTTAAGGTATATTAAGATAGCACTAAGTTCTTATGGACCCCACGATCTCAGCATATCCCCTCATCATGCAATACACTATCTCAAGTAATGCCTTTAAACTTTTATCGACTGTGATTTGTGCGAAAACAAAGCAGAACGTTTAAACATTAACAATCAGGTCGATACTTCCGTATACGCAGAGAAAGTCCAATGTTTAAACAAAATAAGAAAAATAAAACAAGTTGAAGTTGTTTAGGCTTTAACCACCAGGTCGATACTCCCGTATACGCAGAGGTGATCCAAAGCTTAAACGAAACACCAAAGAAAATAAAGCAGAACGTTTAGGCAACAACATCCAGGTCGATACTCACGTATACGCAGAGGATGTCCGATGCTTAAACAAAATAAAGAAATAAAACAAGTTTAAATCTTTGCAAAATGAAATGCACAATCACAGCGACTTTTCAGCAAAGTTGTGAAAGTTCACAAACTTAACCAGTTTTATGTCTTTCGACAATCAGCGATTACTGAGTAGGCACACAATCAAGAAGGACAAAACTAAGTACTATGCTTTCGATCCTGTTTCCCACTAGAACTAGGCTTTTTCATTTTAGGTTTGTATCGTTATTGCAAATCTACTAGTCTAGCTGAGCCTACCGTCACATCTTTAGTAAGACCGTTTATCACATTTTATCTCTCCATTTCTTTAGCGTGCTGTGATAGTCCACTGATGTACTATCATTTCCTCTTTTTCACAACAAAACTCATTTTTTTCATTTTTCAATGTTTTTGACATTTTCAAATTTTCTAATTTTTTTTAATTTTTACTCCCCCTAAAATCAAAATATGTCTCAATTTTGATTTTCTGGGAAAATTTGAAACAAATTGTACAAACTTGACAACATGATGAGAATCACTTCAATTCGCCATCCACTTGGCATAAACAATCAGAACTCCCCCTCACAACAAACTATTTTCCCATAGTGATTTCAAAACACTTAAGTTTGTTTTAATCAAAATGGTTTTTTTCGGAAAATTAGTTTTGTTGATTTTCACAACCACTTGTAGGTTAGGGGTTAAACTCATCATTTTGTTCTTCAAAATACCACTTGTAGAAAATCAAGTACAACTTAATGTCCCTGATTTACCACTTGTAAGTCGAAATCACAAAAGTGAATTTCTCAAGAAATGTGCCGATTCCTGTTCCACGCTTACCAACCTGGGAACTCCGGCAAGTCAGGTTTTTCATTTAAACAGATTCACCCAAGCCTGACTGATCTTGGGTGATTTTGAATTCTTGTTTAACAATGGTGGAAAATTTGCATCATCCATTGTTAAACTAGAACTCTCAGTCTTTACCTCAACAACTGGCTCTTCTGGTTTTACCACACCAGATTCATTGCCTGAATGTGGCTTGTCTGACTTTGATGCATCAGATTCATCGCCGACGTGTGGCTCCTTTGTTTCTGAAGAAACAAATTCATTGCCAACAACTTTCTTCTTCTCCTCTTTCGTCCTCAGATTTGTATCTGATGAATGCGTTTTGCTTGATTTGTTGTTCTTTGGTGAGCAAGACGATTTATCAGAACTTTTATCTGTTTTACCAGTTGTATCCGAGGACAAAATCCTTTCCAGATACTCTCTGGCCTTCTTCCTCTTCTTCCTCAGTCTGTCTTTTTGCCCCTGAGAAAGCTTTACTTTCGATTCTTGAACTTTCGGTTCTTGAACTTTACGTTCTTGAACTTTCTGTTCTTTGGGCTTGACAGAGACTGATTTCTTTGTCAATTTCTGAGATTTAACCCTCTATCTGTCATTTGATCTCCTTGGGCAATCTCTGGCAATGTGGCCTCTGATTTGGCAGTTATAGCATCTTCTCGTCTTATAACTCCAACTCTGGCAGTTAACAGCAATGTGTCCTTGATAGCCGCATCTGTAACACACTCTGTTATCGTACCAGTCACCATTTTCAGTCCAAACATTCAAATTATAGCACTGTTTGGCTTGGTGATATCCATCTCTCCTCTTGTATGCTAGATTTGGCTTTTGAGCACTATGGTCCAACCTGCACCACTTTTCACCAACATTTTTTGAGTTTTCATTTTTAAATTTTTGTGGATTTTTGTTGCGATTGGATGATTGAACTGATGGCTTTTTATCTTTTTGTTTTTGTTCCACATTCTTCTTTACAGGTTTTTGCGTTGAGCATTCACCTTTTTCAGTAAAATGTAGAACAGTTTCTTGAAACATTTCTTTTAATTTCAAAAATGTTTTCTTTTTCTCATTTTCAACATCAGACTCTGAATCAGACTCGTCTGCTGAATAAAACTCCTCATTTTCATCATCAGTTTTCTCATCACAATCACTCATAGGAACGGAATTGATCGGTTTTGGACAGGGATAATTCAAAGACTCAGATGAAGTCACAAAACCTTTCAATTTCTTTTCAAGCTCATCAATTTTGTTCCTCGAATTCTCAGCTTCATTTTCAAGCTGAGATATTCTTTCAAGATGAGACTTGATTGATTTTTCATTTTCATTTTTCATGTTTTCAAGAACAGATTTTTCATTTTCCAAAACTTTTAACTGTTCTTGAAATTTTGTTTCATTGACTTTCAAATTTTTGTTCTCCAGCTTTATCCAGAAATCTTCATCTTCTGAAGATTCTTTTTGCTTTCAAAATCCTTTTCTTTCTCTTTCAAAAATTTGTTTTCCAATGTCAAACTGTTCAAATTACTTAACAGTTTGTCATTTTCTGATTTCAACCTCTCACAAATTTCCTTCAAAACAAGAATCTGTTCATCAACAGATTTCTTTTCATCCTTCATAACTGAAATCTCTTCAGTCTGTTCCTCTCCCACTTGAACACCTTTACTCTTACTCTTCTTTAATATTGATTTTACACTTTGACTTTTCTTCTTCTCAGCATTGATCACCATCTGTTCTTCAATCTTTTTAATGAGTGGACTAATTGTCAGTTGGGAAAATTCTCCAGAAGTCTTCAAGTTTAAGATATAATTTTCCCATTCTTCTCGAGGTAAAGCACTGACAAATTTTTCAACCCATTCTTCTGATTCCTTTTTAATACCTTTCTCAGACATTGAGCGAACAAGATGGCTATACCTCTCAATGATACTCTTTGTACTATCTCCTGGACAACCTGAAAATGAATCAAATTCTTTATTTAATACATTTATTCTATCAATAGTTTCTCTTGTCATCTTAAAGAAATTGATATCCATGTTTTGAAATCGAAAAATTTCTCAAACAAACTGAATCAATTTCAAACGACCTGATCACACTTTTAACTCATGCTGAAAATCGAATTCAACAAATTCAATTCAAAGTTGCATATAAATGGACCTCAAATATCACTATTCCGTCAACAACTTTAATAAAATGGCAATTACTTTTTGAATTCTACTTCAACATGACAACAACATTAATTGCCTGACAATCACTTTATGTCGGTAAATCCTTATCTCATTTTGTACTAAATTGTTTTTAACTAAGAGCACATGGTTACTGACAAGTACTTTTAGAAATCTATTTAGCCGATGTGTGTATACAGACTATGTAATGGATAATCAACAATTTAAATGTTTCACATGCACATCTATCACATGTATTCAGAATAAAGCTGACAACACATGTATCAATTTCTCGAACAAAGCAATCACATGATACTGACAATCTCAATTTAATTTTCACGCAACACGATGCAATTTCCAAACCGACTCAAATTGTTGTTCAAGCGAAATCCTCAATTTCGCTTCAAACTCTCGTTTTTTTTTTCAAGCGAAATCCAGTCACAAATCGTGATTTCAAGCGAAATCAATGAGCAATTTCAAGCTAAATCTGATGATGTCAGCAAATTCGATCAAATTTTGGTCCGATTGAACGAGTAAATGACCGAATTACGTTATGAAACTTTCAAGGATTGGTTAGAACATGTTTACGCATAAGATATGTAATTTTTAGCTGATTTTAACCGTAAAAGTTTGTTCGATTTTGAAAGAAGGTGTAGAAAAACAGAAAAAGTGATGAAAACGAGCTGTTTTGGCGAAATCTCTTCCTCCTGAGCTCTGATACCAATTGTAGGATCGGTTTGCGACCCGAACGAGTCGTTCAGAAGAGATTTACTCCGTTTCAGAGGCGGAAACTAAGAAACAGATGTCGAAACAGCTTGCGTATCACTTTAAACACTGATTGTATTAATCTGACGTAGTTTACAATCAATTCTCACACCGGCAGCACCTCGGTATGATTTTCTAGAACCGTTACAAATGACATGTATGACCACCTATATATAGTACCTAAGTTTCGCTTGAAGTAAACAAATCCTGTTCAAGCGAAACCTTGAAGCGAAATCTATCAAATTAACAATCTGTTTCAATTCATGCATTGTATTTTGTTTTGTCTTTAGTGAGTGATGTCATGAATGTGATATCACTAATGATGTCACATGATGATGTCATTAGTGATGTCACTTGATCAGATCCGCAACGCAACCAGAGACTCGACATAAAACGAAGACGACAGATGACTGCACCAACAAAAGGATGTTTAGTAGTTTTTATAGATTTTTATAAAGTTGTTTGACGAGGTTTTCGCGGATGTTTTGTCAATAAATTAGTTGTTGACAGCAACAGTTCCGCTACTTGCAGAAATTATTTCGAGGACTTAACCATCGAATTTTGACACGATATTTGACCAGAAGTTGGTTTACAACATAAAGAATGTTTAGTACTTTTTATAGATTTTTATAAAGTTGTTTGATTAGGTTTTCGCGGATGTTTTGTCAATAAATTAGTTGTTGACAGCAACAGTTCCGCTACTTGCATAAATTATTTCGAGGTCTTAAACCATCGAGTTTTGACACGATATTTGAACAGAAGTTGGTTTACAACATAAAGGATGTTTAGTAATTTTTATAGATTTTTATAAAGTTGGTTGACGAGGTTTTCGCGGATGTTTTGTCAATAAATAAGTTGTTGACAGCAACAGTTCCGCTACTTGCAGAAATTATTTCGAGGTCTTAACCATCGAGTTTTGACACGATATTTGACCAGATGTTGGTTTACAACATAAAGGATGTTTAGTAATTTTTATAGATTTTTATAAAGTTATTTGAGGAGGTTTTCGTGGATGTTTTGTCAATAAATTAGGTGTTGACAGCAACAGTTCCGATACTTGCAGAAATTATTTTGAGGTTTTAACCATCGAGTTTTGACACGATATTTGACAAGAAGTTGGTTTACAACATAAAGGATGTTTAGTAATTTTTATAGATTTTTATAAAGTTGTTTGAAGAGGTTTTCGCGGATGTTTTGTCAATAAATTAGTTGTTGACAGCAACAGTTCCGCTACTTGCAGAAATTATTTCGATGTCTTAACCATCGAGTTTTGACACGATATTTGACCAGAAGTTGGTTTACAACATAAAGGATGTTTAGTAATTTTTACATGTGACATACTAATATCTATTCAGTATTGTACATTTCTTGGTATTCTTATGGGGCACACCTTATTGACTCATGGCTTATTCAATTTTATATCATATGAAAATAATCAGTCAAGTCATTACAAATTTAACTTTTATGTCATATATAATGATAATGATTTAATATGTACACTAATTGTTAATATAAATCTATAGATTGACTATTCTATCATTTCCACCATTTAATGGCTCACATGCTCCATCTTAATTAATTCTGACAACTCCAATCATCACATGTTCAGACCTTCCCCACATTCTAACAAATTCAGAATCTAAGAGCATTCACATCCAAAGAACTAAATTGTGAGTGTGGGGTTTTTAAAATATAAAGAGTATAAAAAATGGTTGTGAGTGGAGGAGAGAGAAAATGTTACTGTTCATCTGTATATTTGGAGGAACACTGTTCACCCAGTATAATTTTTTAATATATATTGAAAGTGGTTGTGAGTGAAGGAGAGAGAAAAATGTAATGATAAAGATATAAATATATTATTTAATTGAAAAGGAGAGAGAAAAAATATTTGTTTTTAGTGGAAATATATTGATATAGGAGTTGTTTTTTAGTGGAATGTATGTATAATTTTAGGGGGCTGGATGTGAATGCTCTAAGTGAATCAATTAATTGCCCATCATCATTCATATCTTGAAATATACACGCATACTTTAGGGATACAACACATGTTGGATGAATACTTTTCATCATGCATTTACATTTTTTTAGGCCATAATAATTAACCAACTAGCAATCACATCATCATACAAGCCAAGTACCAACATATTACTAAATATCGTTCATTATCAAATCATGTTTTCACAGTTCTGTGGTATCATCCATATCTTGAAAATCGCGATTAACGTCACATTTATTACTTTTAACAATTTACTCAATACATATTATACATCCATGACCCACTAGCATGTAACCCTACATACTCGTACAAAAACATCACGAAACAAAATCATGTATCGGGTACTAAGCCAATCGAACGAAGACAGGATACTAACCTTGATGTAGAATGAATCGGTGATGTTTAAGATTAATGGGCTTCGAATGAGATCAGGAAGGGATGCCCTCGATCACTTGACAGATGAGAGAAGAACTAGGGTTTGTGCCTTGTGTATTTGTGCAGAATATGTAAAACCGCATGCAAAAGAAAAGTGTGGGTGTATGTATTTCGGTTGGATTTGTTTTGGGCTTCAGGAGTTTGGGCTGCCCCAATTAAATTAGGAAGAGGCACTAGTGTGCGGCGGCCCGATATAAACAGTCGTTTAATTGAAATAATTAATACTCACTAATTTTCAAACTCAACCAAGTTTAACAAGACAACGTACAAACACACATAACTACAATGCAAAGCAGATCGCAACAGAAAGTGATTCGGAACCAAAGACACCCTAAGATTATGGGTTGTCACACGTAACCATCGAGTTTTGGCAAGATATTTGACTAGAAGTTGGTTTACAACATAAAGGATGTTTAGTAATTTTTATAAAGTTGTTTAACGAGATTTTCGCGGATGTTTTGTCAATAAATTAGTTGTTGACAGCAACAGTTCCGCTAATTGCAAAAATTATTTCGAAGTCTTAACTATCGAGTTTTGACACGATATTTGACAAGAAGTTGGTTTACAACAAAAAGGATGTTTCTTAATTTTTTTAGATTTTTATAAAGTTGTTTGACGAGGTTTTCGCGAATGTTTTGTCAATAAATTAGTTGTTGACAGCAACAGTTCCTCTACTTGCAGAAATTATTTCGAAGTCTTAACCATCGAGTTTTGACACGATATTTGACCAGAAGTTGGTTTACAACATAAATGATGTTTATTAATTTTTATAGATTTTTATAAAGTTGTTTGACGAGGTTTTCGCGGATGTTTTGTCAATAAATTAGTTGTTGACAGCAACAGTTCCGCTACTTGCAGAAATTATTTCGAGGACTTAACCCTCGAATTTTGACACGATATTTGACCAGAAGTTGGTTTACAAATAAAGAATGTTTAGTTATTTTTATAGATTTTTATAAAGTTGTTTGATTAGGTTTTCGCAGATGTTTTGTCAATAAATTAGTTGTTGACAGTAATAGTTCCGCTACTTGCATAAATTATTTCGAGGTCTTAAACCATCGAGTTTTGACACGATATTTGAACAGAAGTTGGTTTACAACATAAAGGATGTTTAGTAATTTTTATAGATTTTTATAAAGTTGTTTGATTAGGTTTTCGCGGATATTTTGTCAATAAATTAGTTGTTGACAGCAACAGTTCCGCAACTTGCATAAATTATTTCGAGATCTTAAACCATCGAGTTTTGACACGATATTTGAACAGAAGTTGGTTACAACATAAAGGATGTTTAGTAATTTTTATAGATTTTTATAAAGTTGTTTGACGAGGTTTTCGTGGATGTTTTGTCAATAAATCAGTTGTTGACAGCAACAGTTCCGCTACTTGCAGAAATTATTTCGAGGTCTTAACCATCGATTTTTGACACGATATTTGACCAGAAGTTGGTTTACAACATAAAGGATGTTTAGTAATTTTTATAGATTTTTATAAAGTAGTTTGACGAGGTTTTCGCGGATGTTTTGTCAATAAATTAGGTGTTGACAGCAACAGTTCCGATACTTGCAGAAATTATTTCGAGGTCTTAACCATCGAGTTTTGACACGATATTTGACAAGAAGTCGGTTTACAACATAAAGGATGTTGAGTAATTTTTATAGATTATTATAAAGTTGTTTAACGAGGTTTTCGCGGATGTTTTGTCAATAAATTAGTTGTTGACAGCAACATTTCCGTTAATTGCAGAAATTATTTCGACGTCTTAACTATCGATTTTTGACACGATATTTGACTAGAAGTTGGTTTACAACATAAAGGATGTTTCTTAATTTTTATAAAGTTGTTTGACGAGGTTTTCGCGAATGTTTTGTCAATAAATTGGTTGTTGACAGCAACAGTTCCGCTAATTGCATAAATTATTTCGAGGTCTTAAACCATCGATTTTTGACACGATATTTGAACAGAAGTTGGTTTACAACATAAAGGATGTTTAGTAATTTTTATAGATTTTTATAAAGTTGTTTGACGAGGTTTTCGCAGATGTTTTGTCAATAAATTAGTTGTTGACAGCAACAGTTCCGCTACTTGCAGAAATTATTTCGAGGACTTAACCATCGAATTTTGACACGATATTTGACCAGAAGTTGGTTTACAACATAAAGAATGTTTAGTAATTTTTATAGATTTTAATAAAGTTGTTTGATTAGGTCTTCGCGTATGTTTTGTCAATAAATTAGTTGTTGACAGCAACAGTTCCGCTACTTGCATAAATTATTTCGGGGTCTTAAACCATCGAGTTTTGACACGATATTTGAACAAAAGTTGGTTTACAACATAAACGATGTTTAGTAATTTTTATAGATTTTTATAAAGTTGTTTGACGAGGTTTTCGCGGATGTTTTGTCAATAAATTAGTTGTTGACAGCAACAGTTCCGCTACTTGCAGAAATTATTTCGAGGTCTTAACCATCGAGTTTTGACACGATATTTGACCTGAAGTTGGTTTACAACATAAAGAATGTTTAGTAATTTTTATAGATTTTTTATAAAGTTATTTGACGAGGTTTTCGCGGATGTTTTGTCAATAAATTAAGTGTTAACAGCAACAGTTCCGATACTTGCAGAAATTATTTCGAGGTCTTAACCATCGAGTTTTGACACGATATTCGACAAGAAGTTGGTTTACAACATAAAGGATGTTTAGTAATTTTTGTAGATTTTTATAAAGTTGTTTGACGAGGTTTTTGCGGATGTTTTGTCAATAAATTAGTTGTTAACAGCAACAGTTCCGCTACTTGAAGAAAATATTTCGAGGTATTAACCATCGAGTTTTGACACGATATTTGACCAGAAGTTTGTTTACAACATAAAGGATGTTTAGTAATTTTTACATGTGACATACTAATATCTATTCAGTATTGTACATTTCTTGGTATTCTTATGGGGCACACCTTATTGACTCATGGCTTATTCAATTTTATATCATATGAAAATAATCAGTCAAGTCATTACAAATTTAACTTTTATGTCATATATAATGATAATGATTTAATATGTACACTAATTGTTAATATAAATCTATAGATTGGCTATTCTATCATTTCCACCATTTAATGGCTCACATGCTCCATCTTAATTAATTCCGACAACTCCAATCATCACATGTTCAGACCTTCCCCACATTCTAACAAATTCAGAATCTAAGAGCATTCACATCCAAAGAACTAAATTGTGAGTGTGGGGTTTTTAAAATATAAAGAGTATAAAAAATGGTTGTGAGTGGAGGAGAGAGAAAATGTTACTGTTCATCTGTATATTTGGAGGGACACTGTTCACCCACTATAAATTTTTAATATATATTGAAAGTGGTTGTGAGTGAAGGAGAGAGAAAAATGTAATGATAAAGATATAAATATATTATTTAATTGAAAAGAAGAGAGAAAAAATATTTGTTTTTAGTGGAAATATATTGATATAGAAGTTGTTTTTTAGTGGAATGTATGTATAATTTTAGGGGGCTGGATGTGAATGCTCTAAGTGAATCAATTAATTGCCCATCATCATTCATATCTTGAAATATACACGTATACTTTAGGGATACAACACATGTTGGATGAATACTTTTCATCATGCATTTACATTTTTTTAGGCCATAATAATTAACCAACTAGCAATCACATCATCATACAAGCCAAGTACCAACATATTACTAAATATCGTTCATTATCAAATCATGTTTTCACATTTCTGTGGTATCATCCATATCTTGAAAATCGCGATTAACCTCCCATTTATTACTTTTAACAATTTACTCAATACATATTATACATCCATGACCCACTAGCATGTAACCCTACATACTCGTACAAAAACATAAGGAACAAAATCATGTATCGGGTACTAAGCCAATCGAACGAAGACAGGATACTAACCTTGATGTAGGATGAATCGGTGATGTTTAAGATTAGAGGGCTTCGAATGAGATCAGGGAGGGATGCCCTCGATCACTTGAGAGAGGAGAGAAGAACTAGGGTTTGTGCCTTGTGTATTTGTGCAGAATATGTAAAACCGCATGCAAAAGAAAAGTGTGGGTGTATGTATTTCGGTTGGATTTGTTTTGGGCTTCAGGAGTTTGTGCTGCCCCAATTAAATTAGGAAGAGGTACTAGTGTGCGGCGGCCCAATATAAACAGTCGTTTAATTGAAATAATTAATACTCACTAATTTTCAAACTCAACCAAGTTTAACAAGACAACGTACAAAGACACATAACTACAATGCAAAGCAGATCGCAACAGAAAGTGATTCGGAACCAAAGACACCCTAAGATTACGGGTTGTCACACTTAACCATTGATTTTTGGCAAGGTATTTGACTTGAAGTTGGTTTACAACATAAAGTATGTTTATTAATTTTTATAAAGTTGTTTAACGAGGTTTTCGCGGATGTTTTGTCAATAAATTAGTTGTTGACAGCAACTGTTCCGCTGATTGCAGAATTTATTTCGAAGTCTTAACTATCGATTTTTGACACGATATTTGACCAGAAGTTGGTTTACAACATAAAGGATGTTTCTTAATTTTTATAGATTTTTATAAAGTTGTTTGACGAGGTTTTCGCGAATGTTTTTTCAATAAATTAGTTGTTGACAGCAACAATTCCGCAACTTGCAGAATTTATTTCTCAGTCTTAACCATCGAGTTTTGACACGATATTTGACTAGAAATTGGTTTACAACGTAAATGATGTTTATTAATTTTTTTAGATTTTTAAAAAGTTGTTTGACGAGGTTTTCGCGGATGTTTTGTCAATAAATTAGTTGTTGACAGCAACAGTTCCTCTACTTGCAGAAATTATTTCGATGACTTAACCATCGAATTTTGACACGATATTTGACCAAAAGTTGGTTTACAACATAAAGAATGTTTAGAAATTTTTATAGATTTTTATAAAGTTGTTTAACGAGGTTTTCGCGGATGTTTTGTCAATAAATTAGTTGTTGACAGCAACAGTTCCGCTACTTGCATAAATTATTTCGAGGTCTTAAACCATCGAGTTTTGACACGATATTTGAACAGAAGTTGGTTTACAACATAAAGGATGTTTAGTACTTTTTATAGATTTTTATAAAGTTGTTTGACGAGGTTTTCGCGGATGTTTTGTCAATAAATTATTGTTGACAGCAACAGTTCCGTTACTTGCAGAAATTATTTCGAGGTCTTAACCATCGAGTTTTGACACGATATTTGACCAGAAGTTGGTTTACAACATAAAGGATGTTTAGTAATTTTTATAGATTTTTATAAAGTTGTTTGACGAGGTTTTCGCGGATGTTTTGTCAATAAATTAGGTGTTGACAGTAACAGTTCCGATACTTGCAGAAATTATTTCGAGGTCTTAACCATCGAGTTTTGACACGATATTTGACAAGAAGTTGGTTTACAACATAAAGGATGTTTAGTAATGTTTATAGATTTTTATAAAGTTGTTTGACGAGGTTTTCGCGGATGTTTTGTCAATAAATTAGTTGTTGACAGCAACAGTTCCGCTACTTGCAGAAATTATTTCGAGGTCTTAACCATTGATTTTTGACACGATATTTGATCAGAAGTTGGTTTACAACATAAAGGATGTTTAGTAATTTTTACATGTGACATACTAATATCTATTCAGTATTGTACATTTCTTGGTATTCTTATGGGGCACACCTTATTGACTCATGGCTTATTCAATTTTATATCATATAAAAATAATCAGTCAAGTCATTACAAATTTAACTTTTATGTCATATATAATGATAATGATTTAATATATACACTAATTGTTAATATAAATCTATAGATTGGCTATTCTATCATTTCCACCATTTAATGGCTCACGTGCTCCATCTTAATTAATTCTGACAACTCCAATCATCACATGTTCAGACCTTCCCCACATTCTAACAAATTCAGAATCTAAGAGCATTCACATCCAAAGAACTAAATTGTGAGTGTGGGGTTTTTAAAATATATAGAGTATAAAAAATGGTTGTGAGTGGAGGAGAGAGAAAATGTTACTGTTCATCTGTATATTTGGAGGGACACTGTTCACCCACTATAATTTTTTAATATATATTGAAAGTGGTTGTGAGTGAAGGAGAGAGAAAAATGTAACGATAAAGATATAAATATATTATTTAATTGAAAAGGAGAGAGAAAAAATATTTGTTTTTAGTGGAAATATATTGATATAGGAGTTGTTTTTTAGTGGAATGTATGTATAATTTTAGGGGCTGGATGTGAATGCTCTAAGTGAATCAATTAATTGCCCATCATCATTCATATCTTGAAATATACACGCATACATTAGGGATACAACACATGTTGGATGAATACTTTTCATCATGCATTTACATTTTTTTAGGCCATAATAATTAACCAACTAGCAATCACATCATCATACAAGCCAAGTACCAACATATTACTAAATATCGTTCATTATCAAATCATGTTTTCACAGTTCTGTGGTATCATCCATATCTTGAAAATCGCGATTAACCTCACATTTATTACTTTTAACAATTTACTCAATACATATTATACATCCATGACCCACTAGCATGTAACCCTACATACTCGTACAAAAACATCACGAAACAAAATCATGTATCGGGTACTAAGCCAATCGAACGAAGACAGGATACTAACCTTGATGTAGGATGAATCGGTGATGTTTAAGATTAGTGGGCTTCGAATGAGATCAGGGAGGGATGCCCTCGATCACTTGAGAGAGGAGAGAAGAACTAGGGTTTGTGCCTTGTGTATTTGTGCAGAATATGTAAAACCGCATGCAAAAGAAAAGTGTGGGTGTATGTATTTCGGTTGGATTTGTTTTGGGCTGCCCCAATTAAATTAGGAAGAGGCACTAGTGTGCAGCGGCTCAATATAAACAGTCGTTTAATTGAAATAATTAATACTCACTAATTTTCAAACTCAACCAAGTTTAACAAGATAACGTACAAAGACACATAACTACAATGCAAAGCAGATCGCAACAGAACGTGATTCGGAACCAAAGACACCCTAAGATTACGGGTTGTCACACTTAACCATCGAGTTTTGGCAAGATATTTGACTAGAAGTTGGTTTACAACATAAAGGATGTTTAGTAATTTTTATAAAGTTGTTTAATGAGGTTTTCGCGGATGTTTTGTCAATAAATTAGTTGTTGACAGCAACAGTTCCGCTAATTGCAGAAATTATTTCGAAGTCTTAACTATCGAGTTTTGACACGATATTTGACCAGAAGTTGGTTTACAACATAAAGGATGTTTCTTAATTTTTATAGATTTTTATAAAGTTGTTTGACGAGGTTTTCGCGAATGTTTTGTCAATAAATTAGTTGTTGACAGCAACAGTTCCGCTACTTGCAGAAACTATTTCGAAATCTTAACCATCGAGTTTTGACACGATATTTGACCAGAAGTTGGTTTACAACATAAATGATGTTTATTAATTTTTATAGATTTTTATAAAGTTGTTTGACGAGGTTTTCGCGGATGTTTTGTCAATAAATTAGTTGTTGACAGCAACAGTTCCGCTACTTGCAGAAATTATTTCGAGGTCTTAACCATCGAGTTTTGACACGATATTTGGCTAGAAGTTGGTTTACAACATAAAGGATGTTTAGTAATTTTTACATGTGACATACTAATATCTATTCAGTATTGTACATTTCTTGGTATTCTTATGGGGCACACCTTATTGTCTCATGGCTTATTCAATTTTATATCATATGAAAATAATCAGTCAAGTCAATACAAATTTAACTTTTATGTCGTATATAATGATAATGATTTAATATGTACACTAATTGTTAATATAAATCTATAGATTGGCTATTCTATCATTTCCACCATTTAATGGCTCACATGCTCCATCTTAATTAATTCTGACAACTCCAATCATCACATGTTCAGACCTTCCCCACATTCTAACAAATTCAGAATCTAAGAGCATTCACATCCAAAGAACTAAATTGTGAGTGTGGGGTTTCTAAAATATAAAGAGTATAAAAAATGGTTGTGAGTGGAGGAGAGAGAAAATGTTACTGTTCATCTGTATATTTGGAGGGACACTGTTCACCCACTATAATTTTTTAATATATATTGAAAGTGGTTGTGAGTGAAGGAGGGAGAAAAATGTAATGATAAAGATATAAATATATTATTTATTTGAAAAGAAGAGAGAAAAAATATTTGTTTTTAGTGGAAATATATTGATATAGGAGTTGTTTTTTAGTGGAATGTATGTATAATTTTAGGGGGCTGGATGTGAATGCTCTAAGTGAATCAATTAGTTGCCCATCTTCATTCATATCTTGAAATATACACGCATACTTTAGGGATACAACACATGTTGGATGAATACTTTTCATCATGCATTTACATTTTTTAGGCCATAATAATTAACCAACTAGCAATCACATCATCATACAAGCCAAGTACCAACATATTACTAAATATCGTTCATTATCAAATCATGTTTTCACAGTTCTGTGGTATCATCCATATCTTGAAAATCGCGATTAACCTCACATTTATTACTTTTAACAATTTACTCAATACATATTATACATCCATGACCCACTAGCATGTAACCCTACATACTCGTACAAAAACATCACGAAACAAAATCATGTATCGGGTACTAAGCCAATCGAACGAAGACAGGATACTAACCTTGATGTAGAATGAATCGGTGATGTTTAAGATTAGTGGGCTTCGAATGAGATCAGGAAGGGATGCCCTCGATCACTTGACAGATGAGAGAAGAACTAGGATTTGTGCCTTGTGTATTTGTGCAGAATATGTAAAACCGCATGCAAAAGAAAAGTGTGGGTGTATGTATTTCGGTTGGATTTGTTTTGGGCTTCAGGAGTTTGGGCTGCCCCAATTAAATTAGGAAGAGGCACTAGTGTGCGGCGGCCCGATATAAACATTCGTTTAATTGAAATAATTAATACTCACTAATTTTCAAACTCAACCAAGTTTAACAAGACAACGTACAAAGACACATAACTACAATGCAAAGCAGATCGCAACAGAAAGTGATTCGGAACCAAAGACACCCTAAGATTATGGGTTGTCACACTTAACCATCGAGTTTTGGCAAGATATTTGACTAGAAGTTGGTTTACAACATAAAGGAAGTTTAGTAATTTTTATAAAGTTTTTTAACGAGATTTTCGCGGATGTTTTGTCAATAAATTAGTTGTTGACAGCAACAGTTCCGCTAATTGCATAAATTATTTCGAGGTCTTAAACCATCGAGTTTTGACACGATTTTTGAACAGAAGTTAGTTTACAACATAAAGGATGTTTAGTAATTTTTATAGATTTTTATAAAGTTGTTTGACGAGGTTTTCGCATATGTTTTGTCAATAAATTAGTTGTTGACAGCAACAGTTCCGCTACTTGCAGAAATTATTTCGAGGACTTAACCATTGAATTTTGACACGATATTTGACCAGAAGTTGGTTTACAACATAAAGAATGTTTGGTAATTTTTATAGATTTTAATAAAGTTGTTTGATTAGGTTTTCGCGGATGTTTTGTCAATAAATTAGTTGTTGACAGCAACAGTTCCGCTACTTGCATAAATTATTTCGATGTCTTAAACCATCGAGTTTTGACACGATATTTGAATAGAAGTTGGTTTACAACATAATGGATGTTTAGTAATTTTTATAAATTTTTATAAAGTTGTTTGACGAGGTTTTCGCGGATGTTTTGTCAATAAATTAGTTGTTGACAGCAACAGTTCCGCTACTTGCAGAAATTATTTCGAGGTCTTAACCATCGAGTTTTGACACGATATTTGACCAGAAGTTGGTTTACAACATAAAGGATGTTTAGTAATTTTTATAGATTTTTATAAAGTTATTTGACGAGGTTTTCGCGGATGTTTTGTCAATAAATTAGGTGTTAACAGCAACAGTTCCGATACTTGCAGAAATTATTTCGAGGTCTTAACCATCGAGTTTTGACACGATATTTGACAAGAAGTTGGTTTACAACATAAATGATGTTTAGTATTTTTTATAGATTTTTATAAAGTTGTTTGACGAGGTTTTCGCGGATGTTTTGTCAATAAATTAGTTGTTAACAGCAACAGTTCCGCTACTTGAAGAAAATATTTCGAGGTCTTAACCATCGAGTTTTGACACGATATTTGACCAGAAGTTGGTTTACAACACAAAGGATGTTTAGTAATTTTTACAGGTGACATACTAATATCTATTCAGTATTGTACATTTCTTGGTATTCTTATGGGGCACACCTTATTGACTCATGGCTTATTCAATTTTATATCATATGAAAATAATCAGTCAAGTCATTACAAATTTAACTTTTATGTCATATATAATGATAATGATTTAATATGTACACTAATTGTTAATATAAATCTATAGATTGGCTATTCTATCATTTCCACCATTTAATGGCTCACATGCTCCATCTTAATTAATTCTGACAACTCCAATCATCACATGTTCAGACCTTCCCCACATTCTAACAAATTCAGAATCTAAGAGCACTCACATCCAAAGAACTAAATTGTGAGTGTGGGGTTTTTAAAATATAAAGAGTACAAAAAATGGTTGTGAGTGGAGGAGAGAGAAAATGTTACTGTTCATCTGTATATTTGGAGGGACACTGTTCACCCACTATAATTTTTTAATATATATTGAAAGTGGTTGTGAGTGAAGGAGAGAGAAAAATGTAATGATAAAGATATAAATATATTATTTAATTGAAAAGAAGAGAGAAAAAATATTTGTTTTTAGTGGAAATATATTGATATAGTAGTTGTTTTTTAGTGGAATGTATGTATAATTTTAGGGGGCTGGATGTGAATGCTCTAAGTGAATCAATTAATTGCCCATCATCATTCATATCTTGAAATATACACGCATACTTTAGGGATACAACACATGTTGGATGAATACTTTTCATCATGCATTTACATTTTTTAGGCCATAATAATTAACCAACTAGCAATCACATCATCATACAAGCCAAGTACCAACATATTACTAAGTATCGTTCATTATCAAATCATGTTTTCACAGTTCTGTGGTATCATCCATATCTTGAAAATCGTGATTAACCTCACATTTATTACTTTTAACAATTTACTCAATACATATTATACATCCATGACCCACTAGCATGTAACCCTACATACTCGTACAAAAACATCACGAAACAAAATCATGTATCGGGTACTAAGCCAATCGAACGAAGACAGGATACTAACCTTGATGTAGGATGAATCGGTGATGTTTAAGATTAGTGGGCTTCGAATGAGATCAGGGAGGGATGCCCTCGATCACTTGAGAGAGGAGAGAAGAACTAGGGTTTGTGCCTTGTGTATTTGTGCAGAATATGTAAAACCGCATGCAAAAGAAAAGTGTGGGTGTATGTATTTCGGTTGGATTTGTTTTGGGCTTCAGGAGTTTGTGCTGCCCCAATTAAATTAGGAAGAGGCACTAGTGTGCGGCGGCCCAATATAAACAGTCGTTTAATTGAAATAATTAATACTCACTAATTTTCAAACTCAACCAAGTTTAACAAGACAACGTACAAAGACACATAACTACAATGCAAAGCAGATCGCAACAGAAAGTGATTCGGAACCAAAGACACCCTAAGATTACGGGTTGTCACACTTAACCATCGATTTTTGGCAAGATATTTGACTAGAAGTTGGTTTACAACATAAAGGATGTTTAGTAATTTTTATAAACTTGTTTAACGAGGTTTTCGCGGATGTTTTGTCAATAAATTAGTTGTTGACAGCAACTGTTCCGCTAATTGCAGAAATTAATTCGAAGTCTTAACTATCGATTTTTGACACGATATTTGACCAGAAGTTGGTTTACAACATAATGGATGTTTCTTAATTTTTATAGATTTTTATAAAGTTGTTTGACGAGGTTTTCGCGAATGTTTTTTCAATAAATTAGTTGTTGACAGCAACAGTTTCGCTACTTGCAGAAATTATTTCTCAGTCTTAACCATCGATTTTTGACACGATATTTGACTAGAAGTTGGTTTACAAAATAAATGATGTTTATTAATTTTTATAGATTTTTATAAAGTTGTTTGACGAAGTTTTCGCGGATGTTTTGTCAATAAATTAGTTGTTGACAGCAACAGTTCCTCTACTTACAGATATTATTTCGAGGACTTAACCATCGAATTTTGACACGATATTTAACCAAAAGTTGGTTTACAACATAAAGAATGTTTAGTAATTTTTATAGATTTTTATAAAGTTGTTTAACGAGGTTTTCGCGGATGTTTTGTCAATAAATTAGTTGTTGACAGCAACAGTTCCGCTATTTGCAGAAATTATTTCGAGGACTTAACCATCGAATTTCGACACGATATTTGACCAGAAGTTGGTTTACAAATAAAGAATGTTTAGTAATTTTTATAAAGTTGTTTGATTAGGTTTTCGCGGATGTTTTGTCAATAAATTAGTTGTTGACAGCAACAGTTCCGCTACTTGCATAAATTATTTCGAGGTCTTAAACCATCGAGTTTTGACACGATATTTGAACAGAAGTTGGTTTACAACATAAAGGATGTTTAGTACTTTTTATAGATTTTTATAAAGTTGTTTGACGAGGTTTTCGCGGATGTTTTGTCAATAAATTAGTTGTTGACAGCAACAGTTCCGCTACTTGCAGAAATTATTTCGAGGTCTTAACCATCGAGTTTTGACACGATATTTGACCAGAAGTTGGTTTACAACATAAAGGATGTTTAGTAATTTTTATAGATTTTTATAAAGTTGTTTGACGAGGTTTTCGCGGATGTTTTGTCAATAAATTAGGTGTTGACAGCAACAGTTCCGATACTTGCAGAAATTGTTTCGAGGTCTTAACCATGGAGTTTTGACACGATATTTGACAAGAAGTTGGTTTACAACATAAAGGATGTTTAGTAATTTTTATAGATTTTTATAAAGTTGTTTGACGAGGTTTTCGCGGATGTTTTGTCAATAAATTAGTTGTTGACAACAACAGTTCCGCTACTTGCAGAAATTATTTCGAGGTCTTAACCATCGAGTTTTGACACGATATTTGACCAGAAGTTGGTTTACAACATAAAGGATGTTTAGTAATTTTTACATGTGACATACTTGTTAGTGCATAGAATGTCTGTTGACTTCGTCTGCATTACGTCTTAGGTCAAGATAGGTCAACATAGGTTTTAGATAGTCAAAATTAGATCATATGTTGATAGGTCCGTTTATATGTCAGATAGGTCTGTATATACTAACCTATGTTGATAGGTCCGCTTATTTGTCAATGTAGTAGGTCCACTTATATGGACATTGTCCATAAAAGCGAACCATAAGCTAATAGGTCCGCTTATATGGACGTCCATATAAGCGAACCACATCTCACTATAAATAGGTTAATAGGTTGAACATTGGAGCGGACCTGGATCATTGCTTGTGGAACGAAACTCTGTCAAATTGTAATCAGAAAGCAATAAAAGAGAAGAAATTGAAGAGAATAGCTGTTGTTACTTTGCGTATACTGATTCCGCCTTTATACGTGTAGATGAACTGCCTTGACTGACTTTTCAAGGTCGAAGAACGGTCCAACAAGTGGTATCAGAGCTCAGGACGAGGAGTTCATACTACTACAGCTTGATTCTACCGAATTCTCTGATTTCTACTCTCGTTCTTTCATACTTTTTCGATTTGAAGTGGTTCCTACGGTTGAAATTGTCTGATTTTTGAGTATAACGTGCGGAACATACTTTTAACAAACCCTAGAAAGTTTCAAGTTAAAACTTGGCTTAAAAATGGTTAAATTTGGGTAAATTGTGAGATCCGTTTTTTCGGACATCGATAGGTCCGCTTGATATTACATATTAGGTCCGCTTCTAAGGCAATTTTGCTCGAAATAATCTGGTAGGTCCGTTTCTAGAGATCCGCTTGTAGTGACAGTTACTTGAGATCCGTTTTTGTGGTCCGCTTATCAGTACAACATTTAGATTCGCTTTTACGGACATTGTAGATCCGCTTTTACAGACATAATCTGGTCCGTTTTTAGTGACAAAGTTCAGTAGATCCGCTTATCTGAACATCAGCGGTTTGCATGTGACTGTTTGAAGCTTGACTACCGTTTGAAAGTGCTTTGTATTACGTGAAACATTTATCAAGGATGTCAGGCCGTTGGTAATTGGAAAAGAACAATAGTGTCTTGTGTCAGTATACACGTGATAGAAGATTTATATTGGTGTGCCAAAACCAAAGTATTAGGTCCAATCAGAATTATCGGCTCAATTAAGTGATATCTTACAAGTGAATTGAATAAAAGATTTGACAGCCACTTTCGGTTTAAGGCCCAATCAGACATTTTTAAAGTGAGGCCCAATCAGGTTAATTGAGTAAAAGGTTGACTATATGTGAGTAAATAAGTGTGGCCCAATCACGTTTGTTTGTAAATTGATGTTGTCGGATCCAATTGTTTGAACATTATTTTGTCATCAGATCATTAAATCGAACGATCCAATCAAAGACAACTTAAAATTTGTGAACTACAAAAATTATTGGATTGAACATTTTGGGTTGTTAAACTTGTGGATCAAGATTTAATTGTGTGATTGTTTGTGATTATAAGCCCAAGATTCATAATTGACGGCTCAGTTCTCGAACATCATTTCGTGCAGTCCATTCATTTAGTGATTTTATCCGAACAACATTGAATCGTATCCGCAAGTCTATGACACAAGTCTTAGATTGGTTTCATCAACACACTGTTACATATTCAATCTGTTTTGAATTGATTGTTTGTTTGTTTGATTGTTCTTAGGTGTTTGAAGATGTCAAGCAGAAAGGTTGATCATGATAGTAACAGTGAAAAAGCCCTCGCTTCTAAAGTTTGTACATTTACAATCAGTGGGAGAAATTTTATGGAACAGCACTGGTATTTCTGTTATACATGTGATCTGACCGTTTCAAAAGGTTGTTGTTCTGTTTGTGCAGATGTATGTCATCGAGGACATCGTGTTGTCTACTCTACATCAAGTAGATTTTTTTGCGACTGTGGAGCAGGGAGTGTGCAGGACAGCAGTTGCCAGTGCCTGAAGCCTAGGAAATTCACTGGAGATGATGGGGATCAGATGTCTGAAATTGCTACTGGTAATCAGTTGGCAGTAAATGATGATCAAGAAGCTAAAAACATGCCAATATTTGATCATGGTGATTCAGATTCTGAGGTGGAGCAGATTTCAATTCAAACAAAATGTGAAGTTGTGATGACTGAAGAAGTTGTACAAGAAAATGTTACTGAAAAACAGCAGAGTTTTGAGGAAGTAATTTCAAAGAAAGAAGAATCTGAAAAGTCTGTATCTAAGAAATCTAAACCAGTGATTAAGAAAGAGATTGCAGAAGACACACTAGTCTTTGAGGTTGTTCAGAAAGAGAAGAAACAGATTGAAGATATTCAGACTTTGAAAGCTGAAAAGAAAGCTGATGATGAACAGATTCTGGAGTTGTGCTTGAACTGTGAAAAACTAAAATCTGAAAATATCAAACTGTTAAGTGATGTGGACAGTTTGACATTGGATAACAAGATTTTAAAAGAAAAAGAAAAAGAGTTTGAAAATGAAAAATTAAAATTTGAAAATGATTTCAAAAGTCAGTTAAAGATTTTAGAAGATGAGAGAGATGTTTTTGGTAAAAATAATCTTGAAAAACAATGTGAAATAAATTCTCATCTTGATAAAATTATTCAACTTGAGTATGAAGCCGAAGGTAATAGAAAAAAAATTGCTGATTTAGAAAACAAATTGAAAAGTTTTGTGACTTCTGCATCATATGTTTGTCCAAAACCGATCAATTCTGTTCCAATAAGTGACAATGTCACAAATTTTGACAAAGTCAAAATTGAAAATTGTGATGAAATATCTGATGATGAAAAAGAAAAGAAAAGAAAAATATTTTTAGATTTACAAGAAAATTTTCAAAATACTGTTTTGCAATCTACTGAAACAGGTGAATGTTCTAAACAAAAACTTGTTAAGAAGAATGCAGAACAGAAACAAAAAGATAAAAATTTGAAAAATTCTAAAATTGAAAATAAAAGCTCATCAGATAAATCATCCAATCATTATCAAAAATTACAAAAATTTAAAAATGAAAACTCACAAAATGTTGGTAATAAGTGGTGCAGGTTTGACCACAGTGCTCAAAAGCCAAATCCAGCATTGAGGAGGAGAAATGACTATAACCAAGCCAAACAATGTTATGATCTTAAGGTTTGGACAGATAGAAGTGGATGGCACGATAACAGAGTGTGTTACACATGTGGTGTGAGAGGACATATTGCTGTTAACTGTCAGAATTGGAATTATGAAACAAGAAGATGCTATAATTGTCATATCAGAGGACATATTGCCAGAGATTGCTCGAGGAGATCGATGGGAAGATTAAGGGTTGAATCTCAAAGAATGGCAAAGAAACCAGTCAACGTCAAGCCCCATGAACAGAAGGTTCTAAAACCTAAAGTTCAGGATCAGAAAATTCAAGAAAAGAAAGTTAAACTTTCACAGGGGCAGAAAGACAGACTGCGAAAGAAAAGGAAGAAGGCGAGAGAATATCTGGAGAAAATTTTGTCTTCGGGTTCACCGGACAGATTGAATAAAAGTTCTGATGAATCAACTCACTCGACTGCAAAGCCAAGTAAATTGAATTCTTCAGATACAAATCTGAGGACAAAAGAGAACAAGAAGAAAAAGAAAGTCATTGGCGATGAATCTGGCTCATCCAAGTCAGACAAGCCAAGTTTGGACAATGAATCTGATTCCACAAAATCAGAGGAGCCACAAGTTGAGGTAAAAAAGGAATAGACAGTTCCGTTAATGAATGATGAGAACTTTCCACCATTACGAGCCGCAAACCTAAAATCAAAAAGTGTTGATGCTGGAAAAATGTTTAATAGCAATGTTAAACATATTTTTAGCAAGATGGTTGATGGTAAGGAAAAAGGAGTGAAAGAGTTTTATGTAGAAAAGAGAAAAGCTCAAAATGCGCCTAAGGCTGGTCAGGCTTGGGTGTCAAAATTTGTTGGTTGAATTCCTGACTTGCTGGAGCTTCCAGGTTGGTAAGTGTGAAGCAGGTATCGGCATCTTTCTTGAGAAATTCACAGGATGGTAACTGTGATATTTCGTGTTACAAGTGGTCAATCAAGGACATTAAGTTGTACTTGATTTTCTACAAGTGATTGTGGTGTTTGATCTTATATTGTTAAAATCTGTACAAAATGGTTAAAAGAGAACAAGGTGATGTGATAACCCCGAATCCACAAGTGATGGATAAACAAACTAATTTTTCAGGAAAAACCATTCTGATTAAAACAAACTTAAGTGTTTTGAAATCATTATGGGAAAATAGTTTGTTGTAAGGGGGAGTTTTGATTGAATATGCCGAAACCCTCACGGCTGAACAAACATGATTACTTTCATCAGATTGAAAAACGGTTTTCAAACTGTTAATATCAATGTGTTGTAAATCATGGGGGTACGTTATATTTTCTGCAAATCAGTGCATGAGAGGCAGAAAATGGATGGCGAGACAAAGCTATCAGTATTGGTTGTCAAATTTTCTTTAAATGGTTTTGCATTTTAGGGGGAGAAAAATTGTCATTAGAAAATTCAAAAACATTTGAAAATTTTGAAAAAGTCAAAAACATGATAAAATTCAAAAATTGAGTTTTTTTCGTAAAAAAGAGGAAATGATAGTACATCAGTAGACAGTTACAGTACGCTAAAGAATTGGAAAGTCAAAATGTGTTAAACGATCTCACCGTGGATGTGTCGGTAGGTTTTTATACACTTAGTAAACTTTTCGGGATATAAACCTAAATTCAAACACTTGCTTATTTCGTGGGGAACACTACTTGGATATATAGGTAACCCCTGAAATCTCGTTTGAAAGGTTCCTTTTTCTGATATACTAGGTCTTTATACTCAGTGATATCTGGGGTATTATTCCAGGACTTCTGCTGAACGGTAGTTCTGACCTAGTCCTCGAATAATACTTTCTGCAAATGCTTGTAACATAGCATCACCCTCAGCATCAATGATAAGACAATAAAATTGCTTAGCAATGCTGTTGTAAAAAAGATCCTCTAAAGGGGACACACCTACAAGTTGAGTCATGATCTCTCTGCTGAACGGTAGTTCTGACCTGAGCTCTCATGATTCTTCATAATTTATTAACCCCTTACAGATATCATTTGTGTTATAATTGCCTGTAAGACTGAATATTGGGATCTGGATACGGGAGTATATTCAAGAGGTGGGACACATGAATGGGTTTAAGTTCTTAAAACATCTAATTCATATCCTGAATAAGTTGAACTTTGTGTGAAAAATTTAAGTGGATCAGTATATCGACAATCTAAGTGTATTGTTTAATACTTACTGTGTAACTAAGCTCAACGGTACTTGTGACTTGTCAAAAACTGATATGATCCTCTGTCGTATACTCAAACAAAAATATTGTCTGTAAATATGTTTGTACATATTTCTTTACTGCTTTATATTTTCAGAAAATACAAAAAGATTTTTGATTCTGCTTTATTTTCGACAACCGATGTCTGAGTGCCGAGTTTCAAAATCTAAGTAAGCTGATAGTGTTTCTGAAAATAAAATAAGATCATTCGTTTGAAACTTGAAGTTTTAAAATAAAAAATTCAAAAACAGTTTGTGATATCTCCAAGGTCATTAAGTTGGACTTGGATGATTAACTGTGGGGGAGTTGGATGCTTATATTGTTATAAGTGTTAGTTTCCGATACGATTCGATGAAACTGCCAATTTCATGAGAAGTGATTTTGAGGAGATTGAATTGTTAGATTATTATATCCGGAAGTTTAAAATGTTGTTACTTATAGTTGTATGAGTGATTGCAGGAAAAGTCCAGACTACGATCCCGAAGAGCTGAGTCTAAGGGGGAGTCTGAAGACAAGCTGAAAGTTAGGAGGAGTTTGTAGCTGGAAAGCTAGGTGTCGATCCCTAAAAGCATGGAAGCTTGATGAAAGGGGGAGCCTGCTGATGATAAAGCTGTTGATGATAGAACCAGTGATGAGATCCTGGTGTAAGAGTTAAAGTGTGAAGTTGATCAAAAAGAAAGATTGATGGATGCTTAAAATGTTACAATCTGAATAAGATGATAAAAAGACCAAGACTGAAGACTCAGGAGCTAAAGACTACGTCAACATCCAAGGGGGAGTCTGTTAGTGCATAGAATGTCTGTTGACTTCGTCTGCATTACGTCTTAGGTCAAGATAGGTCAACATAGGTTTTAGATAGTCAAAATTAGATCATATGTTGATAGGTCCGTTTATATGTCAGATAGGTCTGTATATACTAACCTATGTTGATAGGTCCGCTTATTTGTCAATGTAGTAGGTCCGCTTATATGGACGTCCATATAAGCGAACCACATCTCACTATAAATAGGTTGATAGGTTGAACATTGGAGCGGACCTGGATCATTGCTTGTGGAACGAAACTCTGTCAAATTGTAGTCAGAAAGCAATAAAAGAGAAGAAATTGAAGAGAATAGCTGTTGTTCCTTTGCGTATACTGATTCCGCCTTTATACGTGTAGATGAACTGCCTTGACTGACTTTTCAAGGTCGAAGAACGGTCCAACAATACTAATATCTATTCAGTATTGTACATTTCTTGGTATTCTTATGGGGCACACCTTATTGACTCATGGCTTATTCAATTTTATATCATATGAAAATAATCAGTCAAGTCATTACAAATTTAACTTTTATGTCATATATAATGATAATGATTTAATATATACACTAATTGTTAATATAAATCTATAGATTGGCTATTCTATCATTTCCACCATTTAATGGCTCACATGCTCCATCTTAATTAATTCTGACAACTCCAATCATCACATGTTCAGACCTTCCCCACATTCTAACAAATTCAGAATCTAAGAGCATTCACATCCAAAGAACTAAATTGTGAGTGTGGGGTTTTAAAAATATAAAGAGTATAAAAAATGGTTGTGAGTGGAGGAGAGAGAAAATGTTACTGTTCATCTGTATATTTGGAGGGACACTGTTCACCCACTATAATTTTTTAATATATATTGAAAGTGGTTGTGAGTGAAGGCGAGAGAAAAATGTAATGATAAAGATATAAATATATTATTTAATTGAAAAGGAGAGAGAAAAAATATTTGTTTTTAGTGGAAATATATTGATATAGGAGTTGTTTTTTAGTGGAATGTATGTATAATTTTAGGGGCTGGATGTGAATGCTCTAAGTGAATCAATTAATTGCCCATCATCATTCATATCTTGAAATATACACGCATAAATTAGGGATACAACACATGTTGGATGAATACTTTTCATCATGCATTTACATTTTTTTAGGCCATAATAATTAACCAACTAGCAATCACATCATCATACAAGCCAAGTACCAACATATTACTAAATATCGTTCATTATCAAATCATGTTTTCACATTTCTGTGGTATCATCCATATCTTGAAAATCGCGATTAACCTCCCATTTATTACTTTTAACAATTTACTCAATACATATTATACATCCATGACCCACTAGCATGTAACCCTACATACTCGTACAAAAACATAAGGAACAAAATCATGTATCGGGTACTAAGCCAATCGAACGAAGACAGGATACTAACCTTGATGTAGGATGAATCAGTGATGTTTAAGATTAGTGGGCTTCGAATGAGATCAGGGAGGGATGCCCTCGATCACTTGAGAGGGGAGAGAAGAACTAGGGTTTGTGCCTTGTGTATTTGTGCAGAATATGTAAAACCGCATGCAAAAGAAAAGTGTGGGTGTATGTATTTCGGTTGGATTTGTTTTGGGCTTCAGGAGTTTGGGCTGCCCCAATTAAATTAGGAAGAGGCACTAGTGTGCGGCGGCCCAATATAAACAGTCGTTTAATTGAAATAATTAATACTCACTAATTTTCAAACTCAACCAAGTTTAACAAGATAACGTACAAAGACACATAACTACAATGCAAAGCAGATCGCAACAGAACGTGATTCGGAACCAAAGACACCCTAAGATTACGGGTTGTCACACTTAACCATCGAGTTTTGGCAAGATATTTGACTAGAAGTTGGTTTACAACATAAAGGATGTTTAGTAATTTTTATAAAGTTGTTTAATGAGGTTTTCGCGGATGTTTTGTCAATAAATTAGTTGTTGACAGCAACAGTTCCGCTAATTGCAAAAATTATTTCGAAGTCTTAACTATCGAGTTTTGACACGATATTTGACCAGAAGTTGGTTTACAACATAAAGGATGTTTCTTATTTTTTATAGATTTTTATAAAGTTGTTTGACGAGGTTTTCGCGAATGTTTTGTCAATAAATTAGTTGTTGACAGCAACAGTTCCGCTACTTGCAGAAACTATTTCGAAATCTTAACCATCGAGTTTTGACACGATATTTGACCAGAAGTTGGTTTACAACATAAATGATGTTTATTAATTTTTATAGATTTTTATAAAGTTGTTTGACGAGGTTTTCGCGGATGTTTTGTCAATAAATTAGTTGTTGACAGCAACAGTTCCGCTACTTGCAGAAATTATTTCAAGGTCTTAACCATCGAATTTTGACAAGATATTTGGCCAGAAGTTGGTTTACAACATTAAGAATGTTTAGTAATTTTTATAGATTTTTATAAAGTTGTTTAACGAGGTTTTCGCGGATGTTTTGTCAATAAATTAGTTGTTGACAGCAACAGTTCCGCTACTTGCAGAAATTATTTCGAGGACTTAACCATCGAATTTTGACACGATATTTGACCAGAAGTTGGTTTACAAAAAAAAGAATGTTTAGTAATTGTATATATCTATTAATTGATAACATCCGGATGAACAGTGACCATTTGACTTTGTCTTTTCCTTTTTCTCTTTTGTTAGGACTCAATTTCAACAGTTTCATATAACTAATCAAACATCGCCCATGGCTTTATAGCCTAGTTTTTATAGATTTTTATAAAGTTGTTTGATTAGGTTTTCGCGGATGTTTTGTCAATAAATTAGTTGTTGATAGCAACAGTTCTGCTACTTGCATAAATTATTTCGAGGTCTTAAACCATCGAGTTTTGACACGATATTTGAAAAGAAGTTGGTTTACAACATAAAGGATGTTTAGTAATTTTTATAGATTTTTATAAAGTTGTTTGACGAGGTTTTCGCGGATGTTTTTTTAATAAATTAGTTGTTGACAGCAACAGTTCCGCTACTTGCAGAAATTATTTCGAGGTCTTAACCATCGAGTTTTGACACGATATTTGACCAGAAGTTGGTTTACAGCATAAAGGATGTTTAGTAATTTTTATAGATTTTTATAAAGTTGTTTGACGAGGTTTTCGCGGATGTTTTGTCAATAAATTAGGTGTTGACAGCAACAGTTCCGATACTTGTAGAAATTATTTCGAGGTCTTAACCATCGAGTTTTGACATGATATTTGACAAGATGTTGGTTTACAACATAAAGGATGTTTAGTAATTTTTATAGATTTTTATAAAGTTGTTTGACGAGGTTTTCGCGGATGTTTTGTCAATAAATTAGTTGTTGACAGCAACAGTTCTGCTACTTGCAGAAATTATTTCGAGGTCTTAACCATCGAGTTTTGACACGATATTTGACCAGAAGTTGGTTTATAACATAAAGGATGTTTAGTAATTTTTATAGATTTTTATAAAGTTGTTTGACGAGGTTTTCGCGGATGTTTTGTCAATAAATTAGGTGTTGACAGCAACAGTTCCGATACTTGCAGAAATTATTTCGAGGTCTTAACCATCGAGTTTTGACACGATATTTGACAAGAAGCTGGTTTACAACTTAAAGGATGTTTAGTAATTTTTATAGATTTTTATAAAGTTGTTTGACGAGGTTTTCGCGGATGTTTTGTCAATAAATTAGTTGTTGACAGCAATAGTTCCGCTACTTGCAGAAATTATTTCGAGGTCTTAACCATCGAGTTTTGACACGATATTTGACCAGAAGTTGGTTTACAACATAAAGGATGTTTAGTAATTTTTACATGTGACATACTAATATCTATTCAGTATTGTACATTTCTTGGTATTCTTATGGGGCACACCTTATTGACTCATGGCTTATTCAATTTTATATCATATGAAAATAATCAGTCAAGTCATTACAAATTTAACTTTTATGTCATATATAATGATAATGATTTAATATATACACTAATTGTTAATATAAATCTATAGATTGGCTATTCTATCATTTCCACCATTTAATGGCTCACATGCTCCATCTTAATCAATTCTGACAGAGTTGAGATCCTGTACAAACAGTGCTAACTGTAAGAACTGTAAGAACAGATCTGAGCCATTGATAGTCTAAATCAAGGGTTGACATTGATTACAAACAAAACCCTATAATTATTAATTAATACTATCAAGTTAGGGGTATTTTAGTCATTTAGTCATTTCCCATAAAATACTAATTCCACCAAGTTTTTTAAACTAAAATAACTTTTATATATTTTATTATTTTTGAAAAAAAATTATACCATAAAATCAAGATTTTTTTTTATCTTTAATATGAGTACCATATTGCTATACTTTTTCTTATTTATATAAATGACTTTAAAAAAGTTACAAAAAGTTGTTTTATAATTGTGCTCATTATGTAGTTGGAATGTGCTAATATGAAAATGTATTGTGTTGATTTTATACGTAAGTTCTTATTTTATTATGTAATTCTTATGTGTTGTTATTTTTTTTTTCTTTTGTGTTGTTATTGGGAGCCTATTTATAAATAAATTTGTTTTCTACTAGTTACGTAATAGTATATGTTATTTACAAAATTAAAACAAAAACATGAAATTGTGCTAGTATGTAACAGTATGTGTTGTTTATAAATTAAAAAAAATGAAAATGTGCTAGTTATGTAATAGTTATGAAATTGTGCTAGTATGTAACAATATGTGTTTATAAAATTAAAATAACATGAAATTGTGCTAGTATGTGTTGTTTATAAAATTAAAAAAAAATTGTGCTAGTATAGAACAATATGTGTTGTTTATGAAATTAAAAAAATGAAATTGTGCTAGTTATGTAATAGTATCTGTTGTTATTTTTTTTTTTCCTTTTGTGTTGTTATTGGGAGCCTATTTAGAAATAAATTCGTTGGAAGGTCGTTTTATTATTGTGCTAATGTTGCTTATGTTCGTGTTACCGTTGGATGCCCAGACGGTGGTGTTAAGAGAGTGCTAATGTCGTTATTTGATTGTGCTAATATCGTTTTTTGATTGGGCTAATGTCGTTATTTCATTGTGCTAATGTCGTTTTTTGATTGTGCTAATGTCGTTGATAATGGAAGTTCCTTTTTTGATTGAAACGAGAATGCTGATAATGTGGATGGTCTTATGTTATGCTAATATCGATTTTTGATTGTGCTAAGGTCGTTGATAATGGAAGTTCCTTTTTTTTTATTGAAACGAGAGTGCTAATAATGGAAGTTCCTTTTTTGATTGTGCTAATGTCGTTTACGTGAGTGTGCTTATGTTTTTTTTTTGTTGGTGGTTCCTGCAGGTTAGTTTGATCTGATATGTTACAAAATTCAACTTTTGGTTTGAATTAATCTGGGTGGATTTAGGGATATTTTGATAATTAATTTCAATTAGTTATAAAGAAATAGGGTTAAAAGGTCTAAATTACCCTTAAACTAATTTTTAATTGAAGAACACTTGTTATTTATGTATTGATTCTTATGGTTCTTACAAACATAAGAGTTTGTATTTGATCCCATACCAATTCTGACAACTCCAATCATCACATGTTCAGACCATCCCCACATTCTAACAAATTCAGAATCTAAGAGCATTCACATCCAAAGAACTAAATTGTGAGTGTGGGTTTTTAAAATATAAAGAGTATAAAAAATGGTTGTGAGTGGAGGAGAAAGAAAATGTTACTGTTCATCTGTATATTTGGAGGGACACTGTTCACCCACTATAATTTTTTAATATATATTGAAAGTGGTTGTGAGTGAAGGAGAGAGAAAAATGTAATGATAAAGATATAAATATATTATTTAATTGAAAATGAGAGAGAAAAAATATTTGTTTTTAGTGGAAATATATTGATATAAGAGTTGTTTTTTAGTGGAATGTATGTATAATTTTAGGGGGCAGGATGTGAATGCTCTAAGTGAATCAATTAATTGCCCATCATCATTCATATCTTGAAATATACACGCATACTTTAGGGATACAACACATGTTGGATGAATACTTTTCATCATGCATTTACATTTTTTTAGGCCATAATAATTAACCAACTAGCAATCACATCATCATACAAGCCAAGTACCAACATATTACTAAATATCGTTCATTATCAAATCATGTTTTCACAGTTCTGTGGTATCATCCATATCTTGAAAATCGCGATTAACCTCACATTTATTACTTTTAACAATTTACTCAATACATATTATACATCCATGACCCACTAGCATGTAACCCAACATACTCGTACAAAAACATCACGAAACAAAATCATGTATCGGGTACTAAGCCAATCGAACGAAGACAGGATACTAACCTTGATGTAGGATGAATCGGTGATGTTTAAGATTAGTGGGCTTCGAATGAGATCAGGGAGGGATGCCCTCGATCACTTGAGAGAGGAGAGAAGAACTAGGGTTTGTGCCTTGTGTATTTGTGCAGAATATGGAAAACCGCATGCAAAAGAAAAGTGTGGGTGTATGTATTTCGGTTGGATTTGTTTTGGGCTTCAGGAGTTTGGGCTACCCCAATTAAATTAGGAAGAGGCACTAGTGTGCGGCGGCCCAATATAAACAGTCGTTTAATTGAAATAATTAATACTCGCTAATTTTCAAACTCAACAATGTTTAACAAGACAATGTACAAAGACACATAACTACAATGGAAAGCAGATCGCAACAGAAAGTGATTCGGAACCAAAGACACCCTAAGATTACGGGTTGTCACACTTAACCATCGAGTTTTGGCAAGATATTTGACTAGAAGTTGGTTTACAACATAAAGGATGCTTAGTAATTTTTATAAAGTTGTTTAACGAGTTTTCGCGGATGTTTTGTCAATAAATTAGTTGTTGACAGCAACAGTTCCGCTAAGTGCAGATATTATTTCGAAGTCTTAACTATCAAGTTTTGACACGATATTTGACCAGAAGTTGTTTTACAACATAAAGGATGTTTCTTAATTTTTATAGATTTTTATAAAGTTGTTTGACGAATTTTCGCGAATGTTTTGTCAATAAATTAGTTGTTGACAGCAACAGTTCCGCTACTTGCAGAAATTATTTCGAAGTCTTAACCATCGAATTTTGACACGATATTTGACCAGAAGTTGGTTTACAACATAAATGATGTTTATTAATTTTTATAGATTTTATAAAGTTGTTTGACGAGGTTTTCGCGGATGTTTTGTCAATAAATTAGTTGTTGACAGCAACAGTTCCGCTACTTGCAGAAATTATTTCGAGGACTTAACCATCGAATTTTGACACGATATTTGACCAAAGTTGGTTTACAACATAAAGAATGTTTAGTAATTTTTATATATTTTTATAAAGTTGTTTGACGAGGTTTTCGCGAATGTTTTGTCAATAAATTAGTTGTTGACAGCAACAGTTCCGCTATTGAAGAAATTATTTCGAGGACTTAACCATCGAATTTTGACACGATATTTGACCAGAAGTTGGTTTACAACATAAAGAATGTTTGGTAATTTTTATAGAGTTTTATAAATTTGTTTGATTAGGTTTTCGCGGATGTTTTGTCAATAAATTAGTTGTTGACAGCAACAGTTCCGCTACTTGCATAAATTATTTCGAGGTCTTAACCATAGAGTTTTGACACGATATTTGAACAGAAGTTGGTTTACAACATAAAGGATGTTTAGTAATTTTTATAGATTTTTATAAACTTGTTTGACAAGGTTTTCGCGGATGTTTTGTCAATAAATTAGTTGTTGACAGCAACTGTTCCGCTACTTGCAGAAATTATTTCGAGGTCTTAACCATCGAGTTTTGACACGATATTTGACCAGAAGTTGGTTTACAACATAAAGGATGTTTAGTAATTTTTATAGATTTTTATAAAGTTGTTTGACGAGGTTTTCGCGGATGTTTTGTCAATAAATTAGTTGTTGACAGCAACAGTTCCGCTACTTGCAGAAATTATTTCGAAGTCTTAACCATCGAGTTTTGACACGATATTTGACAAGAAGTTGGTTCACAACATAAAGGATGTTTAGTAATTTTTATAGATTTTTATAAAGTTGTTTGACGAGGTTTTTGCGGATGTTTTGTCAATAAATTAGTTGTTGACAGCAACAGTTCCGCTACTTGCAGAAATTATTTCGAGGTCTTAACCATCGAGTTTTGACACGATATTTGACCAGAAGTTGGTTTACAACATAAAGGATGTTTAGTAATTTTTACATGTGACATACTAATATCTATTCAGTATTGTACATTTCTTGGTATTCTTATGGGGCACACATTATCGACTCATGGCTTATTCAATTTTATATCATATGAAAATAATCAGTCAAGTCATTACAAATTTAACTTTTATGTCATATATAATGATAATGATTTAATATATACACTAATTGTTAATATAAATCTATAGATTGGCTATTCTATCATTTCCACCATTTAATGGCTCACATGCTCCATCTTAATTAATTCTGACAACTCCAATCATCACATGTTCAGACCTTCTCCACATTCTAACAAATTCAGAATCTAAGAGCATTCACATCCAAAGAACTAAATTGTGAGTGTGGGGTTTTTAAAATATAAAGAGTACAAAAAATGGTTGTGAGTGGAGGAGAGAGAAAATGTTACTGTTCATCTGTATATTTGGAGGGACACTGTTCACCCACTTTGATTTTTTAATATATATTGAAAGTGGTTGTGAGTGAAGTAGAGAGAAAAATGTAATGATAAAGATATAAAAATATTATTTAATTGAAAAGGAGAGAGAAAAAATATTTGTTTTTAGTGGAAATATATTGATATAGGAGTTGTTTTTTAGTGGAATGTATGTATAATTTTAGGGGGCTGGTTGTGAGTGCTCTAAGTGAATCAATTAATTGCCCATCATCATTCATATCTTGAAATATACGGGCAGACTTTAGGGATACAACACATGTTGGATGAATACTTTTCATCATGCATTTACATTTTTTTTTGCCATAATAATTAACTAACTACCAATCACATCATCATACAAGTCAAGTACCAACATATTACTAAATATCGTTCATTATCAAATCATGTTTTCACAGTTCTGTGGTATCATCCATATCTTGAAAATCGCGATTAACCTCACATTTATTACTTTTAACAATTTACTCAATACATATTATACATCCATAACCCACTAGCATGTAACCCTATATAATCGTACAAAAACATCACGAAACAAAATCATGTATCGGGTACTAAGCCAATCGAACGAAGACAGGATACTAACCTTGATGTAGGATGAATCGGTGATGTTTAAGATTAGTGGGCTTCGAATGAGATCAGGGAGGGATGCCCTCGATCACTTGAGAGAGGAGAGAAGAACTAGGGTTTGTGCCTTGTGTATTTGTGCAGAATATGGAAAACCGCATGCAAAAGAAAAGTGTGGGTGTATGTATTTCGGTGGGATTTGTTTTGGGCTTCAGGAGTTTGGGCTGCCCCAATTAAATTAGGAAGAGGCACTTGTGTGCGGCGGCCCAATATAAACAATCGTTAAATTGAAATAATTAATACTCACTAATTTTCAAACTCAACCAAGTTTAACAAGACAACGTACAAAGACACATAACTACAATGCAAAGCAGATCGCAACAGAAAGTGATCGGAACCAAAGACACAATAAGATTACGGGTTGTCACACTTAACCATCGAGTTTTGGCAAGATATTTGACTAGAAGTTGGTTTACAACATAAAGGATGTTTAGTAATTTTTATAAAGTTGTTTAACGAGGTTTTCGCGGAAGTTTTGTTAATAAATTAGCTGTTGACAGCAACAGTTCCGCTAATTGCAGAAATTATTTCGAAGTCTTAACTATCGAGTTTTGACACGATATTTGACCAGAAGTTGGTTTACAAAATAAAGGATGTTTCTTAATTTTTATAGATTTTTATAAAGTTGTTTGATGAGGTTTTCGCGAATGTTTTGTCAATAAATTAGTTGTTGACAGCAACAGTTCCGCTACTTGTAGAAATTATTTCGAAGTCTTAACTATCGAGTTTTGACACGATATTTGACCAGAAGTTGGTTTACAACATAAAAGATGTTTATTAATTTTTATAGATTTTTATTAAGTTGTTTGACGAGGTTTTCGTGGATGTTTTGTCAATAAATTAGTTGTTGACAGCAACAATTCCGCTACTTGCAGAAATTATTTCGAGGTCTTAACCATCGAGTTTTGACACGATATTTGACAAGAAATTGGTTTACAACATAAAGGATGTTTAGTAATTTTTATAGATTTTTATAAAGTTGTTTGACGAGGTTTTCGCGGATGTTTTGTCAATAAATTAGTTATTGACAGCAACAGTTCCGCTACTTGCAGAAATTATTTCGAGTTCTTAACCATCGAGTTTTGACACGATATATGAACAGAAGTTGGTTTACAACACAAAGGATGTTTATTAATTTTTATAGATTTTTATAAAGTTGTTTGACGAGGTTTTCGCGGATGTTTTGTCAATAAATTAGTTGTTGACAGCAACAATTCCGCTACTTGCAGAAATTATTTCGAGGTCTTAACCATCGAGTTTTGACACGATATTTGACAAGAAGTTGGTTTACAACATAAAGGATGTTTAGTAATTTTTATAGATTTTTATAAAGTTGTTTGACGAGGTTTTCGCGTATGTTTTGTCAATAAATTAGTTGTTGACAGCAACAGTTCCGCTACTTGCAGAAATTATTTCGAGGTCTTAACCATCGAGTTTTGACACGATATTTGACCAGAAGTTGGTTTACAACATAAAGGATATTTAGCAATTTTAACATGTGACATACTAATATCTATTCAGTATTGTACATTTCTTGGTATTCTTGTGGGGCACACCTTATTGACTCATGGCTTATTCAATTTTATATCATATGAAAATAATCAGTCAAGTCATTACAAATTTAACTTTTATGTCATATATAATGATAATGATTTAATATATACACTAATTGTTAATATAAATCTATAGATTGACTATTGTATCATTTCCACCATTTAATGGCTCACATGCTCCATCTTAATTAATTCTGACAACTCCATTCATCACATGTTCAGACCTTCCCCACATTCTAACAAATTCAGAATCTAATAGCATTCACATCCAAAGAACTAAATTGTGAGTGTGGGGTTTTTAAAATATAAAGTGTATAAAAATGGTTGTGAGTGGAGGAGAGAGAAAATGTTACTGTTCATCTATATATTTGGAGGGACACTGTTCACCCACTATAATTTTTTAATATATATTGAAAGTGGTTGTGAGTGAAGGAGAGAGAAAAATGTAATGATAAAGATATAAAAATATTATTTAATTGAAAAGGAGAGAGAAAAAATATTTGTTTTTAGTGGAAATATATTGATATATGAGTTGTTTTTTAGTGGAATGTATGTATAATTTTAGGGGGCTGGATGTGAATGCTCTAAGTGAATCAATTAAATGCCCATCATCATTCATATCTTGAAATATACACGCAGACTTTAGGGATACAACACATGTTGGATGAATACTTTTCATCATGCATTTACATTTTTTAGGCCATAATAATTAACCAACTAGCAATCACATCATCATACAAGTCAAGTACCAACATATTACTAAATATCGTTCATTATCAAATCATGTTTTCACAGTTCTGTGGTATCATCCATATCTTGAAAATCGCGATTAACCTCACATTTATTACTTTTAACAATTTACTCAATACATATTATACATCCATGACCCACTAGCATGTAACCCTACATACTCGTACAAAAACATCACTAAACAAAATCATGTATCGGGTACTAAGCCAATCGAACGAAGACAAGATACTAACCATGATGTACGATGAATCGGTGATGTTTAAGATTAGTGGGCTTCGAATGAGATCAGGGAGGGATGCCCTCGATCACTTGAGAGGGGAGAGAAGAACTAGGGTTTGTGCCTTGTGTATTTGTGCAGAATATGGAAAACCGCATGCAAAAGAAAAGTGTGGGTGTATGTATTTCGGTTGGATTTGTTTTGGGCTTCAGGAGTTTGGGCTGCCCCAATTAAATTAGGAAGAGGCACTAGTGTGCGGCGGCCCAATATAAACAGTCGTTTAATTTAAATAATTAATACTCACTAATTTTCAAACTCAACCAAGTTTAACAAGACAACGCACAAAGACACATAACTACAATGCAAAGCAGATCGCAACAGAAAGTGATTCGGAACCAAAGACACCCTAAGATTACGGGTTGTCACACTTAACCATCGAGTTTTGGCAAGATATTTGACTAGAAGTTGGTTTACAACATAAAGGTTGTTTAGTAATTTTTATAAAGTTGTTTAACGAGGTTTTCGCGGATGTTTTGTCAATAAATTAGTTGTTGACAGCAACAGTTACTCTAATTGCAGAAATTATTTCGAAGTCTTAACTATCGAGTTTTGACACGATATTTGACCAGAAGTTGGTTTACAACATAAAGGATGTTTCTTAATTTTTATAGATTTTTATAAAGTTGTTTGACGAGGTTTTCGCGAATGTTTTGTCAATAAATTAGTTGTTGACAGTAACAGTTCCGCTACTTGCAGAAATTTATTCGAAGTCTTAACCATCGAGTTTTGAGACGATATTTGAACAGAAGTTGGTTTACAACATAAATGATGTTTATTATTTTTATAGATTTTTATAAAGTTGTTTGACGAGGTTTTCGCGGATGTTTTTTCAATAAATTAGTTGTTGACAGCAACTGTTCCGCTACTTGCAGAAATTATTTCGAGGTCTTAACCATCGAGTTTGACACGATATTTGACCAGAAGTTGGTTTACAACATAAAGGATGTTTAGTAATTTTTATAAAGTTGTTTGACGAGGTTTTCGCGGATGTTTTGTCAATAAATTAGTTGTTGACAGCAACAGTTCCGCTACTTGCAGAAATTATTTCGAGGTCTTAACCATCGAGTTTTGACACGATATTTGACCAGAAGTTGATTTACAACATAAAGGATGTTTAGTAATTTTTATAGATTTTTATAAATTTGTTTGACGAGGTTTTCGCGGATGTTTTGTCAATAAATTAGTTGTTGACAGCAACAGTTCCGCTACTTGCAGAAATTATTTCGAGGTCTTAACTATCGAGTTTTGACACGATATTTGGCCAGAAGTTGGTTTATAACATAAAGGATGTTATGAATTTTTATAGATTTTTATAAAGTTGTTTGACGAGGTTTTCGCGGATGTTTTGTCAATAAATTAGTTGTTGACAGGAACAGTTCCGCTACTTGCATAAATTATTTCGAGGACTTAACCATCGAATTTTGACACGATATTTGACCAAAAGTTGGTTTACAACATAAAGAATGTTTTGTAATTTTTATAGATTTTTATAAAGTTGTTTGACGAGGTTTTCGCGGATGTTTTGTCAATAAATTAGTTGTTGACAGCAACAGTTCCGCTACTTGCAGAAATTATTTCGAGGACTTAACCATCGAATTTTGACACGATATTTGACCAGAAGTTGGTTTACAACATAAAGAATGTTTAGTACTTTTTATAGATTTTTATAAAGTTGTTTGATTAGGTTTTCGCGGATGTTTTGTCAATAAATTAGTTGTTGACAGCAACAGTTCCGCTACTTGCATAAATTATTTCGAGGTCTTAAACCATCGAGTTTTGACACGATATTTGAACAGAAGTTGGTTTACAACATAAAGGATGTTTAGTAATTTTTATAGATTTTTATAAAGTTGGTTGACGAGGTTTTCGCGGATGTTTTGTCAATAAATAAGTTGTTGACAGCAACAGTTCCGCTACTTGCAGAAATTATTTCGAGGTCTTAACCATCGAGTTTTGACACGATATTTGACCAGATGTTGGTTTACAACATAAAGGATGTTTAGTAATTTTTATAGATTTTTATAAAGTTGTTTGACGAGGTTTTCGCGAATGTTTTGTCAATAAATTAGTTGTTGACAGCAACAGTTCCGCTAATTGCATTAATTAGTTCGAGGTCTTAAACCATCGAGTTTTGACACGATACTTGACCAGAAGTTGGTTTACAACATAAAGGATGTTTAGTAATTTTTACAGATTTTTTAAAGTTGTTCGACGAGATTTTCGCGGATGTTTTGTCAATAAATTAGTTGTTGACAGCAACTGTTCCGTTACTTGTAGAAATTATTTCGATGTCTTAACTATCGAGTTTTGACATGTTATTTGGCCAGAAGTTGTTCAACAACATAAATAATGTTTGGTAAGTTTTATACATTTTAGACATAAGCCTTTTTGGGTCAAGTGCCTATAAACGGGTCTTTTCCGTAAAACAACCAACTGAAGTGTAGAATACGCGAAAATCGGTCAAATATACTAAATCCACCACGAGTATAGTTGTGGTGAAATGTAAGTAGATAATTCAAATTTGGGAAAATGATGGGTGAAAAGAATGAAAGAAATTTAAACTTAAAGTTTAAATTCTCTAAACGGGTCAAAACGAATTACGCGCATAACTTGGGTATTGGTTGCGTAATTCACAAAAGTTAAAAATCTGAAATAAAGGTTTTGAATTAAATACTTTGGTGTTTGATTTATGATTAACTAGAAACAAGTGTGTGATGTTATAGTCAAACGGGTCGAATAATCAGATGAAGGATTTATAAGCCAATAGCTTATAATTCAGATTTTTATGCAAACCGAGGTGATAAACGGATCCGTAATTTAATTACGGACACATGGGAAAAAGAATCAAGCAAAACGGACTTGTAGATAAAAAGTTATGGCAATTTGAAGTTTGTTATTTTTGTAAAAATGGAGCTGGGCAAATATGCAGGTCCAGAGAATGGGCCCGCTGGAAAACAGACTTCCCCACGGCACGCGAGGGGATGAGTGAATGCTAAGGTTTAAATCAATAGGAAAGAAAATGGTTCCTCCAGATTTCAGGTTTTCCAGTTAACTTCAACTATGTGTTTAATCGTTACCTACATAGACATAGGTGTTAAACCTGATTAACTAATTGTGATAACCAACGACTAAGTACTCCGGTCAATACATAACGGGAGGTTATCGAATGATTATCAACTACAATTTACAAACCCTAACCCCATGTCAAATATATCCCAATTACTAGAACTCTCGGGAACTGAATGCTTTGAAATTAAGGTTTAAATAAATGTAACTGTTTACAACCAATAAATCAAATCAAAGGTGAAAAGCATCGAATGCTTAGATCACCTAATCAAAACGATTATCACAAACACATAGTTTCAATTAACTTACAAAACCCTCCACCCGGAGGAAACCAGAAAAGACTAGCCGCTCATGTCGGTTGAGTGATCCTTTAAAGCCCCTTCTTTCTGCCGTCGAAGATGATGATCATTTTATCAGATTCCCCTCTTGTTGTGTGTATACGCTGCCCAAAAGAATTATCCACTCCTCTGCATCCACCAAAAGCCCAATCATGTGCGGCCCAATTGAACTTCACAAGTCCACGTGCGCACAAAGAAGTTAGCCCCCATGTGTTGTCAGTTTGGGTTTTAAACCCATTAAAAACTTGCATGTCCACTATGCTTAGAATCCATGTGATATTGTCAGCACAAGTCCAAGATGTGTTCACGTGGATTCCCTTGTTCAATGGCGGCCCACTAGACAAGTCTAAGATGTCGGCCCTTCCTTTTAGAATTAGGTTATTACTTTTTTTTATTAAATCCCTCACAAAACATGTGTTGCCATCTTATAACTTCAACCGTAGCCTACGGTTTAAACCGTAGGTTACGTTTTAGACCTTCTGTTCTTTTGATATAAATTTCCTTGACTTGCATGTACCTGTCTTTTCAATTTTGGCTGCCTCCTTTCTTCCTATGTATGCGTGTATTGTAGAGAATGATATATCCTCAAGATAATTAATTATCCTCCAAATAATGATGATGTGATGTTGAATGCATATAATGTCCTTCACGTGAATTATGATGATGATGTTTTATCTTTCAATTAATTCCTTGGCACCCCCTGAGTCAACGTGTCAAAGACTTAGGGTTTCAAAACCCTTTTTAATACCTAAAAACAATTCACTTCATGCCATAATTCTCCATCGTACCCTTTTGACTCGTAACGGCTCGCGAATAATATAGTGTGTTTTTACTATTATCCTTGGTAGTTCCGCTTCATCACCAAACACTTCAACTTTACCGGTTTAAGCCGATTAACCTGTAACACCAGAAATACGCGTAGTTATCACATTCGAAACACTTAACTGCTTAAAACACAATAAGATACGTAATTTAACACACGTAATGCTCATGTTTTGCATTCTCCATCACATCCCCATACTTGACATTGATTGTCCTCAAGCAACCATTACAAACATTACTCACCTTATTAACAAATCACCATAAAATTCCTTACCGAATTAGCAATTTAAGGTCCTAAGTCATACCCGTCCCATAGACTGACACAATCGAGGTTGACAATCTGACAAGTAAGTGATACGCATTTAAAACAATTTAAGACTTGCCTAACTAAAACTAACATGCTTATGATACTACACACATGCCACACGCCCCTCACAATAATCACTCATCTCGGTTTTATCAAGACTAGCATGTAATGTGCTAGTATATAATTCACTCACAACCAAATATGCTACCTTGCAATCATAAGCTTGTATAGCAATCACACCTCCACTGCATCAAATAACGTAACACATATCAAAAGGACTTTCGGGTTTTGGGTTAAGGGTAAAGGTAAGGATATATTTTTGGATTTTTTATATTTATATGGCTAACACAACGAATACCAAACCATGACAACTTTATTCACAATAAGCTACTAACACTTCGGGTTATTTTCAACCCATTTATTTAACACGAACATAACAATGAATTTTTTTGCTTTTTCTTTTCTTTTTTTTTTCTTTTTCTTCAATTTTTTTCCGTTTCATTTTTTTTTTTTCTCTTTTTTTTATAACATACTAACACAGTTGTCATTCATGGTTGGTGATCAAACGGATCAAACGAGGTGTAACAAACGAGGTGTATAAGGCTCAACATGGTTAACTAAGGTGGGTTGAATCAACAATCAATATATAGAACAAAGAATGGATCCTAATGCCTTTATCGTCTATGTGAATACGCTAAACCACAGTTTTGGCACGTATCAAACCACACAAGTTCTAACACAAAGCAACATATGGCCTACTCTCAGCAAATGAACAAGTATTGCAATTCAACTATAATTCTAGTAGGCTCAAATATCTCACCAAACAAAAGGAATATGGGTTACCGACACGTAGCATGTGTAATTCCTAAAGCATGTTACCTCTAGTTAGGCATCTCTTCTCAACTATTTTCTAAAATTTGTCAGAAATACTCTCATGAAACTTAAAGGGACAACCATGACTAGGGATCTAAGTTATTTTAATATCAGCAAGAAACCCTTTAGCGATTGAAAATATTGGTTTTCATGAAGTTCAAGCATACTTGAGACAAAATTTTTCAATTTTTAGCACAATTTCAACTCTTCAAGTATTTAAGATCAATAATTATACCAACCCTCTTTCGAGTTACCGCATCCCCACACTTGGGATACATTGTCCCCAATGTATGGTGCAATTTATAGTCATAACCCGAGAGATACCACCCTACAAACCATGAACGACTAACACCTAGACGACTCAACACAAAGAAACCACTCCCAACACAAGAAGTTCACACCACCAAATACACAAAAACAAATAAAGTGCAGGATAGACAGACACATGAACCTGATCATTCAATCAGCAAGTGTCTGTAGCGGTGCGGTTGCTATGATCAACAGAGACGTAAACTCCTCTTAGATTCTCTGATATCTCATCAGGGATGTTGCCAAACATCCCCACACTTGAATCATTGCATCCGCGAAGATTACACGTAGTAACCTGCCAAAACAGAACCAACACCAAAACAAAACAAAACAAAACAAAACAAAACAAAACAAAACAAAACAAAACAAAACAAAACAAAACAAAACAAAAGAACAAATACAATACAATACTCTACATCCTCGGGCTGCCTCCCGAGAGCGCTAAGTTTAAAGGTCTTCAGCCAGACCGTACCTGATTTCCGCTACGGTGGTCTTAGTTCACACTTACCCAAAACATTTCCAACAAATGCCCGGAAATTTACATGCCATCTCCATAAATATGTCAGTATAATTGGCATGTTCAGACTGCACCTGCGGGTTTCGCTAATCCATTTCATGATATGTACCCCGATGTCTTGTAGTTTCACCCTTCTCATCTTCTTCCTCGAACTCTCTTCCCCACACTTGTTATTTTGAATGCCTAATATGGGAAAAGGTTCGGTATACATATTCATCTCGTCAGACTGTTCTGCCTCATCATCTGCACACACCATCTGATCCATCAGTGACTCTTCATTAGATAAAGGATTCATTGTATTATCCTCCACAACCTCCTCCTTCATAGGAGAATAATCTCTAATGTCATCAGGTAATGGTGAAAGGCCTTGTTCTATTTCTATCTTCATTTTTAAATTCTGACACTTAGAAACTAAACAGCTGATTCGATCTTCATCGGAAAGGTTGGGTGCTGATAAATATTGCTTGAGTTTGGACAAAGTCACTTCCAACGTAGCAAGATTTTTCTCCTCCTCGGTCTGATAAGCATAGACACCCTCGGGCTTAGAATATTCCTCGGGATGATACTGTCGGTATCCCTGATACGGTCTTGAGATGTACGCATCCATCATTTTTTTATTCCAATACTCTGGATTTTCCAAATACACCGCGCACACATCATCATAAACAGAAGTAAGATTACGACCACAACAGAAACATTGTCCATCCATCCTTGGTTCATAATAAGCATCCTCTTCCCGATCCCATCCGTCAGAGTAATAACCATCCTCCACCGTTGTATCAGAATCATAGAAATATGGTGGAGGGGAAGGATTATCATAGCAAGGCATCGGTGGTTCTTCCAATTTCGCTCTTTCCCGTCTAAATCGGGCCTCGTGGCAACCGATACACGGGTGAAGTGGTTCCCTGCACAAAATGCATGTAAGAGAGCTGCAGAATATTGTAAGATCTGTCATCCTGCACAAACACAAAAACACAAGCACCACGCATAAATCTGAACAAAACAAAACAAAACAAAACTGACACTATTTTTGGATTTTTTTTTTTAAACTAAAACTTAACACTAAACACTTTGCGCACGCCTCCCCGGCAACGGCGCCATTTTGATGTCTGTCGTTAGTGACATGCAAAAACCGAAATAAACTAGTAGCTAGAGTAAGTCGGATATCGAACCAAGGGAGGATTGTGGAAAGTGTTATTATGCTAAGTATTAATTAACTAATGATAAAAAGTAAGAATCAATTGAGAGTTTGATTGTTTAAGAGAATTGTCTAAGTTAACAAATAAAAACTAAGGTTTAGATCAATAGGAAAGAAAATGGTTCCTCCAGATTTCAGGTTTTCCAGTTAACTTCAACTATGTGTTTAATCGTTACCTACATAGACATAGGTGTTAAACCCGATTAACTAATTGTGATAACCAACGACTAAGTACTCCGGTCAATACATAACGGGAGGTTATCGAATGATTATCAATTACAATTTACAAACCCTAACCCCATGTCAAATATATCCCAATTACTAGAACTCTCGGGAACTGAATGCTTAGAAATTAAGGTTTAAATAAATGTAACTGTTTACAACCAATAAATCAAATCAAAGGTGAAAAGCATCGAATGCTTAGATCACCTAATCAAAACGATTATCACAAACACATAGTTTCAATTAACTTACAAAACCCTCCACCCGGAGGAAACCAGAAAAGACTAGCCGCTCATGTCGGTTGAGTGATCCTTGAAGGCCCCTTCTTTCTGCCGTCGAAGATGATGATCATTTTATCAGATCCCCTCTTGTTGCGTGTATAGGCTGCCCAAAAGAATTATCCACTCCTCTGCATCCACCAAAAGCCCAATCATGTGCGGCCCAATTGAACTTCACAAGTCCACGTGCGCACAAAGAAGTCAGCCCCCATGTGTTGTCAGTTTGGGTTTTAAACCCATTAAAAACTTGCATATCCACTATGTTTAGAAACCATGTGATATGGTCAGCACAAGTCCAAGATGTGTTCACGTGGATTCCCTTGTTCAATGGCGGCCCACTAGACAAGTCTAAGATGTCGGCCCTTCCTTTTAGAATTAGGTTATTACTTTTTTTTTATTAAATCCCTCACAAAACATGTGCTTCCAACTTATAACTTCAACCGTAGCCTACGGTTTAAACCGTAGGTTACATTTTAGACCTTCTGTTCTTTTGATATAAATTTCCTTGACTTGCATGTGCCTGTCTTTTCAATTTTGGCTGCCTCCTTTCTTCCTATGTATGCGTGTATTGTAGAGAATGATATATCCTCAAGATAATTAATTCTCCTCCAAATAATGATGATGTGATGTTGAATGCATATAATGTCCTTCACGTGAATTATGATGATGATGTTTTATCTTTCAATTAATTCCTTGGCACCCCCTAAGTCAACGTGTCAAAGACTTAGGGTTTCAAAACCCTTTTTAATACCTAAAAACAATTCACTTCATGCCATAATTCTCCACCGTACCCTTTTGACTCGTAACGGCTCGCGAATAATATAGTGTGTTTTTACTATTATCCTTGGTAGTTCCGCTTCATCACCAAACACTTCAACTTTACCGGTTTAAGCTGATTAACCTGCAATACCAGAAATACGCGTAGTTATCACATTCGAAACACTTAACCGCTTAAAACACAATAAGATACGTAATTTAACACACGTAACGCTCATGTTTTACATTCTCCATCACTCCTCCATGTGAGAATAATCTCTAATATCATCAGGTAATGGTGAGCGGCGTTGTTCTATCTCTATCTTCATTTTTAAATTCTGACACTTAGAAACTAAACAGCTGATTCGATCTTCATCGGAAATGTTAGGTGCTGATAAATACTGCTCGAGTTTGGACAAAGTCACTTCCAACATAGCAAGATTTTTCTCCTCCTCGGTCTGATAAGCATAGACACCCTCGGGCTTAGAATATTCCTCGGGATGATACTGCCGGTATCCCTGATACGGTGTTGAGATGTACGCAACCATCATTTTTTTATTCCAATACTCTGGATTTTCCAAATACACCACGCACACATCATCATAATCATAAGTATGATTACGACCGCAATAGAAACATTGTCCATCCGTCCTTGGTTCATAATAAGCATCCTCGTCCCGATCCCATCCGTCAGAGTAATAACCATCCTCCACCGTTGTATCATAATCATAGAAATATGGTAGAGGGGAAGGAGTATCATAGCAAGGCATCGGTGGTTCTTCCAATTTCGCTCTTTCCCGTCTAAATCGGGCCTCGTGGCAACCGATACACGGGTGAAGTGGTTCCCCACACAAAATGCATGTGGAAGAGCCGCAAAATATAGTAAGATCTATCATCCTGCACAAACACAGCTCAACTACCCACGTAAATCACAAACAAATAAGATAACAAAATAAAAACAAAAATTCTTTTAGGGTTTTTTTATTTTTTACTAAAACTTAACACTAAACACTTTACGCACGCCTCCCCGGCAACGACGCCATTTTGATGTCTGTCGTTAGTGACATGCAAAAACCGAAATAAACTAGTAGTTAGAGTAAGTCGGATATCGAACCAGAGGAGGATTGTGGAAAGTGTCATAATGAAAAGTTTCAATTAACTACTACAGAATTGGAAAATTAGTTTGTTTAATTGTCAGAAATAGCTAAATTAACGAGTAAAAAATGTGATTTAAATTAATATGAGAAAAGATGGTTCCTCCAGATTTCAGGTTTTACAGTTAGTTTCCACTATGTGTTTAATCGTAACCTACATAGACATAGGTATTAAACTCGATTAATTAATTGTGATAACCAACGACTAAGTACTCCGGTCAATACATAACGGGAGGTTATCAAATGATTATCAATTACAATTTACAAACCCTAACCCCATGTCAAATATATCCCAATTACTAGAACTCTCGGGAACTGAATGCTTAGAAATTAAGGTTTAAATACATGTAACTGTTTACAAACAATAAATCAATTCAAGATGAAAAGCATCGAATGCTTAGATCACCAGGTTAAAACGATTGTATCAAACACATAGTATCCATTAACTTACAAAAACCATCCATCCGGAGGAAACCAATAAAAAGACTAGCCGATCATGTTGATTGGTTGATCATCGAAAGCTGGATGAATGGGTGACATCGTGTTCTCCTCTCTAGATTTGATGCGAATGAGGATGAAATCCCCTGAATTCCGAGCCCAAAAGTGTGTTTGATGGCTGCCAAAATCATGTGTGATACCCTAGTCCACAAGCCCACTTGTGATGATAATGATTTGTTGACAAGAGAGCCCAAGCCCACATGTGCGTGAACTGGCTAATGATGATGATGTTCTTTTGAAAAGTCCCCTCACGTGAGTTCCCCAGCCGCCAAAAAGGTGCTGATGAGAATTATGTCTTTCAGAAAAAATCACAATAATTAATTCCTCAAAACCCTCAAGTCACGTGCATTCCAAAGAAGTCCCTTATTTTCTCAATGTATGCATATATGTCTCAAAATTGAAATTAATATGATGTATCTTTCTCTGCCTTCACGTGACTTCTCCTTTTTATGATTTCTCAAAAGAAATAATTCTCAAGTCCTTGTAATTCTCTTTCCCCAAGATTTGTAGAAGTCTTCATGTATTATCAATGATGATGTCGGCTCTTGATGATGATTTGATGTTGTTTTATAAAACCCTCATGTGCACATGATGATGAAAGATTATGTTGTTGAATTACTTTTTGTGCTCCACCCCAAAGTCAGCGTGCATGTCTTAGGGTTTCTCTCCTTTATTTATTTTTTTCCTTCAACATATGGCACATGCTGCCCTGATGCAATCGTAGCCTACGGTTTGGAGCTCCGGTTACAGAACAAACTCTCTGTTTCTTTTGGTTTCAGCTCAATCCAACCGTAAGTTACGGTTTGAATCTCGTAACCTACGTCTTATCTTTCCAATTCCCTTTCTCTTCACATATTACCTTCACACAATGACACATTAGGTCCCTCGACTTTATTATATCATACATCTTGTGTCTCTACATTCCATATCGGACCCGAACACTTCCCGCATGACGTGATTTCTTTCAGTAATTATCCTTGCTCGTTCCTCTTTGCTTCCACGCACTTTAATTTCACCGAATTATACCGATTAACCTGTAAATCAACAAACGATCATAGTTACTATATTCAAAGACATACTCTCATAAAAAGCATTAACTCACACAAATTAATACACTTAAGGCTCGTGTTTCACACTATCCATCAATTAACCTAAACTCGTTTATTAAAATGAGCCTAAATTTTGTCTTATTTCTACACAACATCATTTCTAGCGTACCTGTATTTAAGTCAATATCAAACATTTATGATTTATCTCGTGAAAGATAGCAGATTTAATTTTTTTAACGACAATTAAAAATTACTGACGAACTACCGAAGTATCATCGTGCGCTCTCTCACTAACAGCGTTAATTCTGAAAAAAAGAAAGGCCCCCTTGTTCCCACACCCCCTGTATCTTATTTTCACACCCCCTAGTGTATACGGGCCATATACAATTATACGGCCCGTATAGAATGTTTTTGAATAGGAAAATGCGCAGAGAATGTTTTTTTGATTTTATTATATACGGCCCGTATATAGTTATACGAGCCGTATACATCGGTATACGATTTGTAAAACGTATACGGCTCAATGGATTTATTTTTGGAAGTTTTTGATGTTACCACATTTATACGGGCCGTATAACTGTATACGGCCCGTATATAATGGTGTTTTTTTCAAGTATCACGTTTTTTCCAGTAAAAACACAATCATTCTAGGGTTTCTAAACTCTTCATCAACTTTAACAATGTCGATAAACGTTGATCGGAACACGCCGCTAAAATCGGAGCACAGGTAGAGTAACGTTACCGATCAGTCCGTTGATGGAAACCTTAGCGATCGCAGAGATCTTCGTGTTGGTTATTTATCGATTCCGAATAACTAGCAGAAGAACCCGACACAAACAAGTTCTCCACAGTTTGTTATTCAGATCTCTATTCGGTCATCTTTTCAAACTACAACACAAGCTAACTTTATGTAACACCCCGAAAACGGGTTTGGTAATCAAACCACGTTAATACTAAAGGACGGGTAAAATACAGTTAGTTGTAAAACTTACCCGGTAAATTTTAGGATTTAAGTAAATAAATCTAATATTTATTAAAAGGATGAGAAATACTTTGAGAAAGTAAGGTATATAAAAGGCCCGAGATTTAACAGGACTTAAAATAAAACGGGTTTTGAACAAGATGAATAACTAGGAAATAAATAACCTAGTACAAGTCTTGTAATTAAGTGAAAGAACAAAATACTCAAGTTATAGACCAAACTAAAGTTGAGGGGCCTATGTTGTTAAATTTGAAACTTAATAACATAAAACAAAATTTAAAACACACCAAACACCCACTTTGGGGATGTCTGGTCGATCAAGAAGCAGGGGGCGACAAGGGGGTTCTTCACCCAACCCTAATTCTCATAAAAACCACAAATTGAGGGTTTAAATCAAGCCCAAATCGATTTTCAAGCACAAATTAATGATCACCTAGTTGAAGGGGTCATAAGGTATGTAAAATCTTGATGTTTTGATCCATCTTAAATTCTAGGTTATTTGTGAGAAACTGAAATTGAGCTTGATTATGTCATGCATGGATGAATCTTGAAGTAATAGGATGTCTAGGAGTAAACCCTAGTCAATAGCATGTTGGATTATTGGATAATCTATGAAATTCATGATGATCCATTGATAAGTTAAATGAGTTTTGTAAAATTGAGATGAACACAAGAATCATGACTACCAAAAGTGGTGTTACTTGATTACTATGAAATGATTTTGAGATTAGTATGCATGTTTGACATAATGAAATCGATATGTATGTTACATTGGGCAAAATATCAAGTTATGAACTTGGTTTTAAAGATGTAAAATTATACCCATTAGGTGTTCGTTAAAATGCCTAAATGAAAGATAAATGTTGAAAATCGGACAAAAACGCATGCTTGATGGATATGACAAATTATGCGTTAAGACTTATAAAAAGGGTTCTAAACGGATTGTGTATTGAACTCTTTAGGCAAGGAATCCGGATCGTCAAGTGGACAAGCCGGTGGAAATACGCGTTTGAAAAGGATGCTTAAAAAGGTACGTAACTACGATCTCGTTACGTTATGCTTGATTTCGTATTTTCGCTAGTAGACCTTAAATTAGCACAATACATGAAATTTACATTTAGTTGAAGTGACGAAGATCACTAGGTAAATAAATGGGTCAAAAGGTGAAATTATCACCGTTTGACAATATCGACTCATGGTTTGTTGAGTTACATGTTTATAGGAATAGATATCAAATGGATACGAACATCGCTATTGCTTAACGGCTACTAAGGCAAGGTATCGAAATGGGTCAATATATTAATCCGAGCCAGGTATCTATAATGATTCAACTCATCATGTAGAACTTGAGATTCTATAAGAGTTAGACGAGGTTAAAGTATAGTTATTCGGTTATCTTCTAGGTAAACCGAATAAATTGAGTTATGGTTATGGTGTTTTAGAAGCACATGGGTTTATAAACAAGGTTATAATTAAAAGGTCGGATTTTGGGTCAAACAAGTATTTAAAAGTTCCTTGTAGTAAAAGAAGGATGAAAATTGACCAAAATGCCCTTATAGGCTAATTCGAACGAACGACCCTTAAAAGGGGTTCAGAAACGAGTTTTATGATTAAATAAATGCTTAGAATAAGAAAAGATAGTGAAAGATGTAAATTCTTGGGTCGAATGACTTTATATAGGTCTTTGCCGTAAAATGATAATCCGAGGGGTAAAACTCGGAACATATAGATATCCACATTAAATCCAACACATATAGTTGTGATGGAAGATTACTTGGTAAGTAATGTAGGAATAAGATGCTAGAAATGTATGAAAGCGAGTTCAGGTTCTAAAGTGCTTAAATACCCTTAACGGGTCAAAATAAGCATACGAGCGAAAACGTATTTAAATTGTGTAAGAAACCTATGATTAGAACCTAACATGGTAGATAACATTAATTTGAAGAGGTGCATGTGGAATAAGGATTAAACAAATATGTTTGTTTGATAAAATGCATAAACGGGTTAAAAGTCGGTAAAACGGCAAGGAGTCGAAGGCTTAGAAGTCTCAAAATCTATTATGTAGGATGTTGGATTTTAACTCCATATGATGGAGGATCAAATTACAATCACGTAGGAAGAAACGGTAGGTCAAACGGACAAGCGTATTGAAAGATACGAAAGTTTTCGTGTCAAAAACGGCAAAATGGAAGGGCCTGTTACAGGGGCCACCGTAACTTACGGTGGGCACCGTAAGTTACGGTGGGGGGCTGAATTCTTTACGGCAGTTACCTCCTGCCTTACGGTGGGGGTATGCTATACAAGGGCCACCGTAACTTACGGTGCCCACCGTAAGTTACGGTGGAGGCCAGATTCAAATTCTTGTTTCTAAGATCAAGAGATCAATGTTGGAATTTCCCGATTTCTTTGTTTAATTTGATTATTCGACCCAATTTCCTTGTAGTACCAGTTATTTAATTATCAAAACTGGCTTTTAAGTTGGTTTTGATCATAGGTGAATGTCGAGAGTCCCGGGTGAAGATCAAGCGTCGAGCAAGAACCGAACACACGTTAAACGAAGCTTCCGCAATGTTGTTTTGTCGTTATTCTAAAACGGTGAATTAAATCATATTATGTTGTATCACTTTAAATTGTAAAAGTTTTTAATAAACCAGTATTTTAGCATGAATGTATAAATATAAATACTCAGTAATTGTGATTCTTTATGGAAATCGCATAAATAAATTTATGGTTGTTACACTTTAAACTTTATATTGTGTGATTTGACCAGGAAATGATTGGAGGTTATTGCTACTTTTAATAAGCTGTCATAGTTGTCAAATTCAATTTCAACAAATCTTTTCATTTTCCTTCAATTTCTAGAACATTCTCCGTAACATGAAGACGTGTCGGATTCTTCTGCTAGTGGTATTTTAATGAAGTATTAAAGATTGAATGTGCAAACCGCAACCGTTTTTACTACGGAAACGGTGGCTATGCGAAATACAAACCGCAATCTTTTGTGACTATGGGAAACACAAGTTTTCTTTTTAAGCTTGATGGATGTCCGTTATCTCAGTTGAGGCGTGCATTGTTTAAATCTGAATATAACTAGATGTTACGTGTAACTTCATTAAACCAAGAATAAAGCCTATTTCAAAACACATGTAGACGAAAATAATAAAACAAGCAGGCATTGATTTTGCCAAGATTGAAGGAAAGAATCTGGTCATAAACGTTGTGGATTCTCAGCGTTATTCGAATGTAAGTGGATCGAGTGATACGCTTATCTATTCTGGTCAAGGTGGGCATGGTTTGTTCGGGAGTAAATCACCACCCAAAGATCAACAACTTGTGAGTGGGAATATGGCTATGAAGAATAGTATGGATAAGAAATCACCGGTTCGGGTGATAAGGAAAGTTGCCTCGTTCTAATATATTAAAAGAAGGATCGTTCTAATAGATTAAAAAAAGGGGTTTACGGTGTTTTGGTAGGTTGAAAGAGGTGAATGGTCTTGAAAGATTTGTTGAAATCGAAGAAAAGAGTAACTAGCAGAAGACGTGTCGGGTTTGTATTTCTCATAGCCACTATTTCCGTATACAAAACGGATGCGGTTTGCATATTCAATCTTCATTGCTTCATTAAAATTACAACACACGATAAAATGCTTGGAAAATTGCATCAACTCTCCTATATCAACATACTCTTCTCCAGACGCTTAGTTGTTATGAATGACAACTTGAGGGGTCTAGTTAACTTTCAGATTCAGGAAGCAGATGATTTGTCAAAAAACATGGTCAACATAGTAAAATGTGAGCTTTAATGATTTGTTTCTTATTGGCCATTGATGAAACCCAAGCTGTTATTTTTGTTGTTCAGTACTTCCGAGACGATTGAAGTGAGTCATATGAAGCAAGTGTCTGTCTATTCAATTGAGAGGAATAATTGCATTGTTTAAATCAGAATCAGGGTTCTCAAAACAATGATCGTTCTAATAGATTAAAGAGAATAAACCATTTTTTACCAATTTGTACCCATAGTATACGGGCCGTATAATGTTATACGGCCAGTATACAATCATCGTATACATTGTACACGATCAGGTAAATTTTTTTCACATGTTGTATACGACCGTATAATAGTATACGGCCCGTATTAACAGGGTAAAAAATGATCTGGTAATTTTTTTTCACATGGTGTATACGGGCCGTATAATAGTATACGACCCGTATTCATAGGGTAAAAAATGGTTTATTCTCTTTAATCTATTAGAACGATCCAAAAAACGAAGAACAAAGTCAAATGTGATCAAACTTGGACATCAGACGTAAATCTTGAAGCAAATATGTGGTTCCCAATTGGTTACAGAAACCACTAACAGACATGTCGTGCATTGTTTAAATCAGAATCAGGTTCTCAAAACAAGGATCGCTCTAATAGATTAAAGAGAATAAACCCTCGTTTCTTCATCTTCATCTTCAAGAACAATGATGAACAGATGATGTTTTTTTTCGCAGAACCGTTGGTATACGTCGACCACAACGAGAACAGTGCAGCGACAGTTGAGTCTCCTCCTTCGTTCCCGATGCAACAACGAGAACAACGCCTGATTCAGATCTCTATTCGGTCATCTTTCCAAACTACAACACACGATAAGTTTACACTTTATAGTGTGTGATTTCACCGGTTGTATTCAGTTATTTCTGTTGATCCACAAATTCCAACAAATCTTTATGAAGTTATTCGGAATGTGTATGTGCTTGTGCTGTAGTTAAACAGACTCTTTCACTCAAAGTTAATATTCACTGTGGTGGATGCAAGCATAAAGTTAGAAAAATACTCAAGAAGATTGAAGGGTACCAGTACCTAGAGAGAGAGAGAAAGTGAATTTGCATACACAACTGAAGGTTTAGTGCACGAAAAGTTTCTTTCGAACGATATGTATCAGGAAGCTCAACTTGAATGGACGATATACATCAGGAAGCTCAACTTGAACGTACGATATGTATCTTCTATCATGCGATGGACCCAATTCTTGCTTTCCTTCCTTCTGGCACGCCTCATACAGTTCGATTTGATTTGAATAAGATACCTTCGAGATACTTCGTGTTAGTTTGATTTGAATTTATCAAGTGACAAATTGATGTATCTGGTGGGGGTGATATAGTAATTTTCAATAATGTAGGAATGATTGTAGTAGTAGGACATTGGAACCACATATAATGAACGGTTCAAGTAAGTGTCTAAAAATCTGAAAATTCAGGTTCACCTTGTTAGTTTCACTCAATATAAAATATAATTACAGAATCTTATTGAACGTAAACAAACCATCCATGTATCTTGCAAGTTAAATCCACAATCAACGTATTTTTTACCCAGAGAGAGAAAAGGAGGGGGAGAGAGTCTGATACAATCATTTTTTACCCATAGTATATGATCCGTATAATAGTATACGGCCCGTATACACTAATCGTATACATTGTATACGATCCGATAATTTTTTTAACTTTGTGTATATGGGCCGTATAATTGTATACGACCCGTATTCTTATGGTAAAAAATGGTAAAAATTGGTTTATTCTCTTTAATCTATTAGAATGATCCAAAAAAACGAAAGGGATTTCGAGCAGTTGGTATTAAACCAATCATTTGTTGATGTATATAACAGAGTAACCCTCACTCTCGGTCATTTCTATAGAGAGAGTTGGGTTTTCAACAAATCTTTGTGAAGTTATTCGGAATGTGTATTTGCTTACTCTGGAATTGGAGAACCGTTGTTTATCTTAATCAGGTTCTCAAACAAACACTACTAAAGACGATCTGGAATTGAACAACCGCAACCGTTTTAGTGCTTCTCAATCAGATATTATTTATTGAATCATAACTGAAACAGTCAGAAAATAACTAAACCGAACCAACATAGTTGAAGGTGCAAGAGAATGGTGAGTTATTTCAGTTATTTCTGTTGATCCACAAATTCCAACAAATTGTATCCAATGCAAGGATCTTCGAATGCGGTGTGTACGTTAATTTTCAATAATGTTGGAAGGATTGTAGTTATAGAACCCGACAAACCAACAAAATCCGAATACTTCAAACATTCTAAGCCTTAACTGTGTATGTGCTTGTGCTGTAGAAACCGGTGATGAATTTGTGTATCTGAATCAGGTTCTCAAACAAACACTACTAAAGAATGGACTCAACAGTGAAATTAGCGAATCTGGAAGTGATAATGGTTTATTCTCTTTAATCTATTAGAACGATCCAAAAAACGAAAAGGATTTCGAGCAGTTGGTTACTGATCTAGAATTGGAGAACCGTTGTGTATCTGAATCAGGTTCTCAAACAAACACTACTAAAGAAGAGTTGGTATTGAACCAAGAATACTTCAAACATTCTAAACCCTACCTGGAAACAAACCAACAAAATGCTGATAGTGAAAAACATCATCAACCATTTTTTCTTTTCCTTCAATTTCGAGAACATTCTCCCTGTGTATGTGCTTGTGTTGTAGAAACCGGTGATGAATTTGTGTACATAACTGAACGTTCATTACTGATCTGGAATTAGAGAACCGTTGTGTATTTGCTTACTCTGGAATTGGAGAACCGTTGTTTATCTGAATCAGGTTCTCAAACAAATACTACTAAAGATGAGTTGGTATTAAACCAACATTTCCTTCAAACATTCTAAACCCTACTTGGAAACCGGTGTATGTGCTTGTGCTGTAGAAATCAGTGGTGAATTTGCGTACACAACTGAAGGTTCAGTGCACGAAAAGTTTCTTACGAAATGTACGTGACAAAACAAGGATGTTGGGAATTAAACGCATGTACGTGAGAAAACAAGGATCGTTCTAATATATTAAAGAGAATAAACCAAGTACAAAATCATCTGCTTTCTGAATCTGAATGTTAACTTTGACTTATAAACCCTTGAATCCCAACGCTTCTCTAAAAAAAAATGTTTCTTTCCTTTTCATGAGGTAAAACCGGTTTCAACATCAGGGGTTGTTTTTCACTATGTGTGAAGCCCAGCAAACAGTCTTGCAATTACGTCTTTTCAATCAAAACCGCATTGTTAATTTTAATGATGATTCGAAACATTCCGAATAACTAGCAAAAGAACCCGACACGTCTTCTATGATGATTCGAAACATTCACGAACAACAATGGACTCAGACTCATTGTTGCGAATTTGGTTTCTTCGGTACAAGCTGATGAAACCGAAGCTGTTATTTCGGTTGTTCAGTACTTTCGAGACGATTCAAATGAGTCATATGAAGCAAGTGTCCTATGAAGCAAGTGGTTGTAATGACGAGACCCTTGATTTCAACGCTTCTCCTACAACTCTCATCAAATGCCTTACCCTTCCTTTTATTCTGTAAATATTAAATAAAAAATAACACCATGCCCGTAATCTCGCGTTGATAGCTTCCGTTTTATTACAGTCATACGACACGTTTTTTTGTTCTTCAATCTTTGTTACTTGTTAATGTTTTATTTTTTTCTACTTTTAGAAAGGTTTGAGCACCTCACGACTGTAAAATGTCTCGTGTGATTGACACCTTAAATCTCTTAAATACTTTGAGAAAAATCTAATTTTCAAAGAATACGGGCCGTATAACAGTATACGGCCCGTATACAAGTTCGTATACATTGTATACGACCAGACAAATTATTTACACATGGTGTATACGGGTCGTATACTGTTATACGACCCGTATGAAATTAAAAAAATTGACAAAGTCTGCTGACACAGACTTTGTTAGTTTTTTAAATTTTATACCGTATAACATTATACGACCCGTACACACTATATGTAAATAAGTTTTTACCATGTGTTAATATTAGTACAAAAAGAAAACATATTCACAAAGGGAAGAAGAAAAGGTTTTTAAAGAAGCAAAAATAATAACCTCATAATAATTTCTAAAAATAAAAATAACAGGTGTAGCTTTACAACTGAAAAATATTGAACACACGGTTATTCCAAGCGCGTGGCGAATGTGAATAATCAAGTTCAAAATCATCTGTTTCTCACGCGCTGCTCGCATTTTCCTTTTTTCCGTTACAAGCCACAACAACAAAGACGACGTCGTAACACAAATCGTATTCAAAACCATTGCAAAAAGTTCGTTATCGTTACGATTCTACACGAATTCAACCACATTTGTTGAATGATTTCGATGATTTCCGAAACCAGAGCGAGAAATCATCTCGTTCGTAAGGTTTTCACACGAATTTTTGGTTGATTCAACCGTTTTTGATCGGAAAATCGCGATGTCGGAACGGAAAACGACGTCTAGGTCAAGAAGTAGCGGCGGAGGTGTCTCCGGTGGCTCGCATGCGGTTCTGGATAGTGTTTCGTCATCAGGTTCCATTCAACTCGGTCGTGTTCAGCCGCAGGCGCCGTGTCATCGCACGGTTTTCTGTAACGATTATGAATCGAACTATCTAGCCAAATATCTGGTGTGTTTGTGTTATATACTGAACGTATATCTATGTGTTTAATTGTGCAATTGATATGAGATAACTGAATTGTATAGTTTATGTTATAATGTTGTTGGAGAATTGGTGCTTGAATTATGAATATGATTTATCTATGAACTGATATTATAACTGTTTACATTGCTTGTTTATGAGTCCTGTTGTGACTGAACATACATCTGTCTGTTTAATTGTGCAATTGATATGATGTATGAGAATTGAATTGTATAGTTTATGTTATAATGTTGTTGGAGAATTGACGAACATGATTTATCTATGAACTGATATTATAACTGTTTACATTGCTTGTTTATAAGTCCTGTTGTGACGTTATTTCTAGTAGATATCGATCTATGTGCTTAATTGTGCAATTGATATGTTATAACTGAAATCTGTAGCTGATGTTATAATGTTGTTGTAGATTTGTCGCTTGAATTGAAGTATGATCGTGATTCATCTATAAACTGATGTTATAACTGTTTACATTGCTTGTTTATGACTCCTTGGGATTTTTATGTTATAATGTTGCTGTAGAATTGGCGCTTGAATTATGAACATGACTCATAAAACTGATGTTATGACTGTTTACACTGCTTGTTTATGAGTCCTTGGGAATTTGTTACTAGTTAATGATTGTGACATTGTTTATAGTGGATATCTATGTGTTCAATTGTGCAATTGATATGATATAACTGAATTGTATTGTTTATGTTATAATGTTGTTGTAGAACTGGCGCTTGAATTATGAACGCGATTCGTCTATAATACGTGACCTTCATATCATTCTGTCATGTATTCACTTGATAAGCTTATCATATTCGATATTGCTTGTTTATGAGTCCTTGGGAATTTGTTACTAATTAATGACCATGACATTATGACTAGTAGATATTTATGTGTCCAGTTGTGCAATTGATATGATATAACTGAATTCAATAGTTTATGTTATAATGTTATAGAATTGGCGCTGGAATTATGAACACGATTCATTTATATTACGTGACCTTCCTACCGTTCTTTCAAGTATTCACTGCTAATTAATGATTGCCACTTTATCTATGTGCTCAATTGTGCAATTGATATGATATAACTGAAATTTACAGCGTATGTTACCTACAATGTTGTTACGTGATTGGCGCTTGAATTGTGAACATGATTCATCTATAATAAGTGACCTTCCTATCATTCTGTCATGTATCCACTTGATAAGCTTATGATCTTCGATAAACTGATTGTAACTGTTTACATTGCTTGTTTATGAGTCCTTGGGAATTTGTTACTAATGACTGTGACATTATTTCTAGTTGATATCTATGTGTTCGATTGTGCAATTGATATGATATAACTGAATCTTACAGGTTATGCCATAATGCTGTTATAGAATTCACGCTTGAATTATGAAAATGACTTATCTATAATACGCATATAATGTATATATGTGTGGGCGCTCGGGGGGCAAAAGTGAAAGTGCACTAATTTTAACGTTATTTTACTAATTTCGTGAAAACAACGTTAAAAGAGGGGGATGGTTAATCATGCATCATGCATCACTAATCGGCAGTTGTCTCAATTGCTGAGTGTTATGTGCCTTATGTCCAAGGCTTGATGCAAAACTACTATTGAGCCGGGGGTCTCACCGGAAGCAGCCTCTATTCCTACGGGGTAGAGGTAAGGCTGTCTACATCTTACCCTCCTCAGACCCTACCTTAGCTTTGCTATTGGTGGGATTTACTCAGTATGATGATGATGACTTATCTATAATACGTTACCTTCCTAACATCGTTTTAAGTATTCACTTGATAAGCTTATGATCTTCCTTAAACTGATATTATAAGTGTTTACATTGTTTGTTTATTGTCCTTGGGAATATGTTACTAATGAGTGTGATATTATTTCTAGTAGATATATGATGTATTGTTACGCTATTTAGCATTTGGGTGGTGTTCCCGAGGAGCATGATTTTTAAACAGTTGTTAAATACAAATTCTATTGGGATGCTAATACATAGAACAACAGGTGTGTGGTCTAGGGTTGTGTATGATTGATAACTTCTTAGGTAGATTTTTTTTTAGAGAAAAGTAACCCTGTATGAGTTATGTTGGCTTGCTTGACAGTCATGGTTTAGAGTATAAACGTATATTCTCTTTACACAGAAAACATGAGTTCCATAGAACCACAAATTGTTCCATTTTCATGCAAATTCGTCTTTCTGTAATGCAACTGATATTTCTGTAAGCTGTACAGTAATGGTAGTTTTAATGGTGTGAACAGGGAAATTCAGTATCAACAACGAAGTACAACCTTTTTACTTTTTTGCCGAAGGGGCTTTATGAACAGGTAAATCACACAATAATAACTTTTTTGGTACTCTTTTAAATTTTCTTTATAATTCAACTTTCAGCTATCAAAATGATACAAAATTTGTATATGTTCTTGTGTAAGTAACTATTCTTGTTGAGTTTAAACTTCAAAAGTTAAAGTTCACCCTTAATGTGGGACTCATTGAGTAACACTCAGTTTGACATCTGAAGATGGTATTATTACTTAAGTTCAAAATTGTCTTTTGTCAAACCTTAACTTACTATTCTAAATTTGATAAAACAACACACATGGAAAAACAAATCGCTCGTCTATTTATCTCAACCTTGTATCTTTGTGTTGACATTTTTCTTGTTAATGACTTGACAGTTCAGACGGGTGGCTAACCTGTACTTTCTCACCATCTCATGCTTATCATTTACACCTGTCAGGTTTGATTTCTCAAGATTAAGAAACCCTTTTGTATTATTAACATATAACATATCTGAAGATTAACCGAGGAATAAAAACTTCCTCATGCTGCAATCATTTGATGCATTTTGTAATATATGATTTCTCTAATCTGGATTACGACTGTGACATCTTTATATACATACATAATGCATATATATAGATGTCAAAGATATCAGCTGAATGGATCTTCTGAGAAAATCCCCCAGATTTTAATCATTTATACACCAATATTAAGCGGTTGTATACAACAGTATTATGAGGATATAAACTTAAAAGCTTTCATAGTTTAGCTCTACCCTTGTATAAATATCTACTAAATCAATCAACAGAAGACACATCATTCTTAAGTTTGGAATGTATGTATGCATTTGTGTATGTGTTCATGTATGCATGTAAAATGATGTTATTATTGACTCTTAACATAGCTCTTTTCATGTGCAGTCCTGTTAGTCCAATCACAAATGTAGTCCCATTAAGTATTGTGCTTTTCGTCTCTCTTGTCAAGGAGGCGTTCGAAGATTGGGTGAGCATTATCTTATCCTTTTAGTTTTGCTGCTATAGAATGTGTATTCTACTTCAGGAATTATAAATATGTAACATTAACAGAAACGCCTTCAAAATGATATGACGATAAATAATTCTCCTGTTGACTTGCTGCGAAACCAAAGGTGGGAATCTGTACCCTGGAAGTCAGTTCAGGTTGGGGATATTATTAGAGTAAGTACCATGCATATCTTATTTCTTTTTCATTTTTATGGTTATTAAATCATTAAGAGTGACTCTATGCCTCTATGGTTGATAAGTGGGTTGGAACCATATTTTCGGTTTGAATCACTCATGGTTCAACATCCTCTGAGTTTATGTTCGTCTTTGAATACATAATAGAAAAATTCATTTACAAACATGAATTAAAGCTTACTTCATTTACAAATCATTAGTTGATTCACTTACTAGATTATCATTCAGTTCACTGAAGACAAAGCAAATCATGATGTTCATCTGGTTGTAGGTGAAGCAAGACGCGTTCTTTCCAGCAGATCTAGTATTCCTTGCCACTACAAATCCTGATGGTGTATGCTATACTGAGGTTTGTTTTTAGTTCCAGGCTTCTACATAAAAGTTATATTTTTGTCCTAATGCACCTCGTAAAAGTTAAACTAAATTGGTAATTGGTATGTTATTCGATATTTATAATATTGTTAGACTATGGGGTATGGGGCGTGGGTTGGGTACAAAAGCCCAAGTCACCACCCCGGGTGGGTTTGGGTTTCGGCGTGGCCCCTTGGGCGGGGGTTTCAGCCCGGGCGTTGGGCGGGGCTACCCACATGACATGGCGGAACCTCATTGGCCATGAGCACTAGCCCTTTGAAATTGGCTTTTTTTCCACGCCACCCTAGCCACGCCCCACCATACCCCTTTGAAATTGGCTTTTGGTCTTGGGTGCCCCATACTCCACGTGTCGCACCATGCCCCCAACCCACGACCCACCATACCCCACGGTCTTACATTTATTTTTGTTCTGCTTTATGGTTTACAGACTGCAAACCTGGATGGTGAAACAAATCTTAAAATCAGGAAAGCTTTGGAGAAGACATGGGACTATATAACCCCCGAGAGAGCCTCAGAATTTAAAGGTTAAATAGTAAAGAGTAAAATGCCATTTTAGTCCTTGAGGTTTGGCTAGTTTTGTGATTTTCGTCCAAAGGTTTGTTTTTTCACATGTGGATCCAAAAGGTTTGAAATCTTTGCCATTTTCATTCATCTCGTTAATTCCATCCTATTTTCTTCGTTAAGTCAGGGGTATTTTCGTACATAAAGTGAAAAAGACTGAATTGCCCTTTAAGTTGATAATAAAAGACGGAAATTCCCCTAACTTAACGGAGAAAATGGATGGAGTTAACGAGCTGGATGAAAATGGCAAGATTTCAAACTTTTTGGATCCAGTTGTGGAAAAACAAACCTTTGGACGAAAGTCGCAAAACTGGCGAGACCTTAGGGACGAAAATGGCATTTTACTCAATAGTAAAGCATGATGAATTATCATCTACAATACAATAAAAAAGTTGTTTACATCTTACATTTTTTCATACTTGCAGTTTTGATTGAGTTGATTTTTTTTCTGTTCACCATTTGCAGGAGAAATACAGTGTGAACAACCAAATAATTCACTTTATACCTTCACTGGGAATTTGATAACTCAAAACCAAACTTTACCCCTTGGTCCAAATCAAATTCTGTTGCGAGTAAGATATGATACTTCCATTTTTTTCTTTTTTTACTTAACAGTTGATTTTTGGCTTTTAATTTTATAATTTTAAAAGATAAAAGTCTTCTAGAAAGTAACTAATCACTCATATTTATATACATGTTTTCCAGGGATGCAATCTCCGTAATACAGAGTATATCGTTGGGGCTGTAGTATTTACCGGACATGAGACTAAGGTATTTGAATGGTTATGCTACAAAAAAATGAATTCTTTTTACAATTATATGTCTTGGAATACAGGTAATGATGAATGCCATGAATGTCCCTTCAAAAAGGAGCACACTTGAGAAGAAACTTGACAAAGTAATAGCTACTCTTTTTGGTGTTCTTCTTACCTTGTGTCTCATTGGGGCTATAGGCAGGTACAATACTATCATGCCCATAATTACTTATATAGTTATATCCTTTTGGCATAGGTGTTATAAAATTTTATTTTCAATTTTTGCAGTGCCTTATTTGTGAATGAGAGGTATTACTACTTACAGCTTGGGAATAATGTGGAATCTGAACAGTTTAATCCCGGAAACAGACCTTTGGTATCTTTTCGCTTGTTGACATGGCAAATTCCTCTTTTTTTCTTATTGCCATTAATTTAAGTTACTTAGTGTCTTACTGATTCTGTTAGTTTGCTTTCAGGTCTTTGTTCTAAGCATCTTCACCCTGATTACTCTGTATTCACCAATTATTCCAATTTCTCTTTATGTTTCTATTGAGGTTGGTTCATGCATTTAATAAGCTAGTTTTCTTAGTAAAATGCCATTTTCGTCCCTGAGGCTTGGCCAGTTTTGCGACTTTCGTCCAAAGTTTTGATTTTCAGCATCTGGATCCAAAAGGTTTGAAACTTCATCTTTTTCATCCGGCTCGTTGACTCCATCCATTTTTCAACGTTAAGTTGGGAGTATTTTCGTCTTTTTTGTTAACTTAAAGGGCAATTCGGTCTTTTTCACTTTATGTACACACATTTGGCATAATGTTCAACTATTAGATATACCCTTGCTAAATAAAAAAGACGAAAATACCCCTGACTTAACGGAGAAAAATGGATGGAGTTAACGAGCCGGATGGAAATGGCAAGATTTCAAACCTTTTGGATCCAAATGCGGAACAACAAACCTTTGGACGAAAGTTGTAAAACTGACCAAATCTCAGGGACGAAAATTGTATTTTACTCCTTGTTTTTAATTGAACTAATTCTTGTTATGGTTTTCGTCTTTCAGATGATCAAGTTTATACAGTCAACTAAATTTATTAACAATGACTTGCGTATGTACCATTCTGAAACTAACACCCCTGCATTGGCACGAACATCGAATCTAAATGAAGAACTTGGGCAGGTCATCTATACATTAGTAAATTTAACAAAGTTTATTGCGGGACAGAAACATGATATAGTTTTGTCATATATGTTGTAGGTGGAGTACATATTTTCTGATAAAACGGGCACTTTAACTAGAAACTTAATGGAGTTTTTTAAATGTTCTATTGGTGGAGAGACATATGGGACTGGTGTTACTGAAATAGAAGTGGGAGTAGCAAACATCGAGGAGGTACATTAACTTTCTTACCTTGCATTTTTTTGAAAGAAGTGATGAACAAAAAGTATGGTCTTGTTTTGGTAAAAACTTCGCAGGTACAGAAACCGTCAACCAAAGCATATGATAAGGGGTTCAATTTTGATGATGCTAGGCTTATGTCTGGTGCTTGGAGGAATGAACCTAATCCTGATATGTGCAAGGTAATTTAATTTCATAACGAAGTTTAGTTTATACCTTGTTTTTGTAGAGATTAAAAGGCCATTGCCTTCCCTGTGGTTTGGCCAGTTTTGCGACTTTTGTCCAAAGGTTTGTTTTTTCGCATCTGGATGCAAAAGGTTTGAAATCTTGCCATTTTCATCCGGCTCGTTAACTCCATCCATTTTTCTCCGTTTATTCAGGGGTATTTTCGTACATAAAGTGAAAAAAACCGAATTGCCCTTTAATTGAATGCTTGTACATAAAGTGAAAAGGAGTGAATTGCCCTTACAGTTAACAAAAAAGAAGGAAATAATCCTGACTCAATGGAGAAAAATGAATGGAGTTAACGAGCCGGATGAAAATGGCAAGATTTCAAACCTTTTGGATCTAGATGTGAAAAAACAAACATTTGGATGAAAGTCGCAAAACTGGCCAAACCTTAGGGACGAAAATGGCATATTACTCATTTTAAAATTTCCATTTATTAAGATCACATTTCTTGCTTGTTTTAGGAATTTTTCAGATGCCTTGCTATATGCCATACTGTACTCCCTGAAGGTGATGAGACGCCAGATAAGATTAGATATCAAGCTGCATCGCCTGATGAGGCTGCTTTAGTTGTTGCTGCAAAGAACTTTGGATTCTTTTTCTATAGGTATTTATTGAAATAAATGTATAAACTATTGTTCAATGTTCATTAACGTATTATCTGCTGAAATAATGTATAAGTTCAACAATTTCAGGCGTACACCTACGATGGTATATGTTCGTGAATCACATGCTGAGAAAATGGGGAAAGTTCAAGATGTTACATATGAAATCCTTAATGTCCTTGAGTTTAACAGGTATAAGTAATGTTTGGGTCAATTTTTATACTTTTGATTGTATATACTGTGTCAATAATTGTATTTTTCTCTTTTATAGTACTAGAAAACGGCAGTCTGTTGTATGTCGCTACAAAGATGGAAGGCTTGTATTGTACTGCAAAGTAAGATGTAAACTGACCATAACTATTTCTGCAATCTGAACTGTAAACTGACACTAATGCAGATTATCCGTTGATTACAGGGGGCCGATTCTGTAGTTTATGAAAGATTGGGTAGTGGGAATGATGAAATAAAGAAAATTACTAGAGTGCATATGGAACAATACGGAGAAGCAGGATTGCGAACTCTTTGTTTGGCTTATAAAGATTTAAGCCCCGACATGTATGAAAGTTGGAATGAGAAATTTATGCAGGCAAAATCTTGTTTACGAGACCGTGAGAAGAAGTTAGATGAGGTAATTAGTATTAATATATAACTAGTGGGTTACCACCCGCGCTCCACAGCGGTTTGAAACGTAATAAGCAAATCGTGAGAGTTAAATTTGTTTGATGTTTTAGTTAACGCGCTAAGCATGTCATTATTAAAGTTGAGGGGCTAGATTTGTTTATTATTAAAGTTGAGGGGCTAAAGTTGTTTTAGTTAAGGGGCTAAACATGGCATTACCAAAGTTGAGGGGCAAAACATGTCATTATTAAAGTTGAGGGGCTAAACTTGTTTATTTTTAAAGTTGAGGGGCTAAAGTTGTTTATAATTAAATTTGAGGGGCTAAAGTTGTTTTAGTTAAGAAGCTAAACATGATTACCAAAGTTGAGGGGCTAAACATGTCATTATTAAAGTTGAGGGGCTAAAGTTGTTTATTATTAAAGTTGAGGGGCCAAAGTTGTCTAATGTGAAAAATAGCATATTTATAGTATATATAATATTATAATTGGATATGCTTATAAGTTATAATTTGGTTTAGATAAGGTAGGTTTTTATCCGTTTACTTATGAATGGGTCAATACGGGTTGTGTTTTTTTTTCAAATGGGTCAAATGTAAAAAAAACGGGCTCAAGTGGGTCGTTATGGTTGAAACTTGAAAGTTGCCCAAAAGTCTGCTTTGTGATATGTTTTATCTGAAATCAGATCATTACTGTAGTAGTATCGTTTTCATAATCATTAACACAATCATTATTTATAGAACACTGAAAACATGTGAAACCGAAAACAGGTGGCAGAACTGATGGAGACAGATCTAAATTTGATTGGATGTACTGCTATAGAAGATAAGCTTCAAGATGGGGTACCGGCCTGCATTGAAACTCTTTTTAAAGCTGGATTAAAGATATGGGTACTTACAGGGGACAAACTGGAAACAGCAATAAATATAGCTTATGGTATGTCATTATCTATATATCTTATGGTTTTATATACATCATGCCATTGCAAAAATCTTATTAGTGTACGCATTTTCGTATTGTCCTAGCTTGCAAGTTGATTAATAATGACATGAAACAGTTTATTATAAGTTCAGAAACTGATGAGATCAGGGAAGTTGAAAACCGAGTAAGCAATCTTTCTTAGCTATCATTCACTTCAAGGGTGTTTGATATTGCTTTTTTTAATGTGATTATCTGATTATTTCATTTTTCAAAACCGCAGATAATCACTTTATTGTGTGTTGGGTATATTGAATTTGATTCTGATTGTAACCAGTTTAGGAGTGGTTGCAAAAAAAAAAAAGACGAAATTGTATTTTACGTCCTTTAAGTTTTAATGAAGTTGCAGGCGTTGTCCTTTAACTACGGAAATTACCACGGTTGAGGTGTGCGCATATAATGTATATATGTGTGGGCCCTCAGGGGGCAAAACTGAAAGTGCACTAATTTTAACGTTATTTTACTGATTTCGTGAAAATAATGTTAAAAAGCGAGGGACGGTTAATCATGCATCATGTGGTGGCGTTGATAGCCGAAAGACAAGGGGGTACGTGCACTAAATTGGCTTTTGTCCCGATTGCTTGAGTGTTATGTGCCTTATGTCCAAGGCTTGATGCAAAACTACTATCGAGCTGAGGGTCTCACTAGAAGCAGCCTCTCTATTCCTACGGGGTAGAGGTAAGGCTGTCTACATCTTACCCTCCTCAGACCCTACCTTAGCTTTGCTATTGGTGGGATTTACTGAGTATGATGATGATGATGATGTCCTTTTACCCTAACCTAGTTAGTTTTTAAGTTAAATATAACCATGGGCCACTCATGTGAGGGCGGCAAAATGGTCATTTAACTTCCAATAAAAAAATAGTAACATAAAGGACGTCCATAAGATTGTTCAAAGGAAAAAAAGGTAAAAAGACCAAAATGCTCTCATGTGAGAGGCACATGGTCAGACTTAACCCAAAAGTTTAATCGGGTTAGGACTAAAGGACATCTCCTGATAAAAAAAAATAGTAACATAAAGGACATCCAGTGTAATTTTCGTAGTTAAAGGACAGTGCCTGCAACTTCGTTAAAGCTTAAAGGACGTAGAATGCAATTTAGTAAAAAAATTGATTTGCCTTATCTTATTATTTTTCATGTTACATGTGATGGTAAAGGATCAAATAAAAATAATATTAACGTACGAAACGTACGCATTGAGGGAAAAAACAAAAAGTGGCGGTGTCATTTTGGTAATTATCAGCAACTTCTAAATTACTGGGAAAAAGCAAAAAGTGTCTTGTAGAGTAATTTTGAGCATCTGTAGAGTAATTTTGAGCATCTGTAGAGTAATTTTGGGAAATGTAGGGTAATTATCAAATTACTCTAGTAGAGTAATTTTGACTTCTGTAGAGTAATTTTGGAAAATGTCTTGTAGAGTAATTTTGTTAGCATTTAGTCATGGGGTTTAGCTTTATGGTTTAGTTTTTAGCTTTTAGTTGGGGGGGGTGGTTAGTGTAATTTTGATAATTACCCTACACGACCAAAATTACTCTACATGAACATTTACAATGGTTTAGGTTTTTTTTTAGGTTTTTGGGGGGTGGGGTGGGGGGGGGGGGGGGGTTAGTGTAATTTTGATAATTACCCTACACGACCAAAATTACTCTACATGAACATTTACAAAATTACTCTACAGAAGCTCAAAATTACTCTACTAGAGTAATTTTGAAGTTGCTGATAATTACCAAAATGACACCGCCACTTTTTTGACTTTTCTTTCAATTCGTACGTTTCGTACGTTTATTTTATTTTTACGTGAACTTAACTCTACATGTGATTCCTTAATTAACTAGAATTTTCCAAACACCCAAAATAATCGATTATAGCCCGCTTTGTTATAGTTTATATCTGATTACTCCATGTCACACAATCACTAGTTAAATGCAATGCCAAACACCCCTTATAATTTCAAAGGTTTATTATTTCCTTGACCATCGAACTCAAGTCAAACTTTTCATCTAGGGTGACCAAGTGGAGATAGCTCAATTTTTAAAAGAGAAAGTTAAAACTGAGTTACAAAAGTACCAAAAAGAAGCACAAACTATCCTTAGTGGCTCATCGGGCCAAAAGTTGGCCTTTCTTATAGACGGGAAATGCTTGATGTATGCATTAGACCCAAGTTTGAGGTCAATGTTGCTTAGCTTTTGCTTGAATTGTAGCGCGGTTGTTTGCTGTCGTGTTTCTCCTTTACAAAAGGCACAGGTAATAATACTCTAGTGGCTTTATTATAACTAATAATTAGGATTAATGCATTGCATACATATTCCACCAAAATTTTCAAAAGTTGATTTTTTGAAATAAGTACATGGATGGTCCCTGTGGTTTACCAAAATTTTGGATTTGGTCCCTAGCTTTCCAAAAGTACACGGATGGTCCCCGTGGTTTGCACTTTGTAACACATTTAGTCCCCAACCAACAAATCTAAAGTTTTTAGCATCTGCAAGTTAGGGTGTGCAAGTTAGGGCGTAAATGCATTACAAAGTGCAAATTATAGGGACCATCCATGTATTTTTGAAAAAAGTTGGGGACTAAATATGTTACAAAGTGCAAACCACAGGGACCATCTGTGTACTTTTGGAAAGCTAGGGACCAAATCCAAAATTTTAGTAAACCACAGGGACCATCTGTGTACTTTACTCTTGATTTTTTTTAATCACACCTAGTGTTGCCTGATGAAAAAAAATGCACTGGAATCTATCTAAACAACAATCTCTAGATGGATTGTCATATATGAGTAGATTTTATCAGTTTACAACTCTACATATGACACAATCTCTAATATAACGGCATTTTGTCATTTAACAGTTTCTGGACAACTTTTTTGTTGCCAATATTGGTATAAAAGAAACCAAACTGATTCTTGGATGGGGCTTATAAAATCGTTTTATTATTTGTGTAGACTTAATGAAAATGTTTAAATACTTGGGTGGCGTATGTATACATAATTCCAAAAAACTTTAATCTTTATTAGTTTTTATAATTATAATTTTTAGGTGACAAGATTGGTGAGAAAGGGGGCAAACAAGATAACACTAAGTATCGGAGACGGTGCAAATGATGTTGGAATGATTCAAGCAGCAAACATTGGTGTTGGGATAAGTGGTATGGAAGGAATGCAGGCTGTGATGGCAAGTGATTTTGCAATTGCTCAGTTTCGGTTTTTAACGGATTTACTCCTTGTGCATGGAAGATGGTCTTATCTTAGATTATGCAAGGTTTATTAATTATAACCCTTAACTGTTCTGTCATTTATATTTGTTGCTTAAGAAGATTTGTTCATGTAGGTTGTTTCCTACTTCTTTTACAAGAATCTTACATTCACGTTGACTCAGTTCTGGTATACGTTCCAAACCGGTTACTCGGGTCAAAGATTCTATGATGATTGGTGTCAGTCTCTCTACAATGTCATTTTCACTGCCCTCCCGGTTGTCATCGTTGGACTGCTTGACAAGGTAGTTTTAACAAGTGTAAAATGCCAATTTTCGTCACTGAGGTTTGGCTACTTATGCAACTTTCGTCCGAAGGTTTGTTTTTTCCGCATATGGATCCAAAAGGTTTGAAATCTTGCCATTTTTATCCGACTCGTTAACCTCATCCATTTTTCTACGTTAAGTCAGGGGAATTTCGTCTTTTTAGACATTTTTTGTGATGATTAAAGGGTTTGGGTGGAGAGAAAGTCAATAGAGGTGGATCTTTATTTCTTATAGTGTTTTTTATTTTAATAGAAAATGTCTAAAAAGACGGAAATGCCCCTCATTTAATGAAGAAAAATGGATGGAGTTAAGGAGTCGGGTGAAAATGACAAGATTTCAAACCTTTTGGATCCAAATTCGGAAAAACAAACCTTGGATGAAAGTTGCAAAAGTGGCAAACTTTAGGGACGGAAATGGCATTTTACTCTTTTGATAACTTAAATCTTCAAATACAATGATTACAGAAACAACATTATAATATCAATAATCTAAATCTTCAAATACAATAATTTAGAGGTTGTATGCACACAAAATAAGACTTTGGGCGACTTTTTCAACTTGTATGCACACAACCCATCCCAACCCAACCCAACCCAACCCAACCCAACCCAAACCGACCCATTCATAGTCAAAAGGTTGAAATTGCCGCCTCGATTTACTTCCAATCAACACAACATGATCATCAAAATATCAAACTAATGTGAAATTGTTGTATTTTAAATTTGCCACAAATTCAGAGGGTTGACCAAAAATTTCAAACTGTATGTTTTAACTGTCTTTGCAGGATGTAAGTGTAGCGCTTTCAAAGAAATACCCTCAATTATACAAAGAGGGAATACACAATACTTTCTTCAACTGGAAAGTTGTTGGTACTTTGGCATTGTTTTCACTTTATCAATCTATAGTTGTGTACAATTTCGCGGTTGCTTCTAGCACATCAGGCTTAACCTCAACAGGAAAAATGTTGGGCCACTGGGATGTTAGCACAATGGCATTCACATGTCTTGTGATTACAGTCAATCTGCGTCTTCTGATGATGTGTAGCACAGTTACAAGGTGGCACGTTATTAGCATTGGGGGCAGCGTGCTGTTATGGTTCTTGTTCATCTTTATATATGCTATCGTTTTTGTAAATAAGGTACGTCTCTTTTTATCCATTTGGCCCTTTACTTACCCTTAGTCAGTTTCTTAGTAGCTGCTGCCATTTTCGTCACCGAGGTTTGGCCAGTTTTGCGACTTTCGTCTAGAGGTTTGTTTTTCCGCATCTGCATGGTTGTAACAAATCCCGACTAGGCGCCGGATGAAAATGGCAAGATTTCAAACCTTTTGGATCCAGATGCGGAAAAACAAACCTTTGAACGAAAGTCGCAAAACTGACCAAACCTCAGGGACGAAAACGACATTTTACTCTTTACTAAATATATTTATATTCTACTTGCAAAACTTCATGCATTTATTTTTTCACGTCCAACATAAATTCGTTACCTTTTTAAATTTATGGTATAAATTGCTGACAATCATTGCTACGCCTTATTTTTTGTATTTCATGTTTTTGACTTCAGGGAACATTTTTCACCATTTATGTGCTAATGAGCACCATCTACTTCTATCTGATGGTCATTCTTGTTCCCATTTGTGCACTCTTATGCGATTTCATATACCAAGGGTAAGCTTTCCTTTTCTATAACTGAAAATTGGGCGGGCTGGTTGTAACGAGTCAAATGGGTATGTTTTTGATAGGTGTGAGCAAAAAACTGAAAAAACCGAACCGAAACCGAAAAACCGAAAAAAACGAACCGTACAAAAAACCGAAAATAACCGAACCGAAAAATTGAACCAAAATTTACGGTTCGGTTTTGGTTTTGCATTTTATGAAAACCGAAAAATCCGAACCGAATAACCCACAATATCACTTTTATTTTTTTTATAGATTGACTTAGGAATTATTAATTATATTTTTAAATGTTAAGTATTTATAATTATCACTTTAATATTATGTTTATTTATCTTTGAAATGTTTATTCGTTGCCTACAGGAAATAATATATAACACATAAAATTTAATGATTTTAAAAGTATTATATAAGAAAATGTCTTAATAAAACACTTTGGAGAAACATAAAAATATATTAGAAGGTTAGGTTTATGTGAACAATATCAATTAAAAAGGTTAAATATATTAATATAAATGTAAATATCTAAGAATATTATTAAATCTTAGATTATACTTTTTATTTTAAAAACCAAAATAACCGAACTGAACCGGTGCTAAAACCCGAAAAACCGAACCTAACCTAACCGGTGCTAAAACCAAAACAGAATGGTTTTTAAAAACCGAAAACCGAACATTTCGGTTTCGGTTTTCCCAAAAAACCGAACCGAACCATGCACACCCCTAGTTTTGACGACTGTTTGACCAGTATGACCCATTTTACTGTTTGACCTTCATCAATAAGCACTAGTGTTCAATTCTTTTTGTTATGGCTTTAGGTTTCAGAGATGGTTATTCCCGAACGATTATCAGATTGTTCAGGAAGTCCACAGGCATGAATCAGATGCAGTTGGTGTAGGATTGCTTGATATAGGCCACCAGTTGAGCCCAGAAGATGAAATAAGGTACGCGTTTGCTATGCTCCCAAAAGAAAATTCAAAGCACACGGGTTTTGCCTTCGACTCACCAGGATACGAGTCGTTTTTCGCTTCACAACAAGGAGTGGTTGCACCCCAAAAGGCTTGGGATGTTGTTAGAAGAGCTAGCATGAAACCAAAAGACAAAAAACCTCAAAATAGCCAACACTAGTAGCTAGCTCACACTCAAAAACAAAAGAAAAATATACTTGTAGTTTTAAAAAATCAGTTTACATTTTTGATGAGTTTAAGGTTTCTATATTTTGAACCATGATTTTGTTTCGTCGCAGTAGAAACGTAGTGATTTAATATCATTTTGATTCATTCATTCAGTGAGCTTTATGAGCCCCGCTTGCGGTCTGCTCATATAATGTAATATATGTGTGGGCGCTCGGGGGGGCAAAAGCAAAAGTGCACTAATTTTTAACGTTATTTTACTAATTTCGTGAAAATAACGTTAAAAATAGGGGATCGTTAATCAGGCATCATGTGGTGGCGTTGATAGCCGAAAGACAAGGGGGTACATGCACCAATTGGCGTTTGTCTCAATTGCTGAGTGTTATGTGCCTTATGTCCAAGGCTTGATGCAAAACCACAATCGAGCCGGGGGTCTCATTGGAAGCAGCCTCTCTATTCCTACGGGGTAGAGGTAAGGCTGTCTACATCCCACCCTCCTCAGACCCTACCTTAGCTTTGCTATAGGTGGGATATACCGAGTACGATGATGATGATGATGATGATTCAGTGAGCTTTATCTTGAAGTTAATCAGGGTCTTTTACTTTTTTTAGATTGTAGAATCTTTTAAAATTTGTTGTGTGTCCATTTACAGAAATATGACATGTTTTCCAATTACTTTGGACTTGTTCAATTACGTTCATAAATGACCATAAGTATTTTATGACTTTTATGAACATAATATTAGCATTTATAGCTTATACATCAACATTCATTCAATAAGTTGCCAATGTCTACAAAAAGCGTTTAAAATGATCAATGTTTAGACTAAGAGGGTGTTTGGGATTACGTTTTGAAGTGATTATTTGATTATTGTGTTTGTAAAACATAAATAATCTAAAAAAGTGTTTGGATGAAAAAAGTGATTATCTGCCTCCAAAACGCAGTTTTGGAGAAGCATGTACCTACATGCTTTTTCAAGACGCAGTTTTGAAAACGCAAAATCTATTTTGAAAACGCATAATCTATTTTGAAAACGCAACACCAAACACCCCTAAGCGTAGTGGGATGGTGCCCACATCCAACCATTACACACTTTTGAGGGAAAAGTTAGTGAGAGCTCCCTCTCTAAGTAACAATCCCTTTTTACCTTTAGTTCAACAACTACATCCTTTTTTTGATATAGTTTTTGGTCAAAATGTTTGTTTTGTGATTTTCCCATAAATTTAGTAATCATAATAGATCTGTCAATTTATTAGCTATATTATTTATGGGTGTTTATATTCAAACACATTTTTTCATATATATATGTATATAGATTGTCAAAACATACATATTGATTTTCCAAATCATCATAATTAATTTTCTAGTTTACATAACATGGTCTACAAATGGTAAAAAAAAAAATTCTTCTTTTATTTGAAGAATATAAAGCTCCCTCATAGAGGTTCAAATAGAAAGCTCCCTTAGAGAGTACAAGACCCTTCTGACTAATTACAAAAAAATGGGTAAACGGAAGTTTTTTATGATTTGCAATTTTTTATGTATCAAAGAAAACTGTTATGATTTCTAAACTAAAGTGGTATGTGAGTGACTTTTATTATATAACTTAAAATCCATGCCAACACTCTGACCAATAACTCTTATAACTTTTAACTCTGTTACCCAAAACAATCCTTAAGACGTGGCGTATGATGTGGCAATAACGTGGCAGTGACTTGGTTATTTGTAACCCTACGCGGATTTCATGGGGTTGGATGGGTTAGGTAATTGGTCGATGTGTTAGGTTGGAACTGATCATTTTTAGTAGGTTGTCTAAAAGGGCTAGGTTAATGCGCATAACACATTAACTGCGTTGATACAAAAACAGGTCGAAACAGTTTTAGATTGAAATGTCGTTTTTTAGAATGGGTCAAAACTTGCCGGCTGGATTGGGTTGATGCGATGACTTATTGTTTTTGCATTTAGCTTTTTTTAATAGAATAAATAATGCAATAACCAAGATTACAAGAACATGTTGCAACGATAATCCAAGTTTTTGAATGAATATTACAGTTTAGGTGACTGATGCTTTATAAATGGACTCTGGACAAGTTTTTGAATGAATTTTACACTTTAGGTGACTGATGCTTTATAAATAGGTCAATAAATTTGTCATTGGAGTTTTAGCATTTGGTGCTCCGAATTACTGTTATCGATGTGGAAATATGGTTGTGATTCTCGAATTGGTGAAAACATGGAGCAAAACTTTCTCCAATTCTGATGTAGCGTGAGATACGAAAATGAAGATCAAACACGTTGATTCTACGAATACCCGTGTAGTTCTTCCCCAACCCCAAAATTCAACCCAAAGGGCACGGAATTTGAAGTGAAATATGAGTTTTCTCAAAATTAAAATCTGATTGTTCAAATAACTAGAGGGACATATAAATAAGAACAGAAATTCGAAATGGGCCTAAAAAAGATAACGGGCCAAACACAAGCCCAAAAACAAAATGCCCAAAATACCTCAAAAAACATAAAAATGCAAATAACTAATAGAAATAAGCGATTTTTGGCCCGGACGATGACCCAAACCGCCATAGGCGTTTGCAGCAAGATGGAGCTCGTTCTCACGTTCGTTTCGCCTGGTCACACGCCCAAAACGGACCCCCGTAGCCCAAGTTAGAGCCATTTTAGTGAAGCCCCTTTTGTTACGCGATCTTGGGCCTCCAAATACAAGATGACCCGCTTCTCCACACTTGGGCCCGCATCAAATTCGATCCAGCCCCGAAGCAGATCGAGGCAGATGCCACCCACAAGACTCCAGATTATTTTTTATAAATATAATGAAATTAATTGGTGCAATATGAAATTTGTAATTCTCCTCACTTGTAGAACAAGTGATTTAAGGTTGTTATGAGGGTTTTTTTTTTTTTTTTTTGGTGTATATGTTGTTCTTGGAAGGAAAATGCAGGAAGTAATGACATGGTATGATGTGTTCCTTTTTCGTCTATAAAGGCATGATTCTTTTTTCTTTTTTTGGCTTTTTTGAATGGTTTTTGTGGTTTATATGAGAAAGTAAAAGCCTTTTCTTTTCCTGAGTATCTGGCTTTTTAGTTGGCAAATTTAAAAGGTTTCAATCTAATGTCAAAGATACCGGCTTTTTGATTGATCTAATGTCAAGTGTAGGTTTCATTTAATTTAGCAGGCATTAGTGATCTACTTAAATTGGTTAAAGGACGCCATTTTTATTCTATTTTTAACTATTTTAAGTTGGTAATTAGGAGTTAAGTTATATACTATATTCATTACTTTGAATACTACATTCTCTTACGAATTTAAATTACAAAGGGTGTACCTATTGGCACACCAATGTGCCTATATGCACACTAAAAAGTGTTTTTTTTTGTCTTATATGCACACCCTGCAGTGTCAAGCTGTGGCCAAAGCGTGGCGTTTTGGTCCGGTCAACCAGACAAAGACTGACGGGTCTGTTGACCGGACCAAAACGCCGAGCTTTGGACACAGCTTGACACTGCAGGGTGTGCATATAGGACAAAAAAACATTTTTTGGGGTGACTATCTACACACCAAGTGTGTAGATACTTTGAGCCATAAATGAATAAAGCGCTACGAAAGCAAGATTTTATTAGGGTTTGAATTATATTCTTAACCTCTTCATTGAAGATAGAAATGGTAGAAATTCTCTTTTGAATTCAACATGAATGAATGAAATTGGATTTCGAATAATCCACTTAAAATTCTCTTTTGAATTTAACATTCTCTTTTAAAAAATGTGAAGGAGTTAACTAAAGAAATAAGAATCTCTACTTCTATTGTCATGACCACCCAAAGGCATTGCACATGTTTTTAGTGCCCAAAGAAATAGGAATCTCCTATTATTGTCTTGACAACTCTACCATAGAAACATTGCATATATTCTTACTGCCACCTATGGCATGTCAGCAGTGCCGCCACCAACATCGCAGCACCACAACAACCACCAAATGCCCCTGCAACATCAATGTAGTTGCCGCTACCAACATCACAGCACCACAACAACCACCAATGCCCCTACAACATCAATGTAGTTGCCACCACCCACATATTTCTACTTTTTAACAAAATAACAAACCAAACACGATTATTTTGTCAACCAAATATATCACAAGTTCCAATTTTTTTACGAGTTCCAATTCCAAGTTCTAATTCTAAATTTAGAATGGTTAGGTGTGAAGACCATTATCTGATTATACTTTTACACTAAGGTTGTCCAAAAAGGGTCATATCGCTTCAGTTGTGTGGTGTTCCCCACTTCCCCTATCCTCAACACCAACTTCATTCCCGCATCATCTCCAAATCCTTCTTGTTCAAGCACGACAACCGGGTTATCATTATTATTATTTTTGTGTGTGTGTGTGTGGTTGGGGGGGGGGGGATAGTGTTCCCCGCGATCCAATAGTTCCTAAAACTAAGCGTGGTGGGTTGGCGCCCGACTCCACATCGTCATGTAGGGGAGCTAAAAACCGTCTCAAAGGGGCACCATAGGGGCATTAAAGGGTAACACTCGAGTGTGATAACAAACTTAAGTATGAAATAGTAGATATGTGTATAGACCGTATCGTTTTCATTGATACAATCACGCCTTGGAGGCATGATTTCACACAGTCTAGTAACCTAATATAAACACGTTTAAAGCATGTATCTTGTTTTATTCGTCACTTATGAAAATTACAAATATATAAAAAAAAGTCATTTAATCTTATGAAAATTACAAATATATAAAAAAAAAGTCATTTAATTGCTCTTAAAATAAAAAATCTTTGACTAAAATAAGAATTTAGTCAAAACAGCGACGTGAGTAGTCAAAACTGAAAACAGCTCATCCCTGTCATCTGTCTCCTCCCAAATCCCAACAACAACAAAAAACCCCATTTCCACCTGCAACTAACCCTAACCCTAGCCACAACCACAACCACCACCACCATGAAACCACCAGCAACCACCACCGTGACACCACTCCTCCTCCTCCTCCTCCTCATCACCACCACCACCGCCATGGAAGACGACATGCGCTGCCTCCAAGGCCTCAAATCCTCACTCACTGACTCACAAAACAGACTCTCCTCCTGGTCCTTCACCAACAACAACTCCGTCACCTCCTTATGCAAGCTCGTCGGAGTCTCCTGCTGGAACGAGAAGGAAAACCGCCTTATATCCATCCAGCTACCGGAATTCGAACTCGCCGGTACGTTACCTGACTCGCTACAGTACTGTCGTTCGTTACAATCACTAGATCTGTCCAAAAACCAGATCTCCGGTTCCATTCCGGTAGAGATCTGCACGTGGTTGCCGTATTTAGTAACCCTAGATCTGTCCGGAAACTCGTTAACCGGTAACATTCCGGTTGAGATTCAAAACTGTAAGTTTTTAAACAATTTGATTCTATCGGATAACAGCTTTTCCGGTACGATTCCGTACCAGATCGGACAACTTGAACGGTTGAAGAAGCTGGATGTTTCGAACAACGAGTTATCCGGTTCGATTCCTGACGATTTGAACCGGTTTGATTCCGATTCGTTCGTTGGAAATGATAAGTTGTGTGGACCGCCGGTTGATTCGAAGTGTGGACGGTTGAATAATAAGAACCTGGCGATTATTATAGCTGCAGGTGTGTTAGGTGCTGCTGCTTCGTTGTTGCTAGGGTTTGGGATCTGGTGGTGGTTTTTTATTCGAGTTGATAGGAGGAAGGGTAAGGGTTATGGTGGTGAAGGTGGCAGTGAGGGTGATCGGAGTAATTGGGTGGATCGGTTGAGAGCGTATCGGCTTGTGCAGGTATCGTTGTTTCAGAAACCGATTGTTAAGATCAAGTTGAATGATATTTTAGGTGCTACTAATAATTTTAGTAGTAGTAATATCGAGATTACTACTAGGACAGGGGTGTGTTATAGAGCTATGTTGCAGGATGGTTCTGTGCTTGCGATTAAGCGGTTAAGTGCTTGTAAGATTAATGAGAAACAGTTTCGGTCTGAGATAAATAGGTTAGGGCAGCTTCGGCAACCGAATTTAGTCCCCTTGTTAGGGTTTTGTGTTGTTGAAGATGAAAAGCTGTTGGTGTATAAACATATGCCGAATGGGAGCTTGAATACACTTCTGCATGGTAATGCTGGTAATGTCGATTTGGACTGGCCGCTAAGGCTTAAAATTGGTATTGGTGCAGCGAGTGGGTTAGCCTGGTTGCACCATGTTTGTGAACCGCCGTATCTTCATCAAAACATTAGCTCGAATGTGGTTCTTGTAGATGATGATTTTGAAGCCCGGATAATCGATTTTGGAATAGCGAGGCTTGTGGGCACTCGTGATTCGAACAATAGCTCATTTGAAAATGGTAATTTGGGTGAGTTTGGTTATATGGCTCCCGAGTATTCGAGCACGATGGTTGCTTCGATGAAAGGGGATGTTTACGGTTTTGGGGTTGTTCTTTTGGAAATCGCAACCGGTCAGAAGCCACTTGAAGTGAACAACGGAGAGGAAGGAGGGTATAAAGGTCATTTGGTGGAATGGGTTAACCGGCTTGTCGGTTCAGGAAGAAGTAAAGATGCTATTGACAAATCTTTAAGAGGAAAAGGACATGATGAAATCTTGCAGTTTTTACGGATTGCTTGTAGCTGTGTTGTTTCCAGGCCTAAAGAACGACCTTCTATGTATAACGTTTACCAGTCGTTAAAAGGTTTGGCGGGTGCACACGGGTTTTCGGAACAATTTGACGATATTCCTGAGAAATACGCCAAACAAGATCAGCATCATCACAAAGATTAAGATTTCAAGAAGGTATATTCTGCTTTATTAACTTGAGGGTTTATGTTATTTGGTCTGTGTTGTGGTGCTAATGTTCTTGATGATGATTGTGTATTGTTTTATCTCATTGTTTGTAGCATGATCTAGTTTAGAGAACTATCATACTGAAAGCTTATATTGGTATCAATTTCATTGAATTGCTTCTTTTGCAATAATTGTTTTTTAATTTGTTTTGCCATATGTTAATCCAATTATTAAAAATGTGGAATCCTTATCTGATTGGATTGGGATAATATGTGGTTCCATATCCTAAACAAAGGCATATGGATGTCTAGAGCTGACAAAATAAGCGGGCCGGACATGTTGGGCAACTGTTTGAAACATGTTCGGGTTAGAGCATATCGGTTGTAAGAATCAGTAGGCATTAGTTGGTCCGTGAGGTACTGACTAACGATTGTAATTTTTGGTTTTGTATACACACATTTTATTTGTAATATCTTTTAAGTAGATATGTTTTAACCCCTTGGGGACATAAGGTTCGGTCAAAATTTGGCCGGAATCTGGCCACTGCTGACCACCTAGGCAGGATTTTTACAACCATTCAACATATAAGTTTAATACGGATCAAAACGGATTGGGTTGACCCAAAATCGTATCTTCATCTTCATTTCTCCTTCTTTGAATTGTATTAGTAGTTTATATATTAAATATATTTACGAAAACTCCAATATTAAACTGCTAATCTATTTTTTTAATGTGGAATAAAATGAATAAGATGTTATATAAGTTCTAATGGCACTATTTACGAATCTTGTCCAAAGTCTCCCCTTCCCTTCATTTGGAATCAGAATCAGGTTGTTACATAGTTTTAGTGTACAGTTTAAAAGTAGCTTATTTTGAATCATTTGAATAAAGAAGTGTTTACACTAATATCACACTTCAAAGTTCATATGTATTAGGGTGTTTACAGTGCTGATTTTGATGAAATTTTCGCTAACTACAGTTTTGAGAAATGACAAGCTAAACCGGCCCGGTTGAGTGTGTCGGCTGGACCGGTTTATGGGTTTGGTTAAAGGTGACTTTAACCAATTTGTATTTTTTTAAAGTCACTAGTCTGCATTCAAATTTTAAAATGATAAAGATGTTTCAAGATTAATCACGCACACTATACCCATAATCACGCACCTTGTCGTACGTGATGTACGTTAAGTCGTAATGTATTTTACACTTCTTCTATCTAATAATATCTTTTATATAAGTATTATTATATTAATAAAGTTTTAACCTAAACTCGTCTATTAAAATGAGCAAAAAATTTGCCTTATTTCTCCACAATATCGTTTTTAGAAGTCGATATCAAACATTTATCTCATGGAAGAAATACTAGAAAATTTGATGATTATCAAAATTTGAATCAAAACTCTCCTTTCACTTTCTTATGTGACCAAAATGAGTGCTATCTCTGAACAAGAGCTTTATTTCTGATAAAAGAAAATATTCCCTGAACAAAAGGAAAGGAGAAAAGGTCTTTAACTTTTCAATTTTCATGCTCTAATCAATTGATCTTTTATACCATCTAAGGGTGATCGGGGCGTAAGCGGTGACCCCGAGCGGGGACCATCTTTCCCGAGCGGCAAGGTGCTGCCGACAAAGAGGGGAGCCATTTCGGGGAGGAGAGAGGAGGTGAAATCGGTGGGGATTAACCGAAGAGAGGGAGGAGAGAGGGAAGGGTTGGACCAATGAGAAATTTCCTTTTTTTTTTTTTTTTTTTAATAAAAAACAATTCACCTAATAGGGGAGTGCCGCCATCAAATTGGGGTGCGAGGGGAGTTTAAGAGGGGAGTTGACGTGGCATAACCTGATTGGGTGTGCGTAAGAGAGGGGACTCCCTCACCCTAACAACTTCCAAGCAAATGATAACCTCCACATAATAATTTCCACTTTTTCAGAGTCTTTAACTTTTCAATTTTCATGCTCTAATCAATTGATCTTTTATACCATCTAACAACTTCCAAGCAAATGATAACCTCCACATAATAATTTCCACTTTTTCAGATTTCTTTTCATATAAAAAAATTCCCAGCACAATACCCATGTGGGTTTTCAGTTTATATTACTCAAAAGTTCAAAACTACTTCAAACATGACTTTTGATTATAGTCAAAAGAAGAGATCTCCATGTGAGAAGTTAATGCAAATGATGAGAAACATCCTCAAGATCTCATCATTCCCCCTAACAGGAACTGATGTCAGATCAAGTAGTTCTCGTTCGCTGCCACATAGGCATCACCCGACAACGAAACAACCCGACCACAAGACCCGAGAAGACACAATAGCCGCCATTTGGGCGGTTTAGATGGCGAAGGAAGCTCACCTTTCATATAGAGAGGGAAATGATCACCATGACACTAGGAGAGCGCATGATACGCAAACGGTTAAGTCACAAACTTAAATCAGTTTGCCGAGCGTAAATGGCATCTATACTAAGACTTGAAAAAACAACCATGCTATAACAATTCATGCTACTTTTCTTAGAGACAAACATAAACACTTTGTGTAAAATGTAAAAATTCCAAACACCTAGTGTAAAAATGTAATATAGTATTACAATTGGTTCTGTTTTGCAAAACCTAGACTCTTTGTAAATATATATATTTGGATTAAAACACATAGCAAAATAATCGTCTAGTCGCTTTTGCAAACTATGGTTTTATTTGATCCGACTCTTAAACGTATGTCAGGCATATAGCTAAGTAGATATCCTTGAGCACCTTAGGCTTGTAGGGTAACTTGGGAAACAGGTTCGGGTCTAAATATGTAAGTTAATATACTTTGTAACACATGTCAAAACAGGTCATTGTAACATCATTTGGCACTTGCTTCCTTTTTCAAAATGTCTAGATGAAAACCATGCCCAAAAGGTTACGACTTTCGTTGTCCAAACCAAGGGTAATACCTAAGCGTGCTTTTCGGATAAAGTTTAGTTCTTCTGATAAAGTTTCAATTATTTGAAAACTTGATGCATTTTTTCTCTACTTTGCCATAATTTGTCAATATGACAACTCAATTATCCCATCATAGTGCAAGGTTGGAATCAGGTACTTAAAGATCAACAACTTTCCTTACTAAAAATTGATAACCCATTATTTATAGCATCAATTTCAAGCATATGATATACCCTACAGAATAGTTTTCAATTATTTTAGATTTCTTATCATACACGAAATTTTATAACACGATATATAAAAAGCGATGCGGGTTTCAATTTATTTAACTCAAAATTACTTCACACATGACAAAGAAGAGATCTCCATGTGAGGAAGTTATGCAAATAATGAGAAACATCCTCAAGCTTTCATCATTCCCCCTATCTGGAACTGATGTTAAATCAAGTAGTTCTCATTCTCCACCACATGGGCATCACCCCACGACTCAACAACCCAAAACCACGTCCCCGATAAGGCCACATAAAGACCACTTGGGCGGTTTAGATGGAGGAGGAAGCTCGTCTTTCATAAAGATTAAGGGAAGTGATGAGCATGACATTGGGAGTGTACATGATCATATGCTAATGGGCGAGCTAGAAAAATCAGTCACAAATCTTAAGGCTTCGGATTATATTAGGAGGTTCCATGAGAGGAACAAACACGACTCTCTTTCCTTGGTGCTGCCTCCACCACCACCACCGCCGCCACCACCACCACACCTTCATCTTGATAGGTTGCTCTTCAAGTGATTTGAAGTGTGTTGGTTTGCAAGCATTTGTCGTAAGTCGGTTTTTAGTTTGGTATGCATGTTAACCTTCTGTTTTATGGATTATGGTGACTAAACAAAAGTTATGCATGTTGGATAATCTTGATGGGTCAAGTTCGGTTGACGGATACGGGTCAGAAACGGGTTCAAATGGGTTGCAGAATTTAGTATTTAGTCACGTGGTTATTTATATTTTGAATGAGTCAGGTAGTGGAGTATATGTAGCAAGTTTTTAGGTGTAGTTGGTCATTGAAACGTGGACAGTATGCATGGTTTTGAGTCTATTTAATGTAAACTTTTGCAATGAATGAAAGTGTGGGTTTTGAAGCAACAAAGTTTCAACTTTGTGAGTTTGTTCTTTTGAGTGATTATTGCTTAAAACCCAACAATGTATATATTGTACATCAGGAAATTCTCACATCTTTAATACCTTTTGTATAAAGGAATCACGAGAAACCCAATTTTGACTACAAATCAATAAATAGCTACCCAACTTATTGTAATGCTTTCATAACCAGATCGGTTATTGAAAAGCTAGATGACGTTAAAAAGTTAAAAAGTTAAATACACATACACTATATTCACACAGGCTACTTTAAAAGAAATATAGAACTACTTAAAAAAAAAAAAAAAAAAAAAAATATATCTTTTAGAATGAATTTACAATGCTAACAAAATGTGGTGCATAAAATAAAAAAAATTCAGAGTAAATAAGAATTTACATATAATAAAAAATACATATACCTATAACAAATTTGGTCAAACCACCGTTGGTATTCAGCGGTTTAACCGGTCTGACCAGTAACTAGCATGTCCACACGAAAACAATGTTACTAGTCTGACCAATCTCACAGACATGGACGAAGCTTTTAAGGGGCGACTGATCCCCAAACTTTTCGCTCAGTAGTGGAGAGTATGTAGTTTTTGTATAGAAATTTTTTGGTATATACGTTTTCGACCCCCCAGTTTTATAGAAATTTTTAAGTCCGGTGACTTCCGCCCCCGGTTAGAAATCTCAAGCTTCGCCACTGTTCACAGGCTGGTCCAAGCACACCGATTCTGTGAACATTTGAAATAAGTTTCCACAAGAAAAAATTAATTAAAACACTAACAAAAGTTAAAAAGTATAAAGAAACATATAAGTTACACTTATCATGTTTCACTTTTAAGTACAACATTGGTAAAAGAAAAGGGAAATAAAGGCACGTACGATGCAATATATTAGTTTAGAAATATATTCATGAATCGAATCCAATCAAATCATAAATTATATTGCATTTGAAAGTAGGAACCATCAATAATTTTTTAATTTACATTTGTTGTTGAGATATATGGCCTCTGGAATATAATTTATAGCTATTACAATTGCGAATTATATTTACAATCGTCAACTGGCTCTCTGCATATTGTAGTGTTGTAGTAATTAGCAACGAGCCAACGATGATTGTTTATGATCGACTATATAATAACAAATTAACAATGATTAACCATATACTTAATTATTGCCATATAAGTTTAACGGTTATTTAGTGATGCATATAACAATTTTTAGAGTTAATTATACAAAAGTGGTTTTCCCATAGGCCTAAATATTTTATACAATATTAATCGTTTTAGCAAAGTTTAATAGATATAAGTATTTATATTAAATAAATAAAAAAGTAGTATTTTTTTACAAATATTTTTATACGATATTACATCTATCTAATTGTGTCGTATAGGTCCCGTATTGACCTCGTATAAGCTTATACATGTGATATTGTGTCGTATAGTGTAGTATAGATCTCATATAGGTGTAGTATCGTAAAGTGGCATTTAGGTATAGCCGTATAGTATCGTAAAGATCGTATCATATCGTATAGATGAAGTTTTATCGTAGCATGTTGTATATGTTATTTAAAAGAGATAAAATATTTAGGGCCAAGATCATTTCAGAACCATAAATATTTACAAAAATCGCAGAACTCCTAATAAACAATCTTTTTATTTATATATTTTTATGTTTAGGATAATTTTATCATTTATTATGTGTATTTTTACGATTACATAAATGTTAAGAGTAATTTTATCATTTTTTATATGTAATTTTATAATTACACATATGTAAACTAGTTTTTTTACATATATGTAATTAGTTATGACACATATATATAATTTTGGCAATTAAACATATGTAAACTACTTTTAACATGTATGTAATCAAAGAAATACATATAATAGATGATAAAAAGATCCTAAATACAGAAACTTATATATAAAATGATTGTTTATTAGGAGTTCTGTAGTTATTTAGAATTCTGAAATGAACTCTACCCTAAATATTTATTCACTTTATTTTATTTATTGTTTATTCAAATGCGATAAGTATACGTAAAATTTATAGTAAAACAAGTTGATAGAAGCAGATGGCGGATCCACCCATTGAATAGGGTGGGCATGCCCACCGTCCAATATTGCGAAGAGTGAATATAATCCGACAGCCACAAAGGGGTATTTAGTTATTTACCGATGTAGTTTTCTCTAAAGAAAAGCTGGTTAATTATTAGGATTCATAAATGGGAAGAAGATAGAACGGAATGCGTCTTGGTGTTTACTTTATTTCAAATGGACTTTATATAATAATTTAAAGCCCATGAATAACTAATTATATACTTTAAAGGCCAACCTTTATCTTTTTACCGGATCAAGTGTAATTAACAACCATCACTACAACTCTACAAATCAAACATGAAAATATGTGCTAATGGCTATTACCTGTATATAAATTCAAGATAAAAAACAAACATATATATGAAGATAAAAAAACAAATACAAAGAGGATATGATTTATAAATTATGAATATGCTTCAAAAGTACTAAATTTAAAACTATTAATACATGATTATGCATCAAAAGTACCATTTGAAACTATTAATACAACTCAGTTTACTTTGATTAGAGAATTAAAAAAAATTAATATAATCCATAGGACAATAACACATACTAAAAAAATATTGATATAATCCATAGGATAATAACACATACTAAAAAAATATTGATATAATCCATAGGAAAATAACACATACTAAAAAAAATAAAACATAAAAATAACAAAAGATAATTGTAAACAAAAATACAGATATGTATAAATTGGTTTTACCCGACTTGTTTTAACCTGCCTTCTTGTAAGCCAACTAATTTGTGCCCCCACCCCCAAACTCCCACATCAAAAAGATTTCTGGATAATTAGGTTTTCCCTTTCTTGTTTGGCATGGCAAAAAACAAGAATATACAGTAAAATATATGGATAATTAGTTTTCCCCTTTCTTGTTGGACAAGTTTATTAGAATCAATTTCAAAACTTCCCTACCATCATGTGACCACCACCACCACCGTTGAGCCGCCACGACCACACCACATTCATCCCCACTTCATTTTGAAATTATTATCGTCACACCACCCACAGTTGAGCCGCACATTCATCCCCACTTCAATTCATTTTGAAACTATTACCGTCGCACCACCACAGTGGAGCCGCCATCACCACATCACATTCATCCCAAATTTCAAATTTGAAATCATTACTCCATATTCATCGATAATTTCAAAATGCGTGACATGATGTTGAGAAAGACGTACCAAGGTTTTACCCCGCCTTTATACCCACGAGTTCTGAATCAGAGGAAGAGTGGACGTGCATGGCTTACACTTACGACCAGATGTTGACGATATTCTTCAAGATGAAAAATGTGAAGGAAAACCAAAGCCTCGTTTTGAACCATAAGCCCTTAGTATTTGCTAAAATCTTAGACAATATATAAAAAATTCTGATGAGTGAAGGGCTTCAAGACATGGGGGTTACACAAGGGTGGAGAGGCCGACATCGGTTTGATTACGATCTTCAGGTTGACCCACCCATTCCGCATGTTAATTGGTTATCAGAACAAATTAAGCGTGCTTATAGCTAATTTTGGGCCTGATGGCCCAAAACTGCCAATGGTCGTTAGCAGCAACAACTTCAAAAAAAAAAAAAAACCTTTTGGGCGGAAGGTACCCCGCGTAATGGTGATCATGTGGTTTTGATCGTGGGAATCTATGTAATGAGAGATCACCTGACGAAAGCGATTAGCGTGCTCATAAAGAATTCGTGGGGCGGAGATTGGGGTCTTGACGGGCATGCTTGGGTCAGAGTGGATTTTTTTTGAATTTATTGTAAGGTTTGATCACTTGGAGTTGTTGAGTTAAGTTAAGAGTGTTTGGGTGTTTTGGTCCAACATCAATGAAGTTGAGTTAGAGTGTTTGGGTGGTTTAGTAGTTTGTTTTATATAGTTGGTTTGTGTCCTTTAGTTTAGGGATGCGTTTTTTTCACAAATACTCATACCCGTACCGATTTTAGGTATTTGGTACATGTATCGGTACCCAGTTTTATTGATTTTGGTATTCGGTACTTTCGGTATTGGTACGGGTACTGGTACCAAATTTTATATAGAACTTTAAAAGTTTTTTTAGATTATGTTTTATTTTGTATTATAGTATTTATGGTACTCGTATCGTATCGTATTGGTATTCGTACCGATTTTACCTATTTGTTACTCGTACTGTACGATACTTGTGATGATTTTCCCTTTTTAGTACTTGTAAAGTGCTCAAAAGATAAAATAAAAACAAATTTAGTACCAAAGCGGGTATCGTAACGAAATACCCATACCAATACCCGTACCCATACCATACTGTCAGAACTTCAAGGATCTTTAGAACAAAACACAGTTTTATTAATAATCTCAAGAACAAATGCAAAGAAAGATCAACCAGTCATCACAGATTGACTAGGAAACAACAAGAACAGAAGATTATCAACAAGATGATCTTCTTGCAAGTCTGAAATCAAACAAACCTCACGAATGTATATGTGAGGGAAAATGAAAGAGAAGGATCTAGACAACTGAGAGGAGAGAAATGGAAGAGATTCGATGTGTGTAATAATCCCAAGGCAGCCTCTCTTTATAACCGTATCAACGACTAGGAAACAACAAGAACAAAATATTCTCAACAAGATGATCTTCTTGCAAGACTGAAATCAAACAAACCTCGCGAATGTATGTGTGAGGGAAAATGAAAGAGAAGGATCTAGACAACTGAGAGATGGAGAGAAATGTAAAAGAGTCGGTGCGTGTAATTATCCTAAGGCAGCCTCTCTTTATAACCATATCAACCATGAAACCCTTAAGCCCACACGCATATCTCTGACTCTTGGACCAGCCCAGCTAGACAACACTAAGCCCTAAAATAAAGGGAACATATCTCATACAAAACAAATAAAGAAAAGGTTAGGAGAATAAAGGAAGCAAAAATGAACAACATTTATACTGAAATAAATAACATATATAAGTTATTTTAACACATACCAATATATTCTGTACGGTATTTGGTACCCAGTTTTGTTCAAATTCGGTACCGGTATTTTCGGTATCAGTACGAGTACGGTACTGTACCAAATCCATCCCTACTTTAATTTGTAAAGAAATGATGTTTATCCTTAATGAATATGAGATGTTTGATTAACTAGTGTTTTAGTATAGACACTTACCTTGCACAAATGATTAAAATGTCTATTTGAATCAAGATTTAATAGAATAATTAAGGTGTGTGTGTAGGTTAAACCTTATTGGAGAGTACTATTCGAATAACTAGTTGTGTAATCCTGGAAATAGAAGAGAAGTCAGATGTTTTTTTGAACGACCAACAAAATCGCCATTTATTTATTTATATCAATCCAAAGGTTAACCACACCAATTTACAGGAAACATGGAAATAAAAAAAATAAAAAAAAAAGTAAAATATACACTGTAGACATACCTTCCACACCAAATCCCTTACACAACCATATAAGCAACATTAAACATCCTCCAATGTTCCCACAAAAGACTTGCAACATTAGCTCTGCTTTTGACCCATAGATAGCTCAAGGTTTTGATCTCTTTGAACATATTCCAGACCCGGGATTGCTTATTATTAAAAACTGCATCATTATATATACACCATACAACCGTTTGCATGACTGCGTATTATCTTTTTTTTTCTGCTTAGCCGAACCCCAAGCATGTAGATGCAGATTAATAATATCTTTTCTTTCCAGCAAATACAACCCATGAATCCTTACCCACCTCATCCCATAACTTTTACTATAGGTAGTTATTGAAATAAATGTATAAATTATTTTTCATTCACGTATTATTTTCTGAAACAACGTATAAGTTCAACAATTTCAGGCGCATGCCAACCATGGTATATGTTCGTGAATCACCTGTTGAGAAAATGGGGAAAGATCAAGATGTTACATATGAAATCCTTAATGTCCTTGAGTTTAACAGGTATAAGTAATGTTTAGTTCAATCATTATACTTTTGATTGTCTATACCATGTCAATAATTGTATTTTTCTCTTTTATAGTACTAGAAATCGGCAGTCTGTTGTATGTCGCTACAAAGATGGAAGGCTTGTATTAAGTAAGATGTAAACTGACCATAACTATTTCTGTAATTTGAACCGTAAACAGACACTAATACAGATTATCTGTTGATTACAGGGGGCCGATTTTGTAGTTTATGAAAGATTGGGTAGTGGGAATGATGAAATAAAGAAAATTACGAGGGTACATATGGAACAATACGGAGAAGCGGGATTGCGAATTCCTTGTTTGGCTTATAAAGATTAAACCCTGACATGTATGAAAGTTGAAATTAGAAATTTATGCAGGCAAAATCTTGTTTACGAGACCGTGAGAAGAAGTTAGATGAGGTAATTAGTATTAATAAATAACTAGTGGGTTACCACCCGCGCTCCACAGCGGGTTCGAAACGTAGATAAAAATAAGCAAATCATCAGAGTTAAAGTTGTTTGGTGTTTTAGTTAAGGTGCTAAACATGTCATTATTAAAGTTGAGGGGCTAAACATGTCTTTATTAAAATTAATGGGCTAAAGTTGTTAAGTTGAGGGGCTAAACATGTCATTACCAAAGTAGAGGGGCTAAACATGCCTTATTAAAGCTGAGGGGCAAAAGTTTTATTATTATTAAAGTTAAGGGGCTAAAGTTGTTTATAATTAAAGTTGAGGGGCTAAAGTTGTTTTAGTTAAGAGGCTAAACATGTCATTACCAAAGTTGAGTGGCTAAACATGTCATTACTAAAATTAAGGGGTTAAAGTTGTTTATTTTTAAAGTTGAGAGGCCAAAGTTGGTTGATGTGACAAATAACATATTTATAGTATATATAATTGGATATGCTTATAAGTTATATTTTAAGGTAGATTTTGATCCGTTTACTTATGAATGGGTCAATAAGGGTTGTGTTTTATTTCAAAAGGGTCAAAAGTAAAAGAAACGTCTCAAGTGGGTCGTTATGGTTGAAACTTGAAAGTTGCACAAAAGTTTGCTTGGTGAATTGTTTTATATGAAATTAAATCATTACTTTAGTAATATTGTTTTCATAATCATTAACATAAATCATTATTTATAGAACACTGAAAAAATGGACAAAGAAGTGTTAGCGGTAGCGGGTCAACCCAACCGGCCGTTTTGATCTGTCCTTTTAGACCTGTAACCCATTATATCCATCTCTGACATCATTTGAAACTAAAAAAAGGCCGCAGAACCAATAGTGACGAAGCCTAATTTTATTAGAAGTAAAGTAGTATATGGATGGTTCTTGTAGTTTACCAAGATTTTGAATTTGGTCTCCAACTTTTTAAAAGTACACGGATGGTCTTTGTGGTTTACCTAGATTTTGAATTTGGTCCCTAACTTTTCAAAATTACACGGATGGTCCTTATGGTTTACCAATATTTTGAATTTGGTCCCAAACTTTTTAAAAGTACACGGATGGTCCTTGTGGTTCGCACCCTATAACGCATGTAGTCCCCAGCCAACAAAACTTTATTCGTGTTCGTTTATTTGTTAAGAAATATATGTGTTCTCGAACTATTCATGAACACTTACATAACGAGATTTCGTGTTCGTTTGTTAAGCAAATGGATGTGTTCGTATCCGTTTGTGTTTGTTTGTTAATTTTAGGCAACGAACGTAAATGAACACAACTGATAACAAACTAATGTTCATCAACACAAATGGAAACAAACGAACACAAACAAGCGTTCCTGAATAGAATCTATTCCCGAACAATTATCCGATGTTTAATTCTTTTTGTTATGGGTTCAGGTTTCAGGTTTCGGAGACGGTTATTCCCGAACGATTATTAGATTGTTTAGGAAGTCCACTGGCACGAATCAGATGCAGTTGGTGTAGGATTGCTTGATATAGGGAACCAGTTGAGGCTAAACAACAAGGAGTTGTTGCACCCCAGAAGGCTTGGGATGTTGTTAGAAGAGCTAGCATGAAACCAAAAGACAAAAAACCTCAATGGAGCCAACACTAGTAGCTAGCTCACACACAATATATATATATATATATATATATATATATATACATGATTAGGTTCAAGAGTGAACACTAGTATAGCTTGCGAACTGAGTGAACTAATCCTGGCCATACACGTGTGTAGATCAATGGCCAGGATTTGATGTTGAAATACACTAGTGCATTTTACGATTTGATGATGAGATCCTGGCCATACACGTGTGTAGATCAATGGCTAGGATTTGTTCACTCAGTTCGCAAATACACTAGTGTTCACTCTAGAACCCTACCCTATATATATATGTGTGTGTATATATATATATATATATACACTTGTAGTTTTAAGGAAAATCAGTTTACATTTTTGAGGAGTTTAAGGTTTCTATACTTTGAAACATGATTTTGTTTCGTTGAAGTAGAAACGTAGTGATTTAATGGTTAAGTTATTCTATAAAGACTCTTAAAAATAAGAATTGTACGAAGAAACAATGGATCGTATTAGATGACACAATGTCCAGCAAAATACAACAAAATGCCGAAAAATATTACACAATGTCGAGGAAAAAAGACACTATGAGTCGCAAAAAAGACACAATAACGCAAATATAGAAAATACACAATGATAAATAAAAGACACAATGATAATAAACAAAAATTCTAAAATCTACAACCTTAAATCCAAAAGTGAAAACCTAAAATATCACATCGTCGAGTTTGATGAGACGGTTCCAATGCCGCTTAAGTGAGGTCAATCGGAGTCTGTTTGATACCCTTTGTATAACTTCTTACTGTTAGGAGCCTTTGTATTTGACCTAAACTGTGATTTAATATCATTTTGATTCATTCGTTCAATTATTATTTTTATCTTGAATTTTTTTTTTTCTGAACAACAACTTTCATTAAAAACCGGCCATTTACAAATTAAAGTTACACGTAATAGTTGTATTCGTTCAATTATTAACTTTATCTTGAAGTTAAATAAGGGTCTTTTTTGATTGTAGAATCTTTTAATATTTTTTTTCCAAATAGTTTGGACTTGTGCAATTACGGTCATTCATAAATGACCATAAAGTATCTTATGAGTTTTATGAACAATATATTGTTAGCATTTATAGCTTATACATCAGAGCATTTATTCAATAAAAGTTGCCATATTCAACTCTATTATATCGTACGATATCCATTCTCTAATTAATAGATATATATATAAAAAAAACATATTTCTTGGAAAGTATATGCATGCAGTTTTGAGTCAAACCCAACCCAGCCCAATTATCATCTTATCATCTTCTCTTTTAAGGAGGTTATCAGAAACCCTAAAACAAAAAAATCAATATCTGAAAACAGATCGGTTCTTAGGGTTTCGCATCGCATCATGGGCAGTCGCAATACCAATACCAATCCCAATCCCAATCCCAATCGCAATCGCAATCGTAAGAAGAAACGGTAAGCTGAATTGAATCACATGCATGCATGTTTTTTATTGTTTTCTCATGATTTTGTTTTTGGTGAACAAACAGTAAGATGAGCCGTGCGGAAAGAACGTACAAGGTAAGATCGAACACTATATATATATATATATTTCGTCTATTATTGTTGTTTTAATCGAGTTCTCTGTTTAGACAAAGAATAGGGAATTGATTCGCCGGCGGCAAAGGTTTACCAGACCATTCAAAATCGGGTTTTATGCTCCTGGGACTGAACCTCGTCGTATTCCATATAATCTATACTTGTTGATTAAGGAATCAGTCCATCTTATGCAGAGGGGTTTAGATTCAGCCCTAGTTGACAAAAAAATTAGTTTCTTTTGTGACTTCTTCTATTCTCATCTGCCACTTGGCTGGAAATAGTAAGTTTTTATTATCTTATGTAGTACAATTCATCATTCTTGCCAATGATCTCTAGATCAAGTGGTGGAGGGCTTGCATTTCTCTTGAAAGATGTAGGTTCGACTCTCACTTGGTGCAGAGTGAGGCACTGGTGGGCAATGATAGGAGACCTAGGGAAACCTGGGTTGGATCCTTGAGCCAAACGGGTTTTACCGGTAATTTCACTGTCGTGCCTACGGGCGGGTGGGTTACCGGGTTTTCCCCGGAATTGGTGGTGGACTCGGGTTACTCTCGGAGTACTCCGGTTGTCCAGTGGGTGCCCCGAGAGTGCTCGGGATTGAGTTTGTTGGCCGTTCAAAAAAAAAAAAAAGAATTCATCATTCTTTATTATTATTATTGTTATTGTTATTGTTATTATTAAAGTTGGAATTTTCTGTTAACTCCTCGATTAATTAAAATAATATACTTTGGACCAAAGTGTCAACAATGGACTAAACTCGGGTACCATTTTGGCATTTTACTCTTTATTCTTGTTGTCATTCGATGTTTTGTAGCGACAAGGAGAATGCGGCATCCCTTATTGCGGACTACGACACCTCTCTGCCTAAATACGATATTTCAGGCTATACCTATCTCATAAATCCGTATGTTAATGAGGGTGATGATGACGCACAACTATCTATCAGCATGGTTTTTGAGCTTATGAGAACTATTTACTCACGGATAACGCCTACTCCAAAGAAATTTATGGAATGGAGTGAGCATCGGATGTCATTCTACTGTAAACTATGTTCCTGTTTTGGCATCGATTATCTGCATCTAGAGGCTGCTTCCAAGGACGATGTGGTTTTGATGACTCGCAGGTACTCCTACTACTACTACTACTAGTATTGTTAATGTTAATGTTAATGTTAGTTTTCTATTGACTAATAATATTGTGTTTTTAGTGACAACAGTAAGGGCAGATCACGACTACTGCGAAGACCATATTTTGAGTGGGTTGACAAGATCCCATCGAACAAGCGTGTAAGGACAATATAATTGTCATCATCATCAACCAACAAGTTAAAGCTTAATAAATAAATTGTTATTATTTGGTTTGGCTGCAGAATCCTGTGTTTAAGCACAAGACGAAGCTTAGCAGCAAGGACGAGGCTTTTGTACTCTCGACGAAAGAGATTTGGAAGATCTTACGTTTTGTTATCTGCTCACCGCGGTTACCTCCTCAGACCACGCTTACTCGATGGAATGAGTATCAGATATCATTCTATTCTAAAATGTGTTCCTACTTTGGCGTTGATTATAAGCGTTTGGCGGCTGCTGATTCTACTTAGTTTTCAGCAAATTACAACTTCACCATGCATGGTTATTTTCTCTCATCTGTTAAAAAACCGGATTTTATTTAATATGTATTTGTGGTAGTAATGAAAGACTATAATTTAAATGTCGTATTGCCTTCTAGTTTAAATGTTTGTAACATATCGGCACCAAAATCGTTCCTAACGTTTTTACAGTTTTGGGCGTTTTTAGAATATCCAAACCCTTAAAACTATTACCTTTTAAACCATCTTCATTACAAATACCCAGATCAACTTTTCGGATTAAAACACATAGCTAAAAAATCGTCTTGTTGCTTTGAAAACTATGGTTTTTATCTGATCCGACTCTTATACGTATCTTAGGCATATAACTAGATATTCTTGAGCACCTTAGGCATATAAGGTAACTTGGGAAACAGGTTCGGGTCTAAACATGTAAGTTAATATACTTTGTAACACATGCAAAAACAGGCCATTGTTACATCATTTGGCACTTGCTTCCTTTTTCAAAATGTCTAGATGAAAACAATGCTCAAAAGGTTACGACTTTTGTTCTTCAAACCGGGTATTACCTAAGCGTGATTTTCGGATAAAGTTTAGTTATTCTGATAAAGTTCCAATTATTTGAAAAATTGATGCATTTTTTTCTCTACTTTGCCTTTATTTGTCAATGTGACAACTTAATAATCCCATTATAGTCCAATGTTGGAATCAGGTACTTTAAGATAAACAACTTACCTTACTCAAAAATGATAACACATTATTTATACCATCCAATTTCAAGCATATGATCAGGGCCGTTCCATCGTTTTTGTAGACCCTAAGCGGACTACGAAGTGGAGGCCCTTTTGCAAAACATATAAAGATTAATAAAAAAATTAGCTGATAAAGTTAACCTGGGTTTATTAATTAGCCGTAATTTTGCCTATAAATTCTCCTCCAATCCCGATAGACCCAACGCCATGAGTGATTACCGTTAGTGATAGCCGATAACCTAGAAAATCGAAAGAGCAGGTTGCGATAGGAGGTAGGAACGATGACTGCGGCTCAATTTTATGGATTTTTGGCGCTGATTCACGGAATTCGGATGAGGTCTGTGGTTTAATTTCGAATCTGGGCCTTTTTTCCTAAACATTTTTTATCTGTGTAACTGTATTAAGAAAATATGGTTTAGTTTTGATTTTTATTTGAGCCTGATACATATACAATATATAAAACTTTACTAAAAATTAGAGGCCCTTGATTTTTGGTGGCCCTAGGCCCGTGCCTAGATTGGTAAGCCTAACGGGCCGGCCCGGCATATGATATACCCCACAGAATAATTTCCATTTTTTTAAGATTTCTTATCATACACGAAATTTTATAACATGATATATATAAATAGCGATGCGGGTTTCAATTTATTTACTCAAAATTACTTCACACATGACAAAGAAGAGATCTCCATGTGAGGAAGTCATGCAAATAATGATGTTAAATTAAGTAGTTCTCATTCTCCGCCACATGGGCATCACACCACGATTAAACAACCCAAAACCCGTCCCCGATAAGGCCACATAAAGACCACTTGGGCGGTTTAGATGGAGGAGGAAGCTCGTCTTTCATAAAGATTAAGGGAAGTGATGACCATGACATTGGGAGTGTACATGATCATATGCTAATGGGTGAGCTAGAAAAATCAGTCACAAATCTTAAGGAGGCTTCGGAGGCTCCATGAGAGGAATAAACACGACTCTCTTTCGGTGGTGTTGCCTCCACCTCCGCCGCCACCACCACCACACCTTCATCCCCCAAAGTAGTGACAACCCCCCCCCCCCCCCCCAGCAGCCCCGTATAAGGCAATGAGGGTTGTATAGGGGTTGAGTGCATTAATTATGTCATAAAAAGTAAAGCTATACGCCCCTCATTGCCCTATGAGCGGTGTATTAGAAAGGTGGTAGTTGGAGCATTAAACCCTATACGCCTCTCATTGCTTTATACGCTGCTCATTGGTACTATAATATCTGAATTTAAGGTATATTGCTAACAAGACAGCTGAGTTCAGACTGAAAAGGCTGAAAAGGTGATCCGCATATACGCGCTCATGGCCCTATACGCTGCGTATTGTTTCGAATTTTTTCGCTTTACCCCAAGCTTACGGGATTCATGTAATACAAATGTTCAAAAATCCTAAAAAAGTGATGAAAATGATAAAAATTTTCAAATAAACGGTCTGGTTAAATTAGATTCGAATCACGATGTCAAATTGGGACTTTGGATATTTTTTTGGGGAAAGTTCGAATGAGTCATACGTCTCCGAAAGCGTTTGGTTACCCGACGTTGATCGAGGTGAGGAGGAGGTGGTTTCCGTGCGTCGTTGTGATGAAGGGAGTGTGCGGCCCGTGATGCCTGATTTGAACCAGGTAAAAAATTCATATTGGCGTTATGGTTATTACAGTCTAACCATTAAGTTGTTTCAGGTCGTAGAGGAGGCGGGACCATCTTACGTGGCTCAAAGCTATCCGCAACACGCCGGAACTTACCATTCGCATCAGGAAGGGAGTGTGCGGCCCGTGATGCCTGATTTGAACCAGGTAAAAAATTCATATTGTCGTTTTGGTTATTTTAGTCTAACCATTAAGTTGTTTCAGGTCGTAGAGGAGGCGGGACCATCTTACGTGGCTCAAAGCTATCCGCAACACGGATACGGGACTTACCATTCCCATCAGGAAAAACAACACAAGAAAAAGTCCGAGGAAGGTGCTTTTGACTTCGAGGAAGACGATAACGAAGTCGAAAAAGGTGTTACACACTTCGAGGAAAGTGATCAAAACGAGGACGATGGTGGTGGCTGGGACGATGGTGGTGGCGGTGACGATGGTGGTGGCGGTGACGATGGTGCTAATGACCCGAAAAAACAAGGAAAGGTATAACATAACCGTCACTTACGTGTTATTCGTTATGTATAATGTTTATTAAATTTTAGACAATTTTGATTTTGTATACGTGTTATTCGTTATGTATAGGTTTATTAGAAGGGTACCTATTAGAATTTAGACAAAGTTGATTTTGTTTACGTGTTATTCGTTATGTATAATTATTATTAGATTTTAGACAATGTTGATTTTGTATACGTGTTGATTTTGTATACGTGTTATTCGTTATGTATAAGGTTTATTAGATTTTAAACAAATATAGTTTTAAATATAGTTTTAAATTACCGTTGTTTCAGGTATTTGCGACACTTCACGAGTTAAAGAATTGGGCTTACAAAACAGAAATTGCGAAAGGTTACGTCATTGTGACCCAACGAACGGTAACAAAAGGCGAAGATTCGTCAGCAAGGACAGTGAAGATATGGTTGCAATGCGACCGTGGAGGCACATGCAAAAGTAAAGCAACAGTTCGGCGTTCTGGTAGCAAAAAGATTGGGTATCCATTTAAAATGACAGGGAAACTAGACACAAGTAGTGGCAATTGGAGCTTAGTGGTGAAGCAAAAGGATCATGACCATGAGCCTGCGGTATTTCTCGAGGGTCACGCGTTTGCGAGAAGGTTGACCCCAGATGAAGAATCATTGGTAGAGAGACTTTATATTCAAAACATGGAGCCTACGAACATACATTTAACAATAAGAAAACAAAACCCACAGAGCGTGTGCATTCTACGAGACATACAAAACGTGATAAAAAAGATTAAAGTCAAAATGTACGGTGATCGGACTCCAATGCAGATATTGGAGCAAATGTTGCATGAAGGAAGGTATGTTTACCACACCCGGGTGAATCCTGAAACAAATGCGGTCGAGGAGGTTTGTTTTGTTCATCGGTACTCGTACATAATGTGGCGTGCTTTCCCACATGTGTTGATGATTGATACCACTTACAAAACGAATGAGTATAGACTTCCGTTTGTTCAAATTGTGGGTGTGACATCGACACACAAGTCGTTTTGTGTCGCTCATGCTTTTATCTCTAAAGAAAAACAGGATAACTTCTTGTGGGTCCTACAGAAGCTCAAAGAATTGTTGGTAGAGGGTATGGAACCGCGCGTGATAGTAACAGATTGCGATAAAGCTTTGATGAATGCTTGCGATAAAGTATTCCCAAAAGCATCTAAATTGCTTTGTAGGTGGCACATCTCACAAAATATTCTAAAACACACCAAGGCAAAATTTGCAACGGCTGAAGAATGGAAAATATTCAAGCTTTCTTGGTCTCGATTGTGTAATTCTCCCACTGAGACGCTATACAATTATAACTTTGAGCGGCTATATACGCGACTGACTAACGACCATAGATCAGGTACGTATTATATTACTTCACATTCATTCATGTATACACACATACATGTAACCTCCCTGAATTTTATATACGCAATTATATTTTACAAACTATAGGGGCCTATTTTGACATTTTGTGAAACTATAAGTTGAGGGACTTGTTTGTCAATGTTTGAAACTTGCTTTAAAATGGTTAAAACCAAGTCCAGGGACTAAACTGTCATTTATTGAAAGTTATAGTCTAGGGGTTATTTTGACATTATTTAAAAGTACAAAGTATTGGGCATAAAATGTAATTATTGAAATCTAAAGTATAAGGGTTGAAATTGCCTTGTTTGAAACTTATTTTAACTCTAAAATCTTAACCGAGTTAAATGTTGAATAAGAAATCCTTTAAAAAAATTTAACTTAGTTAACTATGTTAATTAGAATAACAAAAAATGGGGGTTTCTTGTATAACCCGCCCCTTAGCAAAGATCGAACCCGGACCACTCGTGTAAAAGCACCCCTTCTTTACCAGTTTATCCTCATGTACAGGAGCTGATTGATACCCTAACATTAGTTGTTTTATACACTTCTTAAAATCCAACCGGGCACACACCTTTTATTTTATTTTTACGTTTTTTATCACTTTTATAAAAACTAACATTTTTATAAACTCATATACATCAAACCTGATTAACTAAAAATATAAACTATAATTATTTCCGGTTTTATCTAATTATTATGAATTAAGTTAGTTTTAATCTTATTAAATTCATTAAAAATAGTAAACTAATTTTATAAAACCTGAAAATTTTTATATAATTATTTTAACACCAGAATGATGTTCGAAAATATAAAATTGATATTTTTCCCAAAATTCGATTTTTAACCAATTTAATCCAATAATTACTTAGTTTTATTTGTTTAATTAATTATTTAAAAATAGTTAATTTATCAGAAAAAGTTTGTTTCAGCCTTTGGTCGGGGTGTTACAATACAAATATTACAAATCGTTATATTCTGTTTTTTTTTCAGGAGTTTTGGACTATTTCTATACTGTCTGGCTACTACCCTATAAAGAAAAGTTTGTTTCAGCCTGGACTAACACAAGCCCTAACTTTGGTCAACATACAACCAACAGAGTTGAAAGCCAACATGCTAAGTTTAAGAGATACCTTAAGGGGCCAAACAGCTCGCTCCATAGACTTGTGTGGCTTGTTGACAAAGTTGTAGAGTCACAACGCATACAAATAAACCTCACTTTTCAGGATAGCCGGTCCTTGAAAATGGGGGACCACATGATATCATTCTTTGATAACCTACGTGGTAATGTTTCCCTGAAAGCATTAGATTTGTTTCTTGTGGAGAAGAAAAAGATACGTACGTTGCTCGCAGTAGGGGGACTTGTGGTCACCAGCTTTTTACGAGTTGTGAGTTGCCATGTGCTTGTCAGATGGAGTGGTGGGAAAATACAAGTAATAAAAACAGCCTTCAACCGCTTATTCTACTTCATATGAATACCCACCCCCCCTCATTTTTAACTATTGTTTTTAAAATACAGATTGCAAAATTCCTCTTGCCGCCGTAGAAAAATTCTGGACAAAACTAGATTTCAATGCTGAAGAACTTAAGGAAGACGATAATAATCTTCGGGAGGAAATGGACAGAGTCATGCAACAACTGAAGGCGCAACCACCGATAGTGTTAAAAAGTATGTTGTCGAATATAAAGGAGGTGTTGAATCCAAGTATGATTGACCATCAACCGCCTGAGGTACAACAAGATACTCGGGGGTGCCCAACCTCTAAAGCACAACAAAAAAAGAAGGAGGAGGTTGCGAGACGTAAAGATACCCAGTCCGAAGCAAAAGACAAAAGCCAAAAGAAGGACGAGGACGCTCAAAAGCCAGCAGTGCAACGCAGTCGTTCAAAGAAAAATAAGGCTAAAAAGACAGTTGAAATTATAGATGAAGATTTTCCACTGTTGGTGGGGGATAGGTATGTCAACAATCATTGACCTATATAATATCCTACGTATTTTCATACATACATTTTCCCTGATAAAGATTTTCCACAATATATTTTCCAATTACAGGTACAAAAACATGATCGATCGTTTTAAGGACTGGCTTCCATCTATGTATCGGAGATACATAACACATATGGAAGATGCCCAGCCTGACGGTAACTATGGGTTTCGATCGGTGGCTATGGGTTTGGGGTTGGACCAGAATGCTTGGATGTGGGTCTGCCAAGAGCTACTGGATGAGATGTTCATTAACAAAGACCGGTGGTGGCCTATTCTTGACTCTTTTGATCCGGGATTTTACACTACAGTATATCGATCAATAAACTGGTTGCACGTGGAACCTGCACCAATGGCATGCTGGATGTTCTTGCCATACGCCGGATTGTTGGTGGCTCAAAAATTTGGTGTGGTTGTTCAACATTTAAGCAATGGTGTTTGTCAAACATACTTTCCCATGTTTGATGGTCCGGGGGAGGGCCATTCTGTTCTTTCGATTGCCTATGTGGAAGATGGCCATTTCATCCTGGTTAAGTTAACTGATGATGGTCCGATGCCTCCATCGAATAGACTATGGAATATGTATCGAAGTACTGAAGCTATGCAGTGGGAGACAATGTACATGTCTCGTCTTTCACAGGGTAAGAAGTTACTTCGTAGTAATAGAAGTGTTCGAAGAGACTTAATTAACTTGTTGTAGGTTCTCGTTGTAACACGTAAAACTGTTTAATCGTATTATTATGTGTTTATTTTTTTAATTTACATTCTATTGTCTTTCGAATATAGTGTAAGCAACATTTATTTTGTAAAAAATGTTAAATACATTGTTTTATAATGTAAAAACACTTATTTACATCACTATTTTTATTAAAAAAAAGGCATCATATGCAGCATATTGGGAAATGAGAGGTGTATACCAGCCTCTATATGCCGCTCATAGCACAATAAGCGGCTGCTGGTAAGCAATCTATAAGCCACGTATTAGCCAATGAGGAGTGTATACCAACACAAACAACTTTTCAGCTCACTAAAGAGGGAAAACTAGATCAAAATCAATTCAAACACACACACACCAAAACACCAAAAACACACACAACTCTCTCCCGTATACCATTTCTATCCCGTATCGAACCATACGGTGCGAATTTTCACAAGAGGTTAGTAACATCTTCATCTTTCCTTTTTGTTATTGTTTTTTTTACGGTTTTTTTTTTTCTGAAATATTTTGGTTGTGGTGTTTGGCGGTAGAGGTGTTTGACGGTGGTGGTTGTTAGAGTGGTTTAGGTTTGGACGGTGGTGGTTGTTAGAGTGGTTGAGGTTAGGACGGTGGTGGTTGTGTCTATGGGTTAGGGTTTGACGGTGGTTGTGGGTTGGCTGTGGTGGTTGTGGGTTGTCGTAATTTTATTAATATTTTGACAAAATATTAACTTTTAATTGTTGCAGATATGTCGTCAGATGAGGAACAACAGGCACCAAATGGTGGTCCGGTATTCAATCCGATGGCCGGGGGTAATTGTGAGCAGTACGATTTTTTAGACTTCCCCCAGAGCAGTACGGAATACAGACGATTTGCCAAGTTCCGGGGTATGAGAGTGAGGCAGCAGAGGGCGTTGTGTTGGGACGCGTTACGGGAGTGTGGCGAGGAGCAGAGGGCCCGGGGTATAATCGGGGAAAATAACCCGTGGGATCGTATGTTTTTTCATGCGGCTGGGTCTTCTTATAGGCCTATGATGGTGGAGTTCCTCTCCACGTTTATCTATCGACCACGGCCTGCTGAGCAGCCTACTCAGATATGGACGATCCGATGGTGGAACCACCCCCTGCTGAGGTAACTTTCTGTTTATTCGGGGAGCTACAGAATATGTCGTTGCGTCAGTTTGCTTTGGCCACCGGATTCTACACTGATGAGGAGTTGGTTCAGGATATTTATACCACCGCGATCACATTTATACCTGATGATCAGTTGCTTGCTTGGTGGCCCACCCTCTAGGATGTACCCTTCGGTAATAAGGCTCATGTCTCGTTGATTCCTGACCTACTCGTTCGCTACATACACCGTTGCATTGCCACGTCGATATCTGGGCGTGGCAAAAGCAACGAGTGGGTCACGAAAACCGACCTGTTCTATCTTTACTGTTTATTCACGGGGACGCCGTGCGCCCTCCATCGCTGCCTGGCAGAGTATTTTGCCTCATTTTCCCGACGTAAAAAACGTGGCGGATTGCACGGAGGGGCGTTCATCACGCGTATTGCCCAGCATTGCGGTCGGTATTTTCCATTCATCGGTGAGTTGCCACCGCCTGCCCCTTTCGAGTATTTGGGTATTAGGACGATGAGAGGGATGAACTTGGCGGTGAACTTTTCGGGCATTGGTTACCGGTTTGTCGGTTTGGACGATCAGATTTTCGTAGCCCAGCCGTTAGTACATCAACATCTGCTGGAGGCTGCGGAGGTGGATATGCCTCATGTTGTTGACGAGCCTATTGGAGAGGGTGACGTCGAGCCTGAGGTTGAGCAGGGCCATCCGCAGGAGCCGCCACAGCATCCTCGGCGCGTCTATCATGGGGTGAGATTGCCTCAGTCCACTCAACGTCTCCTCGAGAGGCTTGTGGCGGGTCAGACGGCTGTGATGGAGAGGTTGGCGCTGCAGGATCGGCGGATGGACCGGATGGAGGATATGATGGAGTGGATGATGGCTAGCGAGGCTGATAGGCGTACCGAGGCGGGGTTGCCGGTTCGAGACCCGCCACAACCACGAGTGTATCCGGGGTCCGGCTCGGAAGCTGGCCCGTCCGGCATGCAGGCAGGCCCTTCCGGCACGCAGGCAGGCCCGTCCGGCACGCAGGCAAGCCCGTCTGACACGCAGATGCAGTTGACATGTTCTGATAGTCGTTCTGATGACAGTGACGAGGAAATGGCTTAGGAGTTGTATTTATCTGTTTCGTTTGGTTTGGTTGTATTTTGGGTTTAATGTGGTTGTACGAACAAATATTTATTCCTCTTTTGTTATTTATGTTTAGTTGTATGCCCGGTTGTTTTTGTATAAACGTTTAATCTTTTATCAGCATGTATGGATGATAACATGTTTAATATTTTATCAGCATCTATGTTGGTTTTTTTGGATTTTACAGCTGTATTGTCATGTTTATAAGGTTCATTGCTTGTTCAATCCGGGTTCCATAGGTATTGGGATTCTTATAACGAAGGGGTATATTGGTCTTTTTTAAAAATGATAAGCATGTGCAGAAGGGGTATAAACGGTTATAAGAATTTCAGGGACTGGATTTGAAAAATTAGAATTACAGTTAGTTTTTAATAACTGAGCAGGGACTGTTCTTGTGCAAAACAAACCTTAGGGACTGGATTTGAAAAAATAGAATTACACAAATAAAAAAGGGAGGGGTCCTTCTGTATCGGACCGGCCTCCCATGGGTTTCGAACTCGCACATTTCGCATAGAACACACAAGCCTTAACCAGTTTATCATCCTGTACATGAGCTGATAAACTGGTTATAGTATATCCTTTATACACTTGGATTTGAAAAATTAGAATTACACAAATAAAAAAGGGAGGGGTCCTTCTGTATCGGACCGGCCTCCCCAGGGTTTCGAACTCGCACATTTCGCAAAGAACACACAAGCCTTAACCAGTTTATCCTCCTGTACAGGAGCTGATAAATTGGTTATAGTATATCCTTTATACACTTCATACGCTTTAACTTCGTCTTCAAACCCAACAACTCCTATAAGGTGCTCATTGAACCATACGGCTCTCATTGAACACAAACACTTTCCCAACTTCAATAAAGGGGTAAACTAGATCTAAAATTTGAAAACTCACACACTAAAACACCAAGAACACACACACAAACGCTCTGGACCACATGATTTTCACAAGACAAACTCTGGACCACACGATGAAGGTTAGTTTGTATTCCAAATTTTATTGCTTAATCTTCAACCTTTTTTTTTATTTTTTGGTTTTATTTCCGCCGTTTGTGGTGGTGTTGGGTTTGACGGTGGTGGGGGATTGACGACGGTGGGGGATTGGTGGCGGTGGGGATTGACGAAGGTGGGGGATTGACTGTGGTGGGGAATTACGGCGATGGTGATTGACGACTGTGGTGGTGGTGGTGGTTGTGATGGTGGTGGTGGTAGTGGTTATGGTTGTGGTGGTGGTGGTTGTGGTGGTGGTGGTGATTGACGGCTGTGGTGGTGGTGGTGGTGGTTGTGGTGGTGGTGATTGACGGCTGTGGTGGTGGTGGTAGCGTAACCCTACCCGACTCCCGGACTCCCGGCCCGACACGTTTGTCGGGTCTAGACTTATATCATCGTTTTTTTAAATGTGCATATGTTATTTTTATTATTATATTTATTATTTTTAACAATATATTTTCGGATGGCGGGTCTAATGCTATAATTGTATGTTTATTAATAGGATATCGAAAGTCGGTGTTTTGACGGTGGTGGTAGCGTAATCCTTATGGAGAAGTACACTGCATTCGTATTTCAGATTCAAATGCTTAACTGCGTTCGTATTCCAGATTCATGCACCGGAATGTCCACCAACGGCAATGCTTCTGCATTCATAATCTGTGACGGTGGAAGTAGATATTTACCGGTGACTATGAGGGTTAACTGGAATGTCCTGGAACCTCCACCAACTACAATGCTTCTGCGTCAGCAACCTCGAGGGAGAACTCCTTCTGTATGGATTGGTTCTTCATGCTGTGGAACCGGTTACTGAGAATTCTTCTGCAACGAGGGAGTGTCAGATCAGGTCGGAGGTTCTTCATGTGGTAATGGGGAAGCGGAAAACACGTTTACCGTGGAACGCATCCTTAAACTTGATAGCAACAATATGGTGACCGAATAGAGATCTGAATAACCGATACAGTTTGCAAGAATTTAATAATATGTAACAGTTAGCGATTTAGGGTTTAGGGTTCAGGGTTTAGTCGTTACATTTTGTATTAAAATGACATGTTTTGTGTATTAATATAAAACGATGTTTCGTGTATTTATTGCGTTATGGTTAATAAATGACAAGTGAAAAATAATTAAAGACATAATAATAATTGATAAATAAAAAAATTGACATTCTATAATACACAAAATTCATTTCATAAAATATCGTCATGGGTCAAAAACCCTACCTGACCCCCGGCCCGACCCGTTTGCCCGGACTAGATATAACATCGTTTTTTTAAATTTGCATATGTTTTATTATTATAAGCTGCATAAACTCTCAAGATATAACATTCCGCTAAATCACCTAAATACGAGAGTCATTACATTCGTTTACATAAGTTGCATAAACTTAAATACGGCTAACGACAAATACAAATACGGACAAAAAAAAAAAAACAAAATCCAACAGATTATCAAACAGGTGTCCCTCTTACGAACGACCCTTGAATTTTTATTTTCCATTTCTGCTACTTGCTCTTTATACATTCGAACCTCCTCTTTCAAATGCTTGACTTCGTCTTCAAGTACTGCTTTCGTATCCAGCAAACCTCGGATGACTTGAACTGCCCGAGGACACATGGGAGGGTTGCTCCATGCAAAGAATTTGCACCAAGAACGCTGAAACCGAAGGCGAATTAGTGTTTCTAAGTGTAAAAAATACATCCCATTATAAGGGTCATATTTTGAATTTTCAAAGTATTTATTTATATACTTTGACTTTAATTATCGATTTTTTGTGTTATATAAAACTTGATGAAAATTAACCCGATAAAAACACTTGTAAAACACACTCAAATCATATAACTTTCATCAAGTATTATCTAACACAAACAAAATTATTTAAGGTCAAAGTTTATAAATAAAGACTTTGAAAATTCAAAATATGACAATTTTAATGGGACGGAGGTAGTAGTGCTTAAACTACATACCAATTGAGAGCATGTGTAAAATTGACGCCTGGGATTAGTATCCGTCCAAGATGTTTTTATAGCAGCTTGCCTTATCGTTTGTCCGTGGTGTCTTGGCATTATTTTACTGTCTATATAAAATAAAAGATTTTCACCATTCATATCTCCACGGTCTATATGGAGGTATGTTGGCTACCTGGTCGAGGGTTAAGGGAACGGTTTGGTAAAGGTCTTGCCATTGTTCAGCGTTTAGAGGTCCTGCAATGGACCTGGGTCAAATTTAGTAGGACCTCCTTCAATACTTAACGGTATTGGATGGCGGGGGTCCAAACTCTTTGATCCCCTCATAAGTAAACTACTATTAATACTATAACCCGGCTATTTAGGACTGTATCCCTGCTGACTCAGACTACTTAGTTGAGGGTAACGTCACCTCCAAAAGAGGGGCCTACCATAATTTGCATTAATAACTTAATTAATTATCTTCCAATAATCCACCCTTTTAGGATTGTATCCTTGCTGACTCAAACTACTGGGGTGAGGGTAACGTCACCTTCAAAAGAGGGGTCTACTACAATAACTAAGATAATCTCTTAAAATAGTGCAAAAGTGCGGAAATAATCAAAGGTTACACTAGATACGAGTCGGAACCAAGTGATTCATCTTGTCTATCTGTTTTTCTTTTTATTTTTATTTTTCAGCATTTTAGTTAGTTTTTATTTTTCTTAGTTAAAACATTTTTCTAAACTTTTTGATTTGATTAGACGTTGAGGATAAACCGGTACTAAAAGCTCTTGTGTCCTTGGACGACCTCGGTATCTTACCAACACTATACTACGCTCACGATGGGTGCACTTGCCCATATGTATGTCTAGTGTTAGTAAATATCGGGTTTTATAAATTTAAAACTTGACTAAAAAGTGTTAAAGGGGCTTAAAATATATACCTAATATATATAACACTCGACTACGCATCAAGTTTTTGGCGCCGCTGCCGGGGACACAAGGATTTTAAGAAAGTTAGGAATCAACGGCCTAATCGTTTTTCTTATTTTTCATTTTTTTTTTGGATTTTTTTTAGTTTTTTTGTTCTGCAGAGCTCAGCACGGGCCGTGCCTGGTCGGACACGGGCCGTGCCCAGCATCATCACTGGCAGTTTTTATTTTCTGAGTTACAGAGAGCTGAACACGGGGCCGTGTCGGTGCAACACGGGGCCGTGTCCAACTCCCAGTAACAGGGATCCAGAAAACAATCACTGTATCTCTGACCACGGGCCTTGTTCACCGAGCACGGGGCCGTGGTGAACATTCTGACCAACGTTCTTTTCTGTTTTCATTGTAGGACTTGGAACCCAGGCGCTTTCTCAGAAAACAATCACTACTTAGTGCATGAGCTCCAGTTCTAGTAGAGATATAAAAGAACCTCTAGAAGAACCCGAACGCTTTCTCAGAAAAAGACTTAAAGCTAAAAATCAAGAGAAAGTCTCGGGGGACCCACTACCAATGGCGGACCAACGTACCCTCATGGATTACCTACGGCCCACCGTAGGTAATCTCGGCGCCGCTATCAATGCACCAAATGTCGAAGCCAACAACTTCGAACTTCGACCGCATTTAGTACAAATGCTCCAAAACTCCGCAACCTTCCATGGGCTTGCGGACGAGGATCCCCATCTACATATTACTAATTTCTTGGAAATATGTGATACTTTTCGGATCAATGGAGCATCAAACGACGCCATTCGCCTTAGGATGTTTCCATTTTCACTAAAAGACCGAGCTAAGGCTTGGCTCAACACCCTCCCAGTTGGCTCGGTAAACACCTGGGATGAACTAGCCCGAAAGTTTCTATATAAGTATTTCCCTCCTGCTAAAACGGCTAAATTAATGACTGAAATTAATACATACTCACAAGAGGATGGGGAATCCTTATATGAAACTTGGGAAAGGTTCAAGGAGCTACTAAGAAAGTGTCCTCATCACGGTCTAGCGGTGTGGCAACAAGTATCCACTTTCTACAATGGGTTGTTGCCACACACAAGACAAACACTTGATTCTAGCTCCGGGGGACTTTTAGGTAATCGTCGCCCAAATGAAATATATAATCAAATTGAGGAAATTGCTCAAACCAATTTTCAATGGCACACTCCCCGAGGTAATAAATCTATTGCCCCAGGCGCTCATAAGGTTGATGAAAGCACCTCTTTACAAGCCCAAATCGAGGCCCTCTCTTCAAAAATCAAAAAGCTAGAAATGACAAAAACGGCCTCGGTTATGGCTTGTGAAGGGTGTGGTGGGTCACATGAAAATTGGAGTTGTATGAAAGAATAAGATGAACAAACAGAAACGGTAAACTACATTGATAACAGACCTAGGCCGTCGGGTCCTCCAACGGGTACCTACAGCCAAGGATGGCGTAACCACCCAAATCTTGGTTGGAGAGATCCCGGCAATAGTAGTAACCAACAAAACCAACGAACTACTTTTCAACAACCACAAAAGTTTTCTCAACAACAAGGTGGAAGAGAAAGGCTTGAAGATACCGTATCTCGCCTCATCTCCGACACCGAAAAGAAAAACTCGCATCGATTTCAACAATTGGAATCAAATTTTAGAAATCAACAAGCTAGCATTCAAAACATTGAAAAACAATTAAATCAACTAGCTCAAAATTTCTCCGAGAGACCACAAGGTGCGTTACCTAGTAATACCGAAACCAACCCGAAGGCACAAGTACACCTCATCACATTAAGAAACCGAACCGTGGGTCCCGAGGATGCCCCGCTACCACCGGTCGAAGGAAGTCAACTCAGCCAAAGCTCGACTTCACCCACACCTCAACCAGAAAAGGCTTCTCCACCAAATCAAGAGCCCACCAAGACTCTCCCAATCCCATACCCCGGTAGGTTAAGTCGTCAAAAGACCGATGAGCAATTCGCAAAATTCGAAAATTTACTGAAACAACTGCATGTTAATATTCCTTTTATTGAGGTCCTAACCCAAATGCCTAAATATGCAAAATTCATGAGAGATTTCCTCACTAACAAAAGGAAAATTGAATCATTGCAATTAGTTAACTTAGGCAAGAATGCTCCGCCTTAGTACTCAACAAACTTCCACAAAAGAAAATCGACCCCGGAAGCTTCACGATTCCTTGCTCGATTGGGGAATCCCCCGTTCGTAATGCATTAGCCGATCTTGGGGCTAGCATTAACCTCATGCCCACATCGATGTTCAAACGACTCGGCCTAGGAACAACAAGCCCTACAAAGATGAGCATACAACTCGCCGACAGATCCGTCAAATTTCCACAAGGTGTCGCTGAAAATCTATTGGTAGAAGTTGACAACTTCGTTTTCCCAACCGACTTTGTCATCCTAGATATGGAAGAAGACACCGATGTCCCCCTCATCCTAAGGAGACCATTTCTAGCCACCGCCCAAGCAGTGGTGGATATGAATGACGGAACGTTAACATTAAAGTTTGGGGACAAGGAAGTGAAGTTTGAATGTGGAAAAAGAGTAGAGGACGAAGACCCGGTCAACTACATGAAGGTCATAGACTCAAGCTTGGATGACGCTCTCCGACGGTGTAACATGGGATGCAATACATCCCACTTGGGTAACATATGACCAGGCTTTGGGTCTAGCCAAGGACCCTTATAAACGTGGCACACCACGGAGGCATTCCACGGAACTATCCTTAGTTTAGTTTAGATTAATTTTTTTTATGTTTTCTAGTTAGTCTTAATTTTCAGGAATAAAACACACTTGAGATGACAAAGGATACAAGGGAAACTTGAACCAGCACCCCATGCAGGAAAAACAGGACCGTCCAACAATTTCTTCGTTTACAGTAAGTTCGGCACGGGCCGTGTCCACCCAACACGGCCCCGTGCTGCACATTCTGCAGAAAAAGACCCAGTTCAGGTAACTGGACACGGGCCGTGTTCACCCAACACGCCCTCGTGTCCAGGCTTCTGTTTCTCTTGATATAATTTTGTTACTGGCACTTGAACACGGGGCCGTGCCCGGATAACACGGGGCCGTGTTCAGCGCCCAGTAACACAAAAATTTTGCTTTTTACACCTTTTTACACATTCAATTAACCTAAAAACTTATTTTTGGGACACATTGAGGACAATGTGCAATTTAAGTGTGGGGGGATGCTAAAACCTTGAATCTTGCAAGTCCTAAATACAAGCCTTACACAAAACTCTATTGGAACCGCTAATCACCCCAAATTTTTTCAAAAATTTTCAATTTTTTTTACTTGTCTAGGTTTAACTCGGGAAATTCAAGTTCTTAAAAAGGTTATATTTTTACGAATTTACAACCGATAGCGTCGTGATAAAAAGAACCAACATAAGAAAATTATGAAAAGGCATGACAAACTTAGTTAAAATTTGATTATATATACTTGATCACTTAAAAACCCATTCCCATAAAAGTGAGTTTTGAGCCTTTATTGAGCATACAATTACATATCATTAGACTAAATGCTCATTTTTCGTTTCTTGTGTGAATAGCCGCTTGGTTCTTACAACTCTAGAACTTGCCATGACGATACATTCCCAGACCTTGTCAACTTAAACCCGAGTAAGTAAATGACGGAGGCATTAGGACTAACCTTTTTATTTATTTCTACACCATTATTTTTTCTTTTTCTTTACCACCTACCCAAAACCCCCCTAGTTAGCCCCTTTGAGCCTAAACCTTTTCATTTCATAACCCAAACCAAATCCCTTTTTACCCACCAAAACCTTTTTCATTTTTACCCCTTTGTTTTAGTAACAAGTTCGATTTTTCGTATGACTTTCAAAAAAAAAAAATGTGTTGATGATGGAGCAAAGGAAAATAAAACAAACAAATTCATCAAAAATGACTTTGTTTGAATAATAGCTTCATCAAAATAAAAGTTACAAAAATAGAAAGTCTTACGAAAACCGACACTTGTTACGCTTTTAGCCCTTTTTCTACTAACCACTAACCCAACCACCTACCTTTAACCCAAGCCTAACCCTTCACCCATAAAGTCCTCTTGATATTTACAAAGGTATATAAGTTAAAAAGGAGGAGGATTGATTGCTTGGCAAGCTTATGGTAGGAGTAAGTTCCATGCCGCTCTCGAGCGATCCACAAAAATACATCTTCGGCCGAGTGTTGAGTGATCCCCGTGAGGTATGTGAACTTATATATAAATAGAATTTTAAAGAGGCATGTTATGCCCTAATAAGTAATTTATCTTATGAAAAGTTTTAAATAAATCATGACGAATAGGATTGTAAATAAATAAAAATAAAACTAAATAAAGAATCTTGGAAATCCCGACACTCTACGACAAGCCCAAAAACCTTCTTCTCTACCCATTCCATTTGGGAGTGTAATAGCCACATATTAAAGAGTTTTGCTTGAGGACAAGCAAAGATTCAAGTGTGGGGGTATTTGATGTGTTCAAAATGCAACATATAAATTTCATCAATTGTGGCATAAAACTAACCCTTTTTTAGTACTAATGTTGGAAAAAGTGTGCTTTTGTCTTCCTTTTGTATTTTCATGATGAAATGAGCTCAAATTAACAAAAGAAGCAAAAAGACATCAAAATCTAACATAAATACAAGAAAAGGAACAAGACGTGACATGCCCGACCCCACGACAGCATCTTCCCAAGCAAAACAAGACAACAGAAGACTGAACACGCCCCGTGCTCAGCCAGCACGGGGGCGTGCCCAAGTGTCAACAGAAAAGACAAAGTGGTAGAAGCTTCTATTTCCCACCACGGGGCCGTGCTCAGCGGGCACGGGGCCGTGGTCAACTATAAGATTCGCACAATCTAGCAAATCTTCATAGTACAAAGATTCTTCTGCACCACGGGGTCGTGCTTAGCGGACACGGGGGCGTGGTCAACTAAAAAGACAAAACTGCATTAAATGAAGAAAGAGAAGGATGTGGACACGGGGCCGTGCCCACTGGACACGGGGCCGTGCCCGAGCTTCTATTCAGTCTATAAATAGAAGTGCTTGGCTCAAGCTCAAACCATCCCTTGGCACACCACCTCTTTCACACTTCACCAACCACCCACCACCACCATAACACCATCATCCACCACCATCATCCATTGTCCATCGTAGAGTGTGTGAGTCGTCTCGGGATCCAAGATTGATCGTAAGAGTTCTTGACAATCAAGGCCATGTTTGCCTAAGTCTCTTACATCACTTGGTGAAGACAAAGTGTCTAGTGTAATACTTTTTATTTCTAATCTTTTCGCACTTTTTACTTGGTTTTGTATTAATGACTTTAATAACTAGTTGCTTATGTTGAAGGTGATCTTTCCTTATCGTTTGTCCGTGGTGTCTTGGCATTATTTTACTGTCTATATAAAATAAAAGATTTTCACCATTCATATCTCCACGGTCTATATGGAGGTATGTTGGCTACCTGGTCGGGGGTTAAGGGAATGGTTTGGTAAAGGTCTTGCCATTGTTCAGCGTTTAGAGGTCCTGCAATGGACCTGGGTCAAATTTAGTAGGACCTCCTTCAATACTTAATGGTATTGGATGGCGGGGGTCCAAACTCTTTGATCCCCTCATAAGTAAACTACTATTAATACTATAACCCGGCTATTTAGGATTGTATCCCTGCTGACTCAGACTACTTAGTCGAGGATAACGTCACCTCCAAAAGAGGGGCCTACCATAATTTGCATTAATAACTTAATTAATTATCTTCCAATAATCCACCCTTTTAGGATTGTATCCTTGCTGACTCAAACTATTGGGGTGAGGGTAACGTCACCTTCAAAAGATGGGCCTACTACAATAACTAAGATAATCTCTTAAAATAGTGCAAAAGTGCGGAAATAATCAAAGGTTACACTAGATACGAGTCGGAACCAAGTGATTCATCTTGTCTATCTGTTTTTCTTTTTATTTTTATTTTTCAGCATTTTAGTTAGTTTTTATTTTTCTTAGTTAAAACATTTTTCTAAACTTTTTGATTTGATTAGACGTTGAGGATAAACCGGTACTAAAAGCTCTTGTGTCCTTGGACGACCTCGGTATCTTACCAACACTATACTACGCTCACGATGGGTGCACTTGCCCATATGTGTGTCTAGTGTTAGTAAATATCGTGTTTTATAAATTTAAAACTTGACTAAAAAGTGTTAAAGGGGCTTAAAATATATACCTAATATATATAACACTCGACTACGCATCACCTTCCACATCTACAAATAACCATTGTGAATGTCAAGATGGATATGGATTACACTGTCTCGTACGTAATAGTATTTGTTTAGAAAAAAAGACTCAATACGCCACTCATAGCACAATGAGATGCGTATAAAGTATAAAATCTAACCACTTTTTCAGAAAAAGTAAATACATATGCCTCACATAGTGCTATGAGGTCCGTATAACAAAAAGTTAGGTAGTGTATATGCCTCACATTGACCTATACGGTCGTATACGCTGACACCTTTTCAGTAAAAGTAAATTCATAAGCCCCTTATAGATCAATGAGGGCGATATAGACTGACAACTTTTTCAAAAAGTAAATACATACGCATCATATAAATCAATGAGGGCCGTATATGTTCGTTTTGTTTGACTTATTTACCAAGGAGCCTGCTCTTCGACGTATATACACCCAACTATATACCCAAAAAGGTCTTGGACCACACGAGACCAACGTTGGACCACACGATGAAGATCCGGAAGTACACACACACGCACGGATTCTTTGTCTCTCGTATTTTTATGTTTAATTTTCATTTTTTCTCTGATTTTTGTGGTTTATTTTGGTCGGGTATATTGGTGTTGGGGTGGTGGGTTTTTGTGGTTGACGGTTGTGGTTATGGTTGTGTTGTTTTGTGGGTGGTGGGCTGTGGTGTTTGTGGGTGGTTAGGTGGTGGTTGATGGTGGTGGTGGTGTTGTGTAGTCGGTGGTAGGCTGTGGTGTTTGTGGGTGGTGGGCTGTGGTGTTGGTTTGTTAAGATTGACGGTAGTGAGGTGGTGGGCTGTGGTGGTTGAGGTGGTGGTTGTGGTGGTTGATGGTGGTGTTGTGTTGTGGGTGGTAGCATGTGGTGTTTGTGGGTGGTGGGCTGTGTTGTTGGTTTGTTAAGGTTGACGGTGGTGAGGTGGTGGGTTGTGGGTTGTGGTGGTTGAGGTGGTGGGTTGTGGTGGTTGACGGTGGTGAGGTGGTGTTGTGTTGTGTTGTGTTGTGTTGTGTTGTGTTGTGTTGTGTTGTGTTGTGTTGTGTTGTGTTGTGTTGTGTTGTGTTGTGTTGTGGTAGGCTGTGGTGGTTGTCGAGGTGGTTGAGGGTGGTAGGTTGTGGTAGTGGTGGTGGTGGTGGTGGTGTTGTGGTAGTTGGGATGGTGGTTTTCGTGGTGGTTAGGTTGTGGGTGGAAGGTGGTGGGCGGCCGACTGGTGGTGGTGGTCGGCTGTGGTGGTAGTGGGTGGTCGGCTATGGTGGTGGTGGGTGGTCGGCTGTGGTGGTGGTGTTGGTGGTGGTGGTGTTGTTTGTTTATTATATTTTACAATATAATTTCTAATATCGAGTCTAACACTATAATTCTATGTTTTTTAACAGGATATCGAAAGTCGGTGTTTTGACGGTGGTGGAAACGCAATTCTTATGGGGAAGTGCACTGCGTTCATATTTCAGATTCAAACGAGTACCTGAGCTCATATTTCAGATTCATGCGCCGGGACGTCGGTCTAGGGTGAGGTGCTTGGCGGTGGGGGATGCATCATCCAACATCAATTGCCAAGTCACCCGGAACTCCGACATTGTCAGATGTTACCGTGCAAATAGCACGGAACTCTCATATTGTCGATTCCGGGTGCACTCTTGATAGCATCTACCGACGCGCGGTAGTTCCGTCACCGGCATCTACCGACGCCCGGTAGTTCCGTGACCACCATATACCATCACGCGTCTGAACCGGCTTTTAAACCGGACGGAATCTACGAAGAAACTGTTCGATTTCACAGTTTGTTTGAGAACCTGATTCAGATACACAACGGTCTCTTTGCTTCGTCCACTAGAACTATTTGTGTATGCATTCTTTTGGTAGTTAACAACCAAAAGAATGCATAGTTCTAGTGGACGAAGCAAAGAGACCGTTGTGTATCTGAATTAGGTTCTCAAACAAACCCTGAGAAAAACACTCGTAATCCTCAACCGGCTTTGAAATGACAAACTGATTGGATGAACTAACCGATTCTATTCCCAACTCACTACATTGCCTTGTATTTAAAATCTCAATTAATGAAGGGTTTGTCAAAAGAACAGGTTTATCAAATCGAGAATCAACTTCTTCATCATATTTTTTCATGCATTTCCATTAGCCACAGTTGTACGAAGAAACTGTTCGCTTTCACGGTTTGTTTGAGAACCTGATTCAGATACACAACGGGTTCGTGTGAATCTAAGTAATAATATGTAATAGTTAGCGATTTAGTGTGTAGGGTTTAGGGTTTCGGCTATGTATTGTATTACATTTTGTATTTTGTATGAAACTGTTGTGTTTTGTGTTATTTTATCAAACAATGTTCACTTACATTGCGTTATGGATTATAGAGAATTTGACGTCTTATAATAACACTTGATAAAAAAATGTAGAAGTTTTATAATACTAATTAAAAAAAATGTTGACGTTTTATACTAACACTTGATAAAAAAATGTAGAAGTTTTATAATACTAATTAAAAAAATGTTGACGTTTTATAATACTAATTAAAAAAATGTTGACGTTTTATACTAACACTTAATAAAAAATGTAGAAGTTTTATAATACTAATTAAAAAAAATGTTGACGTTTTATAATAATAATTAATAAATAAAAATGTTGCATTTTTTCTAAATATATTAAATAAAATATGACATTTATATACCTTCCTTTTATAACAATAAATAATAATAAATATAAATGTTTATTTTTTTTTGTTTTAACAACAATTTTAAAAAAAATATATAAAGTTTTTTTTTAAATAATATTTCACCCACTTGAAAACCCTCCATACCCTTCATATTTATTCCACACAAAAGAGCCAATGATTGGGCAATCATTGGCTGACACCCAATCATTGACAAATAATAGAATGTGTGAAAATGTAACCAAAAAGTAAACGTATAGGGCAATGAGGGGCTTATCAGGTGGGTCCATTTTCAGGCGTATAGGACAATGAGGGGTGTATAGGGTTAGGGGATGTGTGGATAACCAAAGCCTTATTTTTTGGTGTTGTGAGTGATGACCACCGCCACTAAAAATGTTGTGAGTGATGAAATAATGGTTGATGACATGGCGGAACTTGATTGGATGCTTGTGAGTGATAGAATTCCATCACTCACAAGAACCCAATCAAGTTCCGCCATGTCATCAACCATTTTTCCATCACTCACAACATTTTTTAGTGCCATTGGTCATCATTCACAACACCCACAATAAACCCTCACACCCCCTCACATGTTCTATCACTAAAATCCCATAACGCGTTGAAAATATCACTGACTCTTGCCATCACGCGTTGAAAACATCAGTGGCGCTGGTCATCACGGAAAAACGTGTTAATTTTTGCCATCACGGAAAAACAACGCTCCGCCCCCACTCCCCTTATAATAATAGTTACATCTACATATATAGCTATTAAAATCGTGAAGTATATTTACAATCGTCAACTGACTTTCTGCCTGTTTGGTGTTGTAATAATTAGCAACGATGATCGACAGCTATATATAATGACAATGATTAACCATATACTTAACAATTGCTACAATAGGTTTAACGGTTATTTAGTGATGCATATAATACCTTTTAAGTTAATTATACAAATGGTCATGTGGCTTTCCCCTAGTCACATCTTTGAACTCTAAAAATTGTATACTGAGTTACATGGTTCTAATTGTATGTTGAGTTACATGGTTCTAATTTTGTAACACCTAGAGGTTTAGATGCGGGTTTGTCCAAATGATCGATCTAGGAAGAAGTCTGTATCTTTATCCTTTCGTTTTTCTTGGATCATGCGCACCGCATCCTGGTTGCAAAGGCCAACGCCTCCTAATCATGGGCGAAGCTTTATTCGCTCGTAGTGTTAATTTTACCGAAAATTTCCGAATTTTTTAGTGGAAAATATTGGATTTTTAAGAGTCTGGCCTCCACCAATTTGGATTTTGAGAGTCCGGCCACCACTGAGTTTTCGCTCAAATTCCTCCACTGCTCCTAATCCAATTAAGTAGATAGATCATTGCTGAGTCCCCGTTTACGGGTCTTCAGGAGTTTCAAAAAATAATAACAATGGTTGCATTTTTTTACTTTGCATTAATAACGACTCTTTCTTCAAGTAACAATCCATCTGAATCTCAAACGTGGTTTGTAGATCTAATCCAATTAAGTAGATATTCACAAAGTAGGATTATAAATGAGTCGAGCCGAGTGCTCGGGCTTGGATTTTCAAAAGCTCAAGCCAGCGGCAGCTCGTGACTTGTGGAGCCGGCTCGTTTATTGATTTTTTTTTTATTAGAAAAAGGTGGATTAAATAAAATAAGAATACGGTTATTGCTATTGTTTTTTCTTTGCTATAAATTGAACACTAAGATTTTTTGGTTTCTTATTTTTCATTTTCAGTATAACCGAATTATATGAATCGTCAGATTTATTTCATTAAAAATAATTTTGTGTCAGGCATAACTATATTTGAGCTAACTAGTCTTAAGCTACCCGCGTTGCGGGCCAGTAGGCATAAAAATGTGCTATCAACGTTGAGTAGATGGGGACGTAAAACCGGCTAAGTAGCATCGAGCGAAGACCAAAACTGGGTAAATCGTAAAAAAAAAACACGAATTTCCAACACAAAGTGACTTACGTAACGTAATACGTAGAAGGAGTCAAATTTATAACGATGTGTATTAGAAAGTGGAGGGAGTAAAAAAAAACTTAAAAGACCAAATGTGACCACCAAATGCGAATGAAAAAAAAAACCCCCGAGGGACCAAATGTGACTATCAAATACTGTGCAAAATAACAACGAACGACGAACAAATCCGAGAAAAACGTAAAACAAAAACTAATAAAAAAACTAAAATTATTTAACCTTTGTGACACAAATGATAAAAACTAAAGTTTTGTTACAATATGAAAAATCATAATGCCAAAAAAAGAAAAGAAAAAAAAAGACAAAAAATACACTATTCCTCCATATTTTTTATTAAAATTAAAACTGATAGATTTAATAATAATAAAAGATTACAATTAATGTCACATGTCATTTTCTTCTTCAACTATAAAAGTTATTTATATTTATATTTTATTTTTTAATAATCAATATATTAATATCATATGATATCTCTAATACTTATCTTTATCTTTAAATATAAATTATTACTATTGTATGTAAAAAGAAATAGTTAAAATACTACGTTAATTTGCTAACTATAATAATTAAAAGAATAATAAAAACCCGTAAATATAAAAAGAGTTAAACTAAAACAGCAATTATAAAAAACATCACAAAGAATAACTGAAAAAAAAAAAAAATACATGACCCTAAAAAAGAAGCTATCCAAAGAAAAAAACGAAAAGTAAAAGTAAAAATTTATATTTAAAGATAAAGATAAGTATTAGAGATATCATATGATATTAATATATTGATTATTAAAAAATAAAATATAAATTTAAATAACTTTTATGGTTGAAGAACAAAATGACATGTGGCATTAATTGTAATCTTTTATTAGAATTTAGATTGAGCGAGCTAACAAGTGAGCCATGAGTCAAGCTTACTTTGGCTTGGGCTTGGCTTGTTTACAAACAGAGTCGGGCCAGGCTAGATCGTTTAAAAACCGGGTCAATTTTGAGCGGGCTTTTTTTAGCGTATTTCGAACCAGCTTTGAGCAAGCCACGAAGCGTGGACTTTTTGAACAACCCCACTTAAAAGAAGCTGGAACAAAGCATTTATGAAAATGAGAAATTTCTTATGAATCATTTTTTTTAAAAGATTCTTATGAATCATTTAGTAAGTATTAGTTCTAATACAACTATTTTTAATATAATATAGAAAAAAGAGAAAAATGCAATTTGCGTCCCTGTGGTATGTCCCAAACATCAACCTGAGCCCCTAAATTCATTTTTTGGTTTTTTGAGCCCCTGACCTTATGAATTTATAACAGTTTGAGTCCCTGCCGTCAGGGTTCCGTCAGTTTGACCGTTTGACAGTTGTGAAAAATCCATAATACCCCCCACCCTTAACATCTACAATTAATAGCAGACCACCAGTTTCATTATCATCATCAACAGCTCTCCCAACTCCCAATATCTCTCCCAACTCCCAAGATCATCATCATCATATTCATCGAACAGATCAACAGATCATCTTCATCGAACATCTTCATCATCGAACAGATCAGGTTCATCTTCATCCTCATATTGATTTTTGGTTTGATTCGATGATTTGAATGTGTTTATATTGTGAAAAAACATAGGGTTGATTCTGGGTTTGATTTTGGGTTTCATTCGATGATTTTGGGTTGATTTTGAAAAAAACAGAGGGTTGATTTTGGGTTCCATTCAATGATTTTGGGTTGATTTTGAAAAAAACAGAGGGTTGATTTTGTTCAAAATGCATCAAAACAGAGGTTTTGAATGTGTTTTGGTTTTGATTTTTGTGGGTTTAGGGTTTAGGGTATCAAAACAGAGGTTTTGAATGTGTTTTGGTTATCAAAACAGAGGTTTTGAATGTGTTTTGGTTTTGATTCTTGTGTGTTCATCAAAACAGAGGGTTATCTTCATACGGGTTAGATAACTCATATACGGTTTTGAATGTGTTTTGGTTTTGTTTGATTCTTGTGGGTTTTTGTCTTGGGTATCAAAATAGAGGTTTTGAATGTGTTTTGGTTTTGATTCTTGTGGGTTTTTGTTTCGAGGAATGTGTTTGAGAACTGTTATTTGGTTTTGATTCAATGATTTGAATGTGTTCCTCATTTTGATTTTTGGTTTTGATGATAACAGTTATTTGGTTTTGGTTTGATTCGATGATAACAGTTATTTGGTTTTGGTTTGATTCGATGATAACAGTTATTTGATTCGATGATAACAGTTATTTGGTTTTGGTTTGATTTGATGTACAGAATGGCTGCGGATGTAAAGATACGCAAAACACCAACTACGAAGGCGAGAACACTTGACAACCTCCTAGAAGATGCGGTGCACATAAGGAAGTGATTGATATGAATGAATACAACCCCAGTGGAGCTCTTCGATTTTCCTTTAAATTCCAGAGCTCGCTAATTACATATCTACCACTTGGGTTATATTCATTCATATGAATGAATATAACCCCAGTGGCAGATATGTAATTACCTACACTGGGGTTATATTCATTCATATCTGCTACATTTCGAAGTGCACCCGTCAGTAAAGATCCACAATTGCTTGTGGTCGTATGATGTTTTGTCTCTGTATTGTATGTTACGGTCTTTTGTTATCGAGTCTGTAAGTTCCGTCAAGTCTACGAAGTTGGTATGACGTTTTGTCTCTGTATTGTATGTATTAAAAGTTTACAGTTAATATACAATTTAGGCTTTAATAATTTGTTATATATAGTATACATTTAATTATTAGATTGCATTTATTTAAAAATAAAATAGTTAATTTGAATTATTAGATTTCTTAAGAAAAAAGCAAAAAATGAATTTAGGGGCTCAGGTTGATATTTCACTCATACCATAGGGACGCAAAGTGTTATTAATATATGCCAAAAGACAGTCTTACCCCTGCCTCAAACAGTCAAACTGACGGCAGAGACTCAAAGTGTTATGAATTCATAAGGTCAGAGGCTCAAAAAGCCAAAAAATGAATTTAGGGGCTCAGGTTGATGTTTGGGACATACCATAGGGATGCAAATTGCATTTTTCTCTAGAAAAAATTACATAAATGATTATGGTATGTTCAAATTACGGGTTTAGTCCTCGTTTTTAGAAATTACATGTTTGAGCCTTGTTGTTTACCAATTTTTAACACTTTTGGTCTTTGGTACTTAACTCACCTCAAAAGCTTTAAATAGGTCATGTTCGGATTGATCACAATTTATGTGTGTGTGAATTAAGCCTGAAATTTTTTATAGGAATACTAGGTTAGAACCCCGTGTGTTACACGGGTTAATTTAATATATTAAGTAATAAAAAGGTAAATATATTTATAAAAAAAAACCCGTGTATTAGGTTGAATAAAACCATATATTACACAGGTTGTATAATATATAATTCAATCGGTTAAGAATAGGGGGAAGCGGAAAAAATAATGATTTGATATTGTGATTTAAAAGGAGAGAGGAGCAAACATATTATTATTTAATATGAGAGTAAGACGTTCTATTACTTTGAAATCTCATATATGACATTTAACTTCATATATTATATTTACTCTTTCTAGCTTAATTTAGTTAGCTTAAATATTATATATATGGAGAATACTATTGTGTATAGAAAAAAAAAACAAAAAAAGGGTAAAAATAAATTTAAGCTTAAAATGTGTTATATAAAAATATGAAAATAGAAAAATAAAAACAAAAAAAAGGGTAAAAATAAATTTAAGCTTAAAATGTGTTATATAAAAATATGAACATATAAGAAAACTTAAAAGTTAAAAAAAAGTGTAAAGTGACTATTTATTAGATTGTTTTTAATAAATTGGGTATTTTTGATATTTTAACTATTTGTAAGGACATATATGATATTTTTGGTTTTTGTAAGGGTATATATGATATTTTTCATTTTTTGCTGGGAATATATGAAAATTTTCAAGTTTGTAAGTGTATATATGAAATTAATCCTATTATTATTAATAAAAGGTAATGATAAATTAAAAGATTAAAGATTTACTGATTAAGTGATAATTAAATAAATAAGCATTAGGGAATTAAATTTAATAAAAAGGAAAAACCAATCACATATGTATATTATACGTTCAAGGAATTCAAAATTTTAAAATTAAACTTCTTTAATTTTAGGATTTATAAAAGCAGATATATTTGAAATTTAAAGTATTTATCTACAGTATAATAGGTGCTGATAATTCTATTTAGGCGGGAAAACACATTAAAGGGCTTCCTATTTAATGACATGTGTCCTTCATACGATTTACTTTATTATATGTATAGATTAATATCTTATTATCTAGTCATGTCACATCAGATTTTAAATTTAAATATAGTTAACAAACATAAACATAAGTTGTTAGTTGTTGTTCATGTAATTATCCATAGGGGAAGGATCCACTAAAAAGTGGATTTTGCTTAAGTAGCCTAAGAAGGATTGTGATGATAACATGTGACACTCCTAATAAGTAGGAATGAAGGGCATTTTGGTCCTTATAAATAGGAGTGAAAATGACATGTGGCACTCATTTTGTTTTTTAAAAATACAACAAAAAAATATAGTACAAAAAAAATCTAGCACAAAAAATCTAGTACAAAAAAATATAGCACAAAAAATATAGTACAAAAAATATTACAAAAAAATATAGCACAAAAAATGTAGTACAAAAAAATATAACACAAAAAAATTTAACACAAAAAAATATAGCACGAAAGAATTTCGCAAAAAATGTAGTACAAAAAAATCTAGCACACAAAAAATTGAAAAAAAAAATTTAAGACAAAAAAAATCAGTACAAAAATTCAGCACAAAAAAAAAATGTTATACACCTTAGAAATACAACACATTTTAGTGGGTTTTTTTAGTCTTCATATTTTATATAGCAATATGGTACTCAAATTAAAGATAAAAAGACGCTTGATTTTATGGTGAAATTTTTATGAAAAAATAATGTCGTATAAAAAAGTTATGAATGTTTAAAAAATTGGGGTGAAATATGCATGTGCCTTGCATGTGGAGAGAGAGTCTATAAATATAATTTTCCCAAGATACCCTTGCACTCCTCCTTTCTCCTACACTTTCATCTTAACTATTGATTTGAAAAATGAATGGTTAAGATTCATTCTCATGTTAAGATTCATTCTCATCCTATTTATGGAAAATGAACTTTTTATTTGATCTTACCTCATTATCCATATTACGTAGTATTATATATATATATATATATATATTGATCCCATTAAGTGTAACCAACTTTCAAATCAACCTTAACCATGGATTTGGCTGAGATTAAATCTCAGCCACTTAAACTCACAAAAAAACCGCTATGATGGCGGTTCAGGACGGTTTCAAGCGGTTTCTAAAGTTGGTGGTTACCTCCACCTTTTTTTGCCCATGATTTCTACAACTCAACGCTCCTACAAAATCGTGTCTGTTTGAACTCCACAAATTAACTGCTTTTAGGCTAGTTATCAGCAGTTGCGGCGTCCCTTTTTTTCCTCCCACGTTGCCTACTTGCGTATATAACCTATCATGAACAAGAAATCCTACCCAACTTTCATCTTACGCCACATGGAAATTGAAATTGATCGGCACTTCAAAGTAGTCGACCAAAAGAAACCCAATATTGTGTCACTAGCGTTGTCTCTTTCCTGTCTTCATGAAACAACTTTAAAACGATCAGAGGCTATGCCATTTGGATCGTCTTCGATAACGAAGGTAAAGCTTCTACCATCTACGTTCTTACTTTAGTATATACTACCAATGTTTTCAAGAATCAGCTCTCCATCTCTGTAAGTAATCCCAAACTTATTTTTTTTTCAAATTAAAATCACAGACACATTTCTGCGTTTGATTTACATTTTGTCCGTAACCCTAATTTTTGTGTTGGATCAGATCGTTTACCATAGAGTTAGAGACAAGAATTACAATGGTGTGATTTCATCAAACAACCCAGGGAGGCTAAAACTGCTGCTTTACTTGGACTGGACAGGTTTGTCATCCTTCTTTAAGTTTGTTTAAATAATCTTCAACTAGAGATAATTTCGAGTTTGGATTTTACGTCTTTGTTTTTACTTGGTTCAGTTTTAATTTCTAATATATTTGGTAGGTCTCAAACTACCCAAGCTCTAGCAAACAGGGGTTCGTATTCATTATTCACAAGTGGGGTTCTCCTATGATGAGGATGAAACCAACCTACAAAAGGAGTATCTGGTATTTTAAATAAATTTGAAAATATGGAGTTCACTTGTGAATATAAATATGACGGGAACGGCCTAGGTGAAATATTACTTAGTTAATGAATTTATTAAACAGGAACATTATTTTATAAATGCCTAACGAGTTTCACTTTACACATATACAGTATTTGGAGGATGGCACAGTTCAGATATACATCAGAGATGTTGATAAATGTTGATAAAACACTGAGAAGTTCTGGATGTTGTTGTTGCTTCAAGGTACTATATTGAGAAGTTCCTGGATGTTTTTTTTTCACATGATGACTTGTACACGTGCAGACAATTTGTGCATATGCAGAACACATCAGCAGCGGATTCATTGTCTTTCTAATGAGTCTTGCACGGCTATTAAGGTAACCACCATATCCATTATTCATGATTTATCAACCATCCTTTGTGGTTTTGATTGTGTTCTGCATAAACATTAGAATCTCTTCTTCACAGTCTTCCTTCAATTGTTTTATAACAGAGATTTTGGTCGTAAGGTAGATTTGTTGGTTACGTTTGCGTTCACTTAATTTGTCAAGAAAGACTTTTGCTTTTACATATATTTTTTTGGTTCAATTTATCTGTTAGTTCTTGACAAAAATAGATATATAATTATGCACATACATGGCCTGCACTATGTGTTTATATATGTCTGTATGTCTTGAGCCTGTTCCTTTTTTCGTTATTTACATTTATTCAATGATATTGTGTAGAGTAATTATAAATTGATGCTCTTTTTAGGTTGTTACCATGTGCAACAAATCATATGTTAACGTAAAACTTTATGTTATGTCAATATGTTTATATTCCGTGAAGCAGTTTTTGACGCATTTGTTCTGATTTTATAACCTATTGTTTTTTTCCTGTGACTAAATTCAACTCCTTTTATGTTTTACTTTAAGTCTGAACTATACTTTCTTCAAATAAATTGGAATTGCTATTTTAGTATTAGCAAATGTTTGATGTTTAACTAATGAATGGTGGTAAGTAGTCAATTTTAGTTTTTAATTTGAGAAAAATGTTTAACTAATGAATGGTGGTAAGTAGTCAATTTTAGTTTTTAATTTGAGAAAAATGTTGGTTTTTAAAATAATTTGTGGCTAATATACTTGCATATTTTCTTTCAGCCCTTCCTGCGCTATCAAGAAAGCCCATCCACAAAATGGAGGGAGTTGATTGTAAATTGGCAAGGATGTGACACAAGTGAGGGGTTTGTATAAAGGACAAGTATAGCTTCTTCCAATGCGTTGTTTCCAGGATGCATGATTAATCCATGATAAAAATTTTAATATCCTTTCTTTCTAGAACTTTATAAAAGTGTCTTCAAGTGGCTAGAATTCTTGCTTCATTTCTCATCATTTACATAATCTAAATGTCCTATGGTTAATAATGTTTCACCCATGTGCCACAAAATATTTTAATTAGCATCATAAAGACACATAATGGCCCAAAATTAAATATTTAGTTTTGTTTCTGTGGATATAAATGGATTTTAAAGGCCTAGGATAGTTGGATGCTTTCATGGTTGACAAATGAAACAGATGCGTGGTTACATGATACCATTTGTAAATTTGTCATTTGAATAAACATTTTGTATGTAAGTGTCGTGTCGTGTTGAATGTTTTAAAAGTTCAATGCCATTGAATGTTTTTGGTTTTACGCGCAACGAACCAAAGCAATCCCGACCGAATCACGTGGGAAAGTCATTGCCTGCCGCAAAGCACGAACTTACCTGTTTATTGAATAACCTAAGCAATTTGATATGGGCTTTGTTGTTGCAAGGCTACAATGGTAGTTCGCTTTTTCTGCAAGACGTTTTTTATAGTTTGAACCGTGATCTAATGCGTGTTGTGGTGATATGTCACCTTCTTCGGCTGTGAAGCTGCATGACAATGCTTCCTTATCAACCAACCAAAACCAAGTATGCTGTGTAATTGTGCTATTTTTAAAATATATTTCTTAATTATAACATGTGTATTTGTAGGATGCATGTTAGCAACATGTTGAGACCCCTGATTCCAAAGGAATAGTGAGTGGATAAGGCTAATGCAACAACGTTGGGCACCTACCCCTATGGTTTGTCCTTTCACTTAAATAAAGGGTCGGTTACGAGTTATGTGACGCACCAATTCAAAGGCAGTCATGGCCACATTTTAAGAAAGAGATTGAGAATAAACTCATTACCATTAATGGTATAGTGAATTAGAGAAGTGTAGAGAAGCTGCAATTGAAGATGCAAAGATGAAATGGGTTTTTGAGTTGGGTTTAAAAGCAAAGTAGCAAGGTTTGAACGGTTGTGGTTCTAATGTGTGGGTGTTATGTTTTTCTTGATTTTTTTTGCCTTTTTTTTTTCTTTTCTTAATGGCATTTTCTTAGAATCTGTGAATGGAGAGTACATGTATCATTATGATATTACGTAACCCGTCCACCGGACGGGTATTAAACTAGTTATTATATGAAACTGTATTACATGTAAGACCATCAACTCTTTTTTTAATTAGTTTACCACTCTACCCTTATCTATATAGTATATAGAATGACAAAAATAATGTATATTTAAGGTAACAAATATGTAGATGTTATCAATAAACAAATATGTAGATGTTATCAATAAACAAGAACTTTGAAATATTCAAAGTCGACTGGCGTGACATTGCTTCTTATTGCATAAACAATCAAAATTATTATATTGGAAAATATAAAAATATAATAGCTTTCATTATACAAATTGATAAGGAAACGAACTTGTTTATGAAACCAATGCTAAGTTAGGTAAATTTGAAAAGATACAAAGTATACATGGCTAGACGATTGGATCGATGTGGAAGCGACCACAAGGGATACTTATGTAGTTGTGTGTCGTTAAATCCATATTGACCTTGAAAGATCGATCTACAACTAAAAATCTTTAGACCTCTAACTAAGTTTTGTGGTGTGCCGGTGTGGTTTTGCTAGATCATCAAAACTATGTCTCATCTAAAACAATTTGAACACCTCAAAATGCATCTAGAAGATATAAAGTCAATAACCAACAACTTTGCCGACGAAAATTGCATTGGGAGGGGAGGATTCGGGAGAGTGTATAAGGGAGAGATTGTCCATTCTACAGGGCAGATAATGGTTGCCGTGAAGCGTTTAGATCGTGCATTTGGGCAAGGGGATCCAGAATTTTGGAAGGAGATCATGACACTGTCTCTTTACAAACATGAAAATATTATCTCTCTCTTAGGGTATTGTGATGATAATGGCGAGAAGATCCTTGTTTACGAGTATGCACATCATGGTAGCCTTGACATGTATCTGAATAATACTGAGCTAACATGGATTCAACGCCTAGAGATTTGCATCGGAGCGGCTCATGGACTTGCATACCTTCATAATTCAGTTGGAACCCATCAAAGGGTATTGCACCGCGATATCAAAAGTTCCAACATCCTTTTAGATGAAAACCGGAAGGCCAAAATCTCAGATTTTGGCCTATCCAAATTTGGTCACGTCAATCAAAAATATTCATTTCTTTACTCCAACGCTGTAGGTACTTTTGGGTATGTTGACCCACTCTACGTAGAGACGGGGTTATTAACAAAAGAGTCTGATGTTTATTCTTTTGGTGTCGTGTTATTCGAAGTATTATGCGGGAGGTTGTGTATGGACAATAACAACGCTAGGCATCGACCTTTAATAGGATTGGCACGACAATCCTATGAACAAAATACGATACACGATATTGTTTTTGATAGAATTAAGGATGAAGTAGATCCTGAGGCTTTGAAGGTTTTTACGACAATCTCTTATCAATGTTTGAATAGGGACCGTGAACAACGTCCATTAGTGACCGACATTGTGAGCGCACTTGAAACTGCACTTCAGTGTCAAGTAAGCTTAGTTTTCAAAAACAAAATACTAATTGGTTTTCTGTAGAACTTTGCTTCAAGAAAATTAATTGCAGTTTGACCTATCTTATTGCAGTTAAACAAGTTGGAGCTTGCTATTTTTAGGTCTGGTGACTTCCAATCCCTTGGTCGGAAATCTCAAACTTCGTCACTGCTATCATTCTTGCCAAACAAGGAAACGTTGCTATCATTCTTGCCAAACAAGGAAACGTTGCTGCTTCAAGGAAATATTAATATTACAAATAATCGCATTTAAGTAAGTAGGTGGCATGAAATGCCAAGTATGCTTTTCCCAGTCCCATTCTTATACAACAGCTTCAGCAATTATTTTACAGTAGTATAAAGGGGCTATCTTAGCACATACACCCTTTAGACCATGTGTAGTCATAAAGTCCCTTAGGGGGCGTTATGCGACAAGTGGCGAAACGCGTAAGAGAGGGGCTTTATATCACTAGAGAGTGTAGTGTGGTTACATATGTATGGGGCTTTATATATATGTATATATATATATATATGTGTGAGTTAGTATATGAAATAATCCCCCCTCACGCTTCTATGATTTTCACGGGAGAAGGAAAAAAAACAACCCATAGCGCCCGCCGTAGTGGTGTTGGTAGCGCTATGGGGGCGCCATATCTATGCAGTTAATGCGGTAAAATATCGGATATCGGTCAAGGACCGATATTTGAAATATAGGCTATCTCGGTGAGATATTGGTAATTTTAATATAATGCAGAATTTATATATATAGCAATTTAACACCAATAATTCAGTGATATATCGGTTATATCGGTCAAATATCGGTGATATATCGGTTATATCGGTCAAATATCGGTCAATATCGCCGATAACGTGCCACTACAGGTGGCCTTATTAGTAGGATGCATGTTTCTTCTTTCCAAGTATTTTTCTGGTACTATTTGCAGAGTAAAACAAAAGGAACGTATATGATTCGTTGAAAACTTGTTGCCCATTTACCTTCTATCTCGATGTAATTTTTTTAGGGCAGTGCAACGGTTCAGAACCGGACCGAACCGAACCGTAACCGTTAATTGCTAAATTTAAGAACCGGAACCAAACCGTATTATAACGGTTCCGGTTCGGTTCCAAACCGGTTAAACGATTCTCGTGTAAACGGTTCTCGCAGGAACCGGTTGACAATTAAATCCTAAAATTAACAATTCAATAAAAACGAATCAAACCATTTAAAACATTAACTAAGAGTTGCAACATTCAAAGTTCAAACCGACCAAAATAAAAGTAGCAATGCAACAATAAAAAATTTCAAGCTATAAAACAAACTCTAAATAAAACTATTACAACCATCGTTTTAACAATTAAAACAAACATCTTCAAACTTCATTCGATCTTCATCCTCTCAATCTCCTGTATTTACCAAGCGATACACTATTTATATACACATTTACAATTCAATCAACATTGATTTGATTATTTTTGTTCAATTTTTATTTTCACATACAGAAAACTATATGTATCAGAAAGCAAACATCTAGAAAGAAAATATATGCAATCATAAAAAAAGGTCATGCAGAATAGCGTACCTGTATTTGCAAGGTGTTGATGGAGATGAACTTGTATGATAGCAATTAGGGTTAGGGTTGAGAGATGGAGAAGAATTAGAAGATGAAAGATGAGATCGTGGAATGAATATAAGAGGAGGGGATAAAAATTAGGATGGTCGTATGATGTTGAAAAGCCCACTAATAAAATAGGGTTTTAAATATTTATAATCCCAACTGGTTCTAGCGGTTCTTTAACCGGAACCGAACCGGGAACCGTTTTTACCCAAATTTAAGAACCGGAACCGGACCCTATATACAAAAATACGGTTCGGATCTAGTGGTTCCGGTTTGGTTCCCCGGTTCTGGCGGTTCTGAACCATATACTGCTCAACCCCAAATTTTTTAGTTAATATTTTTTTTTAATAAAAGTGAAACAGGTCGAATGGTTTTAAATATAGTTTACTTGTATTTTTGACTTTAGACCATCCATCGATTCAACTTGTTTATTGTCGTTATGAAGTTATTACCAGTGTTTGGGTTGTGTTAATCTTACATGAATTACAAGAATTTTGGATGTGTTTTACCAAAACTTTCACCGTATAATTGCAAGTCATGATAGTTATTTATATATACATGCATTACACATGTTACGTATCTTATTTATTTTATATTTTAGTTTTATTACTATTGTTAAGTCAAGGGATTAGTATGTTATTTTGGTTTAGTTTGGGGGTGTCTTGTGTAAGTGTCTTGTTTATTTAGTTGGTTTACATATAGAATGGAAATCAACCAGAATTTGAGTCAAATTTCCTTCTATCTCTTAGCTTTCTTCTTCCCCAAGGTTTTAACCCTATCAAGGGTATCAGAGCATTCCAGTCGATCCTTATCGGAAAAATTTCAATCACCATGACGAACACCAGAAACCAAGAGGTCGACAAAGCAATCAAGGATCATGACAAGGCCATATCCGAACTTCAAGCAACATTAGCGACTATGATGAGCCAGCAAGAATAGATTCTAAAGGCGCTGAACGAGAACAAGACCATAACAATCGACACTTCTGGTTCCGGAAAGAAGATTGAAGGGGATGAACGTTTCGGCAACCGGCCGATGCGGATCGAAAAAGTCGAGTTCCCTCGGTTCAACGGTGAGAATGTTGAAGGGTGGATCTACCGTTGTGAGCACTTCTTCAACATCGATGAGACCCCCAACAATCTGAAACTCAGGCACGCGGCCATACATCGCGAGGGAGATGCGATCGAGTGGCATCAATCATTTATGAAAACAAGGGGTGTTACTGTGGCTGAATTTCCATGGGAAGATTATGTTCAGGCCATTAATTCCCGTTTTTCCAATGCCATGTTTGAAGACGCAATGGAAGAAATCGCATCGCTTACCCAGATAGGTTCATTGAAAGAGTATAATAGTTCCTTCGATAGTTTACTGAATAAGGTGATTATTTGCGAAGCTTATGTTGTTAGCTTGTATCTAAAAGGGCTGAAACCTGAAATCAAAGGACCCGTAAAGATGTTCAAGCCACAAACTTTGCATAAGGCGTATGGACTAGTAAGAATCCAAGATATTAACAATAAGAACTTGATGAATCAACTCACTGGTTTGGAGGATGGGTCGCGAATTGTCAAGAATGGGAATGAATCTGAGAAGATTACACCTCCTGTGAATGCTGCAAAACTTCCGTTGCTTCCAGATCCAACAGGAGTCCCTAGGCCACCAGCTTATAAACCAGCAACTATTAACGCGAAGCGCTTGTCAGGTGAGGAACTCGAGTTAAAAAGGTCAAAAGGAGAATGCTTTTGGTGCACTGAAAAGTTCGTTCCATGACACAAGTGCAAAAAGAAACAACTTTTTATGATTAATGTGGAAGGCGATGAGGAAACTGAACAAGACGACAATGGTTAAGGATTGAATTGAAGAGCTTACTTTTTGAGGGCAAAAAGTAGGTTAAGGGGTGTCGCCACCCCCGATCCCTGATCCCCGGGAACAGGCGGCCGCGAGCCAGTTTTGGTGGTATCGCGTATTGTCTAATTTGGCAGCGGAATTTTTTTTCATCAGGACCGTAGTTAGGAAATATTTGATCAGAGTAAAATACCACATTTTCATAGCATTTAAACAAATGGGTTAAAAACCCAAGTTCATAGTACACACGTTTTCATAGGAATAAATCCTATTTTATTTAATAAAAACATCTATTTTATTTTAGGTAACTTTATTGCCACTTTTCCAAGCCTTCAGTGCTGTCCAGCTGGCTTCTATTTGGCTTTCACATTTTGTTACCTGAAACGCGTTTTAAAAACATTTGTCAGTGGGAAATACTGGTGAGTGAATCCCAGTTTAATCAAGTTTAAATAAAAACCATTTCACAGTGACAGTATTGAGGGCGCATCCGCAATTACATTTGTTTCCAAGTCATATCAATTACCACCACACGGTACTGTCGTTCCGACTTATGGTCATGTTACTCCTATCCAGGTTGTAACAAATTTTGTATACAAAACCCCAAATTTACCGACTGTAATTGTATCCTTACAAATACTCAATAACTGCTATTCGCATGGAAAAACATTTAAGGTTTTGTATAAACAGTTCACAAAAAGTTTGCAAAAAGTGGATCAACTCACAAAAAGGTTTACACAAAAATAAGGATTACTCACATTGGTGTCTTAGATTTTCCGTAAGGGTTTCCTGGTGACAATCTATAATTTACACAAATGCACACGCGTTAGTATAATAACCCATTTTAACATTAGCAATACCCTCCCCGAGACGGCATTCCAATGACTACGTCGGGTAGAACCACGACAGCCATTACGGAACCCTAGATCAATCGGGCAGCGTATCTAATACATATCCAGGGGTTATGATACTTACAACGGAGCAGAACTTCGCTATTTATGGGGATATAATACCCGTAGATTACTTCTACTATTCAGAAATTGAGAGAAAGAAATCGAATTTGAACGATCAGACTGAAGATCCGATGCGTTCTATTTATAGTTGCTGATCTTGACTCTCTCGCGGCCTGCGTAAGAGCAGCCTAAGGGCTACGCGGCCCGCGTCAAAGCTAGTCAACGGACTAGCTTGTCCGGCTCATCTCCTAGACCCGCCACGATGATGACACGTGTCATCACCGGGCTACGCCACTATCTCGATCTCACGCGGCCCGCGTTAACTTAACGGGGGTCTTACGCGGCCTGCTTGAACTTAAGAATCAATGAAATCAGGTTTTAAACCTTCATACCGCCCGCGTAAGGTTGGGGTGGGTCCTACGCGGCCCGCCTCAACTTAATATTTCTTGTTTTTATTTATTTTAAAACTATATTGTATATTTGAGGCCCGTTTTCACGTATGGGGTGTATTTTGGGACATATTGGGATATTTTAAAATATATTAGGGTGTCGGAAAATATTATTCAAGGTGTCGGTTTCTTTGAGGGTTGTTACATCCTCCCCACCTTGTTTTAGAGCTCGTCCTCGAGATCTATTGGAACAAGTGTGGATATTTTCTTTGCATTTCAGATTCAAGTTCCCATGTGTACTCGGGTCCTCTTTTGGAGTCCCACTTCACTTTGACCAGAACTAGTCTCTTGTGTTTAAGGTTCTTGACTTTCATGTCTTCAATTTGTAGAGGCCTCTCTACAAACTTAAGTTGTTCATTTACCTCTATATCCTTAAGAGGTACTATTAGTGATTCATCGGCTAAGTATTTCTTGAGATTAGATACATGAAATACATCATGTATTCCTGCCATTTCCTCTGGCAGTTGTAGCTGATAGGCTACAGGTCCTATTCTTCTAATAATCTTAAAAGGTCCAACATACCTGGGACTTAGCTTTCCCCGTTTGATGAATCTTACCACTCCTTTCCAAGGAGAGACCTTTAACAACACCTTATCTCCTACTTAAAATTCCAATGGCTTACGTTTGTTATCAGCGTAGCTCTTCTGTCGATCTCGTGCTGCTTTTAGTCGTTCCTTGACTTGAATGATCTTGTCAGTTGTTTCTTGTACTATCTCAGGTCCAGATAGTTGCTTTTCCCCAATTTCTGCTCAACAGACTGGGGTTCGGCACTTTCGTCCATAAAGTGCTTCGAATGGTGCAGCATTGATACTTGTGTGATAACTATTATTATAAGAAAATTCTATTAAAGGTAAGTGATCATCCCAATTACCTCCGAAATCAATTACACAAGCTCTAAGCATGTCCATCGTCTGAATTGTCCTTTCGCTTTGTCCGTCCGTTTGAGGATGATAGGCTGTGCTTAGATTTAACTTGGTTCCCATTGCCTTTTGGAAACTCGACCAAAAATGAGAGGTAAAACGGCTATCTCTATCAGAAACAATTGATAAAGGTATTCCATGTAACGAAACTATTTTATTTACATATAATTTAGCTAGCTGTTCCATACTGAAAGTTTCTTTCGTTGGTAGGAAATGAGCTGACTTGGTTAGCCTATCTACAATCACCCAGATTGTATCATTTCCTTTCTTTGTTTTGGGTAATTTAGTAACAAAGTCCATTGTTATCAACTCCCATTTCCACAATGGCATTTCTAATTGTTGCAACAGACCTGAGGGTTTCTGGTGTTCAGCTTTAACTTGTGAACAAGTTAAACATTTAGAAACATAGGCTGCTATGTCCTTTTTTTTTATTCCTATCCACCAGAATTTCTTTCTTAAATCCTGATACATCTTGTCACTTCCTGGATGCATCGTATACTTAGACTTATGGGCTTCTTCTAGTATATGATGACGTAGGTTTCCTAATTTAGGTATCCACATTCTCTTATTATGGAATTTCCAAATTCCATTTGTTCCTTATTCTAATTCCTTCATCATACCTTTTAGTTTTTCAGTATCATCCTTGATTACTGATTCTTGTGCTTCTCTTATCTGACCATTTAAATCTACTTGTAGATTTAATTTAAGAGAACGTACCCTTTTTGGCTTATCATGATACTTTCGGCTTAAAGCATCTGCCACTACATTTGCTTTTCCTTCATGATACTGGATATCACAATCATAATCACTAAGCATCTCCATCCAGCGTCTTTGTCTCATATTCAACTCTTTTTGCCCGAAAACATACCTTAAACTCTTATGATCTGTAAATATGGTAAGCTTGCTACTATACAGATAATGTCTCCAAATCTTAAGGGCATGGGTTGAATAATTCTCTTCATGATTCTTAAGTTGTCTAGATGCGTAAACTATAACCTTTTGACGTTGCATTAATACACATCCATAACCTAATTTAGAGGCGTCACAATAGACTACAAAGTCTTCAGTTCCTTCTGGTAACGCTAGTATGGGTGTATGGGTTAATCTTTGCTTAAGAATTCTAAATGCTTCTTCTTGTTTTGGTCCCCATTCAAACTTAATGGATTTACAGGTTAACTTAGTTAAAGGAATGGCTATTCTAGAGAAATTTTGAATAAATCTTCTATAATAACCGGTCAATCCTAATAAACTTCTAACCTCGGTTGGTGACTCAGGGGTTTTCCATTTAGTAATTGCCTCGATCTTTGTGGGATCCACATGAATTCCTTCATGATTAACTAAGTGTCCAAGAAATTGTACTTGCTCTAACCAAAACTCGCACTTTGAGAACTTAGCATAAAGTTTTTCCTCTCTTAATAGGCTTAGAAGTGCGTGCAAATGCTTTGCATGATCCTCTTTACTCTTAGAGTAAATTATAATATCATCTATAAAAACAATTATGAATTTATCCAAATATGGCTTACATATTCGGTTTATCATGTCCATAAATGCGGCTGGGGCATTGGTTAAACCAAATGGCATGACAGTAAATTCATAATGTCCATACCTTGTTCTGAATGCGGTCTTAGGAATATCCTCTTCCTGTACCTTTAATTGATGATATCCTGATCTTAAATCAATTTTAGAGAAAAATCGAGCTCCTTGCAGTTGATCGAACAGATCATTGATCCTCGGTAATGGGTACCGATTCTTAATCGTGACTTTGTTCAATTCACGGTAATCAATGCACATACGCATTGATCCGTCATTCTTTTTAACAAACAGTATCGGCGCTCCCCATGGTGACGAACTTGGCTGTATAAATCCTTTTTCCAACAATTCGTCTAATTGTTTCTTTAGTTCTTGTATTTCAGCAGGTGCCAAACGGTAAGGTGCTTTGGCAATCGGTGATGTTCCTGGTAGCAGGTGAATTCTGAATTCAACTTCTCTGTCCGGTGGTAGTCCTGGCAATTCTTCTGGAAATATATCTGAAAACTGAAACACTACTGGAATGTCTTTTAGTTCTTTTCCTTTAGTGTTAGTGATTATAGAAATCAAATACACTATAGATCCTTTTCTTATATAACTTGCAGTTTTCATCACAGAGATGAATTTAGTGGATCTAGATGGTTTATCTCCTTTAATTGTGATCTTTTCACCCCTTGGTGAATTTACTTGAATTGACTTTTGATCACATAAAATACTGGCTTTATTGGCTATTAACCAATCCATTCCTAAAACGACATCAAATCCTGTCAGATTCATTGGGTAAAGGTTTGCCATAAACTTTTGGTTTAAAATTTCTATTCTTGCTCCCTGCAAGATTTCAGAAATCCTAACCGTTTCCCCATTTGTTGTCTCGACTAGACATTCTTGTGAAAGTTTAGTTAATGGTTGATTAAGAAGTTTGCAGAATGAAGTATTAATAAAACTTTGTTTTGCACCAGAGTCAAATAATACTTTAGTAAAAATATCATTAACTAAAAACGTACAAGTGATCATATCCGAGATCATCTTTGCTTCTTATGCAGTTAGAACAAATGCTCATTTTCTTAGGTGCTTTAGTCACCGTAGCTAAATTTAATTACAGGTTTCTCATAGTAATGCAAGGGAATTCTTATACTTGTGATGGCATTTCAACTTTAATGAGTTACTGTCGTTCATCTTGTCGCATAGATTGATGATCAAACAAAATAATGTTTGTGATCAGAATTTATAGATATACACACCAAAGATTTCTGATAAATCTAAATTCATACATGTTCATGATTTATCCTTAAGGGTCAATTATTAAGGCTTTCGAATTTCCTTATAGATATACATATCTATATAATCATATATTTCATGTACACCTTATTCATAAGGTCAATATGTATAATAGGTTTACGTTCCCAAAAATAGGGCAAACATCGCTCGAGTGATTTTATTAACATATACCCCATCTCACCCGGTTTCACCGGAGAGGTATCCTCGTCTTACCCGGACAAGCTGGAGTGTTTACCACATCCTACCTAGCCTTGCTGGAGAGGTAATTATCACTGTATTTCCCATACTTAGAATCATAAATTTTCATCGTTCATTATAGCTTGTATCAAGAAACATGGAAATTAGTATTCTCATGATAGATCATATTCTAGAATCGAGTAATACAAATAAACAAGATATAACAGTGGCCAGTTGTTATTGCTTATTTATCATATTTGCACTTTTCTAGTTACCATCCTCATGATATACCAACATCCATCACAATTTATCTATACAATTAATTAGCTTATATTCAGGCATTAGAATTTCTTGTACAACTAGGTATTGGTGTTTAGGTTTCCATTATTCTCATTATTCTGGTTTTCCTGATTTACTTCGTTGTTCATCTGAATATCTATCAGGTATTAATTATCACAGACTAATATCTAGTACAAACATTTAGGTACAATCGTACAGACAGACTAATTAAAAATAGTAAACATAACGACTTTTATATATATATATATATATATATATATATCTATTACAAATTACAACTGAAATTCAAAATATACTAGTGGTTATGCATCCGTAACTTATTTTAGTCTATCTAGGAATATTATGCTTAACATGCTTTTAAGGTTTATTCTATCTCCTTCCTCGACTAGGTTGTTTATTTAATCGGTAAAGTTCCTTTAAAGTTTTCTGGCTCATAGGTGGCATGGGTGCTGGTACTGGGTTGGTGGTTCAATTATTAATATAAGTTAGTATTTACTGCTGTAGTGGCTAACATATAGAGATTTGTCCATTGTTCATCTAGTTTATCTTCCCATGGTGGGTTATTACCTATTCCCTGAGTTTCCTTATTAATCATCATTCCTTTTGGTTGTGACTTCTTTATTTTCTCTTGATTTTTTCTAATAATCCAACTTCTTTTCTTAGTGGTAAGTGATTTCTCAGATTGTGCCTTACGAATAAATATTCCTTCCTTAGTATCTGTTGAGTATCCTGAGGAATTTGGTTGATATGAGGTTCCCTTATCTTTTGGTGAGCTATCTAATTGACGATAGATATCCGAAATTCTTTGCTTACCCATACTATAGACTAACAAATAGTCAAATAACACATAAACACATAATCACATAAGTTATTTCCTAACACATAATTTAAAATTTAAGTGTCAGCAGGACACTTCTTTGGCTTAAACCAGTGGCAAGACTCTGATACCACCTTCTGTCGCCACCCGCGATCCCTGATCCCCGGGAACGGGCGGCCGCGAGCCAGTTTCGGTGGTATCGTGTATTGTCTAATTTGGCAGCGGAATTTTTTTTCATCAGGACCGTAGTTAGGAAATATTTGATCAGAATAAAATACCACATTTTCATAGCATTTAAACAAATGGGTTAAAAACCCAAGTTCATAGTACACATGTTTTCATAGGAATAAATCCTATTTTATTTAATAAAAACATCTATTTTATTTTAGGTAACTTTATTGCCACTTTTCCAAGCCTTCAGTGCTGTCCAGCTGACTTCTATTTGGCTTTCACATTTTGTTACCTGAAACGCGTTTTAAAAACATTTGTCAGTGGGAAATACTGGTGAGTGAATCCTAGTTTAATCAAGTTTAAATAAAAACCATTTCACAGTGACAGTATTGAGGGCGCATCTACAATTACATTTGTTTCCAAGTCATATCAATTACCACCACACGGTACTGTCGTTCCGACTTATAGTCATGTTACTCCTATCCAGGTTGTAACAAATTTTGTATACAAAACCCCAAATTTACCGACTGTAATTGTATCCTTACAAATACTCAATAACTACTATTCGCATGGAAAAACATTTAAGGTTTTGTATAAATAGTTCACAAAAAGTTTGCAAAAAGTGGATCAACTCACAAAAAGGTTTACACAAAAATAAGGATTACTCACATTGTTGTCTTAGATTTTCCGTAAGGGTTTCCTGGTGACAATCTATAATTTACACAAATGCACACGCGTTAGTATAATAACCCATTTTAACATTAGCAATACCCTCCCCGAGACGGCATTCCAATGACTACGTCGGGTAGAACCACGACAGCCATTACGGAACCCTAGATCAATCGGGCAGCGTATCTAATACATATCCAGGGGTTATGATACTTACAACGGAGCAGAACTTCGCTATTTAGGGGGATGTAATACCCGTAGATTACTTCTACTATTCAGAAATTGAGAGAAAGAAATCGAATTTGAACGATCAGACTGAAGATCCGATGCGTTCTATTTATAGTTGCTGATCTTGACTCTCTCGCGGCCTGCGTAAGAGCAGCCTAAGGGCTACGCGGCCCGCGTCAAAGCTAGTCAACGGACTAGCTTGTCCGGCTCATCTCCTAGACCCGCCACGATGATGACAGGTGTCATCACCGGGCTGCGCCACTATCTCGATCTCACGCGGCCCGCGTTAACTTAACGGGGGTCTTACGCGGCCCGCTTGAACTTAAGAATCAATGAAATCAGGTTTTAAACCTTCATACCGCCCGCGTAAGGTTGGGGTGGGTCCTACGCGGCCCGCCTCAACTTAATATTTCTTGTTTTTATTTATTTTAAAACTATATTGTATTTTTTAGGCCCGTTTTCACGTATGGGGTGTATTTTTGGACATATTGGGATATTTTAAAATATATTAGGGTGTCGGAAAATATTATTCAAGGTGTCGGTTTCTTTGAGGGTTGTTACAAGGGGGGAGTATTGTTACGTATCTTATTTATTTTATATTTTAGTTTTATTACTATTGTTAAGTCAAGGGATTAGTATGTTATTTTGGTTTAGTTTGGGGGGTGTCTTGTGTAAGTGTCTTGTTTATTTAATTGGTTTACATATGGAATAGAAATCAGCCAGAATTTGAGTCAAATTTCCTTCTATCTCTTAGCTTTCTTCTTCCCCAAGGTTTTAACCCTATCAACACATAAAGTGAATAAGAATAAAATACAAACAACCAAAATTGTTAGAAATCAGGACCTTGATCGAACACGCAAAACACGAGATTGAACGAACTGTTCGACTCTTCATATCATGCTTAATAGTTAATATATACCCAATTTAAAAGAGCTTTACCCTTACAATTCCTACCTGGAGATTTTGTCCTACACATGATTACTTCCCATATTCGCTACCACTGTCATATAGGATGCATGCACATTAATACACATTTCGATTACGATCAACTCATGACTGACTTGACCGTCAGAAGGTGGTCTCAAAAGGCCCTTTCTAACGTGCTTTTCCATGGTGTTTTAAAACCTTAATAGAAGACGAAGTATGACTGGTCCATATTAACGCAATGATAATTTTCCTTCTTTTATTTTCTGAAAGTTAAAGTTAAAAGTTTACATGTTGATATTTCGACCACTAAACATATACAATTAGGTGGTGTTTTCGCCATTTTCTGTCATTTTGACGGAATATGGTGCAGCAACACCGGTTTAGAAGTTTTACTATTTAGTAGGGCTATAAACAAACCGAACGAACAGGAACAAGACAATGTTCGTGTTCGTTCATTAAGGAAATTAACATGTTTGCAAACTGTTCACGAACGGCTATCGAACATAAGTTTGTGTTCGTGTTCGTTAGGGAAATTTAGTTGTTCACGAACAGTTCGTGAACACTGGTCTCGAACACAAACGAACGCAAGTAAATAAAAACGAACGTAAAGGAACATTCAACTTGAAAATAAAAAACAAAAACATTGTTATCCTTAAACATTGGACATAAGTAGTTAAATACAACCATCAAATGATAAATCAAAACACAAAAGTCTACTACAACCACCAAACGATGAATCAAGTTTAACTAACTTAAACATTATTATTCAAAGTTTAACTAACCTAGACATAGTTATCCCCAAAAATGTCTTAGAATGTCCAAATTTTAGCTAACTCATAAAAAGATATGGTTTCAAGTTTTCAATATGTTTAGATAATAGGTTTATTTTTATTTTTTTAATATAAACGAACGAACATGAACGAACGTAACCGAACATAATACTGAACTTTCATGAACGCAGTCGAACGAATGAGACCTGTGTTCGTGTTCGTTCGCTAAGCTAACCGAACTAATTTTCTGTTCGTGTTCGTTCATTAAGCTAGTCGAACAAAATAAATGAACTTCCCACCAAACGGTTCACGAACTGTTCGCTGAACGTTCGGTTCGTTTACAGCCCTACTATTTAGTCCATGACATTATAGTCTAGTGACATGTTGGGGGTGAGATAAGACTTAGGGACATGAGGTTCTGGGTTCAATTCCCACAAGGGGGTTTTTCCAGATTGAGTTTCCTCATGAATTTGTGTATAGGTATTATAGCCTAGCGGAGATGAATATGATCAGGTGGTTTCACTGGTGACATGATGATAGTATGATACTCTAGTGGTCCATCAGTGATCCAAAGTTGCCGTTAAAAAAATAGAAAATTTATACTATTTAATAACAAGCTACTTGTTTTTTCCACAAATATTTACAAGTTAATAGTTCACTACTTCAATTCAATCCAACTCACTTGGGTTACAAAAATAGATGATATAGAAGGATTTAAAAAGCCCAATTTCGAAAGGCCCACATACATACTTTTCGGTTTAATCAATGTTAGGCCCATATACATATTTCCAAATTTGTCAATATTGGCTTATGAAACAGCTAAATTGTAAACTGAATTCATGAACTTCAACAGTTTTGGCTTTGATTTTAGTGGCAAATCTGAACTTTCCCATTGCAACTCCACATGAATCCGACCATTTCCAATGTTGTACATATTGTTCATCTGTTTTTCTTTTACCACGTCAGCAAGACTTATATCCACATCACCCAGAATGTCCTGATCAAAAATTGAAAATCATATTCTATTAATTATTCACAATAATTAAAAACCAAAGATACTATACATGGTGTAAATCGTGCCGGGTTAGCAGGTTGACATGACAAAGATTTTGCGTACACGGGTTAAATAGCTGAACCCGAACACGACTCATATATTATTTGTGTTAAAGACAGTGTCAATGTTCATGTTTTAATGTTTAGGATTTGATGTACCTTTTTACTCCATGAGTCAGAACAAACTACCAAATGCAATATTGCTTTTGTAGGCTTTTCTAAGGTAAACTTAAATGTTTCCTTCCATACCGGATTTTGATTGTTCTTCATAGTCTGCAAAACCCAAAAATGCACAAAAATGTAAAACTTTTGAAACAATAATATTGTCACAAAAAACACTATATAGTATATGTAGTTAGTTCATCACACAAACCGTAGTTCGTTTAATGTCATGTCCAACACGCAATATGACGAATGGATGTTTCCCTTTTAGATCATTTCCTTCATGGATTGTAACCACAAGCAACCCTCCACCCTCGGAGCTAGCATATTCTTCGATATCTATGGGATGCGTAGCCCTAACAATTCGATGTTTGAATGGTTTGTTACAAATGTCTTTATGCAACAAAAATAAATACAGGGGGATACTTACTTCCCACGATCCGGTTCTGTCACCTCTGAGGGTGATTTTGGCGGTAAGTAAGTGTTTGCATCTTGATCACTTTTGGGTTCCTGAAAGTGTTAGAAAGTAATCAATGATACTATCAACAATTCTGTCAAAAACCAAATTGTTTTGCTAAAAAAACAAGTTACATAAAAATAGAAGGTAAGCTGCGCCGCCACCCCTTTCTGGTGGAAAAAAACAACTTACTTGATAACTAAGTGCGGTTTCTAGTGCCCACACAACGTCACTCATTAACGGGCGTTCCTCACGTTTCATCTTTAAACATTGGTAAGCGATCTTCGCATACACCTGCAAAGATTTAGGATTTATTTCTTCTTTTATACTACCATAAACGATTTCCTCTATTGTGTTGTTTTCGTAGGACTGTCGCACTAATCCTATTAAAGCTGGTTGTCCAGCATCCTTGTTTTCGAAGCACAACCTCCCACACAATACTTCAAACAAGACAACACCAAAAGAGTAAACATCCGACTCTTTTGTTAAAAACCCAGCCTCTGCATAAAGCGGATCGCAATACCCATGTGTTCCTACAGGGTTGGAGTAAAGAAATGTGTATTCTTGATTAGCTGGTCCAAGCTTTGAGAGACCAAAATCGGAGATCTTGGCATTCCAATCTTCATCTAATAGAATATTAGAACTTTTGATATCGCGATGCAATACTCGTTGTTGGGTCCCTACTTCATTATGAAGGTACGCCAATCCTTGCAATGCATATCTTAAGGCGTCTTATCCATCTTAGTTTATCGCTGTTGAGATATAAGTCTAAGCTTTTATTAGGTACATACTCATACACAAGGATCTTCTCCTCGCAATCATCACAAAACCCTAAGAGAGAGACTATATTTTCATTTTTACAACGTGAAAGCATCATGACCTCCTTCCAAAACTCGACATCTCCTTGCCCGGTTAGACGACGATCTAAACGCTTCAAAGCAACCGTGGGGTGCCCATCGAAACCCGGAATGGTTCCCTTGTACACTCTTCCGAATCCACCCCTCCCAATGCAACTTCCATCGGCGAAGTTGTTGGTTGCCGATTTTATAGCTTCTAACTGTATTTTGAGGCGTTCAAACGCCATTAGTTTGATGATTTGAAACAAAAGTGAGGATTTAATCTTTGAAACAAAAGAAAACAAGAAGATATGCTTGAAAGGGGGATGAATTTAACAATAGGAAGTCAACCCTACCAGCCAACTAGTCAATTGTCAATGGCATTTAATCATATACTTCCATCTACAATAATCCAAATCGTACGTCAACTTGACACAACTTGTTTTTATTTTTTTATTTTTTTTTATTCTCATATCATATGAATAGTGTTTTATTCTCATATGAATAGTTTTAAATGTTTGCTAGTACAATTAGTTATATTTGGTACGTAGTGGTGTAAGAAGCAGCAATGTAGGTTCGTTGAATATGCAAAGAAAGTTGTATAATTGTGGACAACTTTTAGGCGATGTGTGGTATGTAAGAATAAGAAGCGGGTTAGAATGTAACGTTGTGAAAGAATGAAATAAGAAGGTGTTTAGCTGGTTAATGGAATTAAATCACCTGTTGCTTATGGTTATTATAAGTTAAACTTGTTCTATGTTAAGTTTATACATTTTTAACTTCTTTTTATTCTTTTTTTTTTCTTTGTAAACTTATTGATTTATTTGTGTGCTATCTTACATTGTTAAAAAGAATGCTTCAGTTTTCCTTTCGTTACATTGAAATAACCGGACAATTGACGTGTATAAAACTAGTTCTATATAAAACTTTGCAGTTAGAGACGTCTCTAAGAATTTACATACCCTGTTCGAGCTCGAAAAATGTGCCCATATGCTTTAACGAAATTTGTTTTTTTATTTTTATTTTTTAAAATCATATTAGTATTGGGTTGGGCCCAATAAACCTAATGTTAAGTTAGGTAAATTATAAAGCAAAAAGGTATTTGATAATGGGCCTCTATATTGGATTTGTATGTGTTTACAATTTTTTTTAAAGATGAGATATATATATCGTTTTTTTTAACTATCGTGCCCCTCGAAATCACGGACCTTGTGCGGAAGTCCTCCCCGCACACCATAAGAGCCGCCCATGTTTGCAATGCTAAACATAGCTTGAATTCAATATTATCTTATAAATATCTTTCACGTATCATAAAAGTTTTTCTTGATTTCTTTTTAATTTGAAGTATTGATTAAGATCTATTGAACATGGCTATTTAACGAGTGGTTAGTTAAACCACTACACTTTTGTGAATGTGTGGTTTGGCTATAGTCTCACTGCCTATGTAACAATGACGTGACAATAACTTTTGCACTTTTTAATATCGGTAGAGGTATCCACCCCCCCCCCCCCCCACCCCCACCCCCCAAAAGTATCTACACACCCCTAACCCTAAATGACCCTCATTGCCCAATACGCCTGAAACTGTCCCCACCCATACGCCCCTCATTGCCCAATACGATTGAAAAGTATTTACACACCCCCCTGCCATCTAATTAATGCCAATCATTGGGTGTCAGCCAATGATTGGGGTGTGTGGAACTTTATTTTGATAGGGTATTTGTATGGGGAAGTAGTGAAATATTAAGAAAATTAAATTTTTTTTTATAAAATGTTGTTATAAAAAATTGTGTTAGTATTATAAAAACTTCATATTTTTATGAAATGAATTGTGTATATTATTAAATGCCAATTTTTTATAAGTATTATTAAATGTCAATTTTTTTTATAAAACGAATTGTATATATTATAAAATGCCAATTTTTTATAAGTATTATTAAACGTTTTATTAAATGTCAACTTTTTTATTTATCAATTATTATGTGTTTAATTTTATTAAATGGGTATATTATAACGTTTTATTAAATGTCAACTTTTTTATTTATCAATTATTATTATGTGTTTAATTGTTTCCATAACGCAATGTGTATGTTAAAAAATGTCAACTTCTGAAAGTCTTTAGTTGTTTTTCAATTGTCGTTTATTAACCATAACGCAACAAGAAACGTAATTCAAAATGTAATTAAACATCGTTTTATATTAATACACAAAACATGTAACTTTGATACAGAATGCCACTAAACCCTAAACCCTAGATCGCTAATTGTTACATATTTTTGAATTCATGTACATGAAAACGATGGGTGCAGCATACACAATACAAAGAAAGCCCGGCTGTCTTGAAATTGTGTACCGAACCCTACCTTCCAACGGGATTCTGCTTCACATCTACAACACTGAAATGGCACAAGGGATCAGGAGGTTGGAGTAGTGGAGTCGGCATTTCGTTTATCAACCACCGTCCAGTCTTCCGCCTCTTGTCAGGATGGTGAGCGAAGTGGCATTCTCGTTGGTGGAAGGCTCATGAGAACACTAATGAACTCCTCTCTTGGAAGGACATGTTACGGGGCGGACCGCGTTGGGTAGCGTCACTTGGAGCTGACGAGTCAACAGGCTACTCCGATAACACGTAATCCTAGATCGGCGTTCTAGTGCATGAATCTGAAATACGAACGTAGTTTCTCCATATACCATCACGCGTCTGAACCGGCTTTTAAACCGGACGGAATCTACGAAGAAACTGTTCGATTTCACGGTTTGTTTGAGAACCTGGTTCAGATACACAACGGTCTCTTTGCTTCGTCCACTAGAACTATTTGTGTATGCATTCTTTTGGTAGTTACCAAAAGAATGCATACACAAATAGTTCTAGTGGACGAAGCAAAGAGACCGTTGTGTATCTGAACCACCAAAAGAATGCATACACAAATAGTTCTAGTGGACGAAGCAAAGAGACCGTTGTGTATCTGAACCAGGTTCTCAAACAAACCGTGAAATCGAACAGTTTCTTCGTAGATTCCGTCCGGTTTAAAAGCCGGTTCAGACGCGTGATGGTATATGGTGGTCACGGAACTACCGGGCGTCGGTAGATGCTATCAAGAGTGCACCGTCAGAGTTCCGAGTGACTTGGCTAATGATGTTGGATGATGCATCCCCCACCGCCAAGCACCTCACCCTAGACCGACGTCCCGGCGCATGAATCTGAAATATGAACGCAGTGCACTTCTCCATAAGAATTACGTTTCCACCACCGTCAAAACACCGACTTTCGATATCCTGTTAAAAAACATAGAATTATAGTGTTAGACTCGATATTAGAAATTATATTGTAAAATATAATAAACAAACAACACCACCACCAACACCACAGCCGACCACCCACCACCACCACAGCCGACCTCACCACCACCAAAACCACCATAGCCTACCACCCACAACACAACACAACACAACACCACCTCACCACCGTCAACCACCACCACCCCAGCCGACCCACCACCACCACCACCACCCCAGCCGACCCACCCCCACCACCAACACAGCTGACCCACCACCACCACCCCAGCCGACCCACCACCACCACCACCACCAACACAGCTGAACCACCACCACCCCAGCCGACCCACCACCACCACCACCACAGCCTACCCACCACCACCTCCACCTCCACCACAACCACAACCCCAACACCACCACCACCACCACCCCAGCCGACCCACCACCACCACCACCCCAGCCGACCCACCCCCACCACCACCACCACAAGCACAACCCCAACACCACCACCACCACCACCACAACCCCAACCCCAACCCCAACACCACCACAAACCGCCAAAATAAAACCACAAAAAAAACAAGGGTAAACAAACCTTGAATATTCCGACCATATAGACCAATACGAGAGCAAAAACTATACGAGAGACGCATGCGGTCTCCTTCCGGATTGTCATCGTGTGGTCCAGAACTCCTCTAACCAAAAAATAACTTTTGTATTTGGATATGTACAGTGTACTTGTTCTCGATTAAACTATAAAAGGAAGTGAAACTGAACTTCAATGAGACCCGTATGGGTCGATGAGAGGCATATGCAAGTGGGGTGTCATAAATGTCCTGTCAACTTTTCAGAAAAGGTAGGTGGATATGGGTCTCATCGGGCTATACGAGGCATATGGGCTGAAAAGTTGTCAGGATCCGTACCCACCATACGCACGTATGGGCCTATGAGCGGCATATTGGTTTGGTTTTTTTTTTTAAAAAGCTTGTATATGTTGGTTGCAAATGTCGGGTATTTTTGTCATCCTTACTTGCCATAGAAATATACACCATCTTCACAATCACAAATTCACAATGGTTGTTTGCAGATGTGGTAGGACGGCTGCACTAAGAACATCTTGGACTGAAGCTAATCCCGGACGTCAATTTTACACTTGTCACAGTATGGTATGTTTTTAATGTATTTTTTTTCCATTAACCCTTGTATATTAGTGATTTATTTTTTTTTTCGTGTCAGCGTTCTAAGTGCAACTTCTTTGTGTGGGTCGATCCTCCCATGTGTCGTCGAGCATGTGTGGTCATCAAAGAACTGATGGATACGAAGGCTCTGCTTAAAAACGAAGTCAATTTTTTGAGAGAGGAGGTTCGAATTTATAAATTGCAAGAAGCGGAATTTGAAGATATTCATTCAAGTGTTTTTCGTAAGAGGGAACGTTGGTTGATTAATCAGTTGGATTTTTTTTGTGTTGTTTGTCTTGTTATTTTTCATTGTTAGTATGTAAGTTTATGCAAGACATGTAATCGAATATTAGTTATAAATGCCGTTTTTTATATATATTAAGTTTTAAAAAAATGTAATCGAATATTGTGTTGTTTGTCTTGTTATTTTTCATTGTTATTATATATACTAAGTTTTTTTTTTAAATGTTGTTTTTTAAAATAAGTCGACTAAGCATAAATAACAAAACGAACAAACATTCATCAAGTTACAAATGTTTAAACATACCAAAATAAACAAAAAGAAATAAATATTTGTTCATACATGCCCACAAATGTTTAACAAAATAAAATTCACCCAACAAATACAAATACTAATCATCCATCTCCTTATCGCTGTCGTCAGAATCATCCCCACCACCTGCCTGCGTCCCGGACGGACCTGCCTCCATGTCGAAACCAGGATACACTCGTGGATGTGGCGGGGGTCGAACCGGCAACCCCGCCTGGGTACGTCTCTCGGCCTCACTAGCCATCACCCACTCCATCAAATCCTCCATCCGGTCCATCCGCCTGTCCATCCGCTGAAACTGTTGTGTCCAGCTGGCCATCATACCATCCTGACCCGCCACCAGCCTCTCAAGGAGACGTTGGGTGGACTGAGGCAACCGCACTGCATGATAAACGCGTTGTGGAATCTGTGGCGGCTCCTGCGGATGCCCCTGGTCAACCTGAGGCTCCATGTCTCCATCCATAGCAGGCACGTCAGCAATATGCGGCATCTCCACCTCCCCAGCCTCGAGCAGTGGCTGGTGGACTATCGGTTGGGGTTCATAAATCTGTTGGTGTTCGTCAACAAACCGATGCCCGATATCTGGAAAGTTCACCGCAATCTTCATCCCTCTTATCGTCCTAAGATCTAAGAGCTCGTGTGGTGCTGGGGTCGGCATATCATCAAGGAATGGGTAATACAGACCGCAATGCTGGGCAATACGCGTGATAAACGCCCCTCCAATCAAACGGCTACGCCTCTGCCGTTTGCCGTACGAGGCGAAATACTCCGCCAGACAGCGATGGAGGGCGCACGGTGTACCCGTATATAAGCAGTACAGAAAGAACAAATCCACCTTCGTGACCCACTCGTTGCTTTTGACACGCGCAGAGATCGACGTGGCAATGCAGCGGTGTATGTAGCGAACGAGTGGGTCAGGAATGTCAGAAACTCGGGCCTTCTTACCGAAGGGTCCAGGACTTAGAGTGGGCCACCAAGCAAACAAATGATCATCAGGCAAAGCCCAAATCGCGGTGGTATAGATGTCCTGAACCAACTCATCATCGGTATAGAACCCGGTGGCAACAGCAAACTGACGCAGCGACCAATTTTGTCGCTGCCCGAACAAAAAGAAAGATACCTCGGGAGGCGGTGCTTCCACGTTCGGATCGTCCATATCAGAATTGGGCCGGTCAGCCGGCCGTGGACGAAACACGAATGTGGACAGAAACTCCACCATCATGGTCCTATAAGATGGCCCAGCCGCCACCGAAAACATGCGATCCCACGGGGAATTCTCCCTGATTAAACCCCAGGCTCTCTCCTCCTCCCCGACCTCCCGTAAAGCCTCCCATGACAACGCCCTCTGCCGACCCACCTTCATTTGTCGCAACCTGTAAAAACGTTTATACTCCCTAGAATTGTTCGGGTAGTCCATATAGGGAATACCCAAACAATCACCCCCGACCATCTCATCGAATCTAGGCACCTGTATCGCACCAAACTCCTCCTCGTCTGATGACATATCTGCAAAAATTAACATATAATACGTGTCGTATTATAAACTTTTTACAATTTTTATAAACTTGTAAGAAATTTCTAACAAATTAACATCTAAATAATCGACAAACCACCACCACCACCACAACCACCACAACAACCACCACCAACACAGCCGCCTAACCACCACCACAGCCGTCAATAACCACCACCACAACCACCACCACCACCGTCAAACCCCCACCACCAGCACACCCGCCTAACCACCACCACACCCGCCTAACCACCACCACAGCCGTCAATAACCACCACCACAACCACCACCACCACCACCACCACCGTCAAACCCCCACCGCCGTCAATCCCCCAACACCGCCGTCAAACCCAACACCAACACTACCGTCAAAACCAACACCACCGGCCATAATTTAAAAAAAAACAAAATAAACAAAGGAAAGATGAAATAATACACTAACCTTTTATGAAAATATGGACCGTATAGGTTGATACGTTCTAAGCCGAGCTATACGACAGAGACAGTGTGTGTTTCTTGGTGTTTTAGTGTGTGGGGTTAAAAAGTTTTAGATCTATTCTCTATTTGGTCAAACCTGAAAAGTAGTTTTGAATCAATGAGAGGCGTATAGGGCAAAAAGGGCGTCTAGGAGTTGTTGTTAAAGCGTACGAAGTGTATAAAGGATTTACTAGAACCAATTTATCAGCTCCTGTACAGGAGGATAAACTGGTTAAGGCTTGTGTGTTCTATGCGAGTTGTGCGAGTTCGAATCCCGGGGGAGGCCGGTCCGATACAGAAGGACCCCTCCCTTTTTTATTTGACATTTTTTATTATTCATTTATTTATATTAAAATTAATTCCTTTTAAAAGTGGAAACCACCAGGGGAGGCTTGTTGATCAATGAGAACCTTATAGGAGTTGTAAATAGGTCTCATTGCCCTATACGGCTCATATGAAACTAATTTTTTTTAACAATTTTATGTGGTAATTAAGGGTTTTTTATGTTATAAAACACCCTAATTAATATTTTTTTTAAATTGTTGCATACACTATATTTCACGGATGTTACACCTTTGCCAAGTTAACAAATTCTTTTTCGTGAAGTTCTATTGCTATCTACTAACGCCCTACCATGTGTAATACGATACATGTACATTGTCACCCATTCATAGCTTCTATACGTCGGTGAGGTATTTCAAAGTCCATTTCGTACCGACATCGGACAATGATCCCGTTAACTTAGCAATAATAATAATAATAATAATAATAATAATAATAATAATAATAATAATTAATACGATACATGTACATTGTCACCCATTCATAGCTTCTATACGTCGGTGAGGTATTTCAAAGTCCATTTCATCCCGGCAAACGGGTCGGGCCGGGGGTCGGGTACGGTCTTTGACCCATGACGATATTTTATGAAATTAATTTTGTGTATTATAAAATGTCAATTTTTTTATTTATCAATTATTATTATGTCTTTAATTAGTATTATAAAACGTCAACATTTTTTTAATTAGTATTATAAAACTTCTACATTTTTTTTTATCAAGTGTTATTATAAAACGTCAAATTCTCTATAATCCACAACGCAAATGTAAGTGAACATTCTTTGATAAAATAACACAAAACACAACACTTTCATACAAAATGTAATACAATACATAGCCGAAACCCTAAACCCTACACACTAAATCGCTAACTATTACATATTATTACTTAGATTCACACGAACCCGTTGCGTATCTGAATCAGGTTCTCAAACAAACCGTGAAATCGAACAGTTTCTTCGTACAACTGTGGCTAATGGAAATGCATGAAAAATATGATGAAGAAGTTGATTCTCGATTTCAGTAATTTCTGTTGATTCAGCAATTCAACGTATTTTAGTTGGTTTCGAATATACCCAAAGAGATCTGAACCAACCGAAATCCACTTCCGAGACGATTCAAGTGAGTCCTAAGAAGCAACCGAAATCGGAGAGCGCCGCTTAAATCGGAGGACAAGTAGAGTAACGTTACCGATCAGTCCGTTGACCAGAAACTGTTCGTGAATCTGGAATACGAACGCAGTTAAGCGTTTGAATTTGAAATATGAACGCAGTGCACTTCTCCATAAGGATTACGCAACCACCACCGTCAAAACACCGACTTTCGATATCCTGTTAATAAAACATACAATTATAGCATTAAACCCGACATCCGAAAATATATTGTTAAAAATAATAAATATAATAATAAAAATAACATATGCACATTTAAAAAAAACGATGATATAAGTCTAGACCCGACAAACGTGTCAGGCCGGGGGTCGGGTAGGGTTACACTACCACCAACACCACCACACCCGCCTAACCACCACTACCACCACAGCCACCACCACACCCGCCTAACCACCACCACCACCACCACCACCACTACCACCACAGCCACCACCACAACCGCCTAACCACCACCACCACAACCACCACCACACCCGCCGAACCACCACCACAACAATCACCACCACCACAGCCGTCAATCCCCACCACCACAACCACCACCACCAAAACCAGCACCACCACCACCACCACCACAACCACCACCACAGCCACCACCACCACCACCACCACTACCACCACCACTGCCGTCAATCACCACCGTCATCATTCCCCACCAAAGTCAATCCCCCACCGCCGTCATTCCCCACCACAGTCAATCCCCCACCACCATCAAACCCAACACCACCGTCAAACCCAACACCACCACAAACGGCGGAAATAAAACCAAAAAATAAAAAAAGGTTGAAGATTAAGCAATAAAATTTGGAATACAAACTAACCTTCATCGTGTGGTCCAGAGTTTGTCTTGTGAAAATCGTGTGGTCCAGAGCGTTTGTGTGTGTGTTCTTGGTGTTTTAGTGTGTGAGTTTTCAAAATTTAGATCTAGTTTACCCCTTTATTGAAGTTGGGAAAGTGTTTGTGTTCAATGAGAGCCGTATGGTTCAATGAGCAACTTATAGGAGTTGTTGGGTTTAAAGCGTATGAAGTGTATAAAAGATATACTATAACCAATTCATCAGCTCTCCTGTACAAGAGGATAAACTGGTTAAGGCTTGTGTGTTCTATGCGAAATGTGCGAGTTCGAATCCCGAGGGAGGCCGGTCCGATACAAAAGGACCCCTCCCTTTTTTATTTGACATTTTTTATTATTCATTTATTTATATTAAAATTAATTCCTTTTATTAAAAAAAAACAGATTTCATTTTTAAATCCCTTTATAAAAATAGTAACAATAATAATAAATAATAACAATAATAATAATAATAAACAATAATAATAATAATAATAATTTTAACAACAACAATAATAATAACAATAATAATAATAACAATAACAACAATAAATAAACAATAATAATAATAATAAACAATAATAATAATAATAAATAAATAATAACAATAATAATACTAATAATAACAATAATAATAATAAATAATAATATTAATAATACTAATAATAATAATTTTAACAACAACAATAATAATAATAACAATAATAATAATAATAAACAATAATAATAACAATAACAACAATAAATAATAAATAATAATAATAAACAATAATAACAATAACAACAATAAATAATAAATAATAATAATAATAAATAATAATAATAATAATAAATAATAACAATAATAATAATAATAAATAATAACAATAATAATAATAATAATAATAAACAATAATAATAATAATTTTAACAACAATAATAATAACAATAACAACAATAAATAATAAATAATAATAAACAACAATAACAATAACAACAATAAATAATAAATAATAATAATAAACAATAATAACAATAACAACAATAAAGAATTTCACGAAAAAGAAATTGTTAATTTGGAAAAGGTGTTAGTAGATGTATCGTATTACACAGGGTAAGGCGTTAGTAGATAGTAATAGAACTTCACGAAAAAGAATTTGTTAACTTGGCAAAGGTGTAACATCCGTAAAATATAGTGTATGCAACAATTTAAAAAAAAAATATTAATTATGGTGTTTTATAACATAAAAAACCCTTAATTACCACATAAAGTTGTTAAAAAAATTAATTTCAAATGAGTCGTATAGGGCAATGAGACACATATACAACACCTATAAGGTGCTCATTGATCAATAAGTCTCCCCTGGTTGACACCTTATGAGTGTCTCATTGACCAATAAGCCTCCCCTGGTGGTTTCCACTTTTAAAGTAGTTTTTGAATCAATGAGGGGCGTATAGGGCAAAAAGGGGCGTATAGGAGTTGTCAAATAAAAAAGAGAGGGGTCCTTCTGTATCGGACCGGCCTCCCCCCAGATTCGAACTCGCACACTTAACACAGAACACACAAGCCTTAACCAATTTATCCTCCTGTACAGGAGCTGATAAATTGGTTATTGTATATCCTTTATACACGCTTTAACAACAACTCCTATACACCCCTTTTTGCCCTATACGCCCCTCATTGATTCAAAAACTACTTTAAAAGTGGAAACCACCAGGGGAGGCTTATTGGTCAATGAGACACTCATAAGGTGTCAACCAGGGGAGGCTTATTGATCAATGAGCACCTTATAGGTGTTGTATATGTGTCTCATTGCCCTATACGACTCATTTGAAATTATTTTTTTTTTAACAATTTTATGTGGTAATTAAGGGTTTTTTATGTTATAAAACACCCTAATTAATATATTTTTTTTTTAAATTGTTGCATACACTATATTTCACGGATGTTACACCTTTGCCAAGTTAACAAATTCTTTTTCGTGAAGTTCTATTACTATCTACTAACGCCCTACCCTGTGTAATACGATACATGTACCTTGTCACCCATTCATAGCTTCTATACGTCGATGTGGTATTTCAAAGTCCATTTCGTACCGACATCGGACAATCATCCCGTTAACTTAGCAATAACAATAATAATAATAATAATAATAATAGTAATAATAATAATAATTCTTTTTCGTGAAGTTCTATTACTATCTACTAACGCCCTACCCTGTGTAATACGATACATGTACATTGTCACCCATTCATAGCTTCTATACGTCGATGAGGTATTTCAAAGTCCATTTCGTACCGACATCGGACAATCATCCCGTTAACTTAGCAATAATAATAATAATAATAATAATAATAATAATAATAATAATAATAGTAATAATAATAGTAATAATAATAGTAATAATAATAACAACAGTAATAAATAATAATAATAATAATAATAATAATAATAATAATAATAATGATAATGATAATAATAATAATAATAATAATAATAAAACATATGCACATTTAAAAAAAACGATGTTATATCTAGTCCCGGTAAACGGGTCGGGCCGGGGGTCGGGTACGGTCTTTGACCCGTGACGATATTTTATGAAATGAATTTTGTGTATTATAAAATGTCAAATTTTTTATTTATCAATTATTATTATGACTTTAATTATTTTTCACTTGTCATTGATTAACCATAACGCAATAAATACACGAAACATCGTTTTATATTAATACACAAAACATGTCATTTTAATACAAAATGTAACGACTAAACCCTAAACCCTAAATCGCTAACTGTTACATATTCTTAAATTCTTGCAAACTGTATCGGTTATTCAGATCTCTATTCGGTCACCATATTGTTGCTATCAAGTTTAAGGATGCGTTCCACGGTAAACGTGCTTTCCGCTTCCCCATTACCACATGAAGAACCTCCGACCTGATCTGGTGCTCCCTCGTTGTTGCAGAAGATATCAAAGTAACCGATTCCACAGCATGAAGAACCAATCCGTACAGAAGGAGTTCTCCCTCGAGGTTGCTGACGCAGAAGCATTGTCATTCGTGGAGGTGGAAGAACATTCCAGTTCACCCTCACAGTCACTGGTAAATATCTACTTCCACCGTCACAGACTGTGGGTGCAGAAGCATTGTCGTTGGTGGACGTTCCGGTGCATGAATCTGGAATACGAACGCAGTTAAGCGTTTGAATCTGAAATATGAACGCAGTGTACTTCTCCATAAGGATTACGCTACCACCATCGTCAAAACACCGACTTTCGATATCCTGTTAATAAAACATACAATTATAGCATTAGACCCGACATCAGAAAATATATTGTTAAAAATAATAAATATAATAATAAAAATAACATATGCACATTTAAAAAAAACGATGATATAAGTCTAGACCCGGCAAACGTGTCGGGCCGGGGGTCGGGTAGGGTTACGCTACCACCAACACCACCACACCCGCCTAACCACCACCACCACCACCACCACTACCACCACACCCACCACACCCGCCTAACCACCACCAACACCACCACCACCACTACCACTACCACCACAGCCACCACCACACCCGCCTAACCACCACCACTACCACCACTACCACCACAGCCACCACCACACCCGCATAACCACCACCACAACAACCACCACCACCACAGCCACCACCACACCCGCCGAACCACTACCACAGCCGTCAATCCCCACCCCCACAACCACCACCACCACAACCAGCACCACCACCACCACCACAACCACCACCACCACAGCCACCACCACAGCCACCACCACCACCACCACCACTACCACCACCACTACCGTCAATCACCACCGCCGTCATTCCCCACCAAAGTCAATCCCCCACCACCGTCATTCCCCACCACAGTCAATCCCCCACCACCATCAAACCCAACACCACCGTCAAACCCAACACCACCACAAACGGCGGAAATAAAACCAAAAAATAAAAAAAAGGTTGAAGATTAAGCAATAAAATTTGGAATACAAACTAACCTTCATCGTGTGGTCCAGAGTTTGTCTTGTGAAAATCATGTGGTCCAGAGCGTTTGTGTGTGTGTTCTTGGTGTTTTAGTGTGTGAGTTTTCAAATTTTAGATCTAGTTTACCCCTTTATTGAAGTTGGGAAAGTGTTTGTGTTCAATGAGAGCCGTATGGTTCAATGAGCAACTTATAGGAGTTGTTGGGTTTAAAGCGTATGAAGTGTATAAAGGATATACTATAACCAATTCATCAGCTCCTGTACAGGAGGATAAACTGGTTAAGGCTTGTGTGTTCTATGCGAAATGTGCGAGTTCGAATCCCGGGGGAGGCCGGTCAGATACAGAAGGACCCCTCCCTTTTTTGAATCAATGAGGGGCGTATAGGGCAATAAGGGGCGGATAGATTTTTGAATCAATGAGGGGCGTATGAAGTGTATAAAGGATATACTATAACCAATTTATCAGCTCCTGTACAGGAGGATAAACTGGTTAATGCTTGTGTGTTCTATGCGAAGGGTGCGAGTTCGAAACCTGGGGGGCGGGGGTCGGGTCCGATACAGAAGGACCCCTCCCTTTTTTATTTGTGTAATTCTAATTTTTTTATTATTCATTTATTTATATTAAAATTAATTCCTTTTATTAAAAAAAAAAACAGATTTCATTTTTAGTTTGAGTCAACAATTTTAAATCCCTTTAAAACAATAGTTTTCTTTTATTTTGTACTCTTTTCTTTTAAATGAAGCACTTTAATTAAAAAAAAATTATAAAAAAATTGCTGCGTACACTATATTTGACGGATGTTACAATATATTTAAATTATAATAAAGAGAAACATTAATAAGTTCGTTGCGTACATTATGTTTCACGGATGCTACACCTAACACAAGTCAATAACTTCTTTTTGTCGAGTTCTATTACTACGTAGTAACGCCCTACCCTGTGCAATACGAGACATGTACATTGTCTCCCCTTCTATAGCTTCCATACTTCGGTATATATTCCAAAGTCCATTTGGTACTGGCATCGGGCTATCATCCGCTAACTTAACCATGATGAAATGGCTATCTTCGACATAAGCAATCGTTAAAATGGAATGGTTCGGGTAAACCTGCGGTCCATCGAACATCGGGAAGTGAGTTTGACAAACACCGTTGCTTAAATGTTGAACAATCACCCCAAATTTTTGAGCCACCAACAACCCTGTGTAGGTCAACCACATCCAGCATGCCATAGGTGCAGGTTCAACATTTAACCAATTTATCGATCGATACACATTTTCGTAACATCCCTTGTCCAATGATTCGAGTATATGCCCCCAACGCATTCTGTTAATGAACATCTCGTCGAGTAGCTCTTGGCGGACCCACTTCCACTCTTTCTGGTCATACCCCAAACCCATAGCTATGGATCGAAACCCACAGTTACCGTCCGGTTGGGCATCTTCGATATGCGTTATGTATCTCCGATAGCTAGATGGAAGCCAATCCTTAAAACGCTCGATCACGTTTTTGTACCTATAATTGGCAAAAAAATAAAAAACTAAAAAATATTAAAAAATAAAAAATTGAAAAAGAATTCTAAATATATGTATGTATATACGTATGTACCTGTGCCCGGCCAACCGTGGAAACAGGGGCGGATCTTAGTGGACTAGTGGCAGGGCCACGGCCCTGGCAAGTTTTTCGGCCGTAGTGCTAATTTTACGCATTTCGATCGAAATTTTGTATATATACTATGTTCGGCCCTGGCAAGTTTTTCGGCCGTAGTGCTAATTTTAGTGCCCGTGTCTTTCGGCCCTGGCAGGTTCAACGGGCAAGATCCGCCACTGCGTGGAAAGTCTTTATCTATAATTGGAAGTGTATTTTTTTCTTCTTTGGTTTTCTTTGAACGACTACGTCGCACATTTGGATTTTGAGTGTAGTCGTTCCTCTGTAATTCGGGTTGTTTATCTTTATTCTTTTGTTGTTTTACTTTCGTAGTTGGGCGGCCCCTAGTATCTTGTTGTACCTCAGGCGGTTGATGGCCAGTCATACTTGGATTCAACACCGCTTTCATCTTCGACAACATACTTTTCACCACTAGAGGTGGCTGCGTATGTAGTTGCTGTGTGAGGTTATCCATTTCCGCCTGAATATTACACTCGTCTTGATTAAGTTCTTCTGTCGAAAAATCAAGTTTTGTCCAGAATTTATCTATCGCGGCAAGTGGAATTTTGCAACCTGTTTTTTTAAGAATCATTGTTAAAACATGAAGTATAATGATGATTATATTCTATGGATCGAAGCATATGTTATAGTTGTTATGTTACCTGTATTTTCCCACCACTCCATCTGACAAGCACATGGCAACCCACAACCCGTAGAAAGCTGGTGGCCATAAGTCCCCCCTCCTGCCCTCAACGCATTTAGTTTCTTCCACTCGAAAACCAATAACTCTAAGGCTTTTTGGGAAACATTACCGCGTAGGTTGTCAAAAAATGGAAATCTGTGGTCCCCCATTTGCACGGACCTGCTCTCCTGAAAACTAAGTTTTATTTGTATCTTTTGTGACTCTACAACTTTGCCAACAAGACACACAAGTCTATGGAGCGAGTTGTTTGGCCCTTTAATGTATCTCTTAAACTTAGAATGCTGGCTTTCAACTCTGTTGGTTGTATGTTGACCAAAATTGGGGACTGTGTTAGTCCAAGCTGAAACGAACTTTTCTTTATAATCTTTCAGCCACACATCATACAAATAATCCAGAACATCTGAAAAAAAAATTGAATACAATGATTTGTAATGTTTGTATGTATATATGTATGGATGAATGTATGTAAACTAATATAATATGTACCTGATCGTCCGTCGTTAACCAGTCGCGTGAAAAGCCGCTGAAAGTTATAATTGTATATCGTCGGAATGGAAGAATTACACAGTCGAGACCAAGAAAGGTTGAATATTTTCCAGTCTTCATCCGTAAATTTTGCCCGACAGTGTTTTAGAATATTCTGTGAGATGTGCCACCTACATAGCAATTTGGAAGCTTTTGGGAATACTTTATCGCAAGCATTCATCAAAGCTTGATCCCTATATGTTACAATTACACGTGGCTCCATGCAATCTACCAACAATTCTTTGAGCTTCTCCAGGACCCATAAGAAGTTATCTTTTTTTTTTCTTTAGAGACAAACGCATGAGCCACACAAAAAGACTTGTGTGTCGATGTCACACCCACAACTTGAATAAACGGAAGCTTATACTCATTCGTCTTGTAGGTAGCATCAATCATCAACATATGTGGGAATGCACGCCACATGTTGTACGAGTCCGGATGAACGAAAAAAACCTCCTCGACCGCGTTTATGGAGAGATTCACTCTGGTGAAATAAACGTACATTTCTTCTTGCAACATGCTCTCCAATATCTGCATTGGAGTTCGATCGTCGTACATTTTTCGTTTAATCTTTTTAATCACGTTTTGTACATCTTGTAGAATGCACACGCTATGTGGGTACTGATTTCTTATGGTTAAATGTATATTTGTAGGCTCCATGTCTTGCATATAAAGTCTCTCCACCAGTGATTCTTCGTCCGGGGTCAGCCTTCTAGCAAACGCGTGGCCCTCGAGAAATTCAGCAGGCTCATGGTTGTGAATGTTTTTCTTCTCCACAAGGCTCCAACTACCACTACTTGAGTCTAGTTTCCCTATCAGACTGACAGCCGACCTTTTTGCTACCGGAACGCCGAACGGATGCTTTACTTTTGTGTTCGCCGCCATGATCGCATTGCAACCATATCTTCACTGTCCTTGCTGACGCACCTTCGCCTTTTTTCCTCGTTCATTGGGTGACAATGACGTAACCTTTCGCAACTTCTCTTTTGTATACCCAATTCTTCAATTCTTCAAGTGACCCAAATACCTTAAAAAAAGGTTCATTAGAAATCCACATAAATGAAATTAATATATTAATTTGTCAAAAAAACAATAAAAAAACTCGGGTTCAACATCGGGTTCGGGTTAATATGTATGACACATTTTAGGGTTTGTATGAAATTTCGTGTCATACATTTTCTGTGAAATAATCAGTATACATGCCTCGTTCGTGTTCGTTCGGTTCATTTACAAGCCTAATTAATTTCTGAAGTTTAACAAAATATTTCACCTGAACATATATAATATTTCACCCAAATGATAACGAAATCGGGTTAATATGTATGACACAATTTCGGGTCGGGTTCGGGTTAAGGTCGGGATGGGTCAAACATTTTCTAGATTTCTCCTACCTAATAAAAATTATATACATACGAATAACACGTATACAAAATCATTTTATCCACTCTAAAATTATATCAACATTATGTAACACGAATAACACGTAATTGACGGTTATGTCATACCTTTTTTGTTTTTTTCTTGTCATTAGCACCTTCCTCGTTAGCAGGTTCCTCGTTAGCACGCTCGTCGTCGTGAACACCTTCCTCGTTAGCAGGTTCGTCGTCGTCAACATCCTCCTCAAAGTACATTACACCTTCCTCGATTTCGTTATCATTTTCCTGAAAGTCCTTAGCACATTCCTCGACTTCGTTATCATTTTCCTCAAAGTCGTTAGCACCTTCTTCGACTTCTTTATCATTTTTCTCATACTCCTTAGCACCTTCCTCATACTCTAACTTGTGTTTGTTTTCCGTATACGAATGGTAAGTCCCGTATTCGTGTCGCGGATAACTTTGGGCAATATTGTAAGATGGTTCCCCCTCATCTATAAACACCTGGTTCAAGTCAGGTAACGTGGGTCGCACACCCCCGTCATCACAACGAGGCACGGACACAACCTCCTCCTCACCTCGATCAACGCCGGATAACCAAACGCTTTCGGAGACGTACGACTGGTTCGAATCTTCGCAAAAAATATTACCAATGCCCCAAAACGACATCTTTATGCTTCACGGTCTCAACCAAATTTTTTAGTTAAGAATCTTCAGGAGTTCAGTCGGAATTTTGCGAGTTTGAAAAAATTTGGAACCCATAAATCCCGTATGCTTGGGTAAACAAACATTTTTGCTCGATAAGGGTCGTATAGGTCGATAAGGGTCATATGGGTCACTTTCACGCTTTTTCAGACTGAACTCCTTTCATGTCAGTAATTATACCTTAAAATCATCAAAAGTCGTGCCGATAAGCCTCTCATTGCTCAATGAGAGGCGTATAGGGTTTAATGCTCCAACTACCACAACTTTATATGCCTCTCATAGGGCAATGAGAGGCTTATCAAAACACTTTTTCTGGCACATTAATTGCTTTCACACTATATACGCCCCTTATTGCCCTATATGCCACCTCTGGGGGGTGTGCACACAAAAAGGGGGGTGTGTCAATACCCTCACCCTTTAATATTCTAGTACAGATGGTCTAATAGTGGTCAAGTAAAGGATGATTATTGATGCAAACAATCAATTTTTTCTATTTTTTCCTTTTTTTCAATCTACAAGTAATCAAGGATGATTTCTTATTTATTTTTTTGTCTGTATTTGATCCTAATCCAGTATAATATTATTATTTATAATGTTATGAAAAATTGTTGCAGTAAATTATGAACCTATGGTTAAATGAATGATAAGCGAGCCAAAAATAGGCGGGTTAGGCACTAGTAGAATAGTATTCAACAATTTATATTTGTCTTGAATGGAGTTAATCTACAATGCTAGAATGTGGCGGGTCATTTATATGCACCATTCGACATGCATTTGATTTGGTTGGTTTAGGGTCATTTAGTTTTGATTTGGTTGGTTCTGTGTCGGGTCATGGACAATTCTTTGTTGGTTGGGAAATTAAATTGTTGGATTCATAACCGATTCTGTGTTGATGGATGATATGCATTATCTATGCATGTTTAGTTATGGATGGAATTGCAAAATCAAAGGTTGGAAAAAAAACTGAAAGTATAGGGAGGCATATCGCATAGAACATAAGGGCAATTTTGTCTTTTCACCAAGATTTAAATTGAAATATGATGTTTGTTAGCAAGAGTGACGCAAAGAAAAAAGTAGGTTACCAGAACTCCATAAGGACTCAGAATGCAAGAATTAAAAAGGAGGAACAAACAGTGATCCTGTCACTAAACCATAAGGACGTAAATTGCAGTTTACTCTTTTTTATTTATGATAAAACAGTTATAAATGTTTACGTCAATAGTTATATTTAGGAAGAAGCAATGTATGTTCGATGATAACACCAAACCGAGGAACTTTGTAAAACATCGTTGTGAATTCCCTTTCGATCATTTTTTCTTATCAAGTTCGGATAACTTTAGACAATTAATTTGCGTGCGTTAATGCAAAACAAGAAGGTTCTAAAGAAAATTGTTGGATGCCACTTTGTTATGTATAAAATATAATTAATAGCTTTCATCATACAAAATAAAAAATGAAACAACTTGTTTTTGAAGAAATTGATAAGTCCAGCTATACAATACAAAACAGATGATATACGTATTTTTGGGTTTAGTCACCAGTCAATAAGGATAATAGACCCCCCATTACTGATGGACAAATCTGTTCGGAAACAGAGCTCTTTTATCGCGGAATTAGACCTGCTATTAATGTCGGCTTATCTGTCAGTCGTGTTGGGTCTGCCGCTCAGTTGAAAACTATGAAACAAGTCTGCGGTAGTTCAAAACTGGAATTGGCACAATATCGCGAAGTGGCCGCCCTTGCTCAATTTGGGTCAGACCTGGATGCTGCGACTCAGGCATTACTCAATAGAGGTGCAAGGCTTACAGAAGTACCGAAACAACCACAATATGCACCACTTCCAATTGAAAAACAAATTTTAGTCATTTATGCAGCTGTCAATGGATTCTGTGATCGAATGCCACTAGACAGAATTTCTCAATATGAGAGAGCCATTTTAAAGAGTATAACAACAGAATTACTACAATCCCTTTTAGAATATATCTCTTTCCACTTTTGTCAATAAGGGGCTGAGCCACCATGAAACGGGCTATTTTGTAAACTGAACTCATGAACTGCAACAATTTTGGCTTTGCTTTAAGTGGCAATGCTGAACTTTCCCATTGCAACTCCACGTGAATCCGACCATTTCCAATGTTGTATCTATTGTTCATATGTTTTTCTTTTACCACGTCAGCAACATTTATTTCCACGTCACCCAGAACGAACTAATCATAAATTGAAAATCATCATCTATTAATTATTCACATTAATTAAACACCATTGATAATGATACACTGAATAATCTTAAGAATTTGTTGTACCTCTCCATTCCAATTGGCAGAACAAACAAACAAATGCAAAATTGCATTTGCAGGCTTCACTAACGTAAACTTAAACGTTTTCTTCCATACCGGATTTCGATTGTTCTTTATAGTCTGCAAAACCCAAAAATGCACAAAAATGTAGAACTTTTGAAACAATAATATTGTCACAAAAAAACACTATATAGTATATGTAGTTTGTTCATAACACAAACCGTAGTTCGTTCAATGTCATCTCCAACACGCAATAATACGAATGGATGTTTCCCTTCCAGATTATTTGCTTCATGGATTGTAACAACAAGCCACCCTCCACCCTCAGAGCTAGCATACTCTTCGATATCTTCGGGACGCGTAGCCCTAACATACTATCAATCATACTATTAACAATTCTGTCGCTTTTCAAAAAAAAAAAAAAAAAAAAAAAACAATTCTGTCAGAAACCGAATTGGTTTGCTAAAAAACAACTTACTTGATAACTAAGTGCGGTTTCAAGTTCCTCCACAACGACTCTCATTGGGGCGTTCTTCACGGTTTCTCTTCAAACATTGGTAAGCGATTTTTGCATACACCTGCAAAGATTCAGGATGTATTTCATGTTTTATATTACCATAAACGATTTCGTTTATTGTGTTTTGCTCATAAGCCTCTCGCGCCAATCCTATTAAAGGTGGTCGTCTATCTTTTTCGCTGGCGAAGCACAACCTCCCACACAATACTTCAAACAATACAACACCAAAAGAGTATACATCTGACTCTTTTGTTAATAACCCAGTCTCTGCGTAAAGTGGATCGAGATATCCAAGCGTTCCTACAGCATTAGAGTAATAAAATGTGTACTTGTGATTGGCAGATACGAACTTGCTGAGACCAAAATCTGAGATCTTGGCGTTCCAATCTTGATCTAATAAAATATTAGAACTCTTGATATCCCGATGCAATACTCTTTCTTGGGTTCCTCCTGGACTATGAAGGTATGCCAATCCACGAGCCGCCCCAATGCATATCTTAAGGCGTCTAATCCATCTTAGATTATCACTCGCGAGATAATAGTCTAGACTTTTGTTGGGTACATACTCGTACACAAGGATCTTCTCGCCACAATCATCACAAAACCCTAAGAGAGACACAATATTATCATGTTTGTAAAGTGGAAGCATCATGATCTCCTTCCAAAACTCGATATTTCCTTGCCCAGTTAGACGGCGTTCTAAACGCTTCAAAGCAACCATCGGATGCCCATCGAAACCCGGAATTGTTCCCTTGTACACCCTTCCGAATCCCCCACTCCCAATGCAACTTTCATCGGCGAAGTTGTTGGTTGCGGATATTATAGCATCCAATTGTATTTTGAGGTGCTCAAACTTTTTCACGTGAGCCATTTTTTTAATGGATTGAAACTCCAAATTAGTCTTGTGGTTGTAGTTAAAGAAGATCTACTTGAAAGAGGGATGAATTTAACAATAGGGAGGCAACCCTACCAGCCCACTAGTCAATTGTCAGTGGCATTTAATCAGAAACTTACATTTACAATAATCCAAATCGTATGTCAAGTTGACACAATTTTTATTTATTTTTTATTTTTTATTCTCATATGTTACAATTAATTATATTTGGTAGGTAGTGGTGTAAGAAGAAGCAATGTAGGTTCGTTGATCACACCTACTTTGAAAATTTTGGTATATTCAAACCAAGTATGTGAAGAGGAAGCAACCTTGAATATGCAAAGAAAGTTGGATAATTCGAGTGATCTATAAGCGTTTTCCATGGTGTGTTCCCATTGATGTGTGTGTGAATGCAACACAAGAAGATTCAAGAAAAATATTATCACGGAAGTTGCACTATTATGACTTTATGTACATAGTGTTAAACGGGTTGCACTATTATGACGTTATGTACATAGTGTTAAACGGGTTGTGGACTTGTGGACAACTTTTAGGCGGTGTGTGGTATTTTGGAATCAAAGGCAGGATGGAATGTAACGTTGTTTTTTTTTAACCACAAACTAAATCATCAGATAAGCATTCTTGAATGCCCTCAATCGAGCAAATGCATCCCCTCCTCCATAAAGGTCAGAGTTGGATGCATACCCGAGCCACCAAGCCACCAGTTTCGGGGAAAACCCGCCCACCCAAAGGCCCACTGCGGTAAAACCCGGTTCGGCTCGGTTTCGAACTGGCAACCTACAAAGAGGCACAGTTCTAAACTTCATTGTCACCAACAATGTCCGTCAAAGTGATGCTAGTGGGAGTTGAACTTGGGACCTCAGGTAGAGAAACCAAATGACTAACCACTAGACCAATTTGTCAAGACCACATGGTGAGGTATACCGCCCCTGCCAAATCAGCCAAAATGGCGCCCTATAGCGCCCGTCCCCCATTTTCTAGGCGCCAAAGGGAGGTGTTATGGAGGGGGCTCCATCCCAGTAACGAGCGCCAATTGAATGCGCAGGTGGGGCTCAATGATTCCAACCAATCATTTTTTTCCTCTTTAATTTCCTTTTTATATTTTGTTTAATAAAGGCTTTAAATGGCCATTATCTCACACCGTGCAAGTTAACGATAAAGACCCTCGTTTATGTGGTGCATACGTGACACTATAAAGCCCCTAAGAGCTTTATATCACACCACCCAGCCTTAGTAGAATGGAATCACCTGTTGCGTATGGTTATTATAAGTTAAATTTGTTCTATGATAATTCTATATAATACAATTACCAACCACAGTGAACAGTGTGGTTTGACATTTTTTTTTTCTTATTTGTCCTTTTGTATGTTTGTATATTTTTACTCCTTAAATTTTAGCATTGACACGTACAAACCTTTAATTTCCTTAAGAGTATGTAGTCGAGTTTTACGTGTTTATTTTTATGTACGTGTGGGTATAAAAATTCAAGTTGATTTACGTTTCGACGTAATTTTTTCCAGAAATGAGTCGGGTCAAATATAATACGTTTTCGTGTTTATTGTTATGTGTGTTTTCTGTTGGTCTATGTTTTAACGTAAAATTTTTACGAAACGCCACAGCAACGCGTGGGGCAATTTACTACTTTTATACATTTATAACTTCTTTTTATTCTTTTTCTTTTTGCTTTGTAAACTTATTGATATATATGTGTGCTATGTTACATTGTTTAAAAGAATGCTTCAATTTTCATTTCATTACTTTAAAATAACCGGACATGAACGGGTATAAAACTAGTTCTATATAAAACTTTGCAGTGTTGCGATGATGAAATCTGTTATTTATATCACCAAGGTGCCCCTTTGGAAGCTTAGCAAGTTTAATATTCACCTTTCTGAACATAGCTTGAATTCAATATCATACTATGAATATCTTTTACGCATTATAAAAGTTTTTTTGGTTTCTTTTTAAGATTTGAAGTATTGATTAAGATCTGTTGAACATAGCTATTTAATGAGTGGATAGCTATTTAATGAGTGGTTAGTTAAACCATTACACTCTTGTGAATGTGTGGTTTAGCCAGTGGTGAAACTTGAGATTTTCGACGAGGTGGTCGAAATGTATATACCCAAAAATTTCAATAGAACCAGGGGGTCAAAAACGTATATACCCAAAAATTTCTATACGAAAACCACATATATTACACTACTGAGCGAAAAGTTCGGGGGTCGGGCGCCCCCCCCCCCCCTCGGCCCCTTAATAACTGCGCCCTTGGGTTTAGCTATAGCCTCAAGGCCTATAATGACGTGACAATAGCTTTTGTACTTTTTAGTTATTCTACTACACACGGTCTAAGTCAAGCAAAGCTTGATTATCGATGCAAGCAATCGTTTTTTTTTTCCGGTTATTCCTTTTGTCAATCTACAAGTAACCAAGGATGATTAAATTAAAGATTACAACAGTCCTATTTTAATTTATTTTAATATTATTAATAATGTTTTGAGAAAACGTAGATTATGAACCTCTGTTAAATGAATGGTAAGCAGGCCCAAAATAGGCCCAAACAGGCCCAAACAGGCGGGTTAGGCACTAGGAGAATAGTATTCAACAATTTATATTTGTCTTCGATAAAGAGTTTTTTATTTGTTTCATTTTAAGGTATGTTCTTAATCGACCCATTTAGGTAAGAGGGTCATATACTCATATACTTGACCTCTAATTGATGGGCCAAAATAATTAGCAAATAAGAATCCATATTTTTCAAACTCAAAGTGAAGTATTAGAAGTTGACGGTAGTGGTGCACAAATCGGGTTTTTTTAAAAACCGGGTTTCGGGTAGGATCGGGTTCGGGTAGGATCGGGTTTTAAAAAATCGGGTTTTTTTAAAAACCGGGTCGGGTCCGGGTTTTCTACCAAAAATGTATACCCTATATACCCGGGTTCGGGTCGGGTTTTATAAAACCCGGGTATTATAATACCCTATTTCCGGGTTCGGGTCCGGTTCGGGTATTCATCGGGTAGGGTTCGGGTATGCATCGGGTTGGGAAAAAACCCGCACCGGGTATTAAAAAACCCGCGCTCGGGTTGGGAAAAAACCGCATCGGGTAGTGCGGTTGTGGCTGGAGAAGGCTAGACGAGTGATGCAGGTGGCTCAAGCAATTGCATGTTGAGCCAAAAAAAATCAAATGAGAACAATCAGGACCAGCCATGCATTGTCACGAGATTTAGTGGGGTTTTGGTTTAGTTCTTTTGGGCTTTGAAAAGGAATATGTGGATTACATAATTTTGTTTATCATAAGAACTAGAAACCTAATACTTAAACAAGATTCATTACATCAAAGTGCATACATAATTTTGTAAAATCATAAGAACTAGAAGTCTTAATGCATACATAATTAAACAAGATTACATCAAAATCGGGTTTTTTTAAACCGGGTTTCGGGTATAAACCGGGTTTCGGGTATAAACCGGTTCCGGGTTCGGGTTCGGGTATTTATAAAACCGGGTTTCGGGTATAAACCGGGTATAAAAAAAACCGGTTCCGGGTTCGGGTTTTAGATCAAATATGCATACCCGGTCCCTACCCTACGGGTAGGGTCGGGTTCGGGTATAAAAAACCCGGGTTTTATAATACCCGGTTCCGGGTTTTTTTTTGGGGTCCAGGTCCGGGTTCGTGTTTTTTGTGCACCACTAGTTGACGGTGTGGAGCTTCTTTAATTATATATATATATGGAACCCATTAAGTGGAAGTTACCTTTGAAATCAATATCATCCGTTCGATTATGCTGAGATTAAATCTGGGCCGTTTAAACTCCAAAAAATAACCGTTCTAATGGCGGTTCAGGACGGTTATTAGGAGTTTTCCTGGTGGTGGTTTTGCTCCAAAATTTTCTGTCCATTATCTCCATGTCTCAACTTTCTCCCAAGGCAGTTCTTTACGGTTTGTAACCACTGTCGAATTAAATCATGACCGTCCAATTTGTTTAAGATTCAATCCTATCCCTTTAAACTCCATAAACTGTAAAACCAGCAGTTAAGGGAGGTTACACACTATCTCTCCTATTTTCCTTGCAGTTGAGCACCCACACCCTTATCACGGTTACCTCTGTTCCTTTGTTTCATCCCCACGTTGCTGATTTTCAAGGAACCGCCTTTATATCTTCGTTAATGGTTGTCTTTAAAATATTTCTCCCACTACCGCTATGGAACCATTTTTTCTCTGTCATCTCTCTCTCTTCAAAGATCTCCTATATTTCTATTTAACCGCGTGAAGGTTGAACACGTCTCCACCGTCTTACAAATACCATCTATTGCAGGTGATAGTCCAGGGTTTGTCATTTATCTTCAAATTTGTATGCCAAGGAGGAGGCGACCCGCCGATGATGTCACATTCCATTTTCTGGTGAGTTTTTTTTTTTTTTTTTTTTTTTGTTGCTGATTTAATCGATTATTATGTGTGGTTTGTGTTTGCTTGAAATGAGTGCAACCTTTTAACCTATATTTAGGGCTTTTCTGATACAGAGAAGAACAACCATGAACTCTCTTCATTGGAGTCTTTAATTGAAATTGAATCAACATATTGAAAGTTTTCTAAAAAAGAAAATGTAAATTGAAAACTGTTGCACTTTTGAGTAGACTTTCAAGATTGACAATGATTATGTCACCATTATTTACCGGTTATGTTGTACACTATGTATATGAGTAGTTATAATTATTCAATTGTGATAATTTGATTGCAGACAAAGGAAGAAATAACGAGTTTTGTTCATGAAGGAGTTTAATTACCACATAGAGAAGTTGAAAGAAGATAGAGGGATAACAAATTTTCTATATGATGACGAGGTAATTCTTCAAGAATAAAAACAATGTCCAAGCTACCTATTTTGTGAGTGGAACATAATTCATCAAGAATTCAAGAAACCATTATTTATAACCATCTTAACGTTAAAAAAAGGTTATCGGTGTTTATTGCAATGTTCATCCTTTTCTGGTGTTAGGTGTATGTTGAAAAGAAGACCGATTGTTTATTTTTGTTAATTACAACAACTTTATATTGAAAAGTCTCTTATTTCCTGTTGGGCAGACTTGATTTTGTGTTTTTGGCTTATCTTGGTTATTTAATTTGAACTGGGATTAACAAATGATTTGAATCGATTTTATGCAGGGTTTTTTTTTTTTTTTTTTTGCAACATATAGTGATGCCACTCCTTCTATTTATTTTCGTCAAGAATAAAAGAGTTTTTTTCTTTAAAGAAAAGCTCTTACTTTTGTTGTTTGTGGGCAGTAAATTTATTGAAGAAAAGCTCAATATCTAATGTATGGAGTAAAAAGTGTTCCTTTTTAAATAAGAAAAGGGGGAAGGTTAGTAAAAGAATTATAATTAGATATGCACATGATTCAAAATTTCCAAGTCTTTTTTATTGAAGCGATAAGACTAACGCATGTTTGTTTATCTTTTCAAGCATTCAATTGATCTCCCTGCTAAAGCTAGATATGAGGTATGTGATTTGTTTTTCCTATTTTTTTTTAAATGCTAGGGTATGTTTTTCCCAAATTGAGAAAGTTTTGAGTTATATTCTAAATATAGATTAGTCATAAAATGTTTGGGCCTAACTAAATATAGCTCAAACCAATATTCTATTGAATACTTGTAGGTTGTAGTTGGCTAAGTTGTATAATAGATGCGTTTCATGGGTTCCCACTCGTGCCCTTTGACCTTAGTTCCGGTGTATGTTTTTTAGATATTGAAACTTAATGAATCATGATATGACTTTAATATCATCAAGTGCCAATATGTGTGTATTCCATCAAGTTGTCAAAGTCAACTAAAAGAGTTTATAAGTTAAGGGTACTCGGGGCACCCTCGGTGACCCCGTGCGGGGACCAATTTTGCCGAGAGGGGAGGTGCCGCCATCCAGGCGGGGAGTGAAATAGGGGACCAATTTCGGGGAGGAGGCACCGAAGAGGGGAGGAGAGAGAAGGTGGGCCCCCCATTCAATCAACCAATGAAAACTTTTTTTTTTTTTTTAATAAAAAAAAAGTCACCTAAGAGGGGAGTGACGCCATCAAATTGGGGTGTGAGGGGAGTTTAAGAGGGGAGTTGACGTGGCATAACCTGATTGGGTGTGCGTAAGAGAGGGGACTCCCCTCTTAGGGGAGTGCCCCGCTCACCCTAACTATGTTTCCAGTATGTAAATGGAATAGCAGTTGGATGTGCAGTAAGAGCTTATGAAAGAAAATGTGATCGGAAGGGTCATGAACTCATGATTACACTCTCAATAATATTCCAAACAAGAATGAAAAGTAAGAATTTGGTTGCTTTTTTTTTTTGCACTATAGTTATGCTTCTGTTACATTGTGGGGATTCATGTAGTTTTATTTAACCCAGTTTGGCGTTGATTTATTAGGTACTTGACTGTCTGCAAGTTTGGTTGGATGTTCCTCTTATAAAGATTACACCGACAGCATCTGATCAAGTACAAAATTGTTAGCTTTCTCTATTTTTGAACTATGATATTTGTTTTCATGGAATAAAAAGAACTGTTAAGATGCTCTCTAATATTTAACTAGAATTTGTAGTAAAAAGTTGGTGGATTGATATAAGTCTTCAGTCTTCACCATCATTCACGACTATTTTCATTGCAAAATTAAAATTTGACATTGTAAAGGTTGACATGATGGGATTAGTTTGTTAAATCAATTAACAGGTTCTTCACTTATTAAGACTCATTTTGTGCCTATTTTCTGTAATTCCTATATTCATGATGTAATGCTTGAAGTATTAATAGATGGTTTATTGTGAACAAGTCAAGGTCAATGCATCCCTCGAGGACAGGTTAAGTGGAAAATCAATAGGAGGATCAAGTGAGAAATCAGAACCAAATGCATCAGTTGAATTGAACTTATGTAATTAGCTGAATGGTTGTTAAAAGCAAAGATTTATGGATTAATTTGGGGAGTGACACGGTGTAATTGTAATAGTGAAACCACTGCTACATTTTGAAGATTCTCCATCTGTTCTTTTATTTTTTAAGAAAAGGTTTGGGCGTTGTAAGAAGCTTTGCTCCTAAATGGAAGAAGGCGGCAAAGAACTTGTAGGGGAAAATGAAACTTGGTGTAAATGTAATAGAAAATGTAAAGATCTTTTAATTTGGGGAGTGACATAGTGTAAATGTAATTTTCTTTGTTTGGTGTTTTCTTTCTTCTAGCCAATTGCTAGAAGATTTAGTTGGGTCTTCTTTTTATTTATGATTTTTACGTAATATAATTTGTTAAATGATGACACTAAATTGTACAATCTTTCATAGTGAACTTATGTTAATGAGTTGTACTTAGACCACCCGTAGTGGGGCGTTTTTTTAAAAAAAAAATTGAAAAAAAACGCCCCAAAACGCCCCCCACCCCATTACACCCGGCGTTTTGGGGCGTTATTTTTGGAAAAAATGGTTTTGGGCGTTTGAATTAAAACGCCGAAGTTGCAATTGCATGTGGGCCACTTTTGAGCTATGCACCAATCCCTTTTGAGGATATCTGACAACTTTGGAAAATGCATTGACTTTTGAGGATATTTTTGGAAAGTGCTTTTTTTTTTTTTTTAATAATTGAATGGGGCATTATACCCACTACACCACTTTTGCTATAATGCCCCATCGCTGACTAGGACGCCACGTGTCGGATAATGCCCCATGGTGGGGGCATTATAACCCACTACCACTACACATGGTCTTAGAGCATTAACAAAACTTTTTTTATAGAATGCAATTCAATTTTGTGATGAAATTATGGCACTAAAGTATCCGGTCATCGGATGGGTATATTATCCGATTCTATTTTATTTCTTTTTGTTCATAGCCTCATTCATGTTGTGACTATATAATACATTAACGTAACCCGTCCACCGGACGGGTATTAAACTAGTTTGAAGTTGACTTTAAATAACAAATCTATGTGTAGACTATTTTAGATTTGTTAATTAAGTATTATTGCTGCTTACAAATAATGGTTGGTTTTATTAGGGATTAGCAATGGTTGGTTTTATTTGGGATGAGCCATAGCTACAAGGTACCAAAAAATATTCGGTATCGATTGCATTTTGGTACCTAATTTTTTTTGGCGTTTTTTAGAATTGGTACTTTTGTTCGGTACAGTACAATATTTTACCTTCGAATGCCGTACCATATCGAGCACTTTCGGTATCGGTAGCGGTATCAATTTTTGGCAATTTTCAGGACCGGTATTTTCAGTACCAATACTGTGAGCACTTTCGGTATCGATAGCGGTATCCATTTTTGGCAATTTTCAGGATCAGTATTTTCAGTACTAATACTGTACCGAGCTCATCCTTAGTTTTGTAAAGACAAGTATTAAATGAAGTTTTTAATAGAAAAAGACACGAAAGTATTAAAATATCAAGGTTTTCTTATATAAATAATTAATATATCTAAATAAAATAGTTTTATTTCGGGACCGAAGAGCATCCACAGTCGGAATTCTGTTCAAGAGAGCCCTCCACATAAAAATATTGCATTTTTTCGGCACCCATTTACTCCACTTAAAAACGAATCTGTCGCTGTAATCAGAATTACCATCGAGCAATTTCTTGACCGCCCCAACTGAGAGTCTTTTTATTATTCCCAATCCACTCCCAAGCATCCCTCATATCCCGCAAGACCCACTCGAAAGCATGGTCACAAGCCCATCCCACTGATTCGATTCTAAACCCACAGCAGGAGGTCTACTCCAGTCCCATCTTAACATTGTAGTCCCGTTTCCAATGTGCACCCGGTCCGGAATCTACATTTTTTTTCCATAAATAGATAAAGACAAATAATGGATGGCATCAATAATGATGTTGGTGACTTGAACCTAAGGTGAGGATCCTTAAAGCAATAACATCAAGAATCAGGGTTATAAATCTCTGTTGATTTCTTATGGGACAAATTTCATATAATATCAACCAACTTAGTTTACTTTAACTTTGATTCGTTTTACCAAAATTATAAATAAGGAAAGCTTTCTAAAGCTAAGTGTACACATAATTGTCCATACGAAATTAAATGTAATTAAAATTGCCTAATTGCATGTATTGATCATTTCCATAGTTTGATTTGTGTTAAGGCAACGTGTATAGCATGTTGTGTATAAATTAGATAGGCTCAGTGACTAATACAAAAATTATAGTAGTATTGATTTTTTTAAAAAGCTTTACATGTGTAATGTTTTATATCGTTTTTTTTAATCATTAGACGATTTTGTATAATATTTAACGGGGATGATGTAGGGATCAAAAATCGTATGTTTTTTGGCTGATTTTGTTCATTACAACCTAATCACATACAATCTTGTTAATTATTTTAGTTCTTTTAGGTATTCACAGCAAGTGAAGATGCTAAAATGTAAGTTAATTATTTCCATAAAAATGTTGCATATTTTGGATTTTGTGTTCATTTAAAATGGATCATAATATTTAGCTGTATGATTTAGTGATAATTGCTAATAAAACCGCATATAGCAAGTTCACAAATTATCCTTCAAACTCGATAGAGTTACACTAGTACACAACTCATTTGTTGGTGCTAAGGGTTGTTTTTTGATGATGGGGTTCCATAGACAACCGCATCTTTATATTTAATTTCCATCAAACAAAATTTGACTAGCACCATTTGTAATGACTCACACCTTTAAAAAATAAAATAACCATTTAAAAAAGAAAAAAACAATAGTTAACATAACACCATAAAGTCTTGAGAAATCTTCTTCCCCCCAAAATTTTCAGCAAAATTCTTCTCCCTCCCAAAGTTTCTCCTCGATCCCCTGAACCCAAACAAATCAACGGCAGCCCTCACGGCGAGAACCCTAATTACTAACCGGCTGCAACCCTCTCCTCGCCTAACCGGCGGCTACAAACCCTAATCACCTAACCGGCGACTACAAACCCTAATCGGAGCTTGAACTGATCGACAAATAGAGGTGATGTTGCAGTTGTTCTAGCTTTAGGCGGTTGTTCACTCACCACCGAGTGTGAAGGTTAGGTTCCTTTGAACTTCATCTCAACTTAGGTAACTCCTTTTGATTAGTTTTGTCTACAGTTGTTCGATTGATGAGGTGTGTTCATGCCTTTTCTTTACATTTTGAGTAAGATTATTTGTTTATTTCTACAAATTTTGGGAATTTTGGTGTTTACAACCTTTAAATTGTTCACATCCTTCGTTATTGTGTTCTAGGGCTTACAAGCATGTAACTCTGGAATTTTGGTGTTTACAACCTTTAACTGATTAGGGTTCCGACAACTCCGTGTTGATCTATCCCCAGGTATCTCAACTTCTTCTCTTTTAGTTTCAATTCTTATGTGTTCTTTATATCCTATATTTGTTATCCATATCATTCCCTAAAAAAATCGGTATCCAAAGATTAGATTGTAGCTATTTTGAAGTAGAAGCTAAGTTCTTATCTCTTTTGGAGGATCGTCTGCAAGTGGTAAGCAACAATCAACCTTAAACCTTCTGATATATAAAGTTTGTAAGCACCGATTTAAGCATGGAATCATCGGTAATATTTGATTAAGGGGTTTGAACTAAATATACAGAATTATGTCTCTGTACTTGATTAATATATTTTGGAAAGAGGTTTGAAGTATCTTTGAGATTTTGGTGGGGGTAATACATCAAAAGAGTCAGATGTGAATTTGGGAGAAAAGAGAAGCTTGTGTGTATGTCTTTAACGAATTAACTAGATTGCATTGATAGTTATACTAATTTGATAATGATTATTAACAATTTAAATGGTTATTGATGAATGTTGCTGATGCTAGCAGGCTATAAGTGGCAACGTAGCAGTCAAATGGTGATCAAATGACAAGAGGAGTCGAGCGGTCAAGAGGCGGGCAGCCGACAGTGCGTTGGGTGGTTGGGTGAGTCGGTTACTATTCCTAATTACCTGTTAGTTCTAATATTCTATCGAGTCTAAGTTAAATGGTTACTTGAATATTCATAAGAATGTATTGCTTTGTGTTTGTTTAGATTCTCACATATTTGCAATTATGCTAGTGTCTTTAGCTTCTCACACGTGTTGCTTTCACCTGTTTAGTACGCTTTTCCGCTTATTTACTACGACGTGATTGGAATGGCTAATCAATATTTGATGTGCAGCACTTAACTAGTTAATTTTGTTCATCGTTTACACTTGGTATGTATGTTTGCAGTATATGTTTGGTAAACAAATTCATAACTTCAATTTAATATGTTTTTATATATTTGTTTTTAATATGTTTATATGTATGTGTGTGCGCTCGCGTTAGTTTGTTAGTATAAAACTTGATAAAATGTAAACAGGTCAAATTCGGTAAACATGTACATATAATCCCAAAGTGTATTAGCACTATTACTTTTATATTTTTTAAGGTTCATTTTGTAAATGTATTGTAATGTTTTGTTAGGCGGTTTCTACCGATTGGGATCCAAGGTTTGAAGCGGTCAGTTCAGGATGCAAGGTGTATGAAGTCGCCAGTTTGATACAAGTTAGAACTTTTTATTTGTTATTTTTTTTGGGATGCTGAGTTTTGAAGAGGTCAGTTCGGGTTCATGTCACAGTTTACGTTTTGTGTTTGGTTCGGTAAACATGTACCTTTTAGAAACATGTTTAATATAAGTTTGATTTTTTTTGTTTGTTATTTTCTATCATTCATATATGTTTGTGTAATTTTTTGGGTATTTATTGAGAATATAGAACTATAATTGAAAATTCCTGGAAATTATAAATTTAAGTAATGCTCTTAATTTTTTAGAAACAGTGGTGCGGTTCCATATATTAATTGATGCTATTGTGGTTTCCAAGTGGTGAGGTGTCTGTGTGCTGCAATATCAATAAAAGGTGCGGGCACTTAAAAAAGTGGTGCGGTTTCCCTCAACCGCACCTTCTAAAATTGGATTTAATGGTGCATCTACTATTGGTGCGGCTCCAACACCGCATGATCAATTCGATTTCACCGCACCTATTAAGCTTTTGTGTACTAGTGTTAGATTCTCCGCATCTAGCCAATCTCCATACGTTGGGCCCCATGGGTGCCCCAATGGGCTAGAAGTGGACGAACGGGGTTCGAGAGGAGGATGGTAAGAAGGTGATGCTGCCACGGGTCTAAGAAGGGAAGATATTTGGTCACAACTCAGAATCTTTTAAATTTTTCATTAGGTGATAACATAGTCACCTTAGGTATTGCCCATTGTACACAAGATGAATTTACCTCTAATGGTTTATCTCAATTGTTTTAAGCAAGTCAAGGTCTCAAAATCAAAACACAAATTAATAGTGGTGTAGACATGTTCTCAAATAAAACTTTAAAATATAAGTGTGGTACATTGAACTTATACCAAAATTATTCCCAACTAAGGCCGTGGGGTATGGGGCGGGGGTTTGGGCGTGGATTGGGGTAAAACGCCCAAGGCACCACCCCGGGTGGGCTTGGGTTGGGGCGTGGCCCCTTGGGGCTTGGCTTTCAAGCCGGGCGTGGGGCGGGGGAGCAAGGTGAGTTGGCGGATTGTGATTGGCCCATTAAAAGTAGCCGTTGGGGACTACCTTTTTTTTTAAAAAAAAAAATTCCTTTATAAATACTTACCACATTTAACATTTTTTTCACACAATATCAAACGGAGGAGAAGGTACATCGCTCGTGAACGGCACACCGCTAACGATTTGTTGGTAAGCGATTGTATGAAATGGCCTTGGGAACTTTGTCCTACCCAATGGCAAGGTGCTCACACTAGTGGATTTCACGGGGTGCCAGCCATCATGCTTGAAGCAGTTGCGTCCCAAGATCTTTGGATATGGCATGCGTTCTTCAGTATGTCAGGTTCACATAATGATATTACCATCATAAACCACTCGCCTCTTTTCAATGATCGGGTAAATGGTATAGGACCCAAAGGAAGTTTCTTTGTAAACGGGATTGAGTACGTGTACGGGTACTACCTAGTTGATGGGATTTACCCAGAGTGGGGGGTTTTCGTAAAACCGTTCATAAACCACTCGCCTCTTTTCAATGATCGGGTAAATGTATGTTTTATGTGTTTAAAAAAAAATATGTATGTTTATTTTTTATTTAGTTATAAATAAAAATATATATAAAAAAATGTTGATGTGGCTAGGCCACGCCGCCCAGCCACGCCCAACCCAAGCCCCACCATACCGCTAAAAAACTTGGCTTTGGGTTTTTAATATTTAAGATCCACGTGTCACCAAATGCCCAACCCAAGCCCCACCATACCCCATGGTCTAATACTCTAATATATGTGAAGCTCTTGATGATATCATTTATCTTCTAATGGTAACTTTGAAATTTCGCATGAAAAGAAGGGGAAAAAATGTACCGACAATGGATTTGTAAACCTTTTTTGGTGACTTTACGTTGATGTAAATAGAAAAGTAACAATAATCAAAAGGAAATTATTTCAAAGATGAAACATTAGATAAACCAACAGAATAAAATCACCGCGGTTCAGTTATAAAATCACCGCGGTTCAATTAATGCATCGGTTATAACGCTGATGCATTTCTCATGATAATCGTAAAACTTGTAACTTGTAAAATCACCAAACATGAATTTTAACTTTTGATTTTATTACATCATTTATCAATCTTTTACGATATAACAATGATAACATAATTACAAAACATCATACATAACAACAACTCACACTAAACTATCAATATTCATATAACCATGAACCATACAAATCAAGTAAAGATCAAACATCATAAATATCAACGACAACTTAAACATTTAAACATCTAGCAAAAACAATCCAAGAGTCATAAACAATAACATCTGGGCCAACCCGAACGAGTACCGGTAACCCGCGTTAATAAACGTTTGCTCCATTGGTTTCATAGCGTACAAATTCGCAACACAGTCAATATCATCATCATTAAGCTCAACTTTCCGAACACCCGAAGGCATCGTCGGAAACATAACCGCATCTTCCACCGACGAGTGACCAAGCCCTAACACATGCCCGATCTCATGCACCACAACTGTTTCCAAATCGATTGCTGTTCTAGACCCTGAACCAGAAGCAAAATCACCGTCAATGATCCATTGTTCAGCATTATCCAGATGCAACACACCACTCTCTGCATCCGCGTGGGCTAAGATTCCCAACACTCCGTCAAACGGTTCACCGTCGCCATGATCACCAGCGTAAAATCCGATCTTAATATCAACACCGAAGTAGGTACTGTCTTCTATAAACATTAACTGAGACCACTTCGACCACTGCTTGAATGCGTTAGCGAAAACTCGCTTGATGTCATTGGAAAGTTTATTTTTCGGATCGAAAGCGTAAGTGAAATTTCTCGCTTCCGGAGTTTCAGGATCAATCGTGGTGTAAGGATGCCCGTACATGAGCGCGGTTCCATCAACAATGTCAGGCACTCCGCATCTCGGTTTAACCATCTGGTTAACCGTTGAGCGGTCGAGTATGCCTGTGGTGTTTAAGTTGAAGCTTTTTTGGTAAATTTTTATGGCGTGTTCAAGCGCGTCATCAAAGTAATCGTTGAATTTGTTGTTGCTGGTGGGCTGATTGTTACTGGTATTGTTAGTGATGTATCCGAACTGATTGAGGTAGGATTTCAGCTTAGAGATGCCAGCAACTTCTTGACCGGAGTGGCTGCCGGAGAGGTTGTATAACGTATTCCAGTCACTGGTGGGTAAAGCATTGCTTGAAAGTGAGAAGACTGGAACAATGATGAGAAGTATGGCGCAATACAGAGGACTGGCGTTCAACACCTGAAGCAAACGCATCAGAAGCAGGGACTGGTTCATTAAGTCTTTTTTGTGAGGTCGACATAACACAAATGTTAATCTTATTAAGGTTCTAACTAACTGAAAACTTACCAAATAAACTGACACAGCAACAACGATACAACTAAAAAAAACAACAAAACAAACACATAACATATTTCATACATACCTGAGCAGATGATGCCATCTAAATACCTGAAACATAGATGCAAAAACCATTAGCATAGATGAATAAATGATAGATCCTAACATTGTAATTTTAATTATTTTAAAAATTAAAAAAGTCAAAGGGTGTATTTTTCAGTTAAACAGGTCTAATCGTGCCTTAACTTACGACAACAACAAATCTCATGTACTCCTCCACTTGTTAACCCTTTGCTTATTCAAATGATCATTTAATTGAATTGACATCTTATAAAACATGGGTGTTCGAAACCCCTTATTATATACCAATTGGGTTAAATAAGATTACGTTAATGGTTTAGATTATGTAAGAAGACCAGAACCAATCAAGGTGTAATCACCATAAATGCACTTAACATCAATGTTTGTCTTATGAGAAGTCTTATGTGCACAGCCTCTCTCAGCTCTTTTTTGGGCCTTAATGAGTCTGAACTGAAACTTAAAGGTATCAAAACAAAAACCCGGAAAGAGATGCTAAACACTAAATGCTTAATAAAAAACAAAATTTTCATTGATGCATAAACACAAACAGTTGGCGTACATGTTATAATCCAATACACGAAAGGCCAAAATCATAACAATCATGCATTATTCAACAACTAAACAGTTGGCGTGTAAGTTGCAATCGAATCCATGAAAGAAATACATATATAAAACACTTAAGCAAATACACAAACAGTTGGCGTGCATACACTAAGCCAATCCACTTAAGGCAAAATCCAAATATTATGCATCAGAAACGTTCAATTGTAGCTTTACCTTATCTTATCTTATGGTGATTAACTTTAACAATCCAACGAACGTATTAGTTATCGCCAAACCAGTAGCTTAGCTTGGGGGAGGTTCACAACCAACAACGGCTAGGTAAGGATGCAGCGTTCAGTGGTTTTCTCAGAGCCAGGGGCGAAGCTTCTTGGGGGCGGGGAGGGTCGCCCGACCCCCGGGATTTTTCGCTCAGTAGTGTTATATATGTAGTTTTCGTATAGAAATTTTTGGATATATACGTTTTTACCCCCCCGATTCTATAGAAATTTTTGGGTATATATGTTTCAGCCCCCTCCGTTTTCTCCGGCAAGCTTCACCACTGCTCAGAGCTCATCGTGACAAATTAATAAGTGGTGGAACCAAAAGTAAAGTTGTGTACCTTTAAGTTGTTATAGATGTTATTCCCTTGCTAAAAATGATCTTACGTGATTGGTTTATGACTTGTAAAGTGTTCTTATGATACTCTTGAATTTGTATTTCAACTAGTGGAGGCTACGCCCGCGTTGCGGGGCGATGGCCGAATAATGAGCTAGTGTTAGACAGCTCATTGATACGAAAAACAATTAAATCGAGTCAACCAATTAAAACAAAACACTTTTATAGTTTTGATAAAAAAAAAAACTAAAACAATGGCAATATTGTAATTTTTAACTGAGAGGAAGTTGTATTTTTTGACTGTGGTAAAATCATAAAATTTGAACCAGGGGCAAAATTGTAAATTTTCACATGGGCAAATTCATAATTTTGAACTTGGGGTAACAGCGTAAAATAAATTTGAACTAAGGGCACAATCGTAATTTTAAGCTGGAGGCAAAACCATAATTTTATTTTGAACCGTGGGCAAAATCGTAATTTTGAGTAGTGGGCAAAAGCATAATTTTATTTTGAACTAGGGAAAAAACTTAATTTTGAACTTAGTGCGAAATCATAATTTTTTAAACGGGGAAAATCACATTTTTTGTACAGAGAGCAAAATCATAATTTTTAGCTGGGGGCAAAAACAGAATTTTATTTTGAACTGAGGGGCGAAAAGGTAATTCAGAGCTGGGACAAAACCACAATTTTATTTTGAATTGAGGGAAAAATCGTAATTTTGAGTTAGGGACAAAAGCGTAATTTTATTTTGAGCTGGTGGCAAAAACGTAATTTTAAAATGTATATAAAATAATAAACTGGTTGGTCCAATGGGGGAGGGCCAGGCAAAAACGTAATTTTGAATTGAGGGCAAAATCGTAATTTTGAGATGGGGACAAAAACGCAATTTTATTTTGAGCTGGGGGCAAAACGGTAATTTTAAACAAGAACAAAAACGTAATTTTAAAATAGATATAAAATAATAAACTCGTTGGTCCAATGGGGGAGTGCCAGGCAGCTGCGTGGCACTATTCCCCCATTTGGTAAATGTATGTATAGTAAATGGAACTCACTCGATTTATAACATAGTGGCATTTTGGGGTGTGATAAAGCTTAGGGATCATAAGGTCCTGGTTCGATTCCCACAAGGTGGTTTTTCTTAGATTTTTGGGTTTCCTTCTGAATTAGTGTATATGAATTATAGCCTAGTGGAGATAGATATGATCGGGTGGCTCCCTTTGTTTTACAACTACTTAAACACAACTTAAAATAGAAAATACATGGGTTGATTGTATTTATTTATAAACTTCAGGAGGAGTACAAACAGTAAAATTAAAAAAAAATAAGAGTGCATTTAGAAACACCCTTTTATAACAGTATTAATAATAACAAAATCGACAGTTGTTGAAAGTGACAAAATCGACAGTTGTTGAAAGTGATTAAATTGATATCATTTTGACTCTACGTACCAATCCAGGTGATTAAACTTTTTTTCACTTATTTACAAGATGAGTTCTTTTTCTCAAGCATATAACTTTATATGCTTTACTTTAGATTTTATACAATGAATCTACTTTGATAGTTGTTGCACCCACTGGATTAGATATGCTATGGAAATGTATATTTCCATAAATATATGTTTCTTAATGGACTTCACTTTCTAGAAATGTTAAACTTCATTTTTATATGATAAATCCTTTTAATTCACTTCTTCTACGTTTTAGCCTTTTATTTATAATATGATAAATCTTTTTAATTCACTTCTTCTACGTTTTTACACATTAACCTTTTATTTATAATTATTAATGGTTAAAACGTAAGACCATGATACGACAATAAACATTGGTTAGACCTCAAGAAAGTAAAAAAACCACTGAGTTTTGTAGCACAGTCCTTATGATTCACTGGACATGCATTTTAAAACATGTTTGATCATTAATATACATCACACTTGAATTTGCATCACTCAGTATTATGTTTATTAAGAGATTTACAGAATTTTAATTGTTTAAAGAGTAAATTACAAGTTTTGTTCTTTATGTTTACACCAAATTGCAAGCGCTGTCCTCTTTTTTCCAAAAATTTACAGGCAGTGTCCTTAACCTTCTAAAATCTTGCACGTTATGTTCTTTAGGACAAACCCAAAAAATCTAACTGGATTTGGCTTAAAGGACATAACGTGCAAGATTTTAGAAGGTTAAGGACACCGCCTGTAAACTTCTGAAAAAAAAAAGGACAGCGCCTGCAATTCATTGTAAACATAAATGACAAAACTTGTAATTTACTCTTGTTTAAAAAATTGTCATGTCTTTACATAAATAAATGATCAAAGGAATGCACTTAAATATTAGTTAAGATTTCATGTATTATTTTCTTTTTGCTGAAATGATCGAACCATCCTGTTAACTTTTTTTTTTTTTTTTTTGAATAGTGTATATTATTCACAAGGCCATCCAAAACGGGGACGGAAACACCACGACAACCAGATTACAAGAAATCAAAATTACACCAAGACTCCCAACTAACACTGTGATATCCCACATCGGTTGTGAAGGGAACTAAGGCTTCCTTATAAGGGGTTGGATACCTTCACCATCATGACACGTTTTTAAAACCGTGAGGTGCAGGCGCTGAGGGCGTGCTGGCTGCCAAAGCAGACAACATCATGGTGCGGTTACGCTGGGCTGTTATAGATGGTATCAGAGCTAGGGCCGGACCGATGCTGCTAGGTCCCGCGAGGACGCTGGACCCCTTAAGGGGGGTGGATTGTGATATCCCACATCGGTTGTGAAGAGGAATTAAGGCTTCCTTATAAGGGGCTGGATACCTTCATCATCATGACGCGTTTTTAAAACCGACGCATTTTTAAAACCGTGAGGGGCGGGCGCTGAGGGCGTGCGGGCTGCCAAAGCGGACAATATCATGGTGCGGTTACGCTGGGCTGTTACAAACACCACCATTCTTAGATCTGTTTTTATAACCCAACGATTTAATATCCTGAACGATCTTCTCGGCCTTCACTTCCGTGTTATCAAATCTCTTCTTGTTACGCGCGTTCCACAAACACCAACATGAAACCATCACGATACCTTTTAGAATCTTCTTAGCTTGACCACCGAGGCCTGAGAAGTCATGGACCGCTAAAAGATCTTTGACTGTATATGCATAAATAGGGTTGCATTTACACCAGTTGTTTATCCGAGACCAAACAACAGCCACCACAAAACAAGAACACAACAGATGGTTAGAAGATTCCTCCCCGAACTCGCACATGACACAACCAAGATCACCGGCATAAACATTTCGGGATTGAAGAGTATCCACAGTCGGAATTCTGTTCAAGAGAGCCCTCCACATAAAAATATTGCATTTTTTCGGCACCCATTTACTCCACTTAAAAACGAATCTATCGCTGTAATCAGAATTACTATCGAGCAATTTCTTGACCGCCCCAACCGAGAAAGTCTTTTTATTATTCCCAATCCACTCCTAAGCATCCCTCATATCCCGCAAAGACACACTCGAAAGCATGGTCACAAGCCCATCCCACTGATTCGATTCTAAACCCACAGCAAGAGGTCTACTCCAGTCCCATCTTTACATTGTAGTCCCGTTTTCAATGTGCACCCGGTCCGAAATCTACATTTTTTTTCCATAAATAGATAAAGACAAATAATGGATGGCATCAATAATGATGTTGGTGAGACTTGAACCTAAGGTGAGGATCCTTAAAGCAATAACATCAAGAATCAGGGTTATAAAACTCTGTTGATTTCTTATTGGACAAATTTCATATAATATCAACCAACTTAGTTTACTTTAACTTTGATTCGTTTTACCAAAATTATAAATAAGGAAAGCTTTCTAAAGCCAAGTGTACACATAATTGTCCATATGCCTAATTAAATGTAATTAAAATTGCCTAAGTCTTTGTTTTGTTTTTTTTTTTCTTTTATGCTTTTTTAATTGGTATTGTTTTTTTAATAGCGGTGCTCTTTGCTTTTTCCTTCTTTATAGTTTTTTTGCATTTAGTGGTTTTTGTGTTTTTTTTAATTGGTATTATTGAAACTGGTTTTGATATTCGCTTTACTGACATAAATCACCATTTGTGTGATTTTCAATGTAAGATTCACGGATTCTAATTGGTATAGTAATTTGAGATTGAAGGTGTGTGTTGTTGCTGCCTTCTCGCTAGGAAAAAAGGGAGCTTTCAAGCTTTCTAAGCTCGGTTTCGATTCAGTAGTGAAGAAGGTAACAACTTTGAGTATGTTAAATGTGATTTTAGGGTTTCGGCCAACTATGAGGTAACTCTCGTGTACTAGCTTACACGAAAGTTCATCTTTAACATGAAAGTATTACTCTCACACTATGACTTTCTCGTGAAACCTTAACCTTCATGTTAACATACTGCAATCTATTAAAATATAACACAACATAACGTAATATAATAAAATATAATTTAATTTTATGTAACGTAATGTAAAAAAACGTAACAGAAGGAGAATAGTTATTTCACAAGACCTTCATTCTCCCAAACACATAACTCATTATTTAATTTTCATAACATCTATAAATACTAGACAATTATTCTACAAACACTCACTCTTTTTGTGTTTCTTAAATATTTTTCCCTTTCTATATTGATCGTGTTTGTGTGCTCATTTTTTTTATAGAGTTAATTACTGTTTTCGTCCCCGTGGTTTGTTAAAAATCACTATTTCAGTCCATTAGTTTAAAAATTACGATTTCAGTCCCTGTGGTTTCACTTTTGTAACGATTTCAGTCCACCTCGTAACCATTTCAGTCCCTGTACTAACAGAATAAATGGATTAAAATGGCTAAGAAAGTGAAACCACAGGGACTGAAATAGTTACGAAAGTGAAATCACAGGGACTGAAATCGCAATTTTTAAACTAATGGACTGAAATAGTGATTTTTGACAAACCACAGGGACGAAAACAGTAATTAACTCTTTTTTATATCTATAAATAGTAGAATATATTCTTCAAACACTCATATTCCGACTTTGGTTCGTTGATATTGATCTCCCTAGCTCCTTTTGTGGTATAATGTAGTATCTTGGTTTACTAGTTATTACCGTGGTAATGATGGCATCACAGGCTTGCTATATATCGGATATCGAGGATTGTCCTCTTGATGACAGCACACCACCATCTGAATTATGTTGTGGTGAATTACTTCTAGCATGCTTTTGTTCCTACTACGTTGAGTATCATCAATATGTAACGAGAATCTATGATGCTTGTAAGAAAGATATCGGGGGTATAAGTTGTGTGTAACAGTTTCCACATGTATTAATTAAAAAATAATATATAACTAATTTCCTTTAGTCATGTTGTAGTTTAGTGGTGCGTATTCTTGTCATTTGGCAAAAGGCATCGACGATTTGCCATTAGTCTTTAAATTGTCATTGTTTGGAATAACTTTCACCGGCTACATCATAAAGAAACAAACAGTTGATTAATTTTGTGTTGGAATTTTGGTGAATGGATATTAAATATATTTATAATTTAATGAAATTATAAATATTAATTAGAATATTCATGTGGTAAGTTAAAGAGTAACTCTTGTGTATTTAATTAGTTTTATTAGAGTTTTTAAGTCTCTAATTAAGTGAATAATTAAGTGAAACATTTCACTAGTCTTGTACAAATAGTAGGCTATGTGCTTTCTTTTGTGACAAGATAATAGGGTATTGTTTTATACATGAAGAATACTAGAAGTATGATAAACACTTGAAGACCAAATAGAGAGATGAGTATTCTCTACTTGTTTTCCACCACATGAGTTCAAACACTACAATTACCGGATGTAACCTTGGGCCGGTGAGCCATCTCCGGCAGTACAGACTGCTTCGGCTGTTGTACCCTGGGAGACAGACGCGTCGTCTTTAGTAGAGGCGCGAAATCTGTTTTAAGGGAAGCGTGTTGAACACGTGCCTCAACCAAAATCGTCAACGTTTTAGTGTGCTCTTTGTTGCAGTCAAGGAGTATTTTTCAAGACTCAAGATGATGAATACTCGAGTCTAGGATGCTATCAAGTGCGCGTGAAGGACCCACCAAAGATGCGGCTTGAATCAAGATTGGTATATATAATTATATTTATATTCTTTTTATTTAGTTATTGCAACCGGTATTGTACTATGATATTTCCTACGAATAACGAGAGTCTCGTTATGATATATTTTGTAATTATATTTTACAAAAGGTGAACCTATTTCCTACAAACTTAAAACAGATTTCGTGAGATTGTTGGTACAATCTTAAAAACCTTATTTATAAGGATTTTGGATTTACGAAAGGATTTATAATAGAATAAAAAATATTTTTAGAGGTTATGATCTTATAAATATTTTTTGGGAAATATGTATGTAGTACAACTTATTGTGTTTGGATTTTTTGAGATTGAGATAAAATCTTAAATCCTATACCGTGGTGCAAAACGAATAGTTTTGGTTCCAACGTTTGGTTTTTGAAACGATTTTGGGAATCGTTAATTTTTCTAACTTTTGTGTTAGATCGGGTTTATTAGTGTAAACCATACGTTTTTTGTAAACGTTAAATTCTCTAACATGTGTGTTAGACCAGAATTATTGGTGTAAACCATACGTTTTTTGTAAGCGTTAAATTCTCTTCAGTAGAGTTTTTTATGTCTTTAAATAAGAGTTTTATGTTACTTGATTAGAGTTTTATGTCTCTAATTAAGTCTCTATTTAAAGTAGACTTTTCATCCACCAATGGATTGATATGAACAAATAAGTCTTATAATGATTTTTGTAATCATTTGTCTTCTAACATGTGTGTTAGAAACGTTCATGAAACACGTTAGTTTGAAGCAATTTTTAATTGTTTAGTTTCTAACGTGTGTATTAGAAATGAGTTATTTATTTGAACCATATATGTGCTTTTAGCAAGTCAAATTAACATTTTGTGAAAATGTTAATATTTCTAACGTGCGCGTTAGAATTTCTTTCATTTTAACATGATTGTTAAAAATGGTTAAAATACAAATGCTTTGAAATGTTTTATGTAAACATTTTATATAAGTAATTTGTTGTAGCATTGATTTTAATGCTTTGTATGATTTAGAAATAAAAGGTCATACATTGAAGTTGATGTTTGATTGGCTTCAAAAATAAATCACAATAAAGTGATAGTGTAGTTGTGTGGGATTCATCACCAACTTTAATTTGTGATTTCTAAATCAATTTGAGTGAAAGTTTAATTACTAATTAAACTCTTCATATGTGAAACTCTTGAGTAGAGTTTTAATGGTGACATTTGATGAGTTTTATTAGAGTTTAAATATATAATTATTGAGACTCTTAACTCTTCATATGTGAAACTCTTGAGTAGAGTTTTAATGGTGACATTTGATGAGTTTTATTAGAGTTTAAATATATAATTATTGAGACTCTTAACTCTTCATATGTGAAACTCTTGAGTAGAGTTTTAATGGTGACATTTGATGAGTTTTATTAGAGTTTAAATATATAGTTATTGAGACTCTTAACTCTTCATATGTGAAACTCTTGAGTAGAGTTTTAATGATGACATTTGATGAGTTTTATTAGAGTTTAAGTCTATAATTATTGAGACTTTTAACTCTTCATATGGTGAAACTCTTGAGTAGAGTTTTAATGATAACATTTGATGAGTTTTATTAGAGTTTAAGTCTATAATTATTGAGACTCTTAACTCTTCATATGGTGAAACTCTTGAGTAGAGTTTTAGTGCTGACATTTGATGCTTTAATTTGGTCATGTTATATATATATATATATATATATATATATATATATATATATATAATGACTTAAAGTTTTCTAACATGTGTGTTAGAAAATGTGTATCACGAATACGAGGTTAGAGATTGTTCATAATGGACAGAAATGTTTTATGTAAATATTTAATTGCCTATGTGCGCACTAAAACTGATGAGAAACAGTTGATTTTATAAACTATATTTTTGGAAAACGTTTTATGTAAACGTTCGATTCTATAATGTGCTTGTTATAACATTTTTTTTCCAACATGTGTTAAAAAAATGTTATTTGGTGAAAACAACTTGGTGTTGTTGTGAACAAATTTAATTGTTCAAGTTTACTACTTAAATGTAGTATTTGTAACAACTTGGTGTTGTTTTGAGCATAATTGTCCAAGTTTAAAGTTTCAAGATGAAATGGGAAACTTGTACTTACAAGTGCATGGAGTCTTATTGAGGGAGTACCTCAAGACACGCCATGGGACAATATTGTTGAGAAGATTTCGGTCAGATTATAAAGTGTTGAAGATAAAAGCACTTTGCTATTTGATGTCTACATATTGTCTATGCTTCCGTTTAAATTTCAAAAGTGATTGACACTTATGATTTAGTTTCCAATGTATTTTATTGTTTTGTGTTCAATATCTTCGGATAACACATGCAATTTTTTACAAAGAAATAAATCACTAATGGTTGTGACGTATAAATTATTTTTGTGGAAAATAATTATAACGTCGGTTATACATTGTTTAAAAGAATATGGTTTTAAACGAATAGTACATGAAAATACTTGGACATAAACAACTTGAGAGTTGTTACATTGACTAAAAGTCAAAGACGAAACATCAAATGTATAACCACATCATGAATGAGTAATGAAAGAACGTAGTGAGTGTATTGAGATGAAATACACTAACGACATTCATGTCGCATACTCCATTAGAAGTCATTGAAAAATTCACAAGTGTGAATTCTAACATATGAAAGTAAAAGTACTGTATGTTATTGTATACCTTTAATAAATCTTGCGAGATTTATAAGTAGATGCGTCTACCACTTGATTATTGTGAGATCTATATGGAGATTTTACCTTCATTTGGGAGAGCATCCTAAATATACATGTCTCCTAATGAATAACAATAGATATGTGCAAATCACTTATGGCAAAATTATGAATGCCATGTTGTTGAGTGTCAATCTAGTTGACTCTATCTCACACATAATAGTGATTGTAGATGAGAAACATTCATCTTGTTGGTGATGAATGTGTTCACCAAGTGACATGGATTAAGGCTTATGTTTAAGTACTTATGAGTCAATGGTAGATCGTTGGAGATCAAAGGTAAACAAGTTATGTTCCTTAAATGAATGATGAAATTTAGCTTTGTGCTATATACAATAATTTGTGAGACCTTCCTAAATATTGATGTTTTAGGATTATGAATAAGTCTCATTATTTTGTCTTAACAAGGGATGAATGTTGCAAAGTGATATTATGATATCCTTAGGGCTGTGAAGAATCAGAATGATGCATCTTCTGTTCACAAGCTAAAGTATTGTAGTCTAAAGCATGCTAGACTAGTACTTGGTTAATTATGGGTCTTGACGGAGACTAATTAACTCTAAACATTCAAATGTGTATGAACACAAAAAGAATTTGTGTATGGACAAAGTTGAGAGAGAATTTTCATTCATTATAAGGAAATGGCATGTAACTTTTAAAAGTTTGTTTGAAAAGCTAATGAGGAGAACTCATTGACTAAGCTTATTCTAGATGTTAAATTAGAATTATTCTAAGTTGGTGACAAACTTATGACAATGGCATGTGTTGCTTTGGTCAGCTTGGAAGCTTGTGTACGCTAATGCAATATGAGTTGAATTCACTGATACAATAAGGTTGGTCTTGTTCAATCATATGTGTATAAATGTCGCCATAAGTGGTGTTACGGAAATGTTGATCAAATGGCAAGAAATGTGGGGGATGAACCATTTAAGAAACAACCCTATAAGGGTATGTAGAAATGGTTCTCATTAACACATCTAAATGTTATCCAATAACACTTAAATGTGGGGGGTGTCTTGCATTTGTTTTTAGCAATAAGGATTTTGTAATCCAATCTAACATTGCAAATAGACGACTAAGTGGAGGACACAAAGGTCGTAGTGCATAATGGAGATGTGTTTGCCTTAAATGATACACGTATCTTACGAAGACATATGTTATAACCAGATTCAGATGGCCACTGAGGTTATAGTCTTAGAAGTTGACAATAGGCAAAAATTAACTTACGAGTTAAGAACACATCATGACAACTGATCTCAAATACGCAAAGTTATTTGCTAATGTTATGGATCCAACAACCTGAGGGTTTATTAGAGATCAAGTTGTGGAATGGGACTGAAGCCCTTGAAAAATGAAGTTCATATGATGGAAACCTAACTCAGTAGACTGGAGATCCCAAGAATTGAGTTCAATAGGAAAACCTAATTGTATGAATAAGCGAGGTCACTATGGGGGAATAACCCTACGCATTTAATAAGGTAGTTTATTATAAAGATTAATAAACTTCCTAGTCCATTCCTAAAAGTGACAAGTATGAGGCTAAGCATAATATGTGGTAAATGATTTGGATAAATCACGATAACCACAATGCTTTTAATGATCTAAGGAGAATCACCTATGTTAGAGAGAAGTGGGGTCGCTTCGAATGGAATTGAGGGCACAATTCCTAGAGCTCTCGCAGAACCAGGAAAGTGTTCCACGACCATTATTGGACACGACTATGAGGAGATGACCCGGCTAGGGAGAGTCTTGTGTGAAGTGTATTGTCGTCTATACAAACGGCAGATGAGTTCAAAGACATCGAGATCTACTCAGAGCTAGTGGGCTAAGTGCATTTCATGAGCGAAGGTTCAAAGGGTAACACCTACCTATCGTATGCAAAACTCAACTGTCGAGGTTACATTGAAAATTTTAAGTGTTTTGAATGATCTCCATTCATGTGGGGGATTGTTGGAATTTTGGTGAATGGATATTAAATATATTTATAATTTAATGAAATTATAAATATTAATTAGAATCAGTGTTGCAAAAGTCGGATTCCTCGGCCGAGTACTCGGTCCTCGGACCTCCACCTTGGCGACTTCCTCCTAGGCGGTCTCAACTAGTCGGCCTCGGGAGTACTCGGTCCTAGTCGGCGCCTAGTCGGCCTAGTCGGAGCCTAGTCGGCCTAGTCGGAGCCTAGTCGGCCTAGTCGGTCTAGGCGGTCAACGTGGTTTGTTGACTTTTAATCGGTCAAACTCGGTCAAAATCGGCCTACTCGGCCTTGTACTCGGACTACTCGGCCTTGTAATCGGACTACTCGGCCTTGTACTCAGACTAGTTGGACTTGTATTCAGAATATTTGAACTTTAAACATGTTTCATTTTAAATTATACCCAGTTGACATGAATTATGCTTATTTTAACACATAAATAATATATAACAATTAATTTTCTTTATATTTACCATGTCCGCGTACTCCCCGAGTACTCTCCGAGTACTCCGATTACTCCCAACTCCCCAGTCGGCCGACTAGGGACCGCCTAGCGACTTTTACAACACTGATTAGAATATTCATGTGGTAAGTTAAAGAGTAACTCTTGTGTATTTAATTAGTTTTATTAGAGTTTTTAAGTCTCTAATTAAGTGACTAATTAAGTGAATAATTAAGTGAAACATTTCACTAGTCTTGTACAAATAGTAGGCTATGTGCTTTCTTTTGTGACAAGATAATAGGGTATTGTTTTATACATGAAGAATACTAGAAGTATGATAAACACTTGAAGACCAAATAGAGAGATGAGTATTCTCTACTTGTTTTCCACCACATGAGTTCAAACACTATAATTACCGGATGTAACCTTGGGCCGGTGAGCCATCTCCGGCAGTACAGACTGCTTCGGCTGTTGTACCCTGGGAGACAGACGCGTCGTCTTTAGTAGAGGCGCGAAATCTGTTTTAAGGGAAGCGTGTTGAACACGTGCCTCAACCAAAATCGTCAACGTTTTAGTGTGCTCTTTGTTGCAGTCAAGAAGTATTTTTCAAGACTCAAGATGATGAATACTCGAGTCTAGGATGCTATCAAGTGCGCGTGAAGGACCCACCAAAGATGCGGCTTGAATCAAGATTGGTATATATAATTATATTTATATTCTTTTTATTTAGTTATTGCAACCGGTATTGTACTATGATATTTCCTACGAATAACGAGAGTCTCGTTATGATATATTTTGTAATTATATTTTACAAAAGGTGAACCTATTTCCTACATTTTGAAATCAAGGTTCTTAGCTTTAAATAAATGAAGAAGTTACAGGTCTCATATGTTAATAGGGTTTATGAAAACTTAGCATGGTTCAAATCCAAAAGGTTCAAATAGCTTTGAACTATCAACTAAGTTCCAGGGTTCATATGTACCCAACCATTGGTGTGATTTTTAATATTCATATCGCTATTTCCTCCGTTGAGATGTGATTAGACCGTTTTAGTTCATTTCTAACTTAAACATACATAATAATAAAATCACATCAGAATAATATACTTTATTAAAATATGGATATACTATAAGACAATTATGGTGAAATACAGAATATGTAAACGTCAACAATCTGCATTACAATCATTTACGATTCTGTCAAACCATAGACAGTATAATCCATAGAAATGACAACAACCCAGATTTTTCCCTAAACTTTCACAACAGTCGGTGTTTGGACCTTGGTAATTTTTACAATAACACGCCTCAATATCTTTTATATGGCATTGCAGTTGTTGTGGATGTACTTTACTCGTTAAGAGTGCCAAAATTGACATGGTAATAACTAAGGCACAAAGAAACTTCATTATATCGAGCATGCACAAAGAAAGTGAAGAGAGAGAGAGAGAGATTGTATCTACGAGACAAATTGGTGTAGAGGCTTGTGTGAGAGATAGACAAAACAAGAGGAGAATAGGGAGGTGGTCTTATAGACATGCTTTTACTACATTCGACGGTCCAGATCAATCCGATCAAAACTTTTTCAAACTTTATCAACCACATATATATTTTTTAAACAATTTCTAATTTTAGTATTACTTGGTATTCATGAAATTGATCTTGGTCGTATCCACGTAGACGATGTCTAAATCCCCACTCAACCACTTGAATCCAAAATCACTCCCGTTCACTGGTTTTGACGAAAATTTTGATCGACTACGGTCTGGTTCGGCTACTTTTGACAAAAGTTCATGGTCTTATGGTTAGGGTTTGCCGTTTTCATGGTATTAGACAAGTGTGTATTAGTCGGATCTGGTCTTATTTATACAGTCGGTAACTTTGATTTCAAAATCAGCTTTTCGGTTTACATATTTGGTACAAAAATTAAAACTAAATAATAAATGTGTACCAGTCCGGTCCGATTTTCGAACCTCTCAAATTTTAACGGTTTAAACGATACGATTTATAAAGAACAATTTTTTTGTGAGTTGCATACTTGTACATTATATAATATATAAGTTCATTAATTTCATTGTTTCGTTACGTTAAATATATACATAATATAAAGTTTTTGGATGATTCATGTTAATTAATTAGGAAGAATAAGTTAACATAAGAAATTTAATTAAGTTAGTATAAATGGGACATATAATGAATATTATATTTGAGTTGAAATCTTATTCTTCCTGGTCTATATTTAATTATTAAATCCAACTTTCAAAAAAGTTTGGAATTGAGTAGCTAATTAATATGACAAGTGACGTATTTCTCTAGTTATGCTATGTTCAATAGTTGATAATGAAAAAGAGGAGTTAAGGAAACAAAACCACGCAACTACCCATATTCACTCAAGGTGTGTCTTTGCAAGTGCTATGACGACGACATCAAGAGTCAAGACCACGTTATGCATTTACTAAGGTCATATATTCACTCATGGAGCTATCTACCTACCTACCTAGGGGTTAAATCGACACCCTCAATACGCATCGTATAGGCCTATACGATGCGTATTGAGGTGGGTTCAAACTTTTATGTCTGCCAAAGGCTGCCAATGTCCCCTTACCAAAAAGTAATACGTATCGAATAGGCCTATACGATGCGTATTGAAGGTATCGATTTAAATTTTTAATTTTTGCAAGGTAGCTTCCTGTAACGCGGTAGTTTTCCGTCACGCAAACGAAGAATCAACACTTTGGACATTTGTCGGTCTTCAAACATTTAGGAAACATTATTTGAGAATACCCCTGAATTTATCGAAGCTGTAGAATGAGATCCTCCATTATTGGATTATCATCTTTCAACCCCATTTTCCCTAAATTTATCGATTCTGTTTTTCAACAGGGATGTAATGCAATGATTCCTCTCAATTGAATAGACCGACACTTGCTTCATAGGACTCACTTGAATCGTCTCGAATGTAATAATAGTACGTTTAGCATCCGTACCTGCTTGAATTGTAGAAAGCAAAGGATAACGAAGATGAACATTGTATTTATTACGAAAGTACTGAACAACCGAGATCACAGCTCCGGTTTCATCAGCTGCATTTGGAACAGGAGAGTTGAAAAAACTGCAATTGAGTTGATCTTGGAACAACATACTCTTGTTACCATATAACACATGATAAAAGCGCTTCTCTAGACAATCTGGGATTATGTTCCGCAAATTGGGAAGCACATATTTGTTTCAAGATTTACGTCTGATGTCCATGTTTGATCACATTTGACTTCATCGAAGCTGTAGAATGAGATCCTCCACTGTTGGGTTATCATCTTTCAACCTCATTTTCCCTAAATTTATCGATTCTGTTTTTCAACAGGGATGTAATGCAATGATTCCTATCAATTGAATAGACCGACACTTGCTCCATAGGACTCACTTGAATCGTCTTGGATGTAATAACAGTACGTTTAGCATCCGTGCCTGCTTGAATTGCAGAAAGCAAAGGATAACGAAGATGAACATTGTATTTATCACGAAAGTACTGAACAACCGAGATAACAGCTCCGGTTTCATCAGCTGCATTTGGAACAGGAGAGTTGAAAAAACTGCAATTGGAATTGATCTTGGAACAACATACTCTTGTTACCATATGACACATGATAAAAGCGTTTCTCTAGACAATCTGGGATTATGTTCCGCAAATTGGGAAGCGCATATTTGCTTCAAGATTTACGTCTGATGTCTATGTTTGATCACATTTGACTTCATCTGCGGCAGTCCACTGACTTTCTTCCCCCGTGTCTAAACCGTGATCTTCATATTCTTGGTTCAATACCAACTCATCTTTAGTAGTGTTTGTTTGAGAACCTGATTCAGATACACAACGGTTCTCCAATTCCAGATCAGCAAGCAAATACACAACGATTCTCCAATTCCAGATCAGTAATGTAAGGTGAAGCTTTGAGATAACGGACATCCATCAAGATCAAAAAGAAAACTTGTGTTTCCCATAGTCACAAACGATTGCGGTTTGTATTTCCCATAGCCACCGTTCCCATAGTAAAAAACGGTTGCGGTTTGCACATTCAATCTTCATTGCTTCATTAAAATTAACTAGGCGGTCTTTTTGCTTCGTCCACTAGAACTATTTGTGTATGCATTCTTTTGGTAGTTAACAGCGCTAATGAGGCGCCATTAGAAGAAGTACCCAAATATTCGGTCGAAAAATGGCCAATTAGAAACAAATCTGTAAAATTAAACAATATCGATTGTAATAACATGATGGATGTGACACACACAGATGATAATATCTGATTGTTTCAGTTTTTTTCCGACTGTTTCAGTTATGTTTCAATAAACAATATCTGATTGAGAAGCACTAAATTAACAACGGTTCTCCAATTCCAGATCAGTAATGTAAGGAGAAGCGTTGAGATAACGGACATCCATCAAGCTCAAAAATAAAACTTGTGTTTCCCATAGTCACAAACGATTGTGGTTTGTATTTCGCATAGCCACCATTTCCATAGTAAAAAAACGATTGCGGTTTGCAGATTCAATCTTCAATACTTCATTAAAATACCACTAGTAGAAGAACCCGACACGTCTTCATATTACGGAGAATGTTCTCGAAATTGAAGGAAAAGGAAAAGTTTGTTGAAATCGAAGAAAAGAGTAAAAAAGATGAATTGAGGCGTGCATTGTTTAAATCTGAATCAGCTGGTATGTGTTCGTATCAGTGTTGTTTATCACCCTGTGTGAGCATTGGAAGCCCGACAAACAGTCTTGCAATTATATCGTGTCAAGATGTTTCAGTTTGCACACATTCTCACTCAACGAATGTTAGGGTTTCGTTTCTTCATGCTCCAATTAAACCCTTGAATCCTAATGCTTCTCTAAAAATATTCATTGCTTCATTAAAATTAACAAGGCGGTCTCTTCATTGCTTCATTGCACATTCAATATTCACAGTTGCATTTGGAACAAGAAGTCCAACAATCCGTTTATTATCTGTTGTTGTCTAAACAATATGAATGCACGCAATGAATTTGACAACTGTGACAGCTTATTAAAAGTATAAATCACCTCCAATCCTTTCTTGGTCAAATCACACACTATAAAGTTTAAACTTATCGTGTGTTGTAGTTTGGAAAGATGACCGAATAGACATCTGAATTACAAACTGTGGAGAACTTGTTTGCGTTATCCTTCAACATAAGCTAAAATATGCTAAAATACGTTAACATACGCTAAAATACGCCAAAATACGTTAAAATACGCTAATAGGCCAAAATACGCTAAAATAAGCCAAAATACGCCGAAATACGTAAAAATACCCCAAAATAGGTTAAAATAAGCTAAAATACGTTAGAATACGCTCAAATACGTCAAAAATACTATTAAATACACAACAATATGTTAGAATACTTCAAAATACGCAAAAATACATCAAAATACGCGACTAACGATATTTCCACACAAGTATACATGTAACACGGCACTATGGAGTACAAGTGGATTTCAAACAAAACTGTACGTAATCATAGAATACGATATTCGCACACAACCGAACGGCACCGAAACGACTTATGTTGAAGGTATACGTCATAAAACGACAAAATATGCGAAAGTTCGGCAAAAAACGAGACGTATACGCGTCGAACCGAGGGAAACACGATAAAACTAAATTTGAAATAATGTCATATATGATCGTATAGGCCTATGTCGTATCGTATATTAGCTTAATACGCATCGTATAATTAAACTTTGAATTTTCTCAAAAATACCCCTGAATTTATCAGAAAAAAACAGGGGTATTTCAGTAAATTCATTGATTAATACGCATCGTATAGGCCTATACGATGCGTATTGAACTATAAATTTCTCAAAAATGTTTTTCAAATCAAGGGTTCCATCATTACAACCACTTGTTTTCAACGGGGATATAATGCAATGATTCTCTCAATTGAATAGACAGACACTTGCTTCATAGGACTCACTTGAATTGTCTCGGAAGTACTGAACAACAGAAATAACAGCTTCGGTTTCATCAGCTGCATCGTTTACCGTGGAATGCATCCTTATTTTTGTAAATCGCACAAACAGGCATGCCTTGAACGAGTCTAGAACACTCGTAATCCTCAACTGGCTTTGAAACCGGACGGAATCTGTTAAGAAACTATTCGATTTCACGGTGAGTGGAGAAATTAGCGACGGAGAAACTGTTCGACACAGACATGCATCAGGAAATAAGCATATAATGATTCCTCTCAACTGAATAGCCAGACACTTGCTTCATAGGACTCACTTGAATCGTCTCGGAAGTACTGAACAACCGAAATAACAGACTGTTCGTTTGCAAATTCAATCTTCATTGCTTCATTAAAATTAACAAACGATTGCGTCTTTCAAACTCAACGGAGATAGCATCATTTTCCTTATCCATCTTTCAAACTCAACGGAGATAGAGACTTTGAAGAGACAAGCTAGAGGGTAAAAACGCACAAAAGTGGCCCGTCGAGTGGGCATCAGGAAAGAAGCATATAAAGAACCTTCAAAAGTTAGAGAATATACATAATTCAAAAGTTAAACATATTTTATTAGCTATTATACCTCATTTAATAGCAAGAAAAGAAGGATGAGATATCGGCAGTTAGCTCGAAGAAGTTTCTCTCGATCATTCAACACGTGTGATCCAGAGGTCGGTCTCAGGTGGGCATAAGATCCGTGGGCCCTATTGTCGGATCTGTGACTCCATGGAAGATGTGATTAAGGTAAGTGTGCCATATCATGTGTCATAAAATGGAACATAATCCCAGATTGTCTAAAGAAGCGCTTTTATCATGTGTCATATTAGAGTAGTATGAGTCTGAGTCCATTGTGGTTCGTGAATGTTTCGAATCATTATAGAAGACGTGTCGGGTTTGTATTTCGCATAGCCACCGTTTCCGTAGTAAAAAACGGTTGCGGTTTGCACATTCAATCTTCATTGCTTCATTATAATTAAAAATGCGGTCTCGATTGAAGATATAATTGCAAGACTGTTTGTCGGGCTTCCAATGCTCACACAGGGTGATAAACCACTAGTTTGTTTTTTTTATAATTTTACAAACGATTTAGAGAAACAGAGAATACGTTACGAGATTCTTCGAGAATTAGAAAAGGAGAAGATCTGTGGGCCCTATTGACGGATCTGTGACTCCATGGAAGATGTGATTAAGGTAAGCGTGCCGTATCATGTGTCATAAAACAGAACATAATCCCAGATTGTCTAGAGAAGCGCTTTTATCATGTGTGATCCAGAGGTCGGTCTCGGGTGAGTTGTGTTTGATTTATAGGAGGAGGTTATGAAACGAATATATGTTTATGCGAATTTAAAGGACAATACTAACAGGGGTGCTGGTCTTTTCTCCCACTGTGCAAACTTGAAAAATCTCACCATAACACATTGTAGACTAGTGGGCTTGAATGGTTTTAATATATTTCATCATAGACTATCTAGAAAAGGAGAAAATACGGAACGACAAGGGTGCTGGTCTTTCTCCCACGTATTTTATGAAATGAACTGTCACGTGTGATTGGCACGTGTGATTATCAAATGAAAACTTGAGAGGTCTAGTCCTAGCTAATTTCTCCCACGTGATACACATCTAATATGACACATGATAAAAGCGCTTCTTTAGACAATCTGGGATTACGTTCCGCAAATTGGGAACCACATATTCGTGTGTAAAAGCTTGGAAAGATGACCGAATAGAGATTTGTATACACCCTTGGTATTTGTTTACCACATGACACATGATAAAAGCGCTTTTTTAGACAATCTGGGATTATGTTCCGCAAATTGGGAACCACATTGTAGACTGGTGGGCTTGAATGGTTTTAATAATACTTGAAAATGGAAATGATCGTGTCAAGATCTTTATCTATCATGTCATCGACCAACTACTCGAAATCCCTTTCGTTTCTCGGGTTCGCATTCGACACAACACAACAAAAAATAAACTTCAAAAAAACAGTGGCCTGATACGCATCGTATAGGCCTATACAGAGCGTATCAAGCCCGCCGCCAGACATAACCTGCACCTGTCAGTCTACCATGTCTTTTACATTATTTCAATACGCATCGTATAGGCCTATACCTATACGATGCGTATTGAATTGAAAAAATATGCGGATAGAAGGGGGTGTGCCATTAGAAAATCCCTTTGTATATATGCTTAGTTGTATCGATCTGTATTTACATTTATTGTTTCTTATATTGTTTTAGGAATATTGGTTGTTATTCTGTACGTGGTCCCTCACTCGGATAAAAGATTATGTGACATTCTCACACGATCAAAAGCTCAACTTTAAGTTTAATAAAATCTTAATCTTAGTTAGCAAATTAAAAGAACTAATATCTAGAATATGGGTATGGATAGTGTACAAAGTGTCTAAAGTGTGAGAAGTGTAAGAAGTGTTTTAAACCATTAGATCTTTGATCGAATGGTTGAGATCAATAGGGACCAAATTATAAATTGTGTTTTAATTATATGGACTGATTTGAAAATTGTAGGGGTAATAGTGTCTTTGTATATGTTTCAAATTAGGTAACCTCTCCTAAATTCTAGTGATTCACTCATAAATTCTATCGATTCAAATGTAACTGCTAAATTCTATCGATCCTGAATTCTAAAAATACAGAAATATGTAACTACTACAAGAAATGTATAACACTATACATCCATCATATAACACTATACATCCATCATATAACACTATATAACACCATATAACACTATGTAACATTATATAACAATATATAACACTATACATCCATCACAAACATGCTACCAGAAAAATATAACACTATATAAACCAAAGAACACTATATAACACCATATAACATCATGTAACACTATATAACACTATAGAAAAATAAATAACACTATATAGTTCTGAATGGTGGTTGCACTACAGAATTAATAATTGATGGTGTTATATAGTGTTTTTTTGTGGTTGCACTACAGAATTATATAACACCAAAAACCATTATATAACACCATATAACACCATGTAACACAATATAAAAATGTATAACACTATACAGTTCTGAATGGTGGTTGCACTACAGAATTATATAACACTATAGAATTAATAACCGGTGAACCACAAATTCGTAGGTTAATTCTTAAATTCGAATTCCTATAATAAAGGGTGGCGGTTATTTTGGGCAATTATCTTTTAATCAATTAATTGAAAGAAATAGAAAATTACTAATTCACCCTTTTGAATTAATTTAGATATAGGACACTTGTCATCACCACATTATTTCTCACACTTCTCACAATATTAGATTAATGTACAGGATCCTCTACCTCTAGAATATATATATATATATATATATATATTAATCGGAGTTGCAATTTGATGTAGCGTGTGAAATGATAACGAAGATACCCGTGATAATCTTCCCTAAACCCCCAAATTCAACCTAAAGGGCAGAGAATTTGAAATGATAAGATGGTTTATTGCAAAATTGATGAATGACCATCCGAATTACATGAGAAGAACATAAAAAAGAATAAAAATTCAAAACGGGTCAATAAAAGGTCATGGGCCAAACACAAGCCCAAAAACAAAGTGCATAAAACATGAAAAAAACACAAAACTGTCTGTGCCCCTCGTTTCAAGCTTCAATTTGACCGATCGAACGTCTAAAACGGACACCGTAGCCAGAGTTATGGTCGTTTTCGTAAATAACTCTTGATAGTTCGATCATGGGCCTCCAGAAATGTCATAGCATGATCTTCTACACTTGGGCCTGCATCACAATTGAGTACGCTTTATACAAAAAAAAAAAACTTACAATTTGACATTTCATTTCAAGTCGATCGTGCTCCCTAACATGGGTCGGGCTATAAATCCATCCCGATCGATTGCCAAACAATTCGATGTCACACTATGACAAACTTTAAAAGAAAAGGCCAGGTATACACATGAGTCCCTTAATGAAAGTGGGATAAAACGTCTGTAATAATAAAAACATTCTATCAAAAGAAAGAAACGTACGACACATGTATAATTTTCTAGAAGAAATGACGTACAGTTTGATTATCTTACATTAGCAACACGTGGCCCCTTTTATCTTAGTTTAAAGAAATTATAAAGGCCTAATCCACATTCCAAAAACATCAATGTCACTATGTAGGCCAAATTAAAACTATGACCATTTTTCCGAACAATCATTGGTGAACAAATATATTTCATATATAAAAAACTGGTCGAGTTACATCAATATCGCAGGTAAGCGAGCAACAAGCTGCGCCGCTACCCCCTTCTGAATAGCACTCTATGGAATTTCTATATCTTCAAAAATAAATTAAGAAAGATTAAAAAAAACAAGATCAAGTCATAGTAGTGTCAAGAGCAATTGAATATACGTCTAAATATAAAAAGACTGTATAAACCATATATATATATATATAGAGGCCGGTTAACGTACAAATGCGCTTATCGTACATTACGTACGCTACAATCTCAGCCGTCAGATCATCTTCCCGCATTGAAAATCGCATGTGAAATTGAATTACCACATGCGAAATTGTTACCAACATTATCACATGCGAAATTGAATTACCACATGCGAAATTGTTACAAAAAAAAAAAACAACCTGCTATTTCATCAAAATTATCACATGCGAAATTGAATTACCACATGCGAAATTGTTACAAAAAAACAACCTTCTATTTCATCAAAATTATCACATGCGAAATTGAATTACCACATGCGAAATTCTTACAAAAAAACAACATTCTATTTCATCAAAATTATCACATGCGAAATTGAATTACCACATGCGAAATTCTTACAAAAAAACAACATTCTATTTCATCAAAATTATCACATGCGAAATTGAATTACCACATGCGAAATTGTTACAAAAAAACACCTGCTATTTCATCAAAATTATCACATGCGAAATTATTATAAAAAAAAAACAACATGCGATTTTCATTGCGGGAAGATGATCTGACGGCTGAGATTGGCGCGTACGTAATGTACGATAAGGGCATTTGTACAGTACTCTTTACCTATATATATATATATATATATAATATATATATATGTAGGCTAAAGATAAATAGAAAACCCACTTTAATTTAGAAAACCCGGGAAACTCTAACCTCCCGATGTTTTTTTAAAAAAAAAAAAATATACACATGTTATATACATGTTTTTAAGGTATTTGGGCCAAAAAAATAAAAAAAGCGCCGAGTAGATATTTTTAAAAAAAATAAACAAGTTTTGGTGTAACACGTGTTACAAATATGTCAGATATATGTAACACGTGTTACCCCAAAACTTGTTTATTTTTTTTAAAAATATCTACTCGGCGCTTTTTTGATTTTTTTGGCCCAAATACCTTAAAAACATGTATATAACATGTGTATATTTTTTTTTTTTTTAAAAAACATCGGGAGGTTAGAGTTTCCCGGGTTTTCTAAATTAAAGTGGGTTTTCTATAGATACTAACCCTATATATATATATATATATATATATATATATATATATATATATAGTGGATGGTTCAAATGAGAATAAATTTTTTGTAAGAATAAAAAAGAACAAACTTCAACCAATAAGAATGCTTCATTTTACTTCATTTAATTTTTATATTTAATATGGGTGTAAGGGTATATTGGTAAAATTAGATAGATCATTAATTGTTAGTCTTCCTTTTTAATAGCTAACTAAATTAAATTTGTAACTTATTTTCAAAAAAAAAAAAAAATCTTTTCAAATAAGAAAAAAATTAATTTAAAGTGTAGGATAAATTATGAGGTGTGTAGGATGAATTACGAGTTGTGTATGATAAATTTTAGTATGTGTAGGATAAATTTAAAAAACGTGTAGGATAAATTTTGATGTGTCTAGGCAAAAATTTTAGTGTGGATGATGATAGTCTTTATGACTAATTAATTAGTCAAAAATAATAATAAATGAGATGAGAGAAAAACTATTTAATATTTTACAATTGTACCCTTTGTTCTTTTTCTTCTCAATTTAAATTTCTTCTCAAATGAACCTCCCCCTATATATATATATATATATATAGGGTAAGGTTCATGCGAGAACCACCTTTATTGCGAGAACCGCGAGAACCAATGTGAACACAACATAAAATAGCTAAAAAAACCTAAAGAGTTAACTGCCATTTTCGTCCCTGTGGTTTGGTCACTTTGGCCATTTCAGTCCATTTTTCAAAAATGCGCCATTTTCGTCCCCCACGTTCTGGAAAGGTGCCATTTCAGTCCAAAAATCATAACCCAGTTAAGTCAGTTTGTAAATAAGGACTGATTGTGTAAATTTGTAACATAAAGGACTGATTGTGTAAATTTGAAAAATGGACTGAAATGGCAGTTAACACCACCACCACTAGCCCTGCCACCACCACCACTCCGCTGCCACCACCACCACCACCGCCACCACCACAACCACCACCGCCACCACAGCCACTGCCACCACCACCACCACCACCACCACCACCACCGCCGCCGCCGGAACCTTTCACGTAATTTCACAACCCATCACCACCCAAAATGACCAAACTACCCTCCTAAACATCAAACAATTCTGGTCAAACCCACCCTCCCTCAACCACTGGAACCAATCCACCAACCCATGCACATGGCCGGAGATCACATGTACGGCCACCATCGTCACCGGAATCACCATAATCAACCAAGACATCACCGGAACCGTTCCGCCGTTCATTTGTGACCTCAAAAACTTAACCCATCTTGATCTAAACTACAATTACATCACCGGATCATTTCGAGATTATCGAAGCTTTCGTCGCTGCAACTACACGCGAACCTGTTTAACGGCAGTTTCCCGGAGGAAATCGGTTATTTGAATGATCTTGAAGAGTTATTATTGGGTTTTAATTCCTTTACTCCATCAAGACTTCCTCAGAGTTTCTTTCAGTTGAACAAGCTTCGGATTTTTATCATGACGGAAGCCAACCTGATCGGAGAGATACCAGGAAATTTGTCTGGCATGCCGGCAATGGAGTTGCTAGATTTGTCTGTGAATAACATCACTGGAACAATACCAAGTGATCTCTTCTTGTTAAAAAACTTAACACAAGTTTATCTTTACGCTAATCATCTAACAGGAGGAATTCCAGATGCAATTGAAGCAATGAACATGCAAATCATTGACCTCTCTGCAAACAACTTAACACAACTATGGTTGAAACAAATGATCAAAAAGGCGAAAACCGATTATAGGCTGTAAAAATATTAATGTCATCTGGTTTTGGGCTCTTTAGATGGGTTAATTACTTTATTTGCAGATAATAGAACAACCATTTGCTCATTATTTGTCATCATATTTTCTGCCAAAAGTTTCACCCGAATCATTGATTGCAAACCGTTAAATGGATGTTTGACTAGATATACATTTGTGGAATTATTAACTTATATATGTTTGAAAACATGCATAGTTCATAGCTTTGAAATGAAACCAAGAAATAAGTATTATTTTCATAATTACATCATCGATATAGAAGCAGTTCATTTGGCGTTTTGATGTAAATATTGTATCATGGGAACTATATCTTGTCTACAAGTCTTTTTATTCATTTCTTCTCTCAAGAATCAAGATTCATATGTACTTTATGTTATTGTGTTAATTTTGATGGTAATCAAAGTTTATTATCATTTTATGACATGGGTATCTATCAAAAGATCAAACCAATCACTTGTTGACCACTGCTTGATAATTAAATTAGTTATAAAAAGACAATGGTTTTGAAGAACTCAGAGGACACAGTGGCAGCGAAAGGTTCAAATGAAAATGGGAATTCATCTTCTGCTATCGTTGATGGTGGTGGTTCCGGCGGCGGCGGTGGTGGTGGTGGTGGTGGCAGTGGCTGTGGTGGCGGTGGTGGCTGTGGTGGCGGTGGTGGTGGCAGCGGAGTGGTGGTGGTGGCAGGGCTAGTGGTGGTGGTGTTAACTGCCATTTCAGTCCATTTTTCAAATTTACACAATCAGTCCTTTATGTTACAAATTTACACAATCAGTCCTTATTTACAAACTGACTTATGATTTTTGGACTGAAATGGCACCTTTCCAGAACGTGGGGGACGAAAATGGCGCATTTTTTAAAAATGGACTGAAATAGCCAAAGTGACCAAACCACAGGGACGAAAATGACAGTTAACTCAAACCTAAAAAAACCTAACCCCCACCCCTCCCAAAAAAAAAAACCTAAACCCCCCCACCCCCCCCCCCCCCCAAAAAAAAAAAAAACCTAACCCCCCAAGCTAAAATGCTAAAAACTAAACCCCTAAAAAAATCAAAAAAAAATCTTAATTTTTTTTTAATATTTTTTATGTTAAAATCACTACTTTTAGTAGCCAAAAAAAATTTTTTTTTTTGCCTACTAAAAGTAGCGATTTTAACATAAAAAATATTAAAAAAAAAAATTTGTGTGTTTTTTTAGCTATTTTTAGGCATTTTTTGTTGTGTTCACATTGGTTCTCGCGGTTCTCGCAATAAGAGGTGGTTCCTAACGGATCTTTGTCCTATATATATATATATATATATATATATATATATATATATATATATATAAAAGCTAAGGCTAGACAAAAAAACTCTCCATTTTGAGAAAACCTTAGAAAACCCAACCTCCCGACATTTTTTTTTGAAAAAAAATAACACATGTAATATACATGTTTTTAAGAGTTTTGGGCCAAAAAAAATCAAAAAAAGCGCCGAAGGATTTTTTTTTTTAAAAAAACAAATTTCAGCAACTTTCAGCATTTTTTGTCTAACACATGTTAGTCACCGAAGTTGCTGCAACTTGTTTATTTTTTTTTTTTTAAAGTACTCGGCGCTTTTTTGTTTTTTGGCCCAAAACTCTTAAAAACATGTATATTACATGTGTTATTTTTTTTTTTTTAAAATTGTCGGGAGCTTTGAGTTTCCAGAGTTTTCTAAAATTTTTAGGGTTTTCTATATAACCCTACCCTATATATATATATATATATATATATATATATGTATATATATATATGTATATATATATATGTATATATAGGGGTATATAGGGGACCGCTAAAATGAAAACCACCTCCAGTTGTAAGAACCGCAGGAACCACTTTCTGGCCATTAGATCTTAAAAATGGATGGATGAGATTAAAAGTAGTTAAAATTAATATTAATTTTTTTTTGTCTTATTATGTCTTTAATATTTTAAGCTAAAAGGGTATTTAAGTAATTTTGTTTTTTTTTTGTCTTATTAAGTTTATTGTTTTCTATTACAATTTTGTCCTATTACATTAATTATTTTTTTCTAAATCAGATTTCTTTATTAAACAAAAGAGTTAATTGCCAAAATCGCCCCTAAGGTTTGGGCACATTTGCCATTTTCGTCCAAAACGACACTTTTGTACCATTTTGCCCCCCACGTTTGTAACTTTTTGCCATTTTCGTCCAAACCACTAACTTAGTTTATTTTTTTTTTTTTTTTTTGTTAAGTTGAAGGATATTTGGATGAAAATGGCAAATATAAACCACAGGGACGATTTTGACAATTTACTAAAACTCTTTTTAATTTCTTTTATTTAGTTAATAAAATCATAATTCACTGAATAACAAATAAATAATATCATGTATTATATAATTCATTGAATAAATAATATTAAAAATAAAAACTTAAAGGATTATTAAAATAAATAACAAATAATTCATTCAGTAGATAAAATTACGTATTGAATAAATTCATTGAACAAATATAATTAAAAATAAAAACTTAAAGGATTCATGTTATTTTTTTAGATGTAACGACTAATTACAAAATTTTCTCTTCAATACCAACAATGTTTTGTTGTTTTATTTTTCATAAAAGAAACAATATTTTACCCTATTACTAGTTTACCATATCATTTTTGTTTGTTTTTACTAGATTTATTTAATCTTACTTAAAAAAAACATATGACTAATTTTAATGAAGGTATAGAAGTCACTTAAAAACTGAATGCTTAACCGATCTGGGTAAATTATTACCATTGTTGGTTTTAAGTATTTGATGCAACCATCTCATAAAGTAGCATATAATATATTCACATTTTAGCTTTATTAAAAATAACTAAGGGTAGTAGCCGTGTATTACACGGGTTGCATAGATATAATTTTATATTTATATACTATAATAATAAAAAAGTCAAATCTTAACAAACGATCCGTGCATTTGCGCGGGATGAGTAAATATAATTTAATCACTTAACACATACAATCATCAAATTATGTACTTAAAAAATAAACTTTAATATGCTATTTACTTATGAATTTATTATAATTTTTTATTAAAAAACAAAATAATTATCTTTTTAACATGAATCCTTTAAGTTTTTATTTTTAATTATATTTGTTCAATGAATTTATCCAATACGTAATTTTATCTACTGAATGCATTGTTTGTTATTTATTTTAATAATCCTTTAAGTTTTTATTTTTAATTATATTTATTCAATGAATTATATAATACATGATATTATTTATTTCTTATTCAGTGAATTATGATTTTATTAACTAAATAAAAGAAATTAAAAAGAGTTTTATTAAATTGCCAAAATCGTCCCTATGGTATATATTTGCCATTTTCATCCAGATATCATTCAACTTAACAGAAAAAATAAACTAAGTTAGTTGTTTGGACGAAAATGGCAAAAAGTTACAAACGTTGGGGGCAAAATGGTACAAAAGTGTCATTTTAGACGAAAATGGCAAATGTGCCCAAACCTCAGGGACGATTTTGGCAATTAACTCTAAACAAAATTTTGAAATCAGATTTTTTTTATAAAAAAATTTACGCGCGTTCTTTTACGACCCGTTTTACGCTCCGTTTTTTCGCGCCGATTTTGCGACCGGTTTTACGCACCGTTTTTTGCCGCGCCGTTTTATACGTCATGTTTTTACAAGCCGTTTTTACAAGCCGTTTTTACTTCCCGTTTTTACGCGCCGTTTTAGAGTCCCGTTTTTATGTCCCGTTTTTACGCGCCGTTTTTTACGCCCCGTTTTTTTCACGCCGTTTTTGCGACCGAGTTTTTACGTGCGGTTTTTTATTCCCGGTTTTACGCACCGTTTTTAGCGCGCAGTGTTTTAAGCCCCGTTTTTACGCGCCTTTTTTTGCCCCGTTTTTTACGTCCCGTTTTTACGCGCCGTTTTTTTGCCCCGTTTTTGCACGCCAGGTTTTTTCACGCGTCGTTTTTACGCCGAGCTTTTTCAAGCGTCGTTTTTTTTAACGCGACATTTTTTACGCGCCGTTTTTTCAAGCATTGTTTTTTTAACGCGCCGTTTTTATACGTTTTTTAACGCGACGATTTTTTCACTTTTTACGTTTTAACGTTTTACATAAAACTTTTTACGTTTTACGGCTCACGTAAAACTTTTTACGTCTTACGTAAATCTTTTAACGTTTTACGTAATTTTTTTTTGCGTTTTACGTTTTACGGCTTACGTAAAACTTTTTACGTGTTACGTAAACCTTTAACGTTTTACGTAAAACTATTTAAGTTTTACGTTTAACGTTTTTTTTTTACAAAATCGCAGTTTTTATATATAAAAAAAAATTATAACTAAAGAAGCCAAAAAAACACACAAATTTTTTTTTTCAATTTTTTTATAAAAATCGCAGTTTTTATATATAAAAAAAAATTTTAGTACACATGTGTAATAATACACATTTGTAGTACACATACACATGTGCACTACAAAAAAAAAAAAAAATTTTAGTACACATGTGTAATAATACACATTTGTAGTATACATACACATGTGCACTACAAAAAAAAAAAATTTTGAATATTTTTATTTAAAAAACCTGCGAAAATTGCTATGCAAAAAAAAAAATTGTTATGTTTTTTTGGCTTTTTTAGTTAGTTTTCGAGTTTTCGCGATAACTATTGGTTTTCACGATAACTATTGCCTTTTTTACTTAGGCAAAATAAACTTTTTATTTGATCTTACCCCTATATATATATATATATATATATATATATATATATATGGTAAGGTTTATGCTAGAACCACCCTTATTGCGAGAACCGCGAGAACCAATGTGAACACAACCTAAAATAGCTAAAAGAAACCTAAAAAAACTTAAAAAAACCTAACCCCCCCCCCCCCCAAAAAAAACAAACCTAACCCCCCCCCCCCCCAAACCTAAACCCCCCTCCCCCACCCCCCAAAAACCTAAACACCCCCCCCCCCCCAAGCTAAAATGCTAAAAATTAAACCCCCAAAAAACCTAAAAAAATCTTAAAAAATCTAAATTTAAAAAAAAAATTATAAATTTTTTTTTTGGCTTCGAAAAGTAGCGACTTTTTTATAAAAAAAAATTGTGTGATTTTTAGCTATTTTTAGGCATTTTTGGTTGTGTTCACATTGGTTCTCGCAATAAGAGGTGGTTCCTAACGGATCTTTGTCCTATATATATATATATATATATATAGGTTTTTACCCGAGATTGCTTCCCGGGCTCGGGAAATTTAGTTATATTAATTACTATTTGTTATTAATACAACCACAATACATCAACCATCTCATTCGATTCAAGAACAATGTCTTCAAATCACCGGATTAAATCCTAAACCCATATTAGAGGTCAAACAAAAGCACAACAGGACCACATGAATAAAATCATTTCCACTTTTACTTCAATGCACTTACATGATAGAAGGATTTGGGATTTTGTAAAAATGTTTGTTTTTGTACTTCTTTACAAAATAAGATGTTGACCAAAATTCAAACAGATGTTGACCAAAAGTCAATCAGGTGTTGACCAATAGTCAAACAGATGTTAACCTTAAACAGATGTTTGGTTTAAGGCCAAACATCTGTTTATGGCCAAGCCGAGCTTGCTTGTTTACAACCTAGCCAATTTCGAGTCGAGCTTTTTTCGAACTTTTTTCGAGCGAGTTTCGAGCGAGCTGCGAGCCACGAGTTTTTTGAACACCCCTACTAACACATAGGTAACATGTTTCAGTTTTTCCCCTTAGTTTTAGATGGTTTAATATATAAACCTCATAGTTTGATACAATTTTAAATACCTACCCAAATAATAATTAGGTTACTTATAATAAGTGGATTAATTGATGTAAATAGTTCTTGATTAAATCTTTTAATAATAGTTTATAATTAATTATCTTTGTTTTTTTCTTTGACTCGGTCTAACTTTTGCTAGTTTTAATGTAAACTAGGTTAATGCGGCGAATTTCTTTTGTAATTTAGTTTGTGTTTACATGTATTTTGAAATCACTACGAGCGTGTTGCGAAGGAACTGCTGACAAGAATAAAAAGAAAATGTAGAAAAAAACACTAGAAGATAACCGAAAGAAAATCAACCAAAAAAGTTGTATGGTAACAATGTTGTTCGTATGAAACTCGTGGTTAGAGATGAGCAAATTGTTTTGGGTACTGGTACAAAAATTTGCCGAACCGAAAGATCTTAAGTACTAATTCGGTACCGACTTTTGGCGTTTATGGTACCGGTTCACAACCGTTTTTTACATTTACATACCGGTACCGTAACCGGTGTTCTGTATCGGTTGGCACCGAGTTCATCCCTACCCCTGAAACTAAAAAAAGAAAAAATTAAAAGTTGAAGAAAATCAAGAAAAAAAAAGTTGTACGATACCGTTGTTCGTACGGTAAACGTGATCAGGGATGAGCAAATGGTACCGGGTAGCAGCACTGAATTTTCCGAACCAAAAAATTTCCAATATCAATTCATCACCAACTTTTGGTGCTTTCTGTATTAGTGTCGGTTTTTACCTTCATGTACTGATACCGAACAGGACCGTCTCGGTATTTTCGATACCAGTACTGGTTCAATACCGGTTGACACCAATCTTATCCCAACCCATGATATTAAAAAAATGATTAAAGTTTAAAAGTAAAGAAAATAACTATTATTATAATATTAAAATAATAAAAGTATTAAAAAAAAACTATATATTATTATAAAATTAAAATCACTATTTATAGTAATCGTTTATTAATATATAGTAATAACTAGGATATGCGTGTTGCGACGAACCTGTCAAACATGGAAAAATAGGGGTAAAAACGTTGAACCACACATGCACGTTGCGTCGTATTAACTCGAAAAAATTAGAACTATACATAAAACGAAAATTTGCGAAAGATAAAAAGTATAAGTGACAAAAGTTGTGAAGTTAAATTGTAAATAATGAAAAGTTTTGGGTTAAAATTAAAACAACAAATTATGTAGGGTTAAAATTGTAAAAAGTAAAAACCTTTGGGTTGAAAATAAAAAAATCAACTTTTTTTTTTGAAGAACACACAAAGCATAATGTACAAGTAATAAAGCATAAAAAAGTTGCAAAATTATATATGGAATAATAATATATAGTAATAACCCACCTCAAAAGACCATAGTTAAATGTAATGTTAATAACCCACCTCAAAAGCCATTGACAGTTGAACCTAGAGGTGTATAAACCGGTTAATTTTAATAACCCGTTATACAAGTTAATTTGACTTTAACTGGTTAGTGCTTTAATCGGTTATTATTTTAATCGGTTAATTATATTAACCGGTTATTTTGCTTTTTTTATTTTTTCGGTTAACGGGTCTATCGGATAAAAAACCTGTTCCTATACCAAATACTCATAACCGCTTACTAACTTATGGTTAAAAATAACCACTAACCGGTTATTTCTAAATCGGTTATTAACAGGTTACGGTTTCGATTAATAACCGATTACGGTTAATTAACCTGTTATTTTGTGCACCTCTAGTCGGACCCGGTCCAACCTTATAAATTTACTACTTTAATTTTTATTTTATTTTGTTCCAAAATATTTATAAGAAAAAGGTGATTTTAATATATTTGCCAAACTGTTTCTTTTCAATCCACTATATTTTCAGTAATCATGTTTCAACTGCACGACTCTATTTTTATTTCAAAATATTATAAGAAATAAGTGATTTTAGTATATTTGCCAAACTGTTTCTTTTCAATCCAATATATTTTCAGTAATCACGTTTCAACTACACGACTCCATAACAAAAAACTAGAGCTACACGTATAAAAACAATTTTCCACTGTCAGTATCATGACAATAAATCTACTCAATACATTATATAAAAACAATTTTCCATTCTCAGTATCATGACAATGAATCTACTCAATACATTTTATAGAAATCCAAATGACGATGTGGATAGTCACTAATTCATATTTCTCATACTAATTATGAAGATAAGCTTCATCGTGACAAATTAATAAGTGATGGAACCAAAAGTAAAATTGTGATTTGAAATTTAAGTAAAAGCGCTAAAATATTAATCAAATACATATACTTAACCTGGCTTTGTGTACCTTTAAGTTCTTATAGATGTTATTCCCTTGCTAAAAATGATCTTACGTGATTGGTTTATGACTTGTAAAGTGTTCTTATGATACTCTTGAAAATTATATCAATGGAACTCACTCGATTTATAACATAGTGCCATTTTTGGGTGTGATAAAGCTTAGAGATCATGAGGTCCTGGTTCGATTCCCACAAGGTAGTTTTTCTGAGATTTTTGGGTTTCATCCTGAATTAGTGTATATGAAATATAGTCTAGTGGAGATGGATATGATCGGGTGGCTCCGCTGATAGCACGATGATATTCCAGTGCCCCGTCAATAATTCTAATTTGTCGTTCAAAAAAATGTGGAACTCGCTCGAAGAAATGAGTGTATTTGTATTTCCACATATTTGGAAATACTAATCAGAGTTTCGAAAAAATTAGTGATAATATTTTTTATTCTAACATCTTAGTTTAATATTTTTTACTAGACTATTCTTTTGGATTTAAAAAACAGAGTCAAAGAAGGTGGAAAAGCACGCTAAAGCTTGTAAGGATAATCAGAATGTCTTTGTCCCCCTGGCGTTTGACACGTTCGGCTCCTTGGCGCCGGAGGCGGTTCGGTTCTTGGCTAGAGTTCAGCATGTGGTCCACAACAACTTTTCAACCCCTCAGGGGCGAGACTTTGTTTTTAGTAGATTATGGTTTTCTATTCAGAAGGGGATGGCGACGCAGTTTGTTGCTTGTCTACCTGCTATTGTTATGTAATTTGCCCTGGTGATTGATATGAGAATTCTACTTTATTTTCACACACAAAAAAAAAAAAAAAAACAGAATAAACATAGAACAAAAAATGGAACTGGTTAAACTCACCTAAATTTTGAATGTAAAGAAAGTAAAATTACTGCAACTTAAATTAGACATAGAACAAAAAAAAGTTATTTGATTAAGAAAAACATGTTTCTTTTGTTTTACAAAAAGCAAATTTTAATATGCTTGTTGGGTTACTATAATTCAGAACCATCCACGTTTACGTCTTGAATCATCTTGATACTTGAAGATTAATCATCATGACTCGTTTATTCTTCTTTAGTTTGAACTAGCGGGTTTCGTCCGCGCTATGCCGCGGGCACTCTATCAGTATTGGTTCATTACGGTACCGACACTTGCTATAGCAACAAAAAGATAAAACGCAATAAATAAAGTCTTGATATGCACAAAAGAATATCGATACGTATTTTATATCGATCAAAAACCGTAAAAATGAATCCCGACAGTCGTCCCAATAATACTGATACCATACTAATGTTTGGCTAGAATCAGTTCAGTATTGTGATGGCACTATCACTCGGATGTTTTACTTGAAAACGACTTCGTTTTTGACAAAAAAAAATCTACCGAAATATCAAGAAAAAAAACATAGTTAAAAGTTAGATTATTAGAAAAATAGTTTGCTCATACAATTATGTTATTGGTGAGATGCTACTACCAAATTTATAAATAGATATATAAAACAATCACAAAATAAATGTAAAAATGTTATAAACAATAAAGATATATAAATGAGGATCATGAGGTTAATAAAAAAAAAAACACTAAAAGAAAATAGCCTCGTGTACCAAGTAAACGAAACACCATAGACATTGTGGTGGAGGAATTGAGCGGATGGTTTAGAATAAATCACGTGTAGTGATGAAAATAAAAAAGTAAAAGTCAATTAGTGGTTAAAACATAAATTTTGAAAGTGTACTATTGCACAGACCTTTATCAATTAATAGATACTAGTATTGAGTTCCCGCGTTGCGGTGAGAGGGCGTAGAAACGTGTTACCAACACGGGAGAAGGAGGGGATAAAACCATGTTAAGTAGCAACCGAACAACGACCAAAATTGTGAAAAAACGTAAAATAAAAACACGAATTTCTAGCACCAAATGACTCACATGACATTAAACGTTGACGAAACGTATTAGAAAGTCAAGGGGTCAAAGTGATATTGTATAGAAAATGGAGGCAAAGTCGACCACTTTGAAAGTTGAAGGGAATGATAAAAAACTTTCACTAAAAGAAATAAAATCTGATGGGCCAAATGTGACCACGAAACACCATGCTAAGTGGTAACTGAACGACGACTAAATCCGAGAAAAAACATAAAATAAAAACACAATTTCTAACACCAAGTGACTTATTTGATGTTAAACATAGACGGACTAAACCCATTTAACTTTTATAGTAAAATTAAAAAAAATAGAAAACTGTAAACAAATATGCTAAAAATACTCACTAAATAACATAATTGTCACTATTCCTCCTAATGTCAAACACCGTGATAAGTAGCAACGAACGAAGACCAAAATCCGAAAAAAACGTAAAACATGAACACAATTTCTAACACCAAGTGACTTATGTAACGTTAAATATAGATGAACTAAAGTCATTTAACTTTTATGATAAAATTAAAAAAAAAATAGAAAACTTCAAACTTTAGTATGGTTTAAAAAAGAAAAAAAAAACTTACTAAATGACAAAATTGTCACTATTTCTCCTAACGTTTGAAATTAAGGGTGAGCGGGGCACCAGCGGGAAGGGGGATCGGTGACCCCATTCACCGCTCGGGCACACCGCCGCCAATCAAGCGGTGACCAACATCGGGGACCAATATCGGTGGGGAGTCACCGAAGAGGGGGAGGAGAGAGGGGAGGAGAGAGGGAGGAGTGGACCAATGAAAATTTTCCTTTTTTTTTTTTTTTTATAAAATACCAAGTCACCTAAGAGGGGAGTGCCGCCATCAATTTGGGGTGCGAGGGGAGTTTAAGAGGGGAGTTGACGTGGCATAAACGGATTGGGTGTGCGTAAGAGAGGGGACTCCCCTCTTAGGGGAGTGCCCCGCTCACCCTAATATCTATATACAATATACAATTTATCAATTAATAGATATAGAGTAATTTCGTTTTTTCTTTAATTTAAATGTTTGATTTTATGACAATCAAATGTTTGATTTTATGACAATGAATTTATAAGTAAAAAAAATATGAAAAATAAAAAAAAATACTACAAATTAAAAAACTGTAACACGTGCTAGTTGACGATATAATTCATGCTAGGATATCCACTTTCAGGGGTCTCATTGGAAGCAGCCTCTCTATTCCTACAGGGTAGAGGTAAGGCTGTCTACATCCCACCCTCCTCAGACCCTACCTTAGCTTTGCTATAGGTGGGATATACTGAGTACGATGATGATGATGATGATGATGATATCCACTTTCAACATTTTGGCATTTCTGTTACAAATATGATTAGAAACTAAAGGCAGGAAGACGGGCAATAAGCTGCGCCGCTATCCCTTTCTTAATAGCAAACCCTACCTTGCTTATAAAATATTCAAAACAAGTGTTAGATAAAGATATATTAGAAAGTTTATTTGGGTAGGAAAGATATAAAATAATCTTGATCAAATAATCAAGGACTTGAATTAAATGAGATGAATTAAACAAAAAATGGAGGCGTGTAAGTTAGTTTAGGGTATTATAGTTCATCTAAGTTTTTAATAAAAATTGCACCATAAAAATGAGTATTTTATATCTTTAAAACGAATATATTATTGTTATACTTTTGAAAAGAAAAAAAAATCGTAAACCCAGATTCGTAAAACGCAATGGAATAAAACACACTTTTCCTAAAACGCAATGAACTTAAAACACAAAAAATTGTGTTTTTTTCTAAAACGTTATGAATTAAAAACACAAAACGAATTTCTTTTTCTAAAACGCAATAGAATAAAAACAAAAAAAAAATGTGTTTTTCTTAAAACACAATGGAAAAAAACACAAAATTTTTTTTTCTAAAATGCAATAGACAAAAAACACAAAAAATGTATTTTCTTTCTAAAACGCAATACACTAAAAACATAAAAATGTTGATCCCCACCCACAACAAAATATTTCTCCTTATTTATTTTCCTCTTTGCCACATGTCACAACATCATTTCTTCCTACCTTTCCTACTCAAACCAATCTTCCTATTTAATCCCCACCTACAACAAATAACCTGAATTAGATTTAAATAATTATGATTTTTTATAACAGTATTAATAATAAGGGTGAGGGGGGCACTCCCCTAAGAGGGGAGTCCCCTCTCTTACGCACACCCAATCAGGTTATGCCACGTCAACTCCCCTCTTAAACTCCCCTCGCACCCCAATTTGATGGCGGCACTCCCCTCTTAGGGGAATTGTTTTTTTATTCAAAAAAAAAAAAAATCAATGATTGGTTGAAATTTCGGCTGGCCCCACCATATCATCTCCCCTTCTTCGGTGAACTCCCCCCGACCACCCTCCCCGAATTGGGTCACCGCAGGGATGGCGGCGGTGTTCCCGATCGGGGAAAGTGGTCACCGCGGCCACTCCCCGAGTACGCCCCGGACACCCTAACAAAATCGACAGTTGTTGAAAGTGACAAAATCGACAGTCGTTGAAAGTAATTAAACTGATATCATTTTGACTCTACGTACCAATCTAGGTGATTACACTGATAACTCAATACAAGTAACTTTTTATATAAACAAACTTACCAAAACTTTTTTTCACTTATTTACAAGATGAGTTTGTTTTCTCAAGCATATAACTTTATATGCTTTACTTTAAATTTTATATAATGAATCTTTACGTATAGCAAATAGCTTCAAAAGTGTTATTTCTAGATACAGTTTATAAGAACAATAATCATTACTAGACTATGTGTAGTGGAAGACACAAATAATGCCCTCACCCTTGAGTGTTTTACGTCTTGTGGGAGTCCAGTCAGCAATGAGGCATTATGGGACATTATGTTAAAAGGGGTGTAAAGAGTTAACAATAAGGAAAAATTACAAGTTTTGTCCTTTATCTTAATGCTACTTGTCAGGCGGTGTCCTTTTTAACTAATTTTGACAAGTTTTGCCCTTTATAAGTAATTTTGTTGCACATTTTGTCCTTTAGGCTTAACCCAGTTAGATTTTCTTGTTAAATCTTGTCACCAAAGGGTATTTTAGTCTTTTTACTCATTTATTTCAAGAGTCAATCCTAACATATTTTGTATTATTCTTTTAATAATATTAAGAGTAAACTGCAATTTTACCCCCTGGGGTTTAGACCAATTGGCACTCTGACCCCCTCTAACGAAATAATTGCAATTTCCCCCTCAACGTTGTTGTTATGTCGCAATATTACCCCCTGGCGTCAAATAAGTTAACAGATATGTTAACTGGAATGTGAAATGACTATATTGCCCTTTCATATTACCCCCTATGGTTTGTTCTACTCTGTAATATTACCCCTGGTGTAAAATGACTAAATTGTCCTTTCTTATTACCCCCTATGGTTTGTTGTACTCAGCAATATTACTACCCGGTGTTAAACAATTCTTGCAAACCTTACCCCCACCACCATCAGCCGCCACCACCCACCTCCACAACCATCAGCCTCCACCACTCACCTGGTTATAAGTAATATATAAATTTATACATGCAAAATACACCACCATCATGTGCACAACATCTGAGTACAATTGTTGTACACACCAATTAAACACTTAGATTATAATCAATTCCAGTAATATGAGAACATAAGGATGTTAAACAAGAACAAAGAAAACCCTATTTCAGCATAACCAAAATCAAATTAAAATATCAACTTTATCAAGAATCTTGACAACTCAGAACAAACCCAACTCATAATAACTGAAATCAGAGCAAAAGATCAATCCTTTAAGAATGTCAACAAGAACAAAGAAAACCCAATTCATTATAATTGAAATCAAATCAAAAGATCAAAGTTATCAAGAATCTTGACAACACAGAACAAACCCAACTCATAAGAACTGAAATCAGACCAAATTATCAATCTTTTAATAACTTAAACAAGAACAAAGAAAACCATATTCAGCACAACTGGAATCAAATCAAAAGATCCAACTTTATAAAAAATCTTAACAACAGAGAAAAAACCCAACTCATATTAACTTAAATCAGACCAAAAGATATTTTTTTTAGAATTTCAACAAGAACAAAGAAAACCCAATTCAACATAACTGAAATCAAATCAAAATCACTTTTTTTTTCAAGAATCTTAACAACATAGAACAAACCCAACTCATAATAACTTAAATCAGACCAAAAAAATCAATCTTTTAACAACCTTTCAGCAAAAACAAAGAGACCCAACTTAAAGCAACTGAATTTAAACCAAAGGGAAGAAGATCTTGAAACAAAATAGAAATCAGTACCTTGTTGCTGCTGTTGTTTCTCCGTCTGGTCGCCGTTGTTGTTCTCTGCTGTTGTTGCTGCTGTTGTTATCTGCTGCCACTGAGAGTCTCACCGGAGACGAAACCGGGTGGGAGTGGTGTAAGGGGGAGCAGGAGGTGTTGTGGGTGTGCGGTTGCCGGTGAATAGGAGGGCGGAGCTAGATGAAGATGATGAATTCTGGTGTATGGATCTTGAATTTTGGGGAAAATTGAATATGGAATATGGATCTGTGAGTTTATTTAGGGAAATTGTTGTGAGGTTATTTGAAGATGATGATGATGGATCTGAGTTATTTGAAGATGATGATGATAATTTGATTTTATAAATAATAATAATAATAATAATAATAAATATGGGGTAAGATTACCAAAATACCCCTACCTATAACAGTCAAATAACTGTTGATTGACGACAGGGGGTAAAATTGCGACAAAACATCAACGTTGGGGGGGGGGGGTAAAATTGCAATTATTTCGTTAGAGGGAGTCAGAGTGCCAATTGGCCCCTCAGGGGGTAAAATTGCAGTTTACTCTAATATTAAATAAATGGATAAAAAGACTAAAATATCATTGGGTGACAAGATTTAACAAGAAAATCTAACTGGGCTAAGTCTAAAGGATAAAACGTGCAACAAAATTCCTTGTAAAGGGCAAAACTTGTCAAAATTAGTTAAAAAGGACACCGCCTGATAAGTGGTTTTAAGATAAAGGACAAAACTTGTAATTTTTCCAATCAAAAAACTTCAAAAAAGGTATTGGCCAAACAAAAAGTAGAATACCTGTCATTGGCCAACAAATTGAACAAGAGGCGTGGAAAAAAGAACGCTCTGGCCATTTTTTTTGAAAAAAAAAACACCCAGGGGGCGGGTGTGGAGTGTGGGGGCGTTTTCTTGGGGAAAAACGCCCAAAAACCCCCTACTACGTCATTGTTTTTTTGGGTAAAGGGTTACCCCGATGAATTTTACAACGGTCATTGTTATTGATGGTTAAATATAATTAATTCCGCTTTAGATTTTAACACATGTATTTATATCTACTAAATGTTTGAGTTTACCTTTTTAATAAATAACAATCCAAATGATAAGGTGATGCATATTTTAAATTACAATCAATCAATAAGGGTGTAAGGGATGTAATGCCAGGATGGCATGTGATTAAGGGTCACCGTACGATAACACCGTCGTCATCCCCTAAATTCAATTGGTAAACGAAGAAAGGCGGGGAGGAGTCAGCGAAGGCTTTATGCCTTTTTTTCGACCGTTGGGCATTTTCAAACGGCTATAATACCGGTGGGTTTAAAAAAAATTAATTACATTTTCTTATTTAAACCAAACTATTCATAAACCAAAACTATTCTCAACCACACCATTTCTCTTCTCATACAAACCTAAAAGGTTAGTTTTAATTTTTTTTTTATCTTAATTATGTAATTTTTAATTTCAAGATTAAATAAATGTATTTTTTTTGTCGGGTTTAAAATAATGCAATTCTCTATTTTAACATAAATAAACGTAATATTTGATTTTTAGAAAAAAAAATGAAATGGACTAGGGATGAGCATATACCGAATTTCCCGTACCGTTTCTTTTTTGGTACCGAATCGATATCCACTTTTTTGCCTTTTCGGTACCGGTACGGTACTGGTATTTTACCGAATTTTACCCTTAAATATTGGTACCGGTACCGTACCGAACATTTTCGGTACCGGTACCCATATTTGGCAAAATTCGATACCAGTACCGAGCTCAACCCTAAAATGGATTAAACACCCCTTACGTCTGAGTTAAATTTTCTTAAACTGTGTAGATGAGCGGATTTTTTAACGTAAGTGGTATTAACGACACTATGACACACGATTTTTTTGGCACATAGCGATTACGAATTAGTTTTTCTTTTGAATTATAAATACAAACTAGTTATTTTCGCCCGCGCGTTGCGGCGGGGATCCAGTGTCTGCAAAACGTGTGCCGGGAACGGCAAGCAGATACCGAATATCAAAACATAGATAAAAATGACGTGGTAACGATAGTCACTTCGTCCTAAAAAAATATTTTAAACAATCTTATTTAAAATAGTAGGACCCACACGTCTTACACGTTGGAAATTCGTTTGTTTTCAGTTTAGTTATTACGGTACTAACACGTTAAAATATGGATGAGCTCGGTACCGATAATGGCACCGAAAGTACCGATCCCGAAAATCATCGAAATTAGGTACCGACACCGAAAATGCTCGGTACGATACGGTAGGGATGAGCACGGTACCTGTTCGGTACCGAACCGGTACCGGTACTTAAAACGGGGAAAAGTGGTATCGGTACCAGTACCGAATACACCGGTTCGGTACCGATACCGGTACTTACCGGTGTTTTACCCATAAATACCGGTACCAGCACCGAAAAACGGGGAAAATGAGAATCAGTACTGGTACCGAATATACCCGGTACGGTACCGGTTCGGTACCTGTACGGTACCGGTATTTGAGGGTAAAAACCGGTATTGTACCAGTACCGAAAATGTTAAAAGGCGGTACCGAATCTGTACCAAAAATATACCCGGTTTGGTAAATTCGGTATCGATACCGGTTCAGTAGTGGTACCCGATACCATTTGCTCATCTCTAAGTGATTTATTGTTATAATATTAAAATAATAAAAACCAACCAAAGGAAAAAAAAAAACACTAAAGTTAAAAAATTATAAAAGGAAAAAGAAAAGAAAAAAAATAAAAGAAACAAAAAGGAAAAGGAAAAAAGAAAAAAAAAAAAGAAAAAAAGAAAAAAAAAACTATTCAAATAATATGTATATATAATGTTGTGTATACGTAAGCGGAACCTATATACCAATTTTAAACAAACCAATAGTGAACATTGTTAATTAACATAAAAAAACAACTCTATAAAATAAATGTATAAGTTGAACATCTAATCAAAACAAACATTTGAAATAAAAAAGAGATTCACTCATAGATATAAAAAATAGATAGACGTCAACAGAGCTGTTCTTGAGAACACTCAAAAAAATTTGGGCCCTGGACGACAAAAGGAATAGGGCCTAAAATTATGGTTAAGAGAAAATGAATTAAAAAATTAAAACCTTAGTGGTTGAGCCAAGACTTGAAGTCGAGACCTCTACATTACCCTAAGATTGTTTTTCCAGTCCATCACCAATACTCTTTTGCATAATAAATTGATGCATATACTAAATATATAAAAGCATATAAAAACTTTTTGGGCGCTTTGAAAATTTGGGCCTCGGGCGACAACACGGTTTGGCCGGCCCAAGAGCTGGCCCTGGAAGATAACACTGGCCTAATCTCCTTTTAACAAATCCATTATTGTAAAGAAGATAAAACTGGACTAATCTCCAATTGCTTAACTTTTCAACACACAATTACCTCTTTTGGTCGTCCACTTCCTAATCTCGATTTGAATTATATGTTGTAATTTTTTATGATGTGTGGTAATATGGTACGAAGAACATGGAATCATAAGAAATTAAGGATGCTACCACTTCACTAAGTAACAACATCATTAGAAGAAAGCAAAAAGACATGAAATGAAATGACAACCCACCACTAGTTATCTCATGTATGGATTACAACACCATATATCATAACAATGTAAAATAAGCAAAGGGGTTAAAATGAAAAAGATGAAAACCTTTGGGTTTAAAATGAAAAGTTAAATTTTTTTTTTTTTTTAGGAAAACTCCCTATGCAAAGATTACAACACCATATATCATAACAATGTTGGTAATTGATAGTATCGTAATATCGAAAAATTATTTTTTATTTCATAACACATAATATATGAATAATGCCATCAAAATATATATTTAAAATGAAAAGTTTATTTTTCCAATAGAGTAAATTATGATTTTGACCATGTGGTTATATCACTTTTACCCTTTTAGCCTAAAAAGAAACATCTGAGCCCTCAACGTATTTTTTTCTAACCCTTTTGTCCTCTATCACTAATCTCATCCATTTACTTGGTTAAAAACTTGTCATGTGCCCCTAACGTGAGGGGCATTTATGTCAATTCACCTATTCACTTATAAAATAATAATGCAATTCACCTATTCACTTATAAAATAATAAATTAGTAATTAATTATAATTATTTAATCCCATACCCGACTCATACTCGCAAAATAGGTTTTTCCATATGCATACCAAGGCCAATACCCGTCACGTATAGATATATCCGTCCCAAATGCTTCGGATTTCAGGTATACCCGTCGGGCTCGGACATTTTTGCCATCCCAACACAAACCTTTTGCACCTACCTAAAATGATATACGACCAATCAAACTATTACCTCAAATTTGTTCTGTACAATCCTTTTAACAACGCCGTTATTGTAAAGAAGATAACACTGGCTTAATCTCCTTTTAACAGCGCCATTATTGTAAAGAAGATAACACTGGCCTAATCTCCGATTGCTTAACTTTTCAACACACAATTAACACTTTTGATCGGCCCACTTCCTAATCTCTATTTGAATTATATGTTGTAATTTTTTATGATGTGTGGTAATATGATACGAAGAACATGGAATCATAAGAAATTAAGGATACTACCACTTCACTAAGTAACAACATAATTAGAAAAAAAGCAAAAAGACATGCAATGACAACCCACCACTAGTTATCTCATGCATGGCATAGAATCCATTTGTCTTTTTAACATAACAGCCCAAACAAATGTATTCCATACAATCCTTTTTAACTGCCCCTTTATTGTAAAGAAGAGACCACTCGCCTAATCTCCAGACTCCAAATCCAATTGCTTAACTTTTCAATTCACGTACAATTAACATCATTAGTCCCACTTCCTAATCTCCTGCCTATTAACATTTTTCTTTAGATAGTTCTTTTCAGGGCCGTCTCCAAGAACGATAACAAAATTTTGGGCCTCGGGCGAAACAAAAAAATTGGGTCCACTAATTATAATATAAACTCATCAGTTATATATCAAAAAATCACAGTACGACGATAATTGTTACCAAATAAACAAAACAAACCAAAAGTGGTGTAGTTTGATAAAAATATGTTTATACACCCATGTATATATAAATATGTGATTCAAATTAGTAATGTTTTTAGGCATAACATGTCGCATAATCTCACTTTGTAAAACGTTAATATTGTTTTTAGAAAATGAATCGTTACAAAATCATTAACTAAAAATAAAAGTTAATCATGGGATTTGAACTCATGACCTCAAGACTATAACCCTAAACATTAACCAATGAATCATATAATCATCTTGTTAACTTGATCAAACTGTTAATTAATTAAGTGGGTTGATAAATAAAAACGCAGGAGACTAATAGTTGAAAATTGTTTAAATTAAAATGCACAGGAGGGGATTAGAAGTCGTGAGCTTGGTTTTCAAATTTGAGTGTCTTAACCATTGAACTAGCTTTATTTTTTGTTATTGAACTCATTTATTAAATAGTTAACATAACAGTGCTCACTTAAAAATCTAGGCCTTGAAATTTTGTCGGGCCCTATAAACCCTTTGGGCCTTGGCATCTGCTTGGGCTGCCCAGCCCTAAAACCGGGCCTGAACGTCAAACAATAATGTCAATAAACGAAAATAAAGATCTAAAGAGGTTGACGACACACATTGAACAAAATAAAACAATCAAAAGTCAAAACTGAAAATGCATAAAATCATCTCTGAGTATTTTCCGTTCTTTGAGGTTGGATGGTTAAATTCCTTTTTGCTAACATCATCCACATCCTTGAAGTTACTTTGAGTTGTAGAATTACCCATAGTTGAGTCGCCTTCAAAGTTGTAAACATCAAACAGTTTACGCTTGTTTATTTTATTTTTATAAAACGTCAAACAGATTTGATCACCAATGTTATTTGCATCATCATTTTTAACAGTGCTAATAGGAGTTACATTTTTGTCATCTTTATGGATGTTTCCCTACGACAAATGATAAAAGTGAGTAAGTAATAACCAAATGTTGATTAAATAGAAATATTCAGGTAATGTAATAATTTCTTGATTGTATAACTAATACCTCTTTAATCTTCAACTTTTTTTGAGCTCTTTAATAATTGAGTTATCATCAGTAATGTTTGGAACACCATAAACTTTATGAAAAGTTGCCTAAGTTATTACTTGTTATCTCAATCTTAAAAGCAAACGTCTTCCCAATCATGTGTTTAAATCTACTGCAAATCTAATGTAATCAACATCCTGAAAAACATCGAATTATAGTATTTCATATATAAAACATTAGTAAAAAATGTAACCATAAAAATCTATTATATAAAATTTAAATATTAAATATTCATACGACAGTTGTGTTTTCCTCAATCAATTGTTTTGCAGATTTAAGAATAAATTTCTCAATAAGTTGGTCAGCCGGATGATGAAATGATATTATCGAAACATCAGCACTAATGTCTTCAACTTGAAATTTGATCTTGAATCTGGTGAAATTTTGTAAATAAAAATTATAAAAATACGATTACTTAATATAATATTAAATATGTATAAAAATAAATTACTTAGTATATTAACAAAAAAAAAAAAAAAAAAACGAAAAAGTATAGTAATGATTTTAGAATACCTTGCCACTGGGTCTACAATTATTTAGGAGGTTTTATCACTTTATGCTTTAAGACTACACTTAAATGACGTATGGACCCGTTTGACATGTCTATACATGTGATTCCTTTTGTTTTAAGCTATATTTTTAAGATCCAACATAACCTGAATTTACAAGTCGATTTTTTCAAATTTGTTAAAGATAAAAAAGTGGCATTTTTGATTGTGTTCAGTTGAAGTGTTCTCTATTTATCCTTAATATTCTGTTAATTAAACTTTTTTCTGTTATTTTGCAGCCATGGTAACTCTCACCAAATCTTTTTGTTGTAAGATAGTGGCTTGAAATCGGGCTAGTTATAGCCTCTTTTTTCTTCTTATTACAAATCACGTAAAGAAAACAAAACTTCAGGTTAAAAAAGGGTAATGCACGGTACCCATGACCGCGGAGGGGATAACCCCTCCCAGGCCGCCACCCGACAAGCCTGAGTCTGGCAGTAAATACCCTTGCCGAGCCGACCCTTTGAGAGTACTTTGTTCGCCCCAAGGTTCGAACCAGGTACACTACATGTTTGTAATATAGTACTAGAGCTATCATAAGCATCATCATCATTGTTTAGGTTTACATCTCTTGATGGCTGTATTCCAGTAACAAATACATGGTCTACACCAGGGGCGGAGCTAGTGTATTAAAAAGGGTAGCACGGGCTACCACTCAACCCCGTCTTTATACCGTTTTCGTAGTGTAAAAAACTAAAAAAAAAATCCAGTTTTATACAAAGGATACCCTTAATCCCAAAAAATGGGATACCCCTTAATTTTTGGGCTAGCTCCGCCACTGGTCTACACCATGGCCTCAAAGGCAGAACTGGCCATTCATGAGGATACAGACTATTTTGAACTTGTAACAAATGTCTACAAAGGCCTTGCTGTAAACTGTTCAAGTGCTAGAAATGTAATGGATATGAATATGAATGCTCGCTGTGACGGATTATTGTTTATGGTATTTCTTCTTATATGCTAATGAGATCAATTCTGATTATATGTTATTGAGCTCAATAACCGGCTCGATTAGAAAGCGAGCCTAACTCAGCTCGGCTCAGTTTGACTCGCTCGTTAGCTCGTCTAAGTTTAGCTCAGGTTAATTTACTTTTACTATATTTGATTTTTCTGTACATATAAGATATTACAAAAACAAAAACAAAAAAAGATTATTATGTACATGCATGTAGAGTGCAAATGGATATTTATGGCATATTTGGGAATTCATCCTAATGAACTTATATTGTATATTTTATTGAAATTTGAAACTTATTTTGTGTTTGGTTGAATTTGATTTTAGTTTGTAATGTATTAGGTTAACTTATTTTGGATATGTTTTTTTTAAATATCTATTAATAATTTAGACTATTGAATTTTCAAAGATATCTTTTAAATTTTCATTTTAAAATCGTTCAAAGATATCTTTTAAATTTTCTTTTTAAAATCGAGCTAAACTAAGTCGAGCCGAGCTAGCTCGGTTAAAAACTAAACCGAGCTTGAGCTTCAAGTTTCAACGCGGTTTCAAATATGAGCCGAGCCGGCTCGGATTATAATCGAGTCCAGCCTAAGCTTGCCCTGGCTCGGCTCGGCTCGGCACGGCTCGTGAAGAGTCTGAAAAATATGTCTTTCATCTTTTTACAAGGTAAATAATATGTATAAATTGACATTTTCACAAGTTGTGAACAAAATCACAAATACTAGAGTTGGTTGTAGTAAGGTATAGACAAACCACAAATAATTGATTTTTGAAAGTAATAATATTGAAATGTGTATCATGTTTTTACATTTTTTACTTCTAATGTGTGAACAAATACTAGAGTTGGTTGTAGTAAAGTATAGACAAACCACAAATAATTGATTTTTGTAAGTAATAATATTGAAATGTCTATCATGTCTTTACTTTTTTTCTTCTAATGTGAACTGATTAGACGATGCATTTAAATAGGGGTGGGGTGACTACTGAACTAGACAAACACACAATGTTTGATACGATACATGTAGTTAAAGAACGACAAAGGGAAATCATGATAAAGATTAGTTGAGAATTTTGTGTGATATGATGAGTACTATCATTGAAAGCTTCATCGAATTGTAGGTTCGACCTATCCGAAAAGCTCGTGGCTCTCTCCAAGTTCGGTCAAAAAAAGCTTGGCTCAAAAACGACTCGGTGGTAAACGAGTCGTGCTTGAGCTAACCGTGACTCGGCTCATGATCTTTAAAGAAACAAGATATAACTATTAGATAGTTATAAATCCCAATTTTCTAATGGGTAATATTTCATTACGTAATTATCTACTCAATACTTTATCGTTTTGATAATGATGCCTTTATTAAGACCAACACCATTGTTTTCTCATTATAATAAAATAAAAAAATAGTTCTTATTGAGATATTAAAGCTAACAAAAAAATTCAGGACAAACAAATGTTAAGCTAATTAAAAAAATTAACAAAAATTTCTTCTTCTGGTTCATTGTTGTGAATTGCAAAGTGTTGGGCTCCATACTAACTTGCAACTTTGAGCGGTCTCCTTCTATATGTGCAACATATGTTGAATTGGCTCGACCTACATTGGTCACGCTTCTAGGAAAAGACACCATAAATGACTCCCCCGCTACTACTTGAACTGCCATAGAAGGGTAGTTTATCTCTTTGGTAGCCAACTTCATAGGGCAACTAGCATTTTTGTGGATCACACTTCCTAGGGTTTGAGATATGTTGCACCATATCTTAAAATAATCTTGGATAAAGTTTTCATAGACGAGTCCCGGATCTATGGCCTTCTGAGTATAGGGAAGCATTAACTCGCTATGACACAATAACAAAAAAGAATGAGATGGCAGTTCAGGTTATCTTTTAATTAGTCATTATATAGAAAAAGAAGCAAACATGTTCATTAATAAGATTCAATCTACTCTAATATTTATGAGTGGGTGTTTGATGGCATGATCTCATAATAGATTGATTACATGCAAATGTATGATAATGATAAGATTAGTCTATACATATAACAATCCTCAAGAAAACCGACACCCTCGAATTATTTCCGACACCCTAAATATATTTTAAAATATCCCAATATGTCCAAAAATACACCCCATACGTGAAAACGGGCCCCGAATACCTTAAATATTATTAAAAATAATCAAAAATCTGATTTTTGGATGGAGGCGGGCCGTGTAAACCCCACCCCAATCCTTACGCGGGCCGCGAGAGGCCCAAGATGTGGCGCAGCCCGGTGTGGCCACGTGGCCCAACACCCGGCAAGTCTAGTCGATGACTCAGCCAAACTACGCGTTGACCAGGGTTTGACGCGGGCCGCGTAGACCCTTGTCTACATTTACGCGGGCCGCGTAGAAGTTGAAAACAGACCCTATAGGTAGTGGCCATCGGATCTTCAGTCGAACTCGCTCACAACTATTTTCTTTCTCTCAAATCTGAATTGTAGGCATAATATACGGGTATTATACCCCCTAAATAGCGAAGTTCTGCTCCGTTGTAAGTATTATAACCCCTGGATACGTATTAGATACGTTGCCCGATTGATCTAGGGTTCCGTAACGGCTGTCGTGGTTCTGCCCGATGTAGTCGTTGGAATGCCGTCTCGGGGAGGGTATTACTAATGTTAAAATGGGTTATTATACTAATATGTGTGCATTTGTGTAAATTATAGATTATCACCAGGAAACTCTTACCGAAAATCTAAGACAGCAATGTGAGTTTATCCACCTTTTTGTAAACCTTTTTGCAAATTGTTATTACAAAACCTCACTTAATTAATTATATATTAAGCAGTTATTGAGTATTTGTAAGAATACAATTATCATGAGTATGTTGGGGTTTTGTATACAAAATTTGTTACCACCTGGTCAAGGAGTAACATGACCACAAGTCGGGTCTGACAGTACCATGGATGTTAATTGATATAACTTGGAAACAAATATAATTGTGAGATCGCCCTCAATACTGTACAATGGGTTTTTATTTAAACTTGATTAAACTGGGATTCACTCACCAGTATTTCCCACTGACAAATGTTTTTAAAACGCGTTTCAGGTAACAAAATGTGAAAGCCAAATAGAAGCCAGCTGGACAACACTGAAGGCTTGGAAAAGTGGCAATAAAGTTACCTAAAAATAAATAGATGTTTTTATTAAATAAAACAGGATTTGTTCCTATGAAAAATGTGTGTACACAAACTTGGGATTTTCCCCATATGTTTAATATTATGAAAATGTGGTATTTTACTCTGATCTAATATTTCCTAACTACGGTCCTGATGAAAATTCTGCTGCCAAATTAGACAAACACGCGATACCACCGAAACTGGCTCGCGACCGCCCGCTCCCGGGGTAGGGGTCGGGGGTTGTGACAGAAGGTGGTATCAGAGCCATGCCACTGGTTCAAGCCAAAGAAGTGTTATGTTGACACTTAAGTTTTAAATTCTGTGTTAGGAAATAATTTATGTGATTATGTGTTTTATGATATTTGACTAATTGTTAGTCTACAGTATGGGTAAGCAAAGAATTTCGGACATCTATCGTTAATTAGATAGCTCACCAAAAGATAAGGGAACCTCATTTCAATCAAATTACTCAGGATACTCAGCAGATACTGAGGGAGGAATATTTATTCGTAAGGCACAGTCTAAGAAACCATTTACCACTAAGAAGAGAAGTTGGATTATTAGAAAAAGTCGAGAAGTCACAACCAAAAGGAATGATAATTAATAAGGAAACTCAGGAAATAGGCAATAACCCACCATGGGAAGATGAATTAGATGAACAATGGGTAAATCTCCACATGTTAGCCACTACAACAGTAAATGCTAACTTATATTAAATAGTTGAACCGCCAAACCAGTACCAGCACCCATGCCACCTATGAGCCAGAAACTTTAAAGGAACTTTGCCCATTAAATAAACAACTTAGTAGAATAAGGAGATAGAATAAACCTTACATAAAAGCATGTTGAGCATAATACTCCTATAACCTAGATAGACTAAAATAAGTTACGGATGCATAATCACTAGTATATTTTGAATTCCAGTTGTAGTTTGTAATAAATACATATATAAAAGTCGCAATATTCGCCGTTTTTAATCAATCTGTTTGTATGACTATACCTAAATGGTTGTACTAGATATTAGTCTATGATAATTAATAACTGATAGATATTCAGATGAACAACGAATTGAATCAGGAAAACCAGAATAATGAGAATAATGGAAACCTAAGAAATAACCAACCCAACATATAGTGGCACAAGAAATTTTAAATGCTATGCCTTAGTATGAGCTTCGAAATAAGCTAATGAAATGTATAATTTTGTGATGGATATTGGTATGCCACGAGGATGATAACTAGAAAAGTGCAAATATGATAAATAAGCAATAACAATTGGCCACTGTTATTTCTTGTTTATTTGTATTACTCGATTCTAGAATATGATCTATCATGAGAATACTAACTTCCATGTTTCTTGATACAAGCTATGATGAATAATGAAAATTTGTGATTCTAAGTATGGGAAATACAATGATAATTACCTCTCCGGCAAGGCTAGTTATGATGTGGTAAACACTCCAGCTTGTCCGGGTAAGATGAGGATACCTCTCCGGTGAAACCGGGTGAGATGGGGTATATGTTAATAAAATCACTCCCGTGATGTCTGACCTATTTTGGGAACGTAAACATGTTATACATATTGATCTTATGAATAAGGTGTACATGAAATATATGATTATATAGATATGTATATCTATAAAATTCAGATGACAAACATTATTTCGTTTAATCACTCTTCGTACGACAAAAATGAACGGCAGTAACTCTTTAAAGATGGGATGCCATCAAAAGTGTAAGAATTCCTCTTGCATTACTATAAGAAACCTGTAATTAAATTTAGCTACGATGACTGAAGCACCTAAGAAAATGCTAGAGCATTTATTCTGCCTACGGAAGAAGTCAAGGTGATTCTAGACATAATAGCCAGTACGTTTTTAGTTAATGACATTTTGCTAAAGTATTAATTGACTCTTATGCGAACCAAAGTTTTATTAATACTTCATTTTGAAAACTTCTGAATCAATCATTAAGTAAACTCCCACAAGAATGTCTAGTAGAGACAGCCAATGGAGAAACCATTAAGATTTATGAAATCTTGCAGGGAGCAAGAATAAAAATTCTAAATCAGAAATTATTGCATACCTTTACCCCATGAATCTGGCAGGATTTGATATTGTATTAGGAATGGATTGGTTAATATCCAATAAAGCCAGTATTTTGTGTGATCAAAAGTAAATTCAAGTAAATTTACCAAGAGGTGAAAAGATCACAATTAAAGGAAATAAAACCTCTAGATCCACAAAATTCATCTCTGTGATGAAAACAACAAGTTACATAAAGGATCATTAGTGTATTTGATTTCCATAATCACTAACACTAAAGGAAAAGAATTAAAAGACATTCCAGTAGTGTCTCAGTTTTCAGATGTATTTCCAGAAGAATTACCAGGACTACCGCCGGATAGGGAAGTTGAATTCAAAATCCACCTGCTACCAGGGACAGCACCGATTGCCAAAGCACCTTACCGATTGGCACCCGCAGAAATGCAGGAACTAAAGAAACAATTAGAAGAATTGTTGGAGAAAGGATTCATACAGCCAAGCTCGTCGCCATGTGGAGCACCAATCTTATTCGTTAAGAAGAAGGACGGATCAATGTGTATGTGCATTGATTACCGTGAATTAAACAAGGTCACGATTAAGAATCGATATCCATTACCGAGAATCGATGATCTGTTCGATCAACTGCAAAGAGCTCGATTTTTCTCTAAAATCGATTTAAGGTCAGGATATTATCAATTAAAGGTACAGGAAGAGGACATTCCTAAAACGGCATTCAGAACAAGGTATGGCCATTATGAATTTGCTGTCATGCCATTTGGTTTAACCAATGCCCCAGCTGCATTTATGGATATGATGAACTGAATATGTAAGCCATATTTGGATAAATTCATAATTGTCTTCATAGATGATATTCTCATTTACTCTAAGAGTAAAGAGGAACATGCAAGGCATTTGCACGCACTTTTAAGTCTATTAAGAAAAGAAAAACTTTATGCTAAGTTTTCGAAGTGCGATTTTTGGTTAGAACAAGTACAATTTCTCAGACACTTAGTTAACCAAGTTAACCTGTAAATCCATTAAGTTTGAATGGGGACCAAAACAAGAAGAAGCTTTTAGAATCCTTCAGCAAAGATTAACCCATGCACCCATACTAGCGTTACCAGAAGGAACTGAAGATTTTGTAATTTATTGTGACGCTTCTAAATTAGGTTATGGATGTGTGTTAATGCAACGCCAAAAGGTTATAGCATACGCCTCTAGACAACTTAAAAATCATGAAGAAAATTATTCAACCCATGATCTTGAATTAGGAGCAATAATTTTTGCTTTGAAAATTTGGAGATATTACCTTTATGGTAGTAAGTTTACCATATTTACCGATTATAAAAGCTTAAGGTATGTTTTCGGGCAAAAGGAATTAAATATGAGACAAAGACGCTGGATGGAAATGCTTAGTGATTATGATTGTGATATCCAGTATCATGCAGGAAAAGCAAATGTAGTGGCAGATGCTTTAAGTCGAAAATATCACGAAAAGCCAAAAAGGGTACGTTCTCTTAAGTTAAATCTAAAAGTAGATTTAAATGAACAAATTAAAAAGGCACAAGAATCAGTAATCAAGGTTGATGCTGAAAAGCTAAAAGGTATGATTAAGGAATTACAACAAGGAACAGATGGAATTTAGAGATTCCATGAAAAGAGAATATGGATACCTAAATTAGGAAACCTACGTCATCGCATATTAGAAGAAGCCCATAAGTCTAAATATACGATGCATCTTGGAAGTGATAAAATGTATCAGGATTTAAGAAAGAATTTCTGGTGGATAGGAATGAAAAAAGACATAGCAACCTATGTTTCTAAATGTTTAACCTGTTCACAAGTCAAAGCTGAACACCAGAAACCCTCAGGATTGTGACAACAATTAGAAATGCCAGTATGGAAATGAGAATTGATAACAATGGATTTTGTTACTAAATTACCGAAAACAAGAAAATGTAATGATACAATCTGGGTGATTGTAGATAGATTGACCAAGTCAGCTCACTTCCTACCAATGAAAGAAACTTTCAGTATGGAACAATTAGCTAAATTATATGTAAATGAAATAGTTTCATTACATGGAATACCTTTATCAATTGTTTCTGATAGAGATAGCCGTTTTACCTCTCATTTTTGGACAAGATTCCAAAAGGCCATGGGAACCAAGCTAAATCTAAGCACAACTTATCATCCTCAAACGGACGGACAGAGCGAAAGGACGATTCAGACAATGGAAGATATGCTTAAAGCTTGTGTAATTGATTTCGGTGGTAATTTGGACGATCACTTACCATTAATAGAATTTTCTTATAATAATAGTTATCATACAAGTATCAATGCTGCACCATTCGAAGCATTTTATGGACGGAAGTGCCGAACCCCAGTCTGTTGGGCATAAATTGGGGAAAAGCAACTATCTGGACCTGAGATAGTACAAGAAACAACTTAAAAGATTATTCAAGTCAAGGAACGACTAAAAGCAGCACGAGATCGACAGAAGAGCTATGCTGATAATCGACGCAAACCGTTGGAATTTCAAGTAGGAGATAAAGTGTAGTTGAAAGTTTCTCCTTGGAAAGGAGTAGTAAGATTCATCAAAAGAGGAAAGCTAAGTCCCAGGTATATTGGACCTTTTAAGATTATTTGAAAAATAGGACCTGTAGCCTAACAGCTACAACTGCCAGAGGAAATGGCAGGAATACATGATGTATTTCATGTATCAAATCTCAAAGAATGCTTAGCTGATAAATCACTGGTAATACCTCTTAAGGATATAGAGGTAAATGAACAACTCAAATTTGTAGAAAGGCCTCTACAGATTGAAAACAGGAAAGTCAAGAATCTCAAGCATAAGAGATTAGTTTTGGTCAAAGTGAAGTGGGACTCCAAAAGAGGACCTGAGTACACATGGGAACTTGAATCAGAAATGCAAAGGAAATTTCCACACTTGTTCCAGTAGATCTCGAGGACGAGCTCTAAAACAAGGTGGGGAGGATATAACAATCCTCAAGAATACCGACACCCTCAAATTATTTCCGACACCCTAAATATATTTTAAAATATCCCAATATGTCCAAAAATACACCCCATACGTGAAAACGGGCCCCAAATACCTAAAATATTATTAAAAATAATCAAAAATCTGATTTTTGGATTGAGGCGGGCCGTGTAAACCCCACCCCAATCCTTACGCAGGCCGCGAGAGGCCCAAAATGTGGCGCATCCCGGTGTGGCCACGTGGCCCAACACCCGGAAAGTCTAGTCGATGACCCAGCCAAGCTACGCGTTGACCAGGGTTTGACGCGGGCCGCGTAGACCCTTGTCTACATTTACGCGGGCCGCATAGAAGCTGAAAACAGGCCCTATAAGTAGTGCCCATCGGATCTTCGGTCGAACTCGCTCACAACTATTTTCTTTCTCTCAAATCTAAATTGTAGGCAAAATATACGGGTATTATACCCCCCTAAATAGCGAAGTTCTGCTCCGTTGTAAGTATTATAACCCCTGGATACGTATTAGATACGCTGCCCGATTGATCTAGGGTTCCGTAACGGCTGTCGTGGTTCTGCCCGACGTAGTCGTTGGAATGCCGTCTCGGGGAGGGTATTACTAATGTTAAAATGAGTTATTATACTAATACGTGTGCATTTATGTAAATTATAGATTATCACCAGGAAACTCTTACAGAAAATCTAAGACAGCAATGTGAGTTTATCCGCTTTTTGTAAACCTTTTTGCAAATTGTTATTACAAAAGCTCACTTAATTAATTATATATTAAGCAGTTATTGAGTATTTGTAATAATACAATTATCATGCGTATGTTGGGGTTTTGTATACAAAATTTGTTACCACCTGGTCAAGGAGTAACATGACCACAAGTCGGGTCTGACAGTACCATGGATGTTAATTGATATAACTTGGAAACAAATATAATTGCGAGATCACCCTCAATACTGTACAATGGGTTTTTATTTAAACTTGATTAAACTGGGATTCACTCACCAGTATTTCCCACTGACAAATGTTTTTAAAACGTGTTTCAGGTAACAAAATGTGAAAGCCAAATAGAAGCCAGCTGGACAACACTGAAGGCTTGGAAAAGTGGCAATAAAGTTACCTAAAAATAAATAGATGTTTTTATTAAATAAAACAGGATTTGTTCCTATGAAAAATGTGTGTACACAAACTTGGGATTTTTCCCCATATGTTTAATATTATGAAAATGTGGTATTTTACTCTGATCTAATATTTCCTAACTATGGTCCTGATGAAAATTCTGCTGCCAAATTAGACAAACATGCGATACCACCGAAACTGGCTCGCGACCGCCCGCTCCCGGGGTAGCGGTCGGGGGTTGTGACAATACACAGCTCAATAAGTGTTATGCTTGGGTAGGATATGCTAACATGCTCACACTCAAGGACATAACACATAATTTTAGTACCAGTTACCTGTAGTCATTAGAGCTGATTTGATTGCGAAAGGAGACCACTTGGGATGAAAAGACTTTACGAAAGCTGTTGCAGCTGCCACATGGGGGCAAGCCACTGATGTCCCTGATGGGATGCTAAATTTCGCAGTGTTCTTATCCCATGTAACTTCAGATCTTGTGGCTATTGGTGAAAAAGCCGCTAGAATTTCTACACCAGGGGCTATTACATCCTGCTAGAAGAACATATTATATTTCATTAAACTTGTAAAGAATTACATGTACAAATTATGTTAGGGATCTTTTTTGAGCTAGTCTCATGTAAAATTGAAATACGGGTATTAAGGTTCTACACGAAATCAACCAAGTGTACCCTAAAGGCCTATCATGTATTATGCTAAGTTAATATACAATAAATTCAATTTCGAACTAAGTGCTAATATATAAATTGAAGCAATAATAGTATGTACCTTTATCAAATCATGCAAAAATCTACTAGGTCCTCTAGAAGAGAATGAAGCAACAAAAGGAGCCCCTGGATTGTTAATAGTCTCGCTTTTGAAAATCTGGACCCGCGGTTCTCTGTCCATCAAATAACACTAACAATTAAGTGATAGGTTATACATAAATTTTCCGATTGGTAGTTAGGCGGAGAAAGATGTCATTACTTGGAAGATTTTTTGAATTTCTTGACTAAGTTGAGATCATTTCTATTTAGGGTTATAGCAGGACATGGCTTGACCAAGGAGACATTATCAGAACCTGGGTATATATAACCCTTGGCTCCAGACATTTTAATATTCTCAAAGGTAGGTGGTTGATCACAAAGAACTACTTTTTGGTTCACCAAGTTATGCACTAAGCATGGGTCAAGACAGTTCCTATACACCAAATAATAATAGAATGTTTTATTAATTAACTAACTGATATCTAATGAACGTAAAATACATTACAAGTAGAGTTGAGCTTTATATCGAACTTGAGTGGTAAGAGGACTTGAGTTCTTCTTTGAAGACTCAAGTTCAATTCCCATTTGGTGCAAAAAAAGGAGTGAGGCATTGGTGGGCAGTGATAGGAGACCCTGGGAAACCTGAGTTCGATCCTTGAGCCAAATGGGTTTTACTGGTAATTTACCGTCGTGCCTACGGGCGGATGGGTTACCGGGTTTTCCCCGGAATTGGTGGTGGACCACTCGGGTTACTCTCGGAGTATTCCGTTTGTCTAGTGGGTGCCCCGAGAGTGCTCGGGATTGATTTGTTGGCCGTTAAAAAAATTAACTAACTGATATCTAATGAACGCAAAATGCTCTACGATCCGATACAAAGTTCAACTCTACTTGTAATGTATTTTGCGTTCATTAGATATCAGTTAGTTAATTAATAAAACATTCTATTATTATTTGGTGTATAGGAACTGTCTTGACCCATGCTTAGTGCATAACTTGGTGAACCAAAAAGTAATTCTTTGTGATCAGCCACCTAACTTTGAGAATATTAAATTGTCTGAAGCCATGGGTTATATATACCCAGGTTCTGATAATGTCTCCCTGGTCAAGCCATGTCCTGCTATAGCCCTAAGTAGAAATGATCTCAACTTAGTCAAGAAATTCAAAAAATCTTCCAAGTAATGACATCTTTCTCCGCCTAACTACCAATCGGAAAATTTATGTATAACATATCACTTAATTGTTAGTGTTATTTGATGGATAGAGAACCTCGGGACCAGATTTTCAAAAGCGAGACTATTAACAATCCAGGGGCTCCTTTTGTTGCTTCATTCTCTTCTAGAGGACCAAGTAGATTTTTGCATGATTTAATAAAGGTACATACTATTATTGCTTCAATTTATATATTAGCGCTTAGTTCGAAATTGAATTTATTGTATATTAACTTAGCATAATACAAGATAGGCCTTTAGGGTACACCTGGTTCATTTCGTGTAGAACCTTAATACCCGTATTTCAATTTTACATGAGACCAGCTCAAAAAAGATCCCTAACATAATTTGTACATGTAATTCTTTACAAGTTTAATGAAATATAATATGTTCTTCTAGCCGGATGTAATAGCCCCTGGTGTAGAAATTCTAGTGGCTTTTTCACCAATAGCCACAAGATCTGAAGTTACATGGGATAAGAACACTGCGAAATTTAGCATCCCATCAGGGAAATTAGTGGTTTGCCCCCATGTGGCAGCTGCAACAGCTTTCGTAAAGTCTTTTCATCCCAAGTGGTCTCCTTCCGCAATCAAATCAGCTCTAATGTCTACAGGTAACTGATACTTAAATTATGTGTTATGTCATTGAGTGTGAGCATGTTAGCATATCCTACCCAAGCATAACACTTATTGAGTTGTGTATAAACTAATCTTATCATTATCATACATTTGCATGTAATCAATCTATTATGAGATCATGACATCAAACACCCACTCATAAATATTAGAGTAGCTTGAATCTTATCAATGAACATGTTTGCTTCTTTTTCTATATAATGACTAATTAAAAGATAACCTGAACTGCCATCTCATTCTTTTTTGTTATTGTGTCATAGCGAGTTAATGCTTCCCTATACTCAGAAGGCCATAGATCCGGGACTCGTCTATGAAAACTTTGTCCAAGAGTATTTTAAGATATGGCGCAACATATCTCAAACCCTAGGAAGTGTGATCCACAAAAATGCTAGTTGCCCTATGAAGTTGGCTACCAAAGATATAAACTACCCTTCTATGACAGTTGAAGTAGTAGCGGGGGAGTCATTTGTGGTGTCTTTTCCTAGAAGCGTGACCAATGTAGGTCGAGCCAATTCAACATATGTTGCACATATAGAAGGAGACCGCTCAAAGTTGCAAGTTAGTGTGGAGCCCAACACTTTGCAATTCACAACAATGAACCAGAAGAAGAAATTTATGTTAATTTTTTTAATTTGCTTAACATTTGCTTGTCCTGAATTTTTTTGTTAGCTTTAATATCTCAATAAGAACTATTTTTTATCTTTACTATATTACTAGTAGGGTGCCCGCGCGATGCGGCGGGGGCGACACTTTGCATTGCGGCACTCATTTCTGGTAGTTTTCTTATTCGTATAATATTTTTATTATTGTGGTGGATATATGTCATAAGTGTTACACATGTTTAGAATTTTAATTATCAAATAATTCAAGAAACCATTGGTGTAATATAGTAACACACGAATAAGAAAAAATAATCTTAAACATAATTAAAAGTTATATAAAGTAGCACACAAATAAGGAAAGATAAGTCTTAAACATAAATGTTGAAAACTAAAAGCTCAAATGTCAAGTACTTGCATCACGAGGTTAAAAATTTAGTGATCATATAGCTTAAACATCTCAAGGATCTCATCCATATTGTCACGCCACCATTTCTCATCATCGAGATCAACGTCTTCTGGAATTTCCTGTATCTCTTCCTGTTTGATTGTTACATCTTTTGGAGGATGAGTTTCTTCTTTGATATCCTCTTTTACTGATACATCAGTAGTAGCTGCTGGAGCAGTTTGGGGAACTGAAAGAAATGTTAAGTATTTTAGTTACATATGTTTTATCATGTAATTGTCAGTTATAAGATATGATAGATAGGTGGATACCTGACACATCTTCCATTTTGCTCTCTGTCATATCCATAACAAATTCTTAATCAATCTGCAAGAGAAAAATAAATAAGTGAGTAAAAGAGACCAAAGTGTGTAAAATAATAACATCATCTATACTATATTTAGAATGTAATTGCGTAAACCACCAAATGCATAAAAAATCATCACATTCTCACTCACAAGTATTTCATTCGTCATGTAACACCTCTCGATAGACAACATTTGAGGTGTATACCCCGTCTCGTATGAAGTCTTTGGCAGGATGTACTAATACCTTTGTATTAGCACGTGATATCCCTCTTGATAAAGCGAAATAAAGTTGTCCATGCGAAAATACTGAATCCGGAAGATAAACACCAACATGCGGAATTGTTTGACCTTGAGCTTTGTTGATTGTCATGGAAAAGCTAAGTCGAATGGGGAATTGTTTTCTTTTTAGCTTGAATGGGAACATGTCGTCTTCAGAAAGACATAAAGGGATTCTTGGCAAAAATACTCTTTTTTCGGCATGTTGCCCGACAGCTATCTCTGCATCAATAACATTACGCTGGAAGCCTTTACATATCAATATTGCGCCATTACACTAACCATGTGATGGATCGATATTCCGCAACAATATTATAGGGCAACCGATTTTTAAACGAAGTCTATGAGGCGGCAAACCACTAACAGTTAGTGAGTTTAAGAACTCGACCGGATAGAAGTTGTGGCGATCGTCTTCGACTTCATCGAAACTACAGTAAACCTTTTCATCCCCTTGAAACATGTCAATCATTTGATCATTGATCTCGTCAACACTGTCATTTTTAGTGGACAATATTGCTCTAGAGATTATATAATCAGAAGAATATACATTACTTTGAATTGACGGAAAGACTGCATTGATCAATTCTTTTATAGAGTTTTCTGGATTACTGAAAGGAATTGTCATGTCGTCTGGTATGCGAATATAGCTTCCTTCGATCGATTCTTCAGACCCATCACCGACTCTTAAAAGAAAATCAGAATACCATGGATCATTTAGCACTCTCATGTTTATCGTCAACCGCATCTTTTTAGTCAAATGCCAAAGTGGCGACATCCGCAGGCTGGAGTCTACAATCTATGCTCTAGTTCCGCATTTAACAACCGGTAACACTTGTCTAAAATCTCCCCCCATAACCATTATCTTTCCACCAAATGGGAGTCTAACACCTGTAATGTCTTGCAATGTTCGATCGACTGCCTCTATTGCCTGACGTTTTGCCATCGATGCCTCATCCCATATGATTAACCTTGAGGACCTAATTAGTTTAGCTACCCTACTTTGTTTTTTTATGTTGCACATCGAATTGTTATTAACACAAATGGGAATCTTGAATCTCGAGTGAGCCGTTCTCCCACCTGGCATATTATTAGTTGCGGCACCTGATGAAGCTGTCGCAAGAGCAATAAGACCACGTGAACGTACTTGAGCAAGCAAAGCTTTGTACAGAAATGTTTTTCCCGTTCCACCCGGACCATCTATAAAGAACACACCTGGACGATTATTATCCACATGTACCATGATCTCATCAAACACTCTTCTTTGGTCTGAATTAAGTTCATCTATGGCAGATAAGTGTTCAGGTTCCACAACTATCCCGTACTCCTCTTGCACCTCACGAAAAGTATATACACCGTCTCTCATATTGTTCAGCGTATCATCTAATGTCACACCCATTGAGGCGAAAGAAAAATTGGTGTTATTAGCGCGTATGTTTGTCCAAAACATTTTTCCAATATCATCTTGTGATGTTAAAAGTATATATAATTCGGCAGGAATTTCTGAAGTTGCTAATTTTGTTTTCCCACTCATGCAACAAAAGGTGGGGAATTCATATTTAAATCGTTTTGCTCCACAATATAATATGGACATGGACTGCGTTCATTTAAGATGAGAGATTGTCTAGGTATACCATCATAAACAAAATTATATGGATCATGTTCTATGGTATCGTCTCGTATGGGTGGTTGATCACCGGTCGAAATATGTGTACTCGGGATACCATTTGAATTAGGTTAACTATTATCTCGACGTGCAGTGTAATATCGTCTATTAGACTCCTGTCGTCTTTCGGCCAAACTACGTGAGACAGGCTCATTGGTCATTCGTATAGCGTGACCACTATTATTAGTTTGTAATGTGCTTAGCGGTGTCCTTTCACTTGATTGATTAGTCCTACATGGTACGGATGAATTGCTTTGAGAGGCACTGCCATTACAAACTCTTGGTTCTTTGGTATTTTCTTTCTGTAACCAGTATCGTCTATTATACTCTTTTCTTTTTCTCCGTGACGTAGATGCAGTTGAGGCCGATGCGCCATTACGATCCTTTTGTTGTCCGTTACTCATAGTAGAACAATGAATACCTTTTGTATGAATAATAACGTTGTGAATATTAGTAGGCATTATATGAGCTACTACAAACACTTTTAGCAACCATTTAAATCTATACTAACTTAAACAACTAATTAAATAACTAATCTAAATGTAAATAACTATTCATGTACGTTAATGAAAACAAGAAAATAATATACAACTTAAATTCGCTACCATCGATCTAAATATGCATAAGAAGAAATACGGAACATGTCTTTTTTTCATATTCGAATTTTTATAATTTTTGAGTGATATTTGTATTTGTTGGAGGTTGATTTGAATTTTTCTTACTTTCATTAAGCTATTTTGTGCATCTAAAATTAACATACTACAACACTGTCTATGTTTAATTTTGTAAGAAATAGCAATATATTTCTTTATAATGAAGTAATAATGTAAGAAAACACCACTACAAAATGTGTAAATGAAATTATTTGAAGTAATCTAAAAATGACAAGTTTTGGTCAAAGTGAATTAAAAACAACAATAATAATCGAACATTTAAATAGCATGAGCCTCTGGCATGTTTGGTTGAATGACAATGGTAGTGAACTCAGTTGACCGCAAAATATTGCCTATAAGTGAAAAATGATAAAAGTATAAGTTTCCTTTAATTGAAGTAAGTCTTTAAAAAAACAAGTATAGTATAACATACTGTCTGGAGATCGAACCAACTTGACAAGAGACAGATAGACAATAGATTTTCTTAACATCGCCCGGAAAGTTTTGACCATTTGAATCTGTCTCGAGTCGTATAAAGATAATTGTATCGTGTGACCGCTGCCACATATTATAATTGAGATAGATTAGATAACATAATCAAAACTGTAAATATAAACCTATTAAAAGAACATTCTTATTTTTCACACGAATAGTGCCTCACGTAAAATCTTGAAGATCGATAAAAAATGTCCAAATCGTCTCTCACCCTTGACAATTTTCCCAACGACATCTAAAACCAATAATGAATTGTTCTTTATATATATTATGTAGTAATAAAGTAGCATGTCATAAAAGTTTGTATGTATCTAAACAACTTTTACGTACCAGTAATTATTTTTTCGTATCTCGTGTCGTCCAAAAGATTTTTTATAAAAGGCACTAATGGATACATACGAAACCCTCGTGGAACATGACTGTTAAATTGAATAAGTTTAGTGTGCTTTGTAAATACAATCTTGAATTCACTCCAAACCAAGAGGTAGTTTTCATGTTTTGGCCATTCTTGGTAATCGAATTTTTCTCTTTGGAAATGCTTAAGTACGAACATGTTGCCCACCAAATTCATATCTTTGAAGAATTGCATGAATGGTGCTGGGACAAAACCGACCAACTTTTGTCTCTAAAAAAATAAAATAGTTATTAATATACCAATTACACTTTTTGGAATTTAATAAGATGAGCGGATCTTACGTGTTGGTCGAGAAAAACTACTAATAATTTGTTTTCACCTACAATAGGCAAAACAAAGTCGACCCAAACGAAACACACAGTATACGAAACTCCGTGCTGTGTGACTGATGAGAAAGAGTCAACAATGGAATGCAAATCCATGAGCAAGTATACCTTCAATTATAAAAGAAATAAAAGTTGAATTTTGATATTAAAATATAAGAAATGATGTTGCTATTAATTGGCTTTCAAGTTAGGGGTAAAGAGAATTATATAAATGTTGGCACCGAGTTGTAAATTAAGAAGTTTGTTTTGTAATTATATAATTGTCGGATACACGTGATTAGTTATGTTATATATTAACGTATTTGTATACATGTATGGTGGACTTGGTATTTTTACAGTAAGCTAGATCGATTGTGATTGTTTTAGCTTATTCTAGTTTGTTATCATATTATGTTTAATTCTTATTGATTAATTTAATTAATTATGTTTGAATTGATAAATTTTGACTTTATTAGCCATTACTGTAAAATGAAATTTGTTTGTATTAATCACCAACACATCATCCACTTATCACTATGTTTTTAGTCCAAAATGAATACACGTGGCTGTGTTTTCAGCCCACCCACTTTATGTTTTTAGTCCAAAATGAAGACACGTGGCTGTGTTATAACATTCAAACTTTCGCTTGCGGATATTAAGAACGCCCCACCTAATTTTTTGGTTTTGCCTATTACCTGACCCGGAGGCTTCAATTTACTCCGCACACTGTTGTTTCCGTCATTATTACACTTCCTATTACTTGATCAGAAACCCTAATGGAGTAATGGCATACGACAACTAATCGATTTTGTTTTGATTATCTGCACTCCAAAATCCAATCTTCTTCAAATCTATTGAGAAATTAGGGTGATCATTTGTTGAATCGACAGGGAATCGCTGCTTGTCTATTGAAGAACAGATTATTTGTATCAGATTTTCTTCTCTAATCTTTAATTTATTTATTACAATTAAAAAAAGATCAGTTTTAATACTAAAACACGAAACCACCTCTTACTTTGTATTTTGTTTCTATCAGTGATGGTGATCGGTAATGACTGGCAGACGAAGAAGTGTTGGTGTTGTGGCAGGTGACGTTTGATGTTGGACAGTTTATAGCGGTCGGTTGTTGCATTGTATATGTATAAAAAGTGGTAGCTCCGATTGAATCAGGTATAAATATAAAATTAGGGTTCTTATGTGCATTTTGGTTATTATTTCTTGATTATAGGAAGAAAAAAATAGGAGACTTATGCCAGATAATTTTTATTTTTTACCAGATATAGGGGATTTTTGTTCATCAAGAATCCATCATTGATGGGCCTTTTGATAGCAGTTATACAGCAAGTAACTTTAGTTTAAATTCAAAAGCGGGTTAGGGAGGCAAGTTTATTAGTAAAGTCACTACAATAAACTGGAGTTTTAGCGGCGACCTTTGTCGCTTCAAATGATGCCCAAAATCGTCGCTAAAAGCATTACAAGTTCTATCAAACTCATCCTCCAAAAATAATATATATATAAAAAATACCCAAAACTGGTAGAACTACTAATTGCATTAATTAACTAAAAAGATGCATGTCATTGAAATAAAAGTTCATAAAACATAAAATACGGGTCGAATAACTGGGAAAAGTAAATATTACTGCAATAAACATAAAGTCAATAACTCTTAACAAATGCATGAAACTAAAATCCCGGCGAAAGAATTGTCTCTGTGTAGACGGAACCATGGATAATACGACCAAAAGTAGTAGGACTAAAGAAATCCCACTCATCCAACTGTAAATCAAATTCAATCACTTGTCCCCACTCCGTGATCATAAGACATGAGTCTTTCAAATTGAGATATGTGATGGATGTAATTTCTAGAAATGGAAGACACCTCCTAAAAGGAAAAGAGCACAACAACATCCACGATCCATTGTGAAGCTTCCACAAATCCACAGGCCGTTCGTAGTAACTGCTAGCAACAAACATATGAAGCTCGGATCTTATGCTGACTAAAGCACCATTAGGTCCCTCACCGGAGGCATTCGGAAAATTGATTTGTGTTTACATTGAAGCGAATTATCATCTTGTGACCTGCAAGCCAATATTGCGAAACCCATAAGTATAAACCATCACCACTGAAAGTCGCCGAAGACCAGTTGTATGTCTGGCCATGGTATGGGCGCTTTTTAAGGAAGCGTACAGACTTCCACGAGCCATGTCGCAATGAATAGATGTAAACAGCAATAGTACCTCGTCTACGTTTTATGTGAACTATATTGTAGTCAAAAGAAGAGTCAACGTAGAACCCAATAGCATCGTGTTCGACTTTGTAGAAACCCTGCTTAATAGAGTTTGACAATTTCTTGCAGGCACGGGTTAATGGATTCCATAGAAGTAACTCACATGTGTTTTTAAGGCAAACACAGAGCATGCCATCCAAGCTTGCTAAAAATAACAAATTCCTTGGACGAACATTAAATGGGGTTAGAACGTCCGTGGCTAAGAAGTAGTTAGCATCCGCAAAGTTCAATGAACGTACTAAACACAAGCTAGGGTTTCCAACAGTGAGGATTTTCTGATCGGGTGATGCTCGCATGAAATGACAATGCACCCTTAGAAATTCCGGTTTTGAGATATAGGCCAACCATTTCTTGCTGGCCGTCTTGCATTTTGTGACAGCTACGGGGTGTAGCCTTGCAATTATATCCAACATAACTACATCAAACGGTAGTGACGACATACTGACCTTGATCTAAAAAAATGAAAAAATAACAACTATGTCACTGTATATGACTAATGAAATGTAATTGGACACTCTCGTAGGTGATACATATAATTGAAATGTAATTTGTGCATCCGAGGGGCGGTGATTGGGTCCAACACATTGAGTACTGGTGACACCGGCGTGCGAGCTGGAACACTGTTGGACCCAATCACCGCCCCTCGGATGCACAAATTACATTTCAATTATATGTATCACCTACGAGAGTGTCCAATTACATTTCATTAGTCATATACAGTGACATAGTTGTTATTTTTCATTTTTTTTAGATCAAGGTCATTATGTCGTCACTACCGTTTGATGTAGTTATGTTGGATATAATTGCAAGGCTCCCCCCGTAGCTGTCACAAAATGCAAGACGGCCAGCAAGAAATGGTTGGCCTACATCTCAAAACCGGAATTTCTAAGGGTGCATTGTCATTTCATGCGAGCATCACCCAATCAGAAAATCCTCACTGTTGGAAACCCTAGCTTGTGTTTAGTACGTTCATTGAACTTTGCGGATGCTAACTACTTCTTAGCCACCGACGTTCCAACCCCATTTAATGTTCGTCCAAGGAATTTGTTATTTTTAGCAAGCTTGGATGGCATGCTCTGTGTTTGCCTTAAAAACACATGTGAGTTACTTCTATGGAATCCATTAACCCGTGCCTGCAAGAAATTGTTAAACTCTATTAAGCAGGGTTTCTACAAAGTCCAACACGATGTTATTGGGTTCTATGTTGACTCTTCTTTTGACTACAATATAGTTCACATAAAACGTAGACGAGGTACTATTGCGGTTTACATCTATTCATTGCGACTTGGCTCGTGGAAGTCTGTACGCTTCCTTAAAAAACGCCCATACCATGGCCAGACATACAACTGGTCTTCGGCGACTTTCAGTGGTGATGGTTTATACTTACGGGTTTCACAATATTGGCTTGCAGGTCACAAGATGATAATTCGCTTCGATGTAAACACAAAGTAATTTTCCGAATTACCATTTCCGAATGCCCCCGGTGAGGGACCTAATGGTGCTTTAGTCAGCATAAGATCCGAACTTCATATGTTTATTGCTAGCGGTTACTACGAACGGCCTGTGGATTTGTGGAAGCTTCACAATGGATCGTGCATGTTGTTGTGCTCTTTTCCCTTTAGGAGGTGTCTTCCATTTCCAGAAATTACATCCATCACATATCTCAATTTGAAAGACTCGTGTCTTATGATCACGGAGTGGGAACAAGTGATCGAATTTGATTTACAGTTGGATGAGTGGGATTTCTTTAGTCCTACTACTTTTGGTCGTATTATCCATGGTTCCGTCTACACAGAGACAATTCTTTCGCCGGGATTTTAGTTTCACGCATTTGTTAAGAGTTATTGACTTTATGTTTATTGCAGTAATATTTACTTTTCCAGGTTATTTGACCCGTATTTTATGTTTTATGAACTTTTATTTCAATGACATGCATCTTTTTAGTTAATTAATGCAATTAGTAGTTCTACCAGTTTTGGGTATTTTTTTATATATATATATATTATTTTCAGAGGATGAGTTTGATAGAACTTGTCATGCTTTTAGCGACGATTTTGGGCATCATTAGAAGCGACAAAGGTCGCCGCTAAAACTCCAGTTTATTGTAGTGACTTTACTAATAAACTTGCCTCCCCAACCCGCTTTTGAATTTAAACTAAAGTTACTTGTTGTATAACTGCTATCAAAAGGCCCATCAATGATGGATTCTTGATGAACAAAAATCCCCTATATCTGGTAAAAAAATAAAACTTAACTGGCATAAGTCGCCTATTTTTTTCTTCCTAGAATCAAGAAATAATAACCAAAATGCACATAAGAACCCTAATTTTATATTTATACCTGATTCAATCGGAGCTACCACTTTTTATACATATACAATGCAACAACCGACCGCTATAAACTGTCCAACATCAAACGTCACCTGCCACAACACCAACACTTCTTCGTCTGCCAGTCATTACCGATCACCATCACTGATAGAAACAAAATACAAAGTAAGAGGTGGTTTCGTGTTTTAGTATTAAAACTGATCTTTTTTTAATTGTAATAAATAAATTAAAGATTAGAGAAGAAAATCTGATACAAATAATCTGTTCTTCAATAGACAAGCAGCGATTCCCTGTCGATTCAACAAATGATCACCCTAATTTCTCAATAGATTTGAAGAAGATTGGATTTTGGAGTGCAGATAATCAAAACAAAATCGATTAGTTGTCGTATGCCATTACTCCATTAGGGTTTCTGATCAAGTAATAGGAAGTGTAATAATGACGGAAACAACAGTGTGCGGAGTAAATTGAAGCCTCCGGGTCAGGTAATAGGCAAAACCAAAAAATTAGGTGGGGCGTTCTTAATATCCGCAAGCGAAAGTTTGAATGTTATAACACAGCCACGTGTCTTCATTTTGGACTAAAAACATAAAGTGGGTGGGCTGAAAACACAGCCACGTGTATTCATTTTGGACTAAAAACATAGTGATAAGTGGATGATGTGTTGGTGACTAATACAAACAAATTTCATTTTACAGTAATGGCTAATAAAGTCAAAATTTATCAATTCAAACATAATTAATTAAATTAATCAATAAGAATTAAACATAATATGATAACAAACTAGAATAAGCTAAAACAATCACAATCGATCTAGCTTACTGTAAAAATACCAAGTCCACCATACATGTATACAAATACGTTAATATATAACATAACTAATCACGTGTATCCGACAATTATATAATTACAAAACAAACTTCTTAATTTACAACTCGGTGCCAACACTTATATAATTCCCTTTACCCCTAACTTGAAAGCCAATTAATAGCAACATCATTTCTTATATTTTAATATCAAAATTCAACTTTTATTTCTTTTATAATTGAAGGTATACTTGCTCATGGATTTGCATTCCATTGTTGACTCTTTCTCATCAGTCACACAGTACGGAGTTTTGTATACTGTGTGTTTCGTTTGGGTCGACTTTGTTTTGCCTATTGTAGGTGAAAACAAATTATTAGTTTTTCTCGACCAACACGTAAGATCCGTTCATCTTATTAAATTCCAAAAAGTGTAATTGGTATATTAATAACTATTTTATTTTTTTAGAGACAAAAGTTGGTCGGTTTTGTCCCAGCACCATTCATGCAATTCTTCAAAGATATGAATTTGGTGGGCAACATGTTCGTACTTAAGCATTTCCAAAGAGAAAAATTCGATTACCAAGAATGGCCAAAACATGAAAACTACCTCTTGGTTTGGAGTGAATTCAAGATTGTATTTACAAAGCACACTAAACTTATTCAATTTAACAGTCATGTTCCACGAGGGTTTCGTATGTATCCATTAGTGCCTTCTATAAAAAATCTTTTGGACGACACGAGATACGAAAAAATAATTACTGGTACGTAAAAGTTGTTTAGATACATACAAACTTTTATGACATGCTACTTTATTACTACATAATATATATAAACAATTCATTATTGGTTTTAGATGTCGTTGGGAAGATTGTCCAGGTGAGAGACGATTTGGACATTTTCTTATGGATCTTCAAGATTTTACGTGAGGCACTATTAGTGTGAAAAATAAGAATCTTCTTTTAATAGGTTTATATTTACAGTTTTGATTATGTAACTAATCTATCTCAATTATAATATGTGGCAGCGGTCACACGATACAATTATCTTTATACGACTCGAGACAGATTCAAATGCTCAAAACTTTCCGTGCGATGTTAAGAAAATCTATTGTCTATGTGTCTCTTGTAAAGTTGGTTCGATCTCCGACAGTATGATATACTATACTTGTTTTTTTAAAGACTTACTTCAATTAAACAAAACTTATACTCTTATCATTTTTCACTTATAGGCAATATTTTGCGGTTAACTGAGTTCACTACCATTGTCATTCAACCAAACATGCCAGAGGCTCATGCTATTTAAATGTTCGATTATTATTGTAGTTTTTAATTCACTTTGACCAAAACTTGTCCTTTTTAGATTACTTCAAATAATTTCATTTACACATTTTGTAGTGGTGTTTTCTTACTTTATTACTTCATTATAAAGAAATATATTGCTATTTCTTACAAAATTTAACATAGACAATGTTGTAGTATGTTAATTTTAGATGCACAAAATAGCTTAATGAAATTAAGAAAAATTCAAATCAAGCTCCAACAAATACAAATATCACTAAAAAATTATAAAAATTCGAATATGAAAAAAAGACGTGTTCCGTATTTCTTCTTATACATATTTAGATCGATGGTAGCGAATTTAAGTTGTATATTATTTTCTTGTTTTCATTAACGTACATGAATAGTTATTTACATTTAGATTAGTTATTTAATTAGTTGTTTTAGTTAGTTTAGATTTAAATGGTTGCTAAAAGTGTTTGTAGTAGCTCATATAATGCCTACTAATATTCACAACGTTATTATTCATACAAAAGGTATTCATCGTTCTACTATGAGTAACGAACAACAAAAGGATCGTAATGGCGCATCGGCCTCAACTGCATCTACGTCACGGGGAAAAAGAAAAGAGTATAATAGACGAAACTGGTTACAGAAAGAAAATACCAAATAACCAAGAGTTTGTAATGGCAGTGCCTCTCAAAGCAATTCATCCGTACCTTGTAGGACTAATCAGTCAAGTGAAAGGACACCGCTAAGCACTTTACAAACTAATAATAGTGGTCACGCTATACGAATGACCAATGAGCCTGTCTCACATAGTTTGGCCGAAAGACGACAGGAGTCTAATAGACGATATTACACTGCACGTCGAGATAATAGTCAACCTATTTCAAATGGTATCCCGAGTACACATGTTTCGACCGGTGATCAACCACCCATACGAGACGATACCATAGAACATGATCCATATAATTTTGTTTATGATGGTATACCTAGACAATCTCTCATCTTAAATGAGCGCAGTCCATGTCCATATTGTGGAGCAAAACGATTTAAATATGAATTCCCCACCTTTTGTTGCATGAGTGGGAAAACAAAATTAGCAACTTCAGTAATTCCTGCTGAATTATACCTACTTTTCACATCGCAAGATGATATTTGGAAAAATGTTTAGGACAAACATACGCGCTTATAACACCAATTTTTCTTTCGCCTCAATGGGTGTGACATTAGATGATACGCTGAACAATATGAGAGACGGTGTATATACTTTTCGTGCACATAAAGGAATATATCACAGAATTGACCAAGTAGTTCCTAGGGATGGCACACCTAGGTACTTACAACTATATTTTTTTGATCCCGACACCGAGTTAGATCTTAGACTCAAATGGCCAAATCTTGATCGAAATATTACACAAAAGTTGGCACTTGTTCTTTCCAGAAATACTTATGCCGAGACATTTCGAAGTCTTGCGGAGCTAGGTCCTCTAGACAACTATAAAGTCACTCTGAACGCTTCAGTTGAACTTGACCAGAGGGTGTACAACCGACCAACCACATCCGAGGTTTAATTACCATTATTTTATTTACAAATAACGTTAATATATCTAACATTATATATTATACTTATTTCTACTACACATCTATATAGGTTGCTGGTATTTAGGTTGAAGGGAATGACAATATCACTTCCTACAAAAGAAGTATTGTAGTGTACGGTAGATCAGAATACCCTCAAACTATTCAGCCATACTATGGATGTTACGATCCATTATCGTATCCTTTATTCTTCCCTAATGGTGAGACGAGTTGGCATCCTAACATACCACGTTATGGAGTATCAATCAATAATGTTCATAATGATTACGACAACATCGACGAAGAGGCTGAAGGTAGGAAGAACTTAACTATGTTTTTACAAGTCAAGCACATAAATAATACCCTAAATTTTAATGTAATATAATTATCTATTTTTTTTTATTTAACTCAGGGGCTAACCCACAAGGGGGTAGGACAACCGTAGCTATGCGAGAATACTACTGTTACAAGTTTCAAATTCGCTCTACCGAAAACGTGTTTTTGCTTGGTGGTAGATTGCTACAACAATTTGTTGTAGATGTTTATATAAAGCTTGAGACATCACGTTTGCAATTTTGTAAACGAAACCAAAGTAAGATACGAGCTGAATTATACCAAGGTCTTGTGGATTGCGTCCATGTCGGTGAGGTTCGTCCTAGCAGAGTTGGACAACAGATTGTGTTGCCTGCGTCATTCATTGGGGGGTCTCGCGACATGCGACGACGGTTTCTAGATGCTATGACTTTAGTTCAAGATGATGGCAAACCTGATTTATTCCTTACGATGACGTGTAATCCTCAATGGCCCGAGATATCATGTAATTTGAAACCTAGTCAAACCGTACAAGATCGTCCAGACTTGTTTCACGAATATTTCGTGCTAAATTTGAGGATCTTAAGGAGAAGCTCTTCAAGAAACATTTACTCGGAGAGGTTTTGGCATACGTTTATGTCATTGATTTTCAAAAGTGTGGTTTGCCGCATGCACATTTCCTCCTTATCTTGCACCCGCCATACAAAATTAATAATCCAGACCATTATGATAAGGTCGTTTGTGCTGAAATTCCTGACAAGGTACGACATCCACAACTACACGAGGTTGTTGTCAAGCACATGATTCATGGTCCATGCGGAAATTTACGGACAGAGAGTCCTTGTATGCAGGGTGATCCCAAGGTATGTCGCTTTCATTATCCTAGACAGTTTAATGAGGAGACAACACAAGGAGAAGATGCATATCCATTATATCGAAGGAGAAACACTGGAATAGCGGTGGACGTACGAGGAAAAACTCTTGATAACAGATGGGTTGTCCCTTATAACCCAAGGCTTTTAATGATGTATAATTGCCACATGAATGTCGAGGTTTGCTCGAGTATAAAATCTGTTAAATATCTGTTCAAATATATATACAAAGGGCATGATAAACAGGTTATTCATGTTGATCCAGACGCACCAGATGTTATTAATGAGATAAAGAGGTTTCAGGATGCACGCTACGTATCCCCCCCGGAGGCTATGTGGCGTATATTTTCTTTCCCTCTTTCTCATATCTATCCTGCTGTTTTGGCCTTACAACTTCATCTCCCGAACAAGCAGATGGTTAGATTTAGAGAAAATGATATCATGTCAGAAATTATTGATAGGGAAAGAGATAAGAGAACCATGTTGACTGCGTTTTTTGAGTATAACCATGGGCATGAATCGGCAAGGCAATATTTGTATAAGGATTTCCCGAGATACTTCACATAGAATGCATCCTCATGTCGTTGGTGTCCTCGTGGTACTAGGCCACAAAGAGGTCGTATTGTTAGTGCCAATCCAGCCGAAGGGGAAAGGTACTACTTACGCCTACTGTTGTGTAATGTCAGAGGACCTACTTCTTTTGAAGATCTTTGTATGGTTAATGGTATTAAGTACACGTCATTTCGAAAAGCAGCTCTTGAGGTAGGCTTGATAGAGAATGATAATAGTCTATCGCAATGTCTCACAGAAGCGTCTCTATTTCAGTTTCCCAATGCTCTTAGAAGGTTATTTGCAACAATAATGATTTTCTGCGAACCTGGTGATATTCGTAAGCTATGGAATGATCACTTTGATGCACTATCTGAAGATCAAAGGTTACAATGTGAAAGTGTGGAACGCGTTCAAAATATGGTTCTTACTGACATCAGGGTCATCCTACAATCTATGGGTAAAAATATTGATGATTTCGATCTTCCGAAAATAACAGAAGACAACTTACAATATCCAGTTCATCGTGAGGTCTAAGAGGAGTACGGGATAGTTGTGGAACCTGAACACTTATCTGCCATAGATGAACTTAATTCAGACCAAAGAAGAGTGTTTGATGAGATCATGGCACATGTGGATAATAATCGTCCAGGTGTGTTCTTTATAGATGGTCCGGGTGGAACGGGAAAAACATTTATGTACAAAGCTATGCTTGCTCAAGTACGTTCACGTGGTCTTATTGCTCTTGCGACAGCTTCATCAGGTGCCGCAGCTAATAATATGCCAGGTGGGAGAACGGCTCACTCGAGATTCAAGATTCCCATTTGTGTTAATAACAATTCAATGTGCAACATAAAAAAACAAAGTGGGGTAGCTAAACTAATTAGGTCCTCAAGGTTAATCATATGGGATGAGGCATCGATGGCAAAACGTCAGGCGATAGAGGCAGTCGATCGAACATTGCAAGACATTACAGGTGTTAGACTCCCATTTGGTGGAAAGATAATGGTTATGGGGGGAGATTTTAGACAAGTGTTACCGGTTATTAAATGCGGAACTAGAGCACAGATTGTAGACTCCAGCCTGCGGATGTCGCCACTTTGGCATTTGACTAAAAAGATGCGGTTGACGATAAACATGAGAGCGCTAAATGATCCATGGTATTCTGATTTTCTTTTAAGAGTCGGTGATGGGTCTGAAGAATCGATCGAAGGAAGCTATATTCGCATACCAGACGACATGACAATTCCTTTCAGTAATCCAGAAAACTCTATAAAAGAATTGATCAATGCAGTCTTTCCGTCAATTCAAAGTAATGTATATTCTTCTGATTATATAATCTCTAGAGAAATATTGTCCACTAAAAATGACAGTGTTGACGAGATCAATGATCAAATGATTGACATGTTTCAAGGGGATGAAAGGTTTACTATAGTTTCGATGAAGTCGACGACGATCGCCACAACTTCTATCCGGTCGAGTTCTTAAACTCACTAACTGTTAGTGGTTTGCCGCCTCATAGACTTCGTTTAAAAATCGGTTGCCCTATAATATTGTTGCGGAATATCGATCCATCACATGGTTTGTGTAATGGCACAAGATTGATATGTAAAGGCTTCCAGCGTAATGTTATTGATGCAGAGATAGCTGTCGGGCAACATGCCGGAAAAAGAGTATTTTTGCCAAGAATCCCTTTGTGTCTTTCTGAAGGCGACATGTTCCCGTTCAAGCTAAAAAGAAAACAATTCCCCATTCGACTTAGCTTTTCCATGACAATCAACAAAGCTCAAGGTCAAACAATTCCGCATGTTGGTGTTTATCTTCCGGATTCAGTATTTTCGCATGGACAACTTTATGTCGCTTTATCAAGAGGGATATCACGTGCTAATACAAAGGTATTAGTACATCCTGCCAAAGACTTCAGACGAGACGGGGTATACACCTCAAATGTTGTCTATCGAGAGGTGTTACGTGACGAATGAAATACTTGTGAGTGAGAATGTGATGATTTTTTATGCATTTGGTGGTTTACGCAATTATGTTCTAAATATAGTATAGATGATGTTATTATTTTACACACTTTGGTCTCTTTTACTCATTTATTTTTCTCTTGCAGATTGATTAAGAATTTGTTATGGATAAGACAGAGAGCAAAATGGAAGATGTGTCAGGTATCTACCTATCTATCATATCTTATAACTGACAATTACATGATAAAACATATGTAACTAAAATACTTAACATTTCTTTCAGTTCCCCAAACTGCTCCAGCAGCTACTACTGATGTATCAGTAAAAGAGGAGATCAAAGAAGAAACTCATCCTCCAAAAGATGTAACAATCAAACAGGAAGAGATACAAGAAATTCCAGAGGACGTTGATCTCGATGATGAGAAATGGTGACGTGACAATATGGATGAGATCCTTGAGATGTTTAAGCCATATGATCACTAAATTTTTAACCTCGTGATGCAAATACTTGATATTTGAGCTTTTAGTTTTCAACATTTATGTTTAAGACTTATCTTTCCTTATTTGTGTGCTACTTTATATAACTTTTAATTATGTTTAAAATTATTTTTTCTTATTCGTGTGTTACTTTATTACACCAATGGTTTCTTGAATTACTTGATAATTAAAATTCTAGACATGTTTAACACTTATAACATATATCCACCACAATAATAAAATTATTATACGAATAAGAAAACTACCAGAAATGAGTGCCGCAATGCAAAGTGTCGCCCCAGCCGCATTGCGCGGGCACCCTACTAGTTTTACTATAATGAGAAAACAATGGTGTTGGTCTTAATACAAAGGCATCATTATCAAAACGATAAAGTATTGAGTAGATAATTACGTAATGAAATACTACCCATTAGAAAAATGGGATTTATAACTATCTAATAGTTATATCTAGTTGCTTTAAAGATCATGAGCCGAGTCACGGTTAGCTCGAGCACGACTCGTATACCACCGAGTCGTTTTTGAGCCAAGCTTTTTCCGACCGAACTTGGAGAGAGCCACGAGCTTTTCGGATAGGTCGAACCTACAATTCGATGAAGCGTTCAATGATAGTACTCATCATATCACACAAAATTCTCAACTAATCTTTATCATGATTTCCCTTTGTCGTTCTTTAACTACATTATCATTTCGTATCGTATCAAACATTGTGTGTTTGTCTAGTTCAGTAGTCACCCCACCCCTATTTAAATGTATCGTCTAATCAGTTCACATTAGAAGAAAAAAAGTAAAGACATGATAGTCATTTCAATATTATTACTAACAAAAATCAATTATTTATGGTTTGTCTATACTTTACTACAACCAACTCTAGTATTTGTTCACACATTAGAAGTAAAAAATGTAAAAACATGATACACATTTCAATATTATTACTTTCAAAAATCAATTATTTGTGGTTTGTCTATACCTTACTACAACCAACTCTAGTATTTGTTCACAACTTGTGAAAATGTCAATTTATACAAATTATTTACGTTGTAAAAAGATGAAAGACTTATTTTTCAGACTCTTCACGAGCCGTCCGAGCCGAGCCAGGGCAAGCTTAGGCTGGACTCGATTATAAACCGAGCCGGCTTGGCTCATATTTGAAACCGCATTGAAACTTGAAGCTCAAGCTCGGTTTAGTTTTTAAGCGAGCTAGCTCGGCTCGACTTAGTTTAGCTCGATTTTAAAAAGAAAATTTAAAAGATATCTTTGAACGATTTTAAAATGAAAATTTAAAAAATATCTTTGAAAATTCAATAGTCTAAATTATTAATAGATATTTAAAAAAACATATCCAAAATAAGTTAACCTAATACATTACAAACTAAAATCAAGTTCAACCAAACACAAAATAAGTTTCAATTTTCAATAAAATATACAATATAAGTTCATTAGGATGAATTCCCAAACATGCCATAAATATCCATTTGCACTCTCGACAAGTCGTCTCTATAGGGCTTAAGTTTTTTTTAATTTTTTAAAAGAGAACCTATAGAGACGACATATCGTCTCTATAGGTTTTAAAAATATTAGAATAAATATTTCTTTTATTTTGTAAATATAAAGTTTAATTTTTTTTTTTTTTTTGCACAAACTTGTAGGGACGACATGTCGTCTCTACAAACTCTTCTATAGCAACGATACCTATAGGGACGACTTTTGTGGCCTATAGGGACGGGGTGTAGAGACAAATTTTATAGAGACGTATGTCGTCTCTATAGGTGAAAAAGGCATATAGAGACAACATGTCCTCCCTATAAGCTGATCCCAATAAGGTTTTTTTTTTCTTGTAGTGTAATTTATAACTGTCTAAGAAAGATACTTAATTTTAGGGTTGTGCAAAGGTACAGAATCCAACTGAACTGAATCAGAGCCGAGTCGGAACTAAACTAGAACCGGACCGTATTTTAACGGTTCCGGTTTAGTTTGGAACCGGGTTAAACGTTCTCGTGTAAACGGTTTTCGTCGTAACCAGTTGTCAAATGGTTTAAAACATATAACTAAAAGCTGCAACACCCAAAGTTCAAACCATTTAAAGTAAATGTAGCAAAATAAGAAGTTTCAAACCTTAAAACGAAAGTATACAATGTAAAAAACAAAAATTAACGAAAAAGACTTTTAGTTAACCATCACAAAAAAACTTCATTCAAACATTGTGTAAAAAATATCTTTATATTCTTTAATCCTAAAAACATATTTTTAAATACAATATTTAAAGTTTAAATAAATTATTAGGGTTTTTGAATATAATATTTAAAGTTTAAACCCAATCTCGTTCTAGCGGTTCTTTAAACGGACCAATCGTTATAACTATAACCAACTGGGAACCGTTTTCTCCCAAATTTAAGAACCGGAACCTGACCCTATACGGTTCAGATCTGACGGTTCTGGTTTGATTCCCCGGTTCTGACAGTTCGAAACCGTAAATTGCTCAGCCCTATTTAATTGCTAAGAAGGACTAATTTTGGCAAAAAGTGTAGATACTCCTTTGGATGGATGGTAGTCTCATTTTTCTTTAAGTTCGAAGATATATTCTACTTGCATTTGGTGATTTGTTGATAAGAGTAAACGTTTTTTTACTAAACTCCTATAAAAGGACCAAGTTGGGCTATTGCTCCAAACACAACCATCCAAACACCCAACTTAACAAAGATAGAACGACCATTTTCAACTTCAAGACCAACAGTTGAGTGTTGATGAAACTAAATTTTTAGCCGCTGTGGACAAAGCGAGATCAACTCTTCCTAATCGAGGCAACAAAGGTATAATTTCAAACATTCATATGAATTATATAAATCAAAAGATATCGATCTGCTAGTGAACAAATTGAAAAAGACGATGAAACAAAGATACGTACATGATATATAATCAAATGAAGTTTTGGGGATGAGATCTTAATCTAGATGATTAATGACACCAGTAATTCCTTGAAAGGCTTTGTTGTTTTGACCGTCTAAACTCATGAAACATTAGCATAACATATTGTTTGTAGCGCACCTATTATACTCGAGTGTGGTGTATATATAATCATTATAATTTTTTTACATGAACGTACAACACTCTTCTTCTTTACCTTATGCTTCTACTTTTGAGTATGATCAAACAGACCAGATCGATTTAAAGAAAAAACTCTACTTTAATTTTAAGTACACAACGAATATATAAGTTATCATAAATTACAACATGATGATGTTGTAGGTTTTCGTGACGGTTGGCTCAATCTTACGATCTTCTACGGTTAGTTAACCATACAATCTTATATAGTTATCTCTTTCGTCATTAAGGTATGATTATAGTTGTTTAATTAGGGTTATTCTTCACCGATTCGTTGAAATTAAGGGTTTTTTCTGTTATATATTTCATGTACAGCTAAAGATTGAGACCAACGATGAATGAAATCATCACATCGAAGATCAAAGCTCAGGTAGAATACATAAATTCTTCTAGGCCTGGCGTGGGCCATGCTTCCCGAACTGATGCAACATATCTTCAATATGTAAAAGGACAACACTCACAGTATGACTCAGTTCGATTTTGTTATAATTTTTTTTTAGGCTTTTCACCAGCTAACGCAGATGTCACAAGAGATGTCTCAATCTTTGATCTATTTGATTCGGTGACTGATTTATGCTTTTCAAATACAAATCAAAGAAACGGGTTGAAGATCACGGGCTGAAACCGGATGCTGTTGCTAATGCCTCTAGACCAAATGCTTAGCTCATGATCTCAACTCTCGCTGATTTCTTCCATCATGTTATCATTGCTAAAAAATATTATGGTTTCATTTCTGTATGATATCAGAGGGAGATAGAAAAATGGTGCAACGAAGGATAGCTCAATGTTGTTTAGCAAAGGAAGAGGTTAGAGAGTTGTGTGGGTTTAAGCTTGGTGCCAATGGTCATGTGCAGGTGCACTAGCTACTGGTATGACTAGCTACTGCTATGGTGACGTTGTTGGCACAATTAGGGTGTTCACTAGCAGTGATCTTGAATTCAATTGTGATTTGTTCCCCTGGTTGTCAAGAAGGTCATCCGTTTTTTGTTCATTCCCTGTACACATTTGCATGTTAAGTTGCTTGTGTATGATATGTGTATTTTGAAAATTATAAAATGTTTTTTTCTTTGCTCTTTTTTTCCTCGAATACATTTTGTGAAATGTGTTCAAAGGTGATGTACATGATTTTGATTATTCTGAGTTTTAGAATCATGATTTTTGTGTTGCTTGACATGGTTGTTTCATGTGCCTGTTTATGCTCTTAAGTTTTAGTGGTCAATGTCTTATAATTATTTAAAGATTTGGTGCAATTAGATTCATTAGAATTGCTAACCTTGCTTTGCTATGTTTTTAGCTGTAATTTAAATCTAAAGAGTTAGAAATCAAGTTTAGAATCATACCAGAAAAGGGAGATCATTATCGTCCTTGTGTAATACTGTTGTGACTTCAAAAAACCCCGATTTAGGAGTTCGATTTGGCCTAATTGGTGCTGGGATAGGGTCACAGCACGCTAACCTTCGGAAATCGTCGAATAGGTTTGGATTTTGTAGAATACCTTCATTTTATTCTCTAACCCCCAAAACACCCAACCCGTCTTCATATCTTTGTTTATTACGTTGTTAGCGTAACTCGTCCACCGGACGGGTATTAAACTAATTGCTTCTAAGCTAGGTTTTAAGGGAAGAAACAGGAACTCACGGTAGAAACAGGGGGCATTGATCCTGATGTTGCGGTTCCATTTGGTCGCACCGGAACCGGAATTCTTCCATTGCTCATCTGCAATAAATTAAAAAAAGAAAGCCCTATAATTGTTAAATTTCAAAAAGACCCCATAATAAGGTAATAAAGTAACTCGGTTAGGTATTTGGATGAAAATGGCAACAAGTTACAAAAGTGTGGGGCAAAATTGTACAAAAACTTCATTTTGGAGGAAAATGGCAAATGTATCTAAACCTCAGGGACGATTTTGACAGTTAACTCTTATTATTATTATTTTTGAATCATAACGAGGTGGAACAGGGTTAGAACATGCACAACTATATTATATATGCCTAACAAATGCAGCAACTGTAGATGAGTAGATCCGACCAGAAATGTTGGTGGTGTTTACAAGAAACAGAGCAAAATATGAAGAAGATCAGTAGTTTACCACTGTTTCAGTAACTACCGATTCAACTACACAGCGATGTTCACAAGTTGCATGACTTGGAACGTTTTGAACACAGTTTCAACAACATACATACAACACGAAACGTATCATATTCATCAGAAATTTCGTTCGAATGCAAGCGAAGTAAGTTAAAGCAAAATATGAAGAAGATCAGTTTACCACTGTTAGGGTGAGAGGGGCACTCCCCTAAGAGGGGAGTCCCCTCTCTTACACACCACCAATCCTCGTGTGCCACGTCAACTCCCCTCTTAAACTCCCCTAACACCCCATTTTGATGGCGGCACTCCCCTCTTAGTTTTTATTTAAAAAAAAAAAAAAAAAAAAAAATCAATGATTGGTTGACATTAAGGCTGGCCCCACCACATTTCTCCTCCCTCAAGCGGTGACTCCACACCGAAACCTATCACCGATTCGGGTCCCCGCTTGGATGGCGGCGGTGTTCCCGATCGGTGACTAGGCTCACCGAACCACTCCCCGAAGAACGCCCCGTGCACCCTTAGAGCTTGTGAAGAGAGCATTTGAAACTTTGAAGGTGTATGTGTGTCAGAATGAAGAATGAATGAGTTAAGTAGCCCGAGTTTATATAGCGTTCAGTAGACCTAACCATGGTTAAATAAGGTCTTAACTGGCTGGGGTTAGTGTACCATGCAGAAGACGTTGGTGAAGGGTTCCGTTACACGTTAAAGGAAAATAGAGCTGAATATGTCATGCATAATAATAATGTAAGAGGAAACACAGAATGAATGAGATATGTATGCCACAGGCCCACATGCATATTGTGCATCTGATTTGCAAATCCATGTGCTATCTCTCTTTCTTTTAATATAGGTAACTTATTATTTATTTCGCTTAATAAAAGAAGAAAACGATAAAAACATGGCAAATGCGTCCATCGATCTTTGCTTTATGAAAATTCTTTTATTATATGACAAATCAACCAAACAACCCCTTTTATTTATCATATGTTGTAAAAATGCATTACATGGTTATCATTTGTTCTTAAACACATTCAATATAGGTATATATATATATAGTCATGACTGTTTTGGGCAAAATAGAGCTAAAGTTGACCTATAAACTTAGCTATAGTGATCAGCAGACTGCAGTATAACCTTATGCGGCCCGTATACACCATGTGAGAATAAGATGTTACCATGTGAGATTATTAATACCCAATTTAGAAAGCACTTTAGATGCGACTTGCGACAACATCACGTGATCCATTTTCTTTCCAATGTTTCATTTCAATCTTTAAATGTCATAACACCACCTACTACCTTCCATAATTTCATTGTTTGAATTCAATCTTATTTATGCTTCTCTCACATCTGTTATTTTGCATGTCATATCCCATAATTGCATGCCTTTATTTTTACGGACTTGAACCCCAAAATCAAATTTCAATTTATAAAACCTCAAGTCCTTTCCAAGTTATCTTCTACCAAACGGCCACACATCCCAATGTAGTTTCATCTGCATTTCAATTTTGTTGTATGTCACCCATTTACTCTTTTTCTATCACTAAACGTTCCGTCCTTTTAGCCTTCACACCTTCTTCATTAACCTAATCCTCTTCCTCACATGTAAAATCTAATTCATTTATTAATTAGGTTATTAATTTATTTATTTGTTTAAGTAATAATTAATATTACAATTAAAATTTTGTTTTTTCTATTTATTTCATAATATAATCTAGTTAGCTTTGTTAGGTTGTAAAGTTAGTTTCTAAGGTAATATAACTTAACCAAATTAATCTAGCTAGTTAATTAGATCTTTAAAGTTTAGAGACCAATGTGCAACGTTTAAAAACATTTCCTAATCCTCAACTTGAGGATTAGGAAATGAGGATTAGGAAAGGTTTTTAAACGAACTTTAAAGATCTAATTAACTAGCTAGATTAATTTGGTTAAGTTATATTACCTTAAAAACTAACTTTACAAGACGACCCACACTCCTGATATACAATCACTACGATCCCTTTTTAGAACGGATTATTAACTAAAGATCTTAACTATAAATTTGAATTCTCATGAATGCATTGATAAGCTGTTACGTTCATAGAATATTTGTCATTCGGGTCACTTATGTAATATAGAAAGTGGTCGAGCTAACATACATAACTCATATATAGCTAATAGTTGTGCATGAGCGGTATATGAAACGTCATAGCTTCTACTATCTTCTCAAATTCCATAAATTGTTACCATACGACAAGTAGTGTGACATCCCAACAAAACAATATATTACAAACCCAATTTATTTTCCTTAACGATCATGGATCATTAAGCTACATTTATTACTACTTATCATTACTTTTTTCTACTTTTGTTTTTTTAACCGCAAATTTGGATTACTAACGGACCATTGGAGTATTATCGTGCCACCAGCAGAACGACCTGGTCATATCCATCTTCACAGCTATAATACTTATACACCAATTCAGGGGGAAACCTAATAAATATGGGAAAAACCCTCTTGTGGGAATCGAATCCAAGACCCATGGTCACTAATTGTTACTTTCTATTTCAAACCGATCGCCAGGGACCACGACAAAAACCATCTTCGCCTCCTTGATATAGTAAATTTTTGCTAGCATTGATAAAATTCATTTATTTATATTGTACTTTTTTGTGAACACGTCTTGGACCATCATGTGATGTGACAAATCTACATGATGAGCAATCTACATCACGTGGGATTCGATAGAATAGCTATTCATCATCTATCATTTTGATTTCTTCAAATATATAAATAATTGCGTTTAAAAACTTAAAATATAGTCATAAATTGATATTGCTAAAAACTTTGAATTTAATTCTTAAATTTTGAATAGGGGGTGGTTTATGTTGATATTATGTTTATTTGTACATCACGAAAGTTAATGATTTGATCACTTTCTCTAATATGAAATTTATAGGTTTGGGTTTAGTCTAAATATGTTCAATTCGGTTTTAGATCGAACTGTAAATACATTGAGCAAAAGGGGCTGTGTTCAGCCAAACCTAGTAAGTCGGGTACTCAGGTTTTTACAACACTGGTTATGTTAGAATTCAGTAAAGTATATAGCCAAATAATAAACAAAATGACATGATCGTATTTCAAGAAGTGTAAGAAGGCATTATAGAGTGACAAGTGTCCAAGAGCCTAAAACCTAAACCCATTACACAACCACCCAAAACTAGTGGCGGAACTAGCCCATTAAATCAGGGGTATCCCAAAAAAAAAAAATTTACCGTGCAATCATACAATATTAAAAAAACGATAGCGGCGGCATTAAATAAAGTATAATCTAGAAATCCATCTCCGGCGAACGTTCAGGCAAACTCACCGACATAACCAATAGCGGTGACATGCGTATTAACGACGACATTTTGTTCATTAGCGACGGTCTCATTACCGGCAAACATGTCGCCGCTAATGATTGTTGATTTTTTATCGAACCAGTGTTATTGGTAGCACCAAAACAGGATACTAGTGCGTAAAGGATGACCAACGACGTTTGGTTTTCTTCCAGATTCTGGGCGACGATTAGAAATAATGCCGCCATATGTATTTTGTGATTTTTTTGGGCTAATCTAATCAGCCTGGCTTATCTAATCAATTGGGTCATTGTTTCAATCGGACTCCCTTATTTTATAAGTTTGGGTTGGTTAGTGATATCCTTGTATTATTTTAGGGTATCCTTTGTATAAAACCGAAAAAAATAAAAAATAAAAAATACACTAAGCATACGGACTTCAGCCGTAGCCCGTGCTACGGCTCACATAATAGTGGCTCCGCCCCTGCCCAAAACCTAACCCCCTTAACCTTTAGGGTGGAGGGTATGGTTAATCACTCTAGGGTGATTGAGTGAAATCCTACCCAATAATATTATGCCATGTCAACTCCCCATTTTGCACTCAATCAGGGGGATGGTTAATCACCCTAGGGTGTTTGAGTTATATATTTTTTTATTGGTTCCTCTCTACTCTCTCCTCTCTCTCTCTCTCTCTCTCTCTCTCTCCTCCATCACCCTTCTCCATCATTCGGTGACTTTACACCGATTTTGCTCCCCTCTCTCCAACTCACCGATCAAGTTCATCAAGTGGGTATAGTCACCGATCGGTGACTCCCACTCCCCGCACCACTCACCGAGCATTATACCCCCTACCCTTAGAGATGTGGTAGAGTGGTAAAGAGTGTTTCAAATATCCTAGAGGTCTTGAGTTCGATACTTGCTTCCACCGGTTCTCTAAAGGCCATCGACCCGGCGCTTGCGCCGCGCTTTACCTGTTCCCCTCGGTTAGTCGGGTATTGGGGGGGGGGGGCGGGGGTTTACCGTGTAAGCGGGTTCCCGCGGTTATCGAAAAAAAAACCTAACCCTCACCCCCAAAAACCTAAAAAAAAAAACCTAACCTCCCCTCCCCCCCCCCCCCCAAAAAAAAACCCACCCCACTCCACCACCACCCAAAAGCCTAAACCTCCCCCAGGCAATTCTTTTTTTTTTTTTTTTTTTTTGGTGGTGATGGTGGGTGTTAGGCTTTATTTTTTTGTAGTGAGTTTATTTTTAGGAGCCTTTGTACACTCTTATTTTTAGAAGCTTTTGTATTTGATCCTAAACCGTTCATTTACATGCATGGTTGTAAAAGTCCCGACTAGGCTCCGAGTACTCTCCGAGTACTCGCTCCAAGGTAGGCTGCCGAGGCACGAGTACTGGTCTCCCAGGCCAATTACTCCCCGAGTAATCTCCGCCTAAGCCGAGTACTTCCCGAGTACTCCCGAATCCGACTAGGGAGCGTCTAGCGACATTTGCAACCATGTTTACATGTCATAACTTAGAAAACCGTTTCTAAATAATTATCACCAGCTAAATTTGTTTTGAGCGGTTTCATAGTTTTGAACCGAACCGTAAACACCCCGTTTATTGGATTGAGATTTCATTAAGTTACGGCCTCTCTAGTTGGTTATGTTGTAAAAGAGAATAAAAAAGTAGGTACATTTTTAATTAGGTGCAGACCTTTATAGTTTGTCCTTTTTCTTTAATTATGACCGACACTAGAGATTGAACATGATATGAGCCCGATCCCCTCTATCCTGATAAAGTCTCTACGGGCTCCATCCCACACCCTCCAGCCTAATAATATCATTGATAACACCGCCCGTAATGGGGCGTGTTTTGTAAAAAAATTTCGAAAAAAACGACGGAAAACGCCTGATAACCACTACATACCGGCGTGATTGGGCGTTATTTTGGACGATTTGGTATTTGGCGTTTTTTAAATCACGCTTCAAGGGGGGTTTGACTAGCCAATCATAAACTAGCAACGGCTAGTTTGAATTTTTTTTTTAAAACCTTTTACCTATATATATATAAACTCCTTCAAATTTAAACATTAAAACTCTCTCAAAAACACTACCATTTTACAAAAAAAAAAATGATGGATTCCCCTAGTTCTTCATCCATGGTAAATTTTTACTACAAAGAGTTTTTTGCGGATGGCGATGAATCCACCGATGATGAGGTCGAGCAAGAGGCGGTTACGAGTGCTTGTCAACTAGCGGTGAGATATGTGAAGCATTGTCGCCGCCCCGAACCAGAAATTAAAAAAAGAGGTTATATTGAACGAGACCGACGCGCGGCACACGATCGTTTGATGAAAGATCATTTTGATGAGGCGCCGACATTTTCGAACCCAGAAATTTTTAGGCGTCGTTTCCGAATGAATAAGCGGTTGTTTCTACGCATAGTCGACGACTTGAAAGCCAACTACGATTATTTTAAACAAAAAGCGGATGCAAAAGGGACACTTGGATTTACCGGTATCCAAAAGTGTACGTCGGCGCTACGAGTCCTTGCTTATGGAAACACAACCGACATCAACGACGAGTATTTAAAAATGACCGAGAAAACAACGCGAGACACCTTGGAGCATTTTTGTCGCGGTACAATTCCTATACTTTACTATAATGTTTACAATTTTTTTTGAAGCTTATGTTTGTGTATGTTTTTTTATAAAGGTATTATTGATTTGTATGGTGTGCGTTATCTTAGAACGCCCACATGGGACGACCTTCAAAAGATCTACGAGGTATATTCGGCGGAGCATGGTTTTCCTGGTATGATCGGAAACTTGGATTGCATGCATTGGCGTTGGGATAACTGCCCGACCGCATGGCGATGCCAACACACACGGGGTGACCAAAAAGGACCCACTGTTATTCTTCAGGCGGTTGCCTCACAGGACCTTTGGGTTTGGTCGACTTACTTTGGCATGGTCGGGTCATGCAACGATATAAATGTTTTTGAACAATCTCCGTTGTTAGAGGACTGGATTTCTGGCAGAGCTCCAAAAGCGTCGTTTTACGCAAATGGAAACTACTACCCTCATGGATATTATTTGTGCGACGGAATTTATCCTAGATATTCGATTGTCGTGAAGACATTTAGTGATCCTATTGATGAAAAAAGAGCATACTTTAAAAAGGTTCAAGAGTCTTCAAGAAAAGACATTGAGAGATGCTTTGGGGTTCTTAAACAACGATGGCAATATTTGAGAAATCCTTGCCGTGCATGGACCAAGCAAAAAATGAGAGATGCTATGTACGCTTGTATAATCATGCACAACATGATTTTGGAAGACGAAGGAAAGGCGATATGCCAGAATTATGTGCTAGAAGCCGTTCAAGAGGAGCATCCACAGGCGTCAATGGAAGAAAGAGTGAATAATGCGCGGAAGTTGCGTTACGAACCGTACCATTCCGTGTTAACGGTTGATTTGGTACAACACGCATGGTCGGTTCGGTATGTACCACCTGAGGGTGAAGAAGAAACGGAGGACGAGGAAGACGAAGTTGGCGAGGGTGAAGAAAGCGAAGACGAAAACTAATGTATTTTTTTTTAATTTAGTCGGATTTTATTTTTTTTTATTTCTAGTATTGTATTTTTTTAATTTAATGAAGTATTTTAAGTTTTTAATTAAAAAAATAATTGTTTAATGATTGGAAGGGGCGTTATTGGGCATTATTCCCACTACGCTATTTTTGCAATAACGCCCAATAATGCCCCTATGCTGACTGAACTGCCACATGACGTAAAACGCCCAAGGGTAGGGGCATTATTCACTAAACCACTACACATGATCTAACGTCCGGGTTGGGTTGTCACATCACATTGATGATGATTTATCCACCAAGTGTCCGGGTTGGGTTGTCACATTGATTGATGATGATTATATACGATGATTCTATAGTCCCATATATACTCCGGTAAAAACAGAATGAGATATGTATGCCACATGCATATTGTGCATGTGATTTGCAAATCCATGTGCTACGTCTCTTTCTTTCAATATAGGTAATTTATTATTTATTTCGGTTAATAAAAGAAGAAAACGATAAAAACATGGCAAATGCGTCCATCGATCTTTGAGGGGCGGCTCTTATAGTGTGCGGGGAGAACTTCCACACAAGGCCTATAATTTCGAGGGGCACGGGATTTTTAAAAAAATTTCAATATATATATGTTATTTAAAAAAAATTGTAAACACTTACAAATCTAATATAGAGGCCCATTATCAAATAGCTTTTCATAATTTACCCAACTTAACATTAGGTTTATTGGGCCCAACCCAATACTAATATGATTTAAGAGTAAATTACAAGTTTTGTCCTTTATGTTTACATCAAATTTCAGGCGCTGTCCTTTAGCGCAAAAGTTAACATGCGGTGTCCTTTACCTTTCAAAATCTTGCATGTTTTGTCCTTTATGCCAAACCCAGTTAGATTTTTTTGGTTAAATCTAGTCTTGTGCAAGGCACATGATGGTACCATTGTAATTTCACCTCCCAAGGGCTATTGTGTAAGATAAATTATATCAAGGGGCTATTATGTAAAAAAACAAAATAATTTAAAATATTATTTTTATAACCATATATATATATATATATATAGGATTAGGTTCAAGAGTGAACACTAGTGTAGTTTGCGAACTGAGCGAACTAATCCTGGCCATACATGTGTGTAGATCAATGGCCAGGATTTGATGATGAAATACACTAGTGTATTTTACGATTTGATGATGAAATCCTAGTCATCCACGTGTGTAAATCAATGGCCAATATTTGCTCACTCAGTTTGCAAATACATTAGTGTTCACTCTAGAACCCCACTATATATATATATATATATATAGGGTAAGGTTATTGTAAAAAAAGACCAAAAGTGTGACAAAGGTAAGAAAGAATCTCAGCCATTAGATCTAAATTAATTGAAAAGGGTAAACAAGTAATTTTATCATTAATTCAATTAATTAAAAACTTCCCATAACCGCCACCTTAATTATAGGAAGTATATAACACCATTCAGCAAGTATATAACATCATTCAGCAAGTATATAACACCATTCAGCATTCAACAAGTATATAACACCATTCAGTAAGTATATAACACCATTCAGCAAGCATATAACACCATTCAGCAAGTATATAACACCATTCAACATGTATATAACACCATTCGGCATTCAACAAGTATATAACATCATTCAGCAAGTATATAACACCATTCAACAAGTATATAACACCATTCAGCAAGCATATAACACCATTCAGCAAGTATATAACACCATTCAGCATTCAGCAAGTATATAACACCATTCAGTAAGTATATAGCACCATTCAGCAAGCATATAACACCACCCAACAAGTATATAACACCATTCAACATGTATATAACACCATTCAGCATTCAGCAAGTATATAACACCATTCAGTAAGTATATAACACCATTCAGCAAGTATATAAGACCATTCAGCAAGTATATAACACCATTCAGTAAGTATATAAACCATTCAGCAAGTATATAACACCATTCAGCAAGTATATAACACCATTCATTGACTAAACATCTGATCGAAACATATTTTTTTTCTCTATACAAGTATAGTAATATGGTACTCATATTAAAGATAAAAAACGCTCGTTATTATGGTGTAATTTTTTTTTAAAAAAAGTTACGCATAAAAAGTTATTGACTTTTAAAAAAGACGGGGGGAAGTTACATGTGCATTACCTAATTTCTAGTGGGTTTAAAAGACTATATTGCCCCTAGATATTTCAAATCAGTCCAAATTAATGAAAATATTTTACAATTTGGTCCCTATTGATCTCAACCATTAGATCAAAAGATCTAATGGTTGAGATTCTTTCTTACCCTTCTCACACTTTAGGCCTTTTTTACAGGATCCTCTACCCATATATATATATATATATATATATATATATATATATTTCTGAAATTAGCAACCACCTATTACCACCATCCTCCACCTCCACCACCACCACCCTTCACCAATGTTTCAATTACTGATTGATAATTTAGATCTTGTATAAAGTCCCTGTGGTGAAATCCAATGTTTCAAGATGATGGGTCCTCATATGTGACTTCAACACTAGTCCAAATCTTTCCATCAATGTCTGCCCCTCAGGAAATGGTAATCCAATCGGTCCGCCATTTGAATGTTGGCATGATAACTGTTATTGTACGAGAACTCTATCAAAGGTAAGTATGCGTCCCAATTACCACCGAAATCTATGACACACGAACGAAGCATGTCTTCAAGGGTACGAATCGTCCTCTCAGTCTGACCGTCGGTTTGGGGATGGAAAGCGGTACTTAGATTAAGCGTAGTACTGAGAGCCGTTTGGAACGTCTCCCATAGTCACGAGGTAAACTGAGCATCACGGTCAGAGATGATGTCGCGAGGCATCCCATGTCGACAAATAACCTCATCGGTGTAGATTCGGGCTAATCTTTCTACCTTGTAGTCTTCCCGTATCGGCAAAAAGTGAGCATATTTAGTCAAACGGTCAACGATAACCCAGATGTTGTCGTGACTTGATGGCGTGCGCGGAAGTTTCGTTATAAAGTCCATAGCTATGCTTTCCCACTTCCACATAGGGACTGGGGGTTGTTCAAGCAAGCCAGAGGGCCTTTGATGTTCAGCCTTGACTCTCGAGCAAGTCAGGCACTTCCCAACGTACAGAGCGATATCCCTCTTCATGCCCGGCCACCAGTACTTGTAGCGAAGGTCCTGGTACATCTTATCGGCACCGGGATGAATAGAATATCGGGATTTGTGGGCTTCGTCCATCAGATTCTGTCGTAAATTGGTCGGCGTAGGGATCCAAATTCGGTCCAGATAATGGAATATCCCATTCGACTTATTCACTAGCTGGGCTCCATCGTGGTGGATTCTAACCTTCTGTAGTGTGCGTTCAGTAAAGCATGCATGTTGGGCTTCGCTGATAAGGGTTTCGAGATCATACTGGGCTTGGATATTACGAATGCTAAGCAAATAACTCCGTCTACTGAGAGCGTCGGCAACGACATTTGCTTTGCCAGGGTGATAACGAATCTCACAGTCATAATCATTGAGAAGTTCTACCCATCGGCGTTGACGCATATTAAGTTCTTTCTGGTCAAAGATATGTTGTAGGCTCCTATGATCGGTGAAGATCGTACACTTTGTACCATACAGGTAGTGTCGCCAAATCTTTAACGCAAAAACAACTGCGCCTAGCTCGAGATCATGGGTTGTATAGTTCTTTTGGTGGATTTTGAGCTAACGAGACGCGTAGGCAATGACCTTGTCTCGTTGCATGAGAACGCAGCCAAGACCAAGGTTCGAGGCATCACAATAGACAATAAAGTCGTCGTTTCCTTCGGGCAATGTGAGAACAGGAGCATTGCAAAGCATGCGCTTGAGAGTTTGAAAGGCAGTCTCCTGTTTGGTTTCCCAAACAAAAGGCTTGTCTTTATGCGTGAGAGCGGTAAGTGGCACAACGATCTTTGAGAATCCTTCGATAAATCGTCGATAATAACCCGCCAGTCCGAGATAAGAACGGACTTCAGTCGGGTTCTTAGGTGTAACCCAACTCTTGACAGCTTCGATCTTCGCGGGGTCGACGTGAATACCTTGACTATTTACAATGTGACCGAGGAATTGAACCTCCTCCAGCCAAAATTCACATTTAGAGAACTTGGCATAGAGTCGATTCCCTTGGAGTAACTCGAGAACCAAACGTAGATGTTGCGCATGTTCAGCTTTCGACTTGGAATAGATCAAGACATCGTCGATGAACACGATGACGAAACGGTCGAGATAAGGTTTACACACGCGATTCATCAGATCCATGAAAACCGCGGGTGCGTTGGTTAAACCAAAAGGCATAACAACGAACTCATAGTGGCCGTATCGAGTGCGAAAAGCAGTTTTAGGTATATCCTCCTCTTGAATGCGTAGCTGGTGGTAACCTGAACGTAGATCGATTTTAGAAAAGCACGTAGCACCTTGTAGCTGGTCAAATAAATCATCAATACGAGGCAGTGGATAGCGATTCTTGATTGTCAGCTTACTCAACTCCCTATAGTCGATACACATCCGGAACGACCCATCCTTCTTTTTGACGAAAAGGACCGGTGCACCCCAAGGAGAGGTGCTAGGGCGAATGAAGCCTTTGTCAAGCAATTCCTGGAGCTGACTCGACAATTCGCGCATCTCGGATGGTGCGAGTCGATAAGGAGCTCTGGCAACGGGGTTTGCTCCAGGAACGAGGTCGATCTGAAAGTCGATATCATGACTCGGAGGTAGACCTGGTAGATCATCAGGAAAGACGTTTGGAAATTCACGGACAACAGGGACATTGCTGATTCCCTTAACTTCCTTTTTCTCTACTACTACAATGTGGGCCAAGTAAGCTTGGTATTCCTTGCGGAGATACTTGCTAGCTTGGACACACGACATGAGCTGGAGCTTCTTTGACGCGACTTCACCGTAAACACACAACTGGTCTCCATTAGCGAGCGAGAATCGAATCATCTTTTCAAAGCAAACAATTTCAGCATGGTTTTCGTGAAGAAAGTCCATGCCTACTATGACGTCAAAGATTCCAAGTTGCATCGGGATAAGGTCGATGGGAAAGATGTGATTGTTGAGTTCAAGAGTACAATCACGAAGAACTGAGTTGACGGCGATGGTTCTTCCGGTGGCAACTTCGACATCGAACGTCGAGGGGAGATGGGCGCGCTTACGATTAAGGAGCTTTTCGAACTTAAACGATACAAAACATTTATCGGCACCAGTATCAAACATACATGAAGCATCAATACCATTCACGAGGAACGTACCATTGACCACGTTGTTGTCAGCTTGGGCCTGGCGCACGTTGATGTTGATAGTTCGAGCACGTGCTGCTTGTTGCTGTTGCTGCTGCTGTTGTTGTTGCTGAGGTTGTTGCTGCTGGGGCTCTTGTTTCACAACCCTGTTCGGGCACATGTTAGCGAAATGGTTAGGATCGCCACATGCGAAGCAGACTCTGGCGTTGACCGCGGGTTCCAGAGGAGCTTGTTGACCCTGAGGGGCGGTGAGAAGAACTTGATGAGCAAGAGCTTGTCGGGTACGGCAATTGGTAGTGAAATGGCCGTACATATTGCAATGAGCACAAAAACGGCAAGCGATACCAGTCGGGTGGTGGTAGGTGCAAGTAGGGCAAAACGGGTGTGGCCCAGTATATGCACGCTTAGCAAGCGGTGCATTTGCCACAGGCGCCGCTACTTGACGCTGCTGCTGTTGTGCTGGTACAGCTTGAATCGGTGCAGCAGTGATCGCACAGTTCTTGTTGCTGGAGTTGCTCTTTCTCTTGTTCTTCCTCTTGTTGCTCAATGCGGTGGCGGTTTCAGCAGTTGGTGCGGCGGTGGTAGCTTGATGCAGGTTCTTCGAAGCTTTATCCTAGACACCAGCCTTGACCCGTTTGTCGTTGATTTCAGCGGCCAGTAGGTAGGTCTCTTCGATTGTCATGGTTTTGGCAGCTTGCACGAAATCTGTGACACAATCGGGCAGAGCGCGGATGTACTTCTTGATTGCTATCTCAGGAGTCTTGACTTGATCAGGACAGATAATACTGAGCTGCTTGAAGCGAGCAGTGAGAGCAGCGTTTTCACCATCTTTCTGCTTGATGTGCCAGAATTCGTCTTCCAACTTCTAGCACTCATGAGGTGGGCATAATTCTTCCAACATGACTTCCTTGAGCTTGTCCCACGAGGACCGTAGGCTGCATCGTTCCCACGTTTGTTTCTCTCAGCCGTCCACCAGTCTAAAGCTCGGGACTGGAAGACGCCAGCCGCGTTAAGAGTGCGGAGATCGTCGGGGCAAACGCTCTGTCGTAGTGTGACCTCGATGGAATCAAACCATTGAAACAAGGTCGTAGGGCCATCTTCGCCAGTGAACTCTTTCGGTCCGCATGCCTTAAACTGTTTGAAACTGAAGGCAGCTTTGGGTGTAGCTTTAGGAGCTTCGGTTCTGGACTCTTCAGACGATTTGCTCACAATCTCGTATACTTCACCCACGGCTTTTGCTACTTGCTTAGCGATGATAGTAGCAAGACGTTTGTCTCTTTGCTCTTGGCGAGTGAGTCGTGGGTGACGGGGTCCAGATGAGGGTCCAGTTGACATTGTCTGCAACAGACATCGTCTTGGGTCTCAGGTATAACATAATCGAATCTCACCTCACACTTAATACTACTAAAGCTTAGGAACACATCAATTCACAAGAATCCCGTAGGCACATAAGCACGTATTTAACGTAAGCATGGTAGCACAGAAGCACATAGTTCACCTAAGCACATATTTTGCACGTATTCACCTTCCTATGTTGCATATATTCACCTGACTGTGACCGTACGTGTTCCTCTATCATTCCAAGTTGCGATTGCGATTAACACATGCGATTTGTTTGTGTTTTGAGGTAGATAAGCAGTGCGAGTTGTGTGTGTCGGTCAAAGCGAAAGCGTAAAATAAATCACCAAAAATAAAAAACACATAGACAGATAAATCACATAAAGCATATAAAATCCACATAAAATCAACAAATAACAGAGTCGGCAGTAGCGAGCTCAGAATCGAACCACATAAAATCGAAAAGTAGATTGTCAGCGGCTATTAGACATTGACTATCCCAAAGTGAGTCGACTATTCTCAAGGACTTGTTGTACATACTCTGACCTTAAGGACTGTGCCTTTGCCTCGATTCTTGGGCGTTCGGCACGCATTCCTTTAGTCATACCGTGACTTCACGTCGTTGGTGTCCGTCGAGACTTTGGTAAGAGTTTTGTAAAACCAAATAAAGGTCGAAACAAGTTGTCAAGGTTAGGGTTTCACCCCTGGCTTAACCACCTTGTTCCTGTTTTGATAAAATAGAAGAGAATTATGCGTCAAAGTGTGGATTTCACCCCTGATTTAACGCAAATTCTCGTGTTTATAGATAAAAATATGGGTTGAGTCAAGCAATTTAGTCGAGGGGTTGCAGTTTTCACACCTAATCTCGACTTATTCGCTTGTTCATGTTTGAAACTGGAGTGCAGTAATAGTGTAGCGTGGGCGAGAAAAGCGAGAAATGGCAAGTAAGCTCGTACTTAGTCCTTACTAGACATGCACAAGTCGGTCTGTTGGTTCCTAACTATAGACTATGTCGTTTCTAAGACATCAACCCGGACTAGGTCGAGTCTTGCCTAATTCCCTATAGTTATGGATCTGATACCAATCTGTCACACCCAACCGATGGCGGAAACATCGGGGCGCGGCACTGAGCGAAACAGATTGTCCAGAAGTTTCCACAACAATTATAATTACCAATTATTTAAAGCATCACGTCCCATACCATGACATAAGAAGTAACATAATTATTACAGATAAATCTAGTCAAGTAGTTCTGTTCCGACAACTCAGATTTACAAAATAGATAAATGTTTTGTTCCTAGGACCCTCTTTCCCTAGCTTCAATTTCATCACCTAGCAAACAAGGTGTCCTAGGTCTTTCCTAGCCTCGATTTCACAGCAAGCTAAGTGTGAATACAGCTTAAGCACCTGCCACATATGTTAAAGTAAAAGTCATACACATAGTGTAAAGGTGAGCATACAAGTTTGATAGATATAATAAAGTTCGAATTCGTTTACGCATAACCAGCACGTACGCATAGCGAAATGAAGCACGTTAGTTATCGACATAGACCTATCGATACCAATGACTGCGGGTTGACTGCCCGAGGCAGTTCGCAATACATGATTACCACCGTAATCCATGCAAGTAATTGTCCTTAACAACCCCTGCGAACAGGTGCTGAGTCCAAACTATAATACTATCGTTGCTAAGGCAGGTAGACAGCATTCCATGTGTAAACATAACAAACAAGCATTCATTAAGCCACGTATAACATGCAGTAACGGTTAGCGTTAAATAGTATTGAGTAGTGTTTTCGATGTGACTTAAATATTCGTAACGTATGTAACACCCAAAAGTGCATAAATAAAAAAGGGTTCGAGTATACTCACAGCTATTGATGGATTGAAGGGAGCGCTAGAGAGTAGGGTTAGCCTGAACAGATTGATAGCATAACGATAAGCGACGCGTAAAACGATACAGAGTGCATTGGGTAGGACAGCAGTTCGATCGGATGGTAGTCCGATCGGACAGCTGGTCGTTCGAGTGATAGTCCGTTCGGATGACCGTTCGATTGGATTGTTACTTCCTTTGGGAAGGATGTGTTTGTGTATGATGGCTTGACTTTTGAAGTTTCTGTTGTAGCATTAGAAAACATAGAAGTATCTCTACCTTTCAGGTCGATCGATCGAACAACCGTTTGACCGGGCGACAATCCGATAGGTTGGGCACCTCAGCGAGAACAAGTTCACAGCAGGTTGTCACTCGATCGGACGGTTGTTCGATCGGGTGGCATCCCTTGTGTATTGAACATGTTGAAAATTGTTTAAGTGTTGAAGTCAGGACATCACATGGTCGAGTGGTAGTCCGTTCGAATGGTAATCCAATCGGTCCGCCCTTTGTTTGATGTTCATCCTTCAAGGTTTTGAAAACAAAAGTTAAGTGTGGGACCAAGGTGTAGATCGAACGGGTGACCACTCGTTCGGACGACAGTCCGATCGGTCGGTAGTCCGATCGGACGGCATTCCGTCCTGGTTGCTCCGTTCTTCTTTCACTTGGTTGTTTTGGTAGTTTGCCGTTTTATCGAGATGTTTTGATAACGTGTTAAGCAACAGAAACCTCGTCAATACTTGGTACTCCTGATCGGACAGGAATCACCCAAATCCAACCAGTTAACTGTTCGAGACGGTGTTCCATGTTTAACCCAAAATCGGTAGTCTCGTGGATAGAATCCAGATCTTGAACCTTCACAACTACAAGAATGAGTAGTAAGTCGGCACAAGCTCCGATTCTATCGGATTTGAAGGCATTGAGTGTAAAAGAGTTGAAAGAAAGTTAGAAAACCATCTTTCCATCCTTTTCATTGTGAATATGTTTAGATCCATGAAAGATCTTTGTTTGTTTATGTGGAAATCGGTTAGATCTAAGTTGTTCTTGGTGGATTGAGGCCAAAACATAAAGTTCTCAAGAACACATGATGACGTCATCCTAGAACACCTTGAATCTTGATGATTTCACGGTTAAAAGTTAAGATTCAAAAGATAGAAAGGTGTAGGAGTGCGTGTAGATTAAGAAAGTACAAGGATTAGGTTGAAATCTTACCGGAATCGAGAGAAATCAAATAAAAAATGAGCAGGGAGAGCTGGTCAGAGGAGAGTTGCCAAAACTAGTAAGTTTGATGGTGACATGGGGTATTTATAGGGTTACCCAAAGTGGAAGGGAGTTGGTCGATCGGTTGGCGGCCTGATCGACTGGCTGGTCGATCGAGCGGCAGCTCGATCGAACGGCTAGTCGCCTGATCGATTGGCCAATTGGTTCGAGTGTTCGGTGCGACGAGTTTTGTAGTTTCGATTGCGATAGTGAGCGTTACGATGCGATAGAGTTTCTAGTCAAATTACTTTTAATCCCGACTACTATATCTAACTTACAATCATCCTACTTTTCCTTCGTTTAGCGTTTACGATTTGATTTGCGATTGAGTTTCGATTGCGTTTCGATTGGTTACCAAATAAACATAAATAAACATGCAGAAGTAACACATAGAGGGCACACACACACATAAAACATTATCCCAGAGCGCGTAAGTTCGTTTTGCGATTTGAATTACAATTGATGTCGATTCGTTTAGTTGTTAAATTAACTTTATCGCATTGTTACTTCCTATAGTTCAAAGTCGTAAGGCGATTATCAGCGATAAACATACGATAAATAGCGATAAAACCTCGATTATTAATAAATACTCCACATAATACAGCTAACACAGTAAAATAAATAGATTCTCTACAGTCAAAGAAGTCAAAACAGTCAACGTTGACTTTGACTTTCAAAACACGGGGTGTTACATTCCCTGAAGCCAACTCTAACAGATTCGTATACGACCTCGATTCCATCTTCACTATCCTCCTCACAAAACCCCCAAAAATATCCAATCAAAAACCTTAATTTCAGTAAACACCTACAAGACCAATCCACCATTATCAATTAACAATAATAACAATTAACTTTACATCTCAATTAAAAAAAACACATGAAAGATTGTTTACCGGACGAAATGGAGGTTTTATATGTTGGATCGTTGTGTTAGAGAGAGAGAAGAAAGAGGGAAAGAAAGTTAAGAGAGAGAGAGAGAGTGTGTGTGTGTGTGCAGAGGGTGAAATTACAATAGTCCCAATCTATATATTACTTGCACAATAGCCCCTTGAATGGTGAAATTACAATAGTACCCGCACATGACTAGATTTAACCAAAAAATCTAACTGGGTTTGGCCTAAAGGACAAAACGTGCAAGATTTTGAAAGGTAAAGGACACCACCTGTCAACTTTTGTGCTAAAGGACAGCGCCTGAAATTTGATGTAAACATAAGGGACAAAACTTGTAATTTACTCATGATTTAAAAAAAAAACACGGCTGGAAACTAAAAGGGCGGATTGCTGAAGAAGACGCTGGAAACACTAAACTGAACATCAGAACCTGTATCTCGTGCTGAAGACGACTGGATTGTTGAAGAAGGGTCGGCGAACAATCATCATCAGAACTCAAAAAGGTCCGAACAATCAGACATCATCATCAGAACTCAAAAAGGTCCGAACAAGAACAACAACATTAGAACTCAAAAAGGTCTGATTCTGAATTTATAAATTATAATTCTATCAAACATCATCATCGATTCATCATATTTATAATTCAATCAAACATCATCATCGATTGTTATTTTGTTGAACATCGATTTCAGAACATAACATCAGAACCCGTGTATTTTCGTATTGATTAAGTGTTGTCGTAATTTTGTTAGTCTGTTAATTGTTGAACATCGATTATTATTTTTAGGTGTTAATGGCTCCTAAACAAGCATCCGGATGGCAAAAACGTCAAAAAAGGAAACGAGCGGAAGAATTGGTGAAGTCTCAAGCCGGTGTCCGGTATGTAGTTTTCGTATAGAAATTTTTAGGTATATACGTTTTCGACCCCCCGGTCGGAAATCTCAAGCTTCGCCACTATACGGAAGGGCATATTTTTCAAGCTCGAATGGGGTACGTGAATTCTCGGAGACGCCTCTGACCTTTGCATTATGAAAATTCTTTTAAAGTTGGATTATTGTACATTTTCTACTTATTTTATTATTTGTACAATAAAAGAGAAAAAACTTGTACTATGGGCGTGACACCATGTTAAACTATATGGTTTAGAGGCTCAACTGTTTCGAAGCCAAACTATTTTTGCTAATCAAATTCAGATGCCCACTGTTTTAGGAGGGCCCATTTTTTTATCTCGCATAGGGCCAATTTTTTTTTTTTTTTTTTGTGATTTTCGGAGACGACCCTAAATATGGCATCACTTTTGTTTTCGTCGCTAATTTGGTGACTGATTTCCTTTTGGTAGCTAACTTGGCGACATTTGGTTTCCGTTGCTAATGTTGTGATCTTTTTGTCTATAAAAAACCCTGGTTGCTTTTGCCTACTTTGTAGTATTGTTTTGGAGTTAATGTTTGAATAACATGAATGTTGTATGTTCTGCTACAAAGTACACTAACATTTTACTTTTGCAAAATCTTTTAGAAAGTGACGCTAAATGTTAAACAAGAATCTAAATGGGATGCACATCTTTTCAACATGATAGATGGTGGTGTCAAACAAATCATATGAAAATATTCGTTGATTATTTAATATTCATGGGCGATGACAGATGTGTACCAAAAGAAAGCATAAAGATGTCTTAAATTCCACTCAAAAGTTTTATTGGATGCATGTGTTTGTAATCATCATCATATGATTTCTTTTGATTGCGAAATGACCAACATCGTTTCTTGATTGATTCGATGTATGAAACAAATAGCATCACCATAAGTGATGGTGCAATGATGATTTCCTTTTGGTAGCTAACTTGGCGACATTTGGTTTCCGTTGCTAATGTTGTGATCTTTTTGTCTATAAAAAACCCTGGTTGCTTTTGCCTACTTTGTAGTATTGTTTTGGAGTTAATGTTTGAATAACATGAATGTTGTATGTTCTGCTACAAAGTACACTAACATTTTACTTTCAAAATCTTTTAGAAAGTGACGCTAAATGTTAAACAAGAATCTAAATGGGATGCACATCTTTTCAACATGATAGATGGTGGTGTCAAACAAATCATATGAAAATATTCGTTGATTATTTAATATTCATGGGCGATGACAGATGTGTACCAAAAGAAAGCATAAAGATGTCTTAAATTCCACTCAAAAGTTTTATTGGATGCATGTGTTTGTAATCATCATCATATGATTTCTTTTGATTGCGAAATGACCAACATCGTTTCTTGATTGATTCGATGTATGAAACAAATAGCATCACCATAAGTGATGGTGCAATGTATGACCTCTCATAACACCAATACTGTTTATTTTGTCCACTAAAACCACACGGATTTGTTTGTGGTTGCCCAGATAGAGACTTACCAGGAGGTTACCTGTTATCCGGTAGTACTCCCACATGAGAACACTTACCAGGAGGTCACCGGTTATCCAGTAGTACTCCCACATCATCCACAACCATTACGCCAAAACGCGTTGATGATAATTGAGGCGGGAAATTCCTTATCGCCCGTATCTCTCATGTACTCATGTCGAAAGAATTGAAGTTGTTACCTGTTATGCTCTTTTTCCGACAACAACCTTCCAATCTTTCCAGAAATTCGAAATTTAAAACGAATTTCTCTAGGGATCTATGAATCAAATTATAAATAGAAAATAAAAGAGCAACTTTTGTAAAGAAACAAATTAGTTCAATGTTAGAGCAAAGGACACATAGGTGGTTACGAGTTAACGTAAGTGTATATAAGGGGACGTCACCTGAACACAACCCATTTAGCTAAGCGTGTTTACGGGGTTCAACCAAAAATTGATCTAATCCCCTTTCAAATTGTGAATTGAATTTATGTTAGCTTTATGTAGTATAATAAACTCAAAACCCCTTTGAATATAACTGTAAAAGCTTCTTAAGAATTCAAAATGAAATTTATTTTAAACACTCTCTTCCATAGAATCAAAACATAAACATAATAACAAAATGAGAATAAAGTGTAATGTTAAAGAAATGAGAATAAAGTGTACTATAAAACCTTCTGAACCATTCAAAATGAAATGAACTTTAAACATTATCTTTCATAGACTCAAATCATAATTAAACATAAAAATGAGATTAAAGTGTACTCGTCTACAAGTATCATTTGTGGCTCTTCATAATAACTAATTTTGTAACAAATAAAATAAAATTGTACCGTGAAGTATGTCAGCAGAAATTGTACAAATGCAATTATGACATGAAGTGTTTCAATGAATATGAGAGATGACATGATGTGTACCAAAAGAAGCATAAAGATGTGAAATGTCTTAAATTTCACCCAAAAGTTTTTTGGATGTATGTGTTTGTAATCATCATCAAATGGTTTTTGTTGATTGCAAAATGACGAACCTCGTTTCTTGATTGGATTCGAATGTATGACACCGGTAAAAGTTGAACAAGATTGTTGGATGTCGATGTGCGAAACAAATGGCACCACCGTAAGTGATGTAACATACAGCCTAACACCAATATTGTCCGGTTTGTCAACTAAGAGCTCATGAATTTGTTCATGGTTGCCCAGATGGAGACTTACGATAAGGTCACCCTATCCAGTAGTACTCCCACATGGGCACTTAATTGTGAAGTTCTCCTTTCATCCACAACCATTGGGTCAAAATGCATTGGTGATATTTGAGGCTAGAAATCCCATATGCCCTAGAATCTCTCATGTAGTCATGTGCAAATGAACAAAATGATATAGGATTCACCTAAGGTGTTACATATGATATGCAACTTTTCTTGTACTTGGTAAGCTTAATGAAGCGAGATAAAAAGGTAAAATATAAGATATGTGCATACAAATCACACCTCATGAAGTGCAGTATGTATTTTGTTAACAGTAAAAACACATATGAACAAATTACTTGCAAAATACAGATTTTCATAAATAAACATCAATAACAAGAAAATGTCCATAATATGAAACACAACTAAGGATAATGATAATTGATGAAAGGAGAGAAGACAATCAACACACGGTCCAATAGTTTGATAGCTAAATTGGTTTAAATGGTTATATGTGGTATCTTAGATCCATTGAACTTTCATTATTTTAATTGTATCATGTTATTCCTTTTACTGCTAGTCTGCTACTTGCTTATATGCGTCCTACTAAAGTGTTGATAATCATCATAATATGAATTAGGGGTGTGTCGAATTAACCGAAATAACCGACGGGTCGGTTTTTTATAATTTTGATAACTGAATGTTACGGTTCAGTTATGGTTATTCTTATTTTCATAACCGTAAATAACCGAACCGAATGTTTTAAACATGAACGAATCCATAGGTTTTTAAGTGATTAATCATGACCCAATTCATATACTTTTAGTTTTAGGTGAAGTGTGAAGTGTTTTAGCAATGGCCCAAGCTCATTGGCCCATTTGTAAATTTACTAATTACTATAGTATGATGTGGGACATCAAATAAGTAGTTGTTGGCGGCTATATGGTTGGTTACTTGTAAATTAAAAGAAAAGGTATGAAATCAACAATTATTCCATATATAAATAAGCAAGTTTTTTGTGTATAACTACTTGTATCTTGTGATTTAAGAGTTTTTCAAAAAAAAAATGATTTTTTTACTTTTAACCCAAAAGTTTTTAGCTTTTATAATTTTAACCCTGTATAATTTGTTTTTTTAACTTTAACCCAAAACTAAACTTGATTTTTTACTTTTAACCAAAAGTTTTTTAGCTTTTGCAATTTTAACCTTACATAACTTGGGTAAAAAAATCATGAATTTACAAGTTGGTGATGCACACTTGGGTAAGAAGTCATGAATTTACAAGTTGGTGATGCACGCTTGGGTAAGAAGTCATGATAGAGTGGTAGAGAACAAATAGTGGAGGGGCCATCATTATTTTAGTCATGGTAGAGTAAGGAAGAGCTCGATATCGGTACCTGTACCGGAAGTATCGGTACCGAAAAATCATCAAATATAGGTACTGGTATTATATATATAAATTTTTATTAATACATAACATCTTGAATAACAAATTGCCTATTTTAATAAAAAAATTTCATAAAAATTTATATATATATATATATATACACACACACACACCAGTACCTATATTTGGCAATTTTTCAGTAACGGTATTGAGGTCTTTCCTACTCTACCATGACTAAAATAATGATGACCACTACACCTTTGTTCTCTTCCACGACTTCTTAACCAAGTGTGCATCACCGACTTGGTATAATTTTAAGTATAAACATCACGTATTTGCTTTATATTCTTAAAACCGTGTCACTTTCTGACGATATGCGGATGATTGCATGTATGTCATGGCACTCAATGCACTATAAATACACCCAAAAGATATATATTTTGTAGGTTCCTTAATTTTTTGGGGTTCATTTCCACAAAGGAATGGACTAGACAATTGTGGCCTAACAAGATTAGATGGGTCATGATAGTTGTTCATCATAAAAATAAAAGCAGATTCACATTGAGATTGTGATTGTGATTGTGATATTTGAATTGATTGAAGATAAGAGTTTTCATAACTAAAGAAGAAACCCACAATATATAAAGTTCAATACATCCACAATAAGTAAGCCTATAATACCTACACAAAGCATTGGTTTGGAAACCTACTAGCACTTATTGGACCTAACCAAACCACTACCATCTACATATATTTAAAATGCTAACAATATAATATATATCATATCGTGAATTGTATAACTTTTATATTCCTAAGCAAGCCTAATACATTTTTTCTATGTACATTTAATTTAGTTTCTCAAATGTTATTTTGATCATGACTTTATTATATGCAAATTGAGGGATGATGTATTTTAATTTAAATTGATTACATAAGGAATGTGAGTGGAAAAAACTGTGTTGGATAACATAGATATCTTGCTAGAACTTGATTAAACATTACTAAAAGTATATGGTGAGTCAAGTTTATCTCTGAGATTACAATGACAAGAAATAATCTTCACAAAATGATTAAAAAGAGATATGAGAGATTGAAATAAGAATTGAGGTTTCAATTTGTTAAACAAGAAAGGGTAACTTACTGAAAGCAACACATCATGATAAAAGTGATGGTGAAATATTGGAGGAAACATTGTAAACTTAACACTTTGTCGTTGTCCACACAATTTGCTTTCAACAATTCAAGTAGATTAGTTACTTCATACTTGCCATCTCTATCCCCCTTTTTTAAATGTTTTTTAATTTCTTATTATAATTGATTTAATTTTTCAAACATGCACATTATTATTATTTTGTTTCAAACATGAGTATAAGCTAACTTAGTTGAATTTTTTTATAATAATATTGTATGCTGACTTGTTTGATATGTTAAACGAGCTCGAGCTCGGGCTCGGCTCGTTTGCACCCCTAACAACTGCATTAACCAACACCGAACGGTTATGATTTTTGATAACCGAAGTGTGCGGTTATGGTTTCGGTTTTAGACAGTAACAGAATCAAACCGAACCGCAACATGCTCACCCATAATATGAACATTCCTAATTCCTTGAGCCATATTATGCAATAACCTTGGATCAAATCGTTTTAAAAGCAACTGGGCCCAAGTAAAAGGTGGCCCACTATCAGATATTAAGCAATCCGATTTATCACAATTTTATTATATCACATTAGGTAAAATTGTTATATTTTTAGGTTGCGTAACGTGTATTACACAGGTTGAACAATTTAAATTATATAAGCCATAACTCTATAAATAAACGAAATGTAACAACCCTCGTTACAGATTTCAAAACCAACAAATTTAGGTGGAGTTATTCATGTGGCCGATGATGGTGGTCAATTTTCCGATGATGGTACTGGCGGCGGTGGCTTTGACTTTGTTGGGCGGCAGATCTGGACTTTCAGGGTAGGGACGATGCTCATTTTTTCAGGTGATTATGATTAGACAAGAAACCCTAATAAGACGATATCAGGACAAATTTTATGTAATAGCCCAAGTAAACTGTAACACCCTGAAAACGGGTTTGTTAATTAAACCGAATTAACCGAGAATGAGCGGGTAAAAATACCAATAACAACAACCATACCCAGTAAATCCCGCAATTAGCAAAGCTAATAACAGGGTCTGGGGAGGGTGGGATGTAGGCAAACCTTACCCCTATCATTGAAGATAGAGAGGCTGCTTACAGAGAGACCCCCAGCTCTATAACAGGAAACACTAAAAGAGCACTAACTACTCGAGACAAAAGCAGTGGTAAAAAAAAAAGAGAAACAGTAGAGTGAAGGTAAATATAGCATCATAGAGAAACATACTCATATCCATATACATATCAAAAGATAATCACCCTCCAAAACCATCTAAAGTGTAGGCAAATCTATACTCCCTTTGACAACACCGAACCACATCTTACCTAACCCCTAAAACTCCTTAACTTTGATCCTACGTCTCCACGAACTCCTATCTTGGACCATGTCCTCAGAGAGGTACATTTCTATCAAATCCTGCCTAATCCGCTAATCCCAAGTCAATTTGGGTCTACCTCTACTCCTCCTACCATCTACAATAATGGTTTCCACTACTCTAATTGGGGCCGTTGCTTGCCTCCTCTTCACATGTCCAGACCATCTCAATCTCCCCTCCTTATCTTATCTGATATTCTGGGCACCCCTAACCTTTCTCTAACAACCTCATTTCTTATTCGGTCTAACCTTGTGTGACCACACATCCACCTCAACATCCTCATCTCTGCTACCTCCATCTTGCGTGCTTGTGATTTCTTAATGGCCCAACAGTCTGTCCCATATAGCATTGCAGGTCTTACTGCAACCTGATAGAATTTCCCCTTTAATTTATTGGGAACCTCGAGTCGCACAATATCCCCGTGGCTACTCTCTACCTACACCAGCCAGTCTGAATGTGGTGAGCTACATCACTATCTAACTCCCCATCTCTTTGTACAAACGATCCTAAATACTTGAATTTAGTTGCTTCCGGAACCACCTGACCTTCAATGGTGATTTGAGTGTCTTCGACACCCCTGCATCACTGAAATCACAGTAGAGGTACTCCGTCTTTGACCGACTGATCCTTAAACCCTTGTCCTCTAAAGCTACTCGCCATTCCTCTAACTTCTCACTCAACCCCCGTTTTGTCTCTGCAACTAAAACAATATCATCTGCAAAAAGCATGCACCACGGAACTGACTCATGAATCGACTTGGACAACTCATCCTTGACAATCGTAAAGAGAAAAGGGCTCAACACCGACCCTTGGTGGAGCCCTATCTCCACACGGAAGGAATTGGTATCTCCTACAAGCGCATTAACACTAGTTTCAGTTTTCTCATACATATCCTTAATTATGTCCATATACTTCCAAAGAACCCCTTTACCCTCCAAAGTATCCCAAATCAGTCTATGTGGTATGCTGTCGTATGCCTTTTCATGGTCAACGAAGACCATATGAAGATCTTGCTTTTTTTCTCTATATTTTTCCACCAGTCTCCTTAGAATGTGAATGGCTTCCGTAGTTGATCGCGCTGGCATGAAACCAAATTGGTTTACCATAACCTGAGTTTCTTTTCTAATTCTAGTCTCAATCACCCTCTCCCACAATTTCATCGTATGACTTAGCAACTTAATACCTCTATAATTCCCACAACATTGGGCATCTCCTTTGTTCTTATAAAGAGGTACTACGACACTACTCCTCCACTGATCTGGTATTTTCCCATATTTGAAAATAACACTGAACAAAGTAGTTAGCCATTGCACTCCTTCATATCCCAAACACCTCCACACTTCAATCGGTAAGTTGTCTGGACTAACTGTCTTAGCCTTTCCCATCTTCCTAAGTGCTGTCCTTACCTCTCCATGAGTGATACTCCGACAGTAGCAGTTATTTCGTCCCCTCCTTTCAGTGGTGTTGTCGTCACTTTGTTGTTGGTAAGATCTGTCGTTGTTGAATAGATTGTGGAAGTAAGTTTGCCACCTCATCTTAATGTCGTGTTCGTTGACTAATAGACGCCCATCATCTCCCTTTATAAACTTCACTACTCCTATATCCTTCCTCCTACTCTCCCTAGTTTTGGCAATCTTGAACATAGCATGTTTCCCCTCCTTTGTTTCCAGGCGTTCATACATCTGCTTATAGGTTGTGTTCTTTACCTCCGTCACTGCCTTCTTCGACTCTCTTTTGGCCTTCTTGTATTTGTACTTCAGTCTCCCCTGCTCACCAGTACTGGTATCGAAAATACCGCGACGGCCCTGTTTGGTATCAGTACATGAAGGTAAAATCTAGCACTAATAAAGAAAAAGCCAAAAGTTGGTACCGAATTGATATTGGAAATCTTTTGGTTCGGGAAATTCAATGCTGCTACGCGGTACCATTTACTCATCCCTGATCACGGTTACCGTACGAACAACGGTATCGTACAACTTTTTTTTGTTGATTTTCTTCAACTTTTAATTTTTTTCTTTTTTTAGTTTCAGGGGTAGGGATGAGCTCAGTGCCAACCGATACAGAATCGGTACTGATACCGAAAATACCGGTTACGGTACCGGTATATGAAGGTAAAAAACGGTAGTGAACCGGTACCAGGAACGCCAAAAGTCGGTACCGAATTGGTACTTAAGATCTTTCAATTCGGCAAATTTGGTACCGGTACCCAGAACAATTTGTTCATCTCTGACCACGGGTTTCATACGAACAACATCGTTACAATACAACTTTTTTGGTTGATTTTCTTTCGGTTATCTTTTAGTGTTTTTTTTCTACATTTTTTTTATTCTTGTCGGCAGTTCCGTTCGCAACACGCTCGTAGTGATTTCAAAACACATGTAAAGACAGACTAAATAACAAAAGAAATTCGCCGCAACGCGGCGAATTTCTTTAAACCTAGTTTTATTAGTAATGTATCATCCATCGTTTTTTCAAGTATATAACCTATCTATGTTGTAAGTTAAAATAGATTTAGCATCTGGTTCCATCTAGCAAGGTCTCGTGTTTGAATTCACTTTCATATATATATGTTGTAAGTTAAATTAAATTTAGCATCTGGTTCCATCTAGCAAGCTCTCGTGTTTGAATTCACGTTCATATATAAAAAGTCATAATATATTAAAATAAAGTTATATTTCAAACGAAAACACAAAAATTGTTAAACGAAAAAAAAAAATTATGTATTTTTTTTTTCCGAAAAAGTGAGGCTTGCATTCCACCAAAACCAAAAATCCAAGGCAAGCCCAGCAAGAAACTTAGCAAGCCCAGGAAAGTCATAAAAAAAACACTTTAAATGGTTATTGGTTAGTAGAATGATAAATTAACGGGAGCAAATAGAGTTACTTAAATAAATTTTTTTAATAGCTAACGAATCTTTCAAATGGGTTATTGAAAAAATTCACCACATTGGGATACTGTCGCCTTCAAACCGGGGAAAACCCTCACCTAGAGCCGAAGCCCGTGAATACTCGCCCGAAGGCATTACAATGCAGTGAGGTAAAACCCACCCAGTTCAAAGATCGAACTAGCGATCTCCGCCTAATCTCCCATAATCACAGTGTGTCGCAGAAACTAATGGGGATGACAGAAATCGAACCTGGGTCACTTAGAACACCAGGTCTCTCCGTTACCACTTCATCACCAGCTCATTGGTAGTTAGTTAAATAATTAATACTAGTTTTTTTTTATATCGCGCGTTGCAGCAAAACCGAGCAAATGATAATGTAAAACAAACGTGATTTGAAAATAAAGCATGTTGTTTAGAAAGCCAAACCATTAGAACGATTTAGTTTATCATTGTACCATTTTATGATAAAAAATAAATACTTTATTTTGAATACAACTTCGTTTTTAACAAAACTTATAACGGAATGTCAGGGAAAGAAATCAAGCACAAATACGTACTTAAGTTTTTAGAAAAAAAGTTATAAACGTAAATTATTAAAGAAATATCAAATTAATGGATAAATTAATATATGTTAAAAAAAACAATTATTAAAAAAAGATAAAGGAAATATTTGCTCTAAAAAAGAAAAATATGTTATTAAAAGTAAATATAATAATAAACTATTATAGTATATTAAATAATAAAATAATAAAAAACTATATATTATTATAAAAATAAAATTACTATTCATTAGCACTCGTTAACAATGTATATAACGTATATAATGTATATAATTGTTGTTTTAAAATCAGCTGCAATTGACGTTGTTCACAGATCCCCTCTAACTATTAGACAATTACAATTGTGGCTCGTAATTATGACTGAGGTTTCTGCAAAACAGAAATGGTTTGAGGACAAAGAATATCTAATTGCCCTTGGATACTCTGTCATTGGTAATTGGTTGCATTCATAATCATGAAGTGGGGGTTTTATGTAATGAAATAAAAATTGTCCTTCCAAGAACAAAGCAATCCAGATTCCACTACAAAAAGTGAACAAAAGAAAAGAAAGAAAATGGTGGTGCATCACGGGCGGACTTGGAGTGTTAATAGGGGTAGCACGGGCTATCCCTCAACACCGTCTCCGTAGTGTAAAAATACCTCGTAACTCTATTTCGTAGTATCAAAATACCTCTCAACTCCGTTTCTGTTATATAAAGGATACCCCTAATACTAAAAAAAAAGTATGATACCCCTAACTTTTTGGGCTCTAGTGTCCATAATTGTCATTCAACAAAAGTAAAAGCAAGCATGAAGGGATAATGTTTCTTTGCACTCTTTCTCTTCATTACTTCACATTTTATGCTTTTTATATTCTTTTCTTTTCCCTTTTATAAAAATATTCGATAAAACTCAGCTTTGGTTTCTATTTTATAACTACAAGATTCTGATTCAAGTTACAAATTAAGTATGATATGAATCAATTTCAAAAAAGCCGGATTACAACTTATTTAAACAAAAGTTTTCATATTTAAACAAACATATACACATACACCTCTATCGAAGCTTTCAAGATTTTGGCCATGAAAATGTCATCTTTCAATTCATTGTTTTCACCATGCCCCTCTTGCACCAAGCAAATGGTATTATCTTTTATACATTATAAAGATTTTTTTAGGAAAACTAGTTAAAAAAAATATATTATACATATTATATTTACGTATTAATTAATTTTTTAGTGATACAACTATACATAAATAAAGGGGTAAATTACATTTTTCGTCCTTTATGTTTGTATCGGATTGCAATGGATGACCTTTAACTTTAATAATTACACTCACAATCCTTTATTTGTAAAACTCATTACACAATAGGTCCTTTAACACTAACCTGGTTAAAATTTTCAGTGAAGTCTGATCATGTAAGGCTAGTTTAGTCATTTTACCTAATAATTTAAAGTATTTAATGAAAAACATCCCTTCAACCCCTCTCTCCCAACCTGCATTATCCGTAGATGAAGACTGCGTCCACAGGTGTGTGAAATCTTTCCCTAAAGGGACATCTTGTGGGCGAGATGGCCTCCGGGCCCAACACCTGTTGGACGCTCTTAGCGGTGAGGGGTCGGCGACTTCATCGGGACTGCTTACTGCCATCACTAAAGTGGTAAACCTTTGGCTAGGGGGGTTATGTCCTAAGGCGCTCGCGGATTTTGTTGCTTCGGCGCCCCTAACCCCTTTGCTGAAGCCTAATAATGGAATTCGCCCCATTGCTGTGGGGGCAATTTGGAGAAGATTAGTCTCTAAAGTAGCCATGAAGAAAGTTGGGAAAGAAGCTGTTAAGTACTTGGGAGACTATCAATTTGGGGTGGGAGTCCCCAATGGAGCGGAGGCGGTGCTGCATAGCGCTAACAGGTTTCTTAATTCTTTTCATTCAGATGGCTCGCTGGCCATGCTTACGGTTGATTTTTCCAACGCTTTCAACTTAGTTGACCGTTCGGTTTTGCTTCGCGAGGTCCATCGCCATTGCCCCTCCATATTCCCATGGGTTCAATTTCTGTATGCTCAGCCTGCTAGGCTATACGTGGGGAATGACCGCATCGGGGCATTCACGGGGGTGCAGCAAGGGGATCCTTTGGGACCTTTGTTTTTTGCCCTAGCCTTACACCCCTTAGTGCTTCAGGTGCAGGAAAATTGTAAACTCCACTTCCATGCTTGGTACTTGGATGACGGGACGATTATCGAGGACGCTGTTCAGGTTGCTAAAGCTCTCGAAAATCATCGGTTCGGAGGGTCCAGCGTTGGGGCTTCGGCTTAATATTAGAAAAACTGAAGTATTTTGGCCGACATGCAACGGGGTGAAGGTTCGGCCAGGGCTTTTCCCTAGTGAGATTGGGAGGCCTGAGAGAGGTGTCAAACTGCTAGGAGGGGCAGTCAGCCGTGATGCCAGTTTCATTAGTGGTCTAGCGGCTAAGAGGGCAACGCGTGCTGTTGACATTATGGGACACCTTCCCTTGTTATGAGATCCTCAAAGTGAACTTCTCTTGCTTAGATCTTGTATGGGGGTTGCAAAGTTGCTATTTGGTTTGCGAACTTGCCAGCCCCCCTTTGTGGATGATGGTGTTTCATGTTTTGATAAAGGTCTTCGGGAGGCAATAGAAGACATTGTCGTATGTGGGGGTCCTTTTTTTGGTGAACTACAGTGGCGGATCACGACCTTGCCAATGCGGTTTGGTGGGTTGGGCCTTCTCTCGGCCCGGGATGTGGCTGCCTATGCCTTTGTGGCTTCCAGGTCTCAATCTTGGGAGTTGCAGGACCACATCTTACGTAACAGTGGGGTTGCTAACACTGATCCGGATTATGCCAGCGCCTTGGAACGCTTGCATGAATCTCTACCTGACTTTGATCTCGGCGGTTTCTCTAACAAGGACACCGCCCCCAAAAAGCCACAGAAAACTTTGGCGAATGCCCTTTGTTGTCGAATCGCACAAAGTTTGGGAGAAGATTTCCATTTGTCCCCCTGCCAGAAAGCCGTCATTGAATGCCTACAGAGGCCTCACGCTCAGGATTTCTTAACTATTATTCCTATTGAAGGTTTGGGTCAACGTATGTCAGCGGTGGAGTACCGGTCAATCCTTAAGTACCGTTTGATGATCCCCATGTTCCTGAATGATGAAACTTGCCCAGTCTGCCATAAAGCATGTCTGGATAAATACGGGGAGCATGCGTTACACTGTAGAGAGTTGCCGGGGTTTAAGTATCGCCATGACTTTGTTCGAGACGCGTTAATGGATATTCTCAAATGAGCAGGGATCTCGGCAAAGAAAGAGGCGCCGATTAATTTTCTTACAGATCCGTCGGAGGGGAGATCCACCCTACGCCCGGCTGACGTGCTAGTTTTTGGTTGGGAGGGTGGGAAACATGCTTGTGTCGATCTCACAGGTGTATCCCCCCTAGCTGGGTTCCGGGAAAATGGGTTTGTGGCGGGGCAAGCGGTACTGAAAGCAGAGTCAAAGAAGGTGGAAAAGCACGCAAAAGCTTGTGAGGATAATCTGCATGCCTTTGTCCCCTTGGCGTTTGACACGTTCGGCTCCTTGGCGCCAGAGGCAGTTCGGTTCTTGTCTAGAGTTCAGCGTGTGGTCCACAGCAACTTTTCGACCCCTCTGGGGCGAGGCTTTGTTTTTAGTAGATTAGTGTTTTCTATTCAGAAAGGGATGGCGGCGCAGTTTGTTGCTCGTCTACCTGCTATCCTTATGTAATTTGCCCAAATTATTGGAATGAAATGAGAAATTTTGAATTATTAAAAAAATTGAAAAAAGAAAATACATATTAAAACTTATAAAAACAAATATAAATAAATATCCATCCCCACCACCACCAGCAGTTCCATCTCTCTCAGTCTCTTACCTTCACCCTCTCTAACACCAGAACCACCAAAGACCACCACCTTCCTATGCCTGAAACCGCCTTACCCCTACGAATTGAAAGCAAACCCCAAATCTCTAAACCCTATATCTATTTGTGTGGCGGTTGTGTTTTCAAACGAAAACTATAGATCTATGTGGAGAGAAGACAGGGAGTTTCAGGAGTGAGAGGGGGCGGGGTTGTGGTGTGTTGTTGCCGGAGAAAAAAAAACGATTACACAAGATGGATATGTAGAGGAGACAGAGAGTTTCAGAATTGAAAGTAAACCCCCAAATCTGTCACGACACCATCACCGGCTTCACCAATAGACCCACGACCACCTCTTGCGTCCTCTGTTTCCACCATCACGAATAACTCTACCAGTCGAATTAGATCTGCACAAGCCCAGATCCCCAATGCTCCACAGCTTGAAAATCCCCAGATCCCCAATGTACCTTTGAATCTGAGTGGTGGTAGTTTTGTGGTGTTTTATTTTCAAGTGGAGGTACCCGAATGAACACTGACTACATCAAGAAAGTTATGCAGAGCATCTATTTTGATTGTTGTTTTGCTTTTTGGAATTTTATTTTATTTAATTGGATGGAGGTGGTGGTGTGGTGTGGTGGATAGAGGTAGTTTGAGGTTTATTCATGGATATGCAAGTCGAGTTGCAACAGTCAGTGCAGCAAGAAGTTCATTCAGCTCTGAATCGATCAAATCCTGAAAACGGGGAGTGCTTCTTATGTTGTGATGATGGATTTGGATGGTTCTAGTGCAAACAGCATATAGAGAGAGAGTTTAGAGAGAGAGAGGGGGCATGGATTAAAGAGCAAAACATATTTATTACAAAAATAGTCCTTAATACAGTAAAATGACAAATTTACCCTCATGTCTAATGCACATGGCTAGATTTAACTGAAAATTTTAACCAGATTAGTGTTAAAGGACCTAGGGTGTAATGAGTTTTACAAATAAAGGATTGTGAGTGTAATTATTGAAGTTAAAGGTCATCCATTACAATCCGATACAAACATTTTTTTTTTGAACGGCAAATTTGGATCACTGACGGACCACTGGAGTATCATCGTGCCACCAGCAGAACCACCCGATCATATTCATCTCCACTAGGCAATAATGCATATACACCAATTCAGGAGTAAACCCAATAAATCTGGGAAAAACCCCCTTTTGTGGGAATCGAACCCATGACCTAATGGTCATAAGCCTTATCCCACCACAAAGATACCACTAGGCTATAATGCCATGGGTATCCGATACAAACATTAAGGACGAAAAATGTAATTTACCCTAAATAAAGAGTCGAGCAAGAGAATGGATAAAGAAACAATAAATCTCCGGTTACATAAATCAACAACTTCAAAAGCCACCCAATTTCTTACACAAGAAATTTAAACTTATACCAATTTTTAAGCCAAATAAAATTAGGGGTTGTTTGTTTAGTTCTTAGTGAGTCTTTTAATGGTTCAGGACTTTTACTGGTTTAGTACTTAGTAGTTCAGGCTGTTTGTTTCGCGAGCAGATGTCTGAATGAGTCAGACATTTGCCTCTGAAAGGTTAAACATTATACTGAGTTTGAATGGTTAAGACCTCTAATCTGAATTGGTTAGACATTTGCCTCTTAATGGATAAAAATTATACTGGCTTTTAACGGTTCAGTCATCTTACTGGTTCAACACTTAGGGGGCGTTTGTTTCGCGGAATGTTTTGGAATTGAAATTGAAATTTGTATAGGAGTTAGAATTTGAAGAATTAGATTTGGAATTTAAACATTCCATTGGAATTAGAAATATCATTTGAGCACCTAAGAAGATCTCTAAAGCTCTCATGCTTACCCCTAATTTTGATCTGCACCTCCTCACTCCACCACTAGGTGTCCTTAGGCCCACTTGACTTTCCTGTTGCAACCCCTAAAGTCTCATTGGCCACATGAATAATGGTAGTTGCCATATCCTCTCACATCTGATTGGCGTCCCCACTCAACTAAGCCGTTGTTGTAGCGATGACCATATCTTTGAACTCTGTCACCTTGTCGCCCTTTAAGTTTCCCTATCGGATCCTAGGTCGAATACTCCTTTCTCCTTTAACCAGGTTTTCCCTTAAGAGTATATCTCCCACCAACAAATGGTGTTGAGTCACTGTTGTCTCCCCTGGTATAACTTTGCAGTCCTTCCACCATCGTCGGTTCACTGGCCTCGTCAAGAGATAATCGATTTGTGTGTTACGACCCCCGCTACTAAAAGTGATCAAATGTGTGTCCCTCTTCCTAAAGAACGAGTTTAAAATACCCAAGTCATGTGCCACCGCAAATTCTAGAAGATCCCTACCAGACTCATTCCTATCACCAAAACCAAACCCCCCATGTATGGACTGATAGCCAACATTATCCTTACTAATGTGACCATTAAATCCCTCCTATAAAAATTGCCTCCCCCATAGGTATGCCTCTCACTACTAAGTCTAGGCAATCACAAAACTTTCTTTTCTCTAGGTCTCCTAATCCCACATGTGGTGCATATGCGTAAACCATCATTACAACTTCCTCGCCTAATACTAATCTGAGCGCCATAATTCTATCGTTATATCGTATTACCTCAATCACATTCATGTGCAAGTCTAGTGATACTAGAAAATCTACCCCATTTTTAGCCCGCTCAGACCCTGAGTATAACAACTTGTACCCATTGTATTCACCCCCTATATTCCCCTTCCACCTAGTTTCCTGAAGACAAGCTATTTGAATCCTACGCCTTTTAAGTGTATCTACCACCTCCAATAGTTTACTAGTTAAATTTCCTACATTCCAAGAAGCCACCCGTAAGCTATACCCCCTGTGAGGTCCCGAAGTGCAGGATCTGATCGTAAGGAACAAGATGAATCGACTTCGTCTAATGTGCGGAATCCATTAGCACGAATCACAGATTTGTTCAACACAGAATTCAACTTTTAAACACTTGTCTGTGCTTTCTATTAAGAGTTCTGAAAGTTACAAAGATCCGGTAGAAGTGCAGACTTATCCGTGCGAGTCAAAAGTTCTAACATAGTTGCCCCGGACCTCATATATATAGACAACCTCAGGAAGCTAAGAAGTGTTGTTCGCGCGGATGACTTATCCGTGCGAGCGGCTTATCCGTGCGAATGACTTGTCCGCGCGGATGACTTATCCGTGTGGATAAGTTCTTCGTGCGGATAACTTCTCCGTGCGGATTACCATCCGGACGAACAAACTTGATTAAACCAACACTTTTACAAACAAAACCTATTCCTGAGTTGTCATACTATCTACATACATACATACTGTTTACAAAAACACAAAATGACTATATGCTGATGGAAGCTACAGACGTTATGTACTAACAGACTCCCCCTCGGATGTAGCTGTAGTTCCTTCCAGCATAGTCTTCAATTTCTCCTGCTGCGTCTTCGTTCACGTGCTTTCTCCCTTCTTTTCTGTGCCTTTTCCTCCAACATTCTTTTTCGTTTTTGTCTTCCTTCAGTCATCCACCAATTTCTGTAGACAGGATCTCCATCACGCTTCCGTTCCCACTTTGGAATTTTGTTTTCTTCAGATTCAATTGGCGTTTGATCTGTTGGAGGTACAATCCCCAATTTACGTCTTCCTATCTTAGCAGCATGCTCAGCAATCTTTTTAGAACGTTGTTCACGCTTGTATACTTTTAAGAACTCGTCAATCTCTATATCTCTCCATTTTGTCTTCCAGTATCTTCCAGAGTTGATTTCTTTTGCGAAACAAACATCCACAATCTTTTGATATTGCATTGCTTGCTCTCTGTCAGACCTCTCATAAACTATCTTGTTGTAGAACAAACAATCTATGTCTTTCTTTGAACAGTTCACAAGCCACATAGGATCAAACACACATATCCTTCTTGCTTCACCAGTGGACTTGTTATTTAATGAAATTATTGCCTCGGCCGTAGACTGATTGTATAACCATCCTTCAAATTCTTCATGAAAGTCTTGCTCCATTGCCCGTAAAGGCATATTCTTCAAACAACTAGGAGGCTTGATATCTAGAGTAATATCTTTTTCTCCACTTTCTAAGATTCTGACAATTTGTTCTGGGAAGTGTGGTTTCCAATCAGGATATCTTTTCTGTGCTTGCAACTTCACATAATTCCATAACCGTTGATCATGTTGCTTCACATCTAATCCATGGTAATATTCTTTGATGTTCTTTGTTTTCACCAACTCATCTATATCCCACCATGGTAGAGTTTTGATATCAGCCAAAAACTCAAAGTACTGTACTCCTTGTTCTCTTCTGATTGCATAAACTTTTAAATCTTCCAAATAACCCCAAGAGAGAATATCACCCCAAGAGATATCTTTGTCATGTGTGAAGAATTGAAGTGCCCTAAGTTTCTTTCTCTCTTTTGGCATGACTTTGTACCATTTCTTTCTTTCTTCAGCAAGGTTTTCTCTCGGTATGGTATCTGGAATACCTTCAGTAGACACTTTCTCCACAATCTTTCTTCTGATTTCATCAACATTTCGGTCTTTGAACATTTCAGCCAACGAGGGAAATGTTGCATCAATTCCAGAATAATGAAAATCAACTTCATCATCAGATGAATCTGAAGCATCTTCAACAATTACGTCATTGTAATGATCGGCTTCAAAAGCATATCTTGGTTCCAATACATCTTCAGAAGTCTCAGGAATCTCATCTTCAATATCGAATTTGAATTTCCCTTCTTGCAAACCCAATTCTTCTAACATCTCTTCCCTTGATCTTCTCACCTCAATCACTTCCTGATTTTTATCATGTAAGAAAATGACAGTAGGATTCGTGAGGAATACCTGATCTATGTGCTGTTTTCCAGATGTAGAGGTTTCTTGCTGATCATCATCTTCTTGTTCATTGATCTGATCATTCAGAAACTCCTCAATCTTTTGTTCATCAATAGGATTCTTCACCAGCAATCCCGAAGCACCTTGATCATCGTCATCATTTTTCTTATCATCTTCATCTTACTCATCATCGTCATCTTTCTTATCATCATCTTCTTCATCTTCATCTGATTCATCATCTCCAAGAAGTTCTTCATCAGAATCACTAACTTCTTCTCCACGAGCCTTCTTTGCTTCTTTTCTCCTTTTCATAATTTTCATTCTGTAAAGAGCTTCTTTTACGTTGAGAGGCACTGTATATGCATCACCAATAAGTACAAATTGCTTTGTCTTGAATTCTAATAGCAACACTTCTTTGGCCTTTTTCTTCTTTTGTGCAACTGCAACTCTACGAATGATTTGATCAGAATCAATGATTTGAGAAGGCTCTCCAACTAACATGAAATCTTGACCATGTACAACTTGTTCTTGAGCACTTTCAGCATCAATCATTTCAGTATCAATTTGACTTGAAGAACCACCAGCTTCCTGAACATCTTCAACTACACTTTTGTTCTTTTGAATAGCATCCTCAGCTAGTCTTCTTTCTCTTTCAAGTCTTCTTTCTTCAACTTTTCTTACTTCAATTTCATTGAAGGTAGCATGAACATCCTTTTTCAAATGATTTTCCACCACAGAGTATAACATATTAAGTTGTTCATCCTTCATTACTTTATCAGCTCTCATCGCTTCCATCTCCAATTTCATTGTCTTCATTTCATTTGAAGTAGCTTCACTCATTTCACTGAGAAGCTGATTGAGTGTCTGATTTACATTCTGGAGATTCTTTGATTTCTCATTCAATGAAGAGATTTCTGCAGTTAGAACTTCAATCACTTTAGTATTATTATCACCATCTTCCTTCATTTTCTTCATGGTATCTTCATGAAAGATTAGCACCGATCTAAGTTGATCATGAGCTTTCATTATTTTATTAACTTGCTTCAACAAAAGATCACGTTCTTCTTCAGCCTTTACTTTTTCTTGCTCAAGCTCTTTGACCTTCCTTGCTAAAATCCTTACTGCTTCATTATTGAACAAATCTTCATCAAAATTCAAATATTCTAATGGATCCCCTGAAGCAGGTGGAAGATTGCTAAAGAAATCATCTGAACCCTTTGGACGTGAGGAGGATTCTAGAATCTCTATATTTTCTGGTATTGTTGGAAATTTTGAATAAAAGACTCCACCCTCAGTAACTTCAACGTAATCATCGTGACTAGACTGCTTTTCAGCTTCTGTTTCTTGAAATTGGAATGATTCAACATGTTGTGTATCTTTACCATCTTGTTCCTTTTGAACTTGACTTTCACCTTTTCTAGCACGTACACTTCTCGGAATAAATCCAGCTAGAACTGCTTTTCTCTTCTTGATTTGTTTCTTTGGATTTTCAGGATTATAAGTAGAATCCTCTTCATCTGACCCTTTCTTTGAAGACTTTTTCTTTAATTTTGTTTTTCCTTTGCCAAGAGTGATTGGATCAAGTTCAGATTCTGATATAGTGGTTTCAGAATCATCATCACTTGATATGTCTTGAACTACACCTTCAAGTTCTTTGCCTTTAACACCTTTAGCAGCATCCTCATTTTTCTTTAGAAAACTTTGAAGAGATTGAGATAACAACTCGGTTCCTTCTTGAATAACTGCTGACGGCTCCAAAACTGTTTCATCTCTCAGCTTTTGTTGTGGTTCTCCAGAAGACCCTGCAAAACAAATGTTTGACAAATTTATTAGAAATTTTCACAACATAAAATTCTAATTTCCTTATGACTCCCCCTTTCACAATACCCTTTTCTACATTCTTCGGAATAGAAACTGCAGGGGACGTCTTTGGAGTTCTCTTTCTCTTCCCATCCTTGATACACCACCATCTAGTATCTTTCTTAAAGAACAAGCTCATCTTGTCATCTTCATTGTCAGAATTACTATCTTCATGTCTCCATGCATCATTTTCTGGAGCTACATAATTCGGATTTGAAATTTTGCAGATCATTCTTTTTGCTCCTGGATTTGGACTCTTGATTATTCTACTGATTGTGTCTGGTGTCATATGCCTTAAACCCAAAATATCATCACTTTTCTTTTCTAGACCTTTAAACTGATCGTCTATCAACATTTGAACAAATCGAGGATACATAAGGTACCTCTTGCTTCCTTCCTTCACATTCTCCGTCATATAATCAAAAATCACTTGAGAGATATTGTAAGGTCTGTTCAGAACAAGACAAGCAATTATATTCATGATATAATCCGAAGTTTCATCATATCCACCTTTTATATGTGATAGCGCATGTATAACACAATGAGCCATGAATTTGTAGGCGTGATTGAAACTCGATTTCAACATCCTTCCATTTACACTTCCAGCAAAGCCCATTCTACACCACATCCCTTTCACCAATCGTTCAGAAATGATGGTTGGGTCACTATCAGCATCTCCTAAGTTTAATACTCTTCTTACATCACCAACTGTCACTTTCATCTCCAAGTCTATATCCTTTCCCTTCTCATCCCTTGTTGATACAGCAGAATAAATCGTTTTATCACTCTCTTCAAATCTCGCAGCTTTCCAAAAATGTCTAACATGTGATTCATATGCTACGGTTTTATCTGTTAAAGCTTTAGAGATTCTGCTTTCTCTCAAGAATTTTGCAATATCTTGAATTATTGTATTTTCAGTAAAATCTTTATCCAGCAGACAATAAATATTTTGAGATTTATCCCAATCCTGCAAAAATTTGATTTGTTTAAGAAAGATCTTTGGAATCTAAAAAATATTCTAACACTGAAAAAGTTTCTCTGCTTTGTGAAGGGATACGGATGGATATCCGTCCGGTTCTTCATTTGAATGGATAGCCGCACGGATTGTTACTTGAATGTTTATCCGCACGGACAAGTGTCTGTCCGGATTGGTCAACTAAAGTCAACCCGGATTGTAGTGATGCGGATTGCTATTCGTGCGAGTGAACAACAAGTCAACACAGATTGTTTGTCCGCGCGAGTGGTCAACATGTCAACACGGATTGTTTGTCCGTGCGAGTGGAAGGTCCGGATGAAGCAAATGATGTTATCCGTGCGGACAAGTTGTCCGTGCGGATAAGTCAACTAATAGACAAAGCAATTCGTGCGGATGAGTTGTTCCTCCGAATGGTCAATTATCAGTCAACACGGATTATTATCCGTGCGAATTGCCATCCGTGCGGATTGCCATCCATCCGGATACAAATCACTGATGAAGAACATTTTAACATAAAAAATTTTCTAAGGCAAAACCTAAAATTGAACACAGATCTACAAAGATAATATCAACACGATCAAAACCCTATGTTCAAAGTTGTCTAAAACGTCCTAAACACAATTTAATTTCACAAAAACTTAACCGATATACGTACCGTCTAAACATCAGATCTGCAAGATTCAAGCATGTTATAACAGAAATCAAACCGGTAAAACTCTAGATCTGAACATTCCGATCAAAACCCTATGTTCAAAATTGTCTAAAGTGTCCTAAACACAGTTTAATTTCATAAAAACCTAACCGACATACGTTCCGTCTAAACATTAGATCTACAAGATTCAAACATGTTATAACAGAAATCAAACCGGTAAAACTCTAGATCTGAACATTCCGATCAAAACCCTATGATTATATCTTATCAAAAATGACTAACACAATCAAGATCTAAGTCAAGAGCTCCGAAAGAAACAATATGCTACGAACAGTTATCAATCAATGATTTATGATAGATTCGAGTTAAAAAATCATACCTTTCCCATTGTTATTGTTGTGCAAACCAACGAAAACAAAGATCCGTGCAAAGAAATCCAAAGAGAATGATCAGAAAGTCAATGTGTGTGTGAGAGAGAAAGAGTTTGTTCGTGCGAGTAACATTGACTAACTCTTTGACCCTCTGTTTATATAGTAACACGAGACCCGAAATGCTATCCGTGCGGATTTCCATCCGTGCGGATTGCTATCCGTTCGGATACATATCCGGATGAGGCACACTTATTACCTTTGACATTTTGACTTTTTTATTTTTCTCAAATTTTATCAGTTTTTAGAAATCCACTTAAGTATCTTAGTTCAAATTAATGACCCAAGGTACTTAATTTGTCAACCAAGTCCAACTTAATGACCTTGGTTGACCTGAAACAAAGCATACTGACTTTTGAACTTTTTGAGCAATCATTTTTCCAAAAATTTCAAGTGTCAACTTAATGAACTTGTTTTTGACTTTTTAATTATAGGTTAGTCAAGATTAGCTCCAAACTCATCTGCCAACCCAGAAAATTCCAGCATTTGCTTTCAACTTTCGAATCCGAAGATCAACTTTCTACTTTGGTTTGTCGGAAAATAAAGCAGAAATATCTTTTTGGGATTTTCAATAAAGCATCTAGACTCGAAATGAAATGTAAAAAGTAAATGTAGAAAATGTAAACTATTTACAAACATATTTTTGGTGAGCGTGTTAGGGAATCATATCAGCTTCCGACAAGTTACAAGTACCATTAAGCTTGATTTCATACCAATCATTAAACAATTCACTTAGATTGTCGATATATTGATCCATCTTAAATTCTCACACAAATTTCAATTTATTCAGGATACGTTTTAGATGTTTTATGAACTTGGCTCATTCATGTGTCCCACCTCTTGAATATACTCCCGTATCAAGAATCCCAATAATCAGTCTTACAGGTGATTATACTACAATGATATCTGTACATAAATTAGGTATGCGAGGGCCGAGGGATCTCAGGTCGATACTTCCGTATACGCAGAGAGATATCAGCTTCGACTTTGCAGAATGTCCCCTTTAGAGGATCTTTTAGCTACAACAGCAGCGACTATCAATTTTATTGTTTCATCAGCATGCTGAGGGTTTATGCTATGTTTCAAGCATTTGCAGAAAGTATTATCCAAGGACTAGGTCAGAACTACCGTTCAGCAGAAGTCCCGGAATAATACCCCAGACATCATTGAGTATAAAGACCTAGTATATCAGATTATGAGACCTTTCAAACAAGATTTCAGGGGTTACCTATATATCCAAGTAGTGTTCCCCACGAAATAAGCAAGTTTGAATTTAAGTTTATATCCCGAAAAAACTTACTATATGTGTAAAAACCTATCGGCACATCATTAGTGAGACTGTTTAAAGCATTTAAACTTTCCATATCTTTAGCGTACTGTAACCGTCTAGCTGATGTACTATCATTTTCCCTTTTTACACAAACTCTTTTTGAATTTTATCATGTTTTTGGCTTTTTCAAATTTTCTAATGTTTTTGGATTTTTGAAATTTTTATTGTTTTTGTATTTTCTGAAACTAAAACAACTATCTCCCCCTAAAGACCAAAACAGGTTAAAATTCGACAAACCATTGCAGATCGTTTTTCAACATCATCTACAGTGGTATCTTCATCAACGCCAACGACTTCCTCCGCATCCGATAGCAACTTCATACCATTAAGTTTCAAAAGATATTGAAAACGTGTTTTGTCAAATGCTTTGGTATGTAAGTCAGCTCTTTGTTCATCGGTGTGGATTTTTTCTATTCGTATCAACTTTTTCTCGAAACAATCTCGGATAAAGTGATGACGAATCTCAATGTGTTTCGTTTTAGCGTGATGAACAGGATTTTTTGTTATGTTTATAGCTGCCACATTATCAACAAAAATAGGGGAGTTTAGAAATTGCAAACCGTAATCTCGCATCTGTTGCTGGATCCACAAGATCTGAGAGCAGCAACTGCTAGCAGATACATATTCAGCTTCACATGTGGATAGAGCGACAGAGGTCTGCTTCTTGCATTGCCAAGTGACCAAACGTGGTCCGAAAAACTGGCACCCCGCTGTTGTTGATTTAGCGTTCACTTTGCAGCATCAGAATCAGAATATCCTTCGAGCGTGAAGTCTCCTTCTTTTGGATACCATAACCCCAGAGATGGAGTTCCTTTCAGGTAGCGTAGAATCCTTTTCACAATTACCATGTGCGAAGCTCTAGGATTTTACTGAAATCGAGCTGCGAGGCAGGTTGGATACATAATATCCGGTCTTGATGCCGTCAAGTACATTAACGAACCGATCATGGAGCGATACAAAGTTTCATCTACCTTCTCTCCGGTGAGATCAGGGTTTATCCCATGGTTCGTCGCTAATGGGGTGGACATAGGTGACATTCCTGACATCCCGAACTTCTCCAGAACATCATGAACGTATTTTGTTTGATGTATGAAAGTTCCCTCGGGAAGTTGTTCAACTTGAAGTCCCAAGAAGAACTTCATCTCACCCATTGATGACATTTCAAACTTCTGCTTCATTACCTTTTCAAAATCTTTGCAGAGTTGTTCATTTGTAGACCCGAAAATTATGTCGTCCACGTAGATTTGGACTATCAGAAGATGCCCGTCGACTTCTTTTGTGAACAGAGTGGCGTCTATCTTTCCTCGAATGAAGTTGTTGGCTAACAGATGTTGAGACAATGTCTCATACCAGGCTCTCGGGGCCTGATGTAAGCCGTACAACGCCTTATCAAGCAGATAAACTTTATCTTTGTGAATTGGGTCGGTGAAGCCTGGTGGCTGCCCGACATAACCTCCTCTTTCACCTTCCCGTAGAGAAACGCCGACTTCACATCTAGCTGAAAAACTTTAAATCCTTTCCACGATGCAAATGCAAGGAAGATTCTGATTGCTTCAAGTCTTGCGACAGGGGCATATACTTCAGTGAAATCTATCCCCTCCTGCTGACTGAAGCCTTGAACAACGAGTCGAGCTTTGTTTCGAATAATAAATCCTCGATCATCCCTCTTGCATTTAAACACCCATTTGGTATTAATCTTCCGGTGACCATCCGGCAAATCCACTAGCTTCCATACACCTAACTTCTCGAATTGACTTAATTCCTCCTGCATTGCATTTATCCACGAATCTTCAGTAAGCGCCTCTTTGTAAGTCCTTGGCTCAATCTGCGAAATAAAGCAACTTAATGAGAATTCAGTTTGTAAATGAGCAACTTTTGTGTAAAAACATGTAAGCCCTTGATCAAGCTGTCTTCGAGTGCGGACTCCTGACTGCAACTCTCCAATTATCAATTCCTCTGGATGATATGAGAGTGTTCTTGGCATCACCTCGCCTGAAACATCTACCTCTCCTTCCAAATTTGTGACGTTTTGATTTGCAAATTGTTCACTGACTGGAATAGATTGATTTGAAAACTGGATTATCTCCCCCTCAGAGTCTGAATCATCACGATCAAATACAGGTCTGTTTTCAGGTTCTTGAATATCATTTTCAACTGTCTGATTGTCTTGAGCAACTTCAGTCTGTTCAACTTCGTCATGATTTCCAGCATAGCTTGGACCTGCTTCATCATCATTTGAAGTTTGTCGATTTTGATAAGTTTCTGCTGGGAATCTTTCATCTGAATCTTCATACTCTCTCAGAATATCCAACTCGTCAAAGAACTCTGATTCTTCCTCCATGTTGAAAGAATCCCACAAAGTATCATAATTGAAACGCCACGAGTCGCCAGGATTCTGAGGTGGCATTGTATGACCTTGACATTCAACATTTGGAGCTTCAATAATCCGCTTCATGCTTGGAACGAAGACTCGTCGTAACGGACTTGCATAGCCAATGAATATTCCTTCAATACTCTTCGGACCAAACTTCCCAAAAGGCTCTAGAACAGTACAGGGTGACCCGAACGGTTCAAGATACTTCAAATTCGGTTTGCGATTATTGATCAACTCAAAGCATGTTTTGTTGAATTTCTTGACAGTGAGAACTCTGTTGAGCGTATAGCATGCGGCTGAAACTGCTTCTGCCCAAAAATTTATCGGTAACTTTGAATCAGCAAGCATTGTTCTGGCCGTTTCGATTAGTGTCCTGTTTTTACGTTCTGCAACTCCATTCTTCTGTGGAGTGTATGGAGCACTACACTCATGCAATATACCTCTATCATTACAATATTCTTCCATCTTGTTGTTCTTGAACTCAGTACCGTTATCACTTCTAATTCTTCTGATACGCCTTTGGTACAAATTTTCAATCTTTCTGAACAACCCCATCAAACTGCCAAATGTTTCATCTTTCGTCTTTAAGAATGATACCCACGAAAATCTGGAATAATCATCAGTAACCACAAGACAGTAGAGATCCCCTGTAATACTTTTGACGTTTATTGGTCCAAACAAATCCATATGAAGTCTCTCTAATGGTCTGGAAACTGAATTGACTTGCTTTTTAGGATGTGACTTTTTCTTCTGCTTGCCTTTGATGCAGCTTATGCACTCTCCTTCCAGATGAAAACCTTTGATATCAACTCCAAGAACTAAATCATTGTACACCAAATGATTCATTTTTCTAAGATGTATATGCCCCATCTTTCGGTGCCACAACCTTGATTCTTTCTCACTTACTCTAGAAACAAAGCAATGTGCCTGACCTGTTGTTGTAGTTGCTACACTCATGTCTAACACATATAAATCATTTACTCTTGGTGCCCGCATGATAATCCATTCTTCAGGGATAACAAATCCTGGTTTCAAAATCAAACATTCTTTGTCTGTGAAGTGAGTGGTATACATATTGTCACAAATCTGAGAGATACTCAGAAGATTGTTTTCCAGCTCAGTAATGTAGTTAACTCTCTCAAACATTACAATCCCATTGGATAACGTTCCTTCTCCAATAATTCGACCACCTTCGTGTCCAGCAAATCCCACATAACCACCATTGATATTTTTAACATCATACAGCAATGCTGTCTTTCCTGTCATGTGCCGAGAAGCTCCACTATCCATGATCCAACGTGAAACGGATCTCGGAAGCTCCTGCACATATCAAAAATGTTTAATGAGATTTTGATGCTACCCAAGCCTCTTTTGACTCGGGTAACTTGACATTAATGTGAGTTTTTGTAGTGTAAAGTGGCGGAAAGTTTGTATCGTTCATTTTTAAGTTTTCAGCAGTCCCATCCTCAACCTCTTTGAATAAGAAAAATTCATCTTTTTGAGGTTGACCAGATGGTTGATCTTTCTTTACCACATACTTCTTTTCAGAAGTTGATTTTTGTTTTTCATAAAAATCCAAAGGTACATACATCTGCTTTGTTGAAGATGATGATTTACCAGTCTCAGACACCTTTGGTTTTGGAGAATTTTCTTTCTTTTCAACAGTTTTTGGCTTCCATGTTTGTTGAGATGATGCAACCCGTATGTAAAATTTGTCATTTTTAGTTACCATGTTCTTAACATGTTTAGTTTTGATCTTTGAGTTATCATTTTTCAAAACCTTTTTCTCAACAATCAATGGAGCTTTTCCCTTCACAACTTCTTTCTTGATAGAATTCATCACAACTTCAGTCTTAGGCTTCAAGTTGGTACACTTTCGTGCAATATGTCCAACTTGATTGCATTTGAAGCATGTTCGGGTGTCAACTACCCGACTTGTGCCTTCAGACTTAGGCTGTGAGGCCTTCTTTTCAAAGAACTCTTTGTTTGTTTTTGAGAAAATTTTAGATTCCTCATCAGAAAGTGAAATTGAACTGTTCACAAACACCTTTTTCACAGCAAAACTCTTGTTCTGGGCATTCTTTTTCTGATAATTCTTACCACCCTGATATCCACCCAACCATTTATTTCGACTGTTGTTAGAATAACGTGGTGGAATAACTGGTTTCTTATAGTAAGCCTTATCTTTCTCAAAATTCATTTGCCTCTTTGTCTGATTCAAACCTTCTACTTCAGACAAATCAATTTCAACCAATTTAAAAACATTTTTCAATTTGTTCACATTAACATTCTCCAGAGGAAACTCAAGATCTGAATACAACTTATCAGAACCAGCCATCTTGTACATCACAAGACCCGAATCATCATTTAAGTTGTTTTTAGATTTTGGTTTCGGAATGTAATTGTTCAAAAAACATTCTTCATCTTCAGCTGAATCACTATCCAAGACACTTTCAGCCATGCCTTTAACAATCTTAGTTTGAACACTATCATCAGATGATGATGATGAAGAAAATGTTACATCAATTGACTCTGGCAATTTTATCTCATTTGTTTCAACTTCATCATTAACCAACCCTGGTTGTTTCTTTGAAAAATTGTTTAGTACAGGTGGTGGAACTTGATGAAACCCGACTCCAGTTCCATCACAGTATACATCTTCGCCAGCTTTGTTTTTCCCAATGGGTTTTGGAACAATGTGTTGCAAAACAAAGCTAGCAGAGTTGTAACTGTTCAATTTCAAATTAATGCGTTCATTCTCAATCTTAGCTTCTTCAAACTGAAGCTTCAATTTTGCAATTTCATCCAATTGTTTGTTTATTAACTCTTCCTTAACTCTCGAAACACCTTGTAGATGACAATTTTCTTTGTATGTTTTACCGTTTCTATCATCAGAATCTTTCACCGTGCGTTTTAGTTTTTCAAAATTTTCAGAAATTTGACGATTTTCAAGGATCTGTTTTTCATTTTCTTTTCTAACTCTTTCTATGTTACTTTTATCAGTTTCAATTTTGTCAGTTAATTCTTTTGATCTGTCTTTTGAAGCTTTCAGCATTTTATCATGGTTCAGGATCTGATCCTCAACTTCTCTGACTCTGTCTGTCAGATCCTCAACTTTCTTACCATTGAGATAAGAGATTGTGCTACAAACCTTGCACTTATTCATGCAATTTTTGCAGTCAATATCACTATTTACTTTTTTACCTGATGCACTTTCTGACTCGATTGAACTGACCTGTCCTTTTGACTCAGATACGGATTTAGACTCTACCTCAAGTGCTTTAGCAGCCAGCACTTTATCAGCCATCTTTCTCAAGTTTTCGCCAGTCAACTCTTGTGATGTGTCAATGATCCCATCATCAATCTTCTTTGACTTTTCTTCTCTCTCATTTTCTTTCTCTTCTTTGCTTCCCCGCCATTTTCTTTGCCAACCCTCTTCTTCTTCAGCAACTTGTTGAATTATGGTTTCTAGGTCGAGGGTGTTGTAATCAATGGCAATGTTTCCCTTTTGGTCAAGATAACATTCTCTGTCTGGATCCCATCTCTTTGCTCTTTTTGCTTCAGAGTATATTTCAGAAATTCTGATCATTCTGTTTTGAGCAATCATCTTTCTATTTACATACTTTTCCTTTTCATTTCTGTTGTCTTTATAAGGGACAGGTTCAACAATCTTTGCCATAAAAGCGTATCCTACTGCATCCTCTTCTGGTAACAGCTCGTTCCAGTCGAAACCTTCATCGTCATGGATCACAGCAAGAGCTCTGGATTTCTCTTTGTTATCTTCAATCTGTTTCAATCTTGGTGATTCTGATTTATTCTGATGATATATTGCTCTCTTGTAGTAATCTTCCTTGAACGGATTCTCAGAATCATCAGCATAAGCATTCCGGCACTCTCTTTTAAAATGACCTTTTTGCTTGCACTTGAAACAGGTCACTTTTGTCTTATCAAAGCCCAACTTGGTAGATGGTCCACCAATAGATTTTCTTCCAGTTATCTCCATAAAACGCTGTGCCCGACGAACTGCACTGGCCATACACCACCTTATGTCAATCAGTTCCATTTCCTCAGGATCTAACTGATCGTAGTCTTCTTTTGTTAGGTTGGTGTTGCCAATCTTCCCAGCTACGAGGCTCTCATACGACTCCAGCACAGAGGCTAGGAAAACCATATGTTGCTTTGCAGATTCTTCGCTGAAATTTTGAGCGTTCTTTAAATCAACAGCGATGTTGCATTGAAATAAGTTCTTTGCAGCTGATTGGTTTGGATTTGATGAAGAGCCACTGTGAAAACCACTACTTGCATTCTCTTTGTTGCTTTCATTTTCTTTGCTTGATGTGTTGGAACTTTGAGCGGAAAAAGCTATTTTGGGAGGTGTGTTCTTTGGAATCATGCTTTTTGGATAGTACAGATCCAGATTTTGCTGATATGATGAGTGATTAACTTTGTGTGTTTTCTTAATCTCCAGCTCGTGACTTTCTAATCTTTCAATCAACTGTAAGATTCTCAGGGGTGATCGTATTCTTCAACATCAAGGCAAAGTATTGCCAACCATCTCATCTGGCAAGGAATCAAACAATTTGTCGACCAACTCTTCTTGAGGATAAGTGATTTCATGTCTCTCCAGCTCCAACTTCAACTGCCCAAACCTCTCAATCATCTTACAAACAGATTCATTTTTTAAACACCCAAATAAATCAAATTCTTTTCTAAGTAGTTTCTTTTTGTTTTTCACTATTTCAGCACTACCCAAACATCTACTTTTCAACTTTTCCCAAAGATCTTTAGCATTAGTGTACTCGATCAAAGATATTATATCTTCTCGAACAGACTGGAACAGCAATGCGATGCATTTTTGCTCGGCAACAAACATATCTATCTCTTCGGATGATGTCAAATTTTCACCAACTTTTCCTCCATCACTGTATCCATTCTTTAAGCTTTTCCAGCTAGTGTACGCAAATGCTTTCAACCATTCTTCAAATTTCTTGGCCCATCGATTGTACTCTTCTATAGCCATCAGCTTTGGGGGTTTGTTATATGTTCCGTATGCACTTTCAACGCTTAAGGCTTCAGATAGAGTTTACTTCGGGTTTGGAGTGTTATCATTTGTATGGTTGGAAGTATCGTCTCTGGAGTTACCCGCGAAAGCATACATGTCACTGAAAGGATTCATGAATTATTCCATTTTTAAGTACCTGAAACAATTTTCACACACTTAGACAATTTTTACAAATTTGAAACAACAGTTGAAACAGACAGTGATCCGTTCGAGTTACTATCCGGACGAGTGATACAAGTTATCCGCACGGATGATAGTCCGCTTGGAATGTCGTTCGTGCGAGTAACTTTGACTTTGACCCCTTGAGTTATCCGCACGGATTGTAATCCGTGCGAGTAACAATGATGATGTCAGCAAACAAACTCATAGTAACAAACTTAATCCAATCTGTTCGAACAGCTGTCCGAGTGAGTGGATGATGTCAGCAGATATGAACAGTTCAACATGATTTTTGATGAAATTGATCTAGTTTTAGGTTGAATCTGACTATGAAACTTAGTAGGATTATACTTTGAATGATTGCGAATCAAATGATATCGATTTTAACAAGTTTTAACCATAAATTTTTGTTCTATTTTAAGTTTTTCTGAGTTTATGTGGATAAACGAAGAACTAATGTGAGAAATGAGTAAAAGTAGAAGATATATGTCAAGTTTCTGGTGAAATTTGACTCAAATCGGCACACGATATCAAATCTCCGGTGAAATTTGATTCAAATCGGCAACAGTTGTCAAATCTCCGGTGAAATTTGATTCAAATCGGCAACAGTTGTCAAATCTCCGGTGAAATTTGACTTTAATCGGCAAATAAGTCTCGAATTCTGGTGAATTCGGTGTCGTTGATCTCGATTCAGCTCCCTGGATGCTCTGATACCACTTATGAGGTCCCGAAGTGCAGGATCTGATCGTAAGGAACAAGATGAATCGACTTCGTCTAATGTGCGGAATCCATTAGCACGAATCACAGATTTGTTCAACACAGAATTCAACTTTTAAACACTTGTCTGTTCTTTCTATTAAGAGTTCTGAAAGTTACAAAGATCCGGTAGAAATGCAGACTTATCCGTGCGAGTCAAAAGTTCTAACATAGTTGCCCCGGACCTCATATATATAGACAACCTCAGGAAGCTAAGAAGTGTTGTTCGCGCGGATGACTTATCCGTGCGAGCGGCTTATCCGTGCGAATGACTTGTCCGCGCGGATGACTTATCCGTGTGGATAACTTATCCGTGCGAATAACTTATCCGTGCGGATAAGTTCTTCGTGCGGATAAGTTCTCCATGCTGATTACCATCCGGACGAACAAACTTGATTAAGCCAACATTTTTACAAACAAAACCTATTCCTGAGTTGTCATACTATCTACATACATACATACTGTTTACAAAAACACAAAATGACTATATGCTGACGAAAGCTACAGACGTTATGTACTAACACCCCCTTTCCTTTCCCTTGCAAGCACCCCTCGTCCTCAAACATGATCTCAAGACATTTTCATCACTCCTATCTTCTATGGTTACAAGTATTCTACACGAAAGGTTAATAAACACAAAAGTACACAACAATAGCAACCAGAAGCACGCAATTATTGAAAATATACAATGATTAACAAATAATAAGAGCTAAACAAGACACCAACATTGACTACGGTCAACTAAAAAGTATATTAACAAAAAGGTAAAATCCCACAAGTAATATCACAATATGTGCGGTATTTTATTATTATTATTATTATTATTATTATTATTATTATTATTTCAAGGATAGAATGCACCTGGTTGAAGAGATAGGTTTAGGATCCTAAATACTTGATTTGAGAAGCTCTATCACCTGCGAACCAGAAACACAAGAAAAAAACAACTCCCCAAAAAGAGAGTGGCCGGAGGTTGGAGGTTGTCGGAGGTTCTGGTCGGCGTGTAAGTGGGTGACGGTTGCCGACGGTACTCGGCGGTGGGTGTAGTATTTGGAACTTGGGAGTACGGGAGAGACGAAGTTATTTCTGTGGCTCGTGGGTCTAAAATGTTGGTCGTTAGTTGAAGAGATAGGTTTAGTCTTACTATTACGGTGGTTCCGGCCAGCCAGTTCTGGGTGGGGGGAAATGGCGGAGTTTGGAAGACAAGTTAGAGATTAGGAGAGTAGATGGAAGAGAGAGAGAGGGAGGAAGGGAGAAGCTTACACTATGCGATGGGTGGTGGACGGCCGGGCGGAGATTGGAGGGGGTGTTGCTGAACAACCGGCCGGCAAATGGAGAGAGAACGACGATTGGAGGTGGTGAAATATTTTACCGTTCTGACTTCTAAAAGTTTGCGGAGAGAAAAAGTCAAATGTGTAGTCACCAAATTGGGGTAATATAGCGGGTAAAAATATCGTTGGTGGTAAAAAATTAACCCGTAAACAAAATAACTAGGAACAAATTAACCTAGTTAGTAACATGTAAATAAGTAATAAAACAATGAGTTGTAGCCTTATCTAGTCAAAATCTAAACTTGAGGGATGAAAGCTACCAAAAAGGGAACTTGTGTTTTAAAACACAAGAATAAAACACAACACACACATAGTGTGTGTGTATGTAGGTCAACCATCAGGAGAAAGAACAAGGGCAAAACCCTTGTTCAAGCTTAATCTACCAAACTGAAGATCAATTCGAGACCCAAATCAATGCATGAACGCATATTAACGATCACCTAGACAAGGGGATCATAAGGTATGTTTTAAAACCTAGATTTGTGAAAGTTATAATTTGAGACAAGTAGAATACTTGCAATTAAATTGTTAGATTATGATCCAAAGATGAAATTGAGTGTATATGTATGCTTAATTTCGTTAGACATAATGAAATTATGTCATATTTGATATAAGATTACTTGTAAGTGATCAACAAGTAGGTTAAGAAGTGTGTTTTGATAATATGATGAAGTTGGTGATATACTTGTGTTTAGAATCATCATACATGATAGTAATAGGAAGATACTTGAATAATCTATGAATTCGAGTACATGTTATTACTTACCATGGAATGGGTTTTTGTATGATATGATGAAATATATGTTATATTCATGTTAAATGATGTTTAAAATCATCATGTATATATGAATGTTTAAAGTCTTTGACTAAGTTTGATATTGGGTAAATTCCATACATAAGATGCAATGGGTTATTTCATAGTGATGAAATAATCCCAAGTTCTTGTATAATATTAAAAGATTAGCATACAATGATTGAGACTATGTTAATAGGTGCTTGAAATCATGTTGTCTACTAGTTTGTACCTAGAACTTGATTATATTAGGTATTCGGATGAATGCCTAGTAATATGATGAAATGGGTTTTACATATAGATTAAAACCTTTAGTTCTAGCCTAATGAATGGATAAATTAGCATTGATAATTGAAAGCTAAGTTAACTTGATGTTAATAATCGCTCGAACTTGCTAAAGTGAAATAAATGAGATGAACTTGGTTGGGAATTTAGTTAAAAGGATAGCCTAGAAATAACACCTACCAGATCATGGGTTCACAAGTTAGAAATGTGGGCAAATGAAAGTTAGAAATATACCGGATCATGGGTTCACAAGTTAGAAATGTGGGCAAATGTTTTATGGTCATTTAGAAACAAGTTCCAAGCGAAACGGATATGTAACGGAGAAGTTATGCAAATTTTCGCATGCATATCTAATGTCAGGCGCAAGGTTGCGCCCCTGGCTGATGTCAACTGTATTGCGTCAGAATTGACACAAGGTTGTGCCAGACTGGTTTCTTCTTGCGCCAATCACTGGTTTTTTTTTCTTTTTTTCGCATTCTTCAACTCAAAACTTGTGTGAAGGTTATCTAACCACGCTTTATGCATTATATAACTAACGTTTGAGATGATTGGATATTTAGGTGATTGCTATGATGTTACGGATGAAGATCAAGCTTACCGAAGAACTGAACACAACTAAAGATCATGCTTCCGCATTTTGTTCTTTCGTTTATCAAATCAAACTTTGTTAACATGTTTAAATAGTTTGAAACACTTATGAAATTTTGTAAAGTTTGAAATTGGTATGGACATGTATTTGCATTATATTATATATAAATGCAAAATTTTATAAATTTTAAGTTAAGTAAGTTCGGGTCTTACATAAACTGTGCCAAGATATTGTCCGCATTGCCCCTGATGGATTGCCCATCTAGGAACTCACAGTTTTGTTTTCAACAGACGAGTTGCTCGCCTAGGCAAAACGCGTCTTGAGAGAGAAGGTTTCCACTCCCTTATAAGGAAGGCTTCGTTCTCCTCCTTAACCGATGTGGGACTTACATCTCCACCCCCATTTGGGAGCCCAGCGTCCTCGCTGGCACACCGGCCTGTGGCTCTGATACCATTGTTGTTGTTATGTCGCTCATTACATTGTATTCTATCACATTCATATATATCTTAAATTCTTTTCTATTATTTATAAATGTCAAATATATAAAATTTATATACAATGAATATTGTTTATGTTAAAAGTAATCAAACATATCCTAAATTGTTATTCTCTTAAAAACTATTATATCAATATGTTTTTATTGAATAATTTTAAATCTTATTTTAAATAGAGCTAAATTTAAAGATTATACTGTAAATAAGTTTTAACTTAGGGAGGGCGAAGCGCCTCGTGGGTTTGATGATGCGGCTTGTTTTCCGCCGGGCCACACTGTCGCCACCCATGCAGGTTACCCTAGTGAAGGGAAAATGACAATAATACCCTCATGTACAAAGCACATGATCTGATTTAACAAAGAAAATTAACTGAGTTAGAGTCAAAGGACATAACATGTAACATTTTAAAACATTAAATACAATACTCGTCAATTTGAAAGATAAAGGACACCGCCTAAAATTCACTACAAAGATAGAGGACAAAATTTGAAATTCACTATAAATAAAAAGATAATTCGTAATTTACACCATACCCCCTCCATTTTTTATAAGATTCATAATAGTTCCCCACTTAAAGATGCAATAATAATCTATTTACCAAGCCAACCCCTTGACTTTGTCTTGTACATGCTAAACCACATTAATGAAAATTACGGGTGTTACAAGCCAACAGCCCGTTATTTCCCCATCACATCATTACCCCCTATACACAAATGCTCCACACATCACCCATCAAACCCCACATAACATCTCTCATTCTTGAACTCAAAACCAAAACTAAACCCAAAAACATGGGCATTGATTACTACAACAACCTCAAAGTCACCCGCACTCTCTCCGATGAAGGTCTTAAAAAAGACTACAAAAAACTTTGCTTTTTATTCTGGATATGGAAGCGCTTAATGTAGCAACGGTTTCGGCTATCGATCAGGGCATTCTTAAAGGATGCAAGTTGCCAAACAACGGGCCTATTATCTCACATCTTTTTTACGCGGATGATGTATTGTTTGTTGGGGAATGGTGTGACTCGAACTTTAAAAATTTGTCAAGGCTTCTAAGATGCTTTAATCTGGCTTCGGGTCTAAAAGTCAATTTTAACAAAAGTCAGCTCTTTGGTGTGGGTGTGTCTGAGGAAAACATTTCGGAAAAGGCATGTATTCTTCAGTGTAAATCCGGTTCGTTTCCATTCACGTATCTTGGCCTTCCTGTGGGTGCAAATATGGGGCTGATAAAAAATTGGAAACCCATTGTCAAGAGATTCGAAGAAAAACTTACATCATGGAAGGCTCGTACGCTGTCGTTTGGTGGAAGGTTAACACTCATTGAAACGGTTCTAGGTAATCTTCCAACTTATTTCCTTTCACTTTTTAGCGCACCCTCACAGGTGTTAAAACAACGGGAAAGGATTCGTAGGAAGTTCCTATGGGGGGGGGGGGGGTTGTACGGATAAAAATAAAGTCAATTGGGTTCCATGGTTTAAAGTGGTTGCTCCAAAAAACAAAGGGGGCTTGGGTGTCGGTAGTTTGGCGGCATCAAATAAAGCGTTAATGATCAAATGGTTAGTTCGTTTCAAGAATGAGCCTTCCTCTTTATGGGCCAGATCGATTACGGGTATTCATGGAGATACAAGGTGCCACTCATACATACCGCTAAAGAGCTCGATTGGAGGAGTTTGGAAGTCGATTGTTAATTTGGGACGTAAATCTCAAACTCAGTCGATGAATGTAAAAGAAAGATTGGTTTTGAAGTTGGGTAATGGTAAAAAAAATATTATTTTGGTTAGATTCTTGGGCAGGAAATAGTACACTTAGGGAGATGTTCCCTAACCTCTACGAATTGGAAAGTGATAAAAGGTGTTTCGTTTCGGATAGATACTTTATCAATCAAGAGTCAGTGGATTGGATTTGGGGGAGCCGAAATCCTTTAGCAAATGCTAACAATATTGAGGAGTGGGCTGATTGTCGTTCAATATTGCAAAGTATGGTGCTGAATCTGAACCCGGATATTTGGTTATGGAAGTCATGCGAAGTGGTGGCTGAGTTTGCAGTTAGCACGGTAAGAAATGAACTGGATCACATCGATATCATCAAAGAAACAAAAGTTCTGAATTGGCTGCACTGGATCCCGAAAAAACTAAATTGTTTCTTATGGCGGGTGGTTCTGGATAGGATAGCTACAAGGGAGGCACTTATGTTGCGTCGTTTTTATTTGCCGTCCAATCAATGTATCTTTTGTAACAACACGTTGGAATCGGCGGATCATCTCTTGGTGTCATGCGAAACGGCTAAACATGTCTGGCTCTTAATCTTCCAATGGCTGAAATTACCCATTCCGAGCTATATGATAAGTGTTGTTCAGTTATTGGAAATTATTAATTCCTACAAGTTTCAAAAGAATAAGAAAAGGGCGATATATACAGTGGTTGCGGCTACTTGCTGGATGTTATGGAAAATGAGGAATGAAATTATTTTTAAACAAAAAGTTTTCTCGTTGACGAAGCTGATCGGGGACATTAAAGCAATCTCGTACACATGGATAAAGAATAGAGCCGATCTCGGGGAGCTTAACTGGGAGATATGGAGAGGTTTTAAGCTATAATTTTGATTGATGTAGTTGTTATGTTTTATTCTAATTCCTGTCCGTTTTTCTTTTTGTTTGTTTTTTGTACTGTTTCTTGAGCGCCTTGCTTGAGTTTTATAAAATTTCGCCCTTTCTCAAAAAAAAAATGGCAACCTAAGAATAACATTGATAACAAACTCGCAAAATCTAAATTTTAAAAAATATATGAAGCTTATTATGTTCTCAATGATGTTAAAAAGCGCCAGATCTATGATATGCATGGTGAAGAAGGGGTTAAATCTGGGTTGTATGATGAAATGTCTAATGCTTTTACTAGTGTGATGAAATTGGGTTCGGGTTCTGGATTTGGGTTTGATCCGCGTGATGTGGAGATGTTTGATGAGTTTTTTTAAGATGAGAAGAGTGTGAAGAAAGCGGAGACGGTGGAGAATAAGTTGTGTTGTAGTTTGGAGGAGCTGTATAAAGTTCTAAAAGGAAAATGTAGATTTCTAGAGTTGTTCTTGATAATTCCGGGTATGGCGTTTTTCGATCTGATATTTCTTTCTTATCGGTTTTGATACTCTGAGAACTACATAATACAATTGTATCTTTTGTTTTAAGTGTGATACAGAAGTCGATTACAAGTTATAAACGAACAACATAATGTAGTTGTACATAATGCATAAAAGATAATCAAAGGTAGTGGGAGATAGATACATGTATTCAAAACAACAGGTACAAATGTATTATACAGTTTTAGGATCTTTAATATATTACTGGTTCTGAAAATGAATACCCCTCTTGTTGATGAATTGTTGAATTTGTGTTTTTGTTTAATTGGGGCACGTTATTTTCAGAATCAATAATATTATGTTGAAAATTATGAGAATTGCATAAAACATTCGTATGTGTAGTAGCGGTGGCGGAGCTTGAATGAAAACTCGATGGAGGCTGGACTCTCAAAATCCAAATCAATGGGGGCTGGACTCTTAAAAATCTAATATTTTACACTAAAAAATTCAAATATTTTCGGTAAAATCAACACTATGAGCGAAAAATCGGCTCTGCAAGTGTGTAGTAGTGGTTTCAACTACACCTCATTGTCGTTTAACTAAACCACTCTTCCATATGGGTCTAGTGGTTTTAACTAAAGTTGAACAAAAGAAAAAAAAAAGAAAATATGTGATTTGTTGATTTGCAAGTGCCCCCACCTCCTCATCTTTCACTCCTGTTAGTGGGCTAACCGGCTCACATTTGGTGCCTCGTTTCATTGATGTGTAGCGGTGTTTAAGGCGTTAAAGTGGTTATGTGGTAGCCCTTTAAAGCCCAATGACACATAGTCTAATGATTTAATGGGACAGTGGGTAGACGGTTGTACACAAAGCATACACATGTTTTATTCTATTGGATTGATGATATACTAGTTACAGTTGTAGCAAACCAGTAACACAAGAAGAAATTCTACCAATACAAATCAAACCGGTCTAGAAAAAAGGAACAAAAATCACCTTCCCGGAAAAGGGAAACCAAGAAGCCGGTGCGGCCCTAGGTGATCTAATCTTCGTCGTAGACAAAAGGAACTCAGGACCTAACGGTCTATAAGGCTGGGTGGTGTGGTACAAAGCCCCCTATTAAAGAAAACATTAAATCAAAGAGGAAAAAATTTGATTGGGTGGAATTATTGGGCCCCACCTGCACATTCCATTGGGGCTCGTTACTAGAATGGAGCCCCCTCTATAGCGCCCTCCCTCGGAGCCTAGGAAATGGGGAATGGCGCTATAGGATGCCATTTTGGTTGATTTGGTAGGGGATAGTAAACCACACCATATGATCTAAACCTTACATCACCCTCAAAATGTCAATATAATGCTATGGCAATAGAATATTAACACTTAGATCTAAGACTAAAGTATCTAGTATAAACACTCACGAGGGTTGCAAATTTAATTCCTCCGGTGTAGGTTGGATATAATTGGTTTAATTTATTGGTAATCTAAATAAGGGAAAAGATCAAATAGGAAGTTAATTTTGTCTAGGAAGGATAGGAAGTCATAGGATTATGACATGTGGCAAATTTAAAATAAAGAGAAAGGGTATTTTAGTCAATCTCATCATTTCTTCTTCCTTCTTCTCCCCAGTTACTTCAAAACCCACCATTTTCAAAACCCACCATCTCCAACCTTTTCTTCACTTACTATCTCAATGATTCAACCACCCGATCAACGTGTTCTTCAGCTTTTTTTCGAAGAAAACCCAGTTTAATTTCATTCAAAATCTCGTTTTTCTGGTGATTTTGAAGATAATCGCTCGATTTGTTCGATTCAATCGCTGATAAGTGTTTCAATCATTCAAAAATCGTCAATTGTTGAAGAAATCACTTTGATCCATGTAAGAAATTCTTTAATTACATTTTTACGATATGGGTTTTTGATTTAGTCATTGCGTTTTACGATCTTGGCGGGGGTCCGGGGGCAGCGCCCCTGGTAGCGGGGTCCCAGGGGCGGCAACCCCTGGCGGGGTCCAAGGGGCAGAGCCCCTGGCTGGGGTTGAAAAATTAATTTTCCAGAAATTGGCTCATTTCGAAGACAGTAATTCGTAGACAATTCAGACAATTCACAAACAGTTTTATGTGTCCATTGCGTTTTAGAAAATAAGAGAGTTTTATGTGTTTTCTGGCTATTGCGTTTTAGAAAAAACACATTTTTAAGTATCTTTAGTCATTGCGTTTCAGGTAAAACACAATTTTGAAGTGTTTTTAGTCATTGCGTTTTAGGTAAAACACATTTTTAGGTGTTTTAAGTCCATTGCGTTTTACAGATAACACTTTCTTTTGTTTTTTTAGGTCATTGCGTTTTAGAAATGAGACATTTTTAAGTGTTTTCTGGCCATTGCGTTTTACAAATAAAACATTTATTTGTGTTTTCTGGCCATTGCGTTTTACAAATAAGACATTTCTTTGTGTTTTTTGTGCATTGCGTTTTAGGTAAAACACTTTTTTATGTGTTTTCAGTCCATTGCGTTTTACAAATAAGACATTTCTTTGTGTTTTTTGTGCATTGCGTTTTAGGTAAAACACTTTTTTATGTGTTTTCAGTCCATTGCGTTTTAGAAATAAGACATTTCTTTGTGTTTTCTGGCCATTGCGTTTTACAAATAAGTCATTTCTTTGTGTTTTTTGTGCACTGCGTTTTAGAAAAATGTCATTTTTTAGGTTTTTTTTTTCATTGCGTTTTACGTAACTGGTGGTTTTTCTATTGCGTTTTACACAACTGGGTTATTATTTTTTTTTTTTAAATATAGCTATAGTATACTCGTTTTAAAGATAAAAAAACGCTCGTTTTTTTGTTGCAATTTTTATAAAACAATAATGTCGTATGAAAGAGTTATTAACGTTTAAAAAATGGGGGGGGGGGGGAATTGGATGAGAGAGAAACTATTGACTTGGATTGACTAGAATGCCCTTGAACAAACTCACGCGCCTCTTTTCTTTCTTTCAATTTCCCTGATTTAATCTTAGCCCTTGATTAACTTAATGGATGGTCAAGATCACTTCCTAGCCTTCCTAGCCAAATAAATTTTCTAATGTATCTCCACCCATCTAAATAATTCGACTTCAAATAATAAATTTTACGCCCATAAAATATAATTGGTTAGATAACTCATATTTGGTGTAAACAATACATGAAAAATTATTTCAATTTTTCCACTGGATTTTGGGTTTAAGCTATTTTACATTTGCTTTAATTTTTATGTTCAAAATATAGAAAGATACGCAACTTGTTGTCCGACTACCTGCCATTGCTTTGTAATTGCCTTTTTCGTGTGGAATGATATGAAAGTGTTTACTTAAACAGAAAATCGAAAATGAATAAGGGTGTCAAAACTATTTTTTTTAATTAGCTTAACATTTACTTGTCGTGAATAATAATAACTATTTTTTATTACATTATAAAGAGAAAACAAAGGTGTAGGTCCTAATACAAAGGTATATTATCATAACGATAATAATAAATGCTATATAAAGCTTTGATAGTGCTGATGCTCCTTCTCCACCGGACGCTCTGTAAATCGCCCTTTGAAACTTGCAACTTTGAGCGGTCTCTTTCTATATGTGCAACATATGTTGAATTGGCTCAACCGACATTGGTCACGCTTCTAGGAAATACACCACAAATGACTCCCCCGCTACTACTTGGACTGCCATAGAAGGGTAATTTATCTCTTTGGTAGCCAACTTCATAGGACAACTAGCATTTTTGTGGATCATACTTTCTGGGGTTTGAGATATGTTGCACCATATCTTAAAATACTCTTGGACAGAATTTTCATAGACAAGTCCCGGATCTATGGCCTTTAAAGGATCAATGTGCCCAGACCCATGTGCAAATTCTGCTTCTGAGTATTGGGAAGCCTTTAACTCCAACGCTATGACACAATAACAAAAAAGAATGAGATGACAGTTCGGGTTTTCTTTTAATTAGTCATCCATATAGAAAAAGAAGCAAACATGTTCATTATAATAAGATTCAATCTATTTTAATATTTATGTGTGGGTGTTTGATGGCATGATCTCATAATAGATTGATTGCATGCAAATGTATGATGATGATAAGATCAGTCTACACAACTCAATAAGTGTTATGCTTGGGTAAGATATGCTAACATGCTCACACTCAAGGACATAACACATAATTCAAGTACCAGTTACCTGTAGTCATTAGAGCTGATTTGATTGCGGAAGGAGATCACTTGGGATGAAAAGACTTTACGAAAGCCGCTGCAGCTGCCACATGGGGGCATGATTGAATGCTAAATTTCGCGGTGTTCTTATCCAATGAAACTTCAGATGCTGTGGCTATTGGTGAAAAAGCTGCTAGAATTTCCACACCCGGGGCTATTACATCCGGCTAGAAGAACATAATGACACCAAATCCAAGCACACCACAGTGAGAAAACTGTCTAAGGTAAATTGAGAAATCTGGAATATATGAACAACAATATCGTTTTTTTAATCTAAAAAAGAAAAGAACAAGTGAATAATCATCAAGGGGATTAACATAAATACGATGTGAGGTCTAGAAAAATGTGACGCACTTTTTCCATCGGACCTGGTGTAAACCACGATAGGACTCCGAACTCTGTGAACACCATCGGTCCACACTAGAGACGCGCTATTTATAGTGGAGGGATTCATTTTGCTCCCTTTAACAGTCAACACGAAATTCATCTTCTGGTTCCTTTTTGTGAATCGTAAAGTGTTGGGATCCACTTTGAAACGCAACTTTGAGGTGTCTCCCTCTATAGATGCAACATAAGTTGAACTGGCACCAACATTTGTTAGCGTTCTTGGAAATGACTCTGAAACCGCAACTCCCACTTCTACTCGAACTGCCATGGACGGGTAATTAATCTCTTTGGGAGACAACTTCACGGTACAATTAGCATTTGTGAGGTTGCACCATGTCTTGAGATATTCTTGAAAAGATGTCTCATATACCAGTCCTGGATTTAAGGCCTTTATAGGATCAATGTGTCCGGACCCATATGCAAATTCGGCTTGTGGGTAGAGGGATGAGTTGTATTCCCACGCTATGACACGATATAAAACGAATGAGATGACAGTTTGAAAATATAATAGTTACCATAATTTCACTTATACCTGTAGTCATTAGAGCAGATTTAATTGCTGAAGGAGACCAATCAGGATGGAAAGACTTTATAAAAGCGGCAGCAGCTGTCATGTGGGGGCAAGCCATGGACGTCCCTGATTGAATATTAAATTTCACAGAGTTCTTGTCCAATGGCAATCCAGATGGTGATGCTATCGGTGAATATGCTGCTAGCTGTCATGTGGGGGCAAGCCATGGACGTCCCTGATTGAATATTAAATTTCACAGAGTTCTTGTCCAATGGCAATCCAGATGGTGATGCTATCGGTGAATATGCTGCTAGAATTTCCATACCAGGGGCCGTCACATCCGGCTATAAGAAAATATCATATTTCATTAATTTAAGAAAATATCATTTCAGTAATGTAACATGTATGTTGATATGTCCTAACATAAATTTAATTACGAAATAATTATATCTGAGGAGACGAGTATTATAAAAAAAAAGTTGCTTAGATGTTTTTTTTTATAAATGAAGACTTGCCAAACTTTTGTTGCATATAAGGTGTTTATAATATGTCTTGAAAGAAAAGACCAAGTTAACTTGGAATTACCAGCGAATGAATAATCAATATATTGTTTAAATGTTTAAACGAGTTTAAGGTTTACTTGAACTGTTGACTTAAGTATGTAAATGGGTCAACCAAGTGTACCCTAAAGGCCTATGCTAAGTTAATATACAATAAATTCAATTTCGAACTAAGTGCTAATATATAAATTGAAGCAATAATAGTATGTACCTTTATTAAATCATGCAAAAATCTACTAGGTCCTCAAGAAGAGAATGAAGCAACAAAAGGAGCCCCTGTATTGTTAACAGTCTCGCTTTTGAAAATCTGGACCCTAGGTTCTCTGTCCATCAAATAACAATAACAATAACAATTAAGTGATATGTTAAACATAAATTTTCCAATTGGTAGTTAGGCGGAGAAAAATGTCATTACTTAGGAAGATTTTTTGAATTTCTTGACTAAGTTGAGATCATTTCTACTTAGGGCTATAGCAGGACATGGCTTGACCAGGGAGACATTATCAGAACCTGGGTCAAGACAGTTCCTATACACCAAATGATAATAGAATGTTTTATTAATTAACTAAGTGATATCTAATGAACGCAAAATGCTCTACGATCCGATACAAAGTTCAACTCTTTTGATTAAGTTTTAGTAGCATTTGTTATAACGCGTGTAAATACATGCACATGAATATTGACTTAAATTATGAAGAATATAAGCATAATAAGCATACCTTTGCGTATAATTAAAGCTTAGAGACACGTCATAATTGCGTTAGCTCCCGTAAATATATAGACATCACCGGCCATTGAGTTTTCTGTGGTTTTGGAAATCAATAAAAGAGGTAGTGAGTATGGGCTTGAATTGAAAAAAATAATGAAGGATTCTCTGAGTTGGTGAATGAGCAAGATGAGGAAGAAGCTGGAACTTTATATATAAGCATACTAAGTTTCAAATACCAATTCGAATATAACAATAATATAGTTATCAAAGCAAATAAAAAATATAGTTTTGTTACCATTGGATGGTTTTAAATGATAATATATTTATTCGACTACACTTAACTATTTATCTCTTATAGCGTCCACAATTAAATCACACAATGTGCTTGTGGTATTTGATGATCACCATGTAAATTTATTAATCCTTATCCACGTGTGATTCATCTATTGGCCAGATAATATGATACGTATAAAGGGTAACATGTTTTTACTTGTTTATAAGAATCTAATATAGTAGTTCATATAACAAATAAAAAAACTGAAAACTCATTAAAGTTCAACTATTACGTTAAGCATTTTCCCCCTTTTTAGTTGTAATAGCATTTTAAGTTCAAGGAACAATGTAAGTGCTTCTTTAATGTTTAAACTTTATTGTGACTTTTGATGTGTGATATGGCAGAGTTTGCGTTTTGCTAGTAGCTTTCTAATGAAATTTGTCGGACCAAAAGGAAAACTAATAATCAACAAGATTAGCCTGTATACTCAAAGCTAAATGAACAAGATCCATAGTTCCATACAGACAATACACACAGATTACATAAAAGAAAACCACAAATCAATACTCCGGATCTGATACGAGAAGCATCATCCGGTTTACTGAAATAAAAATTTTCATAAATTAAACAAACAAAAGCAAAAAAACTGGAAAACATAAAAGAATTAATACAAATAAATGCTACATGACCTGTAAACATATATTAAATCTACATTAATTAATATGTCACATAGGATGAATCCACAACAACTAATCTATAATCAAAACAAAACAACAAATCAACGAATTAAGACATAAAATTCAAATTAATCAAAATAAACCACCAGAAAGCTAAACTTTGAGCCAAAAATCAACATGATAACACAACTGAATCAGAATCTGTAGAAAATAAAGAAATTGCATGACGAAAAATGATAACTTTACCTCGAAATCGGCTTAATTTGGGGAGAATTGAGAGATTGAAAGAGAGAGAAGGAGATTTAGGGCTTTTGATACAGGACGAAATAAGTTATGTATTATGTGGGTGGGTGTATGTATATATAGACACTCATCATGTTGGCGCACGATAAAGGGATTGGGCGTAGGTTAAAGAGCAAGTTTTAATGTTTATTTTTGCTATTTTCACATTAAATACTATTATTCTATTAGAGCACACGGTATGAGGGCCGGCTTAGGCCCGGCCTGGCCCGGCGCCGGTCCTCCACACCGCCCCTCTCATTCCGGCGTGTCGTCTTCGTCCTCCCCAAGCCGATCTCGCCGTGCCTCATTCCTCTCTCCTCACACACACACATCTATACATAGATACATATATATATATATAGTGTAAGTATATGGAGAAAAGCAATTTTATTGAGAAAACTAAGGAAACCCCAATACTTGACTCATATTGAGCCACATCACCCACTTTAAGCATGTGCAAATTGGTCTTCAAAGGGCATTTTAAACTTTTTACTTTTTCATCCCATCAAATGTCACCAACCAACCTTTTACTGACAAAAGTACATAGTTTTTTGCAACATTTTCCAATGCATCTTCTTCCCCATATTTCTATCATCTTCTTCAATGATGTTTTTCTATCATAATAGAAGGTATGAGAATAGTATTTAAAACTAGTAGCAACGCGGAATATATATTTGACAAAAAAAATCACAATCAAAAGTTTTTAACTAGAAGATGCTTACATATTCAATACGTGAATTTTCATTTAGCCATCCTTGTTTCGTGGCATTTAAATGCAGCTTGTGATAAAGTTCTAACGGGCTAGGCGGCATCTGAGTCTCGGGATTTATCTAACATTATAAAAATTATAATAATGAAGATTAGATTTATTCTGAAAAGAGTAAAATCAATCTTTTTATAACATATATAAGCCTAAGAAAAATTCATCAAATTCTACTACTACGTTAACATCAATAATATATTGCACTATGAGTCGAAATTCTAAATCTTACCATTTGAAATGTATGATTGGCTATCGACTGAGAGCCCCCTAACCACTGATGACCAATTGCCTACCACATCATTCCAATTCCCTCATACACACACTTCTCCACAGCCTATACCATCACACCCCTCCACATCCGGCCCATCCCCACTACATTCGGCCCACCCCAATACATCCGGCCCACCACCACCACATCCAGTCCACCCCACTACATCAGGCCCACCTTCACTTAACCCGAACCCACCACCACAGCCCTCACTGCCCCCTATGTCCCACTCGCAACCTACCTCTCCACCCCCTAACCCAAACCACCCGACCGAACCCACACCATCAGCCCCTATCTCATCCTCCACTCACAATACTCATACTATGACCACCCGCGGTAAGGTCGGGATCTCTAAACCTAATCCTAAATATAACCTTCACACCACTACTACTCACATCTCACCCATTCCCACATCTTACCCTCGAGCTATAGCCGACCCGAATTGGCAACAGGCAATGGTCAACGAATATAGTGCATTAATGGATAACGGTACGTGGGAGTTGCTTCCCCGGCCGGAAACTCATCCGGTGATTCGTTGTATGTGGTTATTCCGGCATAAATTTAAACCGGATAGGAGTCTAGACAGATATAAGGCCCGACTTGTTGTTAATGGGAAATCTCAAACGGTCGGGATCGATTGTGATGACACTTTTAGCCCGGTTGTTAAGCCGGCTACTATACGCACGGTTCTATCTCTTGCATTGTCACGTGGGTGGGCAGTTCATCAATTGGATGTTAAAAATGCATTTCTTCACGGGGATTTACAAGAAACTGTTTTCATGAATCAACCACCGGGTTTCGTGGACCAGGTAAACCCAAACTATGTATGTCGTCTTCGAAAGTCGTTATATGGGTTGAAGCAAGCACCACGGGCGTGGTTTACCCGTTTCTCAACGTTTATCAAGTCGCATGGATTTCAGGGGAGCTTATGTGATACGTCACTGTTTATTTATCGTCGCGGTCCTAATACAGCATATTTACTGTTATACGTTGATGATATTATACTGACTGCTTCATCTACAGATTTTCTTCAATATATTATTCGGCTACTTTCGTCCGAATTCGCAATGACCGATCTGGGAGATATACATCATTTTCTTGGTGTAACTGTTCAACGTGATGCTCATGGAATGTTTCTTCATCAGTCACAATATGCACGCGATATATTACACCGTGCCAACATGACCTCGTGCAAACCATGTGAAACCCCGGTTGATACGTCTTCAAAGCTAAGTGCCACGGAGGGTGATTTGCTACCCGATGGCACATTATATCACAGTCTCGCCGGTGCGTTACAGTACCTTACATTTACGCGGCTAGACATCTCTTATGTAGTCCAACAAGTATGCCTTTTCATGCATGCTCCCAGGGAGCCTCATTTCGCTTTCATGAAGCGGATTATTCGATACATTCAAGGCACTATTCATTATGGGTTACACTTGACAGCGTCTCCGGCCACCACCCTCACAGCTTACTCGGACGCCGATTGGGGTGGATGTCCGGATTCTCGACGTTCAACTTCGGGTTACTGTGTTTATCTTAGTAATAATTTTGTTTCATGGTCTTCGAAACGGCAACCTACAGTATCTCGTTCAAGTGCTGAGGCAGAATACCAGGGCGTTGCTAATGCGGTTGCTGAAACGAGTTGGTTACGCAACCTCTTACTTGAGTTACATGTTCCTTTTCGCCGTGCAACAATTGTGTATTGTGACAACGTCTCCGCGGTTTATCTCTCGGAAAACCCGGTTCAACATCAGCGGACGAAACATGTGGAAATTGACCTTCATTTTGTTCGTGAAAAGGTTCGTCTTGGTCATGTTCGTGTCCTTCACGTCCCAGCCGCCTATCAATATGCGGATATTTTTACCAAGGGCCTCTCCAGACAGTTGTTTCACAATTTTAGGTCCAGTTTGTCCGTGTGTCGTAACCCCCGTTCAAACTGAGGGGGAGTATTAGCGGACCAGATTATTACACATTTAGAAACGATTGTATCTCCATAATTATAGGGAATTAGTTAGCCTTGTAATCCCTATATATATCACATTGTATTATTGTATTCATCAATGAAAGAGATACCGTAAATACTTTTAGTCACCTGAACACAACCCATTTAGCTAAGCGTGTTTACGGGGGTTCAACCAAAAATTGATCTAAACCCCTTTTAAATTGTGAATTGAATTTATGTTAGCTTTATGTAGTATAATAAACTCAAAACCCCTTTGAATATAACTATAAAAGCTTCTTAAGAATTCAAAATGAAATTTATTTTAAACACTCTCTTCCATAGAATCAAAACATAAACATAATAACAAAATGAGAATAAAGTGTACTGTTAAAGAAATGAGAATAAAGTGTACTATAAAAGCTTCCGAAACATTCAAAATGAAATGAATTTTAAACATTATCTTTCATAGAATCAAAACATAATTAAACATAAAAAATGAGATTAAAGTGTACTCGTCTATAAGTATCATTTGTGGCTCTTCATAATAACTAATTTTGTAAAAAAATAAAAAAATATATATAATAAAATAAAACTGTACTGTGAAGTATGTCAGCAGAAATTGTACAAATGCAATTGTGACATGAAGTGTTTCAATGAATATGGGAGATGACACGATGTGTACCAAAAGAAGCATAAAGATGTGAAATGTCTTAAATTTCACTCAAAAGTTTTTTGGATTCATGTGTTTGTCATCATCATCAAATGGTTTTTGTTGATTGCAAAATGATGAACCTCGTTTCTTGATTGGATTCGAATGTATAACACCGATAAAAGTTGAACAAGATTGTTGGATGTCAATGTGCGAAACAAATGGCATCACCGTAAGTGATGTTGTAACATAAAGCCTAACACCAATATTGTCCGGTTTGTCCACTAAGAGCTCATGAATTTGTTCGTGGTTGCCCAGATGGAGACTTACCATAAGGTCACCCTATCCAGTAGTTCTCCTTTCATCCACAACCATTGGGTCAAAATGCGTTGGTGATATTTGAGGCTAGAAATCCCTTATGCCCTAGAATCTCTCATGTAGTCATGTGCAAATGAACAAAACGATATAGGATTCGCCTAAGGTGTTACATATGATATGCAACTTTTCTTGTACTTGGTAAGCTTAATGAAATGCAGTATGTATTTTGTTAACAGTAAAAACACATATGAACAAATTACTTGCAAAATACAGATTTTCATAAATAAACATCAATAACAAGAAAATGTCCATAATATGAAACACAATTAAGGATAATGATAATTGATGAAAGGAGAGAAGACAAATCAACACACGGTCCAATAGTTTGATAGCTAAATTGGTTTAAATTGTTATATGTGGTATCTTAGATCCATTGAATTTTCATTATTTTAATTGTATCATATTATTCCTTTAACTGCTACTTGCCTATATGTGTCCTACTAGGTGTTGATAATCATCATAATATGAACTAGGGGTGAGTATAGAAACGAATTAACCGAAATAACTGACGGGTCGATTTTTTATATTTTTGATAACCGGATGTTGCGGTTCGGTTATGGTTATTCTTATTTTCATAACCGCAAATAATCGAACCGAATGTTTTCAACATGGACGAATCCATAGGTTTTTAAGTGTTTAACCATGGCTCAATTCATATACTTTTAGGTGAAGTGTTTAAGTGTTTTAACCATGACCCAAGCTCATTGGCCCATTTATAAATTTACTAATTACTATAGTATGCCGTGGGCATCAATTAAGTAGTTGTTGGCAGCTATATGGTTGTTTACTTGTAAATTAAAAACCAAGGTATGAAATCAACAATTTAATTCATATTGTCAGTAAATCTCACCAATAGCAAAACTAAGATAGGGTCTGAGAAGGGTAAGATGGGTAAGATGTAGACAGTCTTACCACTATCCTGTAGGAATAGAGAGACTGCTTACAGCCTTACCTTAGTAAATCCCACCTATACGCCTTCCGCCTAACAAGTGGACTAAATCAGTCTTGTTGAACAAACTTCTTTTCATGTATAACTAGGTGAGGGGCAAATCATGATAAAAGTGATGGTGAAATATTGGAGGAAACATTGATAGAAACTTAACACTTTGTCGTTGTCCACACAATTTGCTTTCAACAATTCAAGTAGATTAGTTAATTGTCATCTCTATCACCTTTTTTTAGTTTTTTTTTTATTTCGTGATTATAATTGATTTAAACTAGATGGTAGCCCCGCCGCGTTGCGGCTTGGGCCTTACAAATTAAGATGCAACCTGCCGCATTCGGCTTGGGCCTTACAAATTAAGACGCGGCGTATACAATAATTGATAAAATAATTATTGAATGGGTTATAGATTGTTGTCCGATTGTTTTTTTACTTGTGTCAATATTTGGTTGTTGTTTAGCTATTCACAAGGTGCTACCGATGAAACAAATTAAAAAAAGTGAGTTTTGTGTAGAAGGAGTCAAAGCTACCATTCAGCTATCATTTGTGGGAGCCAAATCTTGGCAATTCACCACAACCCAACACCAAGAAAGAAAAAAAAAAATAATAAATCTGCTTATTTTCCTACACAACCTCATCATTCTGGCCGAACCAAGATTTATTTGATCTAGCTGGATTTGAGAATTCAAACAACAACAACAACCATACCCAGTATAATCTCACCTATAGCGAAGCTATTGATAGGGTCTGGGAGGGTAGGATGTAGGCAAGCTTTACCTCTATCCCAGGGGCTAGAGAGGCTGCTTCCAGTGAGACCCCCGACTCCAAAAACCATAACCAAGACATAAGCTTATGAAAAAAACATATTTAAGCACACAACTAACTTCCCATTGCTGACTAGACTACCACATATAACTTCATACCCAAAGGAGGGGTATTAGTTTTAAGCCTCACTACACATGATCTTTGATCTTGTAAAGTTTTACGCTTATGTTCTTAATTACAAGGGTGATGTTCAAATATTGAAATGCTTGAAATTTTCATAGTTTATTTGAGCGGGATCTTTTACATTATTTTATGTATTAATTATATATGTAAAATGGTTATTAAAAGATACAGATAAAAATAATAATGAAACGAATTAAGAAGACACCTACCCTCTGGTGTTTGAATTAATAAACATATGCATCATGTGAAGTGTTCTTGTGCTCGTTTATTCATTAGGTCCCCCATTCCTTTTTAAGCTTCCAATACCATCTGATTGTACCAATGACTTCAATTTTAAGCATCAATTATTCCACCAATTTAAATACTACCAATATTAAAAAGTATCATTATTAATTAACATGCTTAAATTCCTATCCATAATAGACCTTAGAAATGAGTTTAAAGAAATTGTAAATATCCATTTTAATATTTTTACTGGAAAAAAAATAACCTCAAGGTAAACTATATATGTTACTTCCAAATTCCGAAATACAAGATTACCAACTCATATTTTCTAAATTAGATTAAGAGGGTGTTTGGGATTACGTTTTAAATTGATTATTTGATTATTGCGTTTGTAAAACATAAATAATCTAAAAAGTGTTTGGATGAAAAAGTGATTATCTACCTCCAAAACACAGTTTTGGAGAAGCATTTACCTACATGTTTTTTCAAAACGCAGTTTTGAAAACGCAAAATCTATTTTGAAAACGCAATACCAAACACCCTCTAAAATAGTATACAATCATTAATACAACCTTTATAATAATCAGTCATCAAACCTTTATCATATTTTAAGATAATGAATAGTCTTATCCAAGTTACTACTAAACTTTTTTTTTGAACGGCAAGTTAATACTAAACTTAGTGTACACTATTTGTCACACATTAGGATTTAGATACTTTTATTTAATCTTTATAAATTGATTTACCTTTTCTGTATATAGTTATTATGCTGAAATTAGTTTGTATTATTGAAATATATGTATTATAAACTATAAAATTAATGTAGATGTTGGTTTAATACCGAATCAGAATCGGACAATGAAGTATGAACCGTATTCAAAATTTGGGCCTGATTCCTTTGCTTAAATGAATTTATTTTATCAAAAAAATGGAAATCCAATTATCAAAATGGAATCTTTTCAAAGCATAGACAGAGAAGCTGACAATACGTCTCATCTGATGAATATCCTTTTCATGGGGTTTGTCATGCACATGTATTTTTTCATTTTAGATGTTATATATTAAGTTCATTTGAATGTTAGACTAGTGGGTACGGAGAGCCTCATCCCTAAGGGATGGGCCGCCACATCAGTGCCACGTAGATTCGATTTGGAGGAGATGGACCTAGGGTGGTGGGGGATGAACCCCTTTATATATATATATGTATAGATGTGTGTGTGTTAGGAGAGAGGAGAGAGGCCCGTCACAATCGTCGTCTGGCAGCCGGTTTTCACGGGACGGGGCGAGGGGGCGGTGTGGGGGACCGGCGCCGGGCCTCGCCGGGCCTAAGCCGGCCCCATACCGCTTGGTCTTATTATGTTATCCTTTTTGAAGTTGAAGTGGAGAAATGTTGTTTTTAGTGACATTTGTGTACGTGTATGCATTGATGATTTCAAGCAAAAGTGGTTGTAACAATTTCAAATAGATGAAAGCATTAATAGTCGTTGTCCAGACTGACGATAAGGCTGGACGGTATGGTCCGTCTCCCCCTCCGTCCTCCCTTGGCGACGCGCGTCAGCCCATCCCCCCCCCCTCACCGTCTTCATCCTGTCCCCGTCTTCAGCATCGGGATATTGACGTTCAGGACGGTCCAAATAGTGGGCCCCCTTCAATTGTTACCGTTAAATAAAAAAAAATTAATTTATCAAACCTTGTGTCGACGAACCTTCGTGTGTCGACAAACCTTCAAGTCTTCGTCGTATATATTTTTTTTCAATTGTTACCAATATCCCACGAACCTCAATTGAGCGACGAACCTTATGTATTTTTTTTTTTTTTTGAAGTTTATGTATTGTGTTATAATATTAATGAAAATTTTTTGGTAGTTTATTTGTTAAATGTTAAAAAAAGTAGAAGATTTAAAAAAAGTAAAAAAACATAAAAGTGGTGGGGATGACTATGACTAGGACCATCCTCCCATACTCCCTAGTTTTGTGGGATGGACCATCATTGGGAGGACTATGACGTGCCGCCTACGTGGCGGATCATCCTCCCTTGGAGGACCATTACCATACCCTCTAGCCTAACACAATGTTTATATTTATTAAGAGGAACAAAATCAGTTATTTATATTTCAATATGCAAGAAAATGACAGAAATGCAATGTTTATTTTTGTGTAGGTTTATATCTTACACGTGTATAAGGTATTAATATTTCATATAAAGTATTTTCGTTATATAAAGTATTTTCGTTATAAGGTATTATCTATATAACAATTACGAAGTTTCATGAATAGTTTTTCTTTTTTTATTTTGACCTTCTTCCCCCTTTTTTTATCTATATAACAATTACGAAGTTTCATGAATAGCGTTTCTTTTTTTATTTTGACTTTCTTCCCCTTTTTTTTAGAGTTTTACTTCATAGCTTTTAAGCTTTGGGCCAAATCAAATTACAATTTTGCCAATAGTTTAAAATTACGTTTTTACCTCCATTTCAAAATAAAATTATGTTTTTGCCCCAGTTAAAAATTATAATTTTGCTCTCATTTCAAAATTACGATTTTGCCCCGTTTACATTTACAGTTTCGCCATTAATTTTGTTTTGTTCCTCCCAGCTAAATTACGATTGTGTCCTGAATTTAAATTTACATTTTCTTTATCGTTTTTGCCCTAGTTAAAAATTACAATTTTGTTGTCGGTTCAAAATTACGATTTTGCCTCATTTAAATTTACAGTTTCGCCATTAGTTTTGTTTTGTTCCTCCCAGCTAAATTACGATTTTGTCCTGAATTTAAATTTACATTTTCTTCATCGTTTTTGTTTGCTTTCCTAGTAAAATTACGATTTTGCCCCAGTGTATAACTACAGACACAAGATGGGGGAATAGTGCCAGGAAGATGTCTGACACTCCCCCATTGGCCCAACCAATTTACGATTTTATCTCCGTTTTAAAATGAATTAAGAAAACAATAATTTGAATTTTTATAACCAACCAGTAGACGCGATGGCCGAATAATGAGCGAGTGTTAGTTAGCTGATTGACACGAAAAACAATTAAATCGAGTCAACTAATTAAAACAAAACACTTTCATACTTTTGATAAACAAAAACTAAAACAATGACAATATTGTAATTTTTAACTGAGGGAAAGTTTTATTTTTTGACTGGGGTAAAATCGTAATTTGACAAAAGCTAAAGTAATGGCAGTACTGTAAATTTGAACCAGGGGCAAAATTGTAAATTTTCACAGGGGCAAATTCGTAATTTTGAACTTGGGGTAACAACATAATATAAATTTGAACTAAGGGCATAAGCGTAATTTTAAGCTGGAGCCAAAAGCACAATTTTATTTTGAACCGAGGGCAAAATCGTAATTTTGAGTTGGGGGCAAAAACATAATTTTATTTTCAACTGGGGAAAAAACGTAATTTTGAAATGAGGGCGAAATCACAATTTTTTAAACGGGGAAAAATCACATTTTTGAACATATGGCAAAATCGTAATTTTTAGTTGTGGGAAAAAACAAAATTTATTTTGAACTGGGGGCGAAAAGGTAATTCTGAGCTGAGGGCAAAACCACAATTTTATTTTGAATGGAGGCAAAAATCGTAATTTTGAGCTGGGGACAAAAGCGTAATTTTATTTTGAGCTGGGGACAAAACCGTAATTTTAAAGAGGGACACAAACGTGATTTTAGAATGGATATAAAATAATAAACTGGTTGGTCCAATGGGAGAGTGCCAGGCAAAGTCGTAATTTTGAATTGAGGACAAGATTGTAATTTTGAGATGGGTACAAAAAACGTAATTTTATTTTTAGCTGGGGGCTAAAACGTAATTTTAAAATGGATATAAAACAATAAACGTGTGGTCCAATGAGGGAGTGCCAGGCAGCTGCCAGCTGTCTGGCACTATTCCCCTAACTTGGTAAATGTATATGTAGAGAATGTAAAAAGTACAAAAAGTAAATAATTGTGAACCATTAATCAAAAAATTGAATGATTTGGTTTGTTATTTTAATTTTTTTTCCTTTTCTTGTTATAATTTTTGATAAATAAAAAAACCCCTTTTATATCATTATATACATCTCCACATATGCGTTTAATCCATTTTGCCATTTCAATTTAATTTAATCCATGAGTAAGATGGATCAAACCTCATAGAATAAAAATGTTGCTTTTGTTAACTTCGGCTAAACATAACTTTTGAAAAGGAACAAATATAAAAGAAAAAAAAGAAGAAGATATAAAGTGGGGATCAGGATAATGTGATATGTTTCTCTCGTGTGGGAACCACTAGACCTCTCACCAAAAGGGACCTCATCTCATCATTTGGTTCATCCTTTTCCTGTTCATGATAAAAATGAAAACGACCAATTTCCATTTTATCTTTTTGACGTATGACTTCATTAAATCTTAAGCTGTTTATTGGAAATGAATAATATAATACAACTTTTAAACGTGCAGATTTTACTTTTATTGTAGATTTATCAAAATTCATAAAGTTACACTTTTTTTTAGATTTATCATATCGTTATGTGTTGCTACAAGATTCTCGTATTATACCTAAGCCTCACGCTAGTTAACCAGAATGTATAAGAAAATTAGTAAACCGGTTATTTGGTAAACCTTTTCGGTTTTAAAACATTTTAAGTGCCACTTTTATTGAATCGACATATTCAGAAAATATAAAGAAAAGGTGTATTGATCTCAATAGCCCACGTACACTTGAAATAAACTTCAAATGTTTTGAGAAAATATCTAAATGTTTTGAATTTGAATATGTTCAAGAGAGAGATGGACAGAGAATGTGGATCATAAAAAATAAAAAGGATTACAAGGTGACAGAATAAGAAGAAGGCAAAACACATTTGATTTAGAGAAGAAAATAGTAGATTAAATGGTGTGCTGATTAGATGAGGGTTAAATTTTAAATCCATTAATTTTAAAAGTTTTTATATTTTATTTTTATATGAGCTCATACAAGAGCTAACATTTTTCATATTTGGAATAAAGAGTTAACCGAGTTAGAATTTAGGAGTATAAACGTAGGTATTTTTTTCATTCTAAAACCTCATGAATTTTTGTCTTAAGTAATTTATGTGTCTATTTGGTTGTGACACGTGTTAAAATTTTATGAGCCTAGATTTTTTTTTCGTTTATCATATTTGACTCCTTAGTATTCTATTTTTTAATTAATTTTTAAAATAAATTAAATCCCATATTATCTATCTACTATATATAATAAAAGAAAACAAGTTTTGGACACGTATCATTCATATAAGGTATCTTCAAATCTATATTTATCTTATATTAACTAAATAAATAAATAATAAATTAATATTAAATTTTATCATACTTTAATAAAATATTATCCTCAAATATAAATTGTTAATTTAATATATTTTTAAAACAAATACCTCTATTTTCTACTTATCTTATATTAAATATATAAATAATATTAAATGTTATCCTAATTTATTTATTAAAAATATAATCATCTTATTAATTGGTATACAAAATTATATTTATTCAACTCATGTAAAACGCGGGGTTTTTAAAAATATAACTTTTTTAATTATTTACTATATAAAGTTACATTTATATAACACGTGTAATACACGAAGTTTTTAAAGATATAACTTTTTATCATTTGCTATGTAAAATTAGATTTATTCAACACGTGTAATACACGAGGTTTTTAAGGATACAATTTTTTTTATTGTTTGGTAGATTTTTCAACCCGACTATACACGGGTTTTTTTAAAGATACAACGTTTTTAGTATTTAATATACAAAATTACATTTATTTAATATGTGTAATACACATGGTTTTTAAAGATATAACTCTTTTTTAGATCTATTCAACACGTGTAACATACGGGGTTTTTAAGGATGTAATATTTTTATTATTTGGTAGATTTATTCAACCCGATTATACACGGGTTTTTTAAAGATACGACGTTTTTAGTATTTAGTATACAAAATTACATTTATTTAATATGTGTAATACATATGGTTTTTAAAGATATAACTATTTTTTACTCTTTGATATATAAAATTACATTTATTTAACCCGTACAATATACGGGGTTCATAAAGGTATAACTTTTTATTATTTAATATAGAGTAAACTTCCGTTTTGCTCCCTGAGGTTTGGTCACTTTAACGGTTTTGCCCCAAATCTTTAAAAATAGCCGTTTTACTCCCTGATGTTTTGATTTTATCGCTAGTTTGCTCCACGTGCTTAACTCCATCCATAATGTCTGTTAACTTAAAGGACATTTTGGTAATTTTAAAATAAAAGTAAGGACATTTTGGTAATTTGTATTTAAATATACTACTCCCAAAATCTCCAACAAAAGACAGCTATATCATCTCCTCAAACCACCTGCAACTCAATCTTCTCTCTCCTCACTCTTCTCTCTCTCAAGATACTGATTCATCTTCATTCTCATCAACCATAAACCACCACCTCCACAACAATCATACACCATCACCACCGTAACCATTATGCACCATCACCAACATAAACCACCTCCACACATTCAACCCTACCACCACTACGGCACCGCCCCGTCACCTCCGAGCACCACCATTACACCACCTCTGCCACCCATAAAAGTCCAACACTGCAAAATCGAAATCACCTACACCAAACCCCATCTACTTCGAACCAACCACTCAACTGTCGATAAGAACCTTCATCGCCATCGTGTTTGAAACCCTAATCGAACGGCTGGAGTTTGAACGTTTAGATCCGAACGTTTACATCAGAGAATCGCCTGAGCCGCCAGAGTTCTTACTCGTCCCGTCGGAAAAACAGTTAAATCTCACACCGGTAATGTTTCAATACATCATTGAGTTTGGTTTCCTCAGGGGATCAAAACCCCTCTCATAATTTCATTGAACATCAACTATGGTGTTTGAATTTATTGATTAAAGGGATAGGGTTTCCGGTTTGGGTTTGTTTGAGGAAGATGAATATTTGGGTTGATAAGAAACAGAAAATTAAGTGGTGGAGGATGGCAGGTGGCGGTGGCGGTGGCGGGATGGTGATGGTGGTCGATTAGCAGCAGCCGGAGGTGGGAGTGGTGGTGGTTGATGGTAAAAGTTGGGGTTTGATGATGATGACTATGAACAGATATTGGGATGATGATGAACAACAGCCGGAGGTGGTTGTGGTGATGTTAGGAATAGCAGCTGGAGGTGGTTAATTATGGTTGTGGTGGCATGTGTTGAGAAGATGATGACTATGAACAGTCGAACAGATGTTAGGAATAGATGTTAGGAATGATGATGATGACTACGAACAGATGTTAGGAATAACTATTTAAAATAATTAAATATTTATCTAAAAAAATACTAAAATACCCCTCCTTGTACCAGACATTATGGATGGAGTTAAGCACGTGGAGCAAACTGGCGATAAAATCAAAACATCAGGGAGTAAAAAGGCTATTTTTAAAGGTTTGGGGCAAAACCGTTAAAGTGACCAAACCACAGGGAGCAAAACGGAAGTTTACTCTTTAATATATAAAATTACATTTATTCAGCCCGTGTAATACACGAGGTTCTAACATAGTGATTTTATATAAAGAAGGTTTTGATGTATTGTGTATATGTACATGTATATGCTTCTGCGAAGATGGGTATTTTTTGAGATTTTATATATAGTTTAAAATACAGACCTCATAAGCCAATATACTACGATATAGTGATATTATGAATACTAAAATGTTTAAATATGTGTTCCTTTTATACAGTCCGTATAAATAAAAAATAAAAACAAATTCAGCTAATTCTATTATTTTTGTGTTCAATGTAAAATCTTACTAATATAATAAATCAAAAGGGTTTGTGCTGAGGTGTCAACACCACAAGCACCCCCTTCTTCTCTTTCCTACATGGCAAATTCTGCATTCATCTAACCCTACACGCTCTCCACGGTCCTTCTTTCCCTTTCCTCACCTTCTTCATATCTGATTCAAACTCAGAACCTCTCTCTGTCATTCCACCTTTCCTCAAACAACTTTACTCATTCAAAATTCAAATTCAATGTTTCCCCAAATCAGACCTGTTTATTTGTTTTATTCACACTTATACTATGTGCCTTATGAATCGGTTGTTACATGATTCAAATTCAATATTTCCCCATTCCTTTATACATATCGAAACTGAATCAAAGGTATCACAGGAAGCTTTTTCTTGTTTTCCCCTTTTGCTATTATTAGGGTTTTCTTTGTTTTCAACTTCTATAACTCGCTCATTGATCTTGCTAGGCCCTCATTACTGCAACAGGTATTCCTTATCTGATTAGAGCAGAAGGTATCTTCATCCTTATCCGATCAGAGCAGCAAGTAATAATATCAACATCTCTGTTGTCGAATTGCAACAGTAGAACTATCAGTAATAGGCGACTGGTATATCAGGTTAGGGTTTCTTTTTCATGAGGTGTTTATGTTCATGTGTTGTTTGCAAATTTTGTTCACCCTTTAGTCCTTTACATTCCCTTTTTATGTTTAATTGACTCTTGCACACAAGGTGCTTGATGAAATGCTCAATATTAAATTCCGTTGAAACGGGCTCGGTCGGGGAGAAACTGACTCATAGCACATTATTTATAAAAGTTGAAACAGATAATATGCTAAATATGACTAGAAGCAATGTAGGAGGCTTCTAATGCATTTGGATGAGTTTCAACCCCTTTGAGTCTTTGACTAAACCTCTTCAGTTAAATCATTTAGCCTAACCCACTAGACCTATTACATATGAAAAAATAAACTAAATGGGTTGTAAGGATGTTAGATTTGTGTTGTTTGAAAGGTTTGAAGGCTGTTTTGATAGGTTCAAGTCTTGGGACAGAGTTGGTCAACTCGAAACAAGCACAGTCAAGTCTTATTAATAACAGTCTGCGTTGATCATCTGAGAAGTATAATCATAAGCCCGAACCGTTCTGTTATTTAGATTTTAGATCGTATATGTGTGCATTGTTTTAGATTATCAATGCATGTCTGCATTTTAGTCCTTTTACAATTTAACTCATATAATTATTTTAAATCTTATCATATCTAAGTAATTCCAGTTTAACTCATATAATTACTTTTAATGTGTAGGTTTTCAGGTTCAGACCCTTAAAAAGGGTGGTAGACCCACATAAAAATGTGAAGGTAAGTGTAACAAAGCCATGATTGTTTTATACCTCCCCACATTGCGCTGCGTTTACATATAACCTAGCAGTTTACATTTTTTTTCTCAGCATGATTGTTTTATACCTGATATATGTAATGGTAACAAAGCCGACCCATATTCTATACTTCTACGGTACATGTATGTTCTAAGTAATTCCAGTTTAACTCATATAATTACTTTTAATGTGTAGGTTTTCAGGTTCAGACCCCTTAAAAAGGGTGGTAGACCCACATAAAAATGTGAATTAACAAAGCCATGATTGTTTTATACTCTCCCCACATTGCGCTGCGTCACAATACATGTATGTTCTAACTTCCAATTGATTCATGCACATAAAACCAATATTTACCAACAGGATCCAAAAAACTGACAGTTCAATTCACCATATCCCTCATTTACAGAAGTGGCTTTTTTTTTACCCATTCACATATAAAAGGGCCGACTTGGGTTGTGCCATTCTATACGAGGTCAAAATACAATAATGGCTAAAACTAAAAGGGGGACAACAATAGTTATTAATGTATACAACCTCCTAAGTCGTTTTATTCAAAACTTAGATTATTATTGTAATATTGTTGTTTTTATGAACATAACTAACACGTTAACTATGTATAGAAAATGAAAAAACATGTTTGCGGGCAAACTCGACTAGAATCATTTCGACCTGTTACGATGATTAAAACACAGGTTCAAATTGACTCGAGAAGAGTTGGAATTGAGATCAATTGTTGATGTTTGTGAAGAAAAATTTTTAATAAGTCGGTGAATTTTGGTTGACTCAGGCTTGAGGCGGTAAACCTAAAAAATATCCGCAGCCAAGCAAAGGTAGTTGGAACAATTACAACCGTTGCAGGAGCCATGCTTATGACACTGGTTAAAGGCCCGTTGTTGGAGCTATTTTGGACAAGGGGACGAAATAACATAAATGTACTACACAATGGTGTAGATTTACATCATTCTCTCAATGGTGCTATTATGATCACGGTTGGATGTTTTAGTTGGTCTGGCTTCATGGTTTTGCAAGTAAGAATTTATATTTTTTAAAGATATGATAACTAAATATTATTAACAGTTCCTAATTTTTATATGTTTCCTTTTTTCTTATAAATTGTAGGCAATTACACTAAAGTCTTATCCGGCTGAGCTGTCTTTAACTGCTTGGATTTGCTTCTTAGGCACAATTGAGGGAGCCATAGTGGCATTAGTGATGGAGAGAGGGAAGGCAGCAGTTTTGTAACAACTCTAATCAAAATTCCTAAATATTATTTTATTTGGTTCAATAGGAAACCCTAATTGAGACCCTCAAGTGATCCTGCATAAACCCTAAAATTTTCAGAACAATCGAAATCAGGATCAGGGCCCCTAAAACTCGGGGGGGGGGGGAGGGGGGTAAACCCTAGTTGATAATATCCAAACAGTTTTACGTGTGATTAGAAATTTGACGAACAACCAACTCAGCAAGCCTACTGGGACACGGGGCTACCCTATGGTAGGGGAGCACCCCTCGCGCCACGCGACAGCCCCTCGCGTCACGCGAGGGGGCTGTTTTTCAGGAATAAATATAGGGGTGTGGGACTTGACATTTTGCGTTGGTTCGACGTTCAAACTCAAAACGTACACTGATATATTGTAGAAACAGTCCCAAAACACACACAATTCACGGAACGCTGCCGCGATAACAGGGTAATAACTCGATCGCTGCTACGATTTAATATCCGATCGATTGAAACTATCCAATGGATGTTTAAGTGCTGCCCACATTTGGGTTATGCTTTGTCATTCGTCGTGAATTCGATGGATGTTTAAGTATCGCACTTTGTCATTCGTTGTGAGGGTTTAATCTCGTGAGTTATCGTAAATGATGTATTGGTTACTAACCTAGTTTTGTGTGCATTGTTATTTAAACTAGGTTAACAAGGCTAATCAGTAGACTAGACTCTGCCCATATTAAATCTGCAATGTGAGTCATTCTCTTTTTATCAAATTTGATTTCAAAATCATGTTTGTTTTCAAAGTTATAATTACAGGGATTAAGTCTTTGTAATCTCCAAATTACAGCCGGTATGTGGGGTTTTGTATACATTACTTGATAACCGTCACCATTGGACAACGGGTTAGCCAAGGGGTGATATGACCATAATCACAGACACCATTGGACAACGAGATAGCCAATAGGTGGTCGAGTGATAAATACCGTGGGTAGATGGTTGATATGTATAAACATTGTAATCGCTCTTAATACTGTAAATTATAACAAACACGTCGTTTTTAGTAAAAAGAATGATTCACCAGTATTTCCCTGCTGACAAAACCTTTTTCAAACATGTTTCAGGTGATCTGTTGTGATCCATGAAAAGTGCCGTGTAGCACTAAAAGCTTAAGGAAGTGGCTCAATATAAATAAAGAAACATGTTTTGTAAAATAAAGATTTCCCAGTGAAATCATCTGATTGTAAATTACCGAGGTTTTTAATCTCGAATTATGAAATGAAATAATCGAGCATTTTCAGTTTTTAAAAGATCCTGTTAAAATCTTCCGTTGTCAACTCAATTAAATAAATACCACGGGATTTTCTGTCCCGCGGTTCCTAAACTGGGTCAAACTGGAGCTGGGGCCGTGACAGAAAAAGGTGGTATCAGAGCCACTGAGTTAAGCTAATTAAGTATTTAGAAATACTTAATTTTCATGATTGCCATTTTGTGATTATGTGTTTTATTAACTGATTATTTGTTAGTTACAGTATGGGTAAGCAAAAGCTTTCGAACATCTATCTTAAAATAGATAGTTCACCAAAAGAAAAAGGGAAGTTCATCCCAATCAAAATCCTCAAGATACTCAGTAGATACTGAGGAGGGAATATTTGTTCGTAAAGCCCATTATGAGGAACCACTTTCTCCTAATAAAAGAAGTTTGATTATTAGGAAAAGTCAGGAGAAAAATAAAGAAATCACAATCAAAAGAAACCCGGAAACTAGGCAGTAACCCACCATGGGAAGACAAGTTAGATGAAAAATGGGCAGATCTCTATATGCTAGCCACTGTATCAGTAAATGCAAATCTTTAAAAATACCCTGACCCAGTATTAGCACCCTTATCACCTACAAGCCAGAAACTTTACCCAGTAAATAAATAAGTTTACACTAAACCCTAGTATGTTTAATTTTTAGTTGTTCTTTGTATTAAAATTAGTCACACGGTATGCAATAATACTTGAAGGTTATCTGTGAAATTTTGTTATAAAATTTTAACTTAGTATTTTTGCATATATACTAAACAGCATGAATGAGTTATCTGAAGCCATTCAGAATCTCAATCTCTATCCGGTGAAAATAGAAGTTTCCAAAGATTTTACTGGTCACATACCCAATGTGGAAGAACCTATGGAATTCCACGCTCCACCTCTGGAGAAACCAAAGCCTAAGAAAAGGAGAAGATTCGTAGGCTGGAGGCGTGTACGCAGAAGGAAACCAGCAACTAGAAGGGTTCCCAAAATAGAGAATCCCATAGATAATGGAAAAGGAATTGCGATCGGGGAAAGTTCTAGACAAGTAGAAATGGAAATTGGGGAGAGTTCTAAACAAGTCGAGGAGTTGCCATTACTAGAAGAGTTGGACCGTATATTGGCATGATGTGATATCGTTAGACCTATTAATACCAACCTTTACCCTTATACTGCCGAAACTCAACTTCCAATAAATTTGGAACCAGCCATCCCAGAACCTTTAATCCATACTCAACCTTTAGAAGAAATAGATGAATGGTGGACCAATGATTGGCAGTTTCAAAACCTACTTAATAACCCTTATACATTTTTCCCTCAGTTCGACCCACAACCTATACCAAGACCACCAATGAGCAATGAAAATTTAGCTGAACTCCATCATTTTGGCGAAGAGCTGATGGATGTTGGGAATAGATTTCGGGAGATAGGAGGACAAATCTCCTGGAAGTATGACGAGAGGGAACATCGCTTTTAAAATACCAGCGGATTAGGGATAATGTGGTTGTGAAGTTATGATTGTATAATAATATAATAATCAAAATAAAACGTGTAAAATAAACAATAAAACTTGTGTAAAATAATCAGTGTGTACGGAAGCATATTATAATTGACAATTTTGGTTATATATTTGTTTAAGTGATTATATGCGATTGTTTGTTATATTTGGTTGTCTCTTATTTTATACTAATCACTTATATATAAATTAATTATCAGATGGAAAAACGCTAATAATGAACCAGTTAATGAGGTTAACCAATCTGAGCAACACCAGGAAGAACAATTTATGACTAAGCAAGATATAGAGAATATCGTTGCTCAAGGGATAGCCAATGCTATTCCAGCAATACTTGCTGCTGCTAGAAATCCAGTTGAACCTCAACAAATTATTCCTAGTAAATGTACACAAGGAGACAATTTTAGTAATAGTGTAAACGGAGGCGGCAACCATACTAATCACAATAATGATCCCCGGCAGGCCCCACTCCTTAAGAAAATGAAAGCTGCAACACCAGGTTGCACTTACAAAGAATTTCTTGCCTATAAACCTGCTGAGTTCGCAGGCAATGAAGGGGCGACTGCAGCACTACGTTGGTTGGAGAAGACCGAAGCAGTAATTATGATAAGTAAATGTGCTGAAGAAGACAAGGTTATGTATGCGTCACATCTTTTTAAAGAAGGGGCGTTAGAATGTTGGAATACGGTACTTCAAGCCAAAGGAAGAAATATGGCTTATGCCATGAGTTGGGAGGAATTTAAGCAGTTAATAGAAAGAAAATTTTGTCCCGAATATGAAAAAGAACAAATGGCAAATAAGTTCCTGAACCATCTAAAGATGGGAGTAGACTGTCGAAGATATACTTCAACATTTTTCGAATATGCTAGAGTAGTACCAACACTGGTTTCGCCAGAACCGGTACTTATTTCTCGCTATATTTGAGGATTGATTAGCGAAATCCGTAATATTGTTAAAGCTGTGAGACCTCGCACTATTGACGATGCGGTAGAATTAGCTAACACCCTAACTGACGAGCTGGTATGCACAAGAGATGAAAATAGGAAAAAGGAACTGGCTCAGAAAATTACCCACGGATTTCGTATGAGTAATAGTAGCAACTTCAAGAAAAGAGGAACGGGGCAATCCTCAACTCCACCATTCTGCAGGAATTGCAGAAAGAAACATTTTGGAAAATGCAATGTAACCTGCAACTTTTGCAAAGCTGTAGGACATCGTGAAGAAGACTGCAGAAAGAAAACCAGGATCTGTTATAACTGTGGAGAAGCTAGGCATTTCAAAACAGAATGTCCTAAATTGGTCAAACCAGCAGACAACAAAGTCAAGACGACCGACGGAGCTACTAAAAAGAATACCAGAGCATTCCAGCTGACCACTCAAGAAGCAGAACTCATTCCAGATGTGATAGCTGGTACGTTCTTAGTTCACAATGTTTACGCAAAAGTATTATTTGACTCTGGTGCAAACCAAAGTTTTATAAATACTTCATTCTGCCAAGATCTTAATTTACCCTTAACCAACCTTAGGCAGATTTTTACAGTCGAATTCTGTTAAAATAGATAAGGTTTTGCGGGAAGGAAATATAGAACTTTCAGGTCATAAATTCTCTGCAAACCTGTTACCTATGAAATTAGCCGAATTTGATGTTGTATTAGGAATGGATTGGTTAATAGCCAACCATGCTCGAATCCTTTGTGATAAGAATTCTATAGAGATTCAGTCACCCACCGGAGAAGTAATCATGATTACAGGAGATAAGCCACGTAAACCCATGAAGTTCATTTCAGTAATGAAAGTTGCTAGTTATGAACGAAAGCAAGGAATAGTATATATGATTTCCGTAATCATTAGTACTAAGGATAAAGAACTTAAGGAAATTCATGTAGTCTCAGAATACCCAGATGTATTCCCAGAAGAACTCCCAGGATTACCACCCGACGGGGAAGTAGAATTTAGAATTCATCTAATTCCCGGAACTACACCGATAGCTAAGGCACCTTATTGGTTAGCACCCACTGAAATGTTAGAACTGAAAAAGCAATTAGATGAATTACTAAATAAAGGATTCATACAACCTAGTTCATCCCCATGGGGAGCACCAGTGTTGTTTGTAAAGAAAAAGGACGGTTCGATGCGAATGTGTATCGATTATAAGGAATTAAATAAGGTTCCAATTAAGAATCGATACCCATTACCCAGGATTGATGATCTGTTTGATCAACTTCAAGGAGCTAGATACTTTTCTAAGATAGACTTACGCTCCGGATATCATCAATTAAAGGTACAAGGAGAAGACATACCTAAAACTGCTTTCAGAACTAGGTCTGGTCATTACGAGTTTACAGTCATGCCCTTCGGATTAACGAATGCACCTGCAGCATTCATGGACATGATGAATAGAATCTGTAAACCGTACTTGGATAAATTTGTAATTGTCTTCATTGATGATATACTTATTTATTCCAAGAATCAGGAAGAGCATTGCCAGCACTTGCATGCACTCTTAACTTTGTTAAGAAAAGAAAAGCTTTACGCCAAATTCTCGAAGTGTGAATTTTGGCTACAAGAAGTGCAATTTTTAGGACACATGGTGAATCACGAAGGTATTCACGTAGATCCTGCTAAGATAGAGGCAATTACCAAATGGAAGGTTCCACAAACAGCTATGGAAATTAGAAGCTTTTTAGGATTAGCTGGATATTATAGGCGCTTTATTAAGGATTTTTCCAAAATAGCAGTGCCATTAACTAAGCTAACCTGTAAAGCAGTTAATTTTGAATGGGGACCTAGGCAAGAAGAGGCATTTAGAATTTTAAAGCAAAAGTTAACAAATGCCCCAATTCTAGCTTTACCAGAAGGAACAGAAGATTTTGAAGTATATTGTGATGCTTCAAAACTGGGATTAGGATGTGTGTTGATGCAACGCAAGAAGGTAATTGCGTATGCTTCAAGACAATGGAAATGCACGAGGAAAACTATACAACTCATGACTTAGAATTAGGAGCCATAATTTTTGCCCTTAAAATTTGGAGACATTATCTGTACGGAAGTAAGTTTACTGTCTATACAGATCATAAAAGTTTAAGGTACATATTTGGGCAAAAAGAGTTGAACATGAGACAAAGGAGATGGATGGAGATCTTAAGCAAAAAGAGTTGAACATGAGACAAAGGAGATGGATGGAGATCTTAAGCGACTACGACTGTGATATTCAGTATCACGAAGGAAAGGCAAATGTAGTAGCAGATGCCTTAAGTCGTAAGTTTCATGAAGAACAACGACGGGTTCGTGCTCTTAGATTAAATCTACAGTTAGATTTAATGGAACAACTAAAGAAGGTTCAAGAAACAACAATCAAGGACGATGTTGAAGGAATGAAAGGAAGAATAAAAGAATTAGAACAGGGAAGTGATGGAATTTGGAGATTCCATAAGAAAAGGATTTGGGTACCTAAACAAGGATAATTAAGAGATAAAATTTTAGAAGAAGCTCATAAATCTAGGTATACCATACATCCATGAAACAATAAAATGTACCAAGATTTAAGAAATAATTTCTGGTGGATAGGAATGAAAAAGGACATAGCTAGATACGTTTCTAAGTGTCTTACTTGTTCACAAGTTAAGACAGAACACCAGAAACCTTCAGGTCTACTACAACAATTAGAAATGCCTGTATGGGAATGGGAACTTATAACAATGGACTTTGTTACTAAGTTACCCAAAACCAGAAAAGGTAATGATGCAATTTGGGTAATTGTGGATCGATTAACCAAGTCAGCTCATTTTCTTCCCATGAAAGAAACCTTTAGCATGGAAAGGTTAGCCAAGGTATACGTAGACGAAGTAGTATCCTTACATGGAGTTCCACTCTCCATTGTATCAGATAAGGATAGTCGTTTCACTTCCCACTTCTGGACAAGTTTCCAAGAAGTAATGGGAACTCGTCTAAATTTGAGTACTGCATATCATCCACACACAGACGGACAAAGTAAAAGGACGATACAAACCCTGGAAGACATGCTCCGGGCATGTGTGATAGATTTTGGTGGAAACTGGGATGACCACCTACCCTTAATTGAATTCTCCTATAACAATAGTTATCATGCAAGCATCGAAGCTACCCCATTTGAAGCACTGTATGGAAGAAAGTGCAGAACTCCGGTTTGTTGGGCAGAAATAAGAGAAAATCAATTATCAGGTCCTGAAATAGTACAAGAAACCACTGATAAGATCACTCAAATCAAGGAAAGATTAAAGATGACTCGAGATCGCCAGAAGAGTTATGCAGACAATAGAAGGAAGCCATTGGAATTTCAAGTGGGAGACAAAGTACTCTTAAAAGTTTCTCCTTGGAAAGGAGTAGTGCGGTTCGGTAAGAAAGGAAAGCTGAGTCCAAGATATGTAGGACCATTTCCAGTCATCCAACGAATAGGACCAGTTGCTTATCGTTTACAACTACCAGAAGAATTAGATGGAATACATGATGTATTTCATGTATCCAATCTCAAGAAATGTCTATCTGACGAATCTCTGGTAGTACCTCTTCAAGATGTAGAGGTAAATGAGAAGCTAAAATGTGTGGAGAAACCACTGCAGATAGAAGACAGAAAGATTAAGTTTCTCAAGCACAAGCGACTAGTGCTAGTCAAAGTCAAGTGGGATTCAAAACGAGGACCCGAATACACTTGGGAGCTGGAATCAGAAATGAAGCGAAAGTATCCTCACTTATTCCAGTAAATCTCGAGGACGAGATTTTTATTAAGGTGGGGAGGATGTAACAACTCTCATCAAAAGTCCTAAATATTATTTTATTTGGTTCAATAGGAAACCCTAATTGAGACCCTTAAGTGATCCCGCATAAACCCTAAAATTTTTAGAACAATCGAAACCAGGATCAGGGCCCCTAAAACTCGGGGGGGGGGGGGTAAACCCTAGTTGATAATATCCAAACAGTTTTACGTGTGATTAGAAACTTGACGAACAACCAACTCAGCAAGCCTACTGGGACACGGGGCTACCCTATGGTAGGGGAGCACCCCTCGCGCCACGCGACAGCCCCTCGCGCCACGCGAGGGGGCTGTTTTTCAGGTATAAATATAGGGGTGTGGGACTTGACATTTTGCGTTGGTTCGACGTTCAAACTCAAAACGTACACTGATATATTGTAGAAACAGTCCCAAAACACATACAATTCACGGAACGCTGCCGCGATAACAGGGTAATAACTCGATCACTGCTACGATTTAATATCCGATCGATTGAAACTATCCAATAGATGTTTAAGTGTTGCCCACATTAGGGTTATCCTTTGTCATTCGTCGTGAATTCAATGGATGTTTAAGTATCGCACTTTGTCATTCGTTGTGAGGGTTTAATCTCGTGAGTTATCGTAAATGTTGTATTGGTTACTAACCTAGTTTTGTGTGCATTGTTATTTAAACTAGGTTAACAAGGCTAATCAGTAGACTAGACATTGCCCATATTAAATCTGCAATGTGAGTCATTCTCTTTTTATCAAATTTGATTTCAAAATCATGTTTGTTTTCAAAGTTATAATTACAGGGATTAAGTCTTTGTAATCTCCAAATTACAGCCGGTATGTGGGGTTTTGTATACATTACTTGATAACCGTCACCATTGGACAACGGGTTAGCCAAGGGGTGATATGACCATAATCACAGACACCATTGGACAACGAGATAGCCAATAGGTGGCCGAGTGATAAATACCGTGGGTAGATGGTTGATATGTATAAACATTGTAATCGCTCTTAATACTGTAAATTATAACAAACACGTCGTTTTTAGTAAAAAGAATGATTAACCAGTATTTCCCTGCTGACAAAACATTTTTCAAACATGTTTCAGGTGATCTGTTGTGATCCAGGAAAAGTGTCGTGTAGCACTACAAGCTTAAGGAAGTGGCTCAATATAAATAAAGAAACATGTTTTGTAAAATAAAGATTTCCCAGTGAAATCATCTGATTGTAAATTGCCGAGGTTTTTAATCTCGAATTATGAAATTAAATAATCGAGCATTTTCAGTTTTTTAAAAGATCCTGTTAAAATCTTCCGCTGTCAACTCAATTAAATAAATACCACGGGATTTTCTGTCCCGCGGCTCCTAAACCGGGTCAAACCGGAGCTGGGGCTGTGACAAGTTTCGGCTATTAAGTGGGATACCACTCTTCTAGCAACACTCTACAGTGTAAGGATCTCGAAATAATTAAAAAATTCATACATTTATAAATAGCGTAAAGTACACAGATGGTTGGTCCCTGTGGTTTACCAAAATTTTGGATTTGGTCCCAAGCTTTTTAAAAGTACACAGATGGTCCCTGTGGTTTGCACATTTTAATGCATTTAGTCCCCAGATTTTTCCAAAAGTACGTGGATGGTCCATGTGGTTTGCACTTTGTAACGCATTTAGTCCCTAACTTGGATATGCTAAAACCTTTATATATGTTAGTTCGGGACTAAATGTGTTACAAAGTGCAAATCACAGGGACCATCCGTGTACTTTTGGAAAGGTAGGGACCAAATCCAAAATTTTGTTAAACCGCAGGGACCATCCATGTACTTTACTCTTTATATATAACCAATAGCAAAATTAAAAAGTACAAAAATAATTGTCAAGCTAGAATCCGCATACTGGCATCATGCCAATTCACCATCCACATACCTAGATGTGACAAAATTGGCAAGTGGCACAGTTAAAACAAATAAATATTTGGTTAGGGTCGAGACACTTAGTCCAATTTTTTTTTCCATTTTTATAAATATCTATTGTGATTACAAAAGATACATCAACTCGCTTATAATCAAATTTTCCGAATAAATAATTTAGAAGGTTTCATGCATTAAAAATACAATTCGGGTATTTAGTTCGTTTGCTTGGAAGTTATATCACCCGTTTAATATGTTAAGAGGTAGAAGTATAGAATATGGGTCGGCTTTGTTATCTTTACATATATCAGGTATAAAACAATCATGCTGTGAAAAACAAAAAATGTAAACTGCTAGGTTATATGTAAACGCAGCGCAGGGTGGTAGACCCACATAAAAATTTAAGTTGTTGTAGAGTTAAGGTGTGTGTAGGATAAGATATCGATTTTTAAATCACCGTTGTCAAAAAATTACTCCCTTAAAGTGTCAAGTAAATTTGACTTGATGATCTTTATGAACGTTTATGGGTTTAGCCCAACATGAAGGTATATGGTGAGAGGTTGCTCATGATCGAATGAATCACTATTCATGTAGTGCGTGTATATGAGACTTCGGTGATCCTTCATATATTATTTTCAGGTAAGCTAAACTGGTGTTAAGTTCATCTTTCAGGGGCGAAGTATCAACCCTTTTGGTTCTTAATGGCGTTACTTTTTTTGATGCCACGAAGAATACGTCATGTGAATTGATGCGTATTCTAGTGTTATATTTATTAGGTGTATATTTTAAGCCCCTTTAACACTTTTTAGTCAAGTTTTAAATTTATAAAACACGATATTTACTAACACTAGACACACATATGGGCAAGTGCACCCATCGTGAGCGTAGTATAGTGTTGGTAAGATACCGAGGTCGTCCAAGGACACAAGAGCTTTTAGTACCGGTTTATCCTCAACGTCTAATCAAATCAAAAAGTTTAGAAAAAATGTTTTAAACTAAGAAAAATAAAAACTAACTAAAATGCTGAAAATGAAAATAAAAAGAAAAACAGATAGACAAGATGAATCACTTGGTTCCGACTCGTATCTAGTGTAACCTTTGATTATTTCCGCACTTTTGCACTATTTTAAGAGATTATCTTAGTTATTGTAGTAGGCCCCTCTTTTGAAGGTGACGTTACCCTCACCCCAGTAGTTTGAGTCAGCAAGGATACAATCCTAAAAGGGTGGATTATTGGAAGATAATTAATTAAGTTGTTAATGCAAATTATGGTAGGCCCCTCTTTTGGAGGTGACGTTACCCTCGACTAAGTAGTCTGAGTCAGCAGGGATACAGTCCTAAATAGCCGGGTTATAGTATTAATAGTAGTTAACTTATGAGGGGATCAAAGAGTTTGGACCCCCGCCATCCAATACCGCTAAGTATTGAAGGAGGTCCTACTAAATTTGACCCAGGTCCATTGCAGGACCTCTAAACGCTGAACAATGGCAAGACCTTTACCAAACCGTTCCCTTAACCCCCGACCAGGTAGCCAACATACCTCCATATAGACCGTGGAGATATGAATGGTGAAAATCTTTTATTTTATATAGACAGTAAAATAATTTCAAGACACCACGGACAAACGATAAAAAAAGATCACCTTCAACATAAGCAACTAGTTATTAAAGTCATTAATACGAAACCAAATAAAAAGTGCGAAAAGATTAGAAATAAAAAGTATTACACTAGACACTTTGTCTTCACCAAGTGATGTAAGAGACTTAGGCAAACATGGCCTTGATTGTCAAGAACTCTTACGATCAATCTTGGATCCCGAGACGACTCACACACTCTACGATGGACAATGGATGATGGTGGTGGATGATGGTGTTATGGTGGTGGTGGTGGGTGGTGGGTGAGAGGTGGTGTGCCAAGGGATGATTTGAGCTTGAGCCAAGCACTTCTATTTATAGGCTGAACAGAAGCTCGGGCACGACCCCGTGTCCAGTGGGCACGGCCCCGTGTCCACATCCTTCTCTTTCTTCATTTAATGCAGCTTTGTCTTATTAGTTGACCACGCCCCGTGTCCGCTGAGCACGACCCCGTGTGCAGAAGAATCTTTGTACTATGAAGATTTGCCTAGATTGTGCGAATCTTATAGTTGACCACGGCCCCGTGTCCGCTGAGCACGGCCCCGTGGTGGGCAATAGAAGCTTCTACCACTTTGTCTTTTCTGCTGACACTTGGGCACCCCCCCGTGCTGGCTGAGCACGGGGCGTGTTCAGGCTTCTGATTTCTTGTTTTGCTTGGGAAGATGCCGTCGTGGGGTCGGGCATGTCACGTCTTGTTCCTTTTCTTGTATTTATGTTAGATTTTGATGTCTTTTTGCTTCTTTTGTTAATTTGAGCTCATTTAATCCTGAAAATACAAAAGGAAGACAAAAGCACACTTTTTCCAACATTAGTACTAAAAAAGGGTTAGTTTTATTCCTCATTTGATGAAATTTATATGTTACATTTTGAACACATCAAATACCCCCACACTTGAATCTTTGCTTGTCCTCAAGCAAAACTCTTTAATATGTGGCTATTACACTCCCAAATGGAATGGGTAGAGAAGAAGGTTTTTTGGGCTTGTCGTAGAGTGTCGGGATTTCCAAGATTCTTTATTTAATTTTATTTTTATTTATTTACAATCCTATTCGTCGTGATTTATTTAAAACTTTTCATAAGATAAATTACTTATTAGGGCATAACATGCCTTTGTAAAACTCTATGTATATACAAGTTCACATACCTCACGGGGATCACTCAACACTCGGCCGAAAATGTATTTTTGTGGATCACTCGAGAGCGGCATAGAACTTACTCCTACCATAGGCTTGCCAAGCAATCAATCCTCCTCCTTTTTAACTTATATACCTTTGTAAATATCAAGAGGACTTTGTGGGTGAAGGTTTAGGCTAGGGTTAAAGGTAGGTGGTTGGGTTGGTGGTTAGTGGTTAGTAGAAAAAGGGCGAAAAGCGTAACAAGTGTCGGTTTTCGTAAGACTTTCTATTTTTGTAACTTTTATTTTGATGAAGCTATTATTCAAACCAAGTTATTTTTGATGAACTTGTTTGTTTATTTTCTTTTGCTTCATCCTCAACACAAAATTTTTATTTATTTTTATTTTTTTTGAAAAGTCGTACGAAAAATCGAACTTGTTACTAAAACAAAAGGTTAAAAATAAAAAGGTTTTGGTGGGTAAAAGGGTGTTTGGTTTGGGTTATGAAATGAAAAGGTTTAGGCTCAAAGGGGCTAACTAGGGGGGTTTTGGGTAGGTGGTAAAAAAAAGGAAAAATAATGGTGTAGAAATAAAAAGGGTTAGTCCTAATGCCTCCATCATTTACTTACTCGGGTTTAAGTTGGTAAGGACCGGGAATGTATCGTCATGGCAAGTTCTAGGGTCGTAAGAACCAAGCGGCTATTCACACAAGAAACGAAATATGAGCATTTAGTCTAATGATATGTAATTGTATGCTCAATAAAGGCTCAAAACTCACTTTTGTGGGAATGGGTTTTTATGTGATCAAGTATATATAATCAAATTTTAACTAAGCTTGTCATGCCTTTTAATAATTTTCTTATGTTGGTTCTTTTTATCACGACGCTATCGGTTGTAAATTCGTAAAAATATAACCTTTTTGAGAACTTGAATTTCCCGAGTTAAACCTAGACAAGTAAAAAAAAATGAAAATTTTTGAAAAAAATTGGGTTGATTAGCGATTCCAATAGAGTTTTGTGTAAGGCTTGTATTTAGGACTTGTAAGATTCAAGGTTTTAGCATCCCCCCCACACTTAAATTACACATTGTCCTCAATGTGTCCCAAAAATAAGTTTTTAAGTTGATTGAATGTGTAAAAAGGTGTAAAAAGCAAAAATTTTGTGTTACTGGGCGCTGAACACGGCCCCGTGTTGTTCGGGCACGGCCCCATGTTTAAGTGCCGGTAACAAAATTAAAACAAGAGAAACAGAAGTCTGGACACGGGGGCATGTTGGGTGAACACGGCCGTGTCCAGTTACCTGAACTGGGTCTTTTTCTGCAGACTGTGCAGCACGGGGCCGTGTTGGGTGGACACGGCCCGTGCCGAACTTTCTGTAAACGAAGAAATTTGTCGGACGGTTCTGTTTTCCTGTATGGGTGCTGGTTCAAGTTTCCCTTGCATTCTTTGCCTTCTCAAGTGTTTTATTCATTTCAACACCATCCAAAACACCAAATTAACTAAAACCATCATTCATTAATCATAGAGCGAATTACATAATAGTCCTAAAAATTAAAATATTAGCTAGTTAGGTCAAAGAAACACAAGAAATCCAAGAAGTTTCTAGCCTACTATTTATTCTACTAGCAAAATTTCCGAAAAGATAGATCTCTCGGTTAAAAGTGGCTTGGCAACTTCTTCCTCCGGGTATGGGCTCCTCAAACATCGGCGAGCCATTCTTCGATCTCCCTAGGGAGAAGAAAAGTGGGCTCATGAGCATTGGGTTGAGGAGGTGTAACTTCCACCGGAATTTCTTGGAGTTCTTCAAGAGGAGGCTCCGCCGGAATGTCGTCCCAACCGGTAGGATTTTGAATTCCAAGTGCGAGGTTCCAATCCTCTTGAGGGAGGATTGGTTCCACAGGAGGTGTTACCAGAATGTTTAACCTCTGGTGCAAGAGGTTTATTTCCCGGAAACTGTTTTCCAACCCCACCGAGAGATAGTTTATACGGTCAATGAGGACCTCCTCCACTGAAGTCATCTCGTCAAGTGCTTCACGTAGTGCCATTACGTATCTTACGAGAGTTGCTTCAATCGATGGCCTCCTTTCTCGTCGACTGTTCCTTGTGTGTGCAGAAGAGGTTCCGCTGTTTTGGCTAGACATTCTATGAAAACAAACCAAAAACAGTTCGTTTTAATGAAACAGTACCACGGGCACGGCCCCGTGCTCAATGAGCACGGCCCCGTGTTCAACTTTCTGCAGATTTTTTGGAACAAGGAATCTTGGGGTTTCAAATTATTTTCTTGACTTAAGAAGCTTTTTGAGCAGAAATAACTTAAAACAATGTTGTGTAACTTATTTTTAACAAGATTCCTTGAACAAAAACTCAATAAACATCACAACAAAGCTTGAAATCAAGCTTTAATGGAGTCCTTGGTGCAAGAAAGATGAAGAAGAAGGCAATAGATAAAAGAGGAAAGGACAAGATGCTTGTAGGAACCTTCTTTTAGAACATACCTAGGATGGTAAGTTAGAAAATCCTTCCAAATCTCTGTCCCTAGATGGTCCAAATGTGCAGGGTTCTTGGCTGCATTTATAGAAAACGACAGCGTGCTGGACACGGCCCCGTGTCGGCCGGACACGGCCCCGTGTGCAGGCAAGATCCTGACACGTTTTGTCCGTATTCTGACAAAAGTCAGAAGGGAATCTTTTGGTGGACACGGGGGCGTGTTGACCTGGACACGGCCCCGTGTCGGAAGGCTGATTTATGAAGTGCGTCTATTTTTAAGGAACTTTTCCGGATCGGGTGGTTCCTTACTGGATGGAACAACCCCAAAGTGCCTAAGATACCTTAATTGTTCTAGATTAAGACGAGAACGCAAGAGGTTGTTGGTGAGGGTGATTCCTATGCTATATGTAGGTGGACAAGTCCAACCCTTTCCCGGGCTCTCGTTAAAGAAGGTGAATGTCGAATCGCTCAGGTCTATGTATGCATCGAACGAAGTCGATGGGGAGTCCTTCACGGCACAATCGACACAGGGACGACTATCGCTCAAGTCCTCACTAGATTTAGAAGTATCATTGGAAACAATGAAGTTGTTTGAATGCGTTTCCAACCTTTCTTCTTGGTTATTGTATTGGAAAAGATTATTGAAATCTTCCCTAAGTTCTTTTAAGCAATTAAAAATTAGATCTTCTAGTTGAAATAATTCATCGAGAAGCATTTCTCCTAAAATATCCGGTTGGGCGCATTCGAGGGAGCGATAAGGATTATTTTTACTTTCGCCCCTCTTAAGGATACTAGGAAATGATGGGTTTATATAGTGGGGTTTATAATTTAGAAAAAAACATTCTAATTCTTTATGGTTACCACCACATAATTGACACCACATAGTACCATAAGAGTGCCGAAAGTAAAAATTATCAGTATCACTCATGTTTGTGTCAGAAATTACCAACCGTCGGGATCTTACGGTTCTGTTTTCAGTAACTGAAACTTGGGCACGGGGGCGTGTTGAGTGGGCACGGCCCCGTGTTCAGCCTACTGTCTGACTTAAAACAGGATTGCCAGTTCCAATGATTGGGCACGGGGCGTGTTCAGCGGGCACGGCCCGTGCTGAGTTCTGCAGAAGCTGAAAAATCAAGAAAAATCCTAAAAAAAAAAATGAAAAATAAGAAAAACGATTAGGCCGTTGATTCCTAACTTTCTTAAAATCCTTGTGTCCCCGGCAGCGGCGCCAAAAACTTGATGCGTATTCTAGTGTTATATTTATTAGGTGTATATTTTAAGCCCCTTTAACACTTTTTAGTCAAGTTTTAAATTTATAAAACACGATATTTACTAACACTAGACACACATATGGGCAAGTGCACCCATCGTGAGCGTAGTATAGTGTTGGTAAGATACCGAGGTCGTCCAAGGACACAAGAGCTTTTCGTACCGGTTTATCCTCAACGTCTAATCAAATCAAAAAGTTTAGAAAAATGTTTTAAACTAAGAAAAATAAAAACTAACTAAAATGCTGAAAATGAAAATAAAAAGAAAAACAGATAGACAAGATGAATCACTTGGTTCCGACTCGTATCTAGTGTAACCTTTGATTATTTCCGCACTTTTGCACTATTTTAAGAGATTATCTTAGTTATTGTAGTAGGCCCCTCTTTTGAAGGTGACGTTACCCTCACCCAGTAGTTTGAGTCAGCAATGATACAATCCTAAAAGGGTGGATTATTGGAAGATAATTAATTAAGTTATTAATGCAAATTATGGTAGGCCCCTCTTTTGGAGGTGACGTTACCCTCGACTAAGTAGTCTGAGTCAGCAGGGATACAGTCCTAAATAGCCGGGTTATAGTATTAATAGTAGTTAACTTATGAGGGGATCAAAGAGTTTGGACCCCCGCCATCCAATACCGCTAAGTATTGAAGGAGGTCCTACTAAATTTGACCCAGGTCCATTGCAGGACCTCTAAACACTGAACAATGGCAAGACCTTTACCAAACCGTTCCCTTAACCCCCGACCAGGTAGCCAACATACCTCCATATAGACCGTGGAGATATGAATGGTGAAAATCTTTTATTTTATATAGACAGTAAAATAATTTCAAGACACCACGGACAAACGATAAAGAAAGATCACCTTCAACATAAGCAACTAGTTATTAAAGTCATTAATACGAAACCAAATAAAAAGTGCGAAAAGATTAGAAATAAAAAGTATTACACTAGACACTTTGTCTTCACCAAGTGATGTAAGAGACTTAGGCAAACATGGCCTTGATTGTCAAGAACTCTTACGATCAATCTTGGATCCCGAGACGACTCACACACTCTACGATGGACAATGGATGATGGTGGTGGATGATGGTGTTATGGTGGTGGTGGGTGGTGGGTGAAGTGTGAGAGAGGTGGTGTGCCAAGGGATGGTTTGAGCTTGAGCCAAGCACTTCTATTTATAGGCTGAACAGAAGCTCGGGCACGGCCCCGTGTCCACATCCTTCTCTTTCTTCATTTAATGCAGCTTTGTCTTATTAGTTGACCACGCCCCCGTGTCCGCTGAGCACGACCCCGTGTGCAGAAGAATCTTTGTACTATGAAGATTTGCCTAGATTGTGCGAATCTTATAGTTGACCACGGCCCCGTGTCCGCTGAGCACGGGCCCGTGGTGGGCAATAGAAGCTTCTACCACTTTGTCTTTTCTGCGGACACTTGGGCACGCCCCCGTGCTGGCTGAGCACGGGGCGTGTTCAGGCTTCTGATTTCTTGTTTTGCTTGGGAAGATGTTGTCGTGGGGTCGGGCATGTCACGTCTTGTTCCTTTTCTTGTATTTATGTTAGATTTTGATGTCTTTTTGCTTCTTTTGTTAATTTGAGCTCATTTAATCCTGAAAATACAAAAGGAAGACAAAAGCACACTTTTTCCAACATTAGTACTAAAAAAGGGTTAGTTTTATGCCTCTTTTGATGAAATTTATATGTTACATTTTGAACACATCATGAATATGAAGCGGGACTTTGTCCTTGTGGTATGTACTTGCTGCTTTTACTATTGTACTTTTAGTTGTTGCATGGAATGTTTGTATATTTTCCATACCTTTAACTTTATGCTGGTTATATGACTTTTGCATTCGTGCTTCTCTCTTTATTTTATTTTCTGTAGAAAATCGGTGACCCACGGGATGCTGATGATGCATGATTCAACTTAAACGGTCGTGATGTGGATGGAAGTCGTACGATGGTGGAACATGCAAAGGGGGTATGATTTTTTCAAATCTCATTAGATACCTAATATTTGATATGTTTTTTATGCTTTATTTTGTATCTCTTACACAAGCCTTCGTCCACAAGAGCGAGAAGCCTTTTCTTTTATACATGTTTGGTAGAAAACTATTCAGTCCTTTGAAGAAACACGGAACCAATTAAGGGGACTAATCAGTTTGGTTTATGTTCCTACCATAGTGGTTAATCTTCTAATGGCTTTCCGAGCTTCGTAATGATCGTCTAAGTCCTGCAAAACAGAACACCGTTACTCGTTAAGAGGGGAATGTGGGGGTTTCCCTCTTAACCGGGCTCCGGCGTGAGAATAAGCGACTGCTTTGGGGAGATAATCAAGTATTAAGAGTGAGAGTAGAGGGAATGGAATGTTTAACCTGTGAAGTGAGGTCTCTATTTATAGCCGGATAGGTGTAAAAGGATGTGGGATGATGGGCCTTGGGCCGGAAGGCGACAACATGGAGGATATGCTCCTTGTCTCACTGGTGTCGACCGTTAGTGGCTTCCAGGAGCTTTCTGGAGCTGGCGCAACGTGATTGGAGCCACGTGTCACTGTTGTCGGCCTGGCAGCCCTTCTGCCATCAGCAGGTAAGTGGAGATCGTGGGGCAGTTGTATCTGCCTTATGATTGGTGCCATGTAGGCGTCCTTAAGTACTTCTTGTCTCCTGCATGTCAGATGATCGTGGAGCACGATTGAGCAGGGCCAGAAGGACGTTGATTGGCTCTTTTCTTCTGCCACCTGTACCTTGTGTACTATTTGGACAGCCTTGCGTTACTTCCCTGCGCGATTCCTGCTGGGTATGTAACTACCTTGCGCAGGGTATGGGTGATTGAATGTTCTTTCAGAATGCTAAGTGTCGTAATCGTAGTTTCCTGTTGTCCAGACCTTGCGCCTGCTTAATGAAATGTGATGTATGTCGCGCGAGGTTGAAAATAAGGAAGTTGATTAATAAGGAGTATGGTCCTGCGCGCGACCTTGATGGACGTTGCGCGGCGTTTTTGGGACCATACCCCTTCAAGTCCCCCAGTCCAGTGCTGCACCATGCGCATGGCAAGTGGTTGGAGCTCTGGAGTTAGAAAAATAAGGTTGTAGAAAATGTTTCTTTTGCTTGGGTAGGCCGCGCGCGTATAAGCTCATGTTAGTTACTACGGCGCGGCTACCCGGTGGTTTACTGCCTTTGGGTGTATTCGCGCAGGGTTATCGAGTCATTGCTAATATTGCGCGATTCCAGTTGCTTCTGCATGAAGTTTGTGGTAATTTAGGCGGGAAAATCCTTGAAATTTGAATTCTGACAAGTTGGTGAGAAACGTCGTTGATGGTGACGTTTGAGTTGACCACTTACACGGCTGTCATCAAGTTGTCTCTGACGGTTGGTCATTTCGTTAGGAGAGTGAGCTCCACACGCGCGTGGTAACCGTCACTCCGGGATTCTCGCCTTACGTGTCACCCTCTGATTGGTCACGTGCGCGGCGATCTCGGCACCTTTACCCATCGCATTAAATGCGATGGGTATATATATCCGATGAGACTGAGAGAAGAAACCACTTCTCTTCTTCTGTTGTACTCTCTTTCTTATTTTGCTCTCAAATTCCTTTGAATCTTCAAGACTTTGAAGAAAATCGTAGCAGAACTTCAAGTCCTTGAAGAACATCGTAGCAGATCTTCAAGTCTGTTTCCAGAATATTCAAGGCTTCTTTGTCGATTATCAATGGCTGAAGAACATCACGAAGAAAATCCCGGAGAAGAAGGTCCTGTTCCGGTTCTCCGGTGGGATTTAGGGCTCTTTGAGCAAATCACGAGGAGTTTTCGGTTTCCACCGGAATGGGATGCTAAGTACCCCGATCAGAACCAGACGGGCGCTGATGCACCACCGGGGTACATCACGTTGTTCGAAGATTTCTTTCATCAAGGCAACTTCCGGTTGCCGGCGACGAATTTTATGGCCCATATTCTTCAGTTTTATGGGTTTCATATTTCGCAGATGAGCCCTCCCGGGATGCTCAAGGTTCGACACTTCGAGTTCCTCTTCCGATCCCATGATATTGAGCCTACTGTTGAAAAATTCAGGGTCTTTTACCAACAAATCAGAAACATGGGCTTCTATTCATTCGCCAGTCGGGGTGCTGCGAAGAAGATACTTCTGAATCCCCCCAAGAGTTTTCATGAGTGGAAACCGAAGTTCTTTTATATTCGTGAGGAGGTAATACCGATCGCCATAACTTTCCGCGCATGGTCAGAACCGATCTTGAAGGAGGATTTGGCGATTCCCAAGAATGACGCTTGGTACAAGAAGCTTACTTCTACCCCAAACCGAGTGTTTGGAGAAAATGTCTTGGTAGCGGCGCACATGAGTGACCAGTGGCCGGCTGATAGCAAGGACGTTCCGGTCTTAAAGCTTGCAGATAAAGGTTAGTTATTTCCTCGATTCCTTTGATCTCTTCGTTTTGTAACCTGTGCTAATCTATATACTTGCGCGTGAAGAGGTGCAACTGTGCCAAGCTGCTTTCTCCACCTTTGGTGGTTCCATGGGCGTGCGCCCGCTCCAGGCTGGAGAGGAGTACTGGTATGAACGGATTAAGGGTAACTTCATGTACCCAGTTGCTGATGCATTTGCCGCTCCACCTACTGCAACCGAAGGTGCGCATATACCTAACCCTCGTCCCTTGCGCTCTGTGAATTCTGCTGGGAAAGAGATTGTCTATCTTTCCAGCGAGGAGTCTGTGGGATCATCCAATGGAGAGCTAAGTTCGTGGTCTAACATCTTTGCAGATGTGTTGCGCGACTTGGGGATTGACCCAGAGGAGAAGAAGAAAAAACCTGTGAAAAGGAAGAAGGTTATCACTTTGGATGCTGAGGTGACCAGCAAGGGGGCTGGGAGTAGTCGCGCAACCGCTGGTGCTGCTGATAAAGGTATTCCTCGCCTCCGTCAGAGTAACTTGAAAGATTACGTGATAATTAGTGACTCACTTGAAGGCTTGTCGCATATAGGCGAGAAAAAACTGGAGCTGGTGGCTTAAAAAGTTCAGGTAGCGCGGGTTCTCGCAACCCGGATGCTGGCGCTACTCCCTCCTCTGTTGCACATGGGGAAGAGGAAGAAGAAGAAGAAGAAGAAGAAGAGGAGGCTGCTGAAAAGTTGATCAACAGAAAAAGAAATAGAAGCGAGACCACAGCTGGTGTGGTTGCTGCGCCTAAGGTTGGAGGAATCCCTGTGCTCGGGAAGCAGAGCAACTTGCGTTCCCTTTACAAATTTTCTCCTGGTTAGTCTTCCTTAAATTTCTTTGCTCTTTGTTGCCTCCTTTCTTTAATCACTTAACTTCTGCAGAAGCCAAGAAGAGGACCCCTGAGAAGGGTGTTATGTTTACTGAGCCTTCAGGGCCGGAGCCAAAGAGGCCCAAGATTACCATTAAACCTTTACAGACTGCTGGAGTGGAGTCTGAGAAGGGAAAACAGGCTGCTGCGGGGGATAAGGAGAAAGTGGCTGCCGAGAAGAAGAAAGCTGAGGAAAGGAAAGCCGAGGAAGACAAGAAGAAGAAGGCTGCTGAGGAGCGCAAGAAGAAAGCTGAGGAGGAGAAGAAGAAACGGGCTGAGCAGGAGAGAGAGAAACAGGCTGCTGAAAAGCCTATTGCTGATGTTGAGAAGGAGAAGGAAAAGCAAAAGGCTCCTGAAGAGCCTATTGATGATGCTCTGAAGTATACCGGTGCTGCTTCTATCACTGCTCATAAAGAAACGAGGAAGGAGCCTGAGGTGGATAAGCCTACCCACCCTGCGTGGCCTGATGCCTCCCATCGCTTCAAGGGAACTACTGGGGGATCAGGTCCATACGTTTCTGGTGGCGCGAGCTCCGGTGGCGCTAGGGGTTACAACCCACAAGTTATCGGGGCGAAGGATACCCTTGGGGACATCTATTATAAAACTTATACTGAAGAGGAACGTGGTAATGCCCCCCACCAAGCTCCCTGGAGTTTGAAGCAGAAAGACACCTTTCAAGAGTTCGGCCCTTGCCGCGATTGGTTCTTAAATTCCTTTCCTCCTGGTGAGGTTAATCGGCAGAGGGCGAAGACTCATGAAGGGCTATATCGCACTTATGTGATCGGGGAGGCCAACACTCGCTCTGCTAACCATCAAATCGTTCGTGAGTGGCGGACGATGGTTAGGGAGCGGTCGGATTGGGAGAACTACCGCGAGCGACTTGTCAGGCAAGTTAAGGAGTTTGAGAAGGCTAATTCCAAGTTTGAGGAAGAGAAGGCAAAGTTTGAGGCTGGCAAGAAAGCGGAGGAATGAGGGCACGAGGGCCTAAAAAGCAAGCTTCAAGCTGCCGAGGATCTTTTGGCGAAGGAAAAGGCTGAATTTAAACGTATATGTGCGAAAGATAACCAGTGCGCGTTCGCGGATCGAAATAAGATTGTTGACCTCGAAGGCAAGGTTGCTGAGCTTACAGCAAAGGTTGAGGATGCGCAAGCTGCCAAGGAGCAGACTGAGGTTCGAGACGCTTCTCTTTCGGTTTATACTTTTGTTTAGCAGTTTTAACTGAAGTCCTTTATCCCTTGCAGGTTGAGTTGGCTGAGGTAAAGGTGCAGCTGTCAAGTAGGGACAAGGATCTGACTACCAAGGATGTGGAGATTGCTGAGTTGAAACGTCGCCTGCAAGATCAGGTTGACAAAAGTGAATCATTGGAGATCGATCTAGAGGCCGAAAAGTCAAAGGCTACCTCAACTGACGAGGCCAGGCAAAAATCCGAGGAGGCGCGAGCCATAAGCTCATCTGCCTTGAATGTGGCGCAAAATAATTATGCTGAGGACCAGGGTATCGTTGACACGCTGTCCTCAGATATTGAATGGCTGCGCGGCCGGGGAATAGTTCTGGTATTTATCTCTTTTTAACTTGGTTTTATTTACCAAGTCAGTTCCTCATTTGCTCATTCTGGTGTAGATGGCCAACTCGATTTTGAACGCTGGAGAACTGGATGGGACAGTTGCTGCTCTCATAGATGCTTCTCGCGCGGTTGGTCATCGCGGAGGGTATATGGAGTGTGCGCAGCATGTCGAAGAAGTGTTTGGTCAAGAGTTTGATACTAGTCATTGCTCGGTGACCAATGGAGCTGATGCTGAGTTGGCTCGTGCTGAAAATGCTTACAATCATCTAGCCTTGCCGGTAATGGACTTGGTTGCGAAGGCTCTAGAGCATGATGACTGGTGCCAACGTCTAAAGGGCATTCTCGACCCTCCAGAACATGTTGAACTATCTGACGAAGAGGAAGGCGATGATGGTGGTGGCAAGCATGATGATGATGATGCTGGTGATGTTTTTGAGTAGGTAGTATTGACAGGCTTGTTGCCTTGTAATTTTTCTTTTATCTTTGCGATGTTAGTAGTTGCGCGGTTGCGCTTGTTTTGGGTCACATGAATGACATATTGTTTTTATGTAACTGCTGCGCGGTCGCGCTTGTTTAAATATGATGCTTGTTTGTCCTTTCCCATTACAATTATTGCACTGTTGTTAGAAACTTTGGTTAAGTTAGCGCGAATAAATGTAAGAGTGGCTCTTGTGTTAGTGTAACTGCCCCGTCTCGCGCTATGTTTGCGGAGAACCTTGGAGGCATGGCTCAAGAGCTCGTAATTAACTGGAGTGTTTTCGTGCTAATCAAAAGTTTAACATGCATTTGTAACGAAAGGAGTCATCGTAAAAGAAAACATGTCGTATGCTTTCATTGATTGGGAAACAGGCGCTTAGGCCAACATACATCGCATAAGTAGCAAAAAAGGGCGTTTAGCCAACATAGGTAATTAAAAAGGCGCGTGGCCATCATGAGTGAGTAAAGGCGCAAGGCCTAGCATAGTTACATATAGCACTTGCGCAGTTGTTGCGCGTTCCACGTGCGCGGGATGATGTGTCCATCCAGGGTGCGCAATTTGTATGCCCCTTTTCCTAGCACTTCGTGAACCAAGTATGGGCCTTCCCATTTCGGTGCTAGTTTTCCTGGGCGTTCGGCATTTGAAGCTTCGTTGTCTCGGAAGACGTATTCTCCTGGAGTGAAGGTATAGATGCAGACTCTCGCATTGTAGTACCTTTCCAATTGTGTCTTGTACTTCGCTTCTTTAATACGCGCATTCTCGCGTCTTTCTTCCAACAAATCTAAATCGAGACGGCGCTCTGCTTCATTATCAACCGTGCTGACTGCTGTCAAGCGCGGTGAGGGGAGTCCAACTTCTGCCGGGATAACTGCCTCCGAGCCGTATACTAGGCTGAAAGGAGTTTCGCCGGTGCTTGTCTTCGACATGGTTCGATGAGCCCATAGGATACTTGGGAGCTCATCTACCCAGCCTCTTCTCTTTGTGCCCAATCGGGCTTTTATCCCCTCGACGATACTTTTGCTAACGCTTTCCACTTGACTGTTGCCTTGAGGGTGCGCAACGGAGGAGAAGGTATGCTCGATTTTCATTTCTTTCATCCAATTTTGAAGGTCTTCAGAAGCAAAATTGGTACCGTTGTCTGTGACGATTTTGAGTGGGAGACCAAACCTGCAAATTATGTGCTCCCAAATAAACTTGCGCACCATCATTGCAGTGGTTGAGGCGAGAGCTTTGGCCTCCACCCACTTAGTAAAATAATCAACGGCCACAATTATGAACTTGACGGCGCCAGGGGCGTTTGGGAAGGGTCCCACCATATCAATTCCCCACTGTTGGAAAGGCCAAGCAGTGGATACAAGGATAAGATCATTCTTTGGGCGCAGGGTTTTTGGAGAATGTCGCTGACAAGAGTCGCATTTGCGCAGCTCCTTCAGGGCGTCGACGTGCATCCCTGGCCAATAATATCCAGCGTTCATAATCTTCGCGACAACCATGTGTGGTCCAGCATGGATGCCACAGATCCCTTCGTGGATCTCCCTGATCAAGTAATTTGCATCTTGGGGGTCTACGTAGCGTAGAAGTGGCCCCAAGAAAGACTTGCGATATAAGATACCACCATGCATCTCGTAATGCAGAGCTTTTTTTTTAATCTTTCTTGCCTCTGCTTTGCTCTCAAGGAGTATTCCTTCTTGCAAATACTGAATTATAGGGGTCATCCAGGATGGCTGCCCTATTTCGATCACGTTGACTTGTCGTAACAAAACTGATGGATTCTTGAGCACTTCCATCCTTACATCTTTGGCGAGATGTTGAAAGGAGGTTGAAGCCAGTTTGCTCAAAGCGTCCGCTGGTTTGTTTTCAGAGCGATTGATGTGAACTACCTTGTAGGACTTGAATTTTTGGAGCAACTCTTTCGCCTGATCCAAATATAAGGCCATAACTTCGCCCTTCGCATCATAGATTCCGTTGATTTGACTGGCGATCAAGAGTGAATCCACGTGTGCTTGAAGATTGTTAGCCCCCATTTTTATGGCGAGGCGTAAGCCAGCCAGAAATGTCTCGTACTCCGCCTCGTTGTTGGTGTTTTTAAAATCCAACTTAATGGCGTAAGTCAATTCATGATTTTCGGGGCTCACAAGGCGCAAACCTGCTCCCGCGCCATCTTCGTTTGAGGCCCCATCAGTGTATAACATCCATAACTCGTTGGTCGTGTCTCTCAAGGGTGTTTCAACAAGCTCACAATCTCTGATTTTTTCCGCTGGGACTTATGTGATAAAGTCTGCAAGGACTTGACCCTTAATGGCTGGGCGTGGCCTGTACAAAATGTTGTGGCCCCCCAGCTCGATTGCCCATTTTGCCAGCGTCCCCGATGTTTCTGGCTTCTGCAATATCGTGCCGATGTGGAAATTGGTAAGTACTGTGATCACATGCCCTGTAAAGTATCTGCGCAGCCTCCTAGAGGCGTGTAGTAGCACAAGTACCAATTTCTCCATCATGGAGTATCTTGTTTCTGGATCGGTAAGCACCCTACTGACGTAATAAATTGGAGTTTGTACTCCGTTTCTCTCCACAAGTAATACCGACCCTACTGCCTTATCCGAAGAAGATAAGTACAGTATGAGTGGTTCTTTTTCGAACGGCGCGGTCAGGGTAGGGAGTTCGATCAAGCACTCCTTCATTTGTTGAAAAGCGGCCTCAGCTTCAGGCGTCCATCTGAATTCTTGCTTCTTAACACAATTGCGCAAAGTGCTGATAAAAGGATATGACTTTGCGGCGTGGTTTGACAGAAAACGGTTAAGCGCGGCTAGGCGGCCGGCCAACCGTTGCATCTCTTTGATTGTTCGTGGTGATGGCATTCGCTCTATTGCCTGGACCTTCTCTGGGTTCACCTTAAATCCGCCATTCGTGACTATGAAGCCTAAGAATTTCCCTTCTTCCATACCAAAAGAACATTTGGCTGGATTCAATTTCATGTTCACGCTGCGCAGCGAGTTGAATGTTTTTTCGATGTCCTTCAACATTTGGTCCTCTTCAGGACTTTTAATCACCAGATCATCTATGTACACCTCTATATGCTTTCCGATATCTCCAGCGAAGGTCTTATCCATCAGGCGTTGATATGTCGCGCCAGCATTTTTGAGGCCGAATGGCATCTTTGTATAACAAAAGATTCTGAGATCGGTCCGGAAAGCTGTCTTGTCTTCGTCTTCAAGCTTCATTTGGACCTGATGGTATCCCTTGTAGCAATCTAAGAAGCATTTCCATCTGTATGGCGCAAGAGAGTCTATCTTTTTGTCGATCTCAGGCAAAGAGTAACAATCCTTCGGACACGCCTTGTTGAGAACGGTATAATCAACGCACATTCTCCAACCTCCGCTAGACTTTTCCACCATGACCGGGTTCGCAACCCAACTTTGATAGCGGACCTCCCGCAAGATCCCTGCCTTTAGCAGTTCACATACCTGCTCATTCATTGCTTTAGTTTTATCTGCCCCTAGGCTGCGTTTCCTTTGCACTTTTGGCTCAACGGAGGGGTAGGTGTTTAAACAGTGTTCGGTGATGTCGCACGGGACACCGGTCATGTCAGCCGGAGTCCAGGGGAAGATATCCATATTCCTGAACAGGAGTTGCTTGAGATGCGTTCGGATGTTTGGTGAGATTGCGTGACCTATCGTCACTGTTTGCTCCGGGTATTTGCGGTTTAACACCCACTTCTCTGGCTCGGTTGCTGAAACCTTCGCCGCTTTTGTTGGGCGCAACTCTTCCGTTGACATTACTTCTTTCTTAGCATAGATAATTGCCACCCCCGTCTTGGTTGGAAAACCTATCGCTGAGTGGGGGGTGGAAGTTACCATGTTAAGCTCGCCTTGGGTTTCTCTCCCTATCAACACATCATGTCTCGACTTGACAGGCATCACCATGAAGTTTACATTTATTGTTCTTGAATGCTTCCCGTCAGAAAGCGTGACGGGGAAGCTGATTTGGCCTAGCGGAAAGACCATTTCGTTGCAAAATCCAGATAGTGGATAATCCACTGGCTCAAGTCTTGCTTGATCATCCTCATCAAACTGGTTAAAACATTGCTCATAGATGATGTCAGCCGTGCTTCCTGGGTCAATGAACACGTACTCCGTTTCATAATGGCCGATAATACCGGTAATGACGACGGGTCGAGTGGCGCGAGGACCGCCGCGCACTACCGGGAAGATGACCTGTTGCTCTTGCCATGAGGGTTCATAAGGGCGCTTGCCTTTCTCTTTCGCGCTGTATCTTGGTCCGTTGACCATATGGGTTTCTAGGCGCCTGACTTTCTTGTGATTCCCCTCATCGTGGCGTTGGAGCTGTCGAGTTTCTTTGCGCATGTTTTTTACCAGGTGACTTAGCTTCCCGCTCTTTAGCGCTCTTTCGATCTCTTGACGTAAACTGTAACAGTCGTCTGTCAGGTGTCCTGTATCTTTATGGAAGTCGCAGTACAGGTTGGGGTCTTGCCCCTTCTTGTTTGCCATAGGCCTCGGAGCCTTGAAATCATGATTCTCCGTCATCAGCACCTCTTTCGGTGTTTTTATGAGCGGAGTCCAGTGCTTTTCTCGGTTGTCATCCCTGACTGCCTTTCGATACCCAATTCGATCAATAGTGTCTCGCGCATCTTCTTTGTAGCGTGACTGTTCTTCATAACGAGATCGTTCACCATAACCGCTGGAGTTGTTGGCTTTCCACCCAGGGTTTTTGCCTTTGTTCCGTTTGTTGTCGTCGCGTGAATGACCCCCTTTCGAAAATCGATCTTCAGTACGATAACTCTTGTTTCTGGCGAGTGACTCTTCTTTGGGCATTCCATCCTTCCCAGTGATAGTTCTGATGAGACTATCACAACGAATGGCTTTCTTGATGTGGCAGCGCATGAGTTGTTCACTTACGCCACCTATTTCCAAGCACTCTTTGTTGAAGCGAGTGATGAAATCTTCCAGACCCTCATTATCTCTACTCCAGATGTCCTCAACCTCAGCTGTGTCGCGCTGGTATCGTCTCTGTTGACTGAAGTGACTCAAAGACTGAGTCCTGAAATCCACCCATGACATTATCTTTCCCGGAGGAAGGCTGTCGAACCAGGCGCGAGCAGCCCCTGTAAGCGTTTGAATAAACAGATGGCACCACATGGGCATATTCCATCCTCCCATGCAGCCCACGCTTGTGAAAACTCTGACGTGATCATCAGGATCAGTCAATCCGTTAAACTTTCCGACTGTCGGAGGTAGCTTCTCTCTTTTAAGCGGCGCCAGTGCGATATTTGGAATGAACTTTGAATGTTCTACAGCTTCAGCTGGTCGATAGGCGAGGCGAAAGTCTTGCTCTGCCTCTTCGGTGTACCCAACGTGTTGTCTTGGTTTGTAATATTCATGGTTTCTCTGTAAATGATTGAAGACTGAAGATCCTTCGTCGTCTTCCCAAGTTGGATCATTTGGGTCAGTATCTTCCCATTCATTGTCCATGTTGCGCGGCGTGAGCCGGCTATGAACTGGGCCTCTTTGGATGTTTGACGGATAGTCATAATAGCTTTCTGTTTCTCCCCGTGTATCGCGCGTGTCCTGCACGCTTAGTCTTCTGGTAGGGGGAGGTCTATTAATTCTGCCTTGGATGTTTTGCTGTGGGGGTATCTGGCGCGCCCCCTGACTCTGTGGAGTAACCAAGGACGGTTCTGCCGTTAAGACTGCTTGCTGTGCGATCAGAGATTGATACGCCGCGTTAATGGTGGCAATATTCTTGGCGTACCACGAGGCCGGGGTTTCGCCCTCTGGTAGCTCTAATAGCGCCAAAACATTCTGAGGTGGAGTTGGGTTTGACGGTCCAGCGCCATTGTTTCCTGGGGTTACCGTCTCAGTGATGCGGGTTATGCTCCCGCGCGGTCCCCCAGTGTTGGTTACTTCAATTTCGCCAATTTCTTCAAGGTGTTGGGGTTGGACGTTTTGGTTGTCCACCCCCAACGCTGCATTAGAGTTTGCTCCGAAACCAACAAACTCATGAATGATTCCTTGACCAGCCATGATCGAAGGAAGAAAAAACCACGAAAACTCAGAAAAAGAAGATGAGAGTGATTTGTAGAAAACCGGTGTGCGCCAATGAAGAAACACGAAACCAATTAAGGGGACTAATCAGTTTGGTTTATGTTCCTACCATAGTAGTTAATCTTCTAATGGCTTTCCGAGGTTCGTAATGATCGTCTAAGTCCTGCAAAACAGAACACCGTTACTCGTTAAGAGGGGAATGTGGGGGTTTCCCTCTTAACCGGGCTCCGGCGTGAGAATAAGCGACTGCTTTGGGGAGATAATCAAGTATTAAGAGTGAGAGTAGAGGGAATGGAATGTTTAACCTGTGAAGTGAGGTCTCTATTTATAGCCGGAGAGGTGTAAGAGGATGTGGGCTGATGGGCCTTGGGCCGGAAGGCGACAACATGGAGGATATGCTCCTTGTCTCACTGGTGTCGACCGTTAGTGGCTTCTAGGAGCTTTCTGGAGCTGGCGCAACGTGATTGGAGCCACGTGTCACTGTTGTCGGCCTGGCCGCCCTTCTGCCATCAGCAGGTAAGTGGAGATCGTGGGGCAGTTGTCTCTGCCTTATGATTGGTGCCATGTAGGCGTCCTTAAGTACTTCTTGTCTCCTGCATGTCAGATGATCGTGGAGCACAATTGAGCAGGGCCAGAAGGACGTTGATTGGCTCTTTTCTTCTGCCACCTGTACCTTGTGTACTATCTGGACAGCCTTGCGTTACTTCCCTGCGCGATTCCTGCCGGGTATGTAACTACCTTGCGCAGGGTATGGGTGATTGAATGTTCTTTCAGAATGCTAAGTGTCGTAATCGTAGTTTCCTGTTGTCCAGACCTCGCGCCTGCTTAATGAAATGTGATGTATGTCGCGCGAGGTTGAAAATAAGGAAGTTGATTAATAAGGAGTATGGTCCTGCGCGCGACCTTGATGGACGTTGCGCGGCGTTTTTGGGACCATACCCCTTCATCCTTCATAAATTAAGGGCCTGATCGGTTATTGTTTCTTTAAGATTGGTATTAGAGTGGTATAGAAATGAGTTATACAGGGGAATGAGATTTGATGTTTGGTTATGCTTTTGGAATCGAATAAGGAGCCTCAATGGAAATTTCATACAACCAAGAAATATGTTTTCTGATTTCTTTATTATCAATAACTAAATTATAATTACAAATATAGGCCACCACACCACCACCGTCACCACCACAACCATGTAGACTACAAGTGTTGGGAGTGACAAGAGGACATGGACATCGTTCGACCCGTCTACTCTGTCTCCAGAAATAAACCTAGGTCTGATGTTGTTGCCGAAACAACGGCCGCTTTAGCCGTTGCTTCCTTAGTGTTTCGAAAAGTGGATTCTGCTATGACCATTAGAGATATAACACACAAAAAATGGTTAGTCTCTTTAGTTTTTTTTCTACATTATCATTATATTTACATATTCTAATGTTATTGCAGGGGGTGTAATGTTCAAACTACCTAACTTGTGTCAAAAGATGGTCAAGAGCGATTCACAAGCCTTTAGTCCAAGTGGTAACAAACATGTATAATTCCTAAGTTGTATACATAACCGACATTTGTCTTTTTATTGATGTTTTTGTACACGACTTATAAAGAAAAATTTGTTAATATTTTATTTAATGTCACTTTATTTTGATTACTTTTATCAATACACTTATGATTAATGTAATTTAAATTTGTTATATATGCGTTTTGTAAGTATAACGGTGCAAAATGGAACTTTTTTTTTTGTTGGTAATGTTTGCCAAACATGAATGGTTATCCACTTATAAGAAATCATATAAAAAAATTTCTTTTGTAAATATAATTTTTTTAACACAACCCATAACCCGTGAATATCACAGGTATATAACCTAGTAATAAAATAAATGAAAAAGACTGGACCACGAGAAATTTGGGAAGTCGGGTGTTATTAGGTACGATGGGGTGCACAAACAAGGATATCGTCATCCTCGTGTTGGGGCCACATGTCTTAGACCGTGGGGTATGGTGGGGTGTGGGTTGGGGGTTGGGGGCATGGTGTGACACGTGGAGTATAGGGCAACCAAGACCAAAAGTCAATTTCAAAGGGATATGGTGAGGCGTGGCTGGGGTGGCGTGGCTAGTGCTCTTGGCCAATGAGGTTTCACCATGTCATGTGAGTAGTCCCGCCCAACGCCCGGGCTGAATCCCACGCCAATGGGGACACGCCCAAACCTAAGCTCACCCGGGGTGGTGACTTGGGCGTTTCTCTCCAACCCACGCCCCATACCCCATAGTATTAATTCTGAGCAACTTAAACCTGGACCATATGTTTTTTTTCTCCAAAAATATCACTTAAATTAGTTAAAGGCTTAAAGCATTTCTGGTCACAACTTTTGGTTTAATTATCTGCTAAGACTTAAGTATGGTGTTATAATAACACCATAGTTATTATTTATAAAATGAAACGCCAAATAACATATTAATTACTCGTTAAGCAATCATAGATGCTATAATAAAAGGTAAAAAACTTATTAACTAGGGGATGTTATAAACCAGACATTTTAGGCCCAACTCATTACTTATGGGCTTTAGGGTTTATTGTTATGTTTATCTTTATATATTGTAATGTTGAATATTGTGAAGGATTGAATTAAGTTTATCTCTGTTTCTCTTTAGTTTTTATCACGTTATCAGCACAAATTGACTCTTCACGGAAAAATTATTGCCGATCTTCAACATCAGGAATTCAGTTTATCTCTTTTCCTCTTTAGTTTTTATCAGGGGAGGCTTTATATAATGAAACGCCAAAACTTATTAAATGGGGTGGTGGTCCATTGGCAAAGGCAAAGCCTTTAAACACTTTGGGAGGGGAAGGTCTTAGGTTCAAGTCCCACAGACGACAGGAATAAAAAGAAATTTTCCGTTCGAAAAAAAAATCTAATCTGTCAATATTTTATTATTTTTTAATTAGAGGAACGGACTAGGGGCTGCCGTCACAAACCCTAATTCTCCGAAAATGGCGGATCGAGGAAATTTCAAGGACGATGTGTGGTATGATGTTCAATCGAAGAGAGGACGCAGTTCAAGGAGTGAAGACAAACAGAAGAAGCACGAGCAACTCTCGAAGTTTTTCGTGTCAAACTTGCCGGAGAAGTGTTCGTCGGGGGATCTGACAGCGGTAATGAAGAGGTTTGGAAACGTTGAAGGTACGTATATTGCCAGGAAAAGGGATAGGCTGGGGAAAAGGGTTGGTTTTGTTACGTTCAGGAATGTTAGAGATGTTCAAATATTGGAATATGATATTAGGGATGTGTGGATTGGAAGCTGCAAATTGTTTGTGGTTACTGCTAGGTTTGTGAATGGGGTAGACTATGGTAGGAAGAAGGAAGAGAGTAGGAAGAAGGAAGGTGGGAAACCGGAAGATACCAAAATTCATAGCGATAAGGAGACGACGGCAGAAACCAATTTTTATGACTCGCATGAAGATGTTGTTGTAGAAGAAAGGAGGTCGTTCAGAGATGTTGTTCTAAACAAAAAGAAAAGGATTGAGACCGAAACTATCAACATTGATGTAATATAACAGGGCCGTCTTCGAAATAAAAAAAAAAAAAAAATGGTCCCGTGCGAGATAAAAAATTTGGGCCATATTCGTGAATCTTAATTTAACATAAACCCATCAATCTTTTAATCAAATATATAAAAACTGAAAACCCTAAACATAAGGAATCACACAATAAGATTAAAGGTCCTAAAATAAAACAAGAATCTCAAGAATTTTATACCTTAATCTCAAGATTATCCACCCAACAAAACCCTTGAATCGCCCTTTGAAACCCCTCCTGCGTCGATGATGATGATATCCTTGCTTCCTCACTCGATTTTGACCTACCAATCCACTCCTCTGTTGTGATGATGATAAATGAATGAACCCAGCGACCAACATGAATGATCGATGTTCTGACTTCTTCTATTGCCCGGCAACGCCCACAATTGGGTTATAATTTTTGAAATACGTTTGTTTATTAGCCACTTGGGGTCTGGGCCTGTTAATTAGGCACAGATTGGTCATTGGGTCTTTTAACTTTTAGTGGTTACCAATCTTATTCTTATATATGATGTACACACTTATAACACAGGCCCATTTAACATTTTTTTTGTTATACACATGCCCTTTAAGGATGTATTTATAAAAACATATAGATTTTTTTTTTAAATATACATATAGAAAATTTTAAAAAATTTTCGGCCCCCGTATTGGTTTGGGCCCTGAGCGCAGGCCCACCCTGCACTTGCTCAGGGCCGGCTCTGTATAATAATAACAACTATTATATATACATTAATATCATCGTTAATATATTTATGCATACTATTGTTAGTTTTTTTTTTTTTTTTTTGAAAATTGCATACTATTGTTAGTTAAATTTATATATACACAACATACATAGTTACTTTTAATTTTTTTTTCATTCCTAGCATACACTTTAATAATGAAAATTGTGTTCTACGGACCACTAACAATAATTTAAAAGCCCATAACAATGTGAACGAAATATTATCATTTTTTATAGGAAAAATTACAAGTTTTGTCCTTTATCTTTATACCACTTTTTAGGCGGTTTCCTTTTTAATGAATGTTGACAGGCGGTGTCCTTTACTAGGTATTTTGTTGCAAGTTTAGTCCTTTACACCCAACTTAGTTAAAAAACCCTGTTAATTGTTGACAGGCGGTGTCCTTTACTAGGTATTTTGTTGCAAGTTTAGTCCTTTACCTATGTATTTTGTTGCAAGTTTAGTCCTTTACACCCAACAATTAACAGGGTTTTTTAACTGGGTTGGGTGTAAAGGACTAAACTTGCAACAAAATACCTTTAAAGGACACCGCTTGTCAACATTCGTTAAAAAGGACACCGCCTGAAAACTGGTATAAAAATAAATGACAAAACTTGTAATTTTTCCTTTTTTATATATCTAATTTAAAAGCCCATATCTAACGAAAATTGGAATATTAGAAGTTGACAGTGTAGTCATGTAGAGGTTCTCTGATTTGATGTAGAGTCCCATAAATGTCAGTTACGTTGGAGACGAGTTTTTAACTTTTTATCTATCAAAAGTTAATTGCAAAAGATGTATCTTAAAACAACTGCTTTAATTTATTATCAATAATTTTTGTTTAAGATATTTAAACTGCGTTTTTAGCTAAACCGGGGTGTTGTAAAAAACTAACATGACAAATATAATCCTAAAAATATTTATAAGAAAATGGTGATTTTTATATATCTGCCAAACTATTTCTTTTTGAAACCAATAATGGTTTTCCATTCTCATAAATTTCATAAGAATACAAATGATGATGCGGATAGTCACTTATTATTAAGACTATAGGGTATGGGGCTTGGGTCGGGGGAAAACGCCCAAGTCACCACCCCGGGTGGGCTTGGGTTGGGGCGTGGCCCTTGGAGCTTGGGTTTGAAGCCGCGTGGGGCGGTCTTGACATCCGATGTGGCGGCCTCCTATTCGCTGTCCACCGCCATATCATAGCGGGTGTTTGGATGTTTGAATTTTAAATTCAAACCGTTTGGCCAAGCCAAACGGTCACCCCAACCCCCAACATCCCCTATAAATGTAACCCCATCCCAAACCCGCTACCCCAACCCGAAGAAGATGGCATCTTGGACCCACGAGGAAGAATTGGCTCTCGTCACAAGCGTCGTTGACGCTATGAAGGGGCGGCAACCCGGCCAAACACGATATTGGCCGGAAGCATTCGCAACCTACCGACATAACGTCGGACACGACCGCCACAACCTCAACGCGTGCCAACATAAATGGCGCGAGCTACGGCCCAAGCTCGATCGTTTCAAGGCTTACTACGAAGCCGTTCCGAGCGGCGAGTTAAGCCACGAGGACCGGGTGGCGGTGGCGAACATTGAGTTTCGAGGCAAGGAGCGAAAGACGTTCGACAAGATCACCCTTTCTGAAATTTACCTAACGCTCTAGGTTTTTTATTTTGTAATTTTTAGGAATTATGTAATTTTTAGGATTATGTAATTTTTAAAAATTTAATGAAATTTTAGGTTTTTTTTATAAATGTTGTGTGAATTTTATAAATTTTTTGTATTTTTTTTTAATAATCTGCCAACCCAAGCGGTGCACCCACGCCCCGTCATACCCCACTGACACGTCACTAGGCGGTTGGGGGGGGGGGGGGGGGGCTCCAACTTCACGTGTTAACTCATGCACCCAACCTAAGCCCCACCATACCCCACTGTCTAAGATTCCTTATAAGTGATTGTGACTAAAACTTCGTAATTAACGCCCTAGAAACAATTATAAAATTAATATTCTAGCATACTAAAAATGGTTTTAGGTGATTTCTTAATGACTTGTAAAGTAAGTACATTATTTAGCATTTTAGCTTTTGAAAACCATATACGCTTCAACACGTATGATGAGATACGATTAAATTGTTATATATCATGCAAGGCAAATTTATAATGTGTTTCGTTATCTATGGAAAATGCGATGATAATTTGACTATTCACCTTTCACTACAAAAAGCGAACATCCATGATCGGTTACACTACTGGCAAATGACTTTTGCAACAATTATTTATGACCAAAATATTGTTACAGCTGAATTTCCGTCACAAAATTAGCAAGTGAACCTTTTTTCGATCGAAACTATTTACGACTGAACTGTTAGTGACTGACAGTGTGTTATGTTGGATGCATATCAACGGTCAAAGAAAGAGGCTTGCGTGTCTTTTGGGACGGAAACGGGAGATGCGGGTATCGACTAAAGATTCAGTGGCGGATCTAGCCAAAAAATTCAGGGGCATCCCAATTTATTATTTTGGGGGGTTAGGGTTATTCTTTGTATAAAACCGGAAAAAATTACACTACGAAAACAGTACGGAAACGGAGTTGATAGGTAGCCTATGCTACCCCTCCTAATACACTAACTCTGCCTCTGATAAGATTTAAACACTTAACATATACATGTATTAAAATCAAAAGAGAACATGATGAATGACTGATAATTGTCTAGAAGGTAGAGTCATATAATGACAAAAGGGCATGAGTCGTTCAATATTTTCATTTTCAACATCTACATTCTCAAGATGGGGTAATAGTGTTGGCCAATTATTTGCTTAAATGGGCGGCTAAGATAATAGTGTCACTCTCCTATTAGTCCAACAAATTTACGCCTTTATCTCGCTTTAAAATTATGTTCTTACCCCCACATAAAAATAAATTTACGTCTTTGCTCCAAGCTAAATTTTTAAAATTTTCCCTCGTTTCAAAATTACGATTTTGCCCCGTTTAAATTTACACTTTTACAATTAGTTTTTTTCCCTTAAAATTACGATTTTGCCCCGTTTAAATTTACACTTTTACAATTAGTTTTTTTCCCTTAAAATTACGATTTTGCCATTAGTTCAAAATTATGTTTTTACCCCCACTTAAAAATAAATTAACGCTTTTTCTCCCAGCTAAAAATTTCAATTTTGCCCTCGGATCAAAATTACGATTTTGTTCCGTTTAAATTTACAGATTTGCCATTAGGTTTTTTCTCACAGCTACGTTACGATTTTGCCTTCAACTTAAATTTACATTTTCTCCATCGTTTTTGTTTGTTTTTCTGGTTAAATTACAATTTTGCCCCCAGTGTAAAATTACAGTCATGCCGGCAGCTGCCTGGCACTCCCCCGTTGGTCCATTTAATTTACGATTTTATCCCTGAATTAAAATTATGATTTCGCCCTCAGTTAAAAATTACGTTTTCCCTTCGTTTGAGTTTTTTTTAGCTAAACTATAAAAGTTTTTTGTTTTAATTGGTAAACTCCATTTAATTTTTTCCCGTCGATCAAGGAGCTGCCTAACACTCGTACATTAGTCCTGAAAAATTACAGTTTTGCCCTGAGCCGAAATTTACGAACTTATTATCGTTTTAGTTTTTTTCATTTTTTTAATCATTTTTTTAATATCACGTGTTGGGACAAGTTTGGTGTCAACCGGTATCAAGCTAGTACTGGTATCGAAAATACCGGTACAGTCCTGTTTGGTATCGGTACATGATGGTAATTATTATTATTATTATATTATATATATCAATTGAAAGTGTTTATGAATAGTGTTTCTATATTTTATTTTAAATTGTTCATTTACTTTTTAATTTTATTTTCAAGTATTTATTTACTTTTAAATACTATTTTATTCAAATTTTTTTCTAATAACATGCGTAGTTAGTTTAGAAAAAAGAATGTGCAACAATGTTTTTTTAACATTGCAGTATAACTTTTATTAAAAATGGATATTGTGCTGGAGGTGTATCAAACCTAATCGAAAGCGACAATGAATGGTAATTATTATTTTGAAGTATTTATTTTTTTAAATTATTATTTATCATTTATTTTTATTTTTTTTTCTAATAATCTGTGTTTATTTTCTCCAATATTGTAATAAAGTTTTTTGAAATAGATAATGTGCCGCTAACGTACAAAAACGTACCGAATCGATTCAACAACATCTGTATCGATACCGCTATTAATTTTTTATTGTTTTTACTTTTGATAAAGTGGCACCAAAGCGTTATTATACCATAACAAACCAAACGAACAACATCGGTATTGGTTTATACAACTTCGTCTGCAATGATATATGAATAATGATATCAATGATGTAACGATCTGAATCAATCATTATCGTTTGAACATTGGTCTCGGTACCCGTGTTCATTTTTGTCGTTTTCAGTCGATTGATTTTTATATGAAGTACATGTATTATACCGGTATTGTAACGAATCAAACCGACACCAATCCAATGCTTGCGGTAATGTACCGCGGCAACGCGCAGTGAAATCACCTAGTTATATATTAAAAATAGAAGCTAATAAATAGTAATTTTAATATTATAATAATATATAGCTTTTTAATACTTTGATTATTTAAATATTATAATAATAGTTATTTCCTTTACTTTTTAACTTTAAGCATTTTTTTAATATCACGTGTTGGGATAAGTTTGGTGTCAACCGGTATCAAGCTAGTACTGGTATCGAAAATACCGGTACGGTCCTGTTCGGTATCGGTACATGATGATAATTTTGTTTTAAAAAGAAACATAGAAAAAACATTTTGCGCGCGCGAGTCACACTTATGCAAATTGTTGTTACACATAAGTAAATTCTCATATACGACAATTAATTTTAATTTTTTTTTTTTTTTTCAAAAAGTTCTCACGATTCTTGCTACTCGATAGGTTTCTTATTTTAACCATTTATATAATATAAATTTGCAACATTTTGTTGCATTAATGTTTGTACATCAAGCTTTGTAGGTGTATTGTGCATCTCATAATTGTACTCGTATTTATGTAATATAAATTAGCAAAATTTGGTTGCATTAGTGTTTGTACATCAAGCTTTGTAGGTGTATTGTGCATCTCATAATTGTACTCATAGCTTAATTAATTAGCAAATTTTTTATGCATTCATGGTTGTATCACATGCTTTGTGAATATCTTTTTATTTTTTTTATTAATTTAGCTTTTTTTACTTTTAATCGCTGTACATTTTATTTTTATAATTTAATCTAAAGCTTTTTACTTTCAAATTTGGCCCTATACTTTTCATTTTTATAAACTTTTCGTTTTACTTTTCTATCTAAATTTTGTGAGTTAACACGACGTAACGTGCGTGTGTGTTTCAACGTTTTTACATCTATTTTTTTCCGTTTATCGGCCTTGTTTTAATAATTTATTATGTATTTAAAGGTTTACAACTATGTTTTTAAATATAACATAAATAACAATGATAATCATAACAATAATAGGAATATAATAACTAAGAAATAATAAATTGTTTGTGAGTGAAAAATAAACAAATTTGGTTGATACTTGATCATACATTATATGTTCTGCTTCACAAATAAATAGGAAAAAAAAGAAATAATAAATTGTTTGTGAGTGAAAAATAAACAAAATTGGTTGATACTTGATCATACATTATATGTTGTGCTTCACAAATAAAAAGGAAAAAAATACAGGATTAGGATTGTGGTTGGTGATAATGACATATTGAATTATTGTACGGATAAAATGTTTTAAACTAGAAATATTTCCTAAAGTACAAGGACATGATTGAATGTGACACGGGCCCAATGTATCACATGGGATGGTACCATCTATTTCCTAAAGACAAACATGATATTGATGTAAGATCACATTACTCTCCTGATTGTAAACTCAAAAGTACGGCTGCATTTGATAAAAAAAAAGCTGAGTGAGACATTTCACACAGGGGCGGACTTATGTATGAACATCGGGTTCCCAGGAACCCATTCGATTTTCAATTTTTAGCGTAAATGTATAAGACAAACTGAAAATGAACCCATAAGTAAAATATTGGAGGAACCCATAAAACAAATGTTCTAGCGTTCCACTGGTTAAATGCGCGCCTCTTTACCCTAACACCTCGGGTTCGATTCTTGCATAAACCATTTTCTTGCCTCTTTTTCCGATTTTTTCCTTACTAAGAATCTTTATTACATATTTACCCAAATCTTAAAATTAATTACATATTTCCCCCCTTTTCTCGTGAAATTACCCAATTACCCTTTTTGTAATATAAATATTTGATCCTTATGATATTGTGAAGTGTGTAACTAATGAATCTGATGAAAGCGGACGATTGAAAAAGTTAATAGAAAGTGATTACTTGTATGCATTTAAATAGAACGAATGGCTTAGAGAACTAATTTGCACTTCCAAAAAAACAGAGGAAAAGATTGGCTACAAGCATGTGATCAAAATTGATTTTTTGAATTTTGAGAGATGAGATGAATGTTTACAAGGGAGTGCAAATTAGTTGCTCAGTTTAGATCAGTAGATTGGTATGGTGATCGTCCGTTAGTGTAATATTTGTGTTTAACTTCAAAGTTATTGTAGGTCGATAAAAAGATGGGAGATTGGGTGTTAAATCAAAACTTATTTTAGGTTGATTAAAGATGGGAGATTGGGTGTTAAATCAAATACTTAATCAGTTAGCTATTAATAAAAATGATAAATATTAATTATGTATTAGTTATAAGTTCATTAAGGATTGGTCGATAAAAATATGTAATTGATTTTAAGGATTGGGTAAATATGTAATTAATGATCTTAGGAAGGGGATATGTGTAAATCACCCTTTAATTTAATGGAACCCATATTAGTAGAGAGTAATCAAAAGATGAAAACTCGTAGGGATCATAGAGAGTAATGCAACGTTTTCAAAAGATGAAAACTCGTAGGGATCAGGTTTAGGTAGTTTTTTTATCTGTCAAGACCACCGTATTTTATATTACGGGTTTTTAAATTTCTAATGACGATGTTCTTTTTATTATTGTATCGTACTTTTATTATGTGATGAGCCTTACCCGATCCGAACTGTCTAACTGACCCGAAATGTATTATGTTCGGTCATATGAAATTGGAGCATCTAGAAAAGTGAACCCAGTGAAAAAAATTCATGGATCCGCCACTGATTTCACACAGGGTACAGTTTTTATTGCAGGACGTACAAGCTCGCTAGATAAATTGTGATACTGACTTATTCCGTGACAAACAACTAGATGGTTATTTTTAGACCTATGTTTGTTTTTGTTGGTTTCAATAAAATAGCCTTTCAAAAAAAAATGTATGTTATTATGGTATGAGTAATGGCAACAAGGAAGAGATACATAGAATTATATGACCTACGGTGGGCGCCAATGATGAAATAGTGGTTAACCGGGGAGGTTAATTCACTGGTCTCGTCAAGTAGGGTTAATCCCTTCTTTCCGAGACTGATATCGAAAATACAGGTACGCTCCGGTTCGATATCATTAGTGCATTTTATATTATAATGATAATTATTTTCTTTGCCTTCTAAGTTTGATAATTTGGTTAAAGTTCTAGGATAGAAACAAAAATTATTTAAAAAAAAAGCAAGTAAAGTGAAAATTAAGGCTGTGTAGTGATATTAAAAGTTAATTGGATGGAATGTTACAACCCCAAATTACAGTAGTTGTTTTTTAGGGTAAGTAAAGATTCAGTGAAAGCAAGTCTTATGGTGGCAGACGTAAAAATAAAATTTAAAAAATTATACAGGTAGGACTCGAACCCGCGTAACAATGTTAAAGAGGCAGGTCACAAACAAGTGAGCCAGAACCAAACACTTATCATTTCATCAGCAAAATACGTATATAAACAATCGAACAAGGAAAAAAATCATGATACAGTCATAGTTTAATAGCTTGTTAGTATTATATATATTATATATTATATATTGTTATCGAAGAATAATGAATAGTGATTTTAAATTTAAAATAATATATGATTTTTTTAATGTTTTATTATTTTAATATTATAATACCTTATTATTATATTTACTTCACCATATTTCCTTTTTTTTTTTAAACCGTATTCCTTTTTTTTTTCATTTACTTTTTGTTTTTCATAATTTTTTAATAATATTATCTTTATCAATCAATTTAATATTTTTTAATAACTGTTGTTTGTTAATTTAAAAAAAACTAAAGTACGCAATTGTGTTTACCCCCCCCCCCCCCCTTCGGGATTCCGATACAATTGGTGTTAAAAATGAAGTTGTATTCAAACTATAGTATTTATTTGGTATCGTTTTACGGTACGATAATAAACTAAACCGATTCTACGATTTGGCTTTTGGCTTTCGAAACAACATTCTTCATTTTCAAATATTGTTTGGTTAATATTATCATTTGCTCTGTTTCGCCGCAACGCGCGACGCCAATAAAAACTAGTTTTCTTACAAATTGAGGGAATAACTTAAATCTTAAAAATGCATAAATTTTACTCACTATTTAGTATGTGAGACTAAAACTAAAACTTTTTGTTACTTGACTGAAGAATTTAATAATAATCCAGATAAAACTAAAGCTTTTTGTTACTTAACCGAAGAATTTAATAACCCAGATCTGATGGCCCTTCTTAATGAGTCCTTATGTCTTTTTATGGCCCTTTTTTATGAGTCACTAAAAACAAGTTTAAACTCAAAAGCCCACAGTCAAATGAGATGTCAGTAACCCACCTTAAAAGCCCATAATATGATAAAATGGCTCCATTTACAAATTAAAAAAAAAAAAAAAAAACATATGTAATTAAGTTTTTCTAGTTGAGATATTTGACTTTTACAACAGAAATCAATTGGTTCTTGTTACAAACCATATCAACGACAACCATTCTTGTGTTTCCAACTTCTAAGTTGGATGTAATAATCCGATTCCTATTTGAATATTGATGATTAAATACGTTTTTGACCTTTTAATCTTTTATATATCCCTTTAATATTGAAAGTCGTGTACTTAATTGTATCTTTTATATTCGGTGCAGTGTGCGCATATAATATATATATGTGTGGGTGCTCGGAGGCAAAAGTAAAAGGGTTAAAGTGATATAACCACAGGTGCCAAAATCATAATTTACTCTATTACTAACTTTGTGAAAATAACGTTAAGTGGCGGACGGTTAATCATGCATTATGCGGTGGCGTTGATAGCTGAAAGACAAGGGGGTACATGTACCAATTGATCTTTGTCCCGATTGCTAAGTGTTATGTGCCTTAGGTCAAAGGCTTGATGCAAAACTACTATCGAGCCGGAAGTCGCATTGGAAGCAGTCTCTCTATTTTTACGGGGTGGATACAAGGTTGTCTGCATCTTACCCTCCTTCTCAGACCCTATCTTTTTGAAATATAAGTGGATTTTTGGTGCATGATTGAGGTTAATTTTATTACTTGTTCTAGTAAGACTTAATGAGCTGGTTTTGATTAGTTGTATTACTATTAAGTGGCTGGTACAACTGGATTGATGATGAGTGTTCCTATAAGGCTGAAGGGTGTGGGGGGCATGGGTTGGATTATCAATGCCACATAGGATCATTAATAGATTGTTACAACACCCTCCAGGGGTGGACCTACCCACAGGGGTGGACCTACCCACTTGGGTGGGTGGGCGGCCGCACCCCTTGAAAAAAAAAGGTTTTAGGGTTAAAACGATTTGAAGTGTGAGAACAGTGAGAACGATTCTTGGCACGCTTTTCACTTAAGTTAGCATCAATGCCACATGTCAACACCAAAATCGCTCTCACTGTTCTCACACTTTTCACCGTTTTCTCTAAATCCTGACCCTACATATAATACTAATTAAAAATAATAATAATTCGAGCCGGACCGAGCTGAGTGGACTTTTGTTCATGCTTGGCACGCTTATAAACCGAACCGAGTAGAGCGGCTCGTTTACAACCAAGCCTCAAATCTAACGAGCATTTTCTGAGCAATTTCCAAACGAGTGTCGAGCAGTTTGGACTACGCTACAAACAAGATTGGTTAAAGCATGATGGACCTAGACCCTTTACCTGGATATCCAAAGTTCCAAACACACTGGGTCTATAAAGCCCATATCGTTATGTGCACTGTGCATCTGAAAATTGTACTTTGTAAAACGATTTTTTTGTTCGTTTAAACAGCAAATACATAAATACATGTTTGATAAGGCAAATAAATTAAAATACAAGGTTAAAGTACTAACTTTTGTGACAGTTCAATTGTTCAAATATTAACTTTTCTGGCAATACTATGTATTATTCAAGATAACTCTTCTAATTTCTCTTTCAGATAAGGAAATTATAAATCCCATAAATGATAAATTGTATTTTAAAATTAAAATTGTTCATGGCTTTATAGTCTAGTGACATGTTAGAGGTGGGATAAAGCTTTGGGACCAATAGGTCCTGGGTTCGATTCCCGAAAGGGGGGTTTTTCTATATTTATTGGGTTTCCTCCTGAATTGGTGTATAGACATTATGCCTAGTGTAGATGGATATGATCGGGTGATTCTGCGGGTAGCACGATGATACTCCAGTGATCCGTCAGTGATCCAAATTTATCTTTCAAAAAAAATTAAAATCCTTACTTAAATCTTGCTCATTTATCAAAATCAAAATCAACCCTAAAATCATGCTTTAGAATCCACAAAGTTAATTTCATGCAATATATGTATGTCAGATTTTTTATGGAATTATACAATATTTTATGACTTTAATAAATGGTAATAACTCGTAAATTTTTGTATTGAAATGCATACTCTATGGGTAGAGTTGGTTACGAGTTCGGTACCCAATACTCGGGTATAAAAAACCTGAATCCAGTTTTTTTATTGGGTCCATGTCCGGGTTCCGGTTTCTTATGCACCACTTAGTGGCAGACCCAATATTTTTTTTCAATGGGGTCCACTTTTTCCGGTGTTAAGATGTTTCACAACCATATGTTAGAATTTTCGGGTCGCTCACCGTTCGATTCGGGTCGGGTCTGGGCGAGGATTATTAGGAACATAATAAAATACAGTTTTAGGGTTGGTCATCGTTCAGGAAGGTGTTAGGTGTTATGATAAGAACCAAGATGCAAGGAAAAAGGAAAGCCAAAAGAATATCTCTTAATTCATTTGCATACCAGGCCACTATCTAAACTACTAAATTATATAATCTAACAAATTTGAACTATCTAAACTACTAAATTATATAATCTAACAAATTTGAAGGGATGTACAGTAGCAATTATTTTTCTCTTTAAAAATTTCTTTTAATATTTACTTTAACTACCATTAATTATCTTTTTAAATAATATACTAAACCTTCATTATACTAACTACTAATGCAAATAAACTTTATTCTCTCTAACCATTGTTTACTATAAATTTAAGTGAGTATAGAATGTTCACTCCACTAACGAAATGAGCAAACATTAAAATTTAGTAATTTTATGTTTCTCTAACAACTTGCTTTTGTTATCTTAAAAAAAAAAAACTAAATACATGGTTAGTTTTTTCTCAACTTTTGGATACCATTAAATCAAAACATAATTATATTCCAAATAAAACATTTTTGTTAAAAACAAAACGAACTATGTAGTTTTTTGTTTATCATAATGCCGTATATATGATAATTTGATATAAAAATGTGTTCATCACCTTTCTTACAAGACACTCCGCCCCGTAGCGCGGGTGTCTCCCCTAGTTACATACATTAACTTGAACGTGGACACAAAAAAACATCACGAAAGAGACTAAGGTGCTGTTTGTTTTTTCTGCGGCAAAAGGTCTGCAGTATGCGGACCACATCTGCAGGCATCTGCAGGAGAAGAGGTGGACCAAATGTCTGCAATCTGCAAGAAGAAGAGGGTTTGTTTTTTTTTCTACAAAAACCCTTCTCTTCTCTTCTCTTCTCACACACAAACACACACGGTCTATTCATCTCTCTCTGCCTTCATCTACCACCACCACCACAACCACCGCCACCACCTCATCTACCACCGTCCACCTGCCACCACCACAACCAACAACCACCGTCAAGCACCACCGCCCCCTGTCTCCTGCCGCGAAGCCAAGCACCACCGCAAACCCACCACCACCGTACCACCTCCGCCATAGCACCACCGCCATCAAAACCCACCACCGCCGTCGTCTCCTGCCGCTCCCTCTCTCTCTCACCAATCCCTCTATCTTCTTTCTCTCGCTCTCTCTCTAAGATCTCTCTCTCTCTTCTTTCTTTCTCTCTCTCTACGGTGGTGGTGGTGATGTATCAGGTGGCGGTGGTGGTGGTTCTATTTTCTGGGTTTTGTTTGCAGATGAAGATGAAGATGAAGATGATGGTGGCGGAGTTATTTGGGGGTTTTGTCGGAGGTGGAGGTGGTGTCGGAGGTGGAGGTGGTGGAGGTGGTGGCAGAGGAGGTGGTGTCGGCTGGAGGGAGAAGAGGAGAAGAGGTTTGAAGAGGTTTGCAGACTTGGGGACATGTCTGTTTGGGGAAGAGGTGGGGAAGAGGTAAAATCTGAGAAGCTCTTCCGGAAAACAAACGAGCTGCAGACCTCAAACGTCTGCGCGCATCTGCGCGACGCAGACATAAGTGGCCAGAAGTGCTTCTGGCCAAAAAACAAACACCACCTAAAACAAGTAAATGACAGATAAGCCCTCAAATTCTTATCATGCCAGAGAGGGGGTGGCAATGCTGACAGAACAATTAAATAGAAGATCAGTTGGGATATTATTAAAAAAATGAGAAAAAACGGTTACATTGAGGATTGAACTTGTGACTTTTAGATAAAACTCAAGGGATTAAACATCACACCAAGCATTCTTTTGTTAGTATGGGTTCCATCTATATTCTTATGGGGTCCGTCAAAAACTTAACATAACGTCTCTACTATAATTTAAAAAAAAACATTGGAGTCTGTGGACCCCGACTCACATAGGGTGGGTCCACCCAAGTGGCACTACTTAAGAGCATTCACATCCATCTCACTATATTTTCACCCTAAATTACACTAAAAAACACTACATTTTCTCTCTCCTTTTCAATTAAATAATAATTTTTATACCTTTATCATTAACTTTTCTCTCTCATCCACTCACAATCACTTTCAATATACATTAAAAAATTATAGAGGGTGAACAGTGTCCCCCAAATATACAGATGAATAGTAACATTTTCTCTCTCCTCCACTCACAACCACTTTTTATGCTCTTTATATTTTAAAAACACCACACACAGAATTTGATGCCATGAATATGAATGCTGTGGATAAATATATGGTGGATGATTTTGACTCTTTTGTAGTTTAATTATTAGCAACAAACAAGATGGGTTCAAGCAAAAATCTTAACATCAAATTCCGTTATTCAAATCATGATGGGCCTAGACCCTTTACATGGATATCCAAAGCTCCAAACACTGATCTATAAAGCCCATATCGATAAGTGCACTGTGCATCTAAAATATACTTTGTAAAACCATTTGTTTTAAACGTTTGATCATCATTCAACAGCAAAAACATAAATACACGTTTGATAAGGCGAAGAAATTAAAATACAAGGCTAAAGTTTTCTTACAATACTATGCGTAATTATGCCGTCAAGAAAAATAAAATAAAACTCTTCTAATTTCTCTTTCAAATAAGGAAATCATGATTTTAACCTTAGGGGTGAGACTTTGTTTTTAGTAGATTAGGGTTATTTATTCAGAAGGGGATGACGGCACAGTTTGTTGCTCGTCTACCTGCTATTCTTATGTAATTTGGCCTGATAATTGGAGTGAAATACTAAAACTTCCATCGCGAAAAAAAAAAGGAAATAATAAATATCATAAAAAAGACAAATTATGTTTTAAAATTAAAATCGACACTAAAATCATGCTTTACAATCCACAAAGTTAATTTCAAAATCAACCCTAAAATCATGCTTTTCATAATCCACAAAGTTAATTTCAAAATCAACCCTAAAATCATGCTTAAGAATCCACAAAGTTAATTTCATTCGATATCTAAAATAATAATAATGGTATGTCAGATTTTAATGGAATTATACAATATTTTATGACTTTAGTTAATGGTTATATACTCAAAAATATTTCATACAAATTGAATTAAATAATTTGGGTAAACAATTAATTAAAAATATGAAAATCAATTAGAAATATATGCAAATGGTAAGATTTTAGTGGAATAAGAATGCATTGAATTGGATTATTAGTTACTAGAAATAAACGATCTCATTATGAAAATACATGAGTGGGTTATTCAATTTTCACATTTATAACTAGTAGACAATCATCCTACAAAGAATCATTCATATTCTGTTTTTCAATATTGTTCTCTTCCACCAATGGGGTGGTGGCCCATTGCCGAAAGTAAAGCCTTTAAACACCTTGGGAGGGAGAGGTCTTGGGTTCAAGTCCCACAAACGACAGAAATAAAAGAAATTTGCCGTTCAAAAAAAAATGTTCTTCTCTTCCTATAGCATAATGAAGTTTCTATGTATTTTAGTTATTACCATGTCGTTGTTGACATTCATAACGAGCGGAACTTGTTTATGTTAGGCCTAAGTGTAAATGTGATGGCCCGACAGAACCGTCCCAAGATTGTTGTGATGCTTTAAGAAAAAATTAAAAGTTGTTGGAATTACTATATAGAGTTCTATCCTTACATTGGTGGAGCTATTTGGTTTGGCAATGTCATTTTTAAGATTCGTATGAAGGGAGTTCTCGATTTCTTTCTTTATTGAAAGATGATATTTACCTATGTCGTATTGCACTTTATTTGTCTCATATTACATCAATATTTTAATAAAGTAAATTATTTGGTTGTGGTTTTATTGTTATTGTTGTTCTATTACTATTTACATAATATAAACTAGTTTAATACCCGTTCGGCGGACGGCTTACACTAACAACTTAACGAACAAAGATAATGTATATTGAGGGTGTTTGGGATTGTTTCTCCTTTTCTTCTTTTCCATCTCCTTTTTGAAAAAGTTACAACCATCTAACTTTTTCTTTTCTTCTTTTCAAACCACAAAAACTCATTCTCAACACATTATCCAAACACTACAAAAATGAGCCGATATGTGTTGATTGCTTCTCCTTTTCTTCTTTTTAAACCACAAAAACTCATTCTCCTTTTTGATGTTTAATAACATAAGTTTTTTTTCTTTGCACATTATTTGTTTAAAAAGAGCCGATATGTGTTGATTGTTTCATAAAAAAATCGTAATACATTCACCAATTTTGGCCATTTCAAACCATAGTAGATGGTCAAAGTTACTAAAAACAAATTAAAATAATTGAATCAACTGCAACAAACCTTCATTCCTGAGACTGGACGGACTCTAACATAGCATGCTGGTCTTCGGCCTTAATATCCTGAACAAATCGGTTTCAGGTCGGACTCGAGTATTTACCCATACGGACCCGTTGAAAATCGAGCCTGAGGATGCATAGAATTGGGCCCAGTTTCAAAACTAATTCATCTAAAAAGTAAGGACAATATTACTATTACTATTACATAACAATTCCAATTCAAGTTTAAAACTGAAACAGTAGATACCTGCTTTGCTTCAATCATTACTGCGTATACATTGAATCGATCACCAATAGTTTGTCCTTCACTTGCTTCTAATCGGTCACATAGGCTGCTTCTAATTGATCACATAAGTTGCTTTCGTTGCCCTCGCCAGGCAATTATGTGGGACTTCTAAACCGTTCAAAACAAACAATTTTGAGTGTGCTATGCAAGACTTCTAAACCGTTCGACTCATACAATCAAAACTTTAAGAAATAAGTTATGTTGAGTGTAGCCAAAAAATGAGCGAGTTGGGTAAACGGTAAAAAATGGTAGATATTTAGTGGGTCGGATCACATTGACCCGTCAACAACTTTTTGTCCTTTTTCTTAGATTTCATAAATAGTTATAGCATGGATATTATACAAACACCGTTATCAAAAATAATTATCCATATTGTTTAAACAAAGCTATGTGCAGCAATTACCGTTTTAATTTTAAGTATCAAATGTTATCATACCCGTTGAAAAAACAGTTTTGTAGTCATGTTTAGCCTATTAACACATGATGAAAAAACTTAAAAAAGAAAAAAAAAGTGTGTGGGTCAACCCGTCCGATAGTAAAAGATTTTAATCCCAATCCACCCATTTTGCCACCTCTACTTACCATGAAGGATGGAGTATCAAGACGTAAAATGGAAATAGAGAATTGCAAATAAAATTGGATGCAAATAGCTACGTATCCCTTTTGTCCACTCCCATGTTAAAAGTCCATATCTGCCGGTTGAAAATAAAATCTACTCTCATGTTAAATGCCCACATTTGTCATAGCCGCAGTTGCTTCCGCGAGGCTGATATTTTGCCTCCTATCGAACACAATTGCATTTTAAATATGATAAAGGCATTGGCTAAAACAATATTGCATTTTGCCTCCCATTGACAACATTGAATCGCTGTTTATCTCTGTTTCCAGTTTCTCTCATTTAAATCTCTGCCACAAGATTTTCGCAATTAAATAAGTATAACTATAAAAACTTGGATGATGATGATGACAAACCAGTAACTACCATTCGTTGACGCAACTTGGGTCTTTAATGTTGATAATAATCCACAATTCACTATTTCTAGCTAAATGTAGATGAATTTTAGATCACGTCATTTCTCACAAAAATAAAAATAAAAATGGATTGTGTGAACTTAGATGCTAGTTTTAACTTTAAAGTTTAAATCTCAAGTAACATTAACTTAATGTTGATGTTGGACGAAACCAACTCCATGTACTTTTACTGGAATTTATAAAAAAAAAAAAAATACAATAAAATTTAACCTATATACTTAGACGTACCTTTCGAAGGTCCAGGTTAGCTACATGAGCAACTTCTGTAACATCTTGGACCCGAGATGCAAAATCAGTAGCAACCTGAAAATCAGAGTGCAAAATAATATAAAAACCAATATATTTTGTATAAATATTTTAATTACACATTACAAGCATCCCGACTTACCAAAATATTAGCGGGGCCATGTCTAAATCACGCAATACACCTTCTCTTTCACTCTGAGTCTGACATCCATGAAGAACAAAAGCATTTATACCATGAGCTACCAAAGCTTCAGCAACATCAATAGACCTTGACAGTATGCAAAATACAATACTAAATACTATACTGTTGAGTTGCAGGCTTGCATTTTGATTTAAGAAATTGGAAGCGTGTTCACCATACATTGCTTTTAGAAATATCATAGGATCTGGTTTCTACGAACTGCGGAAGCAACAAAGAACCCAACTAATAAGTTTAAACTAACGAAAAAATAATCAGGAGTTTGATACCAGCAATCTGTAACCGCTTTTTTCAAGAGACTAAAAAAATGGCTGTATTCTTTTAGAAAATACTATAAGCAAGTAAGCTTTGTTTATGCTATCAGATTATTGAAAAGAAGCTTCTTTCGCACGAAGGGTAAAACTGTAATTTTGATCGACCAAGAATAATCAGTTTGATACAAAAAAGAGCCTCCTTAATGCGAAGGGTAAAGCTGTAATTTTGGATCTACTAATAATAATCAGTTTGATATAATCAAATCTCAGTCTACTTTATAAAAACACCATAAAATTGCTTATCTTATTTTAAAAAATGCAATAAGCTAGTAAATTAATCCTAAACACCCCTAAATCATTTTTCTTCAAAAGATTTGAACTATTATTGTAAAAATATTAATTCTGCAATCATAAAGTCATGCAACAGTAGGGATGACCAAGTGGTACCGGGTACATTTTCGGTACCCACTTTTGGCGTTTTTGATACCGGTTCAATACCGGTCCGGTACCGGTTTTTACCCTCAAATACCGGTACCGGTACCCACTTTTGGGGATTTTCGGTACCGAGCTCATCCCTATTGATCGATGGCGTAAGGTCGGTCAAAAATATAATTAAAAAGTGTCCTATTCACCTTTTACTAGTAAAGGGCAAGTAGGGTGTCGAATCCACGGGGAATCAGTGGAAAGTGTAAAAGCTCGTTGTTTTAATTACCATCTATGTCTAAACTAATTGTGTTTTGCAGTTTTGAGAATGATTGCGAAAACAAATATAAACTAAAGTTGTAAACAATTATGAGAAAAGGGACCAATCTCCGGGTTTTCAGGTTATGTAGAAATCAGTTTACTTAGTTACTACCAGTTGGAAATCACATAGACATGATTTGTAAAACTTGTTTTGATAAATAATTAACAGACAATATATTTGATTGCAATGATCCACGATCGAAACCGAAAGATTGATGCAAATGAATAGTAGTCCAATTAATTACCAATTTCCGATTTCATAAACATAATCGAGTTCAATGATTAAAGGTTTAAAACAATGACATCCTAGAATTTAATCCTGGTTGTTGATGAACAAACCAAATAATTGATGAACACGAATGATTACGATAATCTAATAATGTTTAATCGAAACAAATAACAAAAAGATAGACTAACCGAATGATTAGTTAAATCTCAATCCAAAAAGTTGTAAACATAAGCAAACCCAAAGTTCTAACACAAACCCTAGCCCCGGAGACGGTCACGGGTGGCTTAGCCGCTCATGACGTGCGTATAACCTTTAAAAGCTTGAAAGAGAGTTGAGGTCATGATGATTCGGTATCGTCCGGGAGATGTATGATGATCGATGATGTTGAGTGATCCCAATTGTTATACGGCTGCCCCCCTTATTGTCGAATGAATGGCTGCTCAAAAGGTTCCCCTCCCGTGGATTGTGCTGCGGCTGCCAATCTTTTGTGTATTGCTACTGACTTTCACGGCCCAGCCCAAGTCCACAAATTAGGTTTTTATATTTTGTCTTGATTTGTGAAACGTAAGCCCACTAACAATTCCGTAAGCCTCATATACACCTGTTTTTTTTTTTTTTTTTTTTTTGTGAAAATCGGACAAAAAGTCAACATAATTATCACACTTCTCCAATCACAATAGTCCAACATGTGCTCCATATGTTACATGATGTTGTGATAACTTGATGTTGGATGAGAATTCAATTAAAATCCACCCCAAAAGTCTGCGCAGCATGTGATGATCTCCCATCTTTAATATAATAGTCATTATAAATTGATGTTTCTCTTATAAAATAAGGATCCCTTACTTTTGTTTGTTCCCTAGAAATCCACCGTTCAATTCCTTATGTTGATGTCTACCGCCTTGCATGTGTTTTTATTAGGATTTTTTTAACCCCATTAATTCTTTTTGCCAAACACACATGCTTTGAATATTATCCATCGTAGGTTACGCACATCAACCGTATCCTACGGTTCGTTGTTACTGTTTCTTCCTTATTGATACACTTCCTAAATGAAAAGGGGAGTTTGTTGATACACTTTCTACTCACAACGCGTGAAAACTTTGAAGATCCTTTCCGAGAACCATCAAGAGATGGAGAACGAGATTACGAACCTCGCAAGCAACATCCAAGGGGGAGTTTGTTGATACATATTATGTGGATACGGCTCGGCTCGGTTCGACTCGGCTACGAAGTAAAGGCCGTAGTCAAGATATCCTCCTGTCTTGACTCGGTATGCGATTGACTTCGTAACGTACGAAATTGCTACTGCGTGTGTGCAGTATGCAATTAGTATTGCTTATGTGTTTATTATGTTTGTTGTCTGCTTGTTTGAAGTCCAACATGAGACAAGGCCCAACATGTTAAGCCCAAGCCCATATGAGACGAAATCCAGGAATTTCGTCCTTTGTGATGAAAACACTTTTTGGTGAAAACCCTTTTGGTGAAAACCAAATGAGACGAAAACACTATGGGACGAAATCACTGTGATTTCGTCCAGATCTTGGATTTCGACAGTGGGTTTTCGTCTGGGACTTGATTTCGTCATGTGTGTTACTATATAAACACAACAAACAGACATAACACAGTTAGGCAAATCTGAATAGATTTGAGAGCGAACACTGTAAACACACACACACAACTAAGAGTTTATAGGTTTATCTTGTAAACATTGCTTTGTAACGGTTTCATACGAGTTAATACAATGGAGTGTTAATCGTTGAATCTTTGTGTTTGTGTTCGTACCTTGGTTTAACTCACCCGTTTGGATTCCGCACTTTCGGGTTTGTCGGAAAACAGGGAATAGAGGTTACTCGATCCTCCGGGTGGACCTACAATTGGTATCAGAGCATTGGCTCGATTCCTTGTTAAAACCAAGTAGATTTTCATGTGTTTCCAGATTTGTTCTTGATTTTTGAAACAGAGAGGTTATATTTTCAGAAAAATCTGGTTTAAATCTTTGAAAATCTTGTGTTTTTGTTGATTTTTCTTATAAAAATATTGCTATTTTTCATCTATACATGTTAAGAAAGGATTTTTATTGAACATTTGTGCAAAAATTGTATTCGGAAAATTTTCCGGTGGCTGGAAAACTCATCGGTTTCATCTGAATATTCATCAAGTTCATAAGTGTTCTTGATAAATACATGTGTTTGATCTTCATGCTCTAAATTGATTTGTGATTGATTTGTTATTGTTAATTATTATATTAGTTGTTTGAAAAAGGTGTACACAAACCATCATGATAGTTGAAAAAGAAGTCTGATAGATAAGGTGGGTTTGACAAAAGCTTATTGTGTCAGGATAAGATTTTAATTTTTGCAAAATATCTCACTTGTCTGGTCATTTTGTCAACGAAATCACCTTGGGAGATATCAACTTGCTAGATGAAAACACTTTCTGGATGAAATCACTTGCTGGATGAAAACACATTTGGACGAAATCAGTTCTGAACCAAATCACCTTTCAACGAAATCACTTGTATTTTCACTATTCCATACGAAATCCATTAGTCAACAATATCAAGCCACGAAATCACTTGTGCATATCCTCCTGGACGAAATCACTTCTGTCAACTTCTGGACGAAATCAAGTTTCAACGAAAACACCTTGTCAACTTGTTGCTGGACGAAATCACATCTGATTGTCTTGGCCGAAATCCCTTATCAACGATAACCAACTTGTCTTGGCCGAAATCCCTTCTCAACAAAAACACTTATGCTGGACGAAATCCAAGTCTGATTTCGTCAAACATCATTCAACGAAATCACTCCTCATTCAGTATCCAGACGAAATCAACTTGTTACCGGATGAAATCAATAAGTTTTGTCACTTGTGTTGATCCAACGAAATCACTTGTGCTTGTCTTGTATTGGACGAAAACCCTTATTGATTTTGTGATCATTCTTCAGACGAAAACACCTTATTTTCGTCATTCATACTTGTGATATTTCTAACAGTAGACTTTTATTTCATTGTTAACTGTTTGATTTGCGTGATTTAAGCAGTTTTTCATCATTATACATTCAAAATGAATCCGGCTTGGTCGGGTACTCCGTCTAATGCGGAAAGCAAGTATAGAAGCACGGGTTTATCTCCCTCATGGGCCGAATATCCCGCACCCACTTCTGCAATAACAATGCGACAAAATACTGATATGTATTATGGAACTCCTAGCACTTCTGCAAGACCTGCTTCACACGCTCCACTTCAAGCGGCGTTTGTCACAAGCACAGATTTATATGGCAATCCCATACAAGTTCCTGTAAAGCCAGCTCCAACCACATACTTGTATGGAAATCCATTACCACCAGTTGCTTCACAGTGCCATCGTTCTACGGTAGCACCATCATCTCTTGATCCAAGGAACTGTAGTCAAACAAAAATGGCATTTTATGCTAAAATTGTCAAAGATACCCGCAATGGTGAATCATCACGAAACAATGACAGTTCTGAACATGACAGTAGTTCAGTTGAAGACGTTTCAACTTCAGTTGAAGATGTTACAACTTCAAGTTCAAGCGAGGATGGATCTGAATGTGAATCATCAAGGGAGGTTGTTGATTCTGATACAGACAGGTCAACATCTGAGAGTGATTCCAGTCAGGTATGTGTCGATGAACCAACTATTGTTAATTGTGATAATTGTGCTAGCTTAAGTGTTAAATGTGCTGATTTAGATGTTAATATGTCTGAGTTGCAAAGCAAACATGATGCTTTAAATGCTGAATTGTCTGTCTTGCAAAACAAACATGTTTCATTTGATGCTAAGTGGTGTGATTTTCAAAGCAAACATGAGGATTTGCAAAACAAATTTGAAGTGACAAATATGCACAATCAAAAGTTGATAGTGGATCTTTCGAAATGCAAAGAGGCTAACATGTTTTATGAAAACCATGAAAAGGAATTTAAAACGATGGTTGCAACTTTAAGAAAAGATAAAACCGAACTGACAAAAATGATTTCAAGAAAACAAACTGACATAAACATTTATATCAATCGTCTTGAAAGCATGCAAAAAGAGTTAGCCTGCACAAAGTGTGAAAGTGAGGCGATCCGGCTTAAACTAGACAGTTATTCTAACTCTAGATATGTGCTGGATCACATCATTGGCACACAAAAAGAGAAAAATGATGTCACGTGCATTGGATATAAGAAATGTCCACCACCTGTTAGACAAAATTATGATGCACTGCCTGATGAGGAGTATAGAACTCATTATGAAGAATCTGTTCCTTTAGACATTGAGGAATTTGCAACGGGACTTGGATACCAACAGGAAGTATCATCATATTCGGATGTGTCAGCAGATACTTTTGTAACTGCTGAACAAAATCAGGATCCTCCAATCATTGTTGAGGATACTGGTTCTTCAGATGATGAATCTAATGATACTGACTCTCCACAGTCTGATGCGGTTATCAAAGAAGAGGACATACCTCTCGAGAATCACATTCTATGTGATCCTCCCACAAAACCTGCTAAGACTGTTCAGGTCGAGTCCACGTCTGCAAAAGAGTCTGAGAGTGTGAATTTGCTGTACTCTCTTGTTGGTGATGATAAAATCTATTCTGACAAAGATTTTCTGATTAAGAATGTTAATCAATCTTTAATCAATAAAGTTTTGGAAGATTCGACAAGTAGGTTTTTGGGAAAGTCGGCTTCACACGTTGTGGTAACACAGTGTCCTTCGATTCCAAAAGCCGAAATTCGAAAACAAAATGGCAATCAGAAATTACAAACAGTGAAAAAGCAGCAAAATCGCACCAAACCAAAGGGTAAATCACCGACTCAAGGTCAAAAGAAACAGACTCAGAAAAAGGACAAGAAGATAAACTTTGTGAAATCCAGAGGGACTGATAAAATTGAAACTTTCGAAAACAAATCCAACACGGATTTTGTTAAACAAAGTAAAATTTTGAAAAGAAACAGTCAAAACAATTACACACAACACACAAACGGTTGTGATGTAGGACCAAGTACCTCAAGATCACGAAGTTCATCGTCAAGTTCTTACAGTTATGATACTCCGAGGTTTGTTGAGCGGAGATCATGCTTTGAATGTTGTGAGTATGGACACATTGTTAAGAATTGTCCATATCTCACCAAGGGAAAGTCAAAGGTTGAACCCCCCCATGGTAACAGTTACCATAAAAGATCTGTTTCACCAAAACATGACCCTCGTCTTGTTAAACAACAAGAAGTGAAACAGGTAAAGAAACAACGGAAAAATGTTGAAAAGGTTTTAAAACCGAAGGTTGTCCAAACAAAATCTGTTGAATCAAATGTTAAAAATGAAAAACAAAAACAGATTTGGAAACCAAAATCGGAAATTGTTTCAGGGGGAGCTACATCAATTCCGAATCATCGGGAAATGGATGTTACAATTCTCGATGATGACGGACGACCCAAGTCTGTGAAGGCTTGGGTCCCCCTCTCCAACTAATCTCTGAATGAGTGTGCAGGATGTTTCAGGAGGAACTATTGATAGTCTTAGGATTGTTGATAGTGGAGCGTCCATGCACAAGATCGGTGACATAAGGCTCCGAAATATTGCTACATGTAGGAGAATATTGTTGCCATTGATGGAGAGGAAAAAGGAATGAAGTTGAAAAATTCGACTAGATGAAAAATGTGCCAAAATTTGGTTGTTATGGTTTTTGATCAGGTCAACATGATAGATTCAAATCAAAATGTACGCACCAGCAGCACGTCTGAAGTTCAAAATCAACAAGATGAACGTGCAGTGTACATTTCTTCGCGGTGTGATTGAAGAAAATATGTTTCTTGAACAAACCAACCAGGTGTGCGAATGCCTTGGAGTGGATTGAACAACCGCACACTACTTCTCAAAGAGAAAGTCAAAGACCTTTGTTGGTGCAATGTGAAAGACCAGCCGGACCCAGAGGTTTATGATCTTGTTGCTGTGAAGAGATTTCTCAGTAGCTACAAAATCGACTTTGGGAGAGCACTCATATTCCTTGCAATGCACGAAGCAGTTGCAGGATACGGTTTTGAATTTCTAATCTCTCCTATACTTGTCGATATTTAAGCTGCTTTATGAATTATTATCCTCTAGTACAGCACTCCTTGACCAGACATGTTGATCGAAACTCATCAATGTTGTCATGGTCCGCACCGGTTACCGACATGCTAACTGATTTTTCCAAAATTCGATAAATCATTTCTGATTAAAATTAATTTTGGTAAACGGCATCAAGGTAAAACATGAGAGTAATCCGCATCGGAAAATCGTTTTTGTAAATATCTTTGTGTTTTTAAAATTATTGTAAGTTTGTTGATTTTAGGGGGAGTAAATCCAAATTTGAAAATTCAAAAACATCGAAAAATTTCAAAACTCAAAAACAATAGAAAAACAAAAATGAGTTTCCTGGCGAGCAAAAGAGAAAATGATAGTACATCAAGTGGTCTGCCTAAACCTTTTTAAACTGAAATGCAAAATGAAAAATGTTAAGCAGCTCTATATAAGATGTATCGGTAGGCTCACAATCATCTTAAAGTGTGCAGGGCGATATAAACCTTAAATCGACTGAAGACCAGGTGGGAACCACTCATTGGCATATGGTCTTAGTACCGAAATTTCGTTTGAGAGATTGCCGAGGTTCTGAGATATGTGGTCTTTATGCTGTTTATCATCCGGGTATCATGGTTGTTTCTTTTACCGAAACAAATGGAGACGAAGTCTAGATCTTCCATGATAACATACATACGTGTACATACTGCATACGACCTCAATAAGTGATCAACAATCACATGTCCACAAAACAAGTGATAATATATCACAAATTCTTTCCGGGAGTCAAGTTCGTCTCTTTGCTGTACGAAAGTACTGACCTGTTCACGGACTTGGTCTTGTGCCCTTCATGCATCTGAAAATCAAGTTCCTCATCAATAAGTGATTCTATCACATAGGGCTTGTTTTCAATCAAAATAAGTGAGTTTCTCACATCTTTTTATACGGCAAAACAGATGATAAATGGTATACTCACCAGTAAGATGAACTCTCACGCATACCTTGATACGGGAATGTGTCGTGATGTGGATGAACACCGGTCGGTAAGTATAAATCATACCTTAACGTATCCCCTCGCCATGATTACATCTGATAAGTTGAGCTTATGTGGACAACAATACCGATAATTGTTATAGGATGCTTATCTAAATGTTAACTAACTGAACAACAAGTTGTTTTGGCATGACCGTACACTGATATGATTCTCTTACCCTCGAAACTCGCAAAAAGAATGTTTGTATATATTTACTTTTCTTAGTTTGTGCATCTCTGTATATATTTATTTACTGCTTTCAGTCTTTAAGTTTGAAATATTCAAAATGCCAAAAAGATTTTAGGTGTGTTTTAATTTAAACTTTATAAAACCCAAAAAGATTTTATTTCTGCTTTAGTTTTGATTAACCGATGTTGGAACTCAAGTCTTCGTTGCCTGAAATCTGATTGACAACCAAAACGACTGAATCTTCATAAACGGTCAGAGTTTGCAAGTTTTGAAAGTTAATAATCAAAATTGAAAAATCTGTTAACTTTTCAAACTAACTGTCGGACGGTAGTTGAATAAGAATTGGTCACATGTGTGTCGTTTGTTTAATGTTAACTATATTCCAAGCGTTTATTCTCATTACGTGTTTAGCTTTCTTGCATGTGCAGATGCTAAAGGCGAGGAGAACATGTTCGATGATAAGCTTCGGAATGAAGACACGACGTGAAGGCACTCAAATGATAAAGATGATCGAGTTGCCGATGATCAATCATCAACACCACAAGGATCTCAAGCATTGAAATCAAAAGATTCACAGCATAATCAAAGGGGGAGTTTATTGATCATCATCATCATCATCATCATCGTACTCAGTATATCCCACCTATACACTTCCTAAATGAAAAGGGGAGTTTGTTGATACACTTTCTACTCACAACGCGTGAAGACTTTGAAGATCCTTTCCGAGAACCATCAAGAGATGGAGAACGAGATTACGAACCTCGCAAGCAGCATCCAAGGGGGAGTTTGTTGATACATATTATGTGGATACGGCTCGGCTCGGTTCGACTCGGCTACGAAGTGAAGGCCGTAGTCAAGACATCCTCCTGTCTTGACTCGGTATGCGATTGACTTCGTAACGTACGAAATTGCTACTGCTTGTGTGCAGTATGCAATTAATATTGCTTATGTGTTTATTATGTTTGTTGTCTGCTTGTTTGAAGTCCAACATGAGACAAGGCCCAACATGTTAAGCCCAAGCCCATATGAGACGAAATCCAGGGATTTCGTCCAAGTCCTTTGTGATGAAAACACTTTTTGGTGAAAACCCTTTTGGTGAAAACCAAATGAGACGAAAACACTATGGGACGAAAACACTATGGGACGAAATCACCAGATCTTGGATTTCGTCAGTGGGTTTTCGTCTGGGACTTGATTTCGTCATGTGTGTTACTATATAAACACAACAAACAGACATAACACAGTTAGGCAAATCTGAATAGATTTGAGAGCGAACACTGTAAACACACACACACAACTGAGAGTTTATAGGTTTATCTTGTAAACATTGCTTTGTAACGGTTTCATACGAGTTAATACAATGGAGTGTTAATCGTTGAATCTTTGTGTTTGTGTTCGTACCTTGGTTTAACTCACCCGTTTGGATTCCGCACTTTCGGGTTTGTCGGAAAACAGGGAATAGAGGTTACTCGATCCTCCGGGTGGACCTACATTCCTCCATTCTTGAACCATATGTTCCGTATAGGACTTAATGTATTCTCTCCATGAATTTATTTCAACTTTCACATAAATACCAAATGGCCCCTGACTTAATTATTTCGTATTTCTTGCATATTCGAACTATTCTTCAACCCGAACACATCCGAACCCTTCCGTTTGCTACATTCGCCAACATCGGACATTCCACATCAACTCTAAAAGTGTTAACTTCCTTGAATTAAACAATTAACCTGCACATACCACAATTTCTCATAGTTATCTTATTCGACACGTTTAATCACTTAAAACCGAACGTAACACACAAAATAGACACTTTATAGCTCGGGTTTCACCCTCTACATCACCTATACACCAGCATAGCCTTTTGAATTTGATTTGAACTACTATTGATCTCCTTATAAAACAATTATAACTTATAAGAATACAGATCAGTGTTATATAAAAAAATCGGTTGAAACATCATACCTTTGGGTAGTCAAGATTGTCTTTCTTTTAAAACAAACTCAAAGCACGACCCGGGTAAGCTCTTGCCAAAGTCTCACCAAATCCCTTTACATCCTAAAACGAGACAAAAAAAAGGTTTAAACCCGTAAACAAAAAACCTTAGCCAGAAACCAAGGGAATCAAGGGTTTCTCAGAACTTGGAATGGCGATTGGAATGGTGATTGAACATAGGGGGAGTTTTATGGGGAGGAGGAGAAACCAATACCCTGGAATCATGCGAGAGTGGGGATGGCAAAAAACCATCAGATAACCGTCGGGAACTGGTTTGGGCTCTAAAATAAAATGATAACCACCAGAGAAGTGGTGATCATGGAGAGAAAAATGTGGAGCAAAAACCACCAGCTAAGAAAACTGTCCTAAACCACTCTAAACCGCCACTACAGCGGTTATTTTTTGGAGTTTAAACGGCTGAAATTTCATCTCAGCATGATCCGACGGTGGATATCGATTTAGAAAGCGGTTAGACTTAATGGGAACAATATATATATATAATTCCCTCCAATTCATCATTGTCAAAAAACCCATTTCCCATAAACTCGCTCACTATATCCAGAACCTATCATCACACATATTTGGCAAATTGGTGGTTGCCGCCTTCGGATTGCCTACACCTGCGTTACCTGCAGATGAGTCACTGTGTGAAGCACCTTTGCTTCTCATTGGCACAACTGGCGGCAGTGGTGAAGTCGCTGATGAAGAGATCCCGTATCACAAACCTTCCTTACCCATACTCATACTCCCGCTAGCCGCACTCTGCCCAGAAACTGAGGGCTTCTGTCCACCAACACCATTACTCATATCTTGAAGCAGTTGCTGAATCATGTGTTGTTGTATGGCATGACCGCCACTATGAGGTGCCTGCTGGTGGCTCTGTGGCGCCTGTAACATGGGCCTTTGTTGGAAGCCACCAACCGCCATACCCTGAAAAGGGTATTCATTTTGGTTTGAGTTATTAAAGGATGAAGAGGCTTCTTGTTGGGAGTTTGAATTCACGGAGTTTTGTCTCATGATTATGTTCTGGTAGTTTGGACTTTGGAAGTGCAAGTGCAGCCTGGGCTGACCACATAGTGGAGCTCCGCGGTTACCCATGTACTGACTATTGTTGACCAATGAACCGTTGACACCTGGATTCAGTGGCACTAACTTACTAGATACCTGTTCCATTTCTTGCATCTTCTGTGACTGTGAGTTGGCCAAGTTTGTTTTTCTGGGAAACCTTTTCAATCCCTCTGTAAAAGCAATGATAGTTTTGAGTAAACTGTTATCAAATAAGAAAAAAAAAAAGGTTGAACTATTACCAATCGGGCCGGCTTTGGTGTCGCGACAGAAATCAATCAAGTATTTCATGCTATTGACCACTTCAGATATCTAATAGCATAAATTATGTTGCAAATATTCAGTACTGTGTAGAAATATATGTCAAAGTTAAGATTCGGCAATAATGAAAAATACTCACCTGTAGGCACCTAACGTATCTTTTAGAAAACCCCAAATCATTCAATGACTGCAACTCTAAGCTCCTCGCAAGCTGTCGCCCAGCCGCCACAACCCTGCCACACACCAAACAAAATGTGTTCCGGGTTAGCCTACCCGTTTCCACCGGTACAAATTTAACCCATAATGCAATCACATAGCCAGCCTCACATATTGCTGTTTGTCTGCAAATCTTGCTGGGAGACCCCATCAGAACCACTTTCAGCTATAGTAGATTAGCACTTTTGTGCTACTTGTAACAGCTGATTCACCTGCAAAACAGCCAAAAAGATTCAATCAATTATGTTCTTGGTAAAGAAAAATGAAGCTTTTGTACCTGAGGTGCAACCAATCTTCGAGGAAGAAGCTCCTCATGGCGTCGTGCACAAAATTCCCAGGTTAATATCTGAAAATAAGGCATTCCATCTTTATTTTATTTTATTTTTAATAGAAATTACTAGTTATGTCAAATCACCTTTAAATCAGGGGTGAAAATAACTTTGAGCTGACCCTCACGAACCACACGAAGTTGCTCATATATACTTTCTTGAACAGCTTGTCCGTACTCCGAAACCATTATTCCAGAAGGGAATCTATATTCACGAGGCAGGTCTAGAAATAAAAGCTCGTCTATAACACCACTTCAGAACTTGATATCATTAAGTCTTGGAAGTACTTCAAAAGTTGCCTCTGTTAAGTTATATATACCACCAAATAAGGGTAGAAATCAGACAGATATCACAGTAGACTCATAATAAAACGTAACATTAAGAGCATAGCTATCATAAGGGTAGAAATCAGACAGATATCACAGTAGACTCATAATAAAATGTAACATTAAGAGCATAGCTATCATTTAGAAATCTTGAAACCAGTATTTAATATAACATGCCTTGTGGATTACATACCAAAGCCTCTTCCAGATTTTGACCCACAGATATCACATTGCCATGCATCCTAAAAAAGTTAACTTTTGAGAATAGTCCATGAAAACGTATATCCATAAATGATGTAAGGTTGATCAGAAACTTGTCATTGTGTTCATGATAGACAAAGAAGAAAAAACATACCATCGTCGACTGTGGAAACACACCCAATGAATGATGCCCTACATTATCATACAAAGACAAGCAGCACCTTTTCTTTGCACGTGGAGAATAATACTCTGCCACGAACTTCCTCCAGTAGGAAATACTATTATCCTGTAATTTGGAAATACAAAATCATTTCATTCAAATATATTACTAAGAATAGGAATGTGAAATGAAAATAGTGATATTCATACTAACAGCTGGCCATTGCCTTTGATGATACAAGTATTGCATCAATCTTCTTGAGCATACACCACCATCATAGGGCCGTTTCATTGCATTTGCAGGTTGCACGCTCTGTTGTTGCCTCAACTGCAACTGTTGCTGAATATTCATTGTCAAAAAGAAAAAGGTCAGTTACAAAACTGCATAAAATGCTATAAAAATAGATGATTATAGACTTACATATATACATATGTTATAAACAATAACCTCAATCCATCCCAAAAGAACCTGATAGTCAGCCTTGATATATCTATCCATGCCTTTTGCATTATTTACTTGTTGTATACCCCTGACATCATCAATACATCCAATTAAGCAATCTACATGAAATAAAAAAAGATCACACAACTCTAGAAAAAACAATTAAAAATAAAAAATAAAAAATAAAAAATCAGAGAGATGCACATTAAGTAATTACTCACGTTAAAAAACCTAATGTAAGTCTTCTATGACATTCTACTCAACCTTATTGAGTCTGCGGATCAAATAGCACTTGCATTAGACAATTATTAGTATTATATACTCACTTTAATCATGATTAAAGAGTGTCAATTATCAATTGAAAAACCAATAATAACATTCATGATTCCAATAACATGCATTGATTTTCAAAAATATAATTAACAACGAAAAATGATCAAGAATCTAAACTTGCACACACACACACACACACACACACACATATTAGCAACAATCTCTAGATTGATGATCGATTTACCGTTATCTCTCTATAGTAGGAAGCATTGAGAGGAAATTAGGTCAAACACATAACAATCAGTGGAGTGAAGTCTATGGAAAATGAAGAAACGAACCAACAGGAGTGAAAAAAGGTAAATCTTACAATTTCGGCACTGGATGAATGTAATTGAAGATAAAAAATGCAATGGAGCTTAGAGGCATTACAGCCGCCTTGTGTCGATTCGGAAAGCCCTAGAAGCACAAGAACATGATTAGAACTATTACGTGATTAGAACTATTACAAGCATAATGTATGTTATAAAACAGACCTAAATTCTATATGCATCCCATCAATTTCAACATGACCAACAAATTCAAAACATGGCCAGATCAATCAATTGTAACTTAAGGAATTCAGTGGCGTTACCTTAAACAGTTATCAATAGTATGAGGAATTCATCAAAACAAACAAACACCTAACAAATTCGCTCTAATTAGGGCTTTGAAAAACAGAACACATTACCGAGAATGTGAGAGATTGATGGTGCTTCAAGCTATGCCAGGGGAACTACTAAAAAAGATGAGAACGACAAGCCAAGCAAACGAATTACCAAATTGTGGTCGAATGGCAGTGCCCACTTCTCAAAATCATCAACTGTGGTAGTGGCGGTGGACACCAGTGGCATTAATAAAGGAACGAAGTAACCGTAATAAGAGGAGTGGGTGCTCAACCGGCGTTAACCGCAAGAACATGGGAGAGAGAGAGTGTAACCAAATACTATTCAACTGAATTGAGGGCATTGTAGAAGGCTTGAATTACGGAGATAATGGGTAGAAAAAGATGGTGTGTAACCACCAACCTTTATTGAACTGCCTTGAACTGTCATCATGGAAGTTATTTATATGAGTTTAAGTGGCTGAGATTTTATTTCATCAAGATCTAATGGTGGAGAATGATTTGGAAAACAGTTAGACTTAGGGGCTGTTTGACAACTTCTGAATGGTTAAGTGCTGAATCAGTAAGAGGTCTGAACCATTAAGTGCTGAACCAGTAAGAGGTCTGAACCATTAAGAGCCAGTATAATGTAACTGTTCAAAGGCAAATATCTGGCCAACTCAGATTAGAGGTCTTAACCATTCAGACTCAGTATAAAACTTAACCATTCAGAGGCAAATGTCTAAACCATTCAGACAACTGCTCGCGAAACAAACAGTCTGAATCATTAAGTGCTGAACCAGTAAGAGGTCTGAACCATTAAGAGGCTCATTAAGAGCTAAACAAACATCCCCTTAATGGGTTAAATACTTTAATATATATATATATATATATATATATATATATATATATATAACTAGGTTATAACCCCGTGTATTACACAGGTCGAATAAATGAATTTTATATACTAAATCATAAAACAATATATCTTTAAAAACCTTCTTTATTGCACGTGTTGAATAAATATAATTTTATATATTAAATAATAAAAAAATTATATTTATAAGAACCATATTGTACGGGTTGAATAAATATAATTTTATATACCAAATAAAAAAGTTATATCTTTAAAACCATGTGTATTACGCGGGTTGAATAAATGTAATATTGTTTACCAAATAATAAAAAAATACATCTTTAAAAAACCTCATTTATTACACGGGTTGAATAACTGTAATTTTATATACCAAATAATAAAAAAGTTACATCTTTAAAAATATGTGTATTACACGGGTTAAATAAATGTAATTTTCTATACTAAATAATAAAAAAATATATATCCTTAAAAAACCCTTTCTATGAATTGAATAAATCTAATTTTATATATCAAATAATAAAAAGTTATATCTTAAAAAACCTCATTATTACACGGGTCGAATAAATGTAATTTTGTATACTAAATAATAAAAAAGGTATATCTTTAAAAAACTACGTGTATTACACGGGTTTAATAAATCTAATTTTATATACCAATAATAAAAAAGTCATATCTTTCAATGGATAATACTCGATACGCGATGGATATGGTGATTGTGAAGATGGTTCTTGAAAAGAAGATATGTTATTCAAAAAGCAAATCAGCATCTATTTGAGTGATAAAATGTTGGTACCAATTCCAACAAATTGATTTATAAATTATGTAATAAAATTGATATAATAATTTTTTTAGTAATGAAAATAAAAATATTTCATATATTAATACAAAGTTTGGTTTTCGTGATAAATAATTTGTTTTATTTAATCTTAAATTAACAATATAAATTTTAGAATAATATTTTATTAGAAAAATAGAATAATGGTATTCAAAATTTAAAGTAGGATGAAATTTAATATTAGCTCATTATTTATTTATTTAATTAATATAAGATAAGTTTGGAAGTGAACCGAGAAAATTATAAAATAAATGCTTACAATGAATGATAGGTGTCTCACATTAATGTTTTATTATATAGTATAGTATAGATATATATTTAGATTGATATAAATAGATTATTATATTGTAGTAAAATTTGTTAACGAAGTCTCAATAAATTTAACCCTTTATTTAAAACTTGTAAATGTAACAAAGTCTCAATAAATTTAACCATTTATTTAAAACTTGTAAATGTAGAAATGATAAATAATATTAGTTAATTTTATTTTAAGTTTCGTAAAATCTATTTGATACCAAACTAAACAAAACGTTCAAATATATAGTTAATATCAAGAGTAAATTACGATTTTGGCCTCTGTGGTTATATCACTTTTACCCTTTTAGCCAAAAAATAAATCTTTTAACATCTGAACCTCCAATGTCTTTTTTCTAATCCTTTTGGCCCAAACACTAACCCCATCCATTTACTTTTAGGGGCCAAAGGGTTAGAAAAAATGATGTTGGGGTCCAAAAGGGTTAGAAAAAAAGACGTTGGGGTCCAAAAGGGTTATAAAAAAGACGTTGAGGGATCAGATGTTAAAAAATATGAAATTTAATATTAGCTCATTATTTATTTATTTATTTAATTAATATAAGATAAGTTTGGAAGTGAACCGAGAAAATTATAAAATAAATGCTTACAATGAATGATAGGTGTCTCACATTAATGTTTTATTATATAGTATAGTATAGATTTATATTTAGATTGATATAAATAGATTATTATATTGTAGTAAAATTTGTTAAGGAAGTCTCAATAAATTTAACCCTTTATTTAAAACTTGTAAATGTAACAAAGTCTCAATAAATTTAACCATTTATTTAAAACTTGTAAATGTAGAAATGATAAATAATATTAGTTAATTTTATTTCAAGTTTCGTAAAATCTATTTGATACCAAACTAAACAAAACGTTCAAATATATAGTTAATATCAAGAGTAAATTACGATTTTGGCCTCTGTGGTTATATCACTTTTACCCTATTAGCCAAAAAATAAATCTTTTAACATCTGAACCTCAAACGTCTTTTTTCTAATCCTTTTGGCCCCAAACACTAACCCCATCCATTTACTTTTAGGGGCCAAAGGGTTAGAAAAAATGACGCTGGGGTCCAAAAGGGTTAGAAAAAAAGACGTTGGGGTCCAAAAGGGTTATAAAAAAGACGTTGAGGGATCAGATGTTAAAATATTTATTTTTGTGCTAAAAGGGTAAAAGTGATATAACCACATGGGCCAAAATCATAATTCATTCTAATATCAAATTAGATAACTAAGTTTGAATTTGAAGTAAATAGATAAATATAAAAGTAATAATTAAACTAAATAATATTTAGTAGGAGGATTATCTATAATTAATTAAAAGATATTAAATTAAAATAATAATTATCCATAAGACATGGCCTAATATGATGACAAGTGTCCCAAAAATAGTTTCTTTTATTATATAGTATAGATTAGCAACAAGTTGTTGCTTTGGGGTGTTGTACCCCATGTTTTGAGGGTTTTTCAAAAAAAAAAAAAAAATTGATATTTCTTTTTAAACCCAAACTACTTGATTTTATAGTTTTAATCTAAAAGTTTTTAGTTTTTTCAATTTAACCTAATAACTTTTTACTTTCAACTTTGATATTTTGCAAAAATTTTAATTTTACGTTTAGTTCTAAATTTTACGAGCTAACACGGCACAATGCGTGTGTGTGGGGTTCAACGATTTTACGTTTTCTTATACGATTTTCTAAATTTTGCGAGTTAACATGGCGCAGCGTACGTGTGTGGTTCAGTGTATTTACGCCGTCTATTTTTTTCCCGTTTAACAAGTTTGTCACAAAGCGCGAGTCCTAAATCGAGTTAGTTATTATTTTCTTTGTTTTATATGTCGGTTTAATTTCTCAACATTAAGACACCGCAACTTCAGTGTTGGTAGTCGTTGGCTGTAGTGTGACATTGGTGCTATTTATCACGGTTTTACGTCCCCGCCGCAACGCGGAGGGCTTAATACGAGTTAAAGTACATCAGAAAAAAGCAAACCAACAGCATAAACATAAATACATAAACTACTATGATCTAGATATATTCAAACATTGACCCGCCCATTTTGCCACTTGTAATTACAATTTAAGTATCAAGAGGGTGTTTGGGATTGCTAATCAAGATTGTTGATCTGCCTTTTGCATTTGGGGGTGTTTGGGACTGTTTATTTAGTTAAATGTTAGTGAAATAAGCTGTTGCCAGTTAGCAATTCGAATTGATTTATGCCAGTTAATAATGTAACTATAAGTTAAAAAAAGCAATGATTAATACATAAAATGAATTTGAATGATGCAGGTATTTGATTTGTGCCGGAAGATGAGGGCACTTGCTGTTTTGTTTAGGAGAGGAAGAACACCTCCGCTACCAGAAAGCCTTAAGCTTTAGTGCTAAGAAGCGCTCCCTTGAAGATCAAGACCAAGACCACCCTGAGGAGGATTTCATTTCATATGACAAAACAAAATTACTATTACTATATAATACAAAAAGCAACTTAAAGTTGCCTTTCAACACACCATTGCGTCTCTTCTTCAAGGTACCACCGATTCATTTAACTTAAAAGGAGGGTTTCATCATTTTCACTTTGTGTAACCGTTTTCTCCTCTCCGCACGCATCAAACAAAAACCATGTAAATCGTTCTTTCCTCCCTACCTTTTAAATTTTTATCCCATCTATCACTTTCTATGTTCATCCTTCCACATCAGATAAGATTACTTCAATTCAGAAACTCCACCGTCAAAGTCAAAACCGAACAACATCAACTAGTGAACTAGAACTCACCGACAAAAACCTCTGCAAAATCCGCGTCATTTCCTTAGTTCTCGAAGCCACCGACCGATCATCCACTCGCTGAATCTGATCGTTTGCGAGATTGTCATCGACGAGAATTCGAATTCATTTTCTAATTTGATTATGCTAAAATCACAAAAAGTAACAACATTGCATGTCAATATCACAAAATGAAACAAGAGATGCATCCCATGATCCCATCCTAACCGGTACGTCTTTTCCCGAACAACGTCGTTTCTCTCTGAAATGATCAAATACGTAACGTCCTGTTGGTTCGTGAATTGATGCGACTCTTAAAATAAGAAAAAATGAATTGAAGCGGTGTGTAAAGAATTTGAAACCGACATGCTATTTCCTAGGCTTTATCACTAATCAAAACCGATGTTTGCGTATAGTCTTGACAAGAAATTCCTAACCCAATTCTCCATTTCCGATTCTCCACTCTCCATTGAAATTAAGAGCATAACCTAAAAGATCATACTGGAATAATTAGTTCGATTGTGGCCCGGGATACTATATAGTATTTGGGCACCTCATATATGCCTAAAAGGCCTTCATTAGGGCCCATTAGAAGCCCAAACCCACATTTTAGTATAGTCCATTATGCGAAGGTGTGAAACGGCTTACATATCTTCTCATTTTTTTTTTACTTTATGTACTAGGTTAGAGCCCCGTGTATTACACGGGTTGAATAAATGTAATTTTATATACTAAATTAAAACAGTTAGTCTTTAAAAATCTCATTTATTACACGAGTTGAACAAATGTAATTTTATATATTAAATAATAAAAAATTATATCTCTAAGAACCCCATGTATTTGTACTGAATAAATGTAATTTTATATACCAAATAATAAAAATCCGTGTATTGTAAGGGTTGAATAAATCTAATTATATATACTAAATAATAAAAAAATTATATCTTTAAAAACACTGTGTATTACACGGGTTAAATAAATGTAATTTTGTAACCTTGTATACCGCAAGCGGTGCGAATATATACTAAATAATAAAAAAAGTTATATCTTTAAAAACACCATGTATTACACGGGTTAAATAAATGTAATTTTGTATATTAAATAATATGCTATTGGATTCGTTTAAAAAATCATAAATTTGGTTCGGTTTAATTCGAATTGATTAGAACCCCAATTTGAAAAATCAAAAACAGAATTATATTATTAGCTTCTCTTCCTAATTAGTGTTTTTTTTTTTAAAGTTTGATCTAATGTCTAATAAGTTATTTTGTGTATTTTGTTTGTACTTTAAATTTTTTATATGAGCATATTATTGTTTTTTTTAAGTTTAAGATTATTGTTTTGTGTTATTATTTAAAGAATATATTTAATTTATTATATTATTAGAAAAAATAGAATGATTATATCCGATATTCAAAGTAAGATAAGATTTAATATTAATTGACTATTTATTATTTAATTAATTGATATAAGATAAGTATGAAAATGTAGGAAATTACATAAGTAGACGCCTTCAATGAATGATACGTGTCACTTATTGGTTTCTTTTATTATAGTAGATAGATTACTTTTCTAATTAGTAAAATTAAAATATCTTTCTCCTTAAGTTTTCTAATTATCTAGAGTTTAATTGATTTTAATTTCTTTAGAAAAAAATTGAAAATTATATTTTGATTCTCTAAATCTTAATCGATTAATTTCTTAGAAAGAAAATTGAAAAGTTTATTCCGCTTAGAAAGAAAAGAAAAGTCTTTGAAAAGTTTATTACGCTTAGAAAGAAAATTGAAAAGTTTATAATCATACAATTAATTCTAATCCAATTTATGAATTTAACATTTTGTTATTTTATGATAGTAATCATCATATAAGAAAAAAAAAAAAAGGTAATTATCGTTATCAAAATGCCATTAATATAGGTAAAACTGTTATTTAGTTAATATGATACATAAACTATAAAATAAATGAAAGTAGGTTAATCCATTAACTATAAAATAAATGTAAGCAGTTTAATCCATTATAATTAGTAAATTTAATAAACATACATAAAAGATAAAAAAAATTATAGTTATCTAAATTTTTGTTTAAAATTATTTATAGAAAAACAAATATTTATTCTTATCTAATTTTTAGTTTAAAATTATTATTGTTATTTAACATAGATAAATAGGAAAATAAGGTGAGAAAGCATGAGAAAGTGACACGTGTCAAAAAAGATTTTTGTTTATTAGTATAGGAAGATTTTGGGAGGTTTTTAATCTTTAATGTGGTTTTAGTTCTTTTTTTTTGTCTAATATAATATATATAGATAAAATTTGTATACACTATGTGGATAGATTGAGAGTTTGTTGGGGCTTACATTGATGAACATGGGTGAAGTTAAACTTTTGAAAAGTTAAACGTAAACGTTTTTTAATATGGTGAAGAAGACGCAGTTCAGGCACACAAACAAAAATACTATATAAAATTAGAACATAAAACAAGGTGATTAATCATTTTTATATTGAGAAAAAATTAGCAAGTCAAATCACAATTATGTTGTATTTCATATTGTATTACAACAGTTTACGAAAGCATGTGAATACTTAATTATGTTTTATCACCAATCAAAACCGATGTTTGCGTATAGTCTTGACAAGAAATTCCTAACCAAATTCTCCATTTCCGATTCTCCACTCTCCATTGGAATTAAGAGCATAACCTAAAAGATCATACTGGAATAATTAGTTCGATTGTGGCCCGGAATGTTTGTTACGTCTTCCACCGGTGACGATTTCCAACCAATCGCCAGGTTCTGCAACGCGTGGATTCCACATGACCCCAAGGTTTTAGCGGAAGTAGCACCGGTATGGAAAAGCAATAACGATGGATGATGATGGTGTTGAAATGTGGTTGATAGACATGTTTATTATCAGGGGAGAGGTGGCGAGACACCCCTGAACAAATAATAAGAGGTACTCCCTCCGTCCCATTAACGGTGTGTTCCCGAGTTAAAAATCCATCCCCATCCCTCCATGTCTTTCCAAATTGGAAAGACTATTTTCAGGCAAAAAAAACCCCATTTTCCCTCCCCTCCCCCTGTTAAGTGGATCTCTGGAACACAGCCTAAAAGTGTACTATTTTGAATTTTCAAAGTCTTTATTTATAAACTTTGACCTTAAATAATTTTGTTTGTGTTAGATAATACTTGATGAAAGTTATATGATTTGAGTGTGTTTTATAGGTGTTTTTATCGGGTTAATTTTCATCAAGTTTTATATAACACAAAAAATATATAATTAAAGTCAAAGTTTATAAATAAAGACTTTGAAAATTCAAAATAAGACACATTTAATGGGACGGAGGGAGTATTAATTTTGGGTGTACCTATTCACACACCCATTTGCCTAGCACACTAAAAATGTGTTTTTTGTCTTATATGCACACCCTGCAGTGTCGAGCTGTGGCTAAAGCGCGGCGTTTTGGTCCGGTTAACCAGACAAAGACTGACAGGTGTCTGACGGGTCTGTTGACCGGAACAAAACGTCGTGCTTTGGCCGCGTTTTGGTCCTGTCAACCAGACAAAAAACTGACTGAGTGTCAGTCTTTTGTCTGGTTAACGCGGCCAAAGCTTGGCGTTTTGGTCCGGTCAACAGACCCGTCAGACACCCGTCAGTCTTTGTCTGGTTGACCGGACCAAAACGCCGCGCTTTGACAACAGCTCGACACTGCAGGGTGTGCATATAACACAAAAAACACCTTTTTGGGTGTAGTTTGGGCCTTAATTTTTGAATTACTTAGGGCTCACTGATTGAAAACAAATTTGGGCACCTCATATATGCCTAAAAGGTCTTCATTAGGGCCCCTTAGAAGCCCAAACCCACATTTTAGTATAGTCCATTATGCGAAGGTGTGAAACGGCTTACATATCTTCTCATTTTTTATTTTTTACTTATGTATTTTGGGAGGTTTTTAATCTTTAATGTGGTTTTAGTTCTTTTTTTTTTTTGTCTAATATAAATTATATAGATAAAATTTGTATACACTATGTGGATAGATTGAGAGTTTGTTGGGGCTGACATTGATGAACACGGGTGAAGTTAAACTTTTGAAAAGTTAAACGTAAACGTTTTTTAATATGGTGAAGAAGACGCAGTTCAGGCACACAAACAAAAATACTATATAAAATTAGAACATAAAACAAGGTGATTAATCATTTTTATATTGAGAAAAATTTAGCAAGTCAAATCACAATTATGTTGTATTTCATATTGTATTACAACAGTTTACGAAAGCATGTGAATACTTAAACTTTGTTCAATCGATTTAATGATCTGATGCCTTCTTTATGATTTGTATTTGTTTTCCTTTTTGAGTCGTAGTTTGGGTAACAATTTCTATTTAGATGATTAGCTTATGCCATTTCCATGTTTATTGATATTTCTGTTTTTAAATCTGCAAACAAGGGTGTTATTGGGTAAAATCAACGGCCCGCCGCAACGCGCGGGTTAGCGTCAACTCGTCTTATTACATAATATACCTATACTGTCTGTATATATCCAACTAATTACTTTCGAAATTCACATTCATTAGTAGTAAAGAATTTGATTAAACATATGCGGGATGCAAACAGTATTCATTTGCTAAATGGAAGTGCAGGACTATTAACCGTTTATTGCACCAAAACACGACTTACTTTTGCTTCACATTGGTCTCTAATCAACAAGAAGTGTAGTTATTTAAAGTAAGTGTATTTGGTCTACAAAAAGGTTCCACTCTTTTAAAAAGAACTCTTTGAAGTAGATTTTTGAAGCCTTTTTTTCAAATAAAAGTTCATCACTCATAAACAGAAGACCTGTGTCCAAACATGCCATAGCAGACTAACACTTCAAACAAGTTTAGAGTAGTTATGGCTGTTAAAGAAATGAACATGAACTAACTACATTTGAATAGAGGGGTTTTGTTATCAAGATAATAAAACAATCTATTTTTCAATACAATTGTGCACGTCTTGTTTCTTGACTTTTCTTCATTAATGTTCCAATTACGTTGTTAGATCAAAAAGCCGGGCAATTCAGGCAGTTTTATTCCAGCCAAACAATATCACTGAAACACAAAATATGGTTTACTTTGCATTTGGTAAACCATAATTAACGAATTCTATATGTAATCACAAAAACATTACTATATAATAAAGAAATACAAGCATATATCTCAAGAGTGTTGGCCCAGACGGTTCAAACAATCGTATCAACAAACAAGAACACGATCAAACAAACACGAACACGAGATATTGAGGGGACAAACCCGCGACTCTTTCTATTCAATCAAACAAAGATACGAACTTACAAAGAAAGGGACAAATAAAACAATAACCTAGACCCCTTCAACTTTCAACTCATACAAGTTTTAGGATTAACTTTCAACATTCCCCCTTAATCCAAAAACTCGGCCCAAACTAAAATACAAATCTGCAATGTGTTAGATGTTTGCCCCAAACTTCAGCTTTGGCTCACAAGGTGGCAACAGTAGCACGTCTACTCAAATGAGTTTGAGACGTGGTGGATCAGCCGTTGGGTTCATGGTTGTCCTTTTTCCAATGTGTGGAGGGACATGGGTTCGTGTTGTATAGAAGACTGCTTCGATAAAGCTCTAGGTTAGCTTAAAGTTTTATGTATAATTTCTATTTTCCCACTTGAGCTGGATTAGTTGTTGGATCAGGCCCCACAAAATACACACTCAAACTCACTCTAGTATGTATGGGAACAATATAAATGCAAAAAGGTTGAAAGCTACTGTATACGATAATCAAAAAAGAGGGTACAAAAGAAACATATGCACTATCCTATATATATATATAACAAAACAAATGAAACATGTGCTGAAAATAAACTCCACGTAAAAGCTGCATGCCCATGATCTCTTCTCCGATATACTTGGTCAGCAACACATAATTCGGTCAACTCAAGACCTTTTCCATTCCTTTATTCCCTGAAATCTAGCTTGACCCAGTTGGATCCAACTGACTCAGAACCATCCCACATAATCTGACCCATTAACTATTGAACCGTGACCCGATAACGTGCTAGCCGTGTGACCCGTATCCGACCCGATCAAGATTAATCCCAACATTAGTGATGTATCCGCGATAAATGTTATTCTATTTTCCTCAGTCCTGCCCCCACCCCCAGCCCGCGTGTTATGCTATTATACATTTACCCAAAAGTTGTATCAAACGACAACAGGTTACCTGACCCAACACCCAAAAGCTTCCCACTTACTAAAACACACGCACGGATCTAGCCCCGCCCTCCCTCCAGTTGTACTCATTTATACACCAAAACTCACACGCACCACACCAGAATCATGGTCGGGAAATTCATTGTGAAACCAACAAAAGAAAAGCTCAGTCCACAAAAAACAAACTGCCACAAGAATAATGACACACCAAATCCAAGCACACCACAGTGAGAAAATGGTCTAAGGTAAATTGAGAAATCTGGAATATATGAACAACAGTGTCGTTTTTTTAATCTAAAAAAGAAAAGAACAAGTGAATAATCATCTAGGGGATTAGCATAAATACGATGTGAGGTCTAGAAAAATGTGACGCACTTTTTCCATCGGACCTGGTACGATAGGACTCCGAACTCTGTGAACACCATCAGTCCACACTAGAGACGCGCTATTTATAGCGGAGTGCTTCATTTTGCTCCCTTTAACAGTCACCACAAAATTCATCTTCTGGTTCCTTTTTGTGAATTGTAAAGTGTTGGGATCCACTTTGAAACGCAACTTTGAGGTGTCTCCCTCTATAGATGCAACATAAGTTGAACTGGCACCAACATTTGTTAGCGTTCTTGGAAATGACTCTGAAACCGCAACTCCCACTTCTACTCGAACTGCCATGGACGGGTAATTAATCTCTTTGGGAGACAACTTCGCGGTACAATTAGCATTTGTGAGGTTGCCCCATGTCTTGAGATATTCTTGAAAAGATGTCTCATACACCAGTCCTGGATTTAAGGCCTTTATAGGATCAATGTGTCCAGACCCATATGCAAATTCGGCTTGTGGGTTGAGGGATGCTTTGAATTCCCATGCTATGGCACAATATAAAACGAATGAGATGACTGTTTGAAAATATAATAGTTACCATAATTTCACTTATTACCTGTAGTCATTAGAGCATATTTAATTGCTGAAGGAGACCAATCAGGATGGAAAGACTTTATAAAAGCGGCAGCAGCTGTCACGTGGGGGCAAGCCATGGATGTCTCTGATAGAATATTAAACTTCACAGAGTTCTTGTCCGATGGCAATCCAGATGGTGATGCTATTGGTGAATATGCTGCTAGAATTTCCACACCGGCCGTCACATCCGGCTATATGAAAATATCATATTTCGTTAATGTAACATGTATATTGATATGTCCTAATAGAAATTTAATTACGAAATAATTATATTTGAGGAAACGAGTATTATATAAAAAAAGTTGCTTAGATGTATTTTTTTATAAATGAAGACTTACCAAACTTTTGTTGCATATAAGGTGTTTTATAATATGTCTTGAAAGAAAAGACCAATTTAACTTGGAATTGCTAGCAAATGAATCATCAATATATTGTTTAAATGTTTAAACGAGTTTAAGGTTTACTTAAACTGTTGACTTAAGTAGGTAAATGGGTCAACGGGTCAAGCTTGATTGCCAAAGGGGAGTTCTCGTTGTAAATGTAAGTAGATCTTATTCATAACTACTCTCTTGTATTGTATGATGAAATTTTAAATGTCATTGATTTTGTAGGAATTTTAATTGACCGAAAGTTAGCTAAAGATGAGAACTAAGAAGGGGAATATAGCACAATTTATTACTAATGGTATAAATTACCAATTACATTTATCTAGATGATCTTTTGTTGGCCCAAACCCATGAAAAAGGTGATAAAAACTAGCAATGGGCTGCTTTGGTTTAGTGCTGAAAATTCAGCTTTTGTCCGCTTTTTAACTGGTTTTCATTAATTCATAGTAAATTAACCGAATGTTCATATAGGGCGTATTTTATACCATTTGAAAGCTCTATGTGTCTAGTTAATTAGAAAGGAATACATAGTTGTTAAGTGAGTCAAATTGGCTGATTACAACAGCTGCACACAAAAGAGGGGTTTTAAATAAAAGTTAGTAAGGGTGAATCTTTTTAGAAATATTAGACCTAAACATGAATTGTTGGTTTGAAACGGTTATGTTCATCTTTTAAAGCGTGTCGAGAGTATTTAAAAAGATTTGTAATGTAATATGCAAGTACTTGCACTAACAGGTCGTTTTAACCCATTTGGATTGTTTTGGTCATTTTCACTTTATGAAGTGGGAACATGTTGTTTTGACCCGTATATACTGTTTTGGTCATTATAACTTTATAAAGTGGGAATGGGTCGTTTTGACCCAGTCAGAATGTTTTGATCATTGCAACTTTATAAAGTAGGTATGGGTCGTTTTATATTGTAATTTAATAATTATAACTTTTTAAAGCGAGTATAGACCATTTTGACCCATTTTGATTGTTTTGATCATTACAACTTTATAAAGTGGGTATGGATCGTTTTATATTTTAGTTTAATTATTATAACTTTATAAAGTGAGTAGGGATCGTGTTGACCCATTTAGGATGAATTTTTATTTTTATAACTTATTAAAGTGGGCATGGGTCATTTTGACCCATATAAATTGTAATATTGATTATTATAGGTTTAAAAGTGTGAGTACGGGTCGATTTGTCCCATTACATGTGTAAGTGATTCTAATGGCATTTATATGAGATGCTATATGAGCATTTTGCATGTTGAGATGTAATATTTATGAGATTATCTAAACTCGGTTCGTTGTGTGACTTACATTGAATATACTATATCCATTATTATCCTAACTAGGCTATTCCTAAGTGGATGAACCAAAAATATATAACTTGATTATAATTGAACTAAAATACAAATATTTGATATAATATAGCTTAAAAAATTAAATACTCAATTGAAACTTAAAATAAAAAATAAAAACTTAAAGATATTCACAAATCTTTAATAATTATTTATTGGTAACACTATTCAAGAGTATGTATTCATATATATATATATATATATATATGAATAATATAATGGGGAAGGATCCACTAAAAAGTTGATTTTGCCTAAGTAGCCTAAGAAGGATTGTGGTGATGACATGTGGCACACCTAATTAGTAGGAAGGAAGGGTATTTTGGTCCTTATAAATAGGAGTGAAAATGACATGTGGCACCACTTTTGTTTTGTTTTTTTAGGATTACAACAAAAAAATCTAGTACAAAAAATCTAGCACAAAAAATCTAGCACAAAAAATGTAGCACAAAAAAATATAGCACAAAAAAATATAGCACGAAAAAAGTCAGCAAAAAAATGTAGTACAAAAAAATCTAGCACAAAAAAATGAGAAAAAAAAATTTAAGACAAAAAAATACAGCACAAAAAATTTAGCACAAAAATATAGTATAAAAATCTAGCACAAAAAATGTTATACAACATAGAAATACAACACATTTTGGTGGGTTTTTTAGTCTTCATATTTTATATAGCAATATGATACTCAAATTAAAGATAAAAAGACGCTCGATTTTACGGTGAAATTTTTATGAAAAAATAATGTCGTATAAAAAAGTTATGAACGTTTAAAAAATGAGGGTGGAATATGCATGTGACTTGCATGTGGAGAGAGAAAGTCCATAAATATGATTTTCCCAAGATACCCTTGCATTTCTCCTTTCTCCTACCCTTTCATCTTAACCATTGATTTGAAAAATGAATGGTTAAGATTCCTTCTTAGGCTACTTAGGCAAAATCCACTTTTTAGTGGATCCTTCCCCTAATATAATATAATAATTCGTACATGATATAATACTAATTCAGGGTGTTATTCACTTATTTGACTTAGGTAGAGCTTGTATCTTAGCTCGGGAATAGATTTAAACCAGAAGATCAAGTACTCTGGATGAAACGCAGACACATAACCTAAATTTTGGTTATGTTTTACAAATGTGTTTAATGGGCAGGATGTTGTAGTTAGTCTTTAAATAAACATTCCGGATTTGTACTTATCATATGTTGATATTTAGTTGTTGTAACTTAAGCTTATGTCGTTTAAAATAAAACAAAAGTTTTGGGACGAAATTTCCACACTAAAATATAATCTAAAGTTGTTAATAACTTAAGGGTGTTACAATTAATCCCGTCTATATACAACAAACTATGCCAAGGATTGTACTATTCTCTTGTAAGATTGAAACATGGGTAGTCAAAGTGCTATAAAATCGGCCAAGTGTAACCTAAAGGGCCATATTGGATTAAAGGAAGTCTACATACCATAAATTCATTGTTGACTTAAGTGCTAATATAATTTAAAAGAAGAATACTTACCTTTATTATATCATACATATATGTACTAGGTCCTCTAGAAGAAAACAAAGCAACAAAAGGAGCATCCGGATTGTGGACAATCTCGCTTTTGAGAATTTGGACTCGAGGATCTCTGTCCACCAAATGAGAGTAACAATTAGGTGGTTAGTTAAACATACATATTGATATTGTATTTAAACGGATAAAGATGTCATTAGATGGTAGAGTCTTTGAATATCTTGACCAAGTTGAGATCATTTCTACTTAGGGAAACAACGGGAAATGGCATAACAAAAGAAATATTAGTAAAATCCAAAGGAGGGTAGATAACACCAATGGCTCCGGATATATTAACTTCATTCCAGTCGGGTTCATCATCACAAAGAATAACTTTATGGTTGACCAAGCTCCTCTCCAAGCATGTGGGAAAACCGTTCCTATAAACCAACAAAAAAATATGACTAGACATTCATATTTGCATAACTTAGTAATTTGTAACGATTTCGATGTGATATATATATATATATAGAGAGAGAGAGAGAGAGAGACCGGTTAACGTACAAATTGCCTTAATGTATGAGGCGTACGCGATGCATTATCAACATGCGAATACGTGTTATAGCATGCGAATTTGGGTTCCAAATAACACCATGCGAAATTGTAGTTACATGTCAACATCCGAATTGGGTTCCAATACAAACATGCGAATTGGGTTATTTTTTTAACGTGCGAACTTTCGTTTTTATAACATGCGATATTTCTTTCACGGGTTTATAACATGCGAACTTGCCGTCGCGTACACGTCGTACGTTAAGGAATTTTGTACGATACACTTTTTCTATATATATATATATATATATATATAATATTCAACCTACCTTGCCTTAATTTCCGTGCAGTTGTTAGTCACCTCTTTCCCATAAACAAGAGGTATTGCTTCTTCACTTGATGGGAAAGCATTAATACCATGACCCTACATTAGGGGTGTTCAAGATCGGATTATCCGGTTTTTGGATATCCGAAAACCGGATATCCAAAAATTTCGGATAGTGAATAATGATATCCGAATCCGTATCCGAAATTTTGGATATCCGAAAATCGGATATCCAAAATTTCGGATACGGATTCGGATATCCAAACGGATATCCGAATTTATAAAAAAAAATCAAAAAATCTGTTTGATGTATAGATTAAAACTAAACTTATATTCGATTTTCCAAATTTCCAACATTTAAAATTAAAAACAATATTATTTACTACTTTTTTACTAATTTTTACAATACTTCAACCTAAATATAATGCTCATATACTATATATTTATAAAAAAAATAATTAGTTTTCGGATATCGGATAATCGGATTATCTGAAATTTTTGAAATTCATATCCGAATCCGAATCTGAAAATTCGGATTATCCGGTTTTTGGATATCCGAATTTTTGGATATCCAAAATTTCGGATATTTCGGATACGGATTTTCGGGTATTTCGTATTCGGTTTCAGATCCCGATTTTTTTGAACACTCCTACCCTACATTGATTCGACCGATATAACTATATATCTTTTAATAGCCAAAACTTAAAACTAGTACAAGCTTCCTAGCTAGAAAGTACGTAGATACTAACCACTAGAGTTGCATCGTTCTTGAGAAGGAGATTATCGACAAATTTTCTGTCAATATCACTTGCTGCAACAGTTAAGGTCCATGGAGCATAATTTTGGATAGAAGAGAAATCAGGACCAGTATTCCCTGCAGCATTTACCGTCAAAATGCCCTTCTCGATCGCATGGAATGACCCAATTGCAAATGGGTCAGAAGTAAGCTCGAGTGAACCATCTGGATAGCCCATTGAAAGTGATATAATATCTACCCCGTCAGCAATGGCATGATCGAAGGCACTCAGAACATGTATATCCTAGCAGCCTTGCTCACATACTTTATAAACAGCAAGTCTTGCAAAGGGAACTCCTCCTCTAGCAATTCCATGTGCTAGACCATAATAATTTGCATCCCTCACTTTGATGTCACATTAGTCCCGTGCCCATCTTTGTCTCTTGCAGAAAGCTCCCTACTTTCAGAGCAAAATGAGCGAGCGCCGATTATCTTTCTATATACAAAATACAAAACAATTAAAACTATAACAAGGCCTTTTTGTTATAAATAGACAAGTTTTTCCAGGTACATATATGTATATGAATGTGTGTGTGTGTGTTTATAGGTTTTAGGTTCATGAGAAAACCAATAAATACTTTAAAATCGAGAAAATTACTACCAACCAATCAATTTTTTTACTCATCCTTTCTTTTAGTTATAAGTTTAGTGTTGTAAAAAACAAAGAAATATATCATTTGTATACCTTCACAAGCTATATATGTGTAGCTCGTCAATCTCCATATATATAGCTTGTGAAAGTACACATATGTAGTTCACAAGCTACATATATGTAGCTCGTGGATCTACCAAAAAATCTTGTTTAAAAGTGGTTTTATCGAAGTTCTCTCGTACCTTTTGAGTTTTCTTATGATTTATTTCATATATGTATTTATGTATGTTAAAGTAATCTTTTTGGAACATAGCAACTATTAACTTTGTACTATCTTACTTTTAATTGTTATGTAACAATCTAGATTTCAAAAACGCATCACATGCCAACTTAATTAAACATTGAACAAACTTACCTATTACACACAAAATCTTTACCACCATCACATTCCCCTTTCCATTTTGAAGGAATAGGACCAATGCCTTCATCACTAAAGCTCTCTGACTCTGGCCATATTCCGGTATCAATGACACCTATTATGATGTCACTCTCCACTTCAGGGCGTCGTTCGATTCTTTGGGATAACCCAATGAAGTCCCATGACCTTGTTGTTAGTAACAACAACTTTCGACTGGGGAAGACCGAGACGACCCCGACAATTCCTATTGAAGACAATATTCAATCAATATCCGTTAGTATTATACTATTGATTCATATATATGTATAACTAGATATCCAAGTATGTAAAGTAACTTACTTGTTAACTTATGTTTTTCTTCCTCGGTCAGATATGCAGCAAACCCATTGAAGCTTCTTTTATAGCTTCGTATCAAAGCATGGCTTGCAAAACTGGTTTTTTTTCCAAAGTATAACAGGAAATAATTATATATAGATTCTAATCTAAAATTTTTAAATAAAAGATAAGATATACCTAGGATGAATAACTTCTTTGATAATTTGTGAGTGATGCAATGAAGACGAGTATTCTCCCTTGGGAAGAGATCCCATGTATGCAATATAAACCTACAAAAAAATACCATTCATGAGCACTAAGAAGGAATATCATGTGTTTTAGGTGGCGAAGAAGGAATTAACCATTTATAATTAATGAATAACTAACCTTTCGTTCTTGATCGAAGGAGGAGACCGAAGAAATAAATATGCATATGCATATGGTCATAACAATACTTAACGTCTCCATTAACAACCAAACTACAAGACCCAAATACAAGTCATAATTAACATCATAACCCGAATGAGATAACATGTCAAATGATAAATGTGTGTAATTTAAACTTAAATACAATTTTCATAATTTAAGCCCTTCTAAATTTGTCTTTCTATTACTAAATATATGGTTTGGTTATTTGCAATGTTTTCAGAACCGGACCGGAGGTCGACCCGGTCGCCTTATGGGGTTAAAGGTCAGACCGGTCCGACCGGTTTGACCGGATTTAAGACCCGGATTACATTATAAATTATATAAAATATATATATAAAAATTATAATTAAAATATTTATTTAGCTTAGAATTTATAACATTTAGTTAATATATGTATAATTATTACTACATTTTAATAGTTTAATATATATTAAAGTTCAAATCAACTTTTTGATATCTTTTATCACTAGTATGTGTGTGCTCTCTGTGATTAATTTATTTTGTTTCCCACAAATGATTGTTGCTGATAACGATATGTTTTGTTTAGTCTTTTGATTAGTTGTTAACAATTAAAGGACAATAGAGATTTTTTTTCCTTTCACTGTTTTTTTATATACATATGTTTAATTGACATGATTTACTTGTTATTCTGCATATGATTGTAGTCCAGGATCGTTTAAATCATATTAGGATCATTTGGATTGAACAAGGACACATGCGTACTTATACCCTTTGGTTTGACAGATTTAACTGTCTAATGACAATTATATGCGGGTATATAACTAGCTTTTTGACCCGTGAATTCTCTAATACGCAGACTTTGACTTTTACTAATTGACCCCTAGTTTGACTTATATGTTTTGACTTGATTACACCAGGTCTAACAATGGTTATGACAGTTCAGTTGTAATAAGATTACCAAACTTTTGATTTTAATTATATGAGGCAAGGCAATGTTGAAGAAAAACAAGCAGCGGACGGAAGAAAAAGAAGAAGACGACAAATTGGTTGATTACAACAGCTGCACACAAAAGAGGGGTTTTATATAAAAGTTAGTAAGGGTGAATCTTTTTAGAAATATTAGACCTAAACATGAATTGTTGGTTTGAAACGGTTATGTTCATCTTTTATAGAGTGTCGAGAGTATTTAAAAAGATTTGCAATGTAATATGCAAGTACTTGCACTAACAGGTCGTTTTAACCCATTTGGATTGTTTTGGTCATTTTCACTTTATGAAGTGGGAACAGGTTGTTTTGACCCGTATATACTGTTTTGGTCATTATAACTTTATAAAGTGGGAATGGGTCGTTTTGACCCAGTCAGAATGTTTTGATCATTGCAACTTTATAAAGTGGCTATGGGTCGTTTTATATTGTAATTTAATAATTATAACTTTTTAAAGCAAGTATAGACCATTTTGACCCATTTTGATTGTTTTGATCATTACAACTTTATAAAGTGGGTATGGATCGTTTTATATTGTAGTTTAATTATTATAACTTTATAAAGTGAGTACGGATCGTGTTAACCCATTTAGGTTGAATTTTTATTTTTATAACTTATTAAAGTGGGCATGGGTCGTTTTGACCCATATAAATTGTAATATTGATTATTATAGGTTTAAAAGTGTGAGTACGGGTCGATTTGTCCCATTACATGTGTAAGTGATTCTAATGGCGTTTATATGAGATGCTATATGAGCATTTTGCATGTTGAGATGTAATATTTATGAGATTATCTAAACTCGGTTCGTTGTGTGACTTACATTGAATATACTATATCCATTATTATCCTAACTAGGCTATTCCTAAGTGGATGAACCAAAAATATATAACTTGATTATAATTGAACTAAAATACAAATATTTGATATAATATAGCTTAAAAAATTAAATACTCAATTGAAACTTAAAATAAAAAATAAAAACTTAAAGATATTCACAAATCTTTAATAATTATTTATTGGTAACACTATTCAAGAGTATGTATTCATATATATATATATATATATATATATATATATATATATACATATATATATATATGAATAATATAATATAATGATTCGTACATGATATAATACTAATTCAGGGTGTTATTCACTTATTTGACTTAGGTAGAGCTTGTATCTTAGCTCGGGAATAGATTTAAACCAGAAGATCAAGTACTCTGGATGAAACGCAGACACATAACCTAAATTTTGGTTATGTTTTACAAATGTGTTTAATGGGCAGGATGTTGTAGTTAGTCTTTAAATAAACATTCCGGATTTGTACTTATCATATGTTGATATTTAGTTGTTGTAACTTAAGCTTATGTCGTTTAAAATAAAACAAAAGTTTTGGGACGAAATTTCCGCACTAAAATATAATCTAAAGTTGTTAATAACTTAAGGGTGTTACAATTAATCCCGTCTATATACAACAAACTATGCCAAGGATTGTACTATTCTCTTGTAAGATTGAAACATGGGTAGTCAAAGTGCTATAAAATCGGCCAAGTGTAACCTAAAGGCCCATATTTGATTAAAGGAAGTCTACATACCATAAATTCATTGTTGACTTAAGTGCTAATATAATTTAAAAGAAGAATACTTACCTTTATTATATCATACATATATGTACTAGGTCCTCTAGAAGAAAACGAAGCAACAAAAGGAGCATCTGGATTGTGGACAATCTCGCTTTTGAGAATTTGGACTCGAGGATCTCTGTCCACCAAATGAGAGTAACAATTAGGTGGTTAGTTAAACATACATATTGATATTGTATGTAAACGGATAAAGATGTCATTAGATGGTAGAGTCTTTGAATATCTTGACCAAGTTGAGATCAGTTCTACTTAGGGAAACAACGGGAAATGGCATAACAAAAGAAATATTAGTAAAATCCAAAGGAGGGTAGATAACACCAATGGCTCCAGATATATTAACTTCATTCCAGTCGGGTTCATCATCACAAAGAATAACTTTATGGTTGACCAAGCTCCTCTCCAAGCATGTGGGAAAACCGTTCCTATAAACCAACAAAAAAATATGACTAGACATTCATATTTGCATAACTTAGTAATTTGTAACGATTTCGATGTGATATATATATATATATATATATATAGAGAGAGAGAGACCGGTTAACGTACAAATTGCCTTAATGTATGAGGCGTACGCGATGCATTATCAACATGCGAATACGTGTTATAGCATGCGAATTTGGGTTCCAAATAACACCATGCGAAATTGTAGTTACATGTCAACATCCGAATTGGGTTCCAATACAAACATGCGAATTGGGTTATTTTTTTAACGTGCGAACTTTCATTTTTATAATATGCGATATTTCTTTCACGGGTTTATAACATGCGAACTTGCCGCCGCGTACACGTCGTACGTTAAGGAATTTTGTACGATACACTTTTTCTATATATATATAATATTCAACCTATCTTGCCTTAATTTCCGTGCAGTTGTTAGTCACCTCTTTCCCATAAACAAGAGGTAATGCTTCTTCACTTGATGGGAAAGCATTAATACCATGACCCTACATTAGGGGTGTTCAAGATCGGATTATCCGGTTTTTGGATATCCGAAAACCGGATATCCAAAAATTTCGGATAGTGAATAATGATATCCGAATCCGTATCCGAATTTATAAAAAAAATCAAAAAATCCGTTTCATGTATAGATTAAAACTAAACTTATATTCGATTTTCCAAATTTCCAACATTTAAAATTAAAAACAATAATAAATTCACACGAATACAATTATTTACTACTTTTTTACTAATTTTTACAATACTTCAACCTAAATATAATGCTCATATACTATATATTTATAAAAAAATAATTAGTTTTCGGATATCGGATAATCGGATTATCTGAAATTTTTGAAATTCATATCCGAATCCGAATCTGAAAATTCGGATTATCCGGTTTTTGGATATCCGAATTTTTGGATATCCAAAATTTCGGATATTTCGGATACGGATTTTCGGGTATTTCGTATTCGGTTTCAGATCCCGATTTTTTTGAACACTCCTACCCTACATTGATTCGACCGATATAACTATATATCTTTTAATAGCCAAAACTTAAAACTAGTACAAGCTTCCTAGCTAGAAAGTACGTAGATACTAACCACTAGAGTTGCATCGTTCTTGAGAAGGAGATTATCGACAAATTTTCTGTCAATATCACTTGCTGCAACAGTTAAGGTCCATGGAGCATAATTTTGGATAGAAGAGAAATCAGGACCAGTATTCCCTGCAGCATTTACCGTCAAAATGCCCTTCTCGATCGCATGGAATGACCCAATTGCAAATGGGTCAGAAGTAAGCTCGAGTGAACCATCTGGATAGCCCATTGAAAGTGATATAATATCTACCCCGTCAGCAATGGCATGATCGAAGGCACTCAGAACATGTATATCCTAGCAGCCTTGCTCACATACTTTATAAACAGCAAGTCTTGCAAAGGGAACTCCTCCTCTAGCAATTCCATGTGCTAGACCATAATAATTTGCATCCCTCACTTTGATGTCACATTAGTCCCGTGCCCATCTTTCTCTCTTGCAGAAAGCTCCCTACTTTCAGAGCAAAATGAGCGAGCGCCGATTATCTTTCTATATACAAAATACAAAACAATTAAAACTATAACAAGGCCTTTTTGTTATAAATAGACAAGTTTTTCCAGGTACATATATGTATATGAATGTGTGTGTGTGTGTTTATAGGTTTTAGGTTCATGAGAAAACCAATAAATACTTTAAAATCGAGAAAATTACTACCAACCAATCAATTTTTTTACTCATCCTTTCTTTTAGTTATAAGTTTAGTGTTGTAAAAAACAAAGAAATATATCATTTGTATACCTTCACAAGCTATATATGTGTAGCTCGTCAATCTCCATATATATAGCTTGTGAAAGTACACATATGTAGTTCACAAGCTACATATATGTAGCTCGTGGATCTACCAAAAAATCTTGTTTAAAAGTGGTTTTATCGAAGTTCTCTCGTACCTTTTGAGTTTTCTTATGATTTATTTCATATATGTATTTATGTATGTTAAAGTAATCTTTTTGGAACATAGCAACTATTAACTTTGTACTATCTTACTTTTAATTGTTATGTAACAATCTAGATTTAAAAAATGCATCACATGCCAACTTAATTAAACATCGAACAAACTTACCTATTACACACAAAATCTTTACCACCATCACATTCCCCTTTCCATTTTGAAGGAATAGGACCAATGCCTTCATCACTAAAGCTCTCCGACTCTGGCCATATTCCGGTATCAATGACACCTATTATGATGTCACTCTCCACTTCAGGGCGTCGTTCGATTCTTTGGGATAACCCCATGAAGTCCCATGACCTTGTTGTTTGTAACAACAACTTTCGAATGGGGAAGACCGAGACGACCCCGACAATTCCTATTGAAGACAATATTCAATCAATATCCGTTAGTATTATACTATTGATTCATATATTATGTATAACTTGATATCCAAGTATGTAAAGTAACTTACTTGCTAACTTATGCTTTTCTTCCTCGGTCAGATATGCAGCAAACCCATTGAAGCTTCTTTTTTAGCTTCGTATCAAAGCATGGCTTGCAAAACTGGTTTTTTTTCCAAAGTATAACAGGAAATAATTATATATAGATTCTAATCTAAAAATTTTAAATAAAAGATAAGATATACCTAGGATGAATAACTTCTTTGATAATTTGTGAGTGATGCAATGAAGACGAGTATTCTCCCTTGGGAAGAGATCCCATGTATGCAATATAAACCTACAAAAAAATACCATTCATGAGCACTAAGAAGGAATATCATGTGTTTTAGGTGGCGAAGAAGGAATTAACCATTTATAATTAATGAATAACTAACCTTTCGTTCTTGATCGAAGGAGGAGACCGAAGAAATAAATATGCATATGGTCATAACAATACTTAACGTCTCCATTAGCAACCAAACTACAAGACCCAAATACAAGTCATAATTAACATCATAACCCAAATGAGATAACATGTCAAATGACAAACGTGTGTAATTTAAACTTAAATACAATTTTCATAATTTAAGCCCTTCTAAATTTGTCTTTCTATTACTAAATATATGGTTTGGTTATTTGCAATGTTTTCAGAACCGGACCGGAGGTCGACCCGGTCGCCTTATGGGGTCAAAGGTCGGACCGGTCCGACTGGTTTGACCGGATTTAAGACCCGGATTACATTATAAATTATATAAAATATTTATATAAAAATTATAATTAAAATATTTATTTAGTTTAGAATTTATAACATTTAGTTAATATATGTATAATTATTACTACATTTTAATAGTTTAATATATATTAAAGTTCAAATCAACTTTTTGACATCTTTTATCACTAGTATGTGTGTGCTCTCTGTGATTAATTTATTTTGTTTCCCATAAATGATTGTTGCTGATAACGATATGTTTTGTTTAGTCTTTTGATTAGTTGTTAACAATTAAAGGACAATAGAGATTTTTTTTCCTTTCACTGTTTTTTCTTATATACATATGTTTAATTGACATGATTTACTTGTTATTCTGCATATGATTGTAGTCCAGGATCGTTTATATCATATTAGGATCATTTGGATTGAACAAGGACACATGGGTACTTATACCCTTTGGTTTGACAGATTTAACTGTCTAATGACAATTATATGCGGGTATATAACTAGCCTTTTGACCCGTGAATTCTCTAATACGCAGACTTTGACTTTTACTAATTGACCCCTAGTTTGACTTATATGTTTGACTTGATTACACCAGGTCTAACAATGGTTATGACAGTTCAGTTGTAATAAGATTACCAAACTTTTGATTTTGATTATATGAGGCAAGGCAACGTTGAAGAAAAACAAGCAGCGGACGGAAGAAAAAGAAGAAGACGACAAACAGAAGAAAAATAAGAAGCCTAGGGTTGTTAGTGGTGACGATGGTTTGTTGATCGGGTGTTATCAGGCTGGTCTTAAGAGACCGGTGATGTTCTAGTGTAATCTCAGTCAATTGGGGACTAGTTATGTTTTGACGACAAAAAAACAATGGAAAGACATGGGACGGCACAAACAGATTCAATGGTGTCCTCCTTTGGTGTCACACCCCGATATTTCCACACTTTACCGGTGGGCCCGGTAGGGGAGTATCGTGACGTGGTTGGCAACATCATAGTCAAACAACACAATATATAAATGCACAGCGGAAGCAAAAGGATAAATATATTACAATCCGAAATAATGTAACATCCAAGTATTTCAACGGAAGTAAAGGATCCACAGGTGGATCAAACATAAAAATAACACTGTTCAACAGACTTTAGGCATCTAAGCTTGCGAGACTCTTTATTGATGCTAGGAGTAGCCAGCCCATTCCGATTAGTACCTGCACTTAGCCTCTTTGGGAAAATACGTCAGTTTACACTGGTAAATACTATCAACTGACTCATTTTGAAAAGGTTTAATAAATAATGGATTTGAATGCACATGGCACAAATAATATTTTATAACTTGGGTTACTTATTTAATTATATAAACTTGTAAAGGATTTACATGTTCCTTATGCGTTCAGTAGCCCGGATCGAGCCGGGTTAAAGATCAATAGACACACCACTTTATTTAAATGAGACACTGACAGGTGTACGCCTACACCTGAGTGCTAAGGTCGTGGCCATTTCGTAAAATGATGCCAGGGATATCCGGGACACGGTCATTAACCCCCAAAGGCTTTAAGCAAACAAAACAAATTAAACGAAACATCTCAATACTTTAACCATCATACAATTAAAGATTCAATGTCCGACCAAGCGGTATTTTATATACCGTACCCCAAGCCCGTATAGGGAAAATAAGTTAAAAGTATTTACCTGAGCTAAATATAAATTCAATTCCAGCCGTATCAAATCAGCAAGTACAGATAGCTTTTACTGGGCTCCTAAATCTGGAACGAAGGTTTTTAATAACCTATTAGAATCCTAACGGGTCTTTAATTAAGTCTTGACTTAGACCGGTTAGTTTTAAAAAGGAAGATACGGTTCAAACGCATGATAAGGCGAAGACCGGAATAGAATGTGATTTAGACCCGACAAGTTTGAAGACTTGTATAATATGGGTAATCTAAACACATTCTGGATTTTGAGATAAAACCGATAAGGTTTGACCCGTTTCGGCTAATTTATGCAAACTAGTTACATAAACCGAACCGAACGCGTAATAAGCGTAACGGGTAACCATAAGAGTCCTAAACAGGTTTCCTAAGTTTACATGCCTTAAATATGTTGTGATATCAGTAGGATACCTTCCATTATGCCCAAAACGAGTTTAATCTCATATTAAGCCCCGTAGGGGTATTTTGGTCATTTTAAATATTATAAAAGGAATTAATTTATCTTCTGTGATCCGGGTCTGAATAAATCAGTAAAATAGCTTATTTTAACAGGTTGTAACATTTGGTTATAAGTCTTATATGCCAAAATAGTTTTAAACCCAAACTATGCGTATAATACGCGTATAAAGCCGTTTTAAGCGACGTACGGTTAAAATAGGATTCTGAGTTTTCTGATCAGTTAAACAGGTTCAAAACACTACATTTATTATTTAAAATCAGTAGCAATTGGATTGGCATTAAAAGGATTTGTAAAACTCATTTTATAACCGAAAAGGGTATATTCGGTATTAACCGAATCAAGGCGATAAACCTAGCTTATGATCAGTTTAAAAATAATTAAAAATCTTCAAAAATCCCAAAATATTATATTACATCAGTGGGTAAAAGGTTTGGTGTCAAAAATGGGGTTTAGATAGGCTTTACGCTAATGACGCCGTTTAATTACTAAGAAGCGTTCTAATTACGTCATTAAGCATAACTCCTAATCTAGACCTCCAACTGATGTGAAAATTTACAGACATGTTTAATAATCAGTAACTAAGATTATTGTACTTTCATATTTCCAAAATTCTCGTAGTATGGTCATAAGGGCATTATGGTCACTATTTAAGCAATTAACGGAACCGTCGGACAATCGAGGTTTCAAGTGGTATAAACGCAGAGGGTTATACCAACATGTAACTAGGTCCTAATGGAACTTTAAGGCATGTCTAAACCTATCTAAACCGGGTCAGAACTGAGGTCAAAGCAAAAGTCAAACTTTTGCGTCTTTCGGTTCCGAATCGGTTCAAAACAGAAAGTTGTCGAATCAAACAAGCTTAGACAAGTTCTCAGGCTTATCATCAGGTTATATGAATGATAAAATAGGTGATACGCCTTTTACATCCTTAATCATGCGTTAAATCGAAGATTACATTTCTGTTGACTTTTTCTAAACATCTTTGACTCGACAAACGACCTAATTAGAACGGGTATCAGTGGATGCCCTTTTAAGGGTTTAAAGCCCACCTAAATACTAACTTATAACTACCTTAAGTTTGCCTAATCGCTGGACCGTTAGCGATTAATCGATAAGTCAAACCGTAATTACGACGGTTTGACTTTTAAGCTATAAACTAAGCAAAACGCGATTAAGAAGGGTCAAACATACTTACAAGAGTCTAATGAACAATTAGGAAGGCTTGATGATGGTCCTTGTGCTCCAGAAAAACTCAGATGATGAAGGGAATGGATGAACACAAAGTTGCAACTTTGTGTGACTTTATAACTTGATCAAAAACCCATTTGATTGTTGACATGTAAGTCTATAAATGTTCATGGATACTTACAAGTGCCCCCTATAGCCTCAAAACCAGTTTAGGAAGCCCATGGTATCATACAAAGGCATTTGGAGTCGGTTGAAGGGCTAAACAGGCAGCTGCCTGTTGTTTCTGCATCTGGCAGTCTCAGGCGGCCCGCTTTAGATATTGGTATTTCTTAGGCGGGCCGCATGGCCCTTCTGATCAAGTTACAAACTTTCCTTAAATTGCATTTTTGGCCCTTGGTCCCCCGAAACATCGCTTTCTCATGTTTTCTTGCATTAAGAGGCTTCTAAAATGAATTCTAAGGGCTTCAAGGCTTATACCATCTTTGTCAAGTCCTCGGGTAACTTTGTGATCACCCGAAAAGTCATAAATTTCATTGTTGACGCATCTAACCCCTCGAATACGAATTTTATCATAACTTTCTCATATGATAACGAAACTTGGTGAAATTTTTATGGTGCATTCTTGTGAGCATAATTAATTGTTACAAGGCTTCGGGTTTGCTAAAAGGTCACTCAGAGGTATATCTTAACATGTTGACACATTTAACCCCTGTAGTTTGTAATCTCTCACTTTCTTTCACAATTCGCTTCGTATGATCCATGATCCATTCGTTTAAGGTTATAAACATCATGTAGGGTTATTGTAAAGTATATTTATTCGTTGTTGACACTTTGAACCCTCAAATTCACATAGTTTCTATGTTTGTCAACTTTAGTCCTTCAAGAGCATTCTTTCACACGTTCAAACCTATGACACGTGTCAACACATTATAGGACGTAAATTTTCGAGGTGTTACATCTGGTCATGCTGAAGGTCTCGACCGTTGATCATGTTGGATGGTCGAATGAATAGGGATCAAATGAAAATTTAAAATTCAAACTGGCTGAGTTATAATCAAGAAATTCTGGATATAAACAGTTACAATTCATGAATGTGTTGGAAGAATTATGAAGAAATTCTGGATTTTTAGAAGTCAAGTGTATAAGTCAAAATTCCGATAAAAAGTCAAATTGTGAATAGTAAAAGTCAAACTGGCTGAGTTATGATCCTAAATATGGCGATTAATCCTGGGTAACATGATGTACATGAAAGGGAAATGACCAGAGACAAAGTGCAAATGAGCCCAAGATGGTCTGCGTGTCGATGAAAGTGAAACGTAAATAAAAATGCAAATATAACGAGCCAAGAAGTTTCTCTATTAAGCCGCTAATGTCGTCCAACTATAGCGCGGTACTATGGGTCAAAAAAAGAACTCCCTGCTAGTAATCTAAGTAGCAATTCAAGTCATGTATCTAGTTATTTACCCAAGATACAATTAGCAACTTAAGTTGCCTTTAACCGAACCATCACGTCTCTTCACCAGAGGCACCATTTCATTCAAGTTTATTCTAGATACATACTTAATATTATATGTACACCTATTAAATAAATAAATTAACTCAACTAAATAATAACATGTCCCTTCAACTGCAACCAGATCTAAACGAGGCAAACTCTCAAACTCCATAATTCATTTTCAAATGGTGCGGGTGGGTATTACTGAAGATAAATGTATTCGCCTGGAGAAGTGAACAGGGTAGAATACCGACGGCAATGGAACTGAACAAGCGAGGGATCCAGGTGGGCAATTCACTATGCCCACGCTGCAGGTTCTAGCCCGAAACCACGGACCATCTACTAGTTTCATGCTCAATGACCAGGCCGGCCTATTTGGTGGACAATCGGAAGATGGATTCAAATGGTTGGTTTGGACAGCTGTAACTCGGTCAGAGAAGTTCTAGTAATGGCAGAAAACGCATCAGAAAGAAAGAAGAGGAGAAAGGCGGCTAATTAAATGTGTAATACTGGCAACATTATGGAAAGTGTGGAAATACAGAAGTGAGAGGATCTTCAAAGGGACCTTCACACCTATCATCAAGATTATAGAAGATATAAAAGAGAGCACGTATACATGGCTGAGACACAGAGCAAGGCCAGAGAATCTGAAGTTCGAAGACTGGAGCAGTGGTGGGATAAATGTTATATAGATTGAATGTACCAGCAGCCTGTCTTTTTGTTTTGTTACATGGAACACTTTTGGGTTGTCTAGCTTCTGGCTAGAGTAATTAATAAGATGGCTCCCTTTTATGTCAAAAAAAAAGGAAAAACTGCAACCAGATTCTTCGACGATTTAACGCTTCAGTGGTTTTGCATTTATCACACCCTCGATAAGACAAATGAAGACACAAGATCCCAATACGTCGATAAACACACAATCACACCACAACACATATGATGGGCAACACGAGACACACAATGATCAAACACGAAGCACACAACCACAACGATGATCAACAAACCTAATACGTCGAAGAGCACACGCAGACACACCAGACACAAACACACAATATACCGATGAGTCCACGATTACTACGAGTAGTGCTATGTGAGGGCTCGCTGTAATAAAAGTATATAAAAAGATGTATGGATATGGTTTTTAAATTATAGAGGATTTATGTTTTTACTAATAAAAATTATTAGAATGTATATCAAAATGTGTATGTTAGATAAACACGCATAACATATTAATATATTTCAAATGTTTCTAAATAGTTACTAATATATGACGCAATCCGGGTCTTGAATCCGGTTGGACCGGTCGAACTTCCTTAATACTTAACCAATTTACTTTATTTAATTTAGTGTATATTGTTTTATTTATTTTTTAGTTCTCTGTTTTTATATTTATGTCCATATTTTTATATAATATATGATGCAATCCGGGTCTTGAATCCGGTTGGACCGGTCGAACCGGTCCGACCTTTGACCCGGTAATGTAACCGGGTCGACCTCCGGTCCGGTCATGAAAACATTGATAGTTAGTTATGCTTAGGATCTAGTGCACCTGGATTTTGGGTATAAAAAATTTCACCGGAAAAATGTCGTCGGACAATGTCTACCCGGCCTGACTGATTAAAGTCGCCCGAGCTCCACGCTAAAAACATACAAGTACCCTGCCAGAGTGTCTTCCCCTGATCGTAGGACTAAGAATCGTCGGAGCCACAAAAAAGAGCCGGAGACGAGACCGTGTCTGACCAGAAAAGACAAGTTACACCGTAGATCTATTTCGTCGTAGAAGAATCGTTTCCCTTGTACCTGCAAAGCATGACCGGAGGTTTATCAAACAGGAAGTTAAGTTGGCTAGGGTTCGTCGTATGGAGAAGATGGCTTGATGGAAAGCTAGCTAGGGTTCGTTGTGTGGAGAAGATGGCTTGATGGAAAGCTAGCTAGGGTTCGTGAGGGAAGATGAAGATGGAAACTGTGACAACTCGAGCTTCCGACTTTCATTTTCGCATTTAGTGCACGTTGACTTTGATTGTGTAGTTGTTTAACTTGTTCAACTTGTAACTGTACACGTTATTTTTTTTTATTTTATGAACGCATTGTGGTTGCATGATTTTGTGTTTGGCTGTATAACATGAAACCTGTTGAAAACTTAAAACTGTTAGCACATAAAAGGACTCGACGAAACAGACAGGACTCGACGAAACAGACAGGACCCGACGAAACAGACTGTTTCGTCATAAGCATCCCGACGAATCAGAAGTCTGTTTCGCCAAGCCCAGTTTCGCCAAGCCCATTAAGGGCCCAGAACGGTAATTCGTTCATATTAACGTGAACCGACTCCCTGTTTCACACTTTTAACTAAAATAGAAACCCTAGAACTCTCCACTCTGTGAAGGCGATAACCATCCTCAACCATCATCTTTCTCTCTCGAATCCTCCCTTGTTCATCCCGGATATCTCGGTTAGTGCGTGCTCGTCTAATCGGTTTCTTTGTTCTTTGTTTTCTTTATACATGTTGTGTATATGTTTGATTTCTGGATTATAGGAGTATACGTGTATGATGAATACTTAGGGTTTCATGAACCTCTCAATGATTGTGCATGATAGCGGGTATGCATAGAGTATGGATTTATGAGTGTTGTTTTGTGATGATTACATGATTTTATTGATGATGATGATGATATGATCCCTGTTTCATTGATGCTTCGGTTGAGATGCATAGATTAATGGTTAGTAACATAAGACTCATTATATTGAGCGAGGATTGAACGTTTTCTGTAAAACTGTTGTATCGGCGATTAGGGTTTCTGTGTTATCCGTATCTGCTGTTACTGATGTCTGCGAAATTGACATCCGACGAAACAGAACCCTCGGCGAAACAGAAAGTGTTTCGCCAAGAGTAATCGACGAAATTGAATTCTGTTTCGCCAAATAAGACCCCGACGAAACAGAACGTGTTTCGTCAAATGTGTGTTTCGCCAATATCTGTGTTTCGCCAATATGTGTATTTCGCCGAACAGTTAATCTGCGCACTAACTTGAGTTAATTCTGTTAAGTGTTAACTGGGTTAGTTAACTGCTGTTATGTATAAAGTATTACTTGTATGATTGCAAATACGTGTATTGTGATTGATGCGATGTTCATGATGATTATGTTTACGCACAAACAACTTTAATACAAACTGATTATGTATACGTGCATACCTTGGGATGTGATTGATTAACCGTGAGCACATACTTAGCATACCGAGCGAAACAAGGTGAGTTCACACTCTTTCTAAGGCATGGGATTCCCCGGTGGTTTGGGAATGGGTTAAGAAATTAAAAATGGAACCTACATATCCTCCTTGGGTAGGATATGTACCGCCATCCTCCATGGGTAGGATGCCAATATTAATCCTGCGTATTCTCCTTGGGTAGAATACATACGTTCGTCCTCCTTGGGTAGGACAACAAACTTTAACGCATGCTCGTCCTCCTTGGGTAGGACAACAAACTTTAACGCATGCTCGTCCTCCTTGGGTAGGACAATCACACTCGCTACGGTCCTTGGATCAAGAAGGGCACGTACAAATACGACTAGTCAACACTATTCATCGCACGCATGCCTGGATTGGCAGCAAGGACTAACGCGATACAATTTCTAAACTTCGCAAACATGCCTAGAGGGCCGCGATGCTATTACATACGATTTACGAAACGAACATTATAACTAAATAACCAACAGTGAACTCGCTCAACTAGTTGTTGACTCTCTGTTACATGCCTTGCAGGACCATAGGTACTCTTGGAGCTTGCACGGGAGGCGCAGTCGTTGTGGGCACGGACGTGGATGTTTTGTTAAACATTATAACATTTTGTACTTAAACTTATGTTGGGTTTTACATTAATGCTTCCGCTACACACTTGTATATATTTGGTTTTGTAAACACCTATCGTATTGATGAATGACTTTTGATATAATTATGTTCAATATGATTGGTGGCTTGATCCTGGTCATGTCACGCCTCCAAGCGGTGGTACTCCGCGTGTGGATTTTGGGGGTGTGACAGATTGGTATCAGAGCCATTGGTTATAGAGAACTCGGTTTTAATAAAGGAAAAACGATTTTGTTAAAACCAGACTATAACCAGAACAGTGCTCTCAACGATCCACAACGACGCCTCGCTCCACGTGCAAGACTCGACATCCTAGGTAATATGGTACATGTTTTACTGCCTACTTGCTAGAATTGCATAGAACTTTGCTCTGGGTATGCTTAGGTTAACTTAACACTATTGCATGAGAACACTTGTGTGATTATTCCCTTTTGTTATCGCACTACTCTCGAACCTCTCTCACTTATGTCATATTTGCTATGAAGATCATGTCTGGACGTATTAACATGACGCAAGCCCAACTGACGGCTCTCATTAACGAGCAAATTGCTGCGGCACTTGCAGCCGCACAAGCAGGAGGTCAGCACGCTCAGCCACCTGTTTGCACCTTCAAAACGTTCATGGACTGTCGTCCTACTACTTTTAGTGGCACGGAAGGAGCGGTTGGACTTCTCCAGTGGTTTGAAAAGCTCGAGTCAGTATTTGAAATGTGCGAATGCCCTGAGGCTCGCAGGGTGAAGTACGCCACTGGTACTTTAGAAGGCATTGCGCTGACTTGGTGGAATGCGCAAGTTCAGATGTTAGGGTTGGCTGTTGCTAACGCCACACCCTGGGACGGTTTCAAGGAATTGATTAAAGAGGAATACTGTAGTCGTGATGATATTCATAAGCTGGAGGTAGAATTTTACCATTTGAAAATGACGGGGTCAGAAATTGAAGCGTACACCAGAAGATCGAATGAGTTGGCTATTCTGTGTCCTACTATGGTGGACCCTCCCATTAAGCGTATCGAACTGTATCTCAATGGTCTGGTGCCGGAGATTCAAAGCCACGTAACTTCAGCGAATCTGGGCACTATTCAACAGATCGTTAAGCTAGCTCATCGCCTCACTGATCAGGCGGTGGAACAGAACAGGCTGCCTAAACGTATCAACGCTACTACTACCGCTACCACTCCAATTACTCCTGCTATTCCCAGTGACAACAAGCGGAAATGGGAAGGGGATTCCAGCAGGGGTTCAGCTATTGTACAGTCTCAAGCACAGCAACAGCGCAAGACTAGTGATTATCAGAGTTCGAGTCAGCAATCGTCTGGTGGTCAGGGGCAGAGTGGATATCGGGGAATTCATCCACTGTGTAACAGGTGCAACAAACACCACAGTGGTCAGTGTCGTAGAGGCCGCTGTCAGAGATGTCTAAGAGTAGGTCATGATGCTAAAGATTGCAGGAGCTTAAGGCCTGCTAGTCAGAATCAGCAACAACAGTCACCCGTTCCACGAAACCAGTCACAGCAACAACAGCAAGGAAATAAGACATGCTTTCAGTGTGGGGCTGAAGGTCATTTCAAGCGGAACTGTCCCCAATTAAACCAGAATCAAAGCAACAATAACAATAATCAGGGCAGTGGGAACAACAATGGGGGAAACAACAACAACAATGGTGCAAAAGGTCGTATGTTTGTGATTGGCCAGAGTGACGCAAGGAACGATCCTAATGTGGTTACGGGTAAGTTTCTTCTCGACGACTTTTATGTTACCGTATTATTTGATTCGGGTGCGGATACCAGTTATATGTCTCTGAATGTTAGTCAAATGCTTAAACGTGCACCAACACTGTTGAACACCAAACATGTCGTAGAGTTAGCTAACGGTAAAAGTTTAGAAGCCACACACATAGTTCAGGGTTGTAATCTTATCCTCGCCGGTCAGACTTTCTCTATCGATCTCATTCCTATAACTCTGAGTAGCTTTGATATCGTCATTGGTATGGAATGGTTATCCCAACAACAAGCAGAGATCCTATGCAAGGAGAAGATCGTTCGTATTCCTCGTTCTGGGAAAGAACCTCTCGAAGTTCAAGGTGACAAGAGTGGTGTCGTGAGTGGCATCATCTCTTTCTTGAAGGCTCAGAAGTGTCTGCGAAAAGGCCACGTAGCTATTTTAGCACTCGTTACTGATACATCGACGATAGAGAAAAAGATTTGGGATATTCCTGTAGTACGCGACTTTCCTCAGGTGTTTCCTGAAGAGTTACCTGGGTTACCACCCCATCGCCAGGTCGAATTTCAGATCGAGCTAGCTCCAGGAGCAGCACCTATAGCTCGAGCACCTTATCGCTTAGCTCCAACTGAACTGGAAGAACTGTCTAAGCAATTGCAAGAACTTTTGGAAAAGGGTTTCATACGTCCTAGCTCTTCGCCATGGGGAGCTCCAGTATTATTTGTGAAGAAGAAAGACGGTACCTTTCGTATGTGCATAGATTACCGCGAACTAAACAAGGTGACCGTGAAGAATCGCTATCCACTCCCACGCATCGACGACTTATTCGACCAGTTACAAGGGTCGAGCTATTACTCAAAGATTGATCTAAGGTCAGGTTACCATCAACTGAGAGTCCGGGATGAGGACGTCTCTAAAACAGCATTCAGAACTCGCTACGGTCATTATGAGTTTTTGGTCATGCCATTCGGGCTAACGAACGCGCCTGCGGTTTTCATGGATCTTATGAACAGGGTGTGCAAACCTTATCTTGACAAGTTTGTTATTGTTTTTATTGATGACATCCTAATTTATTCGAAGAATCGGGAGGAACACGAACAGCATTTACGACTTATTTTGGAACTCCTTCGAACGGAACAACTGTACGCTAAGTTTTCAAAATGCGACTTCTGGCTTCGTGAAGTCCACTTTCTAGGCCACGTGGTAAACAAGGATGGGATACATGTTGATCCATCCAAGGTAGATTCGATCAAGAACTGGCCTGCACCTCGCACACCGACAGAAATACGCCAATTCTTGGGATTGGCGGGTTATTACAGACGGTTTATCAAAGACTTCTCAAAGATTGCACAGCCACTTACATTACTGACACAGAAAGGTGTTGCTTACCGTTGGAGTGATACACAGGATACAGCGTTTCAGCATTTAAAGGATAGACTTTGTAGTGCACCTATCCTCTCATTGCCTGAAGGCACGGACGATTTTGTAGTCTACTGTGATGCATCTATCCAAGGTCTTGGATGTGTGTTGATGCAGCGGGATAAAGTCATTGCTTATGCTTCGCGCCAACTTAAGATTCACGAACGGAATTACACTACGCACGATTTAGAACTTGGAGCTGTTGTTTTTGCGCTCAAGATATGGCGACATTACCTGTATGGCACCAAGTGCACCATCTACACCGATCACAGGAGTCTTGAGCATATTTTCAAGCAGAAAGAATTGAACATGCGACAACGTCGGTGGGTCGAGTTACTGAACGATTACGAATGTGCTATAAAGTACCATCCAGGCAAGGCCAATGTGGTGGCCGACGCCCTCAGTCGAAAGGATACTATACCTAGGCGTGTACGAGCGTTGCAACTCACTATTCAGTCTAGTCTTCCTTCACAGATACGAGATGCTCAGGTAGAAGCATTGAAACCAGAAAACGTCAGGGCTGAAGCTCTACGCGGTTCAAGGCAACGGTTAGAACCAAGGACAGACGGCGCCTACTATGTAACCGGACGCATCTGGGTCCCACTCTATGGTAGTTTACGCGAACTCGTAATGGATGAAGCTCATAAGTCTCGCTACTCAGTACATCCTGGTTCGGATAAAATGTACCACGACCTCAGAACTACATATTGGTGGCCTAGCATGAAGGCCCACATAGCAACTTACGTTAGCAAGTGTTTGACTTGTGCGAGAGTCAAAGCAGAATATCAGAAACCATCAGGCCCACTCCAACAACCTGAGATACCACAATGGAAATGGGAGCAAATTTCCATGGATTTTGTTACTGGCCTACCTAGGTCTCAACGTGGGAATGATACTATTTGGGTGATCGTGGATCGACTCACAAAGTCTGCTCACTTCTTGGCTATCAAGGAAACGGATAAGTTCTCCACTCTAGCAGACGTATACCTTAAGGAAGTTGTCTCGAGGCACGGGGTGCCCACATCTATTATCTCTGATCGTGATGCACGTTTTACTTCAGAACTGTGGCAAGCAATGCACAAATCTTTTGGCTCTCGATTGGACATGAGCACAGCTTATCATCCTCAGACAGATGGGCAGTCTGAGCGCACTATTCAAACTCTAGAAGACATGCTTCGGGCGTGCGTAATTGACTTTGGCAAAGGCTGGGAAAAACATCTGCCACTTGTGGAATTTTCGTACAACAACAGTTACCACACCAGCATTAAAGCTGCTCCATTTGAGGCATTGTACGGGCGTAAATGCCGATCACCTCTTTGTTGGGCAGAGGTGGGTGACAGTCAGATCACAGGTCCGGAAATGGTAGTTGATACTACTGAAAAGATTGCCCAAATACGACAACGCATGGCGGCAGCACGTGACCGTCAGAAAGTATACGCTGATAAAGACAGGAAAATACTCGAATTTCAAGTTGGGGATCGAGCACTACTCAAGGTGTCACCCTGGAAGGGTGTTGTTCGTTTTGGTAAACGAGGCAAGCTCAATCCACGATACGTTGGACCATTTGAAGTCATAGAAAAGATAGGCAAAGTGGCCTACAGACTGAACTTACCAGCTGAACTTAGTGCAGTTCACAACGTCTTTCATGTGTCGAATCTGAAGAAGTGGCAGTCAGATGAGACCTTTATAGTTCCTTTGAAGGAGCTCACTATCGACGAACGGTTGCATTTCGTCGAAGAACCAGTTGAAATCACGGACCGGGATGTTAAGGTCCTCAAGAACACTAGAATACCTCTTGTACGAGTTCGTTGGAACTCCCGTCGCGGCCCAGAGTTCACCTGGGAGCGCGAAGATCAAATGGAACTCAAATATCCCCAGTTGTTCGAAAACAATGCAACTACTACTGAGGCTGAAGCTACTACGGAATTTCGGAATGAAATTCCAACTCAACGGGGGAATGATGTGACACCCCAGGAAAACTAGTAAACGATAACTTACCTAGCTTCCTCAGTAACCGCATGCTAAATTTCGGGACGAAATTTCTTTCAAGTTGGGGATAATGTGACAACTCGAGTTTCCGACTTTCATTTTCGCATTTAGTGCACGTTGACTTTGATTGTGTAGTTGTTTAACTTGTTCAACTTGTAACTGTACACGTTATTTTTTTTTATTTTATGAACGCATTGTGGTTGCATGATTTTGTGTTTGGCTGTATAACATGAAACCTGTTGAAAACTTAAAACTGTTAGCACATAAAAGGACTCGACGAAACAGACAGGACTCGACGAAACAGACAGGACCCGACGAAACAGACTGTTTCGTCATAAGCATCCCGACGAAACAGAAGTCTGTTTCGCCAAGCCCAGTTTCGCCAAGCCCATTAAGGGCCCAGAACGGTAATTCGTTCATATTAACGTGAACCGACTCCCTGTTTCACACTTTTAACTAAAATAGAAACCCTAGAACTCTCCACTCTGTGAAGGCGATAACCATCCTCAACCATCATCTTTCTCTCTCGAATCCTCCCTTGTTCATCCCGGATATCTCGGTTAGTGCGTGCTCGTCTAATCGGTTTCTTTGTTCTTTGTTTTCTTTATACATGTTGTGTATATGCTTGATTTCTGGATTATAGGAGTATACGTGTATGATGAATACTTAGGGTTTCATGAACCTCTCAATGATTGTGCATGATAGCGGGTATGCATAGAGTATGGATTTATGAGTGTTGTTTTGTGATGATTACATGATTTTATTGATGATGATGATGATGATATGATCCCTGTTTCATTGATGCTTCGGTTGAGATGCATAGATTAATGGTTAGTAACATAAGACTCATTATATTGAGCGAGGATTGAACGTTTTCTGTAAAACTGTTGTATCGGCGATTAGGGTTTCTGTGTTATCCGTATCTGCTGTTACTGATGTCTGCGAAATTGACATCCGACGAAACAGAACCCTCGGCGAAACAGAAAGTGTTTCGCCAAGAGTAATCGACGAAATTGAATTCTGTTTCGCCAAATAAGACCCCGACGAAACAGAACGTGTTTCGTCAAATGTGTGTTTCGCCAATATCTGTGTTTCGCCAATATGTGTATTTCGCCGAACAGTTAATCTGCGCACTAACTTGAGTTAATTATGTTAAGTGTTAACTGGGTTAGTTAACTGCTGTTATGTATAAAGTATTACTTGTATGATTGCAAATACGTGTATTGTGATTGATGCGATGTTCATGATGATTATGTTTACGCACAAACAACTTTAATACAAACTGATTATGTATACGTGCATACCTTAGGACGTGATTGATTAACCGTGAGCACATACTTAGCATACCGAGCGAAACAAGGTGAGTTCACACTCTTTCTAAGGCATGGGATTCCCCGGTGGTTTGGGAATGGGTTAAGAAATTAAAAATGGAACCTACATATCCTCCTTGGGTAGGATATGTACCGCCATCCTCCATGGGTAGGATGCCAATATTAATCCTGCGTATTCTCCTTGGGTAGAATACATACGTTCGTCCTCCTTGGGTAGGACAACAAACTTTAACGCATGCTCGTCCTCCTTGGGTAGGACAACAAACTTTAACGCATGCTCGTCCTCCTTGGGTAGGACAATCACACTCGCTACGGTCCTTGGATCAAGAAGGGCACGTACAAATACGACTAGTCAACACTATTCATCGCACGCATGCCTGGATTGGCAGCAAGGACTAACGCGATACAATTTCTAAACTTCGCAAACATGCCTAGAGGGCCGCGATGCTATTACATACGATTTACGAAACGAACATTATAACTAAATAACCAACAGTGAACTCGCTCAACTAGTTGTTGACTCTCTGTTACATGCCTTGCAGGACCATAGGTACTCTTGGAGCTTGCACGGGAGGCGCAGTCGTTGTGGGCACGGACGTGGATGTTTTGTTAAACATTATAACATTTTGTACTTAAACTTATGTTGGGTTTTACATTAATGCTTCCGCTACACACTTGTATATATTTGGTTTTGTAAACACCTATCGTATTGATGAATGACTTTTGATATAATTATGTTCAATATGATTGGTGGCTTGATCCTGGTCATGTCACGCCTCCAAGCGGTGGTACTCCGCGTGTGGATTTTGGGGGTGTGACAGAAACAAAGAAATCCAAACCAAAATGTTAGCTGGCATTACTATATTAGACATGCATAACGTTGGTTGTGCAGAAGACTAACTCAACCCTAAACTGATATTTACCGTTTGCTTTCTATACATGTTTACATTGATATTTTATTTTATTTTTTTAATTTTAAGTACGTACATTTTTCACAGGTTGAGTTAAAGAACCCATTTTTAGGTTAGTGGATACAAAATCTTTCCATTTTTACCAAAATAAAGTGATTTGTTATAAACATACTTTTGGTAAGTTTTGACCCATACTTTACTACACTTAGAGTTAATTGCCCGGATGGTCCATGTGATTTCAAGATTAGTCTCCACATTTTGAAAATAGCAGATATGCTCTCTATTAGGCAATCCCACAAATGTTGCCCTCACATTAATTATAGGATAAATTATAGCTATTGTAATTAAGTGTATCCTCTAAATATGTAAATAGGAGAAATTGTCTCCTCTAGTCTTTGTAACTTCTTGTGTATTTATAGGGGTTGAATGTGTAATGAAAAATCATTGAAGTTTTCCATTATCTCATGGTATCAGCCAAGAGATCCTAATCCCTCCTTTTTTTTCTTTTTTCTCCTTGGTTCAGCTCCTCTGTTTCTTTCTTTTTTCTTCTTCTACCTACTCTGTTTTTTTCTCCTCCTTCTTTCTTCTTCTATAGTACCAATTTTCTTCCTCTCCATCATCATGTCCAACCCACAGACACTTCTTCCATCCCACTCCATTCCCTAAGCCCATTTAATTAACATCAAACTCAATTCAACAAACTACCTTACTTGGGAAAAAACAAGTCACCCCTGTCCTCACATACCTCAAACTTCGCGGACATGTTGATGGTTCGATTCCGATTCCACCCGAAAAAATCACCTCTGAAGGAAAACTCACTGTCAATCCCGATTATATTTCCTGGCAAGCGAATGGCCAGAAGGTTCTCCTGCTCATTAACTCCACCCTAACAGAGGAATCAATGGCTGAAACTATCGGTCATAACAACGCCATTTCGGTCTGGAAAGCATTGGCTAACGCCTACAGTCACGGCTCCATCGAGCGTGTTCATAATCTGACCGACACTCTTCGGAACCTTCAAAAAGGAAACTCCACAGTTTCCGAATACGCTCGAAAGTTCAAAGGGCTTTTTGATCAACTTGCTGCAATCGGACATCCGATTAGCGATGAGGATAAGCGCCACTGGTTTCTTTGTGGTTTAGGCGCCGCTTTTGAAAAATTTTCAACCTCCCAACGCACTATCCACCCAGCCCCTTCATTTCGTGACCTTCTTGCAAATGCCGAAAACCAAGAACTTTTTATTCAAAAACTTCATGGTCATCAAACACCCGAAGCCGCCTTCTATGTGAACCAAACCAAAAACAATCGTCCCTCATCTCGAGGCCGTGGCCGATCTAATTCTTTTAAAGGTCGTGGCCGTGGCCGCACTCCTCACTGTCAATTGTGTAGAAAGGACGGACACTATGCTCCTGCTTGCCCAAGTCTCGCTTCTTATGCCAACAAATCAAGTTCCACATATGCCGATATTGCACAAGCATTTCATGCTCAATGCAACATCAATCTGGAAACCCCGGATTGGACAGCCGATTCAAGTGCTACAACACATATGCTTAAAAATAAAAACGGCCTTCAAAATCTTAAATCTCACACCGGTAACATACGTGTCACTTTTGGTAATGGGCAATCCTTACCCGTTACCAATATAGGGACAACACAACTAAATGATTCTATTTCATTACAAAATGTTCTTGTCGTTCCGAACTTCACTAAAAATCTACTATGAATAAGTAGACTCACGAACGATTCACCGGTTGATGTTTTAATTTCTAACAATTATTTTCACATCCAGGACCGAAAGACGGCGGAAGTTCTTGCTAGAGGCATTTGCGAAAATGGCTTCTATGTTCTTACCCAAGGTCACAAGTCTCTTGTTGCTGCGCTCTCTGCTTCCCATCTTCGTGCTTCTTTTAATAAATGGCATAGTCGCCTAGGACACGTTTCTTTTGATACCATCACAACTTTAAACAAACTTGGTCATGTTTTTGTCACATCTTTATTACCCAAACCTTGTGCAATTCTTGTGAGCTATCAAAGGCGAAACATTTGCCATTTGTTGAAAATAATAAACATGCACAACAAGTTTTAGATATTATTCATTGTTACCTTTGGGGACCCGCTCCCACATCATCCATTGATGGCTATTTGTACTATGTTATCTTTGTTGATGATTACTCCCGGTTCACTTGGCTTTATCCTTTAAAAGCCAAATCCGATTTTCTCAATGTTTTAACTGCCTTCTTTAATCTTGTCCAAAATCAATTTTCCACAACCGTTAAAATTTTTCAAAGTGATGGCGGAACCGAATTCACAAACAATCGGGTACAAAATTATTTTTTGCAACTTGGCGTGCAACCCCGCCTCTCTTGTCCCTATACACCTCAACAAAATGGAAGAGCGGAGCGAAAACATCATCACATAACCGAAACTGGTCTCGCTATGATGTTTAACGCCCACGCACTTGCCCTTTTTGGGTTGATGCCTTTACTTCCGCCACTTACATCATAAACCGTTTACCAACCAAAATTCTTGAAAATAAATCTCCTTTTGAAGTCCTTTTCAAACATCCTCCTAACTACTCAAATTTACGAGTTTTTGGATGTTTTGTGTACCCATATCTTCGTGACTATACCAAAAATAAACTTTTACCAAGATGCGCCCCTTGCGTGTTCATTGGTTATAGTCCAAGATACAAAGGTTTTCGATGCCTAGACACCACAACCGGTCGAATATATACCACTAGGCATGCTAAATTTGATGAAGACATTTTCCCATTTCACTCATCCACCACACCTTTCAACATATCTCTCATTCCTTTCACAAATTTTGAAGACACCCTTCCACCACCAACACAAAATACAAAAACACCACATCCATCACCAACCATACCCAATACCTCACCTCCACCTTGCACCTCCTGCCCCACAGAATCTACCTCTTTTGGCCCAACTCCAAACGCTTCCTCATCTCAACCGACCCATACTTTTTCCAACCAAACAACTCCCTCCGGCCCATCTCAAACCAACTCCACCAACCCAATATCACATATTAACAACCCACCCGAAAACCACCTAAACCCAGACACAACCGACACCCAATCCGCATCTTCCACCACTCCACCATCTCCTCCCCACCAATCTTCATCGGACCTACAATCTACATCATCCCAACCACCATCGCCCACCATTAAAACCAACAATAACCATCCTATGACCACTCGATCCAAAGATGGCATTTTTAAACCAAAACACTTCGCCAACTTGGCTCAATTTTACAACCATCCTCTCCATCACTCTCTATTATCCACTCATGTTCCCAAAGGAATCAAAACCGCATCCAAAGATCCCAAATGGGTCCATGCTATGCACGAGGAACTTGATGCTTTACATCGAAATCATACTTGGCACCTTGTTCCACGTCCTTCTTCCTCAAACATCATCGGATCCAAATGGATTTATCGCATTAAACACAAAGCCGATGGTTCCATTGATCGCTACAAAGCACGTCTTGTGGCGCAAGGTTTTAATCAAGTACCGGGACTAGATTTTTCTCATACCTTTAGTCCCGTTGTCAAGTCTTCCACCATTCGTGTCGTTCTTAGTCTTGCTACTATTAATAAATGGAAACTTTGACAACTTGATGTAAACAATGCTTTTCTAAATGGGAATCTTACCGAAACTGTTTTTATGGAACAACCACCGGGATTTGAGGACCCGAAACACCCCACTCATGTGTGCAAACTCAATCGTGCCACTTATGGATTAAAACAAGCCCCACGTGCTTGGTTCCAACGATTAAGTTCCTTTCTTCAAATCGTGGGTTTCACATGTAGTCGAGCCGACCCCTCTTTGTTTATCTTTAGTCGTGATGGCATCTTAATATATCTTCTCGTTTACGTGGATGACATAATCATTACGGGCAATAATGAAAAATTTATCTCCACATTCACATCACGCCTTAACAAAGAATTCAAAATCAAGGACCTTGGACTTCTAAGTTTTTTCCTTGGCTTAGAGGTCACTCACACAAAAACAGGCTTATTCTTAAATCAATCCAAGTATGCCCATGATATTCTATCACGGGCCGGTCTCCTTGATTCCAAGCCTGTCGCCACTCCCCTCACTCCCAAGGATATATTCAACTCCACCGGACAACCTTTCCATGATCCCACTCTTTATCGCTCTCTCGTCGGTGCTCTCCAATACCTTACCATTACCTGTCCTGATCTCTCCTTTGCCGTGAACCAAGCGAGTCAATACCTACAAAAACCAACCACCACCCACTTTCAACTTGTCAAACGAATTCTTCGTTATGTCAAGGGAACTTTATCATATGGTCTAATGTTTGATAGACCTCCTAACACTGTTTTATAGGTGGAAACTTGGTATCTTGGAGTGCAAAGAAATAACCGACGGTCTCCCGTTCAAGTTGTGAATCGGAATATCGAGCAATGGCAAACACGGCTTCAGAAATTATTTGGGTCACTCATCTACTTCGAGAGCTTCATGCCTTACCACCGGGATCTCCAACGCTATTTTGTGACAATAAAAGTGCTCTATTTTTAAGCCAAAATCCAATCTCTCACAAAAGAGCCAAACACATAGATCTTGACTATCACTTTGTTCGAGAATTAGTCGCTGCAGGTCGCCTTCACACTCGTTTCATCTCAACGGACCAACAAGTCGCCGACATATTAATTAAATGGCATTATTAGTATAAATCTTATTTAAACCCAATTTTTGTCACCAAAATTTATACCTACTGGTGTAATATAATATTTAGGGGTTTTTGGAAATTTTTATTGAATTTTAAACTGATTAAACTATAGAGTTTTAATGTAAATTCGGTATTGACGAAATTGCCCTTTTCTTGGATAAAATAAGTTTTACATAACATTTTGATACCAAACCTTTTCCTAATGATTTCATATATTAAATGTAATATTTTAAGTCTTATAGACTGATCAAAATCTTAGCTTTCCTTATATAACCCAAAATCGCCAAATACCGACTTTTACGCTTTTTAAACACATAGTTTGGGTTAAAACTATATTTGACACTTAAGACTCATTACCTACTGATATTTTAAGTAATTTTTTATACTTTAACAGTAAGTAAAAGTTTTGAAATCATATTTCCAAATTTGACCTTTAAAGCTTTTGTGAAATGATCAAAATGCCCCTACGGTGCATAGTTTGGCCATAAATGATAAATTTCACATATGTATGATATTTTACTGATATAACTTGCAAAAATAAATATTTTTACTGATCATTTTAGACCAGTACCTCAGATTACTATTTAACCTCTTTTATAATCTTTAAAATGACCAAAATACCCCTACGGGGCTTAAATTGATTTTAAATCCGTTTTGGGCATAATGGAAGGTATCCTACTGATATCACAACATATTTAAGGCATATTAACTTGTGAAACCTGTACATGACTCATTTGGTTACCCGTTATGCATTTTTCGCGTCCGGTGCGGTTTATGTGACTAGTTTGCATAAATTGACCAAAACGGGTCAAACCTTATCATTTTTGCTTCAAAATCCAGAATGTGTTTAGTTTACCCATATTATACAAGTCTTCATACTTGTCGGATCTAAATCACATTCTAATCCGGTCTTCGCTTAATCTTGCGTTTTGAACCGTAAACCTTTCATTAAAACTAACCGGTCTAAGTTTACACTTAAATAAGACCCGTTAGGAATCTAATAGGTTATTAAAACCTTCGTTCCAGATTTAGGAGACCAGTAAAAGATACTTGTACTTGCTGATTGATATACAGCAGAGGATAAATTTATATTTTTGCTCAGGTAAATACTTTTAACTTATTTTCCATTATACGGGCTTGGGATACGGTATTAAAATAATACAGCTTGGTCGGGTATGAAATTGTACAATCGGAATGTGATTAAAAAGATGCATAACCCGTTTTAATCTGTCTTGTTTGATGCAATGCCTTTGGGGGGTTAATGACCATGTCCTGGATATCCTCGACTCATTTATTAAATGGCCACGGCTTAAGCATGGGGTGTAGGCATACACCTGACAGTTGCGTATGTATAAACGGTATCTCACATCTCTTGTGGGCATATACTTGTGGTGTGTCAATTAACCTTTAACCCGGTACTTCTAACCCGGGCTACTGAATGGACGACAAACATGTAAAACTGTATACAAGATTATTTTAAATAATTGTCCCAAGTTATAAAAGAATTTTGTGCCTTGCGCACTTAAATCAATTTTCTTAAATATTTTCAAAAGAGTCAGTTAATTGTATTTACCAGTGTAAACTGACGTATTTTCAAAAAGGTTAAGTGCAGGTACTAAGCGAAATTTGCTGGCTACTCCTAGTATCAAATAAAGAGTCTTGCAAGCTTTTGATGCTTAAATATGTTGAACAATATTTCTTTTATTTTAGATCCGCCTGTGGATCCACTTACAACCTGTTGTGTAATATTTTATGTTACTTTCAAATCGGTTTGTAATATTTTTACTTTAGACTTCCGCTATGCATTAAACTGTGATTATTTGACTATGATGATATCAACTACGTCACGATACTCCCAACCGGGCCCACCGGTAATACGTGGAAATATCGGGGTGTGACAGGTTGGTATCAGAGCCAACATTGAGTGAATTAAACACTTGCCTTTTGTGTTTAATCTCAATGACACGGTTGCACTTTCCTCGACTTCCGAGTCTAGACATGAACTAGGAATAATCTCATACCTAATAAGTATACATTGTTTTCGATATTTGTGTATTTCAGGAACATGTCGCCGAGTAAAGCTGCCATTGGTGGAAGCTCTCCAAACCCAAAGTTTAAGAATGTTAAGCTTCGTACCACAGCTCGAATAAGCGTACGACCAGTATGGAGGAAGGATCTTTTTGGACCCATTCCCAAAATCAAATCCATTGAGACCATTAACCATATTCCAGATTCTTTACCTAAGACTTTTGAAATTTCGAATGAGAAGCCAACATCGGAGGAGTCCATACCAGCGGTCCCTGAGGCTCCCACTCCAAAGATGATACCTATGGACCCAAATGATCCATATTTCTTACCTCCAAGTCTTGGAATCCCAAACCTGGATTATACCAGCCCTGATCCTATTCGTGATCCATATTATTCATTAACCATAAAATCAATGGATTCCACTTCTAGTAAGGTTCCTAATGTGGAAGAATTCGACTACCCGCCAAAACCTTCAGTACCTATACCGCACAAAGTGAACCAAGGAGGAGACTTTCAGAAATAAAGTGAAGAAGAAACACCTTTTGTTGAATTTCATTTCTTTAATAGTCCTTATAAGGACATATTTATCTTTTAGTCCCTTCGTGGACAATGCTATTTCTTTCAAGTCCCGTTTAGGGCAATTATGTACTTCTTTTAAATTTATTGGAATGTTTTATTTAAATTTCATTTTATCATTATATGTATGAATATAATATATGAAATAAATCAAAATATCATTCCTTTTTGTAATTGATCTGCCATTATATATTAAATGGGATCTTAAAGGTATGACCTAGCCTATATGTCATTTTAGACATGGCCATGATAGTAAAGCCTATTTAAAAGATTCAAATCCTTTTTAACATCTAAAAACATGTTAACACTCCTGGCAAATGTGATTCGATAAAATCACATAAGTCATCCTTATATTGGATTCTTCCAATTCCTCCTCTCTATTTATTATTTAAACATCCATTAGTGATGAAGTGCCTACGGGCCATATTTATTGTCCTATAAGACAAAAAGACAGTTGAAGTCTACGACTCCCTGTCAAGAAAAGGTGATGAACTATATTCAAGCCTTAATGCCTCGATCCTATAAGATCATGGCTTATAATTTAAAATTGTCCTTGTGACTAGGCCTTTTGTGCCGATCTAATAGTTTAATGAATTATAAATGAGGATAATTATAATGAAAATCCTGAATAAATGTGACTAACAAATTAACCAATATGGTTTGTTAATACCATGGTTAATGAATCATCAAGATGACTCTTCCATAGTAGACTTCTGAATAAATTATTGTCATCATTTTTTTTATGTAGCAATCAAGCTACATGGCAGAATCAGAAGAAATCAATAATCACCCAAGGGAGAATCATGATACTACCAGAATCAACGTAACTGGTGCGGAACTACAAGCATTGTTTGACAATGCTGTTACTAAAGCCATGGACAGGCAGTTTAAGGAATCAAGTGGTACACATAGCAAGACCCTATCTATACCTCATCCAAAACCACCCTCTAAGACTCATGTATCTCATAAGTACGAATCTCATCATTCGTCAAATCAGAGGAGTGTTCCATCCAACCAAATCATGCTCAATCAGGAGCCGCGGGTTAAAACCTATTCATATAAGTATTTCGTCTCCTGCAAGCCTAGAGACTTCACAGGGGAGAAAGGAGCCATCGATTGTGTGACTTGGCTCGATGAAATGGATATTGTGGTTGATATTAGTGGGTGTGCAGAGCAAGACATTGTGAAGTTCGTGTCACAATCTTTTAAAGGAGAAGCCTTAGCTTGGTGGAGGTCCCTAATCCAAGCTACAGGAAAGATCCCGTTGTATAATCTGACTTGGGATCAGTTTGTTGCTTTAATCAAAGAAAATTTATGTCCTCAACATGAAGTTGAGAAAATTGAGACCGACTTCTTGACCTTGGTCATGAAGAACTTAGACTGTCAGGCGTATCTTACCAGTTTCAACACTATGTCTCGATTGATTCCTTACTTGGTCACACCGAAACCGAAACGTATAGCTCATTTTATTGGAGGTTTAGCTCCGAAAATTAAGGCAAGTGTGAAAGCATCAAGACCTACCACCTTTAGGTCAGTGGCTGATTTGTCGTTATCTCTTACTCTCGATGCGGTCAGGCAGATATCGCTTAAGAATTCTGAAGAAGGGAAAAGGAAACGTGAGGATGAGAACTCATGCCATTCTGATAAGAAACATAAGTGGAACTCTGAGTACAAGAAGGGTTCCGGATTTAAAAAGGATAACCATCAGTCGGGTGAGAAACCCAAGTGCAAGACCTGCTAGAAACATCATTTCGGGAAGTGTAGACTCGAGTCAAGATTGCAGTCACAGTCAAAGCCTATTGCGTGTGGGATTTGCAAGTCCAAGGAACATAAGACATTGGATTGCAATAAGATGAAGGACGCAACCTGTTACGGTTGCAACGAGAAGGGGCATATTAAGTCCAACTGCCCAAAGTATGCAAAGAAACCTGAAGAGGGTAAAAAGACCAATGCTCGGGTCTTTCAAATGAATGCACAAGAAGCGGTTCAAAACGACATTGTGATAACATGTACCTTTCTTATCAATGATGTTTATGCAAGGGTATTGTTTGATTCGGGTGCAGATAAGTCGTTTATAGACAATAAGTTTTGTAAATTGTTAAATCTGCCTGTTAAAACCCTAAGCATAAAATATGAAGTACAATTGGCTGATGGTACTGTAGAAACCGCTTCAACCGTATTAGAAGGATGCTTTATATCCATTAGGAACTACTCTTTTCCACTGTCTTTGCTTCCTTTGAAATTAGCGGGATTCAACATAGTAATAGGCATGGATTGGTTGTCTTCTAATCAAGCCCAGATCGTTTGTGATAAGAAGCAAGTGGTTATTAAGACACCTTATGGTGAGCCACTTACAATACAAGGAGATACACAATACAGATGGCCTAAGCAAGTGTCTATGCTTAAGGCGTCGAAGTGTTTGAAGAAAGGTTGTGTCATCTACATGGCACAAGTAACTATTGATGAACCTAAGCTCAAGATCGAAGACATTCCTATCATTTCTGAATATCCAGATGTATTCCCTGAAGAACTACCTGGTATACCCCCAGATAGGCAAGTGGAATTTAGGATTGATATCATTCTTGGAGCAGCACCAGTTGCAAGAGCACCTTACCGGTTGGCACCAACTGAGATGAAAGAGTTAAGGACTCAGTTGGATAATTTGTTGGCAAAGGGATTTATTCATCCTAGCTCGTCTCCTTGGGGAGCACCGATTCTGTTTGTGAAGAAAAAGGATGGATCAATGCGTCTATGTATTGATTATCGCAAGCTAAACAAGGTTACAATCAAGAACATATATCCATTGCCCAGGATTGACGATCTGTTTGATCAATTGCAAGGGGCAAGCTACTTCTCCAAGATTGACTTGAGATCATGTTACCATCAGCTGAAGGTCAGAGATGAAGATGTGCATAAGACTGCATTCAGGACTCGTTATGGTCATTACGAGTTCTTGGTGATGCCTTTCGGGCTCACTAATGCACCAGTAGCTTTCATGGATTTCATGAATCGTGTTTGCAAGCCATATTTGGACAAGTTTGTCATTGTTTTTATTAATGACATACTCATTTACTCAAAGAACCAGGTTGATCATGAAAAGCACCTTCGATGTATCCTTAAACTTCTTCAGCAAGAGAAGCTTTACGCCAAGTTTTCCAAATGTGAGTTTTGGCTTCGTGAAGTCCAGTTTCTCGGACATGTGGTTAGCGAGCGTGGTATCCAGGTGAATCCCGCTAAGATTGAAGCCATCATGAATTGGCAAGAGCCGAAGACGCCCACAGAGATTCGCAGCTTCTTGGGTCTAGGAGGATATTACAGGCGTTTTGTTGAAAACTTTTCACGGATTGCAGCACCCCTAACTTCGTTGACTCGAAATAATATAAAGTTTGCTTGGGGTCATAAGCAGCAAGAATCCTTTGATATTCTTAAGCAGAAGTTAAGCAATGCACCTGTTTTGACATTACCTGAAGGAATTGAAGAGTTTGTGGTATACTGCGATGCATCACACACTGGAATGGGTTGTGTACTCATGCAAAGAGGCAAGGTCATTGCCTATGCCTCACGGCAATTAAAGGTGCACGAAAAGAATTACACCACCCACGACTTGGAATTGGGTGCCGTTGTATTTGCACTAAAACTTTGGAGGCATTATTTATATGGTACCAAATGTGTGATCTATTCTGATCATAAGAGCCTTCAGCATCTGTTTAACCAGAAGGATCTGAACATGAGACAGCGTCGATGGATGGAGACACTGAATGATTATGATTGTGAAATCCGATATCATCCAGGCAAGGCGAATGTGGTCGCCGATGCCTTGAGCAGAAAAGAAAGATTTAAGCCCATTAGAATCAAGGCCAAGAGCATTGAATTGAAGAACAACTTGAATGAAAGGTTGTTAGTCGCTCAAAAGGAAGCTGTGTTAAATGCTAACTATCCGAATGAAAAGTTAGGCGTCACTGCTGAATAGTTAACATATGGCAAGGATGGAATTCTAAGATTGAATGGACGAATATGGGTTCCAATCTATGGAGGGCTTAGGGATGTGATCCTTCAAGAAGCCCATAGTTCCAAGTATTCTGTTCATCCTGGCAGTGATAAGATGTACCAGGATTTAAAGGCAAATTATTGGTGGATAAGTTTGAAGAAATCTATAGCCACTTATGTGGCTAAATGTCTTACGTGTGCTCAAGTTAAAGCTAAACACCAGAAGCCGTCAGGTTTGCTACAATAGCCTGAACTTCCCACTTGGAAGTGGGAAATGGTAACTATGGATTTTATCACTAAGTTACCAAGAACGAAGCGAGGAAATGATACTATTTGGGTTATAGTCGACAGGTTGACTAAGTCAGCCCACTTCTTACCTATTAAGGAAACTCACAGCTCCGACAAGTTAGCTCAGCTGTACGTGGATGAGATAGTATCTCTCCACGGAGTGCCAGTATCTATTATCTCTGATAGGGATACAAGATACACATCACATTTTTGGAAGAGTTTTCAGCAATCTTTAGGCACTCGATTAAATTTCAGCACCGCATATCATCCTCAAACGGATGGGCAAAGAGAACGTACAATTCAAACACTTGAGGATATGCTACGAGCTTGTGTTATTGATTTAGGTGGAAGTTGGGATGATCATCTTCCGCTGATTGAATTTTCGTATAATAATAGTTATCATTCGAGCATTCAAGCTGCACCTTTCGAAGCTTTGTATGGAAGAAAGTGTAGGACACCAGTTTGTTGGGCGGAAGTTGGAGATGTCCAACTAACAGGACCTGATATAGTCCTGGAGACGACAAATAAGATTGTGCAGATACGAGATCGTCTCAAAGCTGCCAGGGATAGGCAGAAAAGCTACGCAGATAAAAGGCGTAAAGGGGTGATGCGTTTTGGCAAGAAGGGAAAGTTGAGCCCAAGATACATAGGACCATTCGAGATCATCGAATGTGTCGGAACTGTAGCTTATAAGCTAAATCTGCCTGAAGAGCTCAGTGGAATTCACAATGTGTTCCACATTTGCCATTTGAAGAAGTGTCTAGCTGATGAATCGCTAGCCATGTCGCATAAGGATGTGTATATAGATGAGAGCTTAAAGTTTGTTGAAAAACCTTTATTGATCGAGGATCGACAGGTTAAGAAGCTTCGAAGGAAGCACGTACCGATTGTGAAGGTTAAATGGGATGCCCGTAGAGGCCCCGAATACACGTGGGAGGTTGAATCCACAATGAAACAGAAGTACCCTCATTATTTCAGTAAATCTTGAGGTCGAGATTTCTTTTAAGGGGGTGAGGATGTAACACCTCGAAAAATCACGACCAATATAATAAAGACACGTGTCATGGACTTTAAACGTGTAATGGATTGATCTGGAGGGACTAAAATTGTCAAACAATGTAAATATGTTAGAAAAAGGATCCAAAATGTCAACATGCCATTCGTGTGCCTCTGATTGACCTCATACGACGTCCGTATTCTTTAACGAATAAATTATCGAACATAGAAAGTCGTTTGTGTTTAAAATAAGGATCTTACGAAACATAGGGGTTAAAAGCATTAACATGTTAAAAGATACCTCTGAGTGACCATTTAACGATCCCAAAAACATTGTAATAATTATATATTTTGCTCTCAAGAATATCGGATATTAATTTTGTGGAATTACGAAGAAAACAAGACTTTTCAGGAGATCATACAACTAACCGGGAGCTTAACGGAGTTAGTTTATGACTTAAGGCCCTAAATGGTTAACTATGGGGGTCCTAAGTGCAATAAATGGAAGTTAAATAAAGTAAAAATGGACCATGGACTGAAATTACAAAGTTGCACAACTTTTTACCGGAATAACCCATTGACGCGGGCCGCGTAAGCTCTCTTTAATGCTTACGCGGGCCGTGAGAGCAGTGCCAGCGACTGCAACATGCACAGCTGCATGTTGCAGCCAGTTCCACCACCTTTGCTTGCATTTTCTCGATTCTAGGGGCTTGTTTGATGGTTTTTTTCTGTCACCACAACATCTGGGATCATCTGAGAGCCTCCCTAAACAGGTGTAATGATCTTGGAGCTCCAAAAATCATATATAAAGCCCTTGTTTTTCATTTGTGCAAGTGCACACTTGAAAATCATTCACAAACTCATTCTCTGGAGTCCCTTGGAGCTCTAGGAAGCTTTCCTCAGTTCTATTTTCGTGCTAAATACTCTAGTAAGTGTTCTTTGCCTCTCTAGTTTAAGTTTTATTAGTTTAATTACCAAAAATCAAAGCTATCGTAATTAAGCTTTGACTTAGTGATTAATCACTAATGGTCCAACCATTATTCGTTTTAAAAGTGGCTATGAGTTGGTAATTATGTAGGTAATAAACCCTTAAAAGGGCACCTACTGATTTCCACTCTAACTTGGTCAATTGTCGGGTCAAACTTATTAATAAAAAGTCAACAGAATCTGTTTTTGCAAATAAATTCATAACTAGTAATGCAGAGGTTATGGAACATGTTTAAACACTAAAATAACTTGGTAAATAATATAAGAACATGTTTAGGCATGTTCAACCCGACAATTCTGAGTTTAGGCTCGGTTCGGAACTGAAAGTCGCAAAAGTAGACTTTTGCTTTGACTTTCAGTTCTGACCCGATTTAGCTTAGTTTAGATATGCCTTAGGGTTCCTTTAGGACCATATTTCATGTTAGTATAACCCAATGAGATTATACTATATGGTTCCTATTAAATCTGATTCATATGCATGATTCCGTTAATTGCTTAATTGTTGACCATTATGCCCTTGTGATATAAAAACGAGATTTTTGAAAATGTGAGAGGACAAAACCCTTTATTACTGATTTATAAATATGTCCTAAAAATTTGACATCAGTTTGTGGTCTAAATTAGGAGTTATGCTCGATATCGTAAATTGAAGGATTTTTATTAATTAAATGACATTATTAGTATAAATCCTATTTAAACCCAATTTTTGTCACCAAACTTTATACCTACTGATGTAATATAATATTTAGGGATTTTTGGAAATTTTTATTGAATTTTAAACTGATTAAACTATAGAGTTTTAATGTAAATTCGGTATTGACGAAATTGCCCTTTTCTTGGATAAAATAAGTTTTACATAACATTTTGATACCAAACCATTTCCTACTGATTTCATATGTTAAATGAAATATTTTAAGCCATATAGACTGATCAAAATCTCAGCTTTCCTTATATAACCCAAAAATCGCCAAATACCGACTTTTACGCTTTTTAAACACATGGTTTGGGTTAAAACTATATTTGACACTTAAGACTCATTACCTACTGATATTTTAAGTAAATTTTTATACTTTAACAGTAAGTAAAAGTTTTGAAATCAGATTTCCAAATTTGACCTTTAAAGCTTATGTGAAATGACCAAAATGCCCCTACGGTGCATAGTTTGGCCATAAATGATAAATTTCACATATGTATGATATCTTACTGATATAACTTGAAAAAATAAATATTTTTACTGATCATTTTAGACCAGAACCTCAGATTACTATTTAACCTATTTTATAATCTTTAAAATGACCAAAATACCCCTACGGGGCTTAAATTGATTTTAAATCCGTTCTGGGCATAATGGAAGGTATCCTACTGATATCACAACATATTTAAGACATATTAACTTGTGAAGCCTGTACATGACTCATTTGATTACCCGTTATGCATTTTTCGCGTTCGGTGCGGTTTATGTGACTAGTTTGCATAAATCGACCGAAACGGGTCAAACCTTTTTCATTTTTGCTTCAAAATCCAGAATGTGTTTAGTTTACCCATATTATACAAGTCTTCATACGTGTCGGGTCTAAATCACATTCTAATCCGGTCTTCGCTTAATCTTACGTTTTGAACCGTAAACCTTTCATTAAAACTAACCGGTCTAAGTTTACACTTAAGTAAGACCCGTTAGGAATCTAATAGGTTATTAAAACCTTCGTTCCAGATTTAGGAGACCAGTAAAAGATACTTGTACTTGCTGATTGATATACGGCTGAGGATAAATTTATATTTTTGCTCAGGTAAATACTTTTAACTTATTTTCCATTATACGGGCTTGGGATACGGTATTAAAATAATACAGCTTGGTCGGGTATGAAATCATACAATTGGAATGTGATTAAAAAGATGCATAACCTGTTTTAATCTGTCTTGTTTGATGCAATGCCTTTGGGGGGTTAATGACCATGTCCTGGATATCCTCGGCTCATTTATTAAATGGCCACGGCTTAAGCACGGGGTGTAGGCATACACCTGACAGTTGCGTATGTATAAACGGTATCTCACATCTCTTGTGGGCATATACTTGTGGTGTGTCAATTAACCTTTAACCCGGTACTTCTAACCCGGGCTACTGAATGGACGACAAAGATGTAAAACTGTATACAAGATTATTTTAAATAATTGTCCCAAGTTATAAAAGAATTTTGTGCCTTGCGCACTTAAATCAATTTTCTTAAATATTTTCAAAAGAGTCAGTTAATTGTATTTACCAGTGTAAACTGACGTATTTTCAAAAAGGTTATGTGCAGGTACTAAGCGAAATGGGCTGGCTACTCCTAGTATCAAATAAAGAGTCTTGCAAGCTTTAGATGCTAAAATCTGTTGAACAATATTTCTTTTATTTTAGATCCGCCTGTGGATCCACTTACAACCCGTTGTGTAATATTTTATGTTACTTTCAAATCGGTTTGTAATATTTTACTTTAGACTTCCGCTGTGCATTAAACTATGATTATTTGACTATGATGATATCAACTACGTCACGATACTCCCCACCGGTAATACGTGGAAATATCGGGGTTTAACAAGCTGGCCCACAATTCTCTCTGATTCGTTCAAGTAAACCCGAGGTCACTACTAACTGAATCGACTGCACCCGAATGGGTGAATATTCTTCTTTTCTGCTTAGTGCATCTGCAACTATGTTGGCTTTTCCGAGATTATAATGAATTTCACAATCATAATCTTTCACCGTCTCTAACCAACGTCTTTGTCTCATATTCAACTCCCTTTGATCAAAGAAGTACTTGACACTTTTATGGTCAGTGAAAATTGTACATTTCACACCATACATGTAATGCCTCCATATATTTAAGGCAAAGACCACTGTCGCCAATTCAAGATCATGTGTCAGATACTTCTTTTCATGGATCATTAATTGTCTTGAAGCATACACGATCACTATTCCTCTTTGCATAAGTACACACCCAAGACCAAGCTGGGATGCGTCAGAATAGATAACCATGTCTTCAGTCCCATCTGGTAACATTAATACCGGAGCACTGGTCAATTTTTCTTTAAGTATTCGAAAGGCATCTTCTTGTGCGCTTCCCCATACAAATTTCTCATCTTTACGGGTCAACTTGGTTAATGACGTTGCAATTTTGGAGAAATCTTGTATAAATCTCCGGTGATAACCCGCAAGACCTAGGAAACTCCTAATCTCTGATGGATTCTTCGGAGGTTTCCATTTAGACACAACTTCTATTTTGGACGGATCCATCGACACTCCATCGGCACTGATAACGTGTCCAAGAAACTGTACCTCACATAGCCAAAAGGCACATTTTGAAAACTTCGCGTAAAGTCTTTCACGCCTAAGCGTTTCAAGTACTTCACGCAGTTGACACTCGTGATCCGTTTCGCTCTTCGAATACACGAGAATATCGTCGATGAATACTGAAGAAACAGTGATTCGAATGACCGGAATCAATCGGACCAGGGGTTTAGTTCTTCATAAAAAGGTGAGTCTTCTCGCTTGATTCGGGGTTTAACTAAGCTTCTTCTCCGAACGATATCTGCAAAACAGATAGCCGTTAGACTCATCACGGGGAGAATGGGGGTTCTCTCCGTGACCACCCTCCGGCGTGAGAATAAGTACAGATCTCAATGAATAAGAAGAAGTAGTGAAAGTGAAGTGAATATAACTTGAGAGATTATACCCGACTTGTCTTATTTATAGCCGGATTTGGGCGGGAAAGTTTGTTGACGGAGGTAGTAACGGAAAGCATTTTCCGTAAGCGGTTATGCCTTTTGCCGTTGATCACTAACGTGACGTTTATGCACACGGATCGTGGGCGTGATCAACGGCTAGGGAAATGCCACGTGGAAAGTGAATGTGAGTGGATCCTTCTCCAAGTAAGTGCCATCATCGTGACCCAAATGAGCGTTTAGGATAATGCCACGTCATCATTCGGTTGTAACTGAATGGTTTATGCATGACGACGTCTTCCAGAAGGTTTACAGCTGTAACCCTTCATCCTCTTGCCATGTGTCGATTCTGTTATAACAGAAAGGAATTCTCTTGTTTAAGTCTTTTATTTGCATGGAGATGATTCAGGATTTTGTTCTCCAATCTAACTGTTCTTTTGCACGAGCCCGCGCAAGGATGTTAGATTAGTTCTATCTTGGCGCGCGAATGTTGAAGACCGCTTTCTTCTATGTTTTTTACTTTAGAACCGGTGCGCAGCCGCGCAGGGTTCTTTTAAGGAGGTTTATTGTGATGAAGTTGTGGTATGGTCCAATATGCATGCGCAAGGTTTTTGGGAGCATACCCCTTCAAATACTATCATCGATTTATCTAGCATCGGTTTGCAGACGCGGTTCATGAGGTCCATGAAAGCGGCAGGTGCATTTGTTAATCCGAAAGACATTACTAAGAATTCGTAATGTCCATAACATGTTCTAAACGCCGTTTTCGGTATGTCTTCTTCTTTTACCTTTAACTGGTGTTAACCCGACCTTAAGTCGATCCTTGAAAACCAACTCGCGCCTTGCAGCTGATCAAATAAGTCGTCGATCCTAGGAAGCGGGTATCGATTCTTTACCATGAGTTTATATAACTCCCGGTAACCAATACATATTCGCATGCTTCCGTCTTTCTTCTTTACGAATAATACCGGCGCTCCCCACGGAGAAACGCTCGGTCGAATAAATCCCTTGTCGAGAAGGTCTTACAATTGTGACAACAATTCTTATAGTTCCGATGGCGCTAATCGCTAAGGAGCCTTGGCTACCGGTTTCGCGCCCGGAACTAATTTGATGCTAAACTCCACCTCGCTTTCAGGTGGTACCCCCGGTAGATCTTCGAGGAAAACATCTTTAAACTCCCGTACGACTGGTACGTCTTTAATTTCTGGAGACGCTTTAGTTGAATCATGTATGTAAGCCATATACGCCTTACATCCATGTTGAACAAGCTTATAAGCTTTAATAAACGAGCAAATTATGGGGCTGCAACTTTTCTCCCCATAGATAGTAACATGTTTTCCACTAGGAGACATTAGCTGTATCTCCTTACGGTTGCATATTACTTTCACGTGATATCGAGCTAGCCAATCCATCCCGATTACCACTTGAAATTCTCCCATTGACATGGGAATTAGATCGATGAAATATTCTTCATCGTCAATGCTCAATTTGCAGTTCCAGCACATATCACAAACAATAAAACTTTTATTAGTACCTATTTCTACTTCTAGAGGCATCGGTAATTTCGTTAACGTGAATGTAGGGTGTTGAATAAATCGATGTGAAACAAAAGATCTATTCGCACCCGTATCAAATAAAATCTGTGCTGGAGTTGAATTTACAAGAAATATACCTGAAATGACATCAGATTCAGCTTTAGCCTCTGCGGCTGTCATGTGGAAAGACCTTGCCCTTGCTTTCTGCGCATCAGACTTTGCGTCAGCTGTGTCTTTGGTTCCAACCAACTCCGGACATTCAGACTTTTTATGTCCCGGTTTATAACATTTATAACACACCGACACCTTCCCCGGGCAATTTGCAACCACGTGTCCCACTTTTCCGCAAGTAGGACATGGTTTGTTTTTAAAATAACATTCGCCCTTGTGAGTCTTTCCACATATTTTGCATTGAGGTAGTCCCCCTTTTGCAACTCCTTTCTTAGGAGCTTCATTCGGCTTTGATTTCTTTGCGGGGCTAGGGTTCACATCAAACACCCTCCTTTCACCCCTTTCGATCTGTTTCTTCAGCTCGATCTCTCTTTCACGTGCGACATTTACTATCTCTGTAAGATGCCCAAATTTCGAAGGAGTCATAAACTCGCGATATTATGTGCTTAACATGTTGTAGTAATAGTAAATTTTATATTCTTCATTTTGCACCAGCTCATTACAAAACCTGAGCTTGTCAAGAAATACTCCCGTGATCTTTTCTATCGACTCACCACTATGCCTCAGCTGAATACTCTTCTTTAATCATGTTGATCACAGCTTTCGGGCTATGGTGTCTAAGGAACGGTGTCTTGAATTCTTCCCACGACATAGTTCTCGTGGCCTCAATTCCCTGTTCCTTCTTCAGATTATCCCACCAATCCTTAGCTTGGCTTCTTAACTGACTGGTTCCGTGCGCCACGAAATCGGTCTCATCACAATGGATTCTTTCAAATACCCCTTTCATATCGCTAATCCATCGTTGACAAACGATCGGATCAACTTCGCCATTATAGATCGGGGGTTTGCATGCCATAAATTTATTATATGGACATGCTTTCGATTACCCGTATCTCTTTTTTTCATTTCGTTCATCTTATCAACTATTACCGGTAAGAGTGTGGTTTGTAGTCTATCGACAAACTGCGGTAGACTAGCTTCTAATGCCTTTCCGACTTCCTCGAAAATTGTAGCTTTCATCTCTTTAGTTACGTGAGATGCTAAATCACCTCCGGTTGCACCGGACATTTCTTTAACTGAAATGTTCATAATAGTTAATCAATAACTATTCAATTCATTTCCATTTCGTTACATGGAAATTTATATCACACACACTTAATCATATGTAACGTATTATTCTTTTTCGGTTTGGTCAAGTATATAACTTGTCTTACCTTTCTTACTTAGTGTATTTCCCGGGTTCGAGCATAATAATACACTCCTCCCATATGCTTTTCACATATTTTACATCATTTAAATCTATACACTTAGACTTGTTTATAAATAACTCTTACCGGATGTCTTGATCAAGCTTTGAACCGAACACACTTTGTCTTAACGAGGCTCTGATTACCAACTTGTAAGACCCTTATCACCCATACAATATTTCATATAATATATAGCACATTTATAATGCCAATATTCCAAAAACATCGATAACCAATATTTACATAGTGTTCAACCCTTCAAACGAGGTTTACTAGGGTTTCAAAAACATATTGTTATAACAAAACATACTTAACTTTCAAAACATGCAAATCATATTTTCAAAAGTTTGATAACACAACACCAAAGTGTTTAGTGACAAAAGTAATAGTTTTCATTTGCGAAAGCTTCTTTTAAGCACGTGTTCGGTTCTTTAGCCATGCTTGATCGTCATCCGCAAGTTCATACCCTTTACCTATAACCAAAATCATCAATTATTAGTTATAAGAAGTTATAATGTGCATTTACAAGTCCCTAAGCTGAAACAAATACACAAAAACAACTTTGGCTGGCATTTTGGTTTGTCGTGGGGCGCGACAAGGAGAGCTTTGGCTCTCGCGGGCCGCGAGCAACGTCGCGTTGCGCGTTAGGCATAGGGGTTTGCCGTCGCGTGGCGCGACTCCCTACTTTTGACAGAAAGTTCAGTTCCAAGACCTGCATTTTTCCAGCTCAACTAAACTTTACGTAAAAAATCATAATTTCTTCGTTTTTTTATCCGAATTGGGTCACGTTTCTTCCTACGTGATCATAATTCGATCCTCTATAACATAGAATTAAAATCCAACATTTACATGAACAAATTTCTTGAATTTAAGCCCTCGGCTTATAAAAATTTTCATAATTATTCAACCCGTTCACAAGTATGAACAGTAAACTTAGTTTTTAACTCCCAAACTTCTATACAACTAACATATATAACATACCTAAAATGACGGTGCGTTATACATGCAATTTATGTACCCTTACTTATATGGATATGTTTAAATCCGGTATCATTTCGACGTCTTTATTCATGTAATCTTTCCAGATTACATCAAGACATCCTATTGACCCGTTTAGCTTTATTAGCGAAATTCATTGCTTCAATTCACCAAAGTTTCATTACTTTGGTTGTTTTGACCCGCTTGGTTTCCTTAACGACATCCGTCGCTTTATCTTACCAAACAATCACCAATTGAGTCAAATTGACCCATTTAACTATTATAGTGAAATCCGTCACTTTTATTATATAATCATAACTTTAAACTCTTATTTAAATTGTTCAGTTTGTCTATACGGAATCCACCGTTTTGACACTCTCTGAGCTTCATAACGATACATTTATCATTCAATAGAATTGGAATTAAATAACTAACAATTTCTACGAAGCGTATAGCCACGTACCTTTAAAGCTTTCCTTTCAACCGATTATCCGCTCTTCCTTGATTACTAGACGATCCACCCAAATTGCCTATAAAATTCCAATTCGGACATATCGCTTAGAATTCATATTTCTATATTCAACATCCAATGCTTTCAACTAGTCAAATAAGTGATTATTTCATAATTCTCACTTAATTCAAGTTCATTCAAGCATTTTATCAAACATCTTGTGTGCGTAATTAGTATCCTAACACTATCATGTTCATGATTAATGACTTTAACTATGTTAAAGCATAGTATTTAAAGTCATATGTCAAGAATACTATAACCACACTTAAACTTACTTCCAAACATTCAGGTAACACTAAATCATCCGTACAATTCAATTGTTTTTCAGTCTATTCACAAAACCCATATAATCACCCATAGAATAACATTGAAATCAATAGATTATAACATGAATCTATCAAATTCTTGTCTAAGACTTGTTCTTAGGATTGTAATCAACGTAATTTAGTCATAACATCAATCAATTCTTCAATAATTTCAATTATGAGAATTCAAGAATAATCAAAACATCACCATATATCAAAATTGAGCATACCTTGTGATCTCCTAAGGTTGGTGATCACGATTTTAGCTTAGGATTGATTCCTAATTGAATTCCTTCTTTGATTTTTTTGAGAGTATAGAGTGAATTTAGGGTTTAGATGAAGAACTCTGTTTCCCTGTAGTTCAGATCGAATACAAGACACACACACAAGTGTGTGTTTTGTAGTTATCTTGTGTTTTAAAAACAAATTTCCATTTTGTCAAATTTGCTCCCTCTAGTTGTAAGGTTTATAATTAAGATGAAATTCCCTTGTTTCTTTATCATTTATCATAGATATTAAACTAAGTTAAATACCCTAGTGTTAATTTCACTATTTTTAATATTAACAATATTAATTATACATGTTTACACACATATATAGTTTAATATTTTTTTAGGGTGTTACAAGAACCCATGGGGATTCGAGTACTTAGCGGGCGTTCAACTGTTTAGAAGTCTTAGCTCAAATACTTCAGCTGTGCAATGAAGATACCATTCGGATCACACCTGGCTCTGATGTAATCGATTTATCGGGGTGTGACAGCTTCTTGTTCTTCATTACTTAATTCTTCGGTGCTTGGTTGGCTCATATCCTTGTAATACTCGCAAATTGCGCGTCCCTCGTCCTCCCAAATCATGTTATGCAAAATAACGCACGCATACATCACATTTCGAATTCTAGGTTTTTTCATAATTCTGCACGGCACTTTCAAAATGTGCCATCTTGATTGCAAAACACCAAACGCTCGTTCGACATCCTTTCGTGCCGCCATTTGAGCCTCGCTAAACTTACGTTGCTTTTCGTCTAACGTCGTTCCTCGGGTAAATGATTTTATGAACACAGCCCAATCCGGGTACATACCGTCCGTTAGATAATAACCATATTTATACTTCGCACCGTTAACAAAAAAGGATCCTTTTGGCCCCAACACCGTTAACAAAAAAAATCAAAAAAATGTTTTTCGTGCATAGATTAAAACTAAACGCGTATCCAATTTTTTGAATTTCCAACATTGAAAACGAAAAACATTCGTAAATCCACATCCGAATCCAATTATATTTCAACCTAAATATAATGCTCATATACTAAATATATTTATAAAAAAACTAGTTTTCGGATATCGGATAATCGGATTATCCGAAATTTTTGAAATTCATATCAGAATCCGAAAATTCGGATTATCCGGTTTTCGGATTATCGGATTTTCGGATATTCGAAATTTCGGATATTTCGGATTCGGTTTCGGATCTGGATAATTTTGAACACCCCTAAAGCTAGCTAACATGTTTAAGTTAAAAAGCACTTGTATCTGTTGTTAGAGATAAGAGGACACTAGAAAATGACTACATTTTTATTTATCGGATCTGTATATTTAACGATACTAGGCACAGTTACAGGTGAAAACGATAACAATAAAATCCTAAACTAAGCTAATAATTCACAAAAAAGATAAAGACTATGTCTAACTTATGATTTGCTCCCTGTTGGAAGGATTATAGAAAGAAATTCTGGTTTTTAGAAGTCAAATATAAAAGTCTAATATAGTAATGCCAGCTGCATGCCCGTTTAACATTTTGGTTTTCTTTGTTTCCATCTTCATATTCCCCACACGAACCCTAGCTACCTTTATCTGTGATAGTTTCTCCACACGACGAACCCTAGCTTTCCATCAAGCCATCTTCTCCGCACGGTCCATCTTCAACTTTGTGAGGTAAACTTAACTTCCTGTTCACTTAGATGCAATCAAAGCTAGCTAACATGTTTAAGTTAAGAGAATATTTTGCAGAAATAGGTGGTTTTAACAAATAAAGATTGCTTCTAGGTGACCTTAGATTATCAAAGTGTTAATAGGTAAATCGTTGATTCAAACTAAGACTTTAAGAAAGTCGCTGATTGAATCTGCCATCTAAGTTCTCATAACTCGTATGAGCTTTCCCTTGATCCGAATCCTATATATATTTTTAAACCATAAATGATAGCTCGGTTTAAAAAGTCTTAATTACTCCACGTATCGATAAACAAAACACCGTGCCACATAAAGTTAATGACTCCATTTTAACTTATGGTTGAATTAATCCGAATATAAATGTAAATATGGGTCAAAACTTACCGAAAGTGTGTTTATAAGAAATCACTTTATTTTGGTAAAAATGGAAAGATTTTGTATCCACTAAGCTAAAAATGGGTTATTTTAACTCAGCCTGTGCCTGCGTGTATGACTGGTTTGTACAACTTCCAATGCAAAATGCACTTAAAATTCAAAATATCAATGTATAGAAAGCAAACGGTAAATATCAGTTTAGGGTTGAGTTAAGTGTTCTGCACAACCAACGTTATGCATGTCTAATATAGTAATGCCAGCTGCATGTCCTTTTAACATTTTGGTTTTCTTTGTTTCCATCTTCATCTTCCCCACATGAACCCTATCTGTGATAGTTTCTCCACACCACGAACCCTAGCTTTTCATCAAGCCATATTCTCCACTCGACGAACCCTAGCTAGCTTTCCATCAAGCCATCTTCTCCACACGACGAACCCTAGCTAGCTTTCCATCAAGTCATCTTCTCCACACGGTCCATCTTCAACTTTGTGAGGTAAACTTAAGTTCCTGTTCTTGTTGCTGTCACTTAGATGCAATCAAAGATAGCTAGCATGTTTAAGTTAAGAGAATATTAACTTAAAATCACACCAAAAATGTCGATTTCATCATCTCTAGCAACACCCATATTCCCATTATGCAACTCTTCCTCAATTTCTCCGACACCCAAGTTTTCTACCGTCCCATTTCTCCCAAATGTCTCATCACCCTCAAGAATTCAGCTTCAGTTTCAATCTTCTCGTTGTTCTTCCACCAGATGTTTTGCTGCTACTTAAGCTTTGGAACAAACCCTTGAGGTATGTTTTGGATAATGTTGTGTTGGGTTATGTTATTGATTGTGTTTGAATTGATACGAGGTTGTTTCGATAGATTGAAGGTGTTGAATCGACGGCTGTGATTGAAAGTTCTGATTCTGAAAAGGTAATTTTGTTACTTGTGATTCTTCGTTTGGGTTGTTGAAATTTTAGAAAATTTAGGGCGTTTGGGATTTCAAAAAGAATGTGGTTATTTCAAAAAGAATTTATTTTGGTAAAAATGGAAAGATTTGTGTATCTACTTAAGCTAAAAATGGGTTGTTTTAACTCAACCTGTGCCTGCATGTATGACTGGTTTGTACAACTTCCAATGCAAAATGTACTGAAAATTCAAAATATCAATGTAAACATCTATAGAAAGCCAACGGTAAATATCAGTTTAGGGTTGAGTTAAGTGTTCTGCACAACCAACGTTATGCATGTCTAATATAGTAACATTTTGGTTTTGACTTTGGATTTCTTTCTTTCCATTTTCCCATCTTCCCCAAACCCTAGTTACCATTTGCCACCCCCATCTGTGATCGTAAGTTCTTTCTTTCCATCTTCTCCGATCTCCACGAACCCTAGCTTTCCATCTTCAACTTTGTGAGGTAATAAACCCGTTATCGTTGCTCTTACTTAACTTCGGTCTCCACGAACCCTAGCTTTCCATCCAATTATATTTCAACCTAAATATAATGCTCATATATATATATATATATATGTATGTATATTTATAAAAAAACTAGCTTTTAGATATCGGATAATTGGATTATCCGAAATTTTTGAAATTCAAATCCGAATCCAAAAATTCGGATTATCTGGTTTTTGGATTATCCGATTTTTGGATATTCAAAATTTCGGATATTTCGGATTTGGTTTCGGATCCGGATTATTTTGAACACCCCTAAAGCTAGTTAACATGTTTAAGTTAAAAAGCACTTGTATCTGTTGTTAGAGATAAGAGGACACCAGAAAATGACTACATTTTTATTTATCGGATCTGTATATTTAACGATACTAGGCACAATTACAAGTGAAAACGATAACAATAAAATCCTAAACTAAGCTAATAATTCACAAAAAAGATAAAGACTAGGTCTAACTTATGATTTGCTCCCTGTTGGAAGGATTATAGAAAGAAATTCTAATTTTTAGAAGTCAAAAATAGGATTAAAAAGTCAAATTGTGCAGATTTGGAATGTGATGATCAAGCAAATGGTTATGAAGGTTTCTTATGTTAGTTAGTTATAGAACGGTTATTGAACTGCTAATTGTAAGGGTATAAATACCCCAAACTAATCTCATTTGTTAGTGCGATATATATATATATGTATATATAGGTAGAGGATCCTGTAAAAAGTGCTCAAAGTGTGAGAAGTGTATTATAACACTATATATAATACTATATAACACCATATAAACACCGTATAACAATATGTAACACCATATAATACCATATAACACTATGTAACACTATATATCATTATATAACAAATATAACACTATAGGTTGTCTGATAGCATGTCTATGATAGATGTATAGTGTTATATTTGTTATATAATGTTATATATTGTTACATAGTGTTATATGATATTATATGGTGTTACATATTGTTATACGGTGTTTATATGGCGTTATATAGTGTTATAATACACTTCTCACACTTTAGGCCCTTTTTACACTATCCTTACCCTATATATATATATATATATATATATATAATATTGTGTGCATTGTGTGTTTCATCCCTGATCTTCAATGGAGTCCCTACACACAATGTTTTAAAATCCGGTTTTTATACCGTGTCGGACTGGACTCAGAAATGGTTTAACTGGGTGTATCGGGCAGTTCAACTGAGTGTTCCGGGCGGTTTAACCGGTTCTACCTGACGGTTCAACCGGTACTACATTCTTGTGCATACTCATAATATCATAATAGGAATTGTTCATTCAGATTTGATCATCCAACACTCCCATTTCTAACTTCTTCATGCTTGACACACGTGGGAGCTTCCAACGGTCACACGTTTTTGTTTCATACTTTGAATTACCCGTCAACACAGAGGCATAGCCAGAATTCTTTTCCTCATAAATTTTCAAAGAACGGACGACCGATGGTCTATCACTAAGTTTCCGCTTCTTTTGTTCGGTCCGGTTAAGTGGTTCAGGTTAGATCATGTAATTAAAGTAGCAAAACTCATATTGAAAAGCATATAATTAATAAAAAATATGTCAGTTCGTATTAGAATATTAGAAATTCATTAAAGTTTCCCGAGGCTTATGTGGTGGGCAGAAGCTTTAATAAGCTTATGTATTTAAATGTGGGCTAAATGAGTTAATGGGTTATTTTCTTTTTAATTGAACTGTGGGCTTAACAAGTTTTTAAATTTTAAATTAAATGCGGGTTAAGGTTTGTTGTCAAATTTTCTAACGTTTTGGTATCTTGTTTTTTAGTGATCTAAGTAGCAATTCAAGTCATGTATCTCGGGTAGAAAATGGCCTGAAATATTTGTCAATACCCAATTTATGTGTAATAATGTATTTAGAGATACCTGCCATATCTTCATGTTTCCAAGCAAAGGTAGACTTCCTTCTCTTCAAGAAGGATACTAGATCCTGTTCTATATTATCAAGGATCCTGGATCCTACAAGAACTTTGATGTCAGGATCCTGAGGATCCAGTATTACATTCTTGATGTCTTGTTCTCTTGCCTCCATGACATCCCTTGGAGGATGCTGTAATTGCTATGCTGCCCTTGATTTTGAAGCCGGTTTCATTGAAGAGGTATAGCAATTCTTGGCCTCTTGTTGATCGCTCTCTATCTTTACTACTCCCCAAGGGGTCAGTAGTTTTACACATTGATGGTTGGTTGAAGGTACAACTTTCATTTCATGTATCCAGGGCCCCCTCGATATAGAATGGAAGTTTGATGTCCCCTAGTGTGTTCTTCGTTTCATCGCTGAATCCGACAAGGACCGATGATCTCAGAATTATTTCTGATTCCGGGATGTTCATCTTGTTCAAGACATCAAGTTGGATGATGTTCACATAGCTCCCACCATCTATAAGGATCCTGCGAACAAAATGATTAGCAATAAACAAAGTAATAACTAAGCCATCATGATGAGGATCCTGAATGTCAACACAATCATCCTCATCAAAGGATATAACTTTTTGTTGAGTTAGAGTGGAGGTCCTCATAGGCTTGTCTCCGTTTTCCAGCTTGGTTTCTTTGGCATGCCTCTTTGCTGTTGAGAACGAGGTTCCACGGATATCTAATCCTCCGGAAATAAAGTTAATGATTTGGGCATCTGCAGGTGGTGGAAAAGCATTTTCCGGTATTTTTTCAGGATCCTGGATCATTGATTTCTTCCTACCAATCAATTGTTTCAAGATATAGAGAGAGAAAGTGGGTGATGAAGTGAGGAAGAAAGAGATCCGATTGATTTTGTTATATATGCTTATCTTTTTTATTTTAATATCAACAAAAAGACAAAACAAATGGATTTTAAAAATCAATTTAAATACATATTTATACAATTACCATAATACCCTTATCTTTAACAAACATTTTAGACAGAGTTAGAGACGGGGAGTGAAATAGAGATAAGTTAAATAGATTAAAAAGTAAAATGATTTCGTTAACTGTGGTTAGGTTAAAATAGTAACCTGAAGTTGCGGGTTGTCACAATATATATGAGTAGTATTAGCTATTTTTATAAATATTCAGGGCTTAGAACTTTGCCTGAATTCCACTTGGGCTATGTTAAAAAGAAAAGTTTAAGTTTAGCTTTGGCATCTATCTCGGACTCTTGGTGATCAGTTTTCTTACGGCTGTCTCTCGTCTAATTTTCAACCTTGTTACCCTTAACGAAATAAAAGTTATGACCACTATGTCAGGCTCAATACTGATTCACTTCAAATGCACATTCATTGTTTAAAATATAAACCCTTCATATAAAAGTGATGGATGTGCTTTGTTACCATTTTGAACAATCGTCCAGTATTGCTAGTTAAGATATTGATGGTCACTATAATATAACTTTAGATTAGGATGCATAGCTGCTTACATTGTGAAGTTAGAGTTGGTGCTTAATTTTAGTACTTCTATCGAGTAAAGTTTTCTTTGTATCCTATGATCAATCCGTTAGCGTTACCTAATGGTTAGTTATAGTTATAGTTTTCCAGGTGACTGATGTTGCATAGAAGGACGACTACATTAAGAGGAGTGGTCGTGTGGTGAAATAGTACCTGGTTGATCGTTTTTATAATAATAATTAATGTGGATTGCCTGCCAATATAATAATATTACATAAATCTTAAATTGGAAGGTCGGTGCCGACCACCTTTTTGAGTAGACAAAAATCACCCCTTAACTTTTCTAAATTAACAAAATTCACCCCTCAAATTTCTAACTTGACAAAGACCAAGTTTCTAACTTGACAAAGACCAAGTTTCTAACTTGACAAAAATGATCCTCTTACTTTCTAACTTGACAAAAAAGATCCTCTTACTTTCTAACTTGACAACAAAGGCCCTCATACTTTCTAACTTCTCTTTAACCCTCAAACTTTTGGCATGTAACCCATTCTACCCCTAAACTTTGCTATGATCTCAAAAGCAACCCTCTAGTTCTTACTAAAAGAAAAATCTTAGGAAAACCATTTTGGATCTCTTTTAGCTTTTCACCAGTTTGAGATCAACACAACCATAACCGCCCATTCATAAGTAAATTTGGTTGAAATTACCACCTCTATTGTTCCCGAGTTCTTGAAATTTTACAACTGCGACTTTAAATCAAAAGGCACATAACACTTAGCAATCGGGACAAAGATCGATTGGTACATGTACCTCATTGTCTTTCGGCTATCAATGCCACCGCATGATGCATGATTAACCGTCCGCCACTTTTAATGTTATTTTCACGAAATTGGTAATATAACATTAAAATTAGTGCAATTGATTTTCATGAAATTAGTAAAATAACATTAAAATTAGTGCAATTTCACTTTTGCCTCCGAGCGCCCACACATATATTATATGCACACACCACAAGCGGATATAATAGATACAATTAAGTATACTACTTTCGATATTAAAGGGATATATAAAAGATTAAAAGGTCAAAAACGTATTTAATCATCAATATTCAAATAGGAATCGGATTACTACATCCAACTTAGAACATATACTTCACACAAGAATGGTTGTCGTTGATATGATTTGTAACAAGAACCAATTGATTTCTGTTGTAAAAGTCAAATATCTCAACTAGAAAAACTTAATTACATATGGTTTTTTTTTTTTTTTTTAATTTGTAAATGGAGCTAGGGGTGAGCAAATTAACCACCATAACCGATAACCAAACCATAACCGACATAACCGAACCACTAATAACCGATAACCAATATAACCAATGGTTATGGTTATGAAACTTTGTATAACCGCTCAATCGGTTATGGTTATGGTTATGAAGCTTTGGTTAACCGAATATAACCGAAACCGAACCGAAGTTGTGATGTTAACTTTATATAATAGATTTGTTTTACAAAACCATATAGAGGGTTTTTACTAAGATAAAAGTATGTTAGTAACAAAATGATCTTGATGTAGATGTCATTTATTTTGATAAAGAACTAAGGTGTTATGGCCATAGTTGTTTTTGTTTGAGAATTACCTTATTAAAAAGAACTCTAAATCGGTAGTTTAACCAAAAAGTTTAGTCTTCGTTATCTTATAAAATAGTCAAAAGTATAATATACTATCTCTCAACTCCTTCAGAGAGACAATCGGGAAAGGGTACGTATTAGATCAAATAGGAAAATTCTTGCTAATATTTATTCAGAAAAATTTTTTTGAACACTAAAATACCCCTAGAGAGAGATAAGGCCAAGCGGAGCGAAAAGGGTTTTCCATGAGATGGGAAATGAAAACTATTAGCCCCACACGAAGTAGGCTCAAGCTAAGTTCAAATCGTGCAAAACCCTATTTATTTCAAACCTTGCTTGGTTACTTAACCGAAATTAACCAAAACCGAACCATAACCGACTTCATAACCGATTAACCATAACCGAAGTTTGGTTATGGTTATGGTTACCAAAACTCCATAACCGAACTAGCGGTTATGGTTATGGTTAATAGTAAAAACCGACCCAAACCGACCCATGCACACCCCTAAATGGAGCCATTTTAACAGATTATGGGCTTTTAAGGTGGGTTACTGACATCTCATTTGACTGTGGGCTTTTAAGGAGCCTTACACATTTAAACCTTTTGATTTAAAGTCGCGGTTGTAAAATTTCAAGAACTCGAGAACAATAGAATTGGTAATTTCAACCAAATTTACTTATGAATGGGCGGTTATGGTTGTGTTGATCTCAAACTGGTTAAAGCTAAATGAGATCCAAAATGGTTTTCTGAAGATTTTAAATATTATTATACTGGCAGGCAATCCACATTAATTACTTATTATAAAAACGATCAACCAGGTACTATTTCATCACACGACCACTCCTCTTAATGTAGTTGTCCTTCTATCTATGTATACCAACGGAGACAAATATTAGTTGAACTGTATAGACAAAAAGGTTATGTGGTCAAGTGACTTTTAAATAGTTGATTTTTGCGCAGTTGGGGAAAGTTCATTGGGGAACACTAAAAAAGTGGGGAACAGCGGGGAACCGACTCAAACGAACTCTGATTAAACTCATTCCAGCGGCGTTGGAACCGGCTCGTCGAACCATAACTAAGATCTCTTAACCCTAAACCCTAAATCCAACTCCTAAACTTTAAACCCTAAAGCTAAAAAATAAGGCTAAAACATAAGCTAAACCGTAAAATCTAAACTATAAACCTAAAAGCTAAACCCTAAAGGCTAAACCTAAAGCTAAACACTAAAGTTAAACCCTAAAACTAAGCCCTAAACCCTAAAGCTAAACCCTAAACCTTAAAGCTAAACCCCAAGGCTAAACCTTAAAGCTAAACCCTAAAAGTCAAACCCTAATATATTTAGGGTTTAGGGGTTATGATTTAGGGTTTAGGGTTAAGAGATCCTAGTTAGGGTTCGACGAGACGGTTCCAACGCCACTGGAATGAGTCCAATCAGAGTTCGTTTGAGTCTGTTCCCCACTTTTTTAGTGTTCTCCAATGAACCTCACACTTGCGCAGTTAAAAGCTACTTCATCAAATCCCAGTAATCTTCTAGCAACTTTTCCAATTTTAGGCTACTAGGTTGTGGTTGGTTCAACAACATACAAGTAGTCCAAAGGTAACTGTTATTAAAATAAAATTAGAATATACCCCGTACCAAACAGCCCAGAAACCCAACACAAATCCAAGCCCAGGATTAAGGGATAAAAATAGTGGGAACATTTTCATGTAGGTTTTCAAGAATAGAGTAGTGTGGGAGTATTAATAGGAGTCTTTGTTAATTTAATTTTATTGGTTGATGTTTTTTTATATACAATTAGGGTTTATATACCTGGTATTTGGAGATCAAGCCTATCTCGAATTTGGCTATTTATGTACTTGTTATCAGTAATCAAAGTTTTCGATTTCTTTTTTCTGTCACAGTCCTTTTTGAATTTATGTGTTTACGCTTCTGTTATGATTTTGTTTGAAGTTTACTTTCATATCCATGATTTGGATCTTTCATGTTTGTATTTGATAAAAGTTGAACTTTTTTCATGATATATTGTTTTAGAAGTTGATTTTATTTATATTTGTTTGTGTAGATTTAATTTGACTTTTTAATATTTTTGCAGGTAGCTGGGTCCGAAGATTGTTTAAAATGTGTTACTTTATTTCCGAGGTTAGATTTTGAACATGCTATTTTGTTAATGTTCTCTTTGTGAAACTTTACTGTAAGTTATTGACAGGAGGCATGGCCTAAAGTATACTTGTTCAAAATAAAAATATAATCGATAAATTTAATAACATACATTATACAATAAAATGAGTTTTCTGGTTAGGTTCGGTTTTCAAAAATACAAAACCAAACCGTTGGTTTTTGTTTGGGTTTCTCAATTTTTAAATAAAAAAGGCCATATGACAACCATTGAGTGCTACAAAATTGAATAGTAAATCTGAAAGTGAAGAGTAAGTTGCAAATGGTATAGGAATAATGAGAGTGACTTACTATTAGACATGACTTCATTAGGCTGAGAATAAGGTTAGTACCACGATAATATATTTTACCATGTCAGAGAGTGTGACTTGCATTTAAAAAGTTCTTGTTGAACTTATGGTTAGAGTGTGACTTAGGGGCTGTTTGGTAGCCTCTGAATGGTCATTAAGAGGCTACCTCTTAATGGAACCATTAAGAATTTTACCAATAAGAAGGTAAAAGAATGTGACATGTGATGATTTACCATTCAGAGGTTACCTCTTAACCATTCAGACTTGAGGTTACCTCTTATTCATTCAGAGGTTTTAAACCATTAAGAGGTAACATCTGAATGGTCATTAAGAGGCTACCAAACAGCCCCTTACATTTAAAAAGTTCTTGTTGACCTATTAACAAACCAGATGCCAGAGTGCACCCTTAATAAAGTGCACAACATACTTTAACATAAAACACTCTTTAAACCCAAATACATAAAGCAGATGCTAGGATGGCAAATTACACTTTACTCTATTTTATATAAATATTTGTGTTTGTTTTGATGGGTTTTTAATGAAAGTTGTCGTTTGAAGAAAAAAATCTCATAAATTTTCACTCGTTGGTATGAGGTTTTATTTACTAGTCATATATTTTCTTGCCTTTGAAAAGGTTAATATATACGTTCAAAAAGAGCATGTTAACATGCGTGTGTGTGAGATGAATATTTTGCAAGAATCAAACATTTCCAAGAACATATGTCTAATTAATTGCTTTACACGTTGTCAATTTAGACCGTAGGGTATGGGGCGGGGGTTTGGGCGTGGGTTGGGGGAAAACGCCCAAGCCACCATCCCGGGTGGGCTTGGGTTTGGGCGTGGCCCCTTGGGGCTTGGCTTTCAAGCCGGGCGTGGGGCGGAATGGCCAAGCGAGCTGGCGGTATTTCATTGGGTCACCCCGCCACGTCAGGCGGCAAATTCAAATTTTGAAATTAAAAATTCAAACGGTCCCCCCATACCACCCAACCACCACCCCGGTCTCCCAACATCCTCTATATATTTGTAACCCCAAACCCACTGGTCCCCCATCCCACGAACCGAAACCCCACCGGCTACCCATTCTTGAACCCGCTACCCCACTGGTCCCCCCATCCCACGAACCCTACACCGCTATGGCATCCTGGACCCGTAAAGAAGAAATGGCACTCGTCACTAGCGTCGTCGACGCTATGAAGGGGCGGCCACCGGACCAAACAAAATATTGGGCGGAAGCATTCGCGGCCTACCGACATAACGTCCGTAACGACCGCCACAACCTCAACGCGTGCCAACATAAATGGCGCGAGCTACGGCCCAAGCTCGAGCGTTTCAAAGCTTACTACGAAGGCGTTCCCGCTGGCGAGTTAAGCCACGAGGACCGGGTGGCGGTGGCGAACATAGAGTTTCGAGGCAAGGAAAACAAGGCGTTCGACAAGATCGACCTTTTTGAAATTTTTTTAACGCTCTAGGTTTGTTTATTTTGTAATATTTAGAAATTATGTAATTTTTAGGATTATGTAATTTTTAAATTTTTAATGAAGTTGTAGGTTTTTTTATAAATGTTGTGTGATTTTTTATAAATTTTTTGTATTTTTTTTTTAAAAACCATTCTGCCACGCGGTGCACCCAACCCAAGCCCAACCCACGCCCCGCCATATCCCGCGGACACGTAACCATGCAGTGGGGGGGCTCCCTTTACACGTGTCAGCAAACGCCCAACCCAAGCCCAACCCCCCGCCCCACCATACCCCACGGTCTTAGGCTACATGGTATGGTGATGGTCCTCCCTTGGAGGATGATCCGCCACCTAGACGCCACATTATAGTCCTTATGAGGATGGTTCATCCCACAAAAACAATGAAAATGGGAGGATGATCCTAGCCCACCATTTTATTATTATTTTTTTTAAATCTTCCACTTTTTTTAACATTTAACAAATAAAATAGGAAAATACTTTCATTAATATTAAAAAAACAATACATAAACTTAAAAAAAAACATAAACTTAAAAAAAATCCTAATAAATTAAAAAAAAAACATAAACTTATAAAAATCATCCACTTTGATGCTTCTTCATGATGTCATTTTGCAATTTTATCACAGTCGAGCGCTACGTTTCGGGATAACTATCAACATCCATCGTTAATATTTCCCACTCCTTGAGCCGAACCTTATCATCGGACAATCGTAACTTTTCTCCCGCCACGCGTGACTTTTCTTCGATCTCCCGCTCCTTCGCCCTCGCCTTTTGTGCCGTGACCTCGGTGTATGTTTTAAATTGCGTCATAAACTCCTCCATCTTCGGATCGACCTTTTGCTTTTCTTTCTTTGACGCCGCCTCCTTCTTTGATTTGTCCAGGCCCGAGGGACGTTCCGCTTCCTTTACGGCATACTCTTCTTCATCGAACTCGGCGTCATCATTTAAGTTTATCTGACATCTCGCGTCCGATCCGTCGGCGCTATAACTACCGGATTCCGATGTCCTTTGCCGCCTTGCCATCTCCACCTCGTTCGGAACCGGCGCCCATTTTTGGGCCGTTCGCATAACTTCCCACGCCCGAACGTGTGCGAACGTGGTACCATGGTTCGACTTGTAAACATACAACGCCTTTTTGAACACATCCTCGTCGCTCATCCCGCTACGACGCCCACTTGAATATATTTTATTATATTCTTCGGAAAACTTGTTGACGAACCCGCTCATTTTTTGCCACTTAGAAGACACCAAGTCGATATCTCGATACGGCCCTTGGTCCATTAGCTCAAGAAACTTCGCCAAAACCGCCTTCCAAAACCCCTCACCCGTTTGATTGTTACCTATATTGGACAAAATTATATGTTACAAAAAATTAAAAAAATAATACTACAAAATATATACTTAAAAAGAATACAAGTTATTTTTACGTACCTTTAATCGGGTGTGTGGACGTGCCTATGTAAGTCTTCGCTAAGGCTTCTTCCTCGAGTTGCGTCCATGGTTTCGGCTTTGGTTTGGACGGTTGGCTTTGCTCACCCGCAACTTGCTTGCCTTTTTGCGGTTGGGTCTCGGGAACAACTTCGACAACATCCTCGTCGGGTTCAGATCGAATGGGTTGCGTCGGGTTCGGTTCGGGTTGAACGGGTTGCACTGGTTGGATATTAAAAGCATTCCGCATCATCAATTGTTGTATCGCTTGACTTTGTTGCGTTTGCGCAAAAACATTCGGTGAGTTTTGGAAAGCGGCAAAAGCATTTGAGGAAAAGTGACCGAATTGGTTCGGTTCCATCGTCGGATAGTATCCCGGCACCGAAAAAACATTCAGGATGTTTGGTGGGTTCGGGTTGTTGGGGTTGTTGGGGGCGTTCGGGTTGAAGGGATCGATGGTAGAATAGTATTTTATAAAAAGGGAAGAATGTTTATAAAAAATGAGAGAAAGAGAGATGAGTTGTAGTGGATGAAAAGTGTGAAAAATTGTGTAAAAAATGGGGAATATATATAATTTTGGTTTGGATTTTGGTAAAAAGAGAGGAAATAGCCGTTTGAAAGTTTTTTAAAATTGGAAATAATTTTTTTTTATTCTAACGGTCAACAAGCATCGAAACCCCACAAATTGTCATTTTCTGCATCGTGTCTCAAACGGCTAGGAGGTGATGATCAGGACGAGGACCGGGGGGGGGGGGGAGCGGCGTGGTGTTTGGGTCGGCGACGGTCCAGGACGGAGGGGGACGACCCCCCATACCGTCTAGCCTTACTACTCGAAAATGTTCATTTATAGAAAAAAATTTCTTGATAAACGTGGAGAACAATTTATTTATTTACAATTACATGACTATAGCAAGTTTAGAGTTAAAGATTCAAGCCAATACTTTTTTATAACTTGTAAAACATTAAATGCTTGTTAAAATGTGTTTTAATCTTTATATGTCACTTAGAATAATACATAGACTAACTGTTTGGTTCAATGGTTTCGACACCAGTGGCGGACATACCTTGTATTAAGGGGTAGCCTCCGCTACGCTACGCCTTAACCACTCGTCGGTAGTGTAAAAAAAAATTGACGTTTTTTTTTTTTAATTTCGTTACCTCTTAAAAAAATTTATGTTACCCCTTTTTAATATTATTACAAGCCCACATCTAATACCAAATAATACCCAACATACAAAACCCATCTAACAATTAAGCCTAAAACCCAAATATATGTTCATATGAGTCTTTTTGTGAGAAAAAGAACAATACGTACATAAACATCAGAGCAGGTACCAACTAGCACGACACTGCCCACGCACAACCCAGACCACTGTCCGCCACCCAAGCTCTAGTGTGCCGCCGGCCGCCCCCTGGCCAATTCGCCACCCAAAGGTTTTTATTTCTGCATTTTAACCCCTTTGATTTTTTTTTACTTTTAACCGAAAGTTTTTCATCTTTTGCAATTTAACCCAACACTTTTTTTTTTTATTTTCAACTTTGATCCCCATGCTTTTCATCGTTTGCAATTTTTTCATTATACGTTTCGTTCTAGATTTTGCCAGTAAACACGCAGCAACGTGCGTGTGGGGTTCAACGTTTTTTTGTCTATTTTTCCAGTTTAACAGGCTCATCGCAACACGTCTATTTTTCTCTGTTTGACAGATTCGTCGCAACACGCGGGGTCCTAAATCGACTTAGTTATTCTTTTCTATGTTTTATGTTTCAATCTAATTTATTCACATTAACACATCACAACGGGCATGCGTGGTTCAACGGATTTACGTTTAGTTTTCATTTGGTGTTATTTTTTCCTTTTTATTTATTTTATTTTTACGAGCTTTTCCGGTGTTGCTGGTCACTAGCAGTGGTGTAGCATTGGTGCTACTTGGCACTGTTTACCCCCCCCCCCCCCCCCCCCACCATGTGGGGAATTAATACTAGTTGGTATTATGTGGAAATTGGAATTGGTTAGGATTTAGGGCTTATTTAGCTATGTGCAATTGATTTTATTAGGATTAAGGGCTTATTTAGTTATGTGCAATCGATTTTATTAGGATTTAGAACTTATGTGGTTATGTGCAATTGGTATTATGTGCAAGTGGAATTGATTAGGATTAGAGTTTTAGGATTCGACGTGCACCATTTCGACACGTACTGTTTTCGACATGAACCGTTTCGACGCACACCGTTTCGACCCATACTGTTACGACCCGTCCTTTTTCGACCCGAACCCTTTTGACCTTAACCATTTCGACACACGTCGTTTCGACCCGAACCATTGTCTGAAGTACACAACAAAAAAATTGAACGTTGCCCCTATAATTATTTTCTAGATCCGTCATAGTTCGATCCAATCACAAATCAAGAATGATAATGATAATGATAACATGATAATGATAATGATAATAATAATAATAATAATAATAATAATATTAATAATAATACAATGGAAATGGGAGGATGATCCTACCCCACCACTTTATTATTTTTTTTAAATCTTCCACTTTTTTTAACATTTAACAAATAAAATAGAAAAATACTTTCAATAATATTAGAAAAAACAATACATAAACTTAAAAAAAAAACATAAACTAAAAAAAATCCTAATAAATTAAAAAAAAAACATAAACTTATAAAAATCATCCACTTTGATGCTTTTTCATGATGTCATTTTGCATTTTTATCAAAGTCGAGTGTTTCGGTTCGGGATAACTATCAACATCCATCGTTAATATTTCCAACTCCTTAAGCCGAACCTTATCATCGGACAATCGTAACTTTTCTCCTGTCACGCGTGACTTTTCTTCGATCGCCCGCTCCTTCGCCCTCGCCTTTTTGGGTCGTGACCTCGGTGTATGTTTTAAATTGCGTCATAAACTCCTCCATCTTCGGATCGACCTTTTGCTTTTCTTTCTTTGACGCCGCCTCCTTCTTTGATTTGTCCAGGCCCGAGGGACGTTCCGCTTCCTTTACGGCATACTCTTCTTCATCGAACTCGGCGTCATCATTTAAGTTTATCTGACATCTCGCGTCCGATCCGTCGGCGCTATAACTACCGGATTCCGATGTCCTTTGCCGCCTTGCCATCTCCACCTCGTTCGGAACCGGCGCCCATTTTTGGGCCGTTCGCATAACTTCCCACGCCCGAACGTGTTCGAACGTGGTACCATGGTTCGACTTGTAAACATACAACGCCTTTTTGAACACATCCTCGTCGCTCATCCCGCTACGACGCCCACTTGAATATATTTTATTATATTCTTCGGAAAACTTGTTGACGAACCCGCTCATTTTTCGCCACTTAGAAGACACCGAGTCGATATCTCGATACGGCCCTTGGTCCATTAGCTCAAGAAACTTCGCCAAAACCGCCTTCCAAAACCCCTCACCCGTTTGATTGTTACCTATATTGGACAAAATTATATGTTACAAAAATTAAAAAAATAATACTACAAAATATATATTTAAAAAAAAATACAAGTTATTTTTACGTACCTTTAATCGGGTGTGTGGACTTGCCTATGTAAGCCTTCGCTAAGGCTTCTTCCTCGAGTTGCGTCCATGGTTTCGGCTTTGGTTTGGACGGTTGGCTTTGCTCACCCGCAACTTGCTTGCCTTTTCTTCGTTTGCCTTTTTGCGGTTGGGTCTCGGGAACAACTTCGACAGCATCCTCGTCGGGTTTGGATCGAATGGGTTGCGTCGGGTTCGGTTCGGGTTGGATATTAAAAGCATTCCGCATCATCAATTGTTGTATCGCTTGACTTTGTTGCGTTTGCGCAAAAACATTCGGTGAGTTTTGGAAAGCGGCAAAAGCGTTTGAGGAAAAATGACCGAATTGGTTCGGTTCTATCGTCGGATAGTATCCCGGCACCGAAAAAACATTGGGGATGTTCGGTGGGTTCGGGTTGTTGGGGTTGTTGGGGACGTTCGGGTTGAAGGGATCCATGGTAGAAAGAATAGTATTTTATAAAAAGGGAAGAATGTTTATAAAAAATGAGAGAGAGAGATATGAGTTGTAGTGGATGAAAAGTGTAAAAATGGGGAATATATATAATTTTGGTTTGGATTTTGGTAAAAAGAGGGGAAATAGCCGTTTGAAAGTTTTTTAAAATTGGAAATATTTTTTTTTTATTCTAACGGTCAACAAGCATCGAAACCCCACAAATTTTGTGATTTTCTGCATCGTCTCAAACGGCTAGGAGGCGACGATCAGGACGAGGACCGCAGGGGGGGCGTGGTGTTTGGGTCGGCGACTGTCCCGGACGGAGAGGGACGACCCCCCATACCGTCTAGCCTTACTACTCGAAAATGTTCATTTATAGAAATTTTTTTCTTGATAAACGTGGAGAACAATTTATTTATTTACAATTACATGACTATAGCAAGTTTAGAGTTAAAGATTCAAGCCAATACTTTTTTATAACTTGTAAAACATTAAATGCTTGTTAAAATGTGTTTTAATCTTTATATGTCACTTAGAACAATACATTAGACTAACTGTTTGGTTCAATGGTTTCGACACCAGTGGCGGACATACCTTGTATTAAGGGGTAGCCTCCGCTACGCTACGCCTTAACCACTCGTCGGTAGTGTAAAAAAAAATTGACGTTTTTTTTTTAATTTCGTTACCTCTTAAAAAAAATTATGTTACCCCTCTTTAATATTATTACAAGCCCACATCTAATACCAAAAAATACCCAACATACAAAACCCATCTAACAATTAAGCCAAAGACCCAAATATATGTTCATATGAGTCTTTTTGTGAGAAAAAGAACAATACGTACATAAACATCAGAGCAGGTACCAACTAGCACGACACTGCCCACGCACAACCCAGACCACTGTCCGCCACCCAAGCTCTGGTGTGCCGCCGGCCGCCCCCTGCTCCGCCAATTCGCCACCCAAAGGTTTTTATTTCTGCATTTTAATCCCTTTGATTTTTTTTACTTTTAACCCAAAGTTTTTCATCTTTTGCAATTTAACCCCAACACTTTTTTTTATTTTCAACTTTGATCCCCCATGCTTTTCATCTTTTGCAATTTTTTCATTATATGTTTCGTTCTAGATTTTGCCAGTAAACACGCAGCAACGTGCGTGTGGGGTTCAACGTTTTTTTATCTATTTTTCCAGTTTAACAGGCTCGTCGCAACACGTCTATTTTTCTCTGTTTGACATATTCGTCGCAACACGCAGAGTCCTAGATCGACTTAGTTATTCTTTTCTATGTTTTATGTTTCAGTCTAATTTATTCACATTAACACGTCACAACGGGCATGCGTGGTTCAACGGATTTACGTTTAGTTTTCATTTGGTGTTATTTTTCCCTTTTTATTTATTTTGTTTTTACGAGTTTTTCCGGTGTTGCTGGTCACTAGCAGTGGTGTAGCATTGGTGCTACTTGGCACTGTTTACCCCCCCCCCCCCCACCACGATGTGGGGAATTAATACTGGTTGGTATTATGTGGAAATTGGAATTGGTTAGGATTTAGGGCTTATTTAGTTATGTGCAATTGATTTTATTAGGATTAAGGGCTTATTTAGTTATGTGCAATTGATTTTATTAGGATTTAGAACTTATGTAGTTATGTGCAATTGGTATTATGTGCAAGTGGAATTGATTAGGATTAGGATTAGAGTTTTAGGATTCGACGTGCACCATTTCGACACGTACTGTTTTCGACATGAACCGTTTCGACGCACACCGTTTCGACCCATACTGTTACGACCCGTCCTTTTTCGACCCGAACCCTTTTACCTTAACCATTTCGACACACGTCGTTTCGACCCGAACCATTGTCTGAAGTACACAACAAAAAAATTGAACGTTGCCCCTATAATTATTTTCTAGATCCGTCATAGTTCGATCCAATCACAAATCAAGAATGATAATGATAATGATAATGATAATGATAATGATAATGATAATGATAATAATAATAATAATAATAATGTTTTTTTTGCTAAAGGTAAACTTCATAAACAACTACCACCTCTACCAAAAAACTGAGGCAACAACAAACAAAACTACACCATACTTATAAAATATCAAATTTACACCACTTGGTCCAAAAAATGGACTTTAACTTAGTTCTATTTTTAAACCAAAGGAAACCAAACGATTTGATGTTCCCTATGATGTCTTCAATCTTCACATCCTTGCTAGAAAACATATTCTCATTCTTAGCTTTCCCTATACACCAGCAAGCGACAATACTAACTATAACGGATAGCCTCACATAGTCATAGCTAGCTTTCCCTCAAACTTATGTATTAAGATTAAAATTTTCATTATTTGAAAAGATGTTTAGATGTGTATTTATTGAGGTCTATGGACGAATCAATAAATAATATGCATAATTTGACTTAACATTCATATCAAATTATCAATTTCCTTATTTAGTGATTCTTTGTACCTGATAAGTAGTAAACCATATCACAAATTAAACATACAAAATATCGGTTATCGATTTCCTTATTTAGTGATTTCTTATCTATTTTCGAAACCGAAATGTCCGAGATCAAAACAACCATGGTTGCATACTTGCATCCCACTCTTGTCAAACTCTCGCGGCGCAGCACAGAGAAGAAGAAAACTTTAATAGACAACCATCAGTAAACTCACTGGCACTTGATATCAATTTTTGAACTTTTGTAAACATAATCTTTTTCTTGAATTTTTGCAGTTTTGATTTAGGATTAGAGTAGATATGTTTGCTGCTAGACCACCAAAAACCAATTGCAGCCGTGCCCTCACGAGTCAACGAGGTGGTTAATTTTTTTATTTAATCGTTCCTGATTTGTTTTGGTGCGCTGGCGATTTAGGTTTCCATCTATTTAGGCACTAAAATGTGGGTTGTGTAAGAGGTAGATCAAGAGAAAAAACGGGAGCACACTTTCTAGCGGTTAAGGTGGCCGGTGATGCAAAGCACATGTACCATCCGGGTAATTAACTCTAAAACTTCTTTAACTCACAAATAAACTAGAAATTAAGATTTCAAAATGTCGTCAACTATGAAGGCTAATTGACTTAGTCATTGAAGACTATGATATTTACTCACAACAAGGATTCTCACATAACATTATGCCAAGTAGGATGTGTACTAAATTGTTTTAATTATAAACTGTGTGGTCAATGAAACATATACTAATATACCATGTTGTCAATTACACTCAATATGATTCGCATGTACAAAATGTGATGTTGACTTAGAAGTGAGGGAATGTATCAATATACAAATTTTGATTAAATAAACTTGTTGGGAAAGATTGGATGTGAATTGTTTAGAAAAGTTTGATGTTGAGATTCAAATCGACAAGTTTACATGTAATAAACATGGCTGCCTACATAGAATCGATGAATCCTTGCATCCCTACGCGAAAGGGCGGGTTTCTCATGTCCTACATAATACTTTAATTGGTCATACGGTGGTGCGTAGACATATGTTGCTCTGCTGCTGTGAAGCGTTTCGTGATTATTTTTAAACGTATATAAGTCTAACTTTCAGGTTTAAAACCTTTTATACACATTTAACGTATTTGATTTGTGTCCGTGTCTACTTTGAGGTAAAACGCCTAAATATGACGAGAAGGATTAGAAGAGACTCGAGATTGGATCGACATTATACGGTGTGTACAAACACAACGTAAAAGTAACATGAATAATTATCTGTGAACATTAAATCTTTAAACTTTAAATCATGAATATAATAGCCAAAGGTACGTACGTATATGGAAGGAAAGAAATTAAAAAAAAAAAAAACAGGGCTTATCTGTACAGAATATATCTCAATGACAACGCGTGATATAACATAACCTAAATGTATGTACCTGATCCTCTAAAGTGCTGATACTCTTGGTAAATCAAGAAATGATTTACTGATCTTCTATCACCTTATACAAATCTGAGACAATAATCAAAAATAAAAGTTAGAAGTGTCAAATCTTGACAATCGGAGGACCTTTTTTTGAAATTAGATAAAATGTCAAAATCATCCCTGAGGTTTAGTCATTTTTGCTTGTTTCATCCAAAATGATATTTTTGTGTATTTAAGTCCTTCGGGTTTGCGGATTTTGGTCATTTTCATACTTGAGTTTGGCAAATTATTGCGACTTCCGTCCCTCAAAATTTGCCTCTCAGGGGTCAAAATGGCAAGATTTCAAACTTTTTGGATGAAAATGGCAACTCATGCACGAAAGTCGCAAAAGTGGTCAAACCTCAGTGACAAAAATGGCATTTTACTCTTGAAAATATTTAGAGGGTCAAATATGATTAGAAAAATGTTAATGTTTCTGATAATACAAGACTTTTAATAAGATGATTTAAGAGGTTTTATATGCTAAAAGTCATGTTAGGTGACTTTCGAGTTTAAACACATTTGGCTGATTTACTTTAAGACAGTTTATTTGATTTGATCGGGGTTGACCAATTACTACATAAAACATAACCTGAATCGACCATCTAAAAGCAAATGGGTAAAAATGGAATAGATATTAAAATACCTGGCTTTACATTCTCTGTTGTATGCAATTGGCCAAAAAGCCCCCATCAAATCTATCAAAATTACGAATCTGCCCTTGTACGGCTTTCTTCTTTCGAGCACTGGATAATGTCTCAACGCCTCTCCCTTGATTTTCAAACCCGCTTCTTGGCAAACACGTATCAATGGGTGATTGGTTACCTCCACGAAAAGGCGACCTTAAACTAGGAAATGACCCTTCTGCCCTCCGCCAATATTTTGGACTCAAAAACTCGGTACCCATACAACAAGAATCAGGTCTAGAAACTCTCCCGGTTGATACTGCGAAATCATATGATATCTCATCCAGTGTCTTTTCTAGACCATTTACTCGCGTCTCCAAAGAATTCATTCCGCTACGTGAACTCCCGATAAATTTCTGAAAAATGAGGTAAACTATAAGTAAAAATCCTGTAAATGAACCAAACGAACACGAACAGAGGCATGTTCATGTTTGTTCATTTAACTTTAACTGAACACGAACATATAATCAAACAGATGTTTTTGTTCGTGTTCGTTCATTAAGAAAATGGGCATGTTCGTGTTCGTTTATGTTTGTTCGTTTAAAATCTATACGAACATTTCACGAACGTAAACGAGCATAAACAAATAGACTTAAATGAACACAACTTAACAAACATAAAACAACACAAGTAAACATAAATGATCAAACATAAGCGGACATAAGGGGCTTTTTTATATAAATTATTGATTAATTATGATAACTTCTATTGGAAAGCTTATTTTCATTACTGGAAAACCCAATAATCAATTAGTTATTTGTATTTAAGTAGTTAAAAAGCCTCTTTTATGTTCAAATTTGTATAAATATAACTCTGTATGTATTTATAAAAATATAAAAGAACATAAACGAACGAACAACACGTGTGTTCATGTTCGTTCATTTAATAAAATGAGCAAATAAATTTGTTCATGTTCGTTCGTGTGTTAAATAAACGAACATAAACAAACTTCCTGCCGAACAAGTTCACGAACACTTCATAAACGTGCAGTTCGGTTACAGGCCAAAGTAAAATGTCTCTGTGAAAATACAATGTAAAAAACTTTAGATTACCTGTAAAAGATTCAAGAGATTCGACTGTTGATTTTCAATCTGAACAAGCTGTTTTTGAATCCGCGATAAATCTTCAACCTCTTTTTGATTTTCGTAAGCACATTCGATTGGATAGCCCTTCATGTCTCTATCGGTTTCACATTCATCAATAAACGGAACCACACGAGAACCGAATCTTGTTTTGTTAGAAGTCACTCTTTTTTCTGTTTCTAAAATGACGCTTTTATCAATATCCAATGTATCGGATTCAGGCTTGGGTACAGGGGAGTTCACTTGTGTATCGGTTTTTTGGTCAAAATCCGTCTTTCTAGCAATTGAAGCGCTCGGTTTCTTGTAATTACTTTTCGGAGGACTTCTACTTGGTGTTGTAGTTGGAGATGAACGTTGAATTGGCGAATGCTTGCTAATTCTTTCCTTTGGTGAAGTTTCCAATATGGTAGCAGGGACTACAAATGAAAATAACTATCAAGGATGGAATATTGAGCAACAACTTACAAGCAATATTTTCATAACCAGACTGGTTTCAAAAACCAGAAGACAACATTAATAATTTAAAGAGTAAAATGCCATTTTCATCCCTGAGGTTTGATCAATTTTGCGACTTTCGTCCAAAGGTTTGTTTTTCCACATCTGGATCCAAAAGGTTTAAAATCTTGTCATTTTCATCCAGCTCATTAACTTCATCCATTTTTCTCTGTTAAGTTAGGGGTATTTCCGTCTTTTTTGTTAACTTAAGGGCAATTCGGTCTTTTTCAGGGGTATTCGGTCTTTTTACATAAAGTGAAAAAGACCGAATTGTCCTTTAAGTTAACCAAAAAGACGGAAATACCCTTAACTTAACAGAGAAAAATGGATGGAGTTAACGAGCCAGATGAAAATGGCAAGATTTCAAACCTTTTGGATCCAGATGCAGAAAAACAAACCTTTGGAAGAAAGTCGCAAAACTGGCAAAACCTCAAGGACGAAAATGGCATTTTACTCTACTTTATCTTTGAGTGTGGATTTGTTATGTTAACCAAATATATGAAGTATGGAATAAGCAAAATGCAAAGCATGAAGTAGTAAATGAATCACTAAATTAGATTTTGGAAGGCAAAAAAGAAACGAAACCCGATTCACGTGGAGGTGGTTCAAATAAACTCAACATGACCGGTTATGTAGCTGGTCTGGTATGCTTCTATAAAAAAAATTTAAACATAGGTAATAATATATTATAAGATAAAAATAAATTGACCAAACATCATTAAGCATGGAATATGGGAATACACCATGCTATGACTTTAATCATCAAGAAGTGTCACAGTTGACATCAAACAAGCAACATAAAAAGTCAAAAGCTTCCAAATTATAGATTAAAGAAACCAAAGGAAACAAAATACTTCAACTTTAATTATTGTTTTTGATAATGAGAGGTGTAGTTAGCCAGCTTTCCTTCCAGTTCAAGGTATGAATAATCTAAGTTAGCTCACCTAAAATGTTTACCAGATAACCAACCAACCACTATTTAACTGTTCCTTGACCAAACAAATTAAACATGCTACAAACTCATAACCAAATGTAAACAACAATTAATTAATGTGTTCAACTTAAGGTCAATAGCTAAAAGTGTTATTCCAGTCAGTCACAAACAAAAGTTTACCTTTAGAAGATGAATTGCCATTCAATTGAGGTGAAACAGGAACCTCATCTGGAATCTCCTTCCACAATTCCAATGTCTGATTCATTGATTCACGAACTACTTTCACCTGTTACATGATTCAAATTTATACAACTATTAAGACAGTGAATAATTTGTGATTACTATATGATTGTTCCAAAAGCAATGTTCTTAAAACCAAACCGGATAGCAAACCAGACGCCTTAATGGTCTACCGGTTGGTTTACTCATACCAGTTTTAAGAACCTTATGACATCATAATTATTAATATAACGAGTAGTTTGTAATTACTATGTGATTGTGCCAAAAGTAAATGTTTTAAGAACCGGACAACAAACAAGACGCCTTAATGTTTTAAGAAGCGGATGACATCATAATTATTAAGACAGTGAGTAATATGTGATTTCTACGTGATTGTTCCAAAACCAATGTTTTCAGAACCGGACCGGACAACGAACTAGACACGTCTACTAGTCGGACCGGATTTAAAACCGGATGACGTCATAATTAGCTTATACACAATACACTTTTGAAACTAATACCTTATCAAATCTCTTATTTTCTAAAGAAGCAATACACGAAGACCTGAAACCAGTCAAGTTCTCCTTCTCCGTAACTGCTAACCTTCCCAACGCCTCAACAGCTGCCTTCCTCGCCGCCCAATCGTCACAACTCAGAAACTCAACCAAACACTGAACCAATGAATTCAACAAATTCCGGTTCAAACCGGAGGCACCAGCACCAGCAATGCTTCCAATAACAGACAACAACGCCGGTTTCGCTTTAAAACTATCCGATTTTATCAATTTCAAAACCCTAGGCAACAGCTTCTGCAAATGCACCGGTTCAGGATCCGGAGCCGCCTCAATCGCCGCCGATAAACACAACGCCGATCCGATCTGCGAGTTATGATCCTGCTCCGTCAACACAGCTTCAACTAACGGCTTCGACAACGACGAAAACGACGGCGTAGTGATTTCCGACGCGATTGACGTCACGGCACCAACACACGCAGACCTAACGGCGGAATCAGGATCTCGCAACCGGCGTACGACGGCGGAGAGCATTTTAGACACGTGAGGTGACAGAGCGTCACCGTGAGTCACCGATAGAAACCCTAGGATACGCACACATTGCCGCCGTACCGGAGATTTGTCAGACGACGACGTATTGGAGAGGTAGGTGAGGAACGGAGCGAATGAGTCGTGAGTGAGAGTGACTGCGATGGACTCCAGCTCCGTCGTGGCGACGGAGAGTGTGTCGCGATCGGAGAGTTTGTTGAGGCAGGTGATTACACGGTGTTTGAGATCTTGTTGTGGTTGTGATGGTGATTGTGGAGGTAAGGAGACACGTTTTGAAAGAGACATTGTTGTGTTCCGGTGAGGGATGTACGGTGGATGGAGGTGGTGCCACCGGTGTGCGACGGCGGAGTGGCGGTTGTGGACGGTGGAATTGGATTGGTTGATTGTTCAATGGAGAGAACGATTACGTGGGGAGGAATATGAGAGTGGATATATTATGTGTATTTTTAATGAAAATTGGATTTAAATAATCCCAACTTGCTCAATTTTGCCGATAGTAATTTCAACTCAGTTATTGGCCGGTAATAATCCGAACTGGTCCACTTTTGGCCGATAATAGTCCGTCGTTAAAAATAGCTTAACGGAGTTAAGCTTTTTTCCGAATAACAAACCGATGTTTTATGGATTTTGATCAGAACGATGATACGAGTTGATTGATATAAAATTTACCTGGAAATACTGCCCCAAACGACGAAAACGGTGCTTCAATTCGGGTGTTTAAACTTCCAATTAACAAAAATCAAGCCGTTTGAAGCACCGTTTCAAGGTAAGTTTTACATAAATCGAATCGTATCCTCGTTCTGATCAAAATCAATAAAACATCGGCTTGTAATTCGGAAAAAAGTTTAACTCCGTTAAGCTATTTTTAACGGCGGACTATTATCGGCCAAAAGTGGACCAGTTCGGATTATTATCGGCCAATAACTGAGTTGGGATTATTATCGGCCAAATTAAGCAAGTTGCGATTATTTAAATCCAATTTGCCTATTTTGAATTATGGAAAAAGTTGTTAAATAATGAAACGAATAATGTAAAGAAAATAAATTGTAAATTTGGATTTTTTTAACGGCAAATTTAGATCACTGACGAATCACTGTATGATCGTGTCATAAGCGTAACTACCCGATCAAGTCCATTTTCACTAGACAATAATGTCTATACACCAATTCAGAAGAAAAACCAATAAATCTGGAAAAAACCCCCTTTGTAGGAATCGAACCCAATACCTAATGGTTTCTAAGCCTTATCCCACCGCTTGTGTAAATTTTCGATTATAGTTTGATTATTTTCCAAATCTACAAATTGTTTGAGGCATGCAAACTTACTATTTCTTATAATTATAAAAATCATTACATAAATTGACAAATCTTGTGGATTTAAACTTGGCATGTAGTACTTTTTTTTGGAATAGAATAGCAATACAAAAAACAAATTTATTTTCCTGGAAAGCTGTAACACGCCGCAATCCAACAGCAGACGCTATGGAGTAAGGGGGTACGAGTACAAAGTAACATGTGTACATTATGTGAGCTAGTCATCGAGTTAGCAGATCATGTTCTTCTGAATTGCAGTGTTGCAGTGGAAGTATGGCAATAGCTACTATTGTGGATGAACGTCTCTATGGGTCAGTCACATTCTACGGTTGAAGATATGTTACAAAATGTCAACGGGTTGAATTTGTCGAAGAATAGGAAGAGGATAATTCATGCAGCCTACATTTTAACTATGTGAAATGTATGGAAAGCGAGGAATAAAAAAATATTCGAAGGTGTAAATGTAATCAAATACAAGCTACTGGAGGATATCAAAGAGATGACATTCGATTGTGTGGTTTGGCATTCGATTGTGTGATCAACCGATCAAAATTCAAAGAAATATCTTGAGAGAAATGGCATAGATTTAATATACAAGTATAATAATAGAGACGATTTGTAGTTTTTTTTTTCTTTTTAATGTAATTATATAAATTGTTATCGGACCGATAGCTTCTTGCTATAAGCTTTTATGGTATAAAAGCTTGGGTTACCTTTAAAAAAACATAAATTAATTTATGTGATAAGTAATTAAAAAGTTATTACAAGTCAACCAACCATTTATTCCACAGAAAGAATTATAATTACTTCATTATATTTTATAATCACAAGAAGACGAAAATGCCAATTGGCCACGACGTCTCTCAGCTGAGGGTAGCCAGAAGATAATTTTAATAAATTATTAGTAGTTTTCTATTGTAATTCATTGTGCATACCACTCCTTTAACCATAACATGTAAAACGATATAAAGAAAGACAGCAAGATTAAAAAACAAAAAGGTATGTGTTTCAACACAACCGATTTTAAGTAAATATCTAGGGGAACCGTAATATAGATATACTAGGAAAGAGTAAAAGAGAGAGATCAAATAACTGTCTTGTGTTTAAGTAAAGATCTAGGGAAACCGTAATATAGATATACTAGGAAAGAGTAAAAGAGGGAGATCATATAATCGTCTTGTGTATCACAAATAAAGCAATAGTCATATGTTTTTATATGGATCTCGCAATTCTCTACTTAAAGTTGATATTATGATGTGTGTATATATATATATATATATTCGTAACAAATTTAAAATCAAATTAAATATTCTAATAGAGAAATGTAGTAAATATATTTATTAAGTTACAAAATTACAAAAAAAAAAAAAAAAAAAAAAAAAAAAAAACTGTGGTTATAAATTTTGATCGTGTACAAATTTCTGTTTTAAATAAATATTATTCCATATATAAATTTGCAACTTTCTTGTGCATCATCACTTGTACCCCATGCTTGGGGCTTTTTCAAAAAAAAATGATTTTCCACTTTCAACCTTAAAGTTTTATCTTTTAAATTTTAACCCATTACTTGATTTTCCACTTTCAACCTTAAAGTTTTATCTTTTACATTTTAACCCATATGAAATTATTTACTTTTAACTCAAACTTTTTCATCTTTTGTAATTTAACACAACACTTTATTATTTACAACTTTGGTCCCCCATACTTTTTATCTTTCGCAAGTTTTTCGTTTTACGTTTCGTTCTAAATTTTGCGAGTTAACATGTCGTAGCGTGCATGTGAGGTTCAACGTTTTTGCTCTATTTTCCCATATTTGACAGACCCGTCGCAACGCGTCCATTTTTTCTCTTTTGAAAACTTCGCCGCAATGGGCGGGTCCTAGATCGGCTAAGTTATTATTTTCTACGTTTTACGTTTCTGGTTAATTTCTTCGCATTAACACACTCTAACAGGGGTGCGTGGTTCAACGATTTTAATCTCCTTTTTGTTCAGTGTAATTTTTACCATTTTTTCTATTTTATTTTTACGATGTTGAGAGTCGACATCGTTGTGGCATTGGTGCTACTTGGCACGGTTTTCGAACGTTTTTAACCTATTAAATTTTTTACTAATATTTTGTTTCGGTTTACCCCTATACTTCCTTTGCTTAAAAACTATTTTTTGCGTGCATATTTTATGTACGGGTATGTATAAATATGATTTCTTCTACATTCCGATGTAAACTTTTTTTATAGACGAGTCGCGTCAAATATAATACGCTTTCGTTTAAAGAAAGCATTTTTACGTGCATATTTTTAGGTACGTTTTCGTATAAATTCAAGTTATTGTTCGAAATGAATTTCATTTACTTTGCGTTACGTTTGATCCAATGACAATGCTTATACAGTTTACACTGAGTTCAACTGGATACGTCGAAATGTGTGTTTTCATATTGTTAATGCATCATATAACGTTTGGACTAATCAATTCAATGTTTACGATGTACCCGCGCCGCAACGCGAGCGAGTCTTTAACCCTAGTTTTCATATTAATTCAAATAAGTTCAAGGTGCCTCATGTCGTGTTGTTAGGGTGAATGGGGCCAGGGCCGGCTCAAAAATTTTTAATTTTTTCTAGGCCCAAAGCGGATAGCAAAACTGGGGCCCTTTTTGTAAACGAAAAAATTTGCTATGAATCTATTATTCATATATCATCTTTATATACGCATAATTATAGATCATAAACCTCAATGTTAACAATTTCAAAGCCAAAATTACCAAAATATAATATATTTTCTTAGAACTTGAGGCTCTAGGAAAATGGAGGCTTAAAGCTCTTGCTTTATTACACTCCCCCTTGAGCCGGCCCTGAATGGGGCGGTTGCAGGTGAAGGGCAGTGAACTCCTACACCGCACGGGGAACACCGCCGCCGCTCGCCTTCACCGCGCAACAACGTCAAAAATCGGGGAAGACTCACCGCGTTGAATGAGGACCGTTGGAGCATGACCGTTTGACTTCAACGGCTATATAGCCGTTAATATTAAAAAAGTTTTTTTTATATATTTAAACTATACAAACCCAACCCATTTTAAACTATAGAGACCAACTCATTTCTTTATTTCTCCAAAACTAAATCTCTATCCCTATTTTATTTAAAAATGATGGAAGAAATACCATTGTTTTTCCCACACGATAGCAGTGATTCATCCGATAGTAGCATATTTTAAGTTTTTTTAATAAATGTTATGTTCTTATTTTATTTTTATTTTAATGTAATGTTTTTTTAATTTATTTTACTTTTATTTTGGTCAAAATATGGTTCATTTATTAATTAAGTAGTTTGAAAAAAGAAAAAAAAATAGTTTATCATATGGCATGTGTGGTGACCACCCCTTATATTTTTGGGCAAGAGGGGAGTTAAAGATGGGAATTGACAATTTGACATGGCAAAGTGGAGAGTCTAGAAGATCCGTATGAGGGTAACGTTTCAATAAAAAGGGTAACGAAATCAAAAAAACGTCAAATTTTTCCAAAATTTACACTACCGTCAAAGCGTCACCGGAGCGTTAAAGGGCAACAGAGGTTACCCCTTTTAAGGTCCGCCCCTGACATGGCACCTTATGATTGGATGGGTGGAAAGTTTACCCCATCTCATCACATCCCTTTCACCTTTAAGTGTTAGAAAGTTGGAAGCATGTTATTGTCTGACGAGTTGAGAATTCAATTTAATTCAAATAATATATCCTTTTCTCCTTTTCATTTAAGATCTTAAAGTTGATTTTAATGATTAAAAATCAAAATACACCCTTTCAGAAAAAAATTTAGACCATAATAGTAATATATAAGACATCCCAGAATATGAACTTATATAAAATAAAGATTTCAATGCATAGAATATAGTAACATTACCTTTTTATACAATAGTACGGGATCCAAAATTTTAGGGAGCAATAACATAGATGATAACGTGTAACATGACAAATATGATGCATGTGACCATGAGTGTGATCTAAGGTGAACCTGATTGGTCCATTTTATCCCAAATTAAATTAAATATGTGTCTATTATTGCTTCATAGGGGATTGCTGTCGATTTGTAAATTTAGAATAATTAATGTTTAAAAGATAATTTAATATAATTTAGTTGATCTTATTGCCGACAAAGCAAATGAATTCAAGAAAGATTTGTGAGTTGTTCACCTGTTTTATAATTATCAAATAATATGAATATAACATATGTAATAAACAATATTAAAAAATATCGATATAACTAATTTATAAAGTAAAAGAAAAACGAAGCAACACTTGGAATATATATTGTGAGGGATTTTAAAAGGGCTTTGAGATATAAAAAGGGTGATGTCACATGGCATAATCAAAGATCGTACGAAGTGAAGCGTGGTTTTCGGCATGGATGCCTCAACTATGCCTGCACACTAGACCGTGCTTGGTGTGGTGGTTTGGGCGCTAGATTCTTCACCGGCGTGGTGAAGAAGATGGTAATGAGATGTGTTGTTTTGATTGGGTGGTGGGTTTTTATTTGATTTTCTTTTCTTAATATAAAATAAATATAAAAAGTGTATGTCACGTGTCACACAACGTCATCCTTTCACGCCCCGTCTCCCTCCGCCCTTTTTTGCATCACACCACTTTTCTGACAGGTGCTGACGTGTCTGCCACATGGCGCTTTACCCCTTTTTCATGTCCTCACATTCCGTATAGTCTAACATTGGTAGAAGAGGCTCTAAAGAGGGTGTTGTGAGGCTTTATTAGAAATATGGTATTGGTTGAGGTGATTAGGTATGATTAGTTTTATATTTAAAAAAGTATATAAAAGGCGGCCCAGGCCCTCGAGCCTAGCCACGCCTTGTGCGCATGCGCCTCTTTTCGAGCCTTCCGTAATGGTGTTCAGGCCCTAGGTTCGATAATGTGGCAAGTGGCCGTGGTTGGGCCAAGCACACGTCGCACATACTTATGTTCTATAAATTTCTTGTAAAGTTATAAATATTTCATGTTGATTGCTCTAGCTTTGTTTAGTCGTACCTAAATACAAAATATATGTAAGTAAAAATACACGAAATTTAAATATCAAACATTCGAAATTAAATTTCCATCATCAATATTTTGGTAATATATGTGTGGGCGCTCGGGGGGGCAAAAGCAAAAGTGCACTAATTTTTAACGTTATTTTACTAATTTCGTGAAAATAACGTTAAAAAGAGGGGATCGTTAATCAGGCATCATGTGGTGGCGTTGATAGCCGAAAGACAAGGGGGTACATGCACCAATTGGCGTTTGTCTCAATTGCTGAGTGTTATGTGCCTTATGTCCAAGGCTTGATGCAAAACCACAATCGAGCCGGGGGTCTCATTGGAAGCAGCCTCTCTATTCCTACGGGGTAGAGGTAAGGCTGTCTACATCCCACCCTCCTCAGACCCTACCTTAGCTTTGCTATAGGTGGGATATACTGAGTATGATGATGATGATGATGATGATGATGATGAATATTTTGGTAAGTTTTATATGGTTTCATTGCCGGCAACACTTTAAAGTCAAAATTTATGTCTATATGCTTCTTCAAAGTATTTGAACATGATAATTGTTTTAGTTATAACATTAATTTGTGTTAGATGGTATTTGAAATTTCTAACTTAAGTGTAATTTTTTTTTATAATCTAACAACTAGCTAGGAATAAATACACGAACTATACACTTGTTTTGGATAGTATTAACAACCCAATTGTTACCAAAATTAACGTCTATCGATAATTCTTTTTGGGAGTTAATATTCACACATCCCTCCTCTATGACAACGTTTACTACTACTATGTGACTTTAAGGGGTTTTTTGGCAACTTCTGAATTGTTAAGTGTTGATCCAATAAGATGTCTGAACCATTAAGTGCTGAAACAGTAAGAGGTCTGAACCACTAAAAGTCAGTATCCGTTCAGAGGCAAATGTCTGACCAATTCATATTAGAGGTCTTAATTATTCAGACTCAGTATAATGCTTAATCATTCAGAGGCAAATGTCTGAACCATTCAGACATTTGCTCGCGAAACAATCAGTCTGAACGATTAAGTGCTGAACCAGTAAGAGGTCTGAACCATTCAGAGCCTCATTAAGAGGTAAACAAACAGCCCCTAATAATTCTAAATTAATCATCTTTGCCCACGTTTGAACTGATGACTGCACCTCAACATATGTCTCTACCAAATGGGTTAGCCCCAGATTAGCCTATCTAATCCTTCTTATTATTTATTTTGAATTCCTTGACTTTTTTTAACATATTACTACATATATGATTTAGTAAATATAATTCCCGTATTGTGGTGCTATAGATTGTTTTCAAACAAAATAATACAAAAAAGGTAGCTATAATTCTAGTCTTGAGAAGGTTGTATTTATGTGGCATTTTGTTTGCGGTGACAATTGGTATTTGTTGAATTTGATAGTAAAATGAAAATTATATAGTGAGAACAAATTGTTTTTGATACTTTATTTATAAAAGAACAGTGATTAATTTAATGACCAATTTGTTAAATTTATGATATCTAGTTATGTTACTTAATATATCACTAAAATATATACATAGGATACCATTGCCATGTACAATATCTAAAGATTTTTCTAACAAAATGTTACTTAGGTAAAAACGTTGTATATCAACCCACACAACAAGAAATTCAACATATGGCAACGACAGTGGTTGTCCCTATAGAATTCAAAAGTTGTCATTGTAGGATTTCTCGACAACAAGTCGTTGTCGTAGGGTTCGGTACTGGTGAAAAGAAATCATTTATTGCGCTGACTTGTTGTCAAGATACATTTTCTAGACGGCATCTTAGTTTCACATGTCCGCCTAAGCTATGACGAGGACATGTCATTGGGCTAAGTTGACCTAAAGCCTGTAATCTTAGAACATCTGTATTCACATTGTGTCGTCATTATATCCCTCGTCACCATAAGGTCAAATTCTTGTAGTGGGCCGCGTTATGCATAGCTAATCAATTTTATGTTTTTTACCGTAGGTCAAATGCATCGGTCATTAATTTAAATAAATACATTGCTACGTTATTACAAACAACTTTAAAATATGATAAATTTGACTGGTATAAAATTTGATGTAATTGAAAGTTGATAGTGAGAGATGATAAATATAGGGTTAAAACTCATGTGACACTTCTTGGATTATTAGGCAACCTTTTTTGGCCACATTAAAGGTTATGATGTTGTTTTCCATTTAATAATTCGCTACATTTATGATAATAACATTTGTTTAATTTATATTCTCAAATCATAAAAGATAACATGTGCACACACACAAGTCATGAGTTTAAACGCTCTTATGATTAGCTATTTGAAAGTGTCTTGATTTGATTGTGGATCTATGTTTTTATATTAATAATTATCTTTTGTCATTCTACGTAAATATATAGTTTAATAAAAATGTAAGAAATATAAAAAATATATTTTAAATTCAATATGGCCTCAAAACGTATGAATTATTTATTTGCTATAATCCAATAATCGATGACATTTGTTTGCTTACTAAATTTTTTTAACAGTGACTTTCTTTTTGTTTTGGCCATCACATTCCTCAAATTGGAGAGCCACGTTATCTCATTCCAGTCATACTATATTGTCTTAACCGAGCCCACTATGGCTTCAGAGTTTGGTTTGGATGTTCCTCCGGGAAACCATATCGCCGGCTGCAACTTGACAGTCGTTGTGCTACCACAAGAGCATAACTCCCTGTCATAACACACGGTGGGACGAAAACTCGGGTGGGCTCGGGATTCGAATTGACCTAGTTCAAATCCTTCATTGCCATAAACCTTTGACATTTACACACACTAAAAAGAGTATTCTATAAACATATTTTGTTAATATGTATTTTACATGATAATACATTTAGATTAAAAATCGTTAGCATGATTAATGACAATACTTGTTTTATTACATGAATGTACAAAAGGATCTATCTACAAGGTCACTACGGTGGTGATGGTGTAGTGAAAGACGAAGAAGAAAGGGTGGGGTTTGGGATTGGTGGGTTTTGTATAGGGATGAGGATTTGGTACCGGGTACCGAATCGGTACCGAACTGTACCGGTTATATTCGTTACCGGTACCGGTACCCACTTCCCCATTTTCGGTACCGGTATCGGTATTTACGGGTAAAACACCGGTAAATACCGGTCCCGTACAGGTACCGGTGCCGAACCGATGTATTCGGTACCGGTACCCACTTTTCTCACCGAACGGCTACCGTGCTCATCCCTAGTTTTGTAAAGTTTATTTTTATTTTTTTAACAGTAAGGAGTATAACTTTATGGTTGTTAAATGAGTTGTTAATGTGGGTTGTTGGCGCGTCAAACCCAACTCAAACCCTAAAATGTTAAACGTACCCGAAAATTGTGTCCAGCATATAAGAACCCAAACACAACAATTGTATTTGTGAGTTGACAAGAACGCAGTTTAACACATTTTTTAATTGTTTATTTTTTGTAAATTAATACTTTAAAATTAAAAATTGATGTATATTTTTCTGAAAATTTTAAAGCAATTGTGTTTAAACTATGCCAACTCACCTTTAAACTTTGGCATAAGAAGTACCCAAATAATGTAATTTATAACATGAATACACACACATACACACGTATATATGGGTTTAACGAGTCAACCCATCGGGTTGACACGAATACACCCCATTTTGCTAAACGTGTTTGTGGGTTTGACCTAAAAATGCCCGAACTCGTTCAAACTAAACTAAAATCCACAGATTTCATGTTAGGTTCTTGTCGTACTAGAAACTCACAACCCCGTATATAATTATACTTTCATATAGGTTTTGCGTACTTTTGGCGTCAGCTAGTCAAAATTACCAAAAGTGTTGCCACTTAGTGAGCATTGTGTATTTGTGTAGTATAAGCGTATTTTATATATAAAGAAAATCAAACCAAAATCATAATATAACTTTGCAAAAAGGGTCATATATGTAATTAACTCTGAAATTAATAGTTATCGTAACTTGTTGCTCGTTTACCTGTCATTCTATGTAATGTTTCTATCGTTAATATAATTGACATCAAAAGGAGAATAGATGAAACTTATTGCAGGACTCAAGGACCTAATTAAAATCTTAAAGAAATCAATAGAAATAATGGAAATGCCAATCATGTGATGGGCACGTACATGGGATAAACGACTTAAATGTTACATCACTAAGAAAATTAGCAAAGTTTAGCAAAAACATATATCACAGGAACGAATTCTGCTATGAAAAAACTCTAAATACGATTTTTATATTTTTAAACATATCACAAATACAAATGATGTAACTTCTAAAAAGTTCATATGTTTAGTTATAAATAACATAATAATATAGTAATTCTAAACTCTTAAGTTGAAGTAAAAAAGGTTAGGGGTTGTTTGTTTAGCTCTTAATGGTTCACACATCTTACTGATTCAGCACTTAATTGTTCAGACTGTTTGTTTCACGCGCGAGCAGATGTCTAAATGATTCATAAATTTGTCTCTGAATGGTTAAACATTATACTGAATCTGAGTGGTTAAGACATCTAATCTGAATTGGTTAGATATTTACCTCTGAACAGTTAAGCATTATGCCGATTCTTAATGGTTCAGAGCTCTTACTGGTTCAACACTTAATGGTTCAGACCTCTTACTGGTTCAACACTTAACCATTCAGAAGTTACCAAACAGTCTCTTAATGTTATATCAACCAAATGAAAAATCGTAAAAACAATTATATTTTAAACATATCATTTTTAACATGATTATTTTATGTCATCAATAATAGTAGTACATTATTGATGTATTCAGAATTCTAACCAAGAAACCTCTCTTTGGGCGTTCGGTAGATATATTAGAATACTTCAATGATTGGTGTATGAATGTAGCAGAAAATATATACAACCACATTTTTTAAATTTGGCACAGGCTTTTCATAGACCACTAATAAAAGAATCAGTAGTTTAATGATAAAATAATAATAGTTTATTATTTCCTATCTATACAATATAATAAAAGAAACTAATGAAGGGACACATGTCATTCATTGAAGCCATCTATTTTTATAGATAATTAATATCAATTAAAAAATAATTATAAAATTAAATTTAATATAAATTTAAACAATTTGTATAGGAGATAATATAAGAGTATAATATTTATAACTTTGTTATAGTTTCCTTCTTATCCAAAACTTTATCAAATTTTATCTTACCATTTCTTAGCCCTTAAGTTCAAAAAATCTAATTTTTAACCACTTAACTTTTTATGAACTTTGTAAATGCCACTTTGACCCCCTCAAGAGTTTTTGCCTTGACGATATAAATTCGAGTTAGTCGGGTCGCGTATAATACGTTATGATTGTACGATATAAATTCGATTTACGTTACGTTTTGATCCAATCGCAATGCAACTATAGGATATACTGAGTTCAATCGGATACGTCAAAACGTGCGTTTTCATATGGTTAAGACATCACATAACGCTTGGACTAATCCCTTCGATATAAATTGATATAACGTAAATGATTTATTTATTTTATTAAACTAATAGTTAATGATAGAACCTATTTCAAAAATGTTTATAAGGGGTAAACAAAAATATTAATCAATGTTTATTGGTTCTATACTTTTATTTCCGTGTTCAATTCTCAACTAAAATACGGTAATCACTATGTTTACGTGACATTTATAAAAACCATCACCGCAATCACCCCATCCATCGTACATCGAGAATATCCGTTAGTTTTTTTAAAGATATTACTACACAAAATTACATTTATACAACTCGTGTAATACACTGGGTTTTTAAAAAAAATATAACTTTTTTATTATGTAGTATATAAAATTAGATTTATTCAATCCATATAATAGATAAGGTTTATAAAGATATTACCTTTAATTGTCTGGTATATAAAATTACATGTGCTCAACCCGTATAACACATGAGGTTTTTAAAAATGTAACTTTGTTTATTATTTAATATATAAAATTAAATTTACTCAACCCGTACAATACAAGGGTTCTCAAAGATATAACTTTTTTATTATTTAATATATAAAATTACATTTATTCAACCCGTGTAATACACGGGGTTATAACCTAGTATATATATATACGATCGAACAGCTAATGTTATATTTGTTCCATTTAAATGAATATAATATAATACTTTGATTCGTGATAAACTGATAAACATTTAGAAAATGTCAGAACATTTATTTATAGTTTTCCATTTATTTTTGTTGGGAAAAGTATTCTTTATTTTAAATAGTGATAACCAATTTTTATTCTTTATTCTTTATTTTGTTGGGAAAAGTATTCTTTATTTTAAATAGTGATAACTAACCAAACTTTGCAGCAAACGTGGTTAAGACAACATAGTATAGTCGGAATTGGGCAACGAGACTCTTCAAATTTGAGGAGTGTGGTAGCCTAACACACAAAAAGGTCGCCGTTCCAAAAAAATGAATAAACAAAATAGTTATTGCTTAAAACATACATAGAGCTAGCAACTTATATACATATGATATGTTAAAATGACATGACTTGACACAAAATTGAATTAGTGTTATGGGTAAATCAGGGCTGGCCAGGAGATTTGTAATCTTATAACCAGTGGCGGATCTAGAAAATCCACATAGGGGTAACGTTTCAATAAAAAGGGGTAACGAAATCGAAAAAACGTCAAATTTTTCCAACATTTACACTACTGTCGGAGCGTCACCGGAGCGTCAAGGGGCAACGGAGGTTACCCCTCTATCACTGTAGGTCCGCCCCTGCTTATAACATCTGTGCTCCATCTTTTCTTTCTAATCAGGAGAGCAATTTCATGGAAATCACATAAAAGAAAAAATAAAGTAAAATCAAAAGGATAATAGAAGTAATAAATTTGGTCTTCAAAAATACATGTGCCATGAGGATTTTCCCCCATTGGGGAACACCATCACATGCATATTGTATCTTGTTCAGTGCAAGTTCAATGTATCTATGGGTTGCATAGTATTTAGAGTTGTGCATGGATTTGAAGTCAGTTCCGAGTTAGATCGGTTTAAGTTAGGGTAGTAGGGGCGGAATGGGGTAGTGGTTTGCGGGTATGGGTACACTACCCCAGCGAGTATTTATACTCATTGGGGGGCAGACTCTTAAAATTCAAATCAGTTTACAGTGGGGTCCGGAATCTTAAAAATCCAATATTTTATCCTAAAAAAAACCAACTTTTCAGAAATTTTCGGTAAATTAACACTACGAGCGAAAATCGGTGAGGCCAGGGCACCTCCGGATAGAGGTGTACAAACCGGTTAATCGGTTATTAAAAAACCGGTTTAAAAAAAAACCGGTTTTTTCACCCAAAATAAAAACCGGTTTTTTTTATAACCGGTTCCGGTTACTAACCGGTTTTTGAGGTCCAAAACAATAACCGGTATAACCGGCTGGGACCGGTTTTTAACCGGTTTTTCCCAAAAAACCCGGTTTTTTTCCGGTTTTAACCGGTTTTTTAATAATCGGTTCGGTTAATAACCGGTTTTTGAAGTCAAGAATAGTAACCGGTATAAAAACCGGCGGTTAAAAAAAACCGGTTAAAAAAAAAACCGGTTATAAAAAAACCGGTTAAAAAAAAACCAGTTTCGGTTTTTTTTCCGGTTTCGGTTCTAAAACCAGTTTTTTTGTACACCTCTACCTCCGGACCACAAGTAACCTCCGCCACAGAGTACACCTGTATTGTTTGTTAATTTGCGCAAGAATGGAATTTTCCACGAGTTCATCTACTCATCCCTCCTGAATTTAATTTCACTAAATTACGCTAACTGTGAAGTTCTACCATCATCTATAAACAATACTCCGAAAGCGCAATGATGGTATTTGACTCAATACATCTCATATGAACCATAAAAATGTAAGATTTGTCTAAGGTGTCACATGCCTCCATTAGAACTCGTTTTTTAAGATGTTTGCCGTACCATTGTAAATGGGACAGGTGTGACTTGGATACCATTTGTAAAAGCATGCCCCTCATAATCTCATATCGTTCATTATTGTCTGTTTTTCCTCAAATGGGCTCACATTTTTAGTGGTAATTTCGTAGGTCACAAGGAATTAATCTCACGTAATCATACTTAAGTACTTAACTATGGATTTCTCTTCTTATCTACATGCAATGTGTCCATGGTATTATAGCCTAGTGGCATCTTATGTGTGAGATAAGTAGGGGTGTTCATGAGCCGATCCGATCCGAGCGAGGGTCTGCTCGAGATCGGATCGAATTAAAACCGATCGGATCGGTTCGGTTCGAATTTGTAAAACCGATCATAAAAGTGCTGCTCATGATCGGTTCGATTTTAAATCGATCGGATCGGTTCGGATCGATTTCGCTCGGTTTATCTCAACACCTAAATTAACAAATGTGCAGCAACAACAAAAACTGAAATCATGACTTAAGTAAAACATGTCCAACCTTTCTAGGCTGCATTAAACTAAATCAAAAGCAATACATAATTGAAATCAAGATCCTAAAAATGTTCTTAACAATATCGAATCCAAAGCATAAAATATAGTGCGAAACACAAATTGAAATCTAGCTCAAAAGCCATAAACATCTTCTTAAAGCTTGGTCATCTCCATCCACAAAACTCCGCTTCAAATCAACATACACAACCTATTTTCCCGTTGGTGGTACCGTTCGGGTTGTTTCCTCCTCCCATGGTTGCAACTGTCAAAGACGTCCCTGTGCTTGTGCTGGCGGCAGCGGCTGATGAAATCAAGTTGTCAATCTTAGTTCTCTTGATCAAAGATTCATCTACTACTACTTCCTCTCCTCCAGCTGATCTCTTTCCAGGAAGCATAAAGTCCGATGGTGAACTGCGTAAACCCATATTTAGTCAAATGCCAACAAAACACACACAAACCTTAACAGAACAAAGCTGAATCAAAATTTATAAACAAAAACAATAACAAAAAAACACTTTGTTTCACAAATATCTAGCTAACCTTATACAATTTCACTGTCTGTTAACAAATAACAAATTCACTCATGCATCAACCCTAAAACCACAATAACGATATAAACTGTGTGAAAAGAAAAAAACAAATTCTAACATAGTGAACTGTGTGAGACCATTTAAGTCAAATGCCTACAAAACACACACACAAACTCCTACAAATCAAAGTTGAATCAAAATTTATAAACAAAAACAAACTCAAAATAATAAAAAAACCACTTTGCTTCACGATGATCTAGTTTTATCTATCATATCTTATCTATCTCATCTATATATAAATATGGGCACCTCTTATTTTAATTTTCTTTTCTTTAATTCGAGTCCGATCCCTGTTCAAATCAAACTTACGGTGAAATCCCCAATCACCCACCTACGAATCCAGTTAAAAAGCTTCAAAACAAAAGCCCTAAATCAGAATCAACTAACAAACGTTTGAAACAGATCATCATTAAACAGCTTATAAACAGAAACAGAAACAGAAACAGAAACAGATCATTATTAAACAGCTTATAAACAGAAACAAAAACAGATTATCGCTTAAACAGGTTGAAACATTCAACAAGCTTGAAACAAGCTTGAAACAAAAACAGATTATCGCTTGAAACAGAAACAGAAACGATTTACAGAAACAGAAACGATTTACAGAAACGATTTAAGCAGCGACTCACTTGTTTGATGATTGTCCGATAATGTATGTGATTGTCCGACTGCGTGTGAGTGTGAGAGTGGACCGGACGGTGACTGGATTGTATGTGATTGTCCGACTGCGTGTGAGTTGAGAGCGGCGAGTAATGTTTAGGGTTAGATAACTGATAAGATTTGTATATTGAGTATAGATTTAGGTTATTTCATAAGATGGGCTAACTATTTGGGCTTTTATATTTGGTTGGGCTATTATATTTTTTTTTGGGTTTTAATCTATAATATATATATATATTAATTATTAATAAAAATAATTCGAGCGAAACCGAGCGATCGTCGAGCGAGCGGAGCCTTGCTCATGCTCGGATTGAATTTGAATCGAACCGATCCGATCGGCTCATTTACAAACTGAGCGGGAATCGAACGAGCATTTTTCGATCATTTTTCGAGCGATCGTCGAGCGATCTTCGATCGTCGAGCAGTTTGGACAGCCCTAGAGATAAGGCTTCAGGACCATTAGGTCCTTGGTTCGAATCTCACAAAGAGGGTTTTTTTCTCAGATTTATTGAGTTTCCTTCTGAATTTGTGTATAAACATTATAGCCTAGTGGAGATGGATATGATCGGGTAATTCTGCTGATGGCACGATGATACACTAGTGGTCCGTCAGCAATCATAATTTATCGTTCAAAAAAATCTACATGCAATGTGGCGAACAACGTTATGATCAAATATTTATCATTTTACAAGAAAAAAAATGAAAGATTTACCTAAAGTGTCACTTGTCAAGTTTATGGTTTTGATTTGGAATAAAAAAAAAAAAAAAAAAGAAAACTGGTATTAAAAATAAGAAAAAGAAAAACATAGATAAAGTTGACAATATGAATATCTATTAAAAAACAAACATTCTCATTATTCATTTGGTATGTTGAGGTCCCAAACGAATGGGTGGGCAGCTTTGCTTGTTTTGGTCCTTTTGGACCTTGCATACATGGTTTAGTTTTAACGACAAATATTATTTTTGGTACTTTAAACACTATCTAAGGAGACAACTCTTCAAATTCCATAAATGACATTATTTCACTGTTATGAATTTTTTTCATAATAGTTAATCTGAACGACAATAATTGTTAAATTTGGTTATTGCTCAAGGATTTTTTTTTATTTATAATTACCTTTTACTTAAAAAAGCAATCACTAGATAGTTAAAAGTTTTGTATGTATTTCATTTTAGTCACTGAATTTTAACTTTCATAAAAAATCATAACAATAGGAAAATATATAAACTACCGATAACATCTCAAAGATAATGTACTAATTAAGCTATTGCATTTTATATAAAAAATCATCATATACATTAAAAAAAGATCTATTTCTCTAACTCAATTGCATGCTAAAATCTAAACTTCTGATGTTCTCATGGGCTAGGCCTCTACGAGAGTCATGGGCTTTGAAGGCAGGCTCATAAGGCCCGGCTAGCCTCTAAGAGAGAGGGGTTCGTCAAGTTTTGACTTTCAAGGACAAACCCGAGTCAAGCCGAGCTCGGCTCGTGAGTAGGTTTTTATGTTCGAGCTTGACTCAGTCGTCGCAATTATCAAATATTATTCATCTAATCGTTAAGTATTTTACTTATATATATGTTCTAGGGCTGTTCAAAAAGCCCGCGACTCATAGCTCACTCGAAAAGAGCTCGAAAAAAACTAGCTAAAAAACTCGATTTGAAACAACCTGAGCCGTGCCGGCTCATTTTGTAACCAAGCCGAGCTTGAGCCAAGCTCGGCTCAACTCGTTTACAACCCTAAATGTTTCCACAGATCATCATTGTTCTCTCCTCTCTAGTTTGCATTAAAGAGTCATCATTGGTGTCTTTACAGTCACAAAACAAAATAAGAACCAAATTGTATTCATCTTTTTCAGAAATCAACTACAAATATTGAAATCAAGACTAACCACAGAAATCAAGAAAACCTCTTTAGTCAGTTAATCATCATCAACAAAACTCAACAATGGCTATACATTTCTCGATCTCGGGCAGCTTCCCTGATCTAAAAACCGCGTATTTCGACATCTTCGAATAACAAAACCTAATCCCATTCTGATCCAACAACTCTTCTAACATCACTTTCTCTGATCAACAAAAAATCGAACCTATAGACTATGATAATATGATCACATGTATGCTTTGAGCCAAGGGCGAAGGTTAGAAGGGAGGGGGGACCCCCCAAACTTTTCGCTCAATAGTGTTATGTATGTAGCTTTCCTATAGAAATTTTTGGGTATATACGTTTTCGACCCTCCGGTTCTATAGAAATTTTTGGGTATATATGTTATAATTAAGGAACAAGCTGCTTCTGGTATGGCTGATCCAACAATAGTGAAAAATGTCGTTTTTGCATAAGCCAATTGCGTAGTCCATTAGACGATTGCACATTTGCATTTCCAAAGTTCAATCAAAGTCGATGATTGTCCCCATATGGCTACAAAATCAGAACATATTCTTGTTCACTACATATTTAGATAATGCAAAATGTCACAACAAATCTTGTCACATGTCAGTTTCTTCAAATTGTTTAAATGAGCATTGCAAACATCATCTGCGGGCTGCAGCTCGTACCTCAAGTTGCGTTTTCTCTTTCTTCATTACTTATCTCCTCGTACTTCACCACAATTTTTTAGACGCTTCAACTTTTTTTTTTGCGGACTCTTATGACCCATGTTGGCGACATGTTCATGTGTAACGTTTTTTTAATTACAAAATGTATGTAGTTTTTAGCATCTTGGTTTTGTCTTATAAACTTTTAGATAATACAATTCTATCTTATAGGATCTTATTCCCACACAATCTCTTTGTATTGACTAATGCTGTAAATGCTTCAAATAAAAACATTATTTCCCATCTCATCTTCATTTTTACTATCATGATACTTGCAGTTCTTCTATTCACTAATGCAAAAAAAAAAAAAAAAATAATAATAATAATAAATAAAGAAATAAGAGATCATGAGATTATCATACTTAAAAAGATGGAACATTGCTTAGTGAAGTTCTTAGTTTAAAAAGCGCGAAGCGCACAAAAGCGACGGGGTCTAAAACCGAGGCGCAAAAGCGGTGAGCTTTTCGTACGCAAGGCGCAAAGTGATTATATAATTTATTATATATATCCCATAGGTTTTTAGCATCCCCTACCTATGATCTTGGTTTAAAAAAGCGTGAAGCGCAAAAAAGCGACAAGGTCTAAAATCAAAGCGCGAAGCGCAAATCGCAAAAGCGGTGGGCTTTTCGTACGTGAGGCGCAAGGTGCTTATATATTTTTTTATATATATCCTATAGGCTTTTAGCATCCCTTACCCAAAATATAGTGATATATAAGGTTTATATATGATTTAATGTATAAATCATATAATGTACAACTATTTTAGCTGCATGTATAACACTTTAAAGCAGAAAAACACCTTCTGTACAAAAAGCGCGCGCCTCAGTGGGATTTTTTTCCAAAAAAGCTCGCTTTTTGTACAGAGCTCGCTTTATGTCACACAAGGCGCAGCTCTTTGCGCCTAGGGTCGCTTTGCGCTTAAGCGCGCTTAAGGCGCGCTTTTTTAAACCAAGCCTGTGATTTAGCTATAAGTAAGCTTTATACATATTTGAAGATGAAAAAAAAACATAAATGTACAACATAAAAAGCCTGTTGTACAAAACTCAGCTGCACAGAAACAAGCCATGTACAAAAGGCGCGCGCCTCACCTGCGCCTCAGGTCAAATTTTTACCCTAAAAAGTGCGCCTCACATGCGCCTTTTGTACACTGTGCGCCTAATGTCACACAAGGCTCAAAGGTTTGCGCCTTAGGTGGCCTCACGCCTTTTTAAACCAAGGAGAAGTTAACCTAAAGTTCAACCAAATGACAAACAATAAGTTGTAGTTGTTTCACAAGGGCACTAGACACCCCTATAACGTTTAACAAGGTATATTTTTTCATATTAATTTGCCTCTTTCCTAACCACCAATGGTCCTGAAAACTTTCCAAATAGGCAAACACTTAACCATGACATCTATAGGCTTAGGGAATAGGGATATCGATAGACTATACATGGGTCGTCCTTCGAAACATGATCACCTTCCACACAAGCCTTTATCCTTGAGAATAAAACTTTAATCTAAAACCTTTATTTTTCAGTCATACAAGCATTTCTGGAAGCAAGACATGTTGTGAAGGAACCACATAAAGCTGGACTTTGTTCCTTCATAAGGTAATAACAATAGTGACTGCAACAAATGTTCGGTTTCTATGAAAATTATAATCGTTAAAGACTTAAAGCCATATTGATCCTTAATCTGTGTGGTCATGTAACCCACACAAGATGGATTTATGATCCGCTCCTTGTGTAACCCTTGTCCTAGGTCGTTTATACGGGACAAATGCATCTACATTTATTTACGCTTGTAGAGGCGCGTTACTCGTATATGTTAGTCTATGTCGACAATATTATCATCACCGGCAACAACGCTACAAACATTCCATAGATCATCATTGTTCTCTCATCATAGAATATCGGGTTCTCACTAAAGGACCATCATCACTATCTCCATATTTTTCGAGTTCACATTCGAATCTAGAAATATTGGGCTAGTCCATTATCATCTACATTGTTCGAGTTCGCACTAAACAATCACAAAATAAGAACCAACTAGTATTCATCTTTTTTGATAGTTTAACTACAACTATTGAAATCAAAACTTATGATAAACAAATTGAAACTTATGATAAATCTTAACCCACTTATATAATCAGTTAATAACAATGGCTATACATTTATTCAATTCAATTCAATTCAAAGAACAAGAACATGAACAACAAACATTACCCGAACTCAGGCAACTTCCCCGATCTAAAAACCGCGAATTTCGACATCTTCGAATAACAAAACCGAATCCCATTTCGCTCCAACAGCTCTTCCAGCATCACTTTCACTTCCTCCGGCCTATCACTCTCACACTCAACCTCATAACAAACCCCAAACTCATATTCCGATTCATCCAGTTCCACCTTCAACCCATTCCAAATATAAACAGCTCTTACATTCCTAAACCCCCCTAAACACACAAGCTCATCCAACCCCACCCCAAACTCCCCCACCACCCTCTCCAAAACCCCCGACCCCTGCACCGCCGAGAGCCGCCAGGGCTCGGCGGCGCAGGCGCGGGCGAGGGTGGGGTCAAGGGGGTGTTCGATTTCTTCAATGCGGCTGATGCCGTTGGAGAGTGTGGGTTTTGATTTGAGTGAGAGGATTGATTGGGTGTCGAGGTCGTAGAAGCGGAGGCGGAGGGCGGCGAGGTGGGTGGTGGCGAGAGTGAGTTGTGGGGTGTCGAAGAAGAGGTTTTGTTGGAGGTGGGTTTTGGTGTGGTAGGGTGAGAGGATGTCGGAGAGTTTCTGGTGGGCGGCGGAGTCCGGTAGCCGGAGTTTTACTTCAACTTCCATTGGGAATTTGTGGGTGATTTGTGATGATAATGAGAAAGATAACCTTAGTAGTAGATTTTTTATCCAAGGGGACATCATTACAACCTTCTTTTCTACAAGTGTTAGTTCGAATAATTTGCTTAACGAGAAATTAATTATAGCCTAACGATATTTTGAGGGTAAGACAAAGCTTTGGGACATCAGTCCTACTATGGGGGTATGGGGCGGGGTTGTGGCGTGGGTTGGGTTGGGTACAAACGCCCAAGTCACCACCCCGGGTGGGCTTTGGTTTCGGCGTTGCCCCTTGGGCGGGGGTTTCAGCCCCGGCGTTGGGCGGGGCAATCAAGATGACATGTCGAGATCTCATTGGGTAAGACAAGTAGCCGTTTGGGCTAGCCGTTGGCCAACGGCTATGTGTTTAAAAAAATTTATGTTGGAGACGAGATAAGAGATAAAGAAAAAATATTCCAAGCACTAGAAATTTTTTTATGTAATTTAAAAAAAAAAACATTATTAAAAAATATAAATTTGTTTATAAAAAATATAAATATGGAGGTTTGGGCTGGCCACGCCCCAAACCCCCGCCCCACCATATCGTCTTCAATGTGGGTCAGCCCAGCGAAGCTCACCCAAGCCACGTGTCGGGCACGCCCCAAACCCCCGCCCTACCATACCCCACGGTTTAAGTTTGATTCCCACAAAAGGGGTTTTCCTAGATTTATTGTGAGATGGATAAAATTGGGTGGTTCAGCTTGTGGCATGATAATACTCCAATAGTCTGTATCGGCATTATAGCCTAATGGAGATGATATGATCAAGTGATTCCACTTGTGGCACGATGAATATGATACTCCAATAATTGTTAGTGATCCAATTTTGTCGTTCAAAAAAATTTAATATCATAGATAACTACCCTCTTGAATCATTAGTTAAATTGTTAATTATCTTTTATTTTATTATTTTTAATATCACATAGATTATAGAAGAAGTTGCACGGATTGTGATAAGTGAATGTTCTGCGAATAGTTCGTGAACCTTCGGCGAAAAGTTTGCTTATGTTTGTTTGTTTTATAAATGAATGAACACGAACAATAAATTTTGTTTGTTAAGTTAAACGAGCGAACATGAACAGAGGTTGGTTGGTTGGTTCGTTATGTTCGTGAACGTTCGGTAATGTGTTCCTATATGTTTGCTCATATATGTTTCTTTGCGTTGGTGAACGTGAAGATTCGATAATATGTTCATTTGTATTTGTTCAATTAAAGGTTCTTTATATATTGTATTCTTGTTTTATGGTTTTTAGTTTTTAAAATTTTGAAACTCTATTATGCTACATGTCTCCCTCAGCATTTCTCATTTGACCATTTTAGTTTCAGTTTGTATCAAAATCTTTCCAAACTTCTTAATTTTGTGTTAATCATGTTTCTAATAATTATGTCAACTGTGTTCGGATAATATTGTTAAGTGCTTATTTATTTTTTGGTAGATTCTTCGTAATCTTTGCGATGAAAAAATACAGATTTTATTCTAAAATGACTATATGTTATTGTGCTTCTCTTTTAAATCGACCAAGACTATAAACCTTCATAATTTTTCAACGCATAGATCTTTCTAATGTTGTTTTAACATTAGCCCAACATCATTTGCATAAGCCCAACTTGTTAATTTGGATTTAACATCCGACTTCTCTTCTATTTCCAAGATTACACAACTAGCTATTCAAATAGTACTCTCCAATAAGGTTTAACCTATATGTTCCAACTTGGGTATTATTAGTGGTCAATTTATAATACCACACGCACACACACCTTGATTCAAATAGACATTTTACTCATTTGTGCAAGGTAAACGTATGAACTAAAACAATAGTTAATCAAACATCCCAAGAATTCTTTATTTGCACGCTAATATATATCAACGAGTGATCTCTCAGTACATAGATTCCCACAATCAAAACTGCATGATTACCTTCACACGGGGGGTACCTTCCACCGGAAAGGACATTGTTCTAAAGATCTTGCTGCTATCGAAGGTTTTCAGAGTGAATGCATATTGCAACTACCAACCATTGGCAGTTTTGGGCCATCAGGCCCAAAATTCCTTGTGGGTGCCTTCAATTTGGCTCAATAACAGATTGACACGTGGATTGGTGGTGCAACCTGTATCGTGGTCCAATACCATAAACAAACCGATGTCGACCTATCCACCTTTATGCAACCTCCCTGTCTTGAAGCACTTCATCCATCAAAATGTTTTCTATAGCCTCAACGGTTTTAGCAAATACTAGGGGATTATGGATTAAAACGAGGTTTTGGTTTTCCAGCCCATTCTTCATCTTGAATAGTATCGTTAACATCTAGCCGAAAGCGTAAGCCATGCATGTATTACTCTTCCCATGATTCAAAACTCGTGGGTATAAAGGCAGTATATAACTTCGGTAACCCTTTCTCAACATGTTAAGCATTATGAGATTATCGAAAAGAATCTTGAAATTGTCGATGAATGTGGTTAAGGTTTGACGGAAATGATAGTCGGTTACGAATCTTGATTTCCAAGAATTTTGAAACTATTGAATTGGGGATGAATGAGGTGTGGCGATGGCGGCTCAACTATGGTGATGCGACAGTAACAACGGTGGTGACCGAACGTGAATGTGGTATGAAATTATGAAACTTGAGAGAATATTTGAAACTGATTTTGAATAATAACGATGAGATATACAGTTTCAACAACTTACTTGCCAAGCAAATATGGGATCAGAGGATTTAGAAGCTTGCCCAGTAGTAGCTACCCTAGTCGACCTCCAAACAGGATGAGAGGCCTTCTTAACACCCGAAATTCAATTGCTGGCTAAACAGGAACGCTGACAAAGTCACCGGCAGAAGGCACATGTTTAATACAGCGGGAAATAGGAGGACGATCCCACGAAACCTCCTTCAACACCATATCAACTTCTAGGGGTGAGCAAATTAACCGCCATAACCAATAACTGACATAACCGAACCGCTAATAACGGATAACCAATATAACCAATGGTTATGGTTATGAAACTTTGTATAACCGCTCAATCGGTTATAGTTATAGTTATAGTTATGGTTATGGTTATGGTTATAAAGCTTTGGTTAACTGATATAACCGAAACCGAACTTGTAATGTTAAGTTTATATAATTGATTTATATTTTACATAATCATATAGAGGGTTTTCACTACGATAAAAGTATGTTAGTAACAAAATGATCTTGATGTAGATGCCCTTTATTTTGATAAAGAAGTAAAGTGGTATGACCATAATTTTTTTGTTTGAGAATTACCTTATTTAAAAGAACCCCAAATCGTTATTTTAACCAAAAGGTTAAGTCTTTGTTATCTTATAAAAAATGCTAAGCTAAGTTCAAATCGTGCACAACTCTATTTATTTCAAACCTTGCTTGGTTACTTAACCGAAATTAACCAAAACCAAACCATAACCGATTACCGTAACCGAAGTTTGGTTATGGTTACCAAACTCTATAACCGAAACTAGCGGTTATGATTATGGTTAATGGTAAAAACCAAACCAAACCAAACTGACCCTTGCACACCCCTATTAGCTTCAGTCAAGTCATCAAGCATGATAAAATCCAAGCCACCCATCTCTACAAAACACACACATAGAAAAACACATTAGAAACAAGAAGCTTGATAATAAGAAAATTACACTACAAAAAAGGGACATACCATTCCCATCAACAACAAAAGAAGGCATAGATGACGGATCAGTCCACCTAGCACTAATCCTTAACAACACGAGGAACTCTTTAGAATAAGCCCTAAGCTTGGAACTGGTCAATCCTATGCTCAAACAAAACATAGCAACATCGGAATGAGATAGCTATGAAAACTGAATTGCAATATCGTTCCTTGCACTAGTAGCCATGACAATTGAGAAGCGAGAAAGACTTGCTAATTTATAAGAAGCAAAAGATAACGCCGGAAAAATAAAAACCAAGGAATAACCAAGGGTTTTTTGTAGAGAAAATTGAAGGAAGATGAAGAAAATGAGACATTTATGTGGTTAATAAAGGATCTTTAATTCGAATTTTGACAACTGGAATTATACTCTTTCTTGCTACAAACGTTCCATCAGTCATGTCGAAGCCGCCCAATGCAAGTTGCATGTGCAAATAAGGACAATGAAGGTACAAAGGGTACAATAATAAAAGACAAAGAACTTTTTACACAACACTTTCCACACCTGTACAGCTTTGAGCTAGTGTAATGTACGGAAATTTAAAAACTCTAAAGTAATAAATTTTCAAATTTTTATGTCAGACCCTATACAGCTTTATAGTCGATTAAATGATTAGTGACAAATTAATGAGCATTTCATCTAACGAATGTTCGTTATTAGTTTTCACATGTTAAATAAACAATAATTAATGGAAATAATTATAATTATAACAAAAATAGATTTAATTGGTTGGATTGGTTTTTGGATTTGACATTTGTAATAGAGTGACACGCCAGTAGGGCCGTTCATTGTTATCCAAAACTCGACCCGAATTTAAAGCCACCTGAACCCGAACTAGTGAATACTTGAAAAATCCAAATCCGACCAACCAGAACTTTAAATGGTTCGGTTAACCAGTCACTTTTTTCCGGCCAAAAACCCGAACAACCTGACCCGAAAAACCCAAAACACGAAACCCAAAAAACCCGAACATCTATTGTTTTTTTTTCTTGTAGAAGTGTTTTGGTTTGGAATCTTTAATTTATGAAACATTAAGTTTTGAGACTTTGAAATATTATAATTGCATATTGTCAACTAATGTTTGAAAATTGATAATATTTTTAAGAGAAAATTGCATTTTTCGACCTTTACGTTTCAACGAAACTACAGGCGGTGTCCTTTAAGTTTAAAAAGTTCATTGACTGTCCTTTACGTTTGCACATGATTACAATCGGTGTCCTTTTGACCTAACATAGTTAAGTTTTCCTGTTAAATGTAGTCATGTGTCACTCACCGAAAGTATAGGGTCCAATGTGCATTATTTTCAGAAACTACTCTATTTCTCTTTCTCTCTCTCTCTTTCTTCTCTCCTTCTCTTCTATCTCTCCCTCTTTCTCTCTCTCTCTCTCTCCTGCACAACCACACCTCCACCACAACACCACCACCCCCACCCCTACCCTACCCTACCCCACCTCCACCGCTATCACCACCACCACCTTCCCCACCGCACCTCCACCACCATCCTCATCACTACACAACTACCATCTCCACAAACACCCCACCGCCCTCAACCACCCCACCACCCTCAACCGTCGCATTCCAGTCGCATCTCATTGATGCTTCCAGCAGAGGGACACAAATTTTGAAGTGTGTTTCTCCATCTATGTCTATAATGCACTTCCAAGGCAAATAACTAGTGCTCATATTTATTCATCTCTATACTATCTTCCTAAAGCTATGCTCAATTTGAATCTTTTGCTTTAGTTTGCTGTACAGTAAATTTGGGTTATTGAAATCAATACTAACATATTACAGAAGCCATCTTCTTCGGCTAGAGAGGATACGTAACGGGATTGTTTTAATGTGGTGAGGAAAGGAGAGTGACTTCGTCTAACAGAAGCCATGACTTGGAATACAACTCACCACCTGACTCGGTTGTTGAGTGTGTGAAACTTGACTCGCCGGAGAACGACATCGGAGATCTGATGGTGGAGGTGCGGTGGTGGCGGTTGAGGATTGTGGGGTGGTTGAGGGTGGGAGGGGTGTTTGCAGTGATGGTGGTTGTGCAACGGTAAGGAGGGTGGTGGAGGTGCGGTGGGGATGGTGGTGATGGTGGTGGTGATAGCGATGGAGGTGCGATGGAGGTGGGGTGGGGGTGGGGGTAGGGGTGGGGTGGGGGTGGTGGTGTTGTAGTTGTGCAGGGGAGAGAGGGAGAGAGAGTGAGAGAGTAGTTTTTGAAAATATTGTACATTGATCCCTATACTTTCCGTGAGTGACACATGATTGCATTTTACAAGAAAACTTAACTAGGTTAGATCAAAAGGACACCGACAGTAATCATGTGCAAACGTAAAGGACAACCATTGTACTTTTTAAACTTAAAGGACACCGCCTATAGTTTCGTTGAAACGTAAAGGGCGAAAAATGAAATTTTCTCTTTTTTAATTTAGCAATATGATTTTGATTTTTTTTTTCTAAGACTTTGTCATATATTTATATATAAGGTCGAACAAATTACACCAAGATAGCCGGTAAGCGGGCAACAAGCTGCGCCGCTACCCCCTTTTGAATAGCGAAACCTAACCTAGTAAAAACGAAACCCCGATCTCTAGGAGACGAAATGTTGCTGTGAACAACCCGTTGGACCCGTTCAAGAAATCTGATGGCTTCTGGGGCTAGCGAGCCAAATGTATCAAAGGCAAAAGGGATAAAGGAATGTTGATTACCCTCGCAGGCTTTGGCATGTTTGTCCATTTTCTTTGCTGCCGCCCTTGGCATGATTTTGATGATATTGTAAAAAAACTTTTATTTTCATTTTACATTTAGACTCGAAAACCGAACAATCCAACCCGAACATGTCACACCCCGTTTTCCGGTGGGCCCGGATGGGTCGTGACGATTGTATAACAGTATCATAATTCAATAATATGCAACATAAGTATTTAGAGTAAAAATATTCATAACATTTAAAAGTGTTTGAATATACAATTAAAAGTTGTACAAGTGTTCAGATACAAGCCCACATGCGGGATCGAAATAAAAGAAGCTTAGACATCATAGGCCTTAAGCTAGGAGTTGTAAATTCCATAGCCTTTATCATAGCCGACCCGGATTCCTAGCCTAATAAAAAGGTTCGGTACCTGCAGTTCAATCTTTTGAAAATACGTCAGCTTTCGCTGGTAAATACAGTTAACTGACTCATTTTGAAAATAGTTTTTCGAAAAGAGTTTTATACACAGAGAAAACCCGTAGGTAATCATTTAATATTTCTTGGGATTTTATCTTGTCACCATATTTACATATTTGTCATACAATGAGAACCAGATATCAAAGCCGGTCATTTTCAATGCTATAATGATTACGGTACACACCAAAGTTGAATAACGTATCTTACAGTCAGTATGCCTACCCCGACACGTTATTCTGTATGGCCATAATAGTTCATGAGTCGGGACGTCCGGACACGGTACCAATAACCCCCAGTTGTTTCAGTTATCAAATAAAACAGATTAAACCGAGTTCTTACATTTATGAGTTATCATAGGTGACTCATTTATATAATACTCGCTCCAAGTGGCGTATTCGCCAATCTCCATACCCCAAGTTTAAAAACTAAAATAAGTTAGGAGTATTTACCTTTTCGCTAGCTTCCAACCGATAACGGTTTTAATATAGTAAAAGCTGTAAAGTCAAAGTATTAAAACTCAAGTCCGAATATCTGGGGGGTTCTATAGTCCAGAGTGAACAGATTCAGTTATCTGTTAGAATGTATACGGGTCATAGGTTAGTTCCTTAGACACGACCCGTTACTTAAGAATAAGATCGGTTCGCTAGATTAAGCGTAGACCGGTTAGAATGTGGTATATACCTATCCGAGTGTAAGGACTCATTGGATAAATGTTTATTAGACCAATATTCTGATTTAGAAAGGTTTTGAAAGGTTGACCTGTTACACCTAGTTTATGCGAACTAGGTTCGCATAACTAGTTATGCGTGTAAAGACGGGTTCGGAAGGTCGGATGAGCTTATGACAAGTCTAAGTATTAAAAATATATCTTTAGTTGATATATATTCTATTCCAAATTCATATTATAACTTGGTTTAGATTGAAACCATTTTATTAACCATTTTGACCATGTAAGGGTATTTTGGTCATTTTCAATAATATTTTCAAAATTTGTCATTTAACTCATCGAACAAAATGACCAAGAGGTATAACTTCAGAGAGTTATACTCAACAATATTATGGTCTCAAAACAAGTTTAAAACAGATCTTAACGTTGACCAAACGGGTCAGAATCAAAAATCAAACTGCTTGACTTTTTACATAGAATGAGACTCTAAACTAAATTGGACGAGTTGGGCATGCTAACATCAGTTTATATAAGTTGTAAAACTTCTATATGTGTCAAAACAATTGAGTTATAAGTTATAAAAACTATTTACATCATTTATGAAGTTTATTCAAAAGTTCGACTTTTACGTAAAATGCTCAACTTATCAATTCAACTAGTAAACGTGATTATCCAAGGGTATGATCACAGAGGGATCATACCATCGTGGTTGCAACCCATGGACGTAGGTCACCTTGACTGAACCACTTTCATTTGCTAATCCCACCAATAAACAATGGCGAATCACTCAATGATTTGTTTTTTTACCCTCAAACAACCACACCATTTTACATTTCTTGTTAACTGAGTTTCTTCTTTGTTTTTGCTTGCATCTTCCTAAAGACCATTGGCCCCTTTATAATATTTATACAAACCTTCAATGCTGATCTTGAAACTGTCATATTAATCGAATTATGTTGTTAAAAGTTGACCTGCTCTTCTTGAAGTCTGCGTTTATTTGGAAAGACTTAACCAAATCTTCTAACATTTTGTGGGGACTATTGAGCTATTTTTCTTTTAACTTACTGAAATCATCCGATCAAACTCACTTTACAATGTAAACCTAACCTAATTCAATCTCATGTGTTAATGATGTGTAAAACTTACCAGCCCAGTGATTCTTAAGTTCTATAGTACTTCATTTGAAATCAAATCCAACTTGTGCCTATTGTCCATCAATCCTTTCATTGCACGTTCTTCCGTCTCTTTGATATACTGGGACCACCATAAGAAAAATGTTACGTAACCAAAATAAGTCAAGTATATTAACGACTTATATATAGGGAAAGCTATAGGTACTCTTGTCAAATCACGAGTGAAGAGTTCTAATACTTCAATTGGCATATCAGTAGGAATTAAATGCGGGTCATCCCACTGAATCAAGAAAGCAAAGGCAAATGACTTAATGAACTTACAAAAATAACAGTCGAATGATATTGAAACCCTGATGAAACAAACGGAGAAACGAATGGTGAGTCTCGTGGGCCCTTAACATCAGCTCAAAGAGCTACATCCTCACCGGCCTTTAATGAACCCCTGATGCATTTGGTAGGGAAGCTAAACATTTTACTGAGATTTGCGTGCTAAACAGAGATGTACTAATCAATTATATATAAAAATTTATGTATGATCTAATTATGTATTAATCATATATATGGTTTTTTATACAAGTAACTTTCTCTAGCCCGGGAAGCAATCCCGGGTGATAACCTAGTTATATATAAAATATACTAGGATTGACTGTTTTTTCTCCACCAGTTTTCCCATCAAGGTAAAGATACCAATTTCATTTGCTAATCCCACCAATCAACTATGGCGAATTACTCAATGATTTGTTTTTTTACCCTTAAACAGCCACACCATTTTACATTTCTTGTTAACTCAGTTTTTTCTTTGTTTTTGTTTGCATCTTCCTAAATAACATCGGCCCCTTAATAATATTTATACAAACCTTCAATGCTGATCTTGAAACTGTCATGGATTCCTCAACACCTCATATCCCACATCATCACCTTCCACGGTCAGTTTTTACCTTTTTAGCATTCAACTTATGTTGTATGTTTTATTTGTGAAAATTTGATCCGGGTATTTGTAATGAAGATGGTTTTAAAAGGTAATAGTTTTAAGGGTTTGGATATTCTAAAAACGCCCAAAACAGTAAAAACGTTAGGAACGATTTTGGTGCTGATATGTTACAGACATTTTAAACTAGAAAGCAATGCGACATTTAAATTATAGTCTTTCGTTACTACCACAAATACATATTAAATAAAATCCGGTTTTTTAACAGATGAGAGAAAACAACCATGCATGGTGAAGTTGTAATTTGCTGAAAACTAAGTAGTATCAGCAGCCGCCAAACGCTTATAATCAACGCCAAAGTAGGAACACATTTTAGAATAGAATGATATCTGATACTCATTCCATCGAGTAAGCGTGGTCTGAGGAGGTAACCGCGGTGAGCAGATAACAAAACGTAAGATCTTCCAAATCTCTTTATTCGAGAGTACAAAAGCCTCATCGTTGCTGCTAAGCTTCGTCTTGTGCTTAAACACAGGATTCTGCAGCCAAACCAAATAATAACAATTTATTTATTAAGCTTTAACTTGTTGGTTGATGATGATGACAATTATATTGTCCTTACACGCTTGTTCGATGGGATCTTGTCAACCCACTCAAAATATGGTCTTTGCAGTAGTCGTGATCTGCCCGTAGTGTTGTCACTAAAAACACAATATTATTAGTCAATAGAAAACTAACATTAACATTAACAATAACAATACTAGTAGTAGTAGTAGGAGTACCTGCGAGTCATCAAAACCACATCGTCCTTGGAAGCAGCCTCTAGATGCAGATAATCGATGCCAAAACAGGAACATAGTTTACAGTAGAATGACATCTGATTGTGACACCATTCCATAAATTTCTTTGGAGTAGGCGTTATCCGTGAGTAAATAGTTCTCATAAGCTCAAAAACCATGCTGATAGATAGTTGTGCGTCATCATCACCCTCATTAACATACGGATTTATGAGATAGGTATAGCCTGAAATATCGTATTTAGGCAGAGAGGTGTCGTAGTCCGCAATAAGGGATGCCGCATTCTCCTTGTCGCTGCAAAACATCGAATGACAACAAGAATAAAGAGTAAAATGCCAAAATGGTACCCTAGTTTAGGCCATTGTTGACACTTTGGTCCAAAGTATATTATTTTAATTAATCGAGGAGTTAACAGAAAATTCCAACTTTAATAATAACAATAACAATAATAATAATAATAAAGAATGATGAATTCTTTTTTTTTTTTTTTTTGAACGGCCAACAAACTCAATCCCGAGCACTCTCGGGGCACCCACTGGACAACCGGAGTACTCCGAGAGTAACCCGAGTCCACCACCAATTCCGGGGAAAACCCGGTAACCCACCCGCCCGTAGGCACCCCGTAGGCACAACAGTGAAATTACCGGTAAAACCCGTTTGGCTCAAGGATCCAACCCAGGTTTCCCTAGGTCTCCTATCATTGCCCACCAGTGCCTCACTCTGCACCAAGTGAGAGTCGAACCTACATCTTTCAAGAGAAATGCAAGCCCTCCACCACTTGATCTAGAGATCATTGGCAAGAATGATGAATTCTACTCTACATAAGATAATAAAAACTTACTATTTCCAGCCAAGTGGCAGATGAGAATAGAAGAAGTCACAAAAGAAACTAATTTTTTTGTCAACTAGGGCTGAATCTAAACCCCTCTGCATAAGATGGACTGATTCCTTAATCAACAAGTATAGATGATATGGAATACGACGAGGTTCAGTCCCAGGAGCATAAAACCCGATTTTGAATGGTCTGGTAAACCTTTGCCGCCGGCGAATCAATTCCCTATTCTTTGTCTAAACAGAGAACTCGATTAAAACAACAATAATAGACGAAATATATATATATATATATATATAGTGTTCGATCTTACCTGGTACGTTCTTTCCGCATGGCTCATCTTACTGTTTGTTCACCAAAACAAAATCATGAGAAAACAATCAAAAACATACATGCATGTGATTCAATTCAGTTTAGAATAAGTACCGCCTCTTCTTGCGATTGCGGTTGCGGTTGCGATTGGGAATGTCATTGCGACTGCCCATGCTGAACCGATGATCTTTCTTCAGATGAGGAGGATTTTTGGTTTAGGGTTTCTGATAACCTCCTTAAAGAAAAGATGATAATTGGGCTGGGTTGGGTTTGACACAAAACTGCATGCATACTTTCCAAGAAATATGTTTTTTTTACACATAATTTTTTAATAAAAACTGAAATGGTTAAATCGATATAAAAAGTTCAATCATTTAAACAACTCAACTTAATGTAAAAATATACTGAATAGTATCCGTGAATTATTATTATTTTATTATTACCTTTACCTATTATTAATATTAAAACTAGGTTAGAACCCCATTTAATACACGAGTTGAATAAATGTAATTTTATATACCAAATAATAAAAATATATATATATATTTAAAAACCTCGTTTATTACACGGGTTGAATAAATGTAATTTTATATACAAATAATAAAACAATATATCTTTAAAAATCTTGTTTATTACATGGGTTGAATAAATATAATTTTATATATTAAATAATCAAAAAAATATATCTTTAAGAACCCCGTGTATTATATGAGTTGGGTAAATTTAATTTTATATATTAAATAATACAAAAAAATTTACATTTTTAAGAACCTCGTGTATTGTATGGGTTGAGCACCTGTACTTTTATATACCAATCAATAAAAAGTTATATCTTTATAAACCATGTGTATTATAAAACCTTTGTACTAAACTGACAAAATTACCCAAACCACATGGACTAAAATGACATTTAACTCTTTACATTATATTAATTTACCGAGTAAATTACAATTTTGGCCCCTGTGATTATATCACTTTTACTCTTTTAGCCAAAAAAGAAATCTTTTAACATCTGAGCCCTCAACGTCTTTTTTTCTAACCCTTTTGGCATCTAACACTAATCTCATCCATTTACTTTTAGGGGCCAAAAGGGTTAGAAAAAAAGACGTTAGGGACCAAAAATGTTATAAAACCTTTGTACTAAACTGACAAAATGACCCAAACCACAGGGACTAAAATGACATTTAACTCTTTACATTATATTAATTTATAGAGTGAATTACAATTTTGGCCCTTGTGGTTATATCACTTTTACCCTTTTATCCAAAAAATGAATCTTTTAACATCTGAGCACTCAACGTCTTTTTTTCTAACCCTTTTGGCCTCTAACACTAATCTCATCCATTTACTTTTAGGGGCCAAAAGGGTTTGAAAAAAAGACGTCGGGAGCAAAAAATGTTAGAAAAAAAAAGACGTTGGGGGCTCAGATGTTAAAAAAATCTTTTTTGGGCTAAAAGGGTAAAAGTGATATAACCACAGATGCCAAAATCGTAATTTACTCTAATTTATATTTAGTGTACGTCTTTTGTTCATTTCAAGATAAATAATTTTGAAATTTAATAAATATTTCAAAATACTATATTATCTCCTATACGAATTGTTTAAATTTATATTAAATTTTATTTTATAATTATCTTTTAATTAATATTAATTATAATTAAGTAGGAGATAAAGATGAGAAAACTAAAAAATAGATGACTACAATGAATGACATGTGTCATCTTATTGGTTTCTTTTATTATATAGCATAGATTACAATCCAATGAACAGTAACATTTCAAAGGATGAGCAGATGGTATCGGATACTGGTATCGATATCAAATTTACTAAACCGGGTGTATTTTCAATACCGAGCTCATCAAATCCTGTAGCAACGTAGCAATGCAAGTAATTGCACCTTTTAGATTACTTTTTATACACACAATAAGTAAACTGTATTTTGTTTCAATGAGGTTTTGTATACACAACAACTTATTTTACTTTCTTTTTTTCTTTTTCTGTAATGAATGAATTGAAGCATGTAAAATTAACTTGGATATTTAGATTATTGATGAGCAAATCGTATCAAATCCTGTAATCAAACCGTTATCGTATCGGTATGTAACGCCCGTCTAACAATAACACGATTTATAACATTTAACACGCATTTGTTAAATAAATGCGAGCTTACAAAAACTTTGTTGGGTTTACTATCATACATGATCATAATATTCGAGTCATCATCCTACTAGTTTAAAACCTTCAAAATGTAATTTCAAGAGTTTACATATTAACTAAAACAAAATAGATTAATGCGGAAGCTTTGTTCGGTGTATTCGGTTCTTGAAAGTCGCTTGATCTTCATCCAGAATCTTGTGAGCATTCACATAATGTTAAAACCACGTAAATTGTTAGTTTTGACAATGTTATAATACGTATAAACAAGTTATGTTATCGAACATCGAAGAATAAAACAATAATGCTGAATTATGGATCTGTCGCGCCCCGTGACAGATCATTACATAGCTTACGCGGCCCGCGACGATCGTCGCGTTACGCGACGGTGATCCTGGTTTGGCGTCGCGTGACGCGACGCCCTGTTTTTGACAGAATGTTGCTTGATTTTATGCTGCTGATGCCCAGCTACGAAAAATACTAAAATACCAACTTTAAACTTGCATAACTTTTGCTATACAAGTCCGTTTTATGTAAAAAAAAATTCCTACGTGACCGTAATTAAATTACGGACCCGTCTAACAACATTGTTCATATTAAAATCCGGTTTATAATCAGTTGGCCTATATTTCCGCTATTTGATTGTTCGACCCGTTTGTCTACAAGTCCTACAATTTGTTTTGTTATTATCACTTGCTTTCAACTATTTTACCCATTCTCGGGTTCACCAAGCATTAGCGTTTCGCTCCTCTACCGAGGGTTACTTACGCATTTACGTCATGCTTTGTTTTCAAAGATTCAAGCATACTCTTTTCAACAATTTGACAAGTATAAATTTCTGAACTTTAGACCCAATACCAAGGGTTCATTTGCAACAAGTTTAGCTTGTCCGTTTCACGGCTTACGCATTCAATATATTCAATAATTGAGTGATGATCCATTCACTTCAACATTTCCAATCCGATATTGTTTTGACCCGTTTGGTTGTCTAATGGAATCCACCATTTCAAGGACATACCGAACTTTACTCTAACCAATATTTTGACCCGTTTTGTTGTCTAGTGAGCTTCGTCACTTCAGCGACATAACGAGTTCACATTTTACGCTAATTTTAATTTAACAAGCTAGTATTTAATAACTAAACATAATGTAACAAATCCACGGTCACATACTTGCACAATTGTGACGCCCTAAAACGTTATTACCCTTAACTTGCAGCGGAAAGTACAAACCTAAAATTTCTTACATGATAATCTTTCTTTCTCTTAAATACATCAATCCCTTTTCTAAAAATTAATCAAAAACTAATATACTTATATCAATTTAAGTGACCACATACACCCCCCACGTACAATCCATGTCTTGACTCGATCTTCAACCGCGTACACTTCTTGATGAGACATCCAAAACTCTGTACGGCCTGCAGTCACCACATTCAATCAAATCATTAGCAACAGATGACATAATAAACAAAATATAAATCTTAACACATGCATAGTAAAGCATCAACATATCCTGCTTTCTCTTATACCAGCCTCTTCATGCATCCCTTCGATCACTAGCATCGGATTGCGGAGTTACCCTTCACTTCCAGTGTTAACATGCCTATACTTTACATTAATTCTCAATAGAAACGGTTAGTATCATTAGCTTCCCTTCATATGAACATATTCCCGAATACCTATAACTCATCTTATTCATTCAGCATATAATTAAATACTCCCTCAAGCATGTATTCACTTTCTATTTATACATGTATTTACAATTTACATCCTACATGTATAACTCCTTAAATCATCTTTATACCTAATTCATTATGTAAGTTCTCTTTCTTACCCAAAGTTAATCGAATCTCTTTATTAATCATTCCCAACTCATTTGTACTAAAACTTAACTTAGTAATAACATCGATTCATATCTTCTCACACTACATTCAATAATTACCATATATCATAACTACTATACCAAACAAAAGGGTAAGTTAGGAGTTCACTTACCTCATGCGTCCGAGTTCAAGCATAGCTTCCGTGTTTATCCTTGGCCCGTTGCCCTTCCATGCTTGTGTCCATGTTGACATGACTCCTATCCGTACATGTCATCACATTCATCATAACATGATTAGCATAAAATCTCACTTATCATTTTCTCCTAAGCATTTCATCAAACACTTGGTGTGCATATCATTTCCTAAGCATAAGGTACAAGTGCTTTAAGCATGTTCTTCCCTATTTCATCTTATGAACTATCACATTCAAGCAACATCTCATAATCATAAATTCCACATCAAGTTTATCTATCTCAATCTATCATATAACACCTTATACATCATAAGATCACACTATAACATCTACAAGTTCATCATGATCATCATCTTCACACTCATGAAATGGGTTTCATTCTAAATCACCCAATTACTTGAAATTATTCATGACACAAGTTCTATTTGGTGTTTTTAATACCTCTACATGCTTAATTTCATATAAATTCATGGATTTGAACATAACCCACTTCACACATGATCACCAATCTTAGATTTAAGACATACCTTATGATCCCCTCGTGTTGGTGATCATTAATCCATGCTCGGTTATGGATTTAAGCTTCATCTTGCCTTCCGATTTGATGATCTTCATGATTAGGGTTTGTGGAGCTCTCATGGAGCTCCTGGCTCTTTCTCGAACACACACGATGTGTGTGTTTATTTGTGTTTTGATTTCTTTTAATTAGTAAATAAACTTTCATTTGTTCCACTTTAGCCCCTCGGGTTTACCTTTAAAACATAACTGACACTACCTTCATCATTTAATACTTTTGACCATACCCTTAACTAGGTTAAGTAGCCTAGTTATTTATTTCATGACGTGTCTACCCCTCTTAAATTACCAAACCCATTTTTGGGGTGTTACAACAATTCATCAACATTGGTTTCTAACCATAATTACCCATTCCCGGGGCTTGTCAACCTTAGTGTATCACGTCCATTCCATGGTTTACGCTTTTATAGCTCAAATTTAATGAGTGGCATTTAAGTCACTTCAACACTACAAATTCAACCATTGTTCGACCCGTTTGGTTATCTAATGGAAACCACCATTTTACAACACACCAAACTTATTCTAACCAATTTTTGACCCATTTATTTATCTAGTGATCTTCGTCACTTTAACTAAACATCAATTTCATATATTATGCTAATTTAAAGTCTACTAACGAAAATACATAATCAAGCATAACGTAACGAAACCGTAGTTACGTACCTTTAAAGCACCCTTTTCAAACGCGTATCTCCACCGGCTTGTCCACTTGACGATCCGGATTCCTTGCCTAAAGAGTTCAATTCACAATCGTTTTAGAACCCTTTTTATAAGTTTTAACGCATAATTCATCTCATCATTTTAACATGCGTTTTTGTTTAGAATTTCAATATTTAGCCTTCTTTTAGGCATTTCTACAAACACCTAAAGGGCATTATTTTACTAATCCAACAACCAAGTCTCATGATTAGTTAGTTATTTGGCCAAATTTTAACATCTACACAATGTTCATATATCAAATTTCACATTCATATTCTGGATTTATTTCATTTAGCTCAAATAACACTAGTTCGACAATCGTGATTCGAGTGTTCATCACGTTTCTACTAAACCCATTACACACACATAATGGATGATTATGAATTTCATGGTTTAGGCACAAATTCAACAAACTAATGGCTAGGGTTTACTCCTAGACATGATTTCTTTACTGTTTCATCCAAGCAACTATCATGCAAGCTATAATTTCAAATCTCATGTGTTCATCTAGAGTTTGAGATGGGATCAAAGTGTGAAATTTGACATACCTTGTGATCACTTCACTGAGGTGATCACTAATCTGTGCTTGGATTTCGATTTGGGTTTGATTTGGCCTCTTGATTTGATCAATTCTTGCACATTAGGGTTTTGAGCATGAGAGCTCCCCTGACTCTGGTTGGAATCGCAGAGTGTGTGTTTTGTGTTTAGTAATTGTTTTAATTAAAACTTTAATTCCGTTGTCCATGTTTAGCCCCTCAACTTTACCCAATTTTTATAAAGGGTGTATTAACAATGTTTGTTCTTATAATGTCAAGACACTAACTAACAAGGTTATTTATTCCTAGTTATTCTATCTTGACCGTAACCGGCATTTAGTTTATAATATTAAACCTATATTTTCGGGGTGTTACACGGTACCAAATTTACTATACCAAATCATTTCCGGTATCAATTCGGTATCTGCTTGCCGTTGCTGACACGCGTTTTGCAGATATTGGGTCCCTGCCGCAACGCGCGGGCTGAAAATCAACTAGTTATTTTAATAACAAACACACTGCAACAGTATCATTTGGACAATCGTAAACTTACATCATATGAGACCCTTAACGCTCACTAAGGAGCTGGCGATGGAACGCATGGCGCCCTCCTTTGGCGGAGGAGGGGCGGTTTGGGGGTGCCACCCAACTGATGTGCTTGGGGGCGTTGTCTCACACCCAGTGGCGAAGCTTGACCCGAATGACCGGGGGGGGGGGGGGCGAAAGCGTATATACCCAAAAATTTCCATAGAACCAGGGGGTCGAAAACGTATATACCCAAAAATTTCTATACGAAAACTACATATATATAACAATACTGAGCGAAAAGTTCGAGGGGGGGGGGGCTCCCCCTCTATACTTCGCCCCCTGCTCACACCGTATGGACTAATAATCTATATTATAAGCTATTAATTCATGCTGAACAATCCCACTATAACAAATTATAAACTTTGTTTGTTTCGTGGCTTGTGATGTTACAACTTACAATAACGTGGTAATGACTAAGATTATTGTAACCCATGTTTAAAGAGGAAGATTTCTTGGTTCTCATGTTCAAATACCAAATCCGAGTCATTGTCACGTTATTGTCACATCACACGCCACATGATGCGCTTAACGTATCTGAAAGAAACAAGATGGTCAGAGACATCCATAGTATCTCCACATCTCTTATGATCACAAGATTCTTTCAACCTGAGTGTACTTGGTAGAATAGTTAGATTTGACATACATATAACTACAAGCTTTACGCCAACTTGCACTTCCAAATTTCCATTCAAGCCGGGTATCCGAACACATGATCAAAAAAATTTCGATCAACACGAGGTTGGTGAGTTCATGAGTAAAAAGAAGTGAATCCACATAAACTTTTACGTATCAAAACATTTCATAATATGTTTATCATTAGCATATCATGTACGGGTTAACTAATACTATTTCTTTTACTAGCTCATTGTCTAGTAATAATCCAACTAGGCAACTAGCCTTTTTATCTAGAGCTTGTTTAGTTATCGAGCTCGAGCAATAAATACAAGGCTCATTTAGGTTCACGAGCCCAAACAAAATTTTAGATTTTTTATACATAATATAATGATAGTGATGATTATTTATAACCCAGTTAAACCCAACTTTAAAAAGCCCAAGTGGGTTTCAACTTAGGCCCATAAAACGAGCTCGAGTTGAGCATTGACTCGTTTAAGCGATATTGAAGCGAGCTCGAGCCGAGTTTTTAGCTCGTTTGAGGTTGTTATCAAAATAAGCCGAGCCAAGTTGAGCCGAGCTCGAGCTTTAGCCAAGCTCAAACTCAAATAAGTAGACTCGAACCGAGCCGAGCTCGAGTTTCATAAAAACATCACCAACCCAGCTCAAGCCTAGTTAGGCTCAGGCTCCGCCCGGCTCGTTTACACCCCAACATCTTTAGTATAGAAGAGAGAATGCACGACAAATTGGTTGTATATAGTTCTTTATATAGTTTTCCACTTGATGTTTCACGAATGGTTTGAGGGGGTGTTTGGGAATGTGTTTTGAAATATATGATCTAAATACTGATTATTGCATTTCAAAATTGTTCAAAACACAATCCCAAACACCACCCTTGAGGTGTTCCTATGTGTTGTGCTTCATATGACATTCTTGTATATTAATAAAAATTCAAAAACTTTTTAATTATATATCATGTTAGATGAAAGGCAAATGTTTCTTACATGACCACGAGCCTGTGTGTAAAACCGAGAAAAAAATAACTAAATCGATCTCTGACTCGCACGTTGCGACAGACCTATCAAACGGGGAAAAATAGACGCCCTGCGACGGACATGCCAAACAGGAAAAAATAGATGAAAAAACGTTGAAGCCCACACGCACGTTGCGGCGTGTTAACTCGAAAATTTAGAACGACACGTTAAACGGATAACTTATGAAAGATGAAAAGTATATAAGAGACTAAAGTTGAAAGAAAAAAAAATATTGAGATTAAATTGCAAAAGATTAAAAGCTTTGGGTTGAAAGTAAAAAAAATTAAAGGGGTTAAATTGCAAAAGATGAAAACTTTTGAATTAGAAGTGAAAAATTAAATTAATCAAAGGGGCTAAAATACCAAAGATTGAAACTTTATACTTAAATTGCCAAAGATTGAAACTTTAAAGTTAAAAAAGAAATCAATTTCAGACTATGAAAACAAAAGAGATAAATAGATTTAGTTAAATTGATGTTTAATATTATTATTATTATTATTATTATTATTATTTAATAAAAGAGATAAATAAAAAAATAAAGGTGAGAAATTACCAGAGAATGACACGTGTCCAAAAAGGATTTTTGTTTATTAGTATAGAAAGATTCAAAAACTTTCATCATAAAATAAAACAATATTCAAATATCTTGTAAATTTAAAGGGAATATTTCGTGTTAATTTCAAATGATAGGGGACATTGTACACCAAACTGATCGAGTAGCAGATATATTAAAATTTAGACTAAATTGCCAAAATCGTCCATGAGGTTTTGACACGTTTGTCAGTTTCATCCAAAACATTTTTTTTTCTATATCATATTGCCCTTTATTTTTAGGCTTATTTGCCATTTGCATCCAAATATCTAACTTTTTTTTTTTGTTAAAATCGTCCCTAAGGTTTGGAATTATTTGTCGTTTTCATCCAAATATTTGCCAGAAAAAAATAACCCAAATTAGACATTTGGATGAAAATGTCAAAAAAAATCTCAAAAGTGAAGAGCAATATGACACAAAAAATTGTTTTGGATGAAACTTCTAAACATGCCCAAATCTCAGGGACGATTTTGGCAATTCACTCTAAAATTTATTTGGGTAAATTACACTTTTCGTCCTTTATGTATGTACCGGATTGCAATTGGTACCCTTTAACTTCAATAATTACAGTCACAATCCTTTATTTGCGAAACCCATTACACTTACATCCTTTAGCCCTAACCTGGTTAATTTTTTCAGTTAAGTATTGCATGTGCTTTGCACACGAGGATAGATTGGTAATTTTACTCATTTATTTATCTAAAAAAATTGAGTAGTAAAACAAATCACACATAAACCCATCTCTCTATCTCACCTCTTTCTCTCTCTAAACCTACCATCCAAAACCACCTCCACTCCCACTGCCACCACCGCGGCCACCACCTTAACCCGACCTTCACTGAAACCCGATTTACCACCACTCACAACCTACATCTATGCACAACCAAGATTTAGATCACTGACTAACAACTAGATTATCATCGTGCAAACAATGGAACCACCCGATCATATTCATCCCCACTAGACAATAATGTTTATGCACTAAAATGCCACTAGATTATGATATCATGAGCAATGTAGTCTGTTGAATTGATCTTTTGAAATATATATTGGTAAAAGAATACAAGATATACTACATACATAGCCTATCCTCCTATTTTGAGCACAGGACATTGAGCAACTCATGACACAACATCAAGTCGACAAAATATTGGTGACCGATCTCACCATCTCGCCACTTGATCTTGGCTGGAGCTCTGCCGTAGTGCACCCCGTCGTTGCAGCGATTATCATAGTGCCAAGGATAAGTCATATCAAAATGATCTATCACATGATCAATCAAATCCAACTGCCGCAACTTGCTTACAAAAACACCGTTAAACGCTTCCATTTTGTTCGGATTAAACGCCAATCTCCGCGCATACCCACCTGTCGCCACTGTGGTCCGGTAAATAACATTCGGGACCGCAACCTTTCTTCCCCGCACACCATCAAGAACCCCCGCCCAAAATGCTGCAGCATCCTCGGCCCCCTTTATGAATCTTCTCAAATTCGGCAAGTAAACCCCGTCGTGCAACCCCGAATTCATGATCAACGTGTCCGGAACAGTCTCCCCCGAAAAGTACTTGTTCAAGTACTCTCGGTAACCATCGTTGTATAGCGAATTCAACCCCTGATAGTTTCCGGTATGGTTAAAATGCCCGTTGAAAACACTTGTGATCCTGAACGACTGCCAAGGATTACTCGGGTTAGTAATGTTCATATCAAACAGCCGCGGAATAATCCCCGTTTCAAAATTCAAAACAATGTTAAGCAAGTTCCGAATGGTGTCACAGTGATTCGAATCACCCCAGAAAAACAACCAACGATTATTCAAACAATTCCAAGCCGATTCGGAATCAAACAACTTGAACGAACAATGGGTCGAGTAAACCCACCCATTACTCTCCACGGATCCAAGACCACGGGTGTTTACTCGGGTAATCGGGTTTCAAACACCGGTAGCGTCCGTCATTGCTAATCTGGCAATCGTCATTCTTCCCGTGGCGTCCCGATTGTAATCCGACTTCTTACATTGCTGGATTTCGGGAAACCGAGCAGACCCGTTGGAGTTGTTGAACCTTATCCGAACCACCCGAAGAAGTTTATCCAAGGCGAATCGCTCGGGGCGAGAATTTTAACCCCTGATAGTGTCTAAACAGTAGTATTATTGTTAGATTATAGTCTCCAGCAAAATCGGGATGAACTTGTAGGGAAAATGAGTAATATCCCCCTGGTCCAAACCCCGGATAATAATATCCTCGGTTGAGGAATCCTTACAGGGCTCCCCGCCCGGAGTTAACCACTGTGCCAGTAGGTTCGCTGAGTAATCCGGGGCCAGCTCAGCTGAAACCCACTTCAGACTCACCGGATCTCGAGCTTTCAAGGGTACATCAAACCTGGTTACAAAATCATTGTGGAAATGACTAACACCGAAGCCATCAATAGCCCAGAAAATCAGTAAACCAAGAAGAAAAGCTAATATTAGGATCCTGAAAGGCCAGTGAATCGTCGACCGCAGCAGGACCCACGGTGGAGCAACTGGTTTGTCCGGCAACATGCTTCAAAACAGAGGTTTAACGAATGGTTTGATAGGAGAAATTGTAGGGGAAAGTTGTTTGGATTGTTGCGTTTTCTGGCAGTGTCAAAGAGATTGGCCACTGCGAATGCTCCCCTGGATTATAAAAGCTAAAATAACAATGAAAGGCTGCTAGTTTGTTGTCACATGCCATAGTGACTCACCGACAGACAGAGAGACGAGGAAAACGGGAATTTCAACAAGTTTAATATAGAAAATACAAAAAAAAAAAAGTTAATTTATTATTTTAAATAATCTACTTTCACTTTTAAATTTTAAAGTTTTACACTTTTAGGGTATACGTTGTCGAGTCGGTAAAGGTGTTCGGCACCGATCGGTGATCACCGCCACATTTGTTTACCGTTCAAGATTACCGATTTTGGGGGCGAAATCGGTGAAGGTTTACCGACTCGGTGAAGGGAGGGAAAGGGGGAGAGAGAGGGTGTTTGGTGGGGTCCATTTCTTCTCAACCAATCACATATTTTTCCTTTTTTTAAATAGTTTATCTAAACCCCGTTAGTTAACCGCCCCTAAAGTTTTTTAGCATTAGATAACAATTGACACGGTGCTATGTGATCGGGTGAATTGAGAGTTTACCTATTCCAAATGTTTAACCACTCCCTTCACTCTTACCCCATAGGCCCATATTATACTTTCTGATGATTTTGATATTAATTTTTTAATTATATAATATATTTCGATAAACGAGACCTTTTTTTCTTCATCCTATGCCATTTGTCGACCCCTTTTACCGTCGTAAGAATATATATTTGAGTTAAATGCTTGGTTGGTCCTTGTGGTTTATAAAAATTTCATACTTAGTCCTAATGGTTTACTAATTACACGTTTGGTCCCAAAAGTTGTCAAAAAAATAAACTCGATTGGTCCCTTAACCTAACCTCTGTTAAATTTCTCAGTTAACTATGTGTGAAATGACTATATTACCCTTGAACAATTAAAAGAAATAAAAAATATATATAATGTCACACCCCGACTTTCCACGTGTCACCGGTGGGCCCGGTGGGGAGTATCGTGACGTAGTTGATATCATCATAGTCAAACAACACAATATATAAATGCACAGCGGAAGCAAAAGATAAATATATTACGATCCGAATATAAAGTAATATCAAGTATTACAACGGAAAGTAAGGGATCCACAGGCGGATCAAATAAAAGAAAAACTATTCAACAGACTTCAGGCATCTAGAACTTGCAAGATTCCTTATTAACGCCCTGACCTTCCAGCCAATTACGTTTAGTACCTGTCACTTAACCTTTTTTGGAAAATACGTCAGTTTACACTGGTAAATACAATTAACTGACTCATTTTGGAAAAGAGTTTGAAAATTGATTTGAATGCACGAGGCACAAAATATCTTTTATAACTTGGGACAATCTTATTAATAAAAATCTTGTATCCGATTTACATGTTTGTCCAACATTTAGGGCTAGTGATTATACAATACAAGCCGGTCAAGATTAATCGACACACCATAAATATAACTCACAAGAAGACACCTTACGAGTGAGCATATCTTTTACATACGCAACAAGAGGTGTTATGCCTACACCTTGTGCTTAAGTTATGGCCATTCACTTTTTAAATGAGCCAAGGATGTCCAGGACACGGTCATTAACCCCTAAAGTTATTTGTTATCAATCAATACAGATTAAAACGGGATTATGCAATTTAATCATCTCCGATTAAAAGGTTTCTACACCCGACCAAGCGGTATTTTTATAATACCATATCCCAAGCCCGTATAAGGGAAAATAAGTTAAAAGCATTTACCTGAGCTAGCTCCTGTCTTAAATAGCAAGAATTATAATAACTCAGTCGTATTCACTTAAGTAAGCGTAGGTATAATTTACCGGAAGGCTCTAGTCTGGAAATGATGGTATAAATAACCAATTAGAATACTAACGGGTCTTTAATTAAGCCTAAACTTAGACCGGTTAGTTTTAAGGAAATATACGGTTCAAACGCATGATTAAGCGAAGACCGGAATAGAATGTGTTTTAGACCCGACAAGTTTGAAGACTTGTATAATATGGGTAATCTAAACACCTTCTGGATTTTGAGATAAAAATGATAAGGTTTGACCCGTTTCGGCTAACTTATGCAAACTAGTTACATAAACCGAACCGAACGCGCAAGAGGCGTAACGGGTAACCATAAGAGTCATATACAGGTTTTCTAAGTTAATATGCCTTAAACATGTTGTGATATCAGTAGGATATCTTCCATTATGCCCAAAACGAGTTTAATCTCAAAATAAGCCCCGTAGGGGTATTTTGGTCATTTTAAAGATTATAAAAGAGATTTAATGAACTTCTAAGGTTCGGGTCTGAATACATCAGTAAAATGACTTAATTTATCATGTTATATCAGTTGGTAATAAGTCTTATGTGACAAAATGGTTTTAGACCCAAACTATGCGTTTAATACGCGTAAAAAGTCATTTTAAGCGATTTCCGGGTTATACCGGAAATCTGAGTTTTCTGATCAGTTTATAAAGTTCAAAACACTTTATTTATTATATAAAATCAGGAGAAATTGGATTGTTATCAAAAGGGCTTGTAAAACTCATTTTATGGCCTAAAAGGGCATAATCGGTATTTACCGAATTAGGGCGATAACCCTAGGTTTTGATCAGTTTAAAAATAATTAAAAATCTTTAAAAATCTCAAAATATTATATTATATCAGTGGGTAAAAGGTTTGGTGTCAAAAATTGGGTTTAGATAGGCTTTATGCTAATGACGCCGTTTAATTACTAAAAGACGTTATAATTACGCTAATGAGCATAACTCCTAATCTAGACCTCCAACTGATGTGAAATCTCAGAGACATGTTTATAAATCAGTAACTAAGGTCTCTATTCTTTTACATTTCTAAAATTCACGTTTTAAGGTCAAAAGGGCATATTGGTCAACATTAGGCATTTAACGGAAACATCGGACAATCAATGATTCAAGTAGTATAAACGCAGAGGGTTATACTATCATGTAACTAGGTCCTAATAGAACTTTAAGGCATGCCTAAACCTATCTAAACCGGGTCAGAACTGAAGTCAAAGCAAAAGTCAAAGTTCTGCAACTTTCGGCTCCGAATCGGTTCTAAACAGGAAATTGTCGAATCAAACAAGCTTAGACTAGTTCTTAAACTTATTACCAAGTTATATGAATGATAAAATAGGTTACACGCCTTCTACATAATTAATTACGCGTTAATTCAAAGATTAGCATCCTGTTGACTTTTTCTAAGCGACTTTGACTCGACAAATGACCTAGTTAGGACGGGAATCAGAGGGTGCCCTTTTAAGGGTTTAATGCCCACATAATTACCCACTTATAACAACCCTAAGTTTGACTAATCGCTGGACCATTAGCGATTAATTGATAAGTCAACCGTTAATTACGACGGTTTGACTTTAAGGCTATAAACTAAGCAAAACTTAACTAAGGAAGGTCAAGGGTGCTTACCAAAGTCCTAATCACGATTAGGGATGCTTGGTGTCTGCTCTTGAGCTCCAGAAAGTCCCACAATTGCAGATGGAATGGATGATCAAAAATGTTTGCAAACAATGGCCTTTTATAGTGATTTTTGACCCATTAGATGATGACAACTAAGTCCATGAAGTGATCTAGATCAATAACAAGTGCCCCTAAGCTCTAAAATCAGTAGGGGACGCGCATGGAATTGATAAATATCTCCATAAGTCGTTTCATGGACTTGAACAGCCAAGAAAAACGAGTTTCTGCATCTGGGAGATGCTTGCGCACCGTAACGTCCATAGTGTTGAGGTGCGCAAGGACCTGGTCAGCATGATACATCTTTCAAAAGTTGACAGTTTGGCCCCTGAACTTCCAAACTTGATTTTTAAGATGCTTTCTTGCACTTGTAACCCCCAAACTTGACTTTTAAGGACTCCGAGTCATAAACTAACTTTTTTAGGTCCCCGGCTATTCACACGATCACCGAAAAGTCTTAAATTTCAACGTTGACGCTTTTAACCCCTCGTATACGAATTTGATCATAACTTTCTCATACGATAACGAAACTTTATGAATTTTTTATCACACATTCTAGTGAGCATAATTAATTGTTACAAAGCTTCGGGTTTGCTAAAAGGTCACTCAGAGGTATACTTTAAACATGTTGACACATTTAACCCCTGTAGTTTGTAATCTCTCACTTTCTTTCATATTTAGCTTCGTATGATCCATGATTTATTCGTTTAAGGGTATAAACATCATGTAGGGTTATTGTAAAATATATTTATCCATTGTTGACATTTTGAACCCTTATTTTCACATAGTTTCTTTATTTGTCAACTTTAGTCCCTCTAGAGTATTCTTTCACACGTTCAAGCTTATGACACGTGTCAATACATTATAGGACGTGAATTTTCGAGGTGTTACATCCTCACCCCCTTAAAAGAAATCTCGACCTCGAGATTTGTTAAAGTAAAGGAAGTAATTTCTGCCTTATATTGGGCTTAATCTTCCCCAGTACCTTTGAGCCTCTATGGCATTCCAATTGACCTTTATAATAGGTACATGTATCTTTTTGGAGCTTCTAATCATGTCGATCCTCAATCAACACAGGTTGCTCATCATATCATAGATATGCATATCATTATGTGATAGTTCTTCTTGACTTATTGGCGAGACACCTCCTTCAGTCACTAGTGTGCAATGTATTGCGAGCTCTGCCAAGCTCCTTAAATAGGTTTTAGCTTATAAGATACTTGATCTTGATACATTCGATTTCCTTCGAATGATTCTATATTTTCAGAGCTTAACTAGCCTGAAAATTTAACAATTTGGTACACCCTTCCTGGGTGATATCCTTTGTTGAACTTTATTCTTTAACAATAATTTAGGAGGATTGCTACTATCATTAATTCTTGATTTTCTGCCGAATACTGGCAACTTACAGATCCTTATAAGTGGACTTCCCAGAGTCTCGTCCATCCGACGGATGTTTTAATATCTCATCTATACAAGGTCTCCAAGGGAACAGCCTTGTTGCTTACATATCAACTATTATAGAAAAGCTTATCTTAAGGTGAGATGGTTATTCCAACCACTGCTTAACTAATTTTAAGGAATAGCTAATCCTTGTCGTTAGTCGAACAAATCGACGATCCTGGGCAGCTGATGGCGATTCTCAATCGTTGCCTAATTAGGGTTGCGGTAAACAATGCATAAGCAAAATGAACCGTCTTTCATACTTAACTATACCGAATTCTCAGGATATTGAGTTAAGCTATATGAATCTATATCTTAAAATTTACTTAATCAGGGTTTCGGTTATTCCATAATCAACATGGAGTTCTTACAACACTCTAACCCAAAGCGGGATGTTAATCTTAACTCTACTTGCCTTTCAGGAGGTAAACAGGGTAGTCTTAGGAGAAGATAATCAAGATACAAGGAGGTTACAAAGATTTTCCAATCTCAGGTTCCAGTTCATCCATCCTTGGTGGTGTCAAATGAGTGACACATTTATGTTACGAGTCCACAGATTTCTTAATCAGAGACACTTACTTAGACAATTCCATTCTGGATATCATCCTTGAATACCATTAGTTGACTTTAATACCGTATGACCATCGGAATATCTTTGTGGTTCCATGCATTAAACCTCCATACTGATCAGGCATGGAAGCAATCTATGGAACATATTAAGATACACCAATCCTCATATGGCGCTTTTGTCATACCATCTGGTATTCGTAATCGATGGAGATCAAAGAGATATCAATTTCATTTGAATGCATTTATCTGGAGAGAGAGTACATTGGAATTTTATGACTGAAGATTTCTGACAGGAACAGAAGAAATGGTTCCTATTACCAGATGAATCATTTACTTAGTTGCAATCCAACAACTGCTATTCATCACCCTGATGGCCTTAACACATACTAACCATGGTTTCATTAAACTATACAGGCCAATATGGCACTAACATTCTTAATGAACGTCATTAAAAATATCAATATCGCTTAGCCTAGGTCACAAAAGACCATCAATAGCATTTAAGGGTTGGACCTAGTCCATCACCCTTTTTGACAGGGGATCAGAAAGTCACATCTGTCTTTATTATATTGATGAATTTGGATAACTTGAAAGCTTGCCATAAGGATATCAGAAAAGAGTGATTCCTAATAGATATAAGATATCGATCTAAGGTTTGTTGGAGTATTCTCTAAAGTATCATCGGCCAATTTCTATCTCGCGTTAAATGACCGGAGTCCTAGTCGGGCGGAGACAACAGTTCTCAACAGTTATCGTTCATTATAGAATCATATGTGCCAGCATCAAATAAATTTCTGCATAAATTGCTTGATAAGGAAAGGTACCTGCTATATAATTATTCTGCATCATCTCCTGGGTGTTCCTCTGGGAGTCTCATGCATTTGTTCCCTTGGCCTCTCCAGGCTTCCTTATAAGTTTTGGGCAGTTGGTTTTGATGTGCCCTTCCTCGTTACAATTGTAACATGTCGCGTTCTTCAACTCCTTACAATCTAAAGTTTTGTGACCCTTGGTCTTGCAGATTCCACACAATTTAGCACTTGGGTCAATCGTACATTTTCCAGAATGTTGTTTTCTGCAGTTACTGCATTTGGGCTTGTTATTGAACTGACTCGAGTTTTTCCTAAACTCGGAATCTTTCTTATGCTCAGAACTTCCCTTCTTCTTCTTGTCAGATCGATGAGAGTTCTCTTCCTCTCTTTCGCGCTTTCCATCTTCAGAGGCTTTGGCAGCCTTGTTTCTAACCACATCGAGTGTGAGAGATAGCGACAGATCTGCCGCTGACCTGAAAGTAGTAGGTCTCGATGCTTTCACACTTGCCTTTATTTCTGGGGCTAGACCCCCAATAAAGCGAGCTATTCGCTTTGGTTCCGGTGTGATCAAGTAAGGAACCAACCGAGACATGGTATTGAAACTTGTAAGATATGTCTGACAATCTAGGTTCTTCATGACCAATGTCAAGAAATCAGTCTCGATTTTCTCAACTTCATGTTAAAGCACTGGGCTAAACTGGAGTTCGTTAGTATAGATAATTGGTTGCTTACGGAGTGAATGTAATATTAGTGTAAATTTGGGGGTGGTGACTTCCTTCTAGCTCCTGGTTAATTTTATGCGATTCATTTTTTTGGCGTTTAATAAAGTTGTTTCTCTTCCCTGTTAAAAAAAAAAAAAAAAAAAAACAAAACAAAAAAACAGGAGTGTTATTACTAATCAATGCATTATTAATTTTTTTTTTCATTTCTTTTAACTTTACATTTAATGTTATTCAGTTTAACCGGTACCGAAAAAGTGCTACCGAACAAGTGCCCGCCGCGGAGCGTGTTGCAAACTTAAATTTATGAAACAAAAGAATAGATAATTGTGTGACATGAAAGTCACATATAGCTACAACTTTGAATATTCTTATAGTTTAATATGTAAACGGCATCTCAAGACTCATTTGAGGGATTGAGTCGATATAAGTCTCCAACAATGTTTCCCATTATAATGAATGAGAAAGGTTTTCTAATGCAAGTGACACTGAGTATTCATTTGAAGTCGACTTGCCAACTGAAATAACACCTTTTTACATGTTAGTAACATGCATGGAGATAATCACTCAATGGAATAGTAGTACTTCCAATAGACAACTTTTGTTCTACACAAAAAAATAAATAAATAAAGAAATAAAAAAAGTTTCCTTGTTTATACATACAAACCAACCGATCGAGTGAATCACAATGGCTGTTGCGGCTGTTCTAAGATCAAGATCACTCTCACCCACCGCTTCTTTATCACACTTGAAGTACTTTGTTTTAGCTCACGATAATATGCACACTTGTTCAAGGCCCTCAACAACCAAATTAGACCAGTACCAATCTTTGAAACCCGATAATAAGGTTATGGGTTTTTCAGCAAGTGGAGGTCCATTAATAATATGTATGGTGGTAGTAGTAGTAGTAGTAGTAGTAGTGTTGGTGGAGGAGGAGACCCACCTGAGGTCTGGCATCCTCGTGGTGGAGATACTGCTCCTCCGGCTAACCCAACCGCCAATGGCTCAGACTCCTCCGCTTCTGGGGATGGGACTTGGGGTGGCTCTAACTTGGGCACCAGTTTCCCAACTCCAAAGGAGATCTGTAAAGGCCTTGATAAGTTTGTTATTGGTCAACAAAGAGCTAAAAAGGTTGTTTCTTTTTTACAACTTATTATACATTCTGTTTAATTATGTTGTTGTATCATTGCTTATGGATTGCAATTCCTTTCCTTTCATGTAGGTGCTCTCTGTGGCAGTATACAACCATTACAAGAGGATCTCTATTGATACTTCACCAAAGTAAGCACATTTGAATAAAGTGATATGCATTTTGCATCTGCAATATGGAATTGTTATGTGTTGCATATTGAAATATAAGTAGTAACAATGTTGTAATGGTGACCGCACCCTATTCCTATAGCATGTTGACCATAGTCGGTAGCTTTATTATTATTATTATTTTTTTTTGGTAAAATGCTTCTAACAAATTATATTACAACGCGGAAAGTTAGGCCTTCAGGAGATGACACGGAAAAGGAGGCAGATGGCGATGTTGTAGAGCTTGAGAAAAGTAATATTCTTGTATTTGGCCCAACCGGTTCAGGTAAAAGTTTTGCGAATCTGTTATCCTATTTGTATTTTCACTGCCCCTATATTTGCTCACACTTGAGTACTTGTGAATTTTTTTTTTTTACAGGGAAGACGCTACTTGCAAAAACATTAGCTCGCTTAGTGAACGTTCCATTTGTTATTGCAGATGCTACCACACTTACTCAGGCAACTACTATACATTATTTATCAAATAGGAAGATAAATTGGTTGCTTTTCAAATGTCGATAGGTTATGTCTGCATTTGACCTTTCGTGTTTTAAACATTTTGTGGTTTGCAGGCAGGCTACGTTGGGGAAGATATGGAATCTATTCTATACAAGATTTTGACAGTACTCCAATTGCTCCTATTTTTAAGCTATGATACATAAATTCTATGCTACATATATATTTCATCATAGCCTTTCTCTCAATTCAGGTTGCTGATTATAACGTCGCAGCAGCGCAGCAGGGCATTATTTGTGGTGGAGCATTTATAGATCTTGAGAAAACCGTCTCAGAAAGGGATGTGTTGACTTTATTTTTCCTTACTGCTGTAGTGCTGTTATATCACACATTTGTGTTATTTCAGACGACAAGACTCTTCCATTGGGTTTGGGGCACCTGTTCGGGCAAACATGAGAACCGGAGGAGTTACCACTACTGCTGTTTGTTGGAAACTGTAAGCTTACTACTCTATTTTTACCTAAACATTATTATATGTGCATTTTGGAAAAATTATTATTTGAATAGATAATCAACTAGACTGAAATAATAAATTTAATGCAAGAGATGGTAGTAACGGCTTATTGTTTGTCAAATTCTGGATGGCTGATCGAAAGTAATAGGTAAAATAGTGTAATTCTTTTGACGGTCGGTTTTATCATTCCTAGTATTGAACTGATTACTTTACCCCTGAGAAAGCTGATAACCATTCGTAGAGATAGGTTACCAAACACTAAAGACAAATATTATTTTGGTAATCACCTTCAAAGTGTACATACAAGCACCACCTTTCAAACTAACATTATACGGAGGTACCATTTATTAGCTATGGTTTGGTCAGCAACTTTACTGACATATGTTCTTGTCAGGTCGAAAGTAGCGATCTCATTGCTTACGGATTGATTCCTGAATTTGTTGGACGGTTTCCGATTCTTGTTAACTTATTAGCTCTCACAGAAGATCAACTTGTCCAGGTAAGGAGGTTTAATCACTGAATTTTGCATATAGCATTACTTTTTTTTTCTTCTTGTAGAATTTTATCCTTACAAGCAATAAAATTATTTTAGGTGCTAACTGAGCCAAAGAATGCATTAGGCAAGCAATACAAGAAGTTATTTCAGATGAACGGAGTAAGTTTTCGTGTGGCTGCAGATATATTCATTCATTCCAGAAATAGAGATGCATTTTGGTTTCTTCGATAAATCAATCTTATTTTGCTGTTGTTGTTTTCAGGTTAAGTTGCATTATACCGAAAGTGCATTGAAACTAATTGCGAAGAAAGCAATAGTGAAAAACACAGGTGCTCGGGGGTTGAGGTCCTTGTTAGAGAACATTTTGATGGATGCCATGTACGAGGTTTGTAATTCTTGAAACTTGGCCAGTATTAATTTGTTGGATGTTCCACATCAATTAATGAAAGATGATTTGTTTGCAGATCCCTGATGAAAGAACAGGGGACAACATAATAGATGCTGTTGTTGTTGACGAGGAGGCTGTTGATCGTGGAGCAAAAATCTTGTATGGGGAAGGGGCACTGGAACGTTATCTATCACGACATGATAATAAAGATGTCGAGGTAGGTGCATGCAAAAATCTAAAATCTTTTTGTGATAATCTGTTATAAAACATCGTGTGTGTGTGTGTGTTGCAGACGAGCATGGTGGATGGGGGGGGGGGGGGGGGGGGGGCTGATGGAGAAGCTGAGCCGCCTTTTATTGCTGCTTTGTAACTCCATGTTGTGGATTTCATATGTGTAATGTACAGTAGTATAAGCTGCTGCAATGAAACCACCCCATTCTGCAGCAAAACCAACATGTTGTGTAATCTGTAGCATGTATATATGTAAAAGCTAAATCCATTTCTAAGATGTGATATAGTAAGTAGCATGTTTGTGTTGGACTAGAGTTTATTTTTTCTTCTTTTACTGTAGGAATATGCAGATCAGTACTGGGGTCTGATGCTTTCTTGGTGAATGCATCCAAGGAAAAAAAGCTTAAATCATGGTTTTGAGTTAAGACAAAATGAAGGGCAGATTCTTCTCATTTTTAAATTCTTCTCGTACAATATGAAATGCATGATCATGATGTTTATAATGAATAACTTATTACTTGTATATAACTGAGAAGAGATAGGGAACCGTATCCCCTACACCTAAAGACACCATTGTTTGGAAATACTGCCATAACACATTGTTTTATACGGTTTGCATAAAGTCAAGCTCGCTATTACACACGTCTATCCTCAAATGATGCCTAATGAGTAATGACATATCAGCACCACTTCAGTTTTGGCAGAAAACAGAGGAATGAATACCTAGCCACAAGGGGTGAGCTTTGAGTTTCCCGCACCTCGAGGGTTTTCATCTTTCCAATCATCAAAGGCCCTCGCCCTGTCTTGGGCAGCCTCGTCATCTTCATCACCGTCGTCGTCATCAGCGCCACCTGCTCTTGGCTTCCACTTGTCATTGTGCCACGAGGAATTGGCTTCTTCTATCATCTTAGCAGTATTCTCTTGCCATTTATTCATCATCTCCATCTCCTTCAACCCAGCTTCCTCTATGCTCATCGTTGGCAATCTAATATTTTCAAAACATACCATTATTCTCACAAGAAAAAATTTAGACTACCCATAGTTGTTAATAGCGACCATAGCGGTCGCTATAGCGCGCCTTATGGCGAATCGACCAAGTGTCGCTAAGTTGGTTATGGCGATGACTAGCGAGGTTAGCGACAGCTGGGTTTTTTTTTTTTTTATCTTTGATACAAAAAAAATGCATAAATCTGGTTAAAAAAGCAGAAGGAAATTGTGCAAAAACTGGCACACGCGGGCCCGGGGTTTTCGGAGCTGCATTCGTGCGGGCATGCACGAGTTCAATTAAATTCCAGTGCGGAAACTCATTTTTTGCATCCCCCCCCCCCCCCCCCCGCGCGCGCGCGCGGGTAGGACTTGTGGTAAAACATGTCATAAAGCTACAATAGAGTAGTAAAGACTTTACCTTATAAACAACCACTAACTTTGTTCACACACCGATGTGGGACAAAGTCTTTACCACCTTTTGAGACTTTCATTAACACACCCAACATATAAGTCCTTTGCTGCTAACTATTAGTTTTTGTTAAATATACATGTAAAATAGCATATATACAAGGGTATTTTGATGTAATATACATATAAAAATTTTCAAAAATCTTTTTCTAGTGTAATCGCTATTTATAAAATAGCCGTCGCTATTCGCTACGTAGCCTAGCCATGCCTTGTCGCTATTTGTCGCTATTCGCTATCGACAACTATGAGACTACCTTAAAAAAATGTTTTAAGAAGCGTATATGATACCTGTGACCAGGTTGGAAAACCTGTGCAGCGATCCTTTCTCTTTCACTTGTTATGCTTCCACCCACAAGACTAGCGGGTCCAAACATGAGTGGTTGGTGTTTGTGATCATGTGCCTGTGAAACCTTAGCTCTCCCCTCCAAAACATCTTGAGCAAAAGTGGCACATGTAATAGGTGCTGCTGCTTTGGTGTATCGAGCTCTAGCAGCAGCATTGCGGTGCCAGTCTTCTACAGTCTTTGCACGTTCTTCAAGAACAGCCTCTGAAATTTCAATATCTCCTTCCTGCACACAACGATGAAAATACAATACTTACAAATATGATACGTTTGGTCATAAAGTATAAAGTCAATTTCCTATTCTGATTATGAGTTACGCTAAGCTTCCATGATAAGTTGTTATACCCGCTCTTGTTTTTCCTTTATTGCAGAGAGCATTTCCTCCTCTTTCTTCAGCATTTCCATAAGATCAAGAGCCTACAACATGATATTTAATCACATAACAATTAATTGAAAATGCAATAACTTAACAAGAACTCGGGTCGAAAGTACTAAACACTAACCTTGCAGATAGCCAATGAGATTGTAGTAAGCCATGCCTGCAGAGTTAGACAGAAATATAAATTAAAGTGAATCCCAAGCAAAAAAAGGCTTCATAATACTTGCTAAAGAAAATATACAAATAATGAGCCTCGCAGAGCATATAACATCTAATTACTTGTAATTCCATTCTTTCTATATCACAGGAACTTTCCAACTCAGTTCCAAGTGAAATATTTTTGTTACGTATTGACTGTTAAATTCATGTGTGAAGTGTGTACATCCATATCAAGTATTCAATACAGCTTTAGCAATTAGACTTTGTATGGAAGTAACTGAAGTGATTATTAGAACTCTTCTGAATCTTCGGATAGTAAATTATCAAATGTTTAAGAGGTGGTATATCTTATGAAACTGACTAGGATCAGTACAATACTTAAGCAAGATAAAACCATAGTTATCAAAGGCGCTAGGCGCATAACATAATTGTTAATGGCGAATAGCGATAAATAGCGATACAATAGAAAAAAATTTAAAAAATTTATATGTATATTATATCAAAATACCGGTATATATGCTATTTTACATGTATATTTGACAAAAAACTAAAATTCAGCTATTTTATAGCTATATATAATCTTGGTTTTAAAAAGCGAGAGGCGCACAAAAGCGACGAGGTCTAAAACCGAGGCGTGAAGCGCAAAAGCGGCGGGATTTTCGTACCCAAGGCGCAAAGTGATTATATAATTTTTTATATATATTCCATAGCATCCCTAATCCAACATATAGCTATAAATAAGGTTTATATATGATTTTACCTCTAAGTACAAGCCAAAAAACCTATTGTACAACAGTTTGATGCTTAAAAACAGCATAGAAATAGCCTATGTACATGAGGCGCGCGCCCCAGGCCTGAAAAACCACCCAAAATTGCGCTTTTTGTAAAAAGCGCGCCTCGCGCCTAGGCGCGTTTTTTATAACCCAATATATAATGGCTATTTATATTACAAAAAATATAAAAAATAACTGAAATCCCGCTATTTAAGGCTTACCTATACGCTATTCGCTATAGCGACCGCTATTGACAACTATGGCGCATAAGCCTCGCCTAGAAGCCTTGGTTTTAAAAAGCACAAAGCGCACAAAAGCAACGAGGTCTAAAACCGAGGTGCAAAGCGCAAAAAACAGCAGGCTTTTCGTACCCGATGCACAAGACGATTAAATAATTTTTTTATACATCCCATAGGTTTGTAGCTTCCCCTACCCAAAAAATAGCTATAAATAAGGTTTTTATATGATTTTACCTACATGTACAAGACTACAAGCCAAAAAACCCAAGTACAACAGTTTGCTGCATCAAAACACCCTAGGTGCAAGAGGTGAGCGCCTCAGACCAGAACCCCCCCCCCCCCACAGGCCCTAATCTTGGTTTTAAAATGCGCGCATAATGCGTGATGCGCCCGATGCGCTAATGAGACCGCATCGCAACAGCTAATGCGATGCGTTTACGTGATGCGAGAATATTGCGCGCATTTCGCATAATGCGCTCATCGCATAATGCGCTCTGATGCACGAAACATTGTTTCTTATGCTTTTTTCCAGATTTTATGAACTGTGTTCGGTTTTTTCCATAATTAACATCTTAGTATGCTTGATTTGAACCAAAAAACACAAATCTTACCTTCTAATTACGTCAGTTGTTTTACTTTAAGTATGTTTTTATAAGTTTTTATGTATAAATAATTTTTAACTATTTTTTTTATAAAGAACGCATCACATACGTGATGAGCTCGCATCGCGCATCAGATTTTTGGACTAAACGCACCGGAGCGCATCACGCAATTTAAAACCAAGGCCCCAATATGTGTTTTTTTACGCTTCTGGTTTACTCTAGGCGTTAAGTGAAAAGGCGATGGCCCTTGCGCCTTGGGCCTAGGGCGCCCGTTTTAAAACCAAGCTAGGGCCTAAGCAAAAAAGCGAGGGCCTGAGGGGAAAAAAAGCCCGCCCACGTCTTTCCTTCAAGAAGCGAGGGCCTAAGAACTAGAAGCGCATGTATTGGGCCTCAAGACCAAAGATATCCGCTTTTTAAAAATCATCAAGACCGTCATCAATACCATCAAGGGTGTCGTCAACTTCAAGAAGAAGAAGAAAGGCTGATTTTGCAGAAAACACCACTTCAGAAGAAGTTGGCTGAGATCAGTTAGAAATTTAAGTGTTGTAATAAATGTTTAACAGTGGCAAAATGTGGTGTAAAGAACGAAGCAGTGACGTGGAACGATGCTTGTCGCTGGTGAGCTTCATGTTCTCTTTTTTTACAAATTTTTATTATGAACACGCTGTAGTAATAGACTGATATTCTTTGAGTGTTTGCGAATTCTGAGAATTAAAGAAATTAACGCATCATATGACCAAAAAAGGATATTCTTGTTGAAAAAAGTAGACACGAGCATGTAATTTTTTAGGGGTAACTTTGTAAAATGGTAATCAAGTTTGAGGATTGTTTTAATTAGGTCAGTCATAAAAAGTTTTGTTTCAATCCGGTCACGTAACTTTATTTTAATGTTCTACTCCTATGTATTTTACCTTAATAGCAGGTCACCATTTGTTTTTTTTTTTTTTTTTTTCTTAAACAGGCTGACTTGGAATCAAATTAACAAACATAAAACAAAACTTAAGAAGCAAATCAAAATAACACAAATAAAACAGCTAATAAAATATGATATATTTCCTGCAACCGTGGCTTCTGAAACAAAAGAATTAAGATGTATATTTCTTCCACCAAGGTTGGTCGAGCCACATGTTTCAGGGGCTGAAATCAGTCCGAAAATAAATGAATGCATCCAAGGAAAAAAAGCTTAAATCATGGTTTTGAGTTAGACAAAATGAAGGGCAGATTCTTCTCATTTTTAAGTTCTAAGAACAGAAGGGTGATGCCTATACTACGTCAAAATATTTACTTGTTCAACTGGCACTGAAAAACGGTCAACATCGTGTGTTTGATTGGTCAATGGTTGTTGACGGTTGCTCTTGACTCGCATTCGTGGAACTAAATTCCGTTCGAAACACTAGTCCCTAAATAAATGCTCAACTGTAGTTACTAATGTGTGTAACACTGTACCTCCAACAGTTTATCTTATTCACTACTCTTATGCAGAAAATAGAGATGGTTTTGCTCAAGAAAGCACAGAGGGCAATAGCAAACCCAAAAATGTTGGGCAACCATCATACCCACAACAAACGTAATAATAAATGCAGTAAAACTCACCTCCCTTTCTTCTTCTTCACCATCATCATCCAGCACCTCATCATCTCCCGCATCAACAGGAGTAGATAGGGCAGCAGCTCTAGTTGAGCGTCCACGTCTTTCCTTGCGTTCCTTTAGTTCCAAGAGCTTTGACTCTGCAGCACGTTGACGCTTGAAGCGAGCAATCTAAATCAAGGGAACCAAAGTTAGCTCGTAGAAGGTGAAAAGCTAGTAATAAGAGATAAAGGTACCTTCTTAGCCCTCATGTCGATAGCCGTATTCTGACTTTCTTGTAGAGATTCATCTTCAGGTAGAAGCTCCATTGCATCACAAAATGAAAGAAATTCCTATATAGACATCCATAGGTTAGGTTCAACAGCAGGCAGCTATCTATCTATATGTATGTATTAATTAATTAATAGTACCTTTAGCTTAGCACGTGAAGCCTTGAGAATCCGTATCCTGTCGTCGTCATGTCCAGTCTTCTCTATCAATTCAGCAAGATAGAAGGGGACCTGTTGACGACGCAATCAAAACCCTATAATAAGAAACTTTTCCTAATTTGCTTAAAGAAGAAGGATCTATTACCAAAATATACTTGAAATTTGTAGTGCTGATTTCGTCCTTGGTCTCGTTAGTGGAAAACAACCCTAATTTGCTAATCATATCCACGCATTTTTGCAAAGCTTCGCAGCCTTTTCTCAAGGTATCCTACAAATAAATAAAAGAAATTATGTAAGACCTACCAGACCAGAGTGAATATGATGATGATGATATACCTTGTCGAGCGTGGAATCGGTTGCAAGAAGGGTAATTTTACGGGCCTGGTCGTAGAGGGTGGGCAGAGACACGTCTTCCATTTTCAGTGCCAATCGATAGATACTTATGTAATTGAAAAACAAATGAACAAACACAACTTAAAACTGAAAGTGAACAGCAAATGGACAAAGTCCACACAACTTTTCTGAGCAAATTTATAAGTAATGAGCCTAAAACAGTTGCAAATAAATCGAGATTTAAACCACAACAAAAGAAATTAGTCAAAACTAGAACAATTTCAGGTCCAACAACAACAATTATTCAACTAAATACATAAATTGAACGGTTCAATCTGCTCATGTAACCATTAAACACGCGAGAAACTGAAAATAAACAGAAAATCAACAAAAAAATCAAATTGTGATGAAGAATATTCTACAAAATCAAACCTTGAGGCTGTGCGTTTTGAATGACCGGCTGACGGTTGATAGCCGACAGATGGTGAATGGCCGGCGGATGAGGGATGTGGCCGGCGGACGAGGGAAGCGACTGGTGGAATGGATGGCTGGCGGCTTGAGAGTTGAGAGAGATAAGAGATTACACTATGTTCCAGAGATCCACTTAACTGGAGAAGAGAAAAGATTTATAAGGAAAGAAGATGGTAATGTGTTCCTGAGATTTTATTACGTGAAGAAATGGAGAGAAGAGAAGAGATAGAGGAGGTTTTTTAGGGTTGAATTGTTTCATTCCAAATTGGGGTGATTGGGAGAGAACAGAAGAATTAAAAACCACGTTCCTAATTCACTTCCTTTTTTACCCTTGTAAAACATATGGCGGGTATATCTCCCACAACCCGCCAAATCTTCAACCCACCTTCCATTATCTATCCTCACAACTGCAACTGTTCCACCATTGTTTCGATCTGTAACCTGCTGTGCTCTCCTCAGCGATCTATTGTTCATCTCCCAGGTAACATCACATTCCTATTTCACATCCAATTATGAGCATCTTCTCCTTTATGTGGGTCTTTCTGTTGAATATTTTTATTATAGTCATGGGTCCAATTTGGGTTTTGGCTTCTTGAATTGTTTAATTTTGATTAAGTTAGATTGCTTTGATTGTTAATGTACTCTCTGTTTGTATTTAATAGAATTTTATAGGCCCCTTCGCAAATTTTTGTCCAGCTTGTTTATGGAAGTTCATTGAACTTCCTATATATATTTATTGAACTTGTGAAGTGCAGGTTAGTGTGGGAAGTCTCAAAACATTATATGTCACTTTTAATTCTAACCACTTAAGTTAACATAAGCTTACAAATTAAACCTTTAAGATTAGTTGGATTTTTAAACAACCCTACACTTTTGCATATCATGTTACAAATTAATTGTTACTAATGAAATTAATTAAATAAATATTACGTTATGTTGATGGATTAGTCGATTGATTTATCAATCCGTCACTATATCTAACTAAAAAAAAGGCTATGTCGGCACCAACCATAGCTCCGCCGGTTGCTGACTCGCCTTCTAAAGTTCAGGTGTTGGGTTCGAGTGTACATGCTTGGTGTTTTTTGTTTAGCCGGCTTACTCTGTTTCTCTCTATGTACTTATTTACTGCAAAAAGTTAGGTAGGGACCGGTTTTTTTTATCTCGCTCAGAGCCTAAATTTTTTTTAACATTTTCGGAGACGATCCTTTTCTGGTGGAGAACTTTTGATTCTGGATGAATACGAGTTGCTTAGCATGTTAGGTATTCAAATAGGAGCTTGTTTAGTGTAAGTTTGAGCTGATTTGCCACTGGTTCATGATTAAAATTTATCTATAGGTTTATTGTGACTGATGTTATGTCAGATGTCATTTAAATTTGTCAGTAGGTTGTATGATTGGAGGTTATTTCGATATTTCATTGGTGAACTTTTGACTTTGGATGAATATGAGTTGCTTAGCGTGTTAAGTATTAGATCGGAGCTCGTTTATGTTGTATCTAATTAGTTTCGACAAAAAATGAGATCGTGTATGTTGTATCTAATTCGTTCTCTTTCAGTTTTGTTTAGCAGTTTTCTTGTTAACGATTGAAGTTATCTGATCTGATCATCTTTCTTGTCACGTTATCTAATTAGTTATTGGTCAAGTGTTACATATTTTGACTTTAAGTTGAGTCAAATCTGACCTAATAGGCTAATAGTTGTTTTAGGTCGTATTTTGTTGAACAGATTACCACAAAATTGAATTCTCCTCAACCCTAGTTTCTAGTTTACTCTTATTTGATTTACTAACTCTAATAGACACAAGCATTGATTAAAAAACATGTATGCACAAATATGTATTTGTTCTTTAATACAACTATGCAACTATAACAGCCGTTCCAAAAAAAAAAAATATAACACATCTGGAAAAATGATGATTTTTGGCAAAAGAAATTATTTGTTTCAACCTCAACCCTATGACCATTACAAATATTTGTGTGATGTATGGAAAGTTTAAGTTTGTCATTTTGCTTACTGATCCATCAACCTTTGTTTAAAATGATATCTTTGTCTATTTCATTATACGGTTCGCGCCGAAACGGTTCGACTCAAAACGGTTCGCGTCGAAACGGTTTGGGTCGAAACGGTTCACGTCGAAACGGCACGGGTCGAAACGGTTTGCGTCGAAACGGCACGGGTCGAAACGGTTTGCGTTGAAACGGTTCGATTTGAAACACTTTCTGCTTGTGATTTGGGCATTGAAGCAGGAGTTTATGGAGTTATAACCATGTTATTACTTGTGTTAATGTCGCCTCTACTCAAGTGGATTCCCTTTCAGCTACTGTTGTTCCCAGGCTTGTCTTGGCAACTAGTTCTTGGCTTTGTTATATATATCATGACCAAACGACTGTTAAGCTAGGTATCGCACCTCTCACTTATCAATTTGTTTTTCATTATATTATACATCAAATGGGTCAGTTTGGTTATCTTTCATGTCTAAGTGTGTAACGGGTCAAATGGGTTAAGCTAAAGGATTTGACTGAAAAGGGAACTTGTCAAATGGGTCAAAGTCTTCCGAAATAGACCTAAATCGCTCTCTAACTGTATTTGTTTCATTCTAGCCCGTTAATAGTTATTGGGATTTTATCTAGTGTTTTAGAGGAAATGTGATGCGTCGAAACGGTTTGGATCGAAACGGTACTGGTTGAAACGGTATGGGTCGAAACGGTTCGCGTTGAAACGGTTCGGATCGAACCGGTTCGCGTTGAAACGGTACGGGTCGAAACGGGTCGCGTCGAAATGGTTCGATTTGAAACGGTACGGGTCGAAACGGTACGCGTCGAAACAATTCGTGTCGTAAGAGCCTGATTTAGTAATTTATCAACAGGATAATATTTAGCTGCTAGATCTTTTGAGCTAACAGATATATTCTTTTAGTGCTATATGGTTATTGCAAGATAGCATCTACTATTGTAATACATTTTAGTTGCTTGGTCAATTTGAAACTTTAAAATTAAATCTCTTTGACATGCTGGCAACCTTGGTTATTTGAACGTGGTGATATCTGTATCCAGAAAGAAGCTAATATTCAAAAGCTTTCAAGAAGATCAAGAGACGAAAAGTATTCAAATGCTGATGATTACAATGATACAATGTAATTGACTGTGCATGTTTAGTCCCGTAGCACAAACAGGTATTGAGTGATCATTTCAATTCGTGATTTGATTCTTTTTAGTTGTTTACGCTGAGACATGTAGATGGATTTGAAGAAGAACAAGATGTTTAAAGAAAACTCAGTTATGGCATCATCAGTTGTCATGGTTATTTTATTTTAATTTTACTTAAAAGGATATAATAGTAAAATCGTCACTTTCTTTTCTTTTTCTCTGCACTCGGGAACACACAAAATGTTTATTTTCTTTTCATTTCCTTCAAACTCTGGAACGTGAAATAAATTTGTATATTTTTCTTTCTCTTATTTTCTTTTCTCTCTTAAACTTTCTTTCTTTTCTATTCTTTCTTTTAGTAAACTCGGGAACACAGCGTTAGGGTTTTGTTTCTTTTTTTTTTTTTTTTTTGAACTAGATATGAAGACGTGAGGTGAGGATTTAGGGGCTTGGATATGCTCCTACATCTTTATTATATTTAATAAATATAATATATATTTATAATAATAATAAATTCGATCGAAACCGAACGAGCGACGAGCGAGCGTACCTATGCTCGTGCTCGGTTCGTTTTTAAACCGAACCGAGCTGCTCGATCGAACGAGCATATTTTCGAGCTTTTTCGAACGATCTTCGAGCGCCGAGCAGTTTGGACACCCCTAATGCCACGGTTCCTTCTCAACTCCCATGGAATGGATCCAAATCGGAATGAGAACAGAAGAGATAAACATCACGTTCTTAATTCTCTTCCAATTTTACCCTCGTAAGAAATATGGCGGGTATATCTCCCACGTCCCGCCAAATCATCAACCCACCTTCCATCATCTATCCCTCAATTGCAAAACTGTTCGATCATCGTTTCCGTAACCTGCTCTCCTCAGCAATCAGCAGTTCATCTTCCAGGTAACATCATGTTCCTATTTCACATCCAATTTTGAGCGGCCCTCTCCTTTGCGTGGTCTTTCTATCTAAAATTTTGATTAAATTAATGTGTCCAATTTGGGTTTTGGCTTCTTGAATTGTTTACGTTTGATTAAATTAGATTGCTTTGATTAAATTAATGTGTTATTGTGTTGTGGTTCAAATTTTTGGCACTGTAGTTGCTATGACTAGTGTTAGATGTGAAATTGATAACTTGATTAGGCTTATGAGATATGCTACTAAAAGAAGAATGCTTAAATTAGCTCATGTATTCATGTTCGTTTGATTGTTAATTTGAGCTTATTAACAGTTTGGATTACGAATTTAGGGTTTAATTTTGGTTTAGTTATTGATTTAGGAGAACTACGGTTTAGTGATGAAAAACTGTGATAGAGATCTGAGTTAGTGTGTATAAATTTAGGGCTTCTGGTGTGTTAACGTGTATGTGTTGTGTTCTAGGTTTTTGGCACTGTAATTGCTATGAGTTTAGCGAGTGTTAGATTAGATGTTAAATTCATGACTTGATCATGCTTAGGAGATAATCTACTAACAGAAGTTGCTCAAATTAACTCTTGAATGCCATGATTTGATGATATTAAAATGATAGATGGTGAGATTATGTGTTGTAAATGTATACTGTAAATAAACTGAAAGCCTAGCTAACAAGTTACAATCCAGTGAAAGAAGAAAAGTATATTGTTCGTGTATTAAATATATAATATAGAAGTTAATATAAGGTTAAACATCATGTCTTATTTCCCTTTTGTAGTGTAAGAGTTGTAGCAATCTTACGTATAAAGCTTCAACAAGTTGCTTAAAGTATAGACTCTAGATTTATAGATGAGAAAAGTGAATATGGGGTTGTCACTCATCTAAGGCTAACAGTTAGCAGCTGTTCAAAAACACAAAAGTAAAGCCAACTCAGCCAAAAGTTGAGAAACACATTATCACAGTAGCAATATGAATGATCCAGGTGTGTTTTCTTTACATTTGAATGATCCAGTTTTTATTAAGTTTTACCTTTTGATTAACTGATATAATGCTAAAGTGTGTTTATAAGGTTAAGATGTTTTGTGTTAAAAGGGTATAATAGTAACATTGTAGGTAGATATTAACTGATATAATGCTATGGCTGGTACTTTATAATGCTATGGCCGGTACGCCTAACCTGCATTTAATAACGCGTAACCAACAGTAGCAGTAGAAGTGCTACTGGAACAAAATCGGAGACGCCATAGGCCTCCAAATTCCTGTTGCTGTTTGGTTTAAAGAGGAACAAAAAGGCAGCTGTCGCTAATCGTTACGCGCTGCCGGATGGAGTCTGGGGTGCGTCGTTCAAGTGGTCTAGGCAGATACAGTCTACGACTGAACTGGTATGCTAGTTCCAGTTTGATATGTAGAGCAGTCGATTTGAAACTGCAGAATTGTCACAACTGATCCTGTTTTTTTATTAAGTTTACCTTTTGATTAGCTGAAATAATGATGTTGCTGCTACTTATAATTAAAGTGTGTTTACATAAGGTGGATATTAGGGGTGCAAACGACCCACTTTTTCTGCATGACATAATTGTTCAAGTAAAGAAGTGGGTTCAGGTTCAGGTTCTTTAGGGTTTGTTGTAGATTGAAATAATTATGGCAGGAAGTGGTAGTAATAATTTGATGAAAAATGTTGTGGGTTCAACTTCAAGTGTTGTCCCTACTGGGTTTGGTAATTCAGGGGTTCAGGTTCAACCAATGGGTGGTCATTCTGAGATGTCGGAGCCACAGGCGCAGGCGTTAGCGCAGTCGCAATACGTTCAAGCGCAGGTTCAAGCGCATGCTAGAGCGGCTCACGCGCGGTTTCAAGCGCAATTGGCTCAGTCCCAGAAGCAGGGTTTGATGGGAGGGGGTAGTGGGAATGTTAACACGGGTGTTTCGTCGCCGTCGGTTGTGACGCCTGCGAATGCGAAGAGATCGGGGCAGAAGCCGTCTTCTAGACCACCTAGTTCGGCTGGTGGTGCGGCTGGCTTGCCTTTGAAGACTATGGAGCTTGCACCTGTGGCGCGTAGACGAAAACGGGCCCTACCCGAGAAGCAAATTCCGGAAAAAGTAGCTGCGTTTTTGCCCGAACCGGCTCTTTATACGCAGTTGTTGGATTTCGAGGGACGTATAGACGCTGCGCTAGCGAGAAAAAAAGTTGCATTCAAGAATCTGTTAAGAACCCGACCCGTGTGCAGAGAACACTCAGGATTTACGTTTACAACACGTTCGCAAACCAAACGCAGTCAGGAGATCGTAATTAAACGGTTTGAGTCGAAACGGCACGGGTCGAAGCGGTTCGATTTGAAATGGTATGGGCCGAAACGGTTCGTGTCGAAACGGTATGCGTCGAAACGGGTCGCGTCGTAAGAGCCTGATTCAGTAATTATCAACATGATAATATTTAGCTGCTAGTTATACTCATGCATATATTTTAACTAGTTATACTTAACTCATGTAGTACCTTATTGTAGACCTTTTCTATAAGTTTGTTGTAACTTCCGTGCTCATATGGAACAAACTCATAAGGCACTTCATATGGTAACGCTTGAAGGCAAGCATTGAAAACATCAACACAAAACCCAGTGGCGTTTGTGACATTATTCTTATCATCATAAACCGCATGTAAAAAGTAGGTAAATCATCTCAAATCCATCCTTTTCAAGATTTGGTTCTTCGTTAATATTAAAGCACACTGCAGTAGGGGCTCTGACTGAGCTTGACATACGACCAGTATGTTGATGGCAAATCATGGGTCTTGTTTTGAAATTACTAGCAGTGGTTGTTTCTTGCAGGATATTAGTTAAAAGTTAGTATCCTTAAAAGGGTATGCATATTCATGGTTATTTTTATTTTAATTTTACTTAAAAGGGTATAATAGTAAAATTCTCACTTTCTTTTCTTTTTCTCTGCACTCGGGAACACACAAAATGTTTATTTCCTTTTCCTTTCTTTTCATTTCCTTCAAACTTTGGAACGTGAAATAAATTTGTATATTTTTCTCTCTTATTTTCTTCTCTCTTAAACTTTCTTTCTTTTATTTTCTTTCTTTTAGTAAACTCGGGAACACAGTGGATGATACAGATAAGGGTTTGAGTTCAATGGCAATGGCAATGAATGTAAATTATCCAACAATCTCCTCTCTGCATACTACTACAAATCTTCATTCGATCAACACACTACGCCCTTCCACCTTCTCTATCCATTCCAAGGCCAACGACAACAGGCTTCGTCGGAGGATATGGAGAAGAAGAAAATTGCTACTCTCTCTCTCTCTCAGTTTCAGATTCAACTGGTGTGTGAACCACCCCTTAGTTACCAATTTTATTTTAATTTTAGCTACTACTATTAACTGTCAATTTCTGTTTGTTGACCTTTTTACCCTACCTACCCGCTTGAACTACCCATGTTAGTTTAGCGAACGAACACGAACATAGGTCTCGTTCGTTCGACTGCGTTCGTGAACGTTCGGTAATATGTCCGGTTACGTTCGTCCGTGTTCTTTTGATTATATTAAAAAATAACAATGGATATGAAAGAAACTAATAGAACCCAAACGTAGAGAAGGCTTAATAGAGTTTGTTCACGGGTCGGATCTAATCTGGGTAGGATATAAACGGGTCACGGGTTAACATGGTCGTGGGTCAGCCGATTTAGATGAAATACGAGTCACCTGATTTGCAAGTAAACAGGTGCATCATGGGAAAAATATGGCATGGATGGATGAATCATGTTTAGTAGGTTCTTTTTTATTCTTCTTATTTCCTATTATTATATAAGCAAAGCAATATTACATTCAGTTTTCTATTCATCACTTGTAAATCTCTTTTCTATTGCTCATTGCAAGTGTGTGTGTGTTACCCAAGGCCTGAACCAACAAAGCATACAAATTATCTATTGCTCATTAAAGAATCCATCCATTGTTCTTAGTTAATGGAACTAACTGCTTCATTAAGGCTCTAGGACACTTTCTTTAACAATCAAAGTATCAATAACAAACGAATCCATCAATATCAACAATCAAAATTCAATACGACCAAATCAACCGAATTCAAAACAAAATATTCTAAAAACGACGACAACATGAATAACCCTGCAACTCTGCGAAACCAATTTCTCTCTCTATTTCTGCATGCATGAACATCAAAAACTATAAAAACCCGAAATCACATCGATTTCAACTTTTGGCCTGTTATCAATGATTCATGAATACAGTAACGTTCTTGTGTCAAATTGTATCAACTTTCCAAACAACACGAAGATTGGACTCTTTTGGACCAAAAGTGTAGTATGTAAACCAAAAATTTTAAAAACAAATATGTCCAAGCCTGAACTACCGAATAACCCGACCTGAACTACCAGAAACTCCAATGATAAACCTGATTAACACCCTAAATTGTAAGCAGTTGAACATATGATAAGAACGATTCACCTTTTTGCAACCCCCCTGCCTTCCTAGTACTGCGAATCATACCAATAAAGTAGTCCATAAGCAACAATAGTCAAAATTAAATGAAAAAACAAATCGCATAAACACCAGTCTTGTTAGCTGTAGTAACAGTGTAACACCATTCCGTTTTAAGTATTTGAACAAGGGCAAAACTCCCCTCTGGTGTAGAGTTGCTCATATCAGACTAGGATTCATCAGCATATGGACATTGTTTGCAACTTTCTTGCTGGATATCCTATTAACTTATTAGCTCTTATGATGATGTAGACAAAAAAGGATGAGATGATTCAATACGCCCAGGAAAGAACCCCATTCGTGGAAGAGCAGGTGAGGGACATATGGGAGACTGGAAAGCTAGTGGGGTATGACATAGAGCGCTTGAAGCTCCGGGAGGATAATATCTTTGCTTTTGTCCGCAACTTGGCTGCTGAGGCCAATGACTTGGTGGAGCAAAGCAAAGATGAATATGGGGGGAAAAAGAAAGCCATTCTTCACGCAATAAGCAATAGGATGAACGATCTGGGGTTTTATCGACCAGAGGCCTATATGCGAACTGATCCCTTCAAGCATATCACCAAAATGGATACCCATGACGATGATGATGATGATGAGTAGATCCTTCTCATCTGCTTGGGGTTTCTTCTAGCTCTAGTTTTTTTCGTACTTCATTTGTATGCCATTTTTATTGCAAGTTATGTAATAGTGTTGTAGAGAAAAGAGATGATGAATTCGCTGGTAGTGGTGACGCCTCTTTCTTCTTTTTTTTTTTTTTTCGTTATTAGAAGTTTGTATTATTCTTGATAAGATTTTAGGATTTTAATGGTAAGAGAATGATCACATTCACCACCATGATGTTATAGTCATATACTTGATTTTATTTGATTAGTTGTATTTTAAAATTTCCTATTTTTCGTCCGAAAATTTTAAAATTATATAGGGTCGTCCCCCCAATTACTTTGCCTAAATATTTATACAATATATAAATCGGGTCCCATAACTTTCTGCCCCCTCGGAACTTTTGGTCAAGCTCCGCCACTAAACTTAGACAAGAACAAAGATCAAACATAGGCAAAATAAAGCCGACATACAACAATCTCGCTTTGATGTAAAAGCACATTTATTTCGAGCAAAACATGTCCTCAAATACAACGTACGTTTGAAAGGAAACAAACTACACCAAACATAAGTAGTGATATTTGAAAACATCAAGTAAACTAACATCATTTTGTGAAGTCTTAACAACATTCTTCTAATTAACTCAAAACAACATAAAGTGGTCCCTACAACAGGCTCTCAATCTATTCATCGATTCAAGCCCCAACACATTATCCATCGTGGTCTAAAGTTCGAGTACTAATGTCTAAATCTTTGTATCGTGTCGTTTTGTTGCATAGTTAGGGTAGAAGAGAGAATGCACGACAAATTGGTTGTATATAGTTCTTTATATAGTTTTCCACTTGAAGTTTCACGAATGGTTTGAGGGGGTGTTTGGACATGTGTTTTGAAATAGATTATCTAAATATTATTATTGTATTTCGAAATTGTTCAAAACACAATCCCAAACACCCTTTTCTTTTCTGTTCCTATGTGTTGTGCTTCGTATGGCATTCTTATATATTAATAAAAATTCAAACACTTTTGTCATAAAACAAAATTTAAATATTATTAACAAACATGTAAATTTAAAGGGAATATGAATTCGTGTTAGTTTCAAATGATAGGGGACATTGTATCCTTTAAAGCTTTGAATCCCAACCTTACCAGTGCCACACCAAATCACCGCATACTCATCATTATCATGTGACAGGTGAATGAAGTTTGTCAAGCGGTTGATTAATATGTTGTTTCAGCTAAGGCTCGCATATCGTGCCAGACATGACATGTTAAGACAAGAACACGACGTCACGAAATCTAATCATGTCATTTTTTTTTCCAAACACGAACTTGATAATAAACAGGTTACACAAACACGACCTGCTAAGACACGAAAAATTTTACATGCGTATCATACGACTTGTTAAGACACGAGCATGACCTGTTAAGACACAAACACGAACTCGCCCTGGAAGGGTGGTGTGTGGAGTCTATGGCTGGCATATCGTATCACACACGACCTGTTAACACACAAGTATAACATGTTAAGACACGAACTTGACCTGTCAAGACAAGAACACGAAATAGGTAAAGACGAACACGACACGAAAACTAACAGGTCTTATCGTGTCGACCTGTTTAAGACACGAAACCTGTTAAGGGTCAAACATGAACCTGTTAAGATCGTGTCGTTTCGAGTCGTGTTTTCGTGTTCGTGTCTGAAATTGACAGCCCTAGTTTCTGCCTAACTGATCAAGTAACATATATTTTAAAATTTCTTTGATAAATCATGTTTATCCTAATATTATTGGCTTTTGAGCTTTGAACCCATCTAATAGTATTGGCTTTTGTTTTGAGCATTAAACCCATATGTGAATGTGATACTCATTTGAGTACGTGGCTTACCTAATTAAATAATGAGATGATTTTTACTATTTTACTTCCACTTGGTATCAATATTTAAGAGTTAAAGACTTAAGACAACGGCTCACTTCCTTACATTAATATGGATTTGCATACGACATATGGATATACAGTTTCTATAAAACAATTAAACAAATAAGAAGACACCTTTACCGATATTTCCCACCAACGAACTATTTTTTTTTTTTGACGGCAAATTAGGATCACTGACGGACCACTGGAGTATCATCGTGCCACCAGCAGAACCACCCGATCATATCCATCTCCACTAGGCAATAATGCCTATACACCAATTCAGGAGGAAACCCAATAAATCTGGGAAAACCCCCTTTGTGGGAATTGAACCCATGACCTAATGGTCATAAGCCTTGTCCCACCACCAAGATACATTCATGTCCTACATTCTCCTATATATTAAAAACAGAAGTTTGTGAATAGTTACTTTGCCACATGGCAGTATCTTCTTGGCTGCTTTTTCAGCCCGCCGATGTTGTAATTGGATATATACATATCTGTTTAATACCATTTATGTGTTTGTGCATTTCGTCCAGTGGTTTGCGCGCATTTCGTCCAGTGGTTTGCGCGGTTATTTTTCACGAGGTAGATACTGGTTCGATTCTCCCCTATAACCTTCTTTTTTATAACCATCATTTTATCATCTCCCTCTTACCCAGTTTCGTCTCAAAACCCTCACACAACCCTAGCGCCACCGTTCCACCGTCCATCTCCAGCACCGCCAAATCCGACCACCGGCCACCTCTCCACACTCCTCTAACCCTTTCCCCCACAACAATTACGCCGAAACCCCACTACCCAACAGATTCTTATGTTGGAACCTGCTCCGTTTCCAAATCGATAAACGAGGTGGTGAACGGGTCGTGGTGATGTTGTTGATTTTCGTTTTCATTGGTAATGAATGGCAAACATCGACCGTTTTTAGCAGCTCTATAAAGGTAATGTTTGTTTTCATAGGTAAGCTATACACTACAGAATGCAATTTTGGTTTTGCGATTCATTGTTTTGGTGCTTGAATGTTTTGTTTTGTTGCTGAATCATGTTTTTTTTTAATGTGTGTTGTGTATGGGGATATCAGGTTTATTTGATTTTGGTGTTATAGCTGATGAAATCCTGCACACCAGGTGTTCAATGAAATTTTAGATTTTTTCTTCTATTTTTTTGATGTTGGTCTGTGTATTGTTTAAGCAGAACAGATTGCATAAACTCTTGGTGAAGTGTGATGTTTGAATTAGAGACTTACAAAAGTGAACATGTTGAATGGTGTATAATAACAGCTGAAAGTGTTTTGTATAACTAAAATGTTGATGTGTTTAGTTATGATTTTTGAAGAAACCTAAAAAAAGAAAAAAACCACTCAACAGACTTTTATCTTGATTAAATAAGTAGCGAACTAAGTTCCTGTTCTGTCACAGATCACACCCTGTTCATACTTATTTATGGGGTGTTTGGATTTGTTTGTTGTAGCTAATGATTTGATTCTGTTTTAATGGTTGACTGAGCAATTTGTGTCGGGTTGCAGTCACTTGGACGAAGAGGGTGCAGTTTCCGGTGCCCAACACGCTCCATTGACTCACGCAAAATGCATGTGATACCTCTCTTCCAAAAATGAGGATGTGTTTTGTAGGTGTAGTTCCTCCTTTGTTGCCAATCAAGAAGAGAAATCGATTAGAAGTTCACCCAGAGAGCTCAATCAGCCCGTTGAAGTTTCTCAGGTTTGTTTACATTACGTGTTTTGTACGAATTAGCTCATGGATCTCTTAAAATTGCTTTATGTTTGTACCAATCTAAATTATGGTTTTTACCAATCAAAGTCAGGGTTTCTAATGTTTTCCATTAATTGTATGAACTTTAGTACTCCAGAGGCTTTGATAAATTTATATGTAAATTTCAGATTGCATAGGTTGCTTCAATGGCATCAAAGCTAACATGAAAAACCATCAGGCAGAAGACTCCTTAGACTTCCATCTTGTAGCCACCAAGTACATGTCTTCTCTGCTTTTATATAGCATAAACTTATACTAAAATTCACGCAATATATAAAATGCCACATAAACTCTTTGCAATGAAAATCTAATTGATCCAAGTAGCCTTATGGTTGGACCATTCCCAATTGTAACTCCAGTTGCACCAGTGAAAGTAACAGAATACCAAGGTCTTTTAACTGATTTCACCCCCTGCAACTTGCTTATATATAAATCTGAGCATTGAAATAGACATATGCATTTCCACAACGTACACCATCATCATCATACTCAGTAAATCCCACCAATAGCAAGGTAGGGTCTGAGGGTAAGATGTAGACAGCCTTACCTCTACCCAGTAGGAATAGAGATGCTTCTTCCAGTGAGACCCCTGGCTCGATATACAAGCTATACACACAATGTATATAAATATACATTTCAGTAACCAATTGAAAACACCTCTTACACAGGTTCAGAAACAAGTACACTAGCATAGCAGTCTTTAATGCCCAGAACCGGATTAACCGAATCGCTTAGAACTGATTTTATATGTTCTAGGTTGGCGATCGGTTCTAATTTTTTTTAAATGCGCTTACGAGTTCGTTCCAGTTTCAACCCATAATGAAGGCTCTAAACCACTATAACCGACCAGATTTATCTATATCCCAAGGCTGATTTCTTATCTAAAATGGAACCATCTAAAATTTAACCCACATACTGAATCTGTATTGTTATGGGTGAAATTCTGAGCCCATATCCTGACAATATATCTTGATTTAATGTTAGCTGTTTATGATCAGGATACCGGACCAGGATATTGGTAACATCCTGAGGCAGTATCGATCAGGATATCAGACCAGGATATTGGTAACATCCTGACGCAGTATCCTGGCAGTTACTAACGATTTTCTTTTGTAGCAAGGTACCAACGTTAAAGGACTTGATCTACCTGAAGATTCGCTCAAGGTGGTTGAAAAATGGACGTTGATGGTGGAAGAATGGGTCTTGTAACGGTCAGAATAGAAGAAAGGCATATTCCGCGAGAATATCGGATGTTGGTCAATGCTATTGACATTGTAACGGTCATATGAGCTGAAGACCCGGTCTTGTGGTTAAAATGCACGTGGAAAACAAGTTAAAAGAGTCCCCCAACGTTCAGAATGGAATATTCCAAAGTATCCCGGAATAATAGGATAGTTTGTTAGCTTTTGTTACTATAAATAGGGGCGATCGGATCATAGGTAAAGAAAACTCTTTCCACATACTCTCTTTCGCACACTTTGCTCTCTAGCTTCTAGCAATCACTACACACCAACTCTTGTAATCAAATCACGTTGTAACACTTAGTCGATCCGTATCATATCCTGCACTGTATCCTGATATTTGAAGTAATAGAAGAACAAGCCAGCTGCGATTGTCAGCTCCCGAGGTTTTGTGCCGGCGATCTAGATTGATCAAGGGCTTTCCTCGTACATCTCGTGTCACCCCTTTACGTTTTTCGCTCATTGTTTGATCATAGATGCAGCTCTATATCCTGAGCCGTATCCTGAAACTGTTTTTACAATTAATTTGATTAACATATTTTTGACACTCATTTCTAGCACACTACCTCACCAAACTAATTTGATCACTTAATTACTTCGGTAATTTTTGACCAAAACAATATGGGCAAAATCCTCCAACGGGTAACGTGTCAAATAATAATAATACTCATGCTACTAACAATAGTGGATCTTTGCAGGATACAGGTGTAACATCAGCACTTACTAGGGAACTTCAGAAGTTGAAGGACATGATATCTAGTGTACCTGGGGTGGTCCAGCCGATCCCGGAAGTGTCCCAACACAGCCACAAGATATCTCGTTTTGCATATCCTATCTGTGATGCTGAGATCCCAAAGAGATTCCAAACCCCCAACATGAAGCTTTATGATGGGACCACGGATCCTGAGGAGCATATTGCTCAGTATAGGGAAAGAATGGAGATTAACCCTATCCCTCCGGAGCTCAAGGAAGCGTGCTTGTGCAAGGGATTTGGTTCTACTCTAACAGGATCAGCCTTAAAATGGCTGTTAAACGTTCCTCCTCACTCAATTACTTCGTTTGCTCATTTGGTTAATTTATTTAACAGTCAATTTTCTTGTAGTCGGAGTTTTGAGAAACTAACCAGTGATCTTTACAGGATAACTCAAGGGCCTCAGGAATCCTTGAGGGGTTATGTGAACAAATTCAGTCGAGAATCCTTGGATATCCCACATCTTGATGTTGCAACAGCTGTGCAAGCTTTTAAGATGGGATTACAAAAGGATTCTCAGTTTTATCAGGATCTTGTAATGAATCCCTACAGGAATCTCGACGAAGCTCGTAACAGAGCTTTGAGATATATCCGTCTGGAAGATGACAGGAAGATGCAAGAAAGGATGAACTCATCTAACGCTTATGAGTCAACTAACAGGAAGTCAGAATCCTCATTCAAGTCATATCGGCCTAAGCCATATGGTAGAAATGAAAACAAGAGAGTGAATGCTGTCGAAGATGAGGATCCTGAAGAGTATCCTGAGTTGTCTGAATATTGCTTTTCTGTTAACATTCCTGAATTGATGTATACCATGCAGGGTCTAGGAGACAAGGCTAGGTGGCCCCGAAAGAATCAACAAAAGGCTGACTGGAAAGATAAGTCAAAATGGTGTGCTTTCCACGAAGATTTCAGACATGTAACTGAGGATTGCATTGCTCTAAGGAAAGAAATAAGCTATCTTCTAAGCAAGGGATATCTGAAAGATCTCTTAGGAAGAAAGAAGAATAAGGGTCAGGATACTGAGAAGGATCCTGAGCGAGCAGCATCACCTCCCGCGGATGCCAAGATAATCAACTTCATTTCGGGAGGATCCGACATTTGTGGGACTTCATATTCGGCAGCAAAGAGACATGCAAAGGAAGCTAAGGCCGAAAGGGGAGACAAACCTGTCAGGATGACTACCCTCACAACTGACAAAGTGATCACTTTTGATGCTGATGACAGGGATACTGTCCAGGATCCTCACCATGATGCTCTGTTAATAACGTTATATGTGGCTAACCATTTTGTACGCAGGATATTGGTTGATAATGGCAGCTCCGTCAACATAATCCAACTAGAAACTCTGAAGAGAATGAATGTATCTCCAATGGATATCACTTTAAAGTCTACCGTGCTTGTTGGGTTCAGTGGAGAGGCTAGAAACACAGTGGGAGAGATGAAGTTGCCAGTATACGTTGAAGGAGTCAACTCGATACAACATTTCTGTGTGATGGATTCTCTATCCTACTATAACATCATACTGGGAAGACCGTGGATTCACGATATGAAGGCTGTGCCATCAACATATCACCAATGCATCAAGATACCTACCCCTTGGGGAGTTGTCAAAGTTGATAGTGATCAGCAGGAGGCGAAAGAATGCTACTCATCCTCGATGAAATCCTCAACCAAACCTAGTGCAGCATAGCAATTAAAGACGCGGGCCCAGGATATCGTCGAGGATCCGGAGCAGGATGTGAAGAAAATTATCCTGGACCAGGATAATCCCGATATTTCGGTGCTCGTAGGGACCAATATCCCTCAGGATATTGAAGAACAATTAATTAACTTTTTGAAATGCAGGATGTCAACGTTTGCATGGAAGCATGAGGATATGACAGGCATATCCAAAGACATTATCACTCACAAGCTTGGAATTGATAAATCATTCAAGCCTGTTCAGCAAAAAAGAAGGAAGTTTGCTCCTAAGCGGAACACGATTATCCAGGAGGAAGTTGAAAGATTATTAAAATCCAGGATGATCAGAGAGGTTAAGTTCCCAAGGTGGCTAGCAAATGTGGTTGTAGTACATGTTTTGGTCAAAAAATCTGATGAGGATATTGCAACAAAACTCTCTGTTACGGGGTGTGATGCTTATAGTTTAGAACAATAACAAGGATCACTTCAATGTAAATTGCACAAATAACACAAGGATTTGTACGGGGAAAAAGCCCTTGATCAAGAGTTGATCTCCGGCACAAAAAACCCCGGGTGATGGAAACTACCGATCACCAAGCTCAAATAAATGAATAAATGTTTACAACTTCGGATAGTAACGAGCTAGGTACAAGGATCACTATCGTGAAATGTGTAAAAGTGAATGAAAACTAATGAGTGTTCATCGAGAGCTTCAAGAGTGCGAGTATATGAGAGTGTGTGTGTAGCTGAAAATGGCTAAGTGTTCTAATTCTAGCTCGTTACTCCTTTTAAAATAGAAGTTAACTACAATAACTAACTATCCGACTTTCGTGCCAAGCTCCCACGTTCTCCACAACGTCCATTTCTGGTCAATCGTGTACGAAATACCCGTGGAATATTCCATAGTACCGTTGCCAAGACCAAGTCAAGCTTGTTACTCCTGCGAAGCAACACAAAACATAAACAAACAATCGTCAGTATGAGGATCCTTAAAGTGATCCATGATCCTGATCCTGAAGCTCTTCTGAGGATCACCACCTGTCACAGAAGTAAGGATCATTAATTAGGATAACGAATAAGGATCACTAATTGTTAGAAAATCCTCCCCTAACAGTACAGAAGAAAAATGGGAAATGGAGAGTTTGTGTAGACTACACAGACTTGAACAAAGCTTGTCCTAAAGACCCATTTCCTCTTCCCCACATTGATGCAATGGTAGATGCCACTGCCGGGCATGAAATGCTGACCTTCATAGACGCATCCTCAGGATTTCAACAAATCCAAATGGAGCCTTCTGACCAGGAGGATACTGCCTTCATGACACCAACAGGTATTTATTGTTATACAGCTATGCCTTTTGGTTTGAAAAATGCAGGTGCAACATACCAAAGATTGGTAAACATGATGTTCAAAGACAAACTGGGGGACACCATGGAGGTATATATCGATGATATGGTGGTGAAATCTAAAAAGGCTGAGGATCACCTCCAGGATATTAAAGGAGCATTTGATATCCTGGATCAGTATAACATGAAGCTGAATCCTGCTAAGTGCCATTTTGGAGTGGGGGCAGGAAAATTTCTAGGATATATGGTGACCAAAAGAGGAATAGAAGCGAGCCCGGAGCAGATTAAAGCCATCTTGGATATTAAATCGCCCTCAAATATGAAGGATGTTCAATGATTAACGGGGCGAGTGGCAGCATTAAATAGATTTATCTCAAGATCCTCAGAGAAATGCAAAGATTTTTATGATATCCTGAAGAAGAACAAAAAATTCGAGTGGGGTGAGAAGCATGAAGCGGCCCTACAGGATTTAAAGCAATATCTTTCAACCGCACCTCTATTGATGAAGCCTGAAAATGGTGAACCACTATCCCTATACCTTGTTGTATCAGGGAATGCTGTAAGTGCCGTTCTTATAAAAGACCATGAAGGTCAGCAATATCCTGTTTATTATGTTAGTAAAAGTTTGTTAGATGATGAAACTAGGTACTCTCATTTAGAAAAATTAATATTAGCTCTAGTCATGGCATCAACGAAACTTAGACATTACTTTGAGACACATATGATTCATGTTAAAACAAATTATCCTGTCAAAAATGTGCTTAGGAAACCAGAGATGTCAGGCAGGATGGCCAAGTGGTCAGTAAAGTTAAGTGCTTATGATTTAGTATATGAACCTAGAAATGCCATAAAGTCTCAAGCTTTAGCTGACTTTGTGGCTGATTTCAGTAGTGATATTCAGGATGAGGTAGACCTAGAAGTTCAACAGTTAGGAGAATCCTCAGGATCCTGGACATTATATACTGATGGTGCATCTAATGTAAGAGGAGTAGGATTGGGAATACTACTAAAATCGCCACAGGGGGACATATTACCCCAGGCTATTAGGTGTGAATTTCCTGCTACTAATAATGAAGCAGAGTATGAGGCTTTAATTGCAGGATTAGAGTTGGCTAAGAGCATGAGTATCAAAAATTTGCAAGTATATGTTGACTCTTTGTTAATTACTAACCATTTTAATGGATCCTATGCAGTTAAGGGTGAGAAATTAATCGAATATCTCGATATTCTCAAAAAATTAGCAGGATATTTCGATGTTTTTATACTTGAACAGGTACCAAGGGAGGATAATGCTGAAGCGGATGCCTTAGCAAATTTGGGATCATCGATCAGGATACCTGATGGGACCCAAATACCAATATTACATGTCTTATATCCTACAACGAATCCTCAGGATAAAGAAGTAGCGGGTATTCAGGATCCTGGAGCAGAGCATCCTGAAGAGGATCCTAAATCCTGGACGGCTCCAATCATGAGATATCTCAAAGAAGGACACATCCCTGGAAATGAAAATCCTAAGGCATTTAGGATGAAGGTATCACGATTCACTATTATAAATAATATTTTATATAAGAAATCTCTTGCAGGACCGTATTTGAGGTGCATGGAGGATCCTGAAGCTAAAGAAGTACTTCAGGATATACATGAAGGGGATTGTGGTAACCATACTGGGGGCAGGTCGTTATTCTCAAAAGTATTAAGGACAGGATATTATTGGCCAACAATGAGAAAAGATGCCGCAGAATATGCTCGAAGATGTGACGCATGTCAAAGACATAGTAACATACTGCATCAACCTGCTGAACCATTATATCCTATTGTTTCCCCTTGGCCATTTACGAAGTGGGGTATGGATATAGTGGGAAAGCTACCAAAAGCTCCGGGAGGAAAAGTCTTTATGCTAGCAATGACGGACTATTTCTCTAAGTGGGTTGAAGCTGAAGCATTTGTTCAAGTTAGAGACCAAGAAGTAGTATCCTTCATAAAGAGGAATATCCTGACCAGATTCGGAGTACCAGCCGAGATAATCTGTGACAATGGTTCTCAGTTTATAAGCAAGAGGACTACTAACTTTTGTAAGAGTTGGGGAATCAAGATGATTACATCTACACCGGTACATCCTCAAGCGAATGGACAAGCAGAATCCTCAAACAAGATAATTGCCAATAACTTAAAGAAGAGGCTTGGAACCAAAAAAGGAAGATGGGCAGAAGAATTACCCTTTGTTTTGTGGGCTGATAGGACAACGGTAAAGAACGCAACAGGCCAAACCCCATTTTCCTTGGTATTTTGAGCAGAAGCAATGATTCCAACGGAAATGACAATACCTACTGCAAGATCTACCCTAAGTGATCCTGAGCAGAATCCTGGAGTCTTGAGTCAGGATTTAGACACTATAGATGAGAAGAGAGATGCGGCTAGGCTAAGGATGGCAGCATGTCAACAGAGAATATCCAGGGCATATAACAAGAATATTAGGACCAGAAGATTTAAGGTTGGAGATTGGGTGTTAAGAAAGGCTTTTCAGAATACTACTAATCCTGCTGATGGCAAGTTAGCTCCAAAATGGGAAGGACCATACGAAGTTGAATCAGAAGCAGGGAAAGGAGCATACAGACTCAAGAATATGGAGGGGGATATGCTACCGAGATCTTGGAATGCTATACACCTTAAGCTTTATTTCAAGTGAGTTTAGAATTTAATTTCTAACTCAGGATGGTATGATTTCTATCTATTTTAAATATGTTTGGTTTAATTTATTCTTTGAAACCCAATACTGACTTAAGCATCGGAGGGGTGTTAGCCAAGCTAACACCCACCTTAGTTTACAATTGTTTTGCAGGATATGTTTCAGGATATAGCTCCAGGATATGTACTCAGGATAACTCGAAAGATTAGTTTACAATTGTTTTGCAGGATATTCTTTAACTACAATAACTAACTATCCGACTTTCGTGCCAAGCTCCCACGTTCTCCACAACGTCCATTTCTGGTCAATCGTGTACGAAATACCCGTGGAATATTCCATAGTACCGTTGCCAAGACCAAGTCAAGCTTCTTACTCCTGCGAAGCAACACAAAACATAAACAAACAATCGTCAGTATGAGGATCCTTAAAGTGATCCATGATCCTGATCCTGAAGCTCTTCTGAGGATCACCACCTGTCACAGAAGTAAGGATCATTAATTAGGATAACGAATAAGGATCACTAATTGTTAGAAAATCCTCCCCTAACAATTGCCCCCAAAATATAAGGAGTGATATGTAAAATGAGCGAGTTATGTTTTCTTGATCTTATCCGCAACTAACTATCGTAAATATAGCCGTTATTGTTGAACTATCCGTTGCAATCGTGACGTCACAGAAGTGACAACCCTGCACAATCATGATTATAAATAGGAGATAGAGATAGGATCAATTGCATTTAAAATTTCAGAGAGACTCCCTTTATAACTGCATTCCGACGATAATCAGGTATTCTCTCTTCATCTTCTTCCTTCTCTTGCTCTGTTTTCATTTCTTTCCATTATTCCATCAAAGATGTTGCTCCGAAACTCCCCAGCTAAGGATCACCCGAAAAACAGCCCTCCGAAAAGCCAGGGAATCATCGAAGATTCCATTAAAGAACGCTGCTGTTTCAATGATGCACAGATTGATAGGATCCGCCACTGCTTCCCGGCGAACACCGAGTTTAGACCTTTTGATCCCAATGCCCTGAGTGATCATATCTCCGACAAGTGGGTTGCTTTCCCTGTCACCCCGTTCACCATAGGCTATACATATCCTTTCCCAGCCTTCACCCAATCTTTCTTTTCCCTAACCGGCATCTCTTATATCCAAGCCATGCCGATGATTTGGAGGGTTTTGTATACCCTAGAAAGGATCATCGAGCAGGAAGGGATAGACCTAGGAATGTCAGAGCTGGGAGAGCTGTATGATCTTACTACCTTTGGTTCTCATCGTTATTTGTTCAAACGTAAGCCTGGTGAGGAACACCCGATCTTCAAAGCCACCAAGAACGATGCTAATTGGAAGCGGCGTTTCTTTTTCGTCAAGAGAGATTCTATTGAGGATGGAAAGGATCTACCCAAGAAATGGGCTACCCATGGTAGGGTGGTGGATCCTGAGAAGGATCACTAGAAACTTTCTTTTGACACAAGGATCACTTATATATGTTTGCTTTCTTGTTATGCAGCTATTGTCGTTTCACATCTCAAACTGACCCCTGCTGCTAAAGAGAGACTCGCCGCCTTCAAGAGACTTGATCCTGAAATAAGAACCTTTAAGACAACAACCCAGGATTCTCAGGAGGTATCCTCAGGATCTGTCACAATGTCAAGTAAGTATCTTTGTTTAAAAATTTAAATAAGTAGTGAAATATAAGTTGAGTGAAGATACTTATCTTGTTTTGGTTGTGTAGGTGCTGGAAAATCTACCAAGCCTGCTTCTCAATTCGACACGGCTGACCTTGATTCTGTTAGACCCAGGAAGAAGAGGTCCACTACCAGTCCTAGCATCTCCATTCCCAAGGCACCCACTAAAGGAAGGGGTGGCAAAAAGAGAAAGACCTCCGAGGCTGAGGATCTGCAGGGTCTACCTCTGATCCGTCACCAATTCCTCGAGTACTTCAATGATGTAAAGATCACTGTATCTGCCTGTATATCCCGCTGGCATATCCTGCTGACATATCCTGCTGATTTGAGGATCACTTAGTCCTAACCTTATCTTTTATCTCCTTTGCAGAAATTCGCTGAGATTGAGGACTATGTGGGGAATGTTGAGGAGCAGGATAAGAAGATTGCTGACCTCCAACAGGTTGCAGTGCTAAAGGACCTTACAATTGCTGATCTTCAGAAGGAACTCCAAGATGCCAAGACTAAGACGGCTAAACTTCTGATTGACCTTGACTACGAAAAGCAGGATCTCATAGAAGGTGCAAAGGTCTCTGCTGCCATCACAATGTATCAGACAAAATTAAAGATGGCCCAGGAAGCTCAAGATCCTAACTTCGATAGAAGCAGCTGGGATGTTGAGGGCTGGAAAGCAAGGTTGGCTGATCTTGAGGATGATGAGGAGGAGGCTACTGAGGTCTTGGCGATTGAGGCAAGTGGCAGTGGAAAGGATCTGATGAAGGATACCACAGCTGGAAGGGAAGAGGATGCAGCAAAGGTGTAGGCTGCACAATTGGGCGATGATGGACATTCCTAGACGCAGCCGGAGCCTAATTTTTAAATTTGGCAGTAGTTTTTGTGGTAGTGATGTTGAACAATTTAATGGTTTGTACTGAACAATAGTTTTTAGGATTAAGGATCATGTATGATCCTTTGGACAATAGGCAGGATTGCATATGGTGGAGGGATCCTCTGTTTGGGGGATGAAGCCATTGTGATCCTGCCGCCTTTATATTCCTGCACTACTTTTGAACTTATTATCATGGACACCCTTTACCTACCCCAGCGGACGGGCCACGTTTTGCTGGTAGATGCTCGGGGTAGGTAATTTTGACAACCTTTTAAGGGTTACTCCTTTGTTAATAAATAAAATCTTAACCTTTTGTCGCTTATCTTGTGTTGTTATCCTTTTGTTTCTTTAATTTTCCTTTGTTTTGATGCATATTCATTGAATAAACAATTTTGAATAAGTCAGATTGAAAATATTTAGGACATGATCCATGATCAAATATCCTATAGTTAAAGAATCCCAAAAAGCAATATGTTTTAAGGATCACAAGTCTAGTTGTCAAATTTTTTAAGGGTTATTCAAATAAATAATGAATAGGATTAAAAATAGTTAAGGATCATACCTGAGGGTCCAAGTTAGGATCCTAACCATAATAAGGATAACTATAAGATAAACCTTAGAGAGAAGTAAGGATCAAGGATCCCTAGTTGCTTGTCTTCAAGGACCTGAAATAGATCATAACTTGGGACTAAGCCAATATAAGATAAGAATTAGCAACTGGGGACAAGCCCAATGATAACTGGGGACAAGCCCAAGGATAACTGGGGACAAGCCCAAGGATAACTGGGGACAAGCCCAAGGATCGTATGTAAACTGGAGTATGGCCCTAAGTGGCGACTATCCAAACTTAGTGACATGAAAATGCCAAAACCTTAGCTAACGTGAAAACGTTAGAAACCTTAGCTAACGTGAAAACGTTAGAAACCTTAGGAACGGATGTATGGTACGTCTACCATTATACGTAGGATCCTAGGCATAGCCAGTACAATGGAATTATCAGCCCCTAAAACGAGTACTGGTCCCACTGCCTTGAACCATACTAGGATCATCATGCGTTACAGGCGGAACTGGGGTCAAGCCCAAGGATAACTGGGGTTAAACCCAAGGAACGGATTGCTTCTGCAGATAACCAATGTTATGCAAAGGATACCTGAACTTTCAAAACTTAAAATCACATGAGAGATGGATAAAGGACACATGATCCTTATCCCTATATGAGAAAATAAAGAAATGAAATAGTTCAAGATTAGGATATTACCCAAGTATGGATCACTGATACTTTAAGGATCCTTTAAGGATATCCCTATTATGAGGATCATCTATGCCATGAGGATCCTACTCATATGAAATATTTCTTCAAATGGACAGCATTCCAAGCTCTTGGTAGCAAATCACCTTCCATGGTTAGCAATCTATATGCCCCCTTTCCTGCTTCAGCTTCAATCAAATAAGGGCCTTCCCATTTTGGAGCCAACTTTCCATCCGCAGGATTGGTGGTATTCTGAAATGCTTTCCTTAATACCATATCTCCAACTTGAAACCTTCTGATCCTGACATTTTTGTTGTAAGCACCAGCCATTCTTTGTTGATAACTGGCCATCCTTATCCTGGCCATATCCCTGATTTCTTCAATAGTATCCAGGTCTTGAGCCAAGTTTTCATCATTTTCCTCAGGATCACGGGTACTTGTTCTTGCAGTTGGAACCACCATTTCTGTTGGGATCACTGATTCTGCCCCAAATACCAAAGAGAATGGTGTTTGACCAGTAGCGTTCTTGGGGGTTGTCCTATCAGCCCAAAGCACATAGGGTAGTTCTTCTGCCCATTTCCCTTTCTTGGATCCAAGCTTTTTCTTTAAATTGTTGATGATGATCTTGTTGGATGATTCTGCCTGACCATTAGCTTGTGGGTGGACTGGTGTTGATGTTATCATCCTAATCCCCCAGCTGTCACAAAAGTTAGTGGTTCTGCCCCCAATAAATTGGGAACCATTATCACATATAATCTCAGAAGGAATTCCAAATCTAGTTATAATATTTCTTTTAATGAAGGATATAACTTCCTTTTCTCTGACTTGGGCAAAAGCTTCGGCCTCTATCCACTTGGAGAAGTAATCAGTCATAGCAAGCATGAATACTTTTCCACCAGGTGCCTTAGGGAGCTTACCAACTATATCCATACCCCATCTCATAAATGGCCAAGAGGAGGATATGGGATGTAACAATTCAGCTGGTTGATGAAGGATATTGATGTGTCTCTGACAAGGATCACATCTTTTAGCATACTCCACAGCATCTCTTTTCACGGTTGGCCAGTAGTACCCTGTCCTCAGGATCCTTGAGAATAATGCCCTGCCCCCAGTGTGGTTTCCACAATCTCCTTCATGGAAGTCTTTTAAAACTTCTTGGACTTCAGGATCCTCAATGCATCTCAAGTATGGTCCTGCAAGAGATCGTCTATACAACATACTATTTATAATTGTAAATTGAGATACCTTAGATTTGAAAGTCCTAGGGTTTTCTCCTGTAGGAATCTCTCCATGTTGTAAGTATCTCATAATTGGTGAGATCCATGATCTTGATCCTGAATGAGATTGAGTATCCTCACTAGGGATAACCGCAGAATCATTTCCTATCTCCATAGCCACGTGATCCTCAATAGCCGGGATCAGGATATGTATAATAGGGATCTTGATATCCTCCGGGATCTTCAAGGAAGATCCTAAGTTAGCCAATGCATCAGCCTCTGTATTTTCTTCCCTTGGTACCTGTGTTAAACTGAAGGAAACAAAGGAGAGTGCCAAATTTTTTACTATCTCTAAATATTTGGTTAGTTTTTCACCTTTAACAGCGTAGGATCCATTAAAGTGGTTTGTAATTAACAATGAATCTACATGTACCTCAAGATACCTGATCCCCATATGCTTTGCAATTTGCAAACCAGCAATTAAGGCTTCATATTCAGCCTCATTATTAGTGGTTTGGAACTCACAAGCTATAGAGTGGGGTATTATGCCCCCCTGTGGCGATTTTAGTAGTATTCCAAGCCCTGTGCCTTTGACATTTGAGGATCCATCAGTGTGGAGTATCCAAGGATCTTTGGTCTCCTCTAGCCGCTGGACTTCTAACTCAGCTTCTTCTTGTAAATCACTACTGAAATCAGCCACAAAGTCAGCTAATGCTTGGGATTTGATGGCTGTCCTAGGCTCATATCTCATATCATACGCACTCAGCTTCACTGCCCACTTAGCCATCCTTCCTGACATCTCTGGTTTCCTGAGGACATTCTTAATTGGAAAATTAGTTTTAACGATAATAATATGAGTCTCAAAATAGTGTCTTAGCTTAGTAGATGCCATTATTAATGCAAGAATAAGTTTTTCAAGGTGTGAATACCTGGATTCGGCATCAAGTAAACTTTTACTTACATAATAGACAGGATGTTGTGTACCTTCATGATCCTTAACAAGGACCGCACTTACTGCTTTTGAGGATACTGCAAGATATAAGGATAGCACATCACCTTTTTCTGGTTTCATCAAGGCCGGGGCTGAGGATAGGTAATCTTTGAGAGCTCTTAAAGCATTTTCATGCTTCTCAGTCCACTCAAATTTCTTGTTCTTCCTTAGGATATCATAGAATTCTTTGCACTTCTCTGAGGATTTGGATATAAATCTGTTCAAAGCTGCTATCCTGCCTGTTAGCCTTTGAACATCCTTAGCATTGGCCGGAGATTTGATGTTCACTATTGCTTTGATTTGTTCCGGGCTAGCTTCAATGCCTCTCTTGGTCACCATATATCCTAAGAATTTACCTGCTTTAACACCAAAGTGACATTTTGAAGGATTAAGTTTCATGTTATATTTGTCAAGGATATCGAATGCTTCCTCCAAGTCCCTCAGGTGATCCTCAACTTTTATGGATTTTACCACCATATCATCTATGTAAACCTCCATAGTTTGTCCAATCTGATCCTTGAACATCATATTCACCAGCCTTTGATATGTTGCACCTGCATTTCTTAATCCGAACGGCATAGTAATATAGCAGTATATACCAGTTGGAGTCATGAAGGCTGTATCCTCTTGGTCGGATGGTTCCATTTGGATTTGTTGAAATCCAGATGAAGCATCCATAAAAGTTAACAGTTCATGACCCGCAGTTGCATCCACCATGGAGTCAATGTGGGGTAATGGGAAAGGATCCTTGGGACATGCCTTATTTAAATCGGTAAAATCGACACATACCCTCCACTTTCCGTTTTTCTTTTGAACAACAACCACATTGGCCAACCATCTTGGATACTTGACCTCTCTAATCATACCTGCCCGGAGCAACTTTTCTACCTCTTCTTGGATAATGGCATTCCTTTCCGGTGCAAACTTTCTTCTCCTTTGATGGATCGGTTTGAAGGACCTATCAAGGCCAAGTTTGTGAGTGATTACATCTTTAGATATACCAGTCATGTCTTCGTGTTTCCATGTAAAGGTAGTCTTTCTCCTTTTGAGGAAGGATATGAGGTATTCTTTCATTTCGCCAAGGATCCCTGATCCGATATAGATTTTGGATTCAGGATCATCAGGATCCATGAGGACTTCTACCACATCCTGTTCTCTTGCCTCCAAGACATCCCTTGGAGGATACTTTGATTGCTATTGCTCCCTTGACTTCGAGGCCGGTTTCATCGATGAAGTATAGCAATTCTTGGCCTCCTGCTGATCACTATCAATCTTGACTATTCCCCAAGGACTAGGGAGCTTCACACATTGATGGTAAGTAGATGGGACTGCCTTCATATCGTGTTTCCAGGGCCTGCCAAGGATAACATTACAACAAGATAAACAGTCAATAACACAAAATTTTTGATAAGAGTGTAGGCCTTCGATGTATATTGGGAGCTTAATGTCCCCCAGGGTATTCTTAGTTTCGCCACTAAATCCCACGAGCACGGAGGATCTTGGTATGATATCTGATTCAGGGATACCCATCTTCTTTAGAACATCAAGCTGGATAATGTTCACTGAACTTCCTCCGTCTATAAGGATCCTGCGGACAAAATGGTTAGAAATAAAAAGAGTAATAACTAAGCCATCGTGATGAGGATCCTGGATATCAACACGATCATCCTCATCAAAGGTTATGACTTTTCCTTCGGAGACACTTGATGTTCGAACAGGTCTTTCTCCATTATCCATTTTAGTTTCCTTTGCATGCCTTTTAGCTGCTGAGAAGGATGTGCCACAAATGTCTGATCCTCCAGAAATAAAGTTTATTACTTGTGCATCTGCTGGAGGGGCTGGAGCCTTCTCAGGGATCCTTTCAGGATCCTGAGTCCTTGACTTTTTTCTTCCCAACAATTCTTTTAGATGCCCCTTGCTCAACAAGTATCCAATTTCCTTTCTTAGTGCAATGCATTCTTCTGTAAGATGCCCAAAATCTTCATGGTATGCACACCACTTTGATTTATCCTTAGTTGCAGCTGGCCTATCGTTTTTTCTGGGCCATCTAGCTTTATCACCTAGATTCTGCATCGCAAGGATTAGTTCATTATTATCAACAGAAAAACAATATTCAGAAATTGGAAGATAACCCTCATCATCCTCTTCTTGATCAACAGAATGCACGTTCTGGTTATCAGATCTGTTGTAGGATCTGAACTTGTTGTTTCTGAATGAGGATCCTTGCTTATCCTGCTTTGAGGATCCTGCTAACCTCTCCTGGATCCTCTTGTCATCCTCTAGCCGAATGAACCTAAGTGCTCGTGTTCTTACCTCATCTAAGTTCCTGCATGGTGTCATAACAAGATCATCATAGAACGACGAATCCCTAAGCAGTCCCATTTTAAAGGCCTCAACAGCCGTAGCTATATCTAAGTTGGGAATGTCTAAGGATTCTTTACTGAATTTGGTAATGTAATCCCTTAATGACTCATTATGACCCTGGGTTATCCTATATAGATCACTAGTTAATCGTTCAAATTTTCTACTACAAGAAAACTGATTATTAAATAGGTTAACTAGATTAGCAAATGAGGTAATAGAGTAGGGGGGAAGACTTAGCAGCCATTTGAGAGCTAATCCAGTAAGAGTGGATCCGAATCCCTTGCACAGGCACGCTTCCTTTAACCTTTCTGGGATTGGATTGATCTCCATCCTCTCCCTGTATTGTGCTATGTGTTCTTCAGGATCCGTCGAACCATCATACAGCTTCATTGTTGGCACATGGAACCTCTTGGGTATCTCAGCATCACAGATTGGTGGTGCAAAACGAGATATCTTGAGGCTCCCATCTGCAATCTCTGGGATAGGTTTGACCACTCCTGGAACACTTGATATCATATCCTTTAGCTTTTGCAATTCTCTGGCCATGGCATGATTGATACCTGGATCCTGCATAAGACCATGGTTAGTAGTATAAGAATTATTAAAACTGTTACCTCCCATCGGATTCGAATTAGGAAGAATGGATGTTAATCCATATTGTTGGGGCTCTGGAATGATCAAGAGACCAGTAGAAGCATTGGTCTGCATTGGAATAAAATCTCCCTGATGGACATCTGAACTTCCTGTTTGCAAACTCCTCAAGGATCCTGGCATCTGGAAGGATCCCTGAAACTGGGACGATCCTGGAACAAAGGAGGATCCTTGAAGCTGGGATGATCCTGGACCAAAGGAGGATCCTTGAACCTGGGATGATCCTGGAACAAAGGAGGATCCTTGAACCTGGGATGATCCTGGAACAAAGGAGGATCCTTGAACCTGGGATGATCCTGGAACAAAGGAGGATCCTTGAACCTGGGATGATCCTGGAACAAAGGAGGATCCTTGAACCTGCCGCGCTCCTGAATATCCTCCTGAATTCGTGAGGGATCCCATATGCTGAGGATAGGATCCCGCTGGCTGGAAATATGAACCTGATGCCTGGGTCACTGTTGTTGTTCCGTAGTGCACTCCTTTTGGTCCACCCACATATTGAACATCTGGAACCACTGATGGCTGAGAAGTAATCACCGGAGTATCAAAATTCAAAGATTTTGGCACCAGTGGGGAATGATCCTCTGCCGTTTTCTTTTACTTCTTGAGATCTCTGATTTCTTTGAGAATCCTTTCATTGGTCTTATCCTGTTGCCGTATCTGATCCTTCATCTGCAAAATCAAAGTAAACATGTCACTAGTAGTGGGAGTGTAAGAAGCAGAAGAAGTTGGAGGTTTTGAGAAAATGGGAGTTGGTTTCTTCGCAGCATTCTCAGCATTCTTCTGGGATCCAGAAGGTGGTGGAGGCAAAGGGGGAACGCCTTGTGAAGAAGTGAATGAGGGCATCAAATCTGAAGCATTCTTCGCTGAGGAAGCCATTTGCTTGGTTGTAGTGAACCGAAAAGAGCACAGAAATGCGAATTTTTCTAAGGATGAAGCACCAATTGCCCCACGGTGGGCGCCAAACTGTTTTGGTCAAAAAATCTGATGAGGATATTGCAACCAAACTCTCTGTTACGGGGTGTGATGCTTATAGTTTAGAACAATAACAAGGATCACTTCAATGTAAATTGCACAAATAACACAAGGATTTGTACGGGGAAAAAGCCCTTGATCAAGAGTTGATCTCCGGCACAAAAAACCCCGGGTGATGGAAACTACCGATCACCAAGCTCAAATAAATGAATAAATGTTTACAACTTCGGATAGTAACGAGCTAGGTACAAGGATCACTATCGTGAAATGTGTAAAAGTGAATGAAAACTAATGAGTGTTCGTCGAGAGCTTCAAGAGTGCGAGTATATGAGAGTGTGTGTGTAGCTGAAAATGGCTAAGTGTTCTAATTCTAGCTCGTTACTCCTTTTAAAATAGAAGTTAACTACAATAACTAACTATCCGACTTTCGTGCCAAGCTCCCACGTTCTCCACAACGTCCATTTCTGGTCAATCGTGTACGAAATACCCGTGGAATATTCCATAGTACCGTTTCCAAGACCAAGTCAAGCTTGTTATTCCTGTGAAGCAACACAAAACATAAACAAACAATCGTCAATATGAGGATCCTTAAAGTGATCCATGATCCTGATCCTGAAGCTCTTCTGAGGATCACCACCTGTCACAGAAGTAAGGATCATTAATTAGGATAACAAATAAGGATCACTAATTGTTAGAAAATCCTCCCCTAACAGTACAGAAGAAAAATGGGAAATGGAGAGTTTGTGTAGACTACACAGACTTGAACAAAGCTTGTCCTAAAGACCCATTTCCTCTTCCCCACATTGATGCAATGGTAGATGCCACTGCCGGGCATGAAATGCTGACCTTCATGGACGCATCCTCAGGATTTCAACAAATCCAAATGGAGCCTTCTGACCAGGAGGATACTGCCTTCATGACACCAACAGGTATTTATTGTTATACAGCTATGCCTTTTGGTTTGAAAAATGCAGGTGCAACATACCAAAGATTGGTAAACATGATGTTCAAAGACAAACTGGGGGACACCATGGAGGTATATATCGATGATATGGTGGTGAAATCTAAAAAGGCTGAGGATCACCTCCAGGATATTAAAGGAGCATTTGATATCCTGGATCAGTATAACATGAAGCTGAATCCTGCTAAGTGCCATTTTGGAGTGGGGGCAGGAAAATTTCTAGGATATATGGTGACCAAAAGAGGAATAGAAGCGAGCCCGGAGCAGATTAAAGCCATCTTGGATATTAAATCGCCCTTAAATATGAAGGATGTTCAACGATTAACGGGGCGAGTGGCAGCATTAAATAGATTTATCTCAATGTTTTGGTCAAAAAATCAGATGAGGATATTGCAACCAAACTCTAGATTACGGGGTATGATGGTTAAAATGTGTAACAATGATGAGGATCACTTTAGTGAAAAATTGCACAAACAACACAAGGGTTTATACGGGGAAAAAGCCCTTGATCAAGAGTTGATCTCCGGCACAAAAAACCCCGGGTGATGGAAACTACCGATCACCAAGCTCAAATAAATGAATTAATGTTTACAACTTCGGATAGTAACGAGCTAGGTACAAGGATCACTACGGTGAAATGTGTAGAAAGTGTATGAAATTGCTAAGTGTTTGAACGAGAGCTTGTATGAGCGTTTGTACGAGTGTGTGTGACTGCAAAAAATGACTCAGTCTTTTCTACTAGCTCGTTACTCCCTTTTTAAAATAGAAATAACCACCTAAACTAACTATCCGACTTTCGTGCCAAGCCTCCACGTTCTCCACAACGTCTATTTTTGGTCAAGCACGTGCAGAATAGTTTAGGAATATTCTCCAGGAATGTCGCCAAGACCTGGTCAAGCTCGTCATACCTGCGAGATAGTATAATACATAAGTAAACAATCGTCAGTACGAGGATCCTTAAAGTGATCCATGATCCTGATCCTGAAGCTCTTCTGAGGATCACCACCTGTCACAGAAGTAAGGATCACCAGTTAGGATAACGAATAAGGATCACTAATTGTTAGAAAATCCTCCCCTAACAATTGCCCCCAAAATATAAGGAGTGAAATTGTAAAATTATCGAGTTATGTTTTCTTGATCTTATCCGTAACAAACTAACGGATATATAGCCGTTAAAATAGAACTAGCCGTTGCGATGATGATGTCACGGAAGTGACAATCCTGCAGAATCATAATTATAAATAGAGATATAGATAGGATCATTATGCATTCAAATTCGAAAGAAACTCCCTTTAAATTCTCAGTCGACGATCGATCAGGTATTTCTCTCTCCTCTTTCTTCCTCTCTTACTCTGTTTTTCTTCTTTATCTCCGTCACTTCGAGAATGTTGCTCCGAAGCTCCCCGGGCAAGGATCACAAAAAGGATAGCCCTTTGAAGAGTCAGAAGATCATCAAGGACTCAGTGAACGAGAGGTGTTGCTTTAACGATGCACAAATAGATAACATCCGTCACCGTTTTCCGGCGAATGTCTTTTTCAAACCTTTCGATCCAACTGCCCTGAGCGACTATGTTTCAGAAACATGGGTTGCCTTTCCAGTTACTCCATTTGCTATAGGGTACACCTATCCTTTCCCGGAATTCACACAATCCTTCTTTTCCCTTACCGGCATATCTTACATTCAAGCCATGCCGATGATTTGGAGGGTTTTATACACCCTAGAGAGGATCATCGAGCAGGAAGGCGTTGATTTAGGAATGTCAGAACTGGCGGAACTGTATGATCTTACTACCTTTGGATCCCACCGTTATTTGTTCAAACGAAAACCCAGTGCAGATCATCATCTTCTCAAAGTCACCAAAAACGACAAAGATTGGAAACGTCGCTTCTTCTTTGTAAGAAGGGATAGCATTTCAGATGGAGAGCATTTACCAAGAACATGGTCCACCCATGGTAGGCCGGAGGATCCTGGGAAGGATCACCAGATGGTCATGTTTTTGTAATAGGATCACTAACCCCTTCTTTGTCTTGTGTCATGCAGCCATCTCTGTTTCACATCTCATCACAACACCCGCAACCAGGGAAAGACTTGCTGCTTTCTGGGGACTCGACCCTGAAACTAGAACTTTTAAGACAATAACCCAAGACTCACAGGAGGTATCCTCAGGCTCTGTCACAATGTCAAGTAAGTATCCTTGTTTAAAATTTAAATAAATAGTTAAATGTATATTAAGAAAAGATACTTATCTTGTTTTGGTTGTGTAGGTGCTGGAAAATCTGCCAAAGCTGCTTCAAGGTTCAGTGTCACCGATCTCACCACTGTCAAATCCTCCAAAAGAAAGGTTCCTACCACCCCCACAGCTTCAATCCCCAAGGCACCCCTCAAAGGAAAGGGAATCAAGAAAAGAAAGACTTCCGAGGCTGAGGATTTGCAGGGTCTGCCCTTAATTCGCCACCAGTTCCTCGAGTACTTTAATGATGTAATGATTACTGTCTCTGCTCGTATATCCTGCTATCATATCCTGCTGATCTAAGGATCACTTGGTCTTGAACTGCTTTATCCTTTTCTTTTGCAGAAATTTGCTGAGATTGAGGATTACGTAGGCCACGTCGAGGATCAAGATAAAAAGATTGCCGACCTCCAGCAGGTTGCCGTGCTCAAGGATCTTGCACTTGCTGATCTTCAGAAGGAACTCCAGGATACCAAATAGAAGATGGCTAAGGTGCTGGTTAACTTTGACTATGAAAGGCAGGAGATCACAGATGATGCTAAAGTTTCTGCCGCCATAGCAATGTACAAAACCAAGCTTCAAATGGCCTTGGAAGCTCAGGATCCTGCCTTTGACAAAAGTAGCTGGGAAATTGAAGAATGGAAGGCAAGGCTGGCTGAATTGGGTGATGAAGAGGAGGCTGGAGAGATCTTGACAATCGAGGCTGGTAGCAAGGATGAAGCTGGTGAAGCAAGTGGAGCCGGAGGTGGTGATGCAGCGAAGGTTTAGGCTGCTTGATTGGGCAATGATGGATATTTCTAGACGTAGCCGGAGCCCAATTTTTTAAGTTTGATAGTTTGTTTTGGTGATGGTGTTTTTTGTTGAACAATGATGGGTTGTACTGAACAATAGGTTTTTAGGATTAAGGGTCATGTATGATCCTTTGGACAATAGGCAGGATTGCAATTGGTGGAGGGATCCTCTGTTTGGGGGATGAAGCCATTGTGATCCTGCCGCCTTTATATTCCTGCACTATCTTTGAACTCATTATCATGAACACCCTTTACCTACCCCAGCGGACGGGCCACGTTTTGCTGGTAGATGCTCGGGTAGGTAATTTTGACAACCTTTAAAGGGTTAGCCTTATGTTGATAAATAAAAACTTAACCTTTTGTCGCTTATCTTGTGTTGTTATACTTTTTAATATCTTCCTTTCCAACTGTTGTAATGTTCATTCTGTTTATAATTATCAACCCTTGAAAATTATTCAAAAAGCTTAGGATATGATCAGGATCACATATCCCATAACCGATAAGTTCTAAAAAGTGATACAATTTAAAAATCATAAGTTCAGTTGTCAAGTATGGGGGTTATTTAAAAGAATAATAAATAAGATCAAAAGAGTTAAGGATCATACCTGAGGATCCAAGTTAGAATCCTAACCATTATAAGGATAACTATAAAATAAACCTTAGAGTGAAGTAAGGATCAAGGATCCTTAGCTGCCTATCTTCAAGGACCTGAAATAGAGCATAACTTGGGACTAAGCCAATATAAGAAAAGAGTTAGCAACTGGGGACAAGCCCAAGGATAACTGGGGACAAGCCCAAGGATAACTGGGGACAAGCCCAAGGATAACTGGGGACAAGCCCAAGGATCGTATGCAAACTGGAGTATGGCCCTAACTGGCGACTATCCAAACTTAGTGACATGAAGATGCCAAAACCTTTGCTAACGTGAAAACGTTAGAAACCTTAGCTAACGTGAAAACGTTAGAAACCTTAGCTAACGTGAAAACGTTAGAAACCTTATGAACGGATGTATGGTACGTCTACCATTATACGTAGGATCCTAAGCATAGCCAGAACAATGGGATTATCAGCCCCTAGAACGAGTACTGGTCCCAAAGCCTTGAACTACACCAGGATCATCGTGCGCTACAGGCGGAATCTGGGGACAAGCCCGAATAACTGGGGTTAAACCCAAAAGACGGATCGCTTCTATGGATAACCAACGTTATGCTAAGGATACCTGAACTTTCAAAACTTAAACTCACGTGAGAGATGGATAAAGGATACATGATCCTTATCCTTATAAGAGAAAATAATGAAATGAAATAGCTCAAGTTTAGGATATTACCTAAGTAAGGATCACCGATACTTTGAGGATCCTTTAAGGATATCCCTATTATGAGGATCATCTATGCCATGAGGATCCTACTCATATGAAATATTTCTTCAAATGGACAGCATTCCAAGCTCTTGGTAGCAAATCACCTTCCATGGTTAGCAATCTATATGCCCCCTTTCCTGCTTCAGCTTCAATCAAATAAGGGCCTTCCCATTTTGGAGCCAACTTTCCATCCGCAGGATTGGTGGTATTCTGAAATGCTTTCCTTAATACCATATCTCCAACTTGAAACCTTCTGATCCTGACATTTTTGTTGTAAGCACCAGCCATTCTTTGTTGATAACTGGCCATCCTTATCCTGGCCATATCCCTGATTTCTTCAATAGTATCCAGGTCTTGAGCCAAGTTTTCATCATTTTCCTCAGGATCACGGGTACTTGTTCTTGCAGTTGGAACCACCATTTCTGTTGGGATCACTGATTCTGCCCCAAATACCAAAGAGAATGGTGTTTGACCAGTAGCGTTCTTGGGGGTTGTCCTATCAGCCCAAAGCACATAGGGTAGTTCTTCTGCCCATTTCCCTTTCTTGGATCCAAGCTTTTTCTTTAAATTGTTGATGATGATCTTGTTGGATGATTCTGCCTGACCATTAGCTTGTGGGTGGACTGGTGTTGATGTTATCATCCTAATCCCCCAGCTGTCACAAAAGTTAGTGGTTCTGCCCCCAATAAATTGGGAACCATTATCACATATAATCTCAGAAGGAATTCCAAATCTAGTTATAATATTTCTTTTAATGAAGGATATAACTTCCTTTTCTCTGACTTGGGCAAAAGCTTCGGCCTCTATCCACTTGGAGAAGTAATCAGTCATAGCAAGCATGAATACTTTTCCACCAGGTGCCTTAGGGAGCTTACCAACTATATCCATACCCCATCTCATAAATGGCCAAGAGGAGGATATGGGATGTAACAATTCAGCTGGTTGATGAAGGATATTGATGTGTCTCTGACAAGGATCACATCTTTTAGCATACTCCACAGCATCTCTTTTCACGGTTGGCCAGTAGTACCCTGTCCTCAGGATCCTTGAGAATAATGCCCTGCCCCCAGTGTGGTTTCCACAATCTCCTTCATGGAAGTCTTTTAAAACTTCTTGGACTTCAGGATCCTCAATGCATCTCAAGTATGGTCCTGCAAGAGATCGTCTATACAACATACTATTTATAATTGTAAATTGAGATACCTTAGATTTGAAAGTCCTAGGGTTTTCTCCTGTAGGAATCTCTCCATGTTGTAAGTATCTCATAATTGGTGAGATCCATGATCTTGATCCTGAATGAGATTGAGTATCCTCACTAGGGATAACCGCAGAATCATTTCCTATCTCCATAGCCACGTGATCCTCAATAGCCGGGATCAGGATATGTATAATAGGGATCTTGATATCCTCCGGGATCTTCAAGGAAGATCCTAAGTTAGCCAATGCATCAGCCTCTGTATTTTCTTCCCTTGGTACCTGTGTTAAACTGAAGGAAACAAAGGAGAGTGCCAAATTTTTTACTATCTCTAAATATTTGGTTAGTTTTTCACCTTTAACAGCGTAGGATCCATTAAAGTGGTTTGTAATTAACAATGAATCTACATGTACCTCAAGATACCTGATCCCCATATGCTTTGCAATTTGCAAACCAGCAATTAAGGCTTCATATTCAGCCTCATTATTAGTGGTTTGGAACTCACAAGCTATAGAGTGGGGTATTATGCCCCCCTGTGGCGATTTTAGTAGTATTCCAAGCCCTGTGCCTTTGACATTTGAGGATCCATCAGTGTGGAGTATCCAAGGATCTTTGGTCTCCTCTAGCCGCTGGACTTCTAACTCAGCTTCTTCTTGTAAATCACTACTGAAATCAGCCACAAAGTCAGCTAATGCTTGGGATTTGATGGCTGTCCTAGGCTCATATCTCATATCATACGCACTCAGCTTCACTGCCCACTTAGCCATCCTTCCTGACATCTCTGGTTTCCTGAGGACATTCTTAATTGGAAAATTAGTTTTAACGATAATAATATGAGTCTCAAAATAGTGTCTTAGCTTAGTAGATGCCATTATTAATGCAAGAATAAGTTTTTCAAGGTGTGAATACCTGGATTCGGCATCAAGTAAACTTTTACTTACATAATAGACAGGATGTTGTGTACCTTCATGATCCTTAACAAGGACCGCACTTACTGCTTTTGAGGATACTGCAAGATACAAGGATAGCACATCGCCTTTTTCTGGCTTCATCAAGGCTGGGGCTGAGGATAGGTAATCTTTGAGGGCTTTTAAAGCATTTTCATGCTTCTCAGTCCACTCAAATTTCTTGTTCTTCCTTAGGATATCATAGAATTCTTTGCACTTCTCTGAGGATTTGGATATAAATCTGTTCAAAGCTGCTATCCTGCCTGTTAGCCTTTGAACATCCTTAGCATTGGCCGGAGATTTGATGTTCACTATTGCTTTGATTTGTTCCGGGCTAGCTTCAATGCCTCTTTTAGTCACCATGTATCCTAAGAATTTACCTGCTTTAACACCAAAATGACATTTTGAAGGATTAAGCTTCATATTATATTTGTCAAGGATATCAAATGCTTCCTCCAAATCCTTTAGGTGATCCTCAGCTCTTATGGATTTTACCACCATATCATCTATGTAAACCTCCATAGTTTGTCCGATCTGTTCCTTGAACATCATATTCACCAGCCTTTGATACGTTGCACCTGCATTCCTCAATCCGAACGGCATAGCAATATAGCAATATATACCAGTTGGAGTCATGAAGGCTGTATCCTCTTGGTCGGATGGTTCCATTTGGATTTGTTGAAATCCAGATGAAGCATCCATAAAAGTTAACAGTTCTTGACCCGCGGTTGCATCCACCATGGAGTCAATGTGGGGTAAAGGGAAAGGATCCTTGGGACATGCCTTATTTAGATCGGTAAAATCGACACATACCCTCCACTTTCCGTTTTTCTTTTGAACAACAACCACATTGGCCAACCATCTTGGATACTTGACCTCTCTAATCATACCTGCCCGGAGCAATTTCTCTACTTCTTCCTGGATAATGGCATTCCTTTCCGGTGCAAACTTTCTTCTCCTTTGATGGATTGGTCTGAAGGATCTGTCGATGCCGAGTTTGTGAGTGATAACATCTTTGGATATACCAGTCATGTCTTCATGTTTCCATGCAAAGGTGGTCTTTCTCCTTTTGAGGAAGGATATGAGGTCTTCTTTCATTTCGCTAAGGATCCCTGATCCGATATAGATTTTGGATTCAGGATCATCAGGATCCATGAGGATTTCTACCACATCCTGCTCTCTTGCCTCCAAGACATCCCTTGGAGGATACTTTGATTGCTATTACTCCCTTGACTTCGAGGCTGGTTTCATTGATGAAGTGTAGCAATTCTTAGCCTCCTGCTGATCACTATCAATCTTCACTATTCCCCAAGGACTAGGGAGCTTCACACATTGATGGTAAGTGGATGGGACTGCTTTCATATCGTGTATCTAGGGCCTGCCAAGGATAACATTACAACAAGATAAACAGTCAATAACACAAAATTTTTGATAAGAATGTAGGCCTTCAATGTATATTGGGAGTTTAATGTCCCCCAGGGTATTCTTAGTTTCTCCACTAAATCCCACGAGCACAGAGGATCTTGGTATGATCCCTGATTCAGGAATACCCATCTTCTTTAGGACATCAAGCTGGATAATATTTACTGAACTTCCTCCGTCTATAAGGATCCTGCGGACAAAATGGTTAGATATGAAAAGAGTAATAACTAAACCATCGTGATGAGGATCCTGGATATCAACACGATCCTCTTCATCAAAGGTTATGACTTTCCCTTCCGAGACACTTGATGTTCGAACAGGTCTTTCTCCGTTATCCATTTTAGTTTCCTTTGCATGCCTTTTAGCTGCTGAGAAGGATGTGCCACAAATGTCTGATCCTCCAGAAATGAAGTTTATCACTTGTGCATCCGCTGGAGGGGCTGGAGCCTTTTCAGGGATCCTTTCAGGATCCTGAGTTCTTGACTTTTTTCTTCCCAATAATTCTTTTAGATGCCCCTTGCTCAACAAGTATCCAATTTCCTTTCCTAGTGCAATGCACTCTTCTGTGAGGTGCCCAAAATCTTCATGGTATGCACACCACTTTGATTTATCCTTAGTTGCAGCTGGCCTATCATTTTTCCTGGGCCATCTAGCTTTATCACCTAGACTCTGCATCGCAAGGATTAGTTCATTATTATCAACACTAAAATAATATTCAGAAATTGGAGGATAATCCTCATCATCCTCCTCTTGATCAATAGAATGCACGTTCTGGTTATCAGATCTATTGTAGGATCTGAACTTGTTGTTCCTGAATGAGGATCCTTGCTTATCCTGCTTTGAGGATCCTGCTAACCTCTCCTGGATCCTCTTGTCGTCCTCTAGCCGGATGTACCTAAGGGCCCGGGTTCTTACCTCATCTAGGTTCCTGCATGGTGTCATAACAAGATCATCATAAAATAACGAATCCCTAAGCAACCCCATTTTAAAGGCCTCAACAGCCGTGGCTATATCTAAGTTGGGAATGTCTAAGGATTCTTTACTGAATTTGGTAATGTAATCCCTTAATGATTCATTATGACCCTGGGTTATCCTATATAAATCACTAGTTAATCGTTCAAATTTTCTACTACAGGAAAACTGATTATTAAACAAGTTAACTAGGTTAGCAAATGACGTAATAGAATAGGGAGGAAGACTTAGCAGCCATTTGAGAGCTGATCCAGTAAGAGTGGATCCGAATCCTTTGCACAGGCATGCTTCCTTTAACCTTTCTGGGATTGGATTGATCTCCATCCTCTCCCTGTATTGTGCTATGTGTTCTTCAGGATCTGTTGAGCCATCATACAGTTTCATTGTAGGCACATGGAACCTCTTGGGTATCTCAGCATCACAGATTGGTGGTGCAAAACGAGATATCTTATGGCTCCCATCTGCAATCTCTGGGATAGGTTTGACTACTCCCGGGACACTTGATATCATATCCTTTAGCTTTTGCAATTCTCTAGCCATGGCATGATTGATACCTGGATCCTGCATAAGACCTTGGTTAGTAGTATAAGAATTGTTAAAAGTGTTACCTCCCATTGGATTCAAGTTAGGAAGAATGGATGTTAATCCATATTGTTGAGGCTCTGGAATGATCGAGGGACCAGCAGAAGCATTAGTCTGCATTGGAATAAAATCTCCCTGATGGACATCTGAACTTCCTGTTTGCACACTCCTTAAGGATCCTGGCATCTGGAAGGGTCCCTGGAACTGGGATGATCCTGGAATGAAGGAGGATCCTTGGATCTGGGATGATCCTGGAACGAAGGAGGATCCTTGAGCCTGGGATGATCCTGGAACGAAGGAGGATCCTTGAACCTGGGTTGATCCTGGAACGAAGGAGGATCCTTGGACCTGGGATGATCCTGGAACGAAGGAGGATCCTTGGAACTGGGATGATCCTGGAACGAATGAGGATCCTTGGATCTGGGATGATCCTGGAATGAAGGAGGATCCTTGAAAATGCTGCATCCGTGAATATCCTCCTGAATTCGTAAGGGATCCCATATGCTGAGGGTAGGATCCCGCTGGCTGGAAATATGAACCTGATGCCTGGGTTGTTGTTGTTGTTCTGTAGTGCACTCCTTTTGGTCCACCCACATATTGAATGTCTGGAGCCGCTGATGTCTGAGAAGTAATCACTGGAGTATCGAAATTCAAGGATTTCGGCACCAGTGGGGAATGATCCTCTGCCGATCTCTTTTGTTTCTTGATGTCTCCGATTTCTCTAAGGATTTTTTCATTGGTCTTGTCCTGCTGCTGGATATGGTCCTTCATCTGCAAAATCAGAGTAAACAAGTCACTAGTAGTAGGAGTGTAAGAAGCAGAAGAAGTTGGAGGTTTTGAGAAAATGGGAGTTGGTTTCTTCGCAGCATTCTCAGTATTCTTCTGGGATCCAGAAGGTGGTGGAGGCAAAGGAGGGACGCCTTGTGAAGAAGTGAATGAGGGCATCAAGTTTGAAGCACTCTTCGCTGAAGAAGCCATTTGCTTGGTTGTAATGAACCGGAATGAGCACAGAAATGCGTATTCTTCTAAGGACAAAGCACCAACAGCCCCACGGTGGGCGCCAAACTGTTTTGGTCAAAAAATCAGATGAGGATATTGCAACCAAACTCTAGATTACGGGGTATGATGCTTAAAATGTGTAACAATGATGAGGATCACTTTAGTGAAAAATTGCACAAACAACACAAGGGTTTATACGGGGAAAAATCCCTTGATCAAGAGTTGATCTCCGGCACAAAAAACCCCGGGTGATGGAAACTACCGATCACCAAGCTCAAATAAATGAATTAATGTTTACAACTTCGGATAGTAACGAGCTAGGTACAAGGATCACTACGGTGAAATGTGTAGAAAGTGTATGAAATTGCTAAGTGTTTGAACGAGAGCTTGTATGAGCGTTTGTACGAGTGTGTGTGACTGCAAAAAATGACTCAGTCTTTTCTACTAGCTCGTTACTCCCTTTTTAAAATAGAAATAACCACCTAAACTAACTATCCGACTTTCGTGCCAAACCTCCACGTTCTCCACAACGTCTATTTTTGGTCAAGCACGTGCAGAATAGTTTAGGAATATTCTCCAGGAATGTCGCCAAGACCTGGTCAAGCTCGTCATACCTGCGAGATAGTATAATACATAAGTAAACAATCGTCAGTACAAGGATCCTTAAAGTGATCCATGATCCTGATCCTGAAGCTCTTCTGAGGATCACCACCTGTCACAGAAGTAAGGATCACCAGTTAGGATAACGAATAAGGATCACTAATTGTTAGAAAATCCTCCCCTAACACTCAAGATCCTCAGAGAAATGCAAAGATTTTTATGATATCCTGAAGAAGAACAAAAAATTCGAGTGGGGTGAGAAGCATGAAGCGGCCCTACAGGATTTAAAGCAATATCTTTCAACCGCACCTCTATTGATGAAGCCTGAAAATGGTGAACCACTATCCCTACACCTTGCTGTATCAGGGAATGCTGTAAGTGCCGTTCTTATAAAAGACCATGAAGGTCAGCAATATCCTGTTTATTATGTTAGTAAAAGTTTGTTAGATGATGAAACTAGGTACTCTCATTTAGAAAAATTAATATTAGCTCTAGTCATGGCATCAACGAAACTTAGACATTACTTTGAGACACATAGGATTCATGTTAAAACAAATTATCCTGTCAAAAATGTGCTTAGGAAACCAGAGATGTCAGGCAGGATGGCCAAGTGGTCAGTAAAGTTAAGTGCTTATGATTTAGTATATGAACCTAGAAATGCCATAAAGTCTCAAGCTTTAGCTGACTTTGTGGCTGATTTCAGTAGTGATATTCAGGATGAGGTAGACCTAGAAGTTCAACAGTTAGGAGAATCCTCAGGATCCTGGACATTATATACTGATGGTGCATCTAATGTAAGAGGAGTAGTATTGGGAATACTACTAAAATCGCCACAGGGGGACATATTACCCCAGGCTATTAGGTGTGAATTTCCTGCTACTAATAATGAAGCAGAGTATGAGGCTTTAATTGCAGGATTAGAGTTGGCTAAGAGCATGAGTATCAAAAATTTGCAAGTATATGTTGACTCTTTGTTAATTACTAACCATTTTAATGGATCCTATGCAGTTAAGGGTGAGAAATTAATCGAATATCTTGATATTCTCAAAAAATTAGCAGGATATTTCGATGTTTTTATACTTGAACAGGTACCAAGGGAGGATAATGCTGAAGCGGATGCCTTAGCAAATTTGGGATCATCGATCAGGATACCTGATGGGACCCAAATACCAATATTACATGTCTTATATCCTACAACGAATCCTCAGGATAAAGAAGTAGCGGGTATTCAGGATCCTGGAGCAGAGCATCCTGAAGAGGATCCTAAATCCTGGACGGCTCCAATCATGAGATATCTCAAAGAAGGACACATCCCTGGAAATGAAAATCCTAAGGCATTTAGGATGAAGGTATCACGATTCACTATTATAAATAATATTTTATATAAGAAATCTCTTGCAGGATCGTATTTGAGGTGCATGGAGGATCCTGAAGCCAAAGAAGTACTTCAGGATATACATGAAGGGGATTGTGGTAACCATACTGGGGGCAGGTCGTTATTCTCAAAAGTATTAAGGACAGGATATTATTGGCCAACAATGAGAAAATATGCCGCAGAATATGCTCGAAGATGTGACGCATGTCAAAGACATAGTAACATACTGCATCAACCTGCTGAACCATTATATCCTATTGTTTCCCCTTGGCCATTTACGAAGTGGGGTATGGATATAGTGGGAAAGCTACCAAAAGCTCCGGGAGGAAAAGTCTTTATGCTAGCAATGACGGACTATTTCTCTAAGTGGGTTGAAGCTGAAGCATTTGTTCAAGTTAGAGACCAAGAAGTAGTATCCTTCATAAAGAGGAATATCCTGACCAGATTCGGAGTACCAGCCGAGATAATCTGTGACAATGGTTCTCAGTTTATAAGCAAGAGGACTACTAACTTTTGTAAGAGTTGGGGAATCAAGATGATTACATCTACACCGGTACATCCTCAAGCGAATGGACAAGCAGAATCCTCAAACAAGATAATTGCCAATAACTTAAAGAAGAGGCTTGGAACCAAAAAAGGAAGATGGGCAGAAGAATTACCCTTTGTTTTGTGGGCTGATAGGACAACGGTAAAGAACGCAACAGGCCAAACCCCATTTTCCTTGGTATTTGGAGTAGAAGCAATGATTCCAACGGAAATGACAATACCTACTGCAAGATCTACCCTAAGTGATCCTGAGCAGAATCCTGGAGTCTTGAGTCAGGATTTAGACACTATAGATGAGAAGAGAGATGCGGCTAGGCTAAGGATGGCAGCATATCAACAGAGAATATCCAGGGCATATAACAAGAATATTAGGACCAGAAGATTTAAGGTTGGAGATTGGGTGTTAAGAAAGGCTTTTCAGAATACTACTAATCCTGCTGATGGCAAGTTAGCTCCAAAATGGGAAGGACCATACGAAGTTGAATCAGAAGCAGGGAAAGGAGCATACAGACTCAAGAATATGGAGGGGGATATGCTACCGAGATCTTGGAATGCTATACACCTTAAGCTTTATTTCAAGTGAGTTTAGAATTTAATTTCTAACTCAGGATGGTATGATTTCTATCTATTTTAAATATGTTTGGTTTAATTTATTCTTTGAAACCCAATACTGACTTAAGCATCGGAGGGGTGTTAGCCAAGCTAACACCCACCTTAGTTTACAATTGTTTTGCAGGATATGTTTCAGGATATAGCTCCAGGATATGTACTCAGGATAACTCGAAAGATTAGAGGATTGGCCCCCTCTCTCACGTATAAGGGATCCTGATCCCTTCATAGGTTTAAAGGTATTCACCTTTCTTCCGAATTGGGTTTAAACACCCCGCCTGGAGCGCAAGTTATTCAGGGATAGTTCAAGGTGGTGGGACCAGTCCATGTAAAAGTGGCTGACAATTTCGTTACTCTTGGCTATATCCTGAATCCTAAAGGTATATGAGGATTGATCACCCTCTCTCACGAAAGGGTATTTTCATACTCTCTAAGGTTTAAAGGTTTTCACCTTTCTAAGTCTTGGAGTTTATACACTCCCGCCTGTAGCGCATGAAAATTTGGGATTTTCCCCAGGTTTAAAGGTTTTCACCTTTCTAAGTTTTGGGGTTTCCACACCCTGGCCTGTAGCGCATGAAACGTGGGTAAAATCCCCAGCAAAACTCAAAGACTTAAAGGTTTTCACCTTTTCAAGTCTTGAGGTTCTTATACTCCGGCTTAAATGCCTGGAAAATGGGTTTAGTCCCAATAAAATACAAAGTTTTTGGATAGTCCCAAAGTATATTTTCAAAAAACATAATCATTTACGAGTCTACATAAATTTTTGAAAAAAGATTGCTAGGTTTAAACAACTGGTTGAAGAATTGCTAAAGGATCATATCCTGGTACAACATACTGGTCCTGTACAGACATGGGACATCCGTGATAGAACATGACGTATGCTGATACTATATCCTACTGGGGACATTTATGCTGGAGCAAGAAGGAAACCTATGCCAACACTATATCCCACTAAGGCATTGTGAGGAACTCAAAGGATCAAGTTTGGGCATAATTCGCCAAGTATCCTGGACTGGGGATACCTTCGGTGGAATGGTTGCGAAAGGACTGGAATGGAAGGATTGAGATGTCTTCTGTTTCGGTATGATCTTTCCTATTTTTGTTCTTTAAAAAACCTTATCTAGATTGTCTAAATTTCTGAAACTATAACACTTATGAGTATCCTGGTCGGGATATGTTCTCAGGATATATTCTCAAGATGTATTCTCAGGATATACTTCAGGATACTTGGATTGAAAATTGAAACTATATTCAAATCAAACTACTGTTATCAAAACAAGCTTTGCAAAATAAAAATGAACCATCCTTTTTCTTTGAAAACTTTATCGAAATTGTTTGAGTTGTAAGAACCCTATTTGACGGAAGTCTTAATAGGATATTTGCGAGTATACTAATCAAGATATTTTCATAAAAAGTAATTATTGCACTAAGTTTGGAACATTGGAATTCAGACTAAGCAATGCATAACAAATAACAACATGTAAGGCTAAAAGGTTAGTTTATTATTAATTGTATTCTTGGTTTCATCTCAAAAAGAGACCCGTCCACCAAGAACACAATTAAGTTTTTAAAGTATAAACAGTTGAAGGCTTCGTCCTGAAAACACGAGAACCCATTTGCCTTCAACTGTTATATTGTTCAAAATAAACCATACTGATTGATGACCAAAGGCTTCATCCTGAAACTCAGGACCCATCCACCTTTGGCCATCGTATTGTCTTAAGTGCAGGAAATATAAATTGTTCTAAGTACAGGACGACCAGATGATTCAAACCCTACAAAGCAAAATACAGGTATCATTAAAGACAAACTAACCAGGATACAGGTTCAGTATATGTGTACGGGATACAGGATTTGGATATTTACCTTATTAAGGAAGGAGTTCATGGGCTCGATGGATTCCATGAAGCCAAGGTCATCATAACAGAAACTTTCGGCAGCAACAGCGGAGGGCTTAGAGCTGGTGCCAACAGATGGTTCCTTTTTTACCAGGACAGACTTGGGGTAACTGTCAAGCTCCTCTAGATTGAAGACAACAGGGACCTTAGCAAAGTCTACAGAAAAGGGAGTAGTTTCAATCTTATCATATTATGTGCTGATTAACCAAACATATGCAGGAATGTTCAAAACAGATATCCTTACCGGACGTATTGGAATGACTGAAAAATATATCTGTTGGAATTAGGATATCCAACAGTTATATTTTTGGGGACAATTGTTATGGGTGAAATTCTGAGCCCATATCCTGACAATATATCTTGATTTAATGTTAGCTGTTTATGATCAGGATACCGGACCAGGATATTGGTAACATCCTGAGGCAGTATCGATCAGGATATCAGACCAGGATATTGGTAACATCCTGACGCAGTATCCTGGCAGTTACTAACGATTTTCTTTTGTAGCAAGGTACCAACGTTAAAGGACTTGATCTACCTGAAGATTCGCTCAAGGTGGTTGAAAAATGGACGTTGATGGTGGAAGAATGGGTCTTGTAACGGTCAGAATAGAAGAAAGGCATATTCCGCGAGAATATCGGATGATGGTCAATGCTATTGACATTGTAACGGTCATATGAGCTGAAGACCCGGTCTTGTGGTTAAAATGCACGTGGAAAACAAGTTAAAAGAGTCCCCCAACGTTCAGAATGGAATATTCCAAAGTATCCCGGAATAATAGGATAGTTTGTTAGCTTTTGTTACTATAAATAGGGGCGATCAGATCATAGGTAAAGAAAACTCTTTCCACACACTCTCTTTCGCACACTTTGCTCTCTAGCTTCTAGCAATCACTACACACCAACACTTGTAATCAAATCACGTTGTAACACTTAGTCGATCCGCATCATATCCTGCACTGTATCCTGATATTTGAAGTAATAGAAGAACAAGGCAGCTGCGATTGTCAGCTCCCGAGGTTTTGTGCCGGCGATCTAGATTGATCAACGGCTTTCCTCGTACATCTCGTGTCACCCCTTTACGTTTTTCGCTCATTGTTTGATCATAGATGCAGCTCTATATCCTGAGCCGTATCCTGAAACTGTTTTTACAATTAATTTGATTAACATATTTTTGACACTCATTTCTAGCACACTACCTCACCAAACTAATTTGATCACTTAATTACTTCGGTAATTTTTGACCAAAACATGTATTAACTCATCGTTTTTTGCCAACTCATGTACTGTATTAACTGCTAACTAATACTACATGTACTATAGATATTATATATCTATTATACGCATTAATTTGCTACACCATACTAACCTGCTCCTCGGCTAATCGTAGTATTAATAGCAAGAAAGTCATAGCTGAGGTGTGTTATTATTTATTGGGTATTTTTTTTCCGCTCTCAAGTAATGTGCTGTACCTTTTCACTTGGTTGAACGGTTTTTTTGGGCAAGCATTGTCGACGCTTATTATCAAGTAACTAGAACCATGGTCAGCATTTCCTAATGTAAATTATGTTTCTATTCAATACAATGTTGTAGAGGTTTGAAATTTAATTTTAGTTCTTTCCTGTAAATTCAAAAAAGAAAGTTATCCTACTGTTTCTGAATTTAGAGGAATGCTCTTTGAAATGTGCATTGAAACTTGAAATGTTTAAGCTTGAATCACGCAAATTTTGATGTAAGTGACACTCCTTGACGATCAGAACCAGTTCGTTCAACTTATGTTTGAAAGCAACATCAATAATCAATCCATGTTTCAAGCAGCACCATAATGGTTATTTAAGTGTATACAATGAAGGCTACAATTTTTTTTAGTAAAATGTAGCAAACATATCAAGTGTTAAGTCTTTTGTAATCATATTGTTTATTTAGGGTAGAGTGCAGACATCTTTTGTTACATGTGGTTTTAAAACAAGCACCACGAAGTATGCTAAAAAAATCCAATATTTATGGGCTTAGCATAAACCCTTACCTGTTGCAAACTCGAACGACTTATGAATCGCACTACGCGCGGGGAAATTTTACTAGACAGTAACCAACTTTGCGCTCGCGCAAAAAATTGTAGCAAACATATCAAGTGTTAAGTCTTTTGTAATCATATTGTTTATTTAGGGTAGAGTGCAGACATCTTTTGTTACATGTGGTTTTGAAACAAGCACCACAAAGTATGCTAAAAAAATCCAATATTTATGGGCTTAGCATAAACCCTTACCTGTTACAAACTCGAACGACTTATGAATCGCACTACGCGTAACCAACTTTGCGCTCGCGCAACGCGCGACGCTTATAAACGCTAGTTAGTTTAACTTATATATTGCATATTTTGATTTATCTTTCGGACATTACATATAAGTTGGTAAACAAACTGACAAATTCTATAATAATTATTGAAATTAATATAGTCATTCCTACAACTTTGTATGAACAAGTCAAATTCTAGAATCAACAATGATTATAAGTAATGGAGATGGTTAGGCTATAGGGTGTGGTTATGACTCTCATGATTACCATAATAATCCTTCACGTCAGTATCATGTTACCCACCTCTAATTCACCATCCAAAACCACTACCCTAAGAGTGTGGTCATGACCCAAACCACTAACTCCTTATTTATTTTAATTTATCTTTATCTAAAGAAAAAGGAAATGATTTCTTAAAAATGGAAAGGGAGATCATGGTTTAATCCATGCAAATTGCAAACCATAGTGGATCAAGAAGGGGGTGGTGTAGCCTTCAATTCATGTTTCTAAGTGGTGAATCATGTCCCAACCATGATCCCCATACCCTTTAGACACTTTGATTACTTAATGTTGTTACCGTAAGTTAATAAGGATGATCATATATATAAATAGTGTTAAAGACTTTTGGCCATTTGAAACTTAAAACCAGCTATGTAACCCTTTATTATATATGTAATTTTTCTTCATTTATTGAATGTGTAGCTATGCATATCTTATAAGGTTGCGAGGTATGGTTGGAGCCCTACAAGTGCTTAATTGTAACACATCATTGACACGTAATAACACCCATGATATGAGTTAAAGCCCCTCAATAACACCCCTTATTTACTTATTTAGTTTTAAAGGTTTAAATTGATGTGGGTCCCACTTTTCATCCACTATTGCCAGCCATTGCATTTAGGGCTGTAAACGAACCGAACGTTCAGCGAACAGTTCGTGAACCGTTCGGCGGGAAGTTCGTTTATGTTCGTTCGTTTAATAAACGAACGAACATGAACAAGAAATTTCGTTCGATTAGTTAAATGAACGAACATGAACAGAGGTCTCGTTCGTTCTATTGTGTTCGTGAACGTTCGGTAAGGTGTTCATGAACGTGTTCGTGAACATTCGTTGATTTGCGTTTGTTTATGTTCGTATGTTTGTGTTTTAATTGAAGATCTTTGTACTTCCTTATATCTTATTTGTACTTTTTATATTATTAAACTTGTATTTATTTTATTTTTCTAACAATTAAACTAGAAAATCCACTTTCACCTTGTTTATGCATCATTTCCCTTTCATTTCTCATTATTTATATCCACGAATACAATCGATCTCCGTTCCACAACAAGGGATTCAAGTTCTAGTACTACTCTCTGGGCCATCTATATTTATCCTTCGTCGCGTTCGCAAAATTTATTTTTGTTCGTTTGTGTTCGTGAACCGTTCGCGAACACACTCATTTCCTTAATGAACGAACACGAACATAAAATCTCGTTCGGTAAGTGTTCATGAACCGTTCGTGAACACAATTATTCCTTAACGAACGAACACGAACAAGGCCTTGTTCGTGTTCGTTCGGTTCGTTTACAGCCCTAATTGCATTCACAAACCAACAATAGCGCCCCCTCATTGGCGCCCACGGTATAAAGAAGGGGGCGCTATTGATCATTTTTTAGTAAGGAGGCGCGGGGATGACGGTGATACCGTATAATCATGGGCCATCAAGAAGACACAAGCTCGTAAGCTGGAGGTAGCAGAGAAGAGGATGTTGAGGTGGATATGTGGGCACACTAGGTTGGATAGGATAAGAAATGAGGTTTTTAGGAAGAGGTTAGGAGTAGGGAGTATATCAGATAAGATAAAGGAAAGAATGTTAAGATGGTTTGGGCATGTCAAGAGAAGACAATCGACATCCGCAGTTAGAACAATAAAAAGTCTCATTGTGGAGGGGCGAAGAAGTAGAGGTAGGCCGAAACTGATTTGGGAGGAGCGAATTAGAAAGGATTTGTTACACTTACACCTTTTTGAGGACATGATTGAGGATAAGAGTTCGTGGAGACGTAAGATTAAGGTCAAGGACTTTTAGTGGGTATTACCTCTTTGTATTAGTTTATTGTCCTAGGAGCTTAGTAGGTTTTGTTAGTGTCTTTAAAGGATTGTGCATGTCATCTTCTGTCTAATGTGTTATGAGACTGTTAATTATTCGATAGCTTACTAAGATTTTTATTAGGACAATACAATTTTTTTGCACTACCTTTTGTGTAGTTGTGTGCAATTGTATGTTTGCTATGGCTCTTATATATGGAATCGTCATTGGAGCTGAAGGTCTCACCGGAAGCTAGAGGTGCACAAACCGGTTAATTTTAATAACCGGTTCGGTTAACCAGTTATACCGGTTAATTTGACTTTTTGACTTTAACCGGTTAATGCTTTAACCGGTTATTACTTTAACCGGTTATTTTTTTAACTGGTCCGGTTAATTACTTTAACCGGTTCGGTTAATTAACCGGTTATTTTCGGTTATTAACCGGTTTTTTTGCCTTTTTTTGGTTATTTTTTCGGTTAACCAGTCTATCGGTTAAAAAACCGGTTTAAAAAAACCGGTTAATAACCGGTTATTATACTAAACACTTATAACCGGTTACTAACCTACGGTTAAAAATAACCACTAACCGGTTATTTCCTAAATCGGTTATTAACCGGTTACGGTTTCGGTTAATAACCGGTTACGGTTAATTAACCGGTTATTTTGTTCACCTCTACCGGAAGCAGTCTCCCTGTCCCTTGAGATAAAGACAAAATATGTCTGTATCACACCCTCTTCAGACCCTACTAATAGCTGTTATAACTATGGGTTGAAAACAAACTTATAGTCTAGAACAAATAAAAAAAATCAGTTAAAACCGTTTAACATGTAAAATCAACAATCCGACTGATCCACTCAACCCAGCCGAACAGAATCTTGAAGGAACAAAGAAAACACGTTTTTATGATTCCTTTTCATATGAAAACATTAAAAAATTTCACAAGATATTCATTTTTTAAGTAGACAAACGACACACAACACCATTTCCTCAAAGAATTTTTCAAAGTCATTAGCCGTGGCCGCCCTTCACTCTATTTTCTTCCTTCCTTGCTTCCTTCCAATACCCTCTCACAACTCTTTTAAATCTCCATATCAAATCCAAATCTCCATTCCCACAAATTCTTAGTCAAACATGAAGATCTCACCAAAAGTCAAACTCATTCTCTGCATTTTCTCAATCTTTTCATCTTCAACTTCAACAAATGCATTCCTCCACTTTTTCCCCAACATTTCATCCATTCCACCATCGTTGTTACCAAACACCACCAAAAGTGCCTGGAACACCTTCACCAACCTCTCCGGTTGCCACTCCGGCCAAAAAGTTGCCGGTATTTCCAAACTCAAATCTTATTTCCGTTACTTCGGTTACATAACTAACAACATCACCACCACCAGCAACAACAACTTCACCGATGAGTTCGACGACGCGCTTGAACGCGCCGTCTTAAACTACCAGAAGAATTTCAACCTAAACACCACCGGTGAACTGGATGAGCAGACGGTGAAACAAATCTTAAAACCTAGATGTGGAGTTGCAGATATCGTGAACGGATCTACAACTATGAATTCAGGTAAAGCCACGCCGCCGACGAGTAACGGCAACACCGTGGCTCACTACTCGTTTTTCCCCGGGCGGCCACGGTGGCCGTCACGGCGGCGTGACTTAACCTACGCGTTCGATCCACGCAACCAGCTTTCCACCGACGTGAAACGCGTTTTCGCTAACGCGTTCACTCGGTGGTCAGAATGGACGCCGTTAACGTTTACCGAAAGCGTTAACTACTTCACTGCTGATATGAAGATCGGATTCTACGCCGGAGAACACGGCGATGGTGAGGAGTTTGATGGTGTGTTGGGGACGTTAGCTCACGCGTTTGCACCGCCTAGAGGCTTGTTGCATCTAGACAGTGACGAAACGTGGATTGTTGGTGAAATATCTGGTTCTGGAACAGGAGCAGAAATGGATCTGGAATCAGTGGCGGTGCATGAGATCGGGCATTTGTTAGGGTTAGGACACTCGTCGGTGGAAAATGCGATTATGTTTCCGACGATAGCTTCTGGAATGAGGAAGGTGGAGCTTGATAGAGATGATGTTGAAGGTATACAGGAGTTGTATGGTTCAAACCCTGGTAGTAATGGGACGACTGGACCGTCGTTTGAGGAGAGGGAAGTGAGCCGGGGGTGTCGTGACTCGTTCATGGTTTGGATCTTGTTATTGGCCGTTGGATTGACTTTGTTTGTGTTGTAAATGATTGATGATGATTTTTATTTTTATTTTTAGTTTTGAGATTGTCCTCAATGATTTTTTTGGATTATTGAGGGTGTAGTGGGGGTGTTTTTTTTTTAATATATTCTTTTCGTAGAGTCTCTTTTCTTTTGTATATTATGTTATAAATTTTATAGTATTTTTTAACAACGTATTTGAATCATGGACGGACCACTACTATTCGATCATATCCGGCTACAATGGGAAATAATGATTATACACCAATTTAGGAGGAGTTTTAATAAATCTAGTAAAAACCCCATTGTGGGAATCAAATCAAAAACCTAATGGTCCTTAAGTCTTAGTATTAATTGCATTTTTTTCGACTTTCTATAAGTTTCAATGGTCAGAAACCACAAAAGATATAAATAAGTTGAAAGTTGAGAGTGGTGTTGTACAAATCGAAAGTTGGAAGTGTTATCGGCTAATTGATAAAATTTGTGGTTATTTAAATCCAATATCCCTTAATTTTGGGCCAATTCAATATTTTATGACGTTTATTTCGTGAAATTGATGAATGGATGTGTGCCGTTTTTAATGAAACTGCATAGATACATAAACACAAACATAAACATATATATATAGGGGAAGGTTCATTGGGGAACACTAAAAAAAGTGGGGAACAGCGGGGAACTGGCTCAAACGAACTCCGATTAGACTCATTCCAGCGACGTTGGAACCGGCTAGTCGAACCCTAACTAAGATCTCTTAACCCTAAATCCTAACTCCTAAACTCTAAACCCTAAACCTAAAAAATAAGGCTAAAACCTAAGCTAAACCGTAAGATCTAAACTATAAACCCTAAAAGCTAAACCCTAAAGGCTAAACCTAAAGCTAAACCCTATAGCTAAACCCTAAAGCTAAACCCTAAACCCTAAGGCTAAACCCTAAAGCTAAACCCTAAAAGCCAAACCCTAATATATTTAGGGTTTAGGGGTTATGATTTAGGGTTTAGGGTTAAAAGATCCTAGTTAGGGTTCGACGAGACGGTTCCAACGCCGCTGGAATGAGTCCAATTGGAGTTCGTTTGAGTCGGTTCCCCACTGTTCCCCACTTTTTTAGTGTTCCCCAATGAACCTCACACTATATATATATATATATATATATAGGGGATCGCTAAAATGAAAACCACCTCCAGTTGTAAGAACCATGAGAACTTTGTGATCCGGGGCGAGTTGGACCAAAAAGTTTTTTCATAAACGTAGATGCGTGTATTATAAACACATTTGTAAAAAAAATTCAAAAAAATACCCACCTCAGAAAAAGCTTATAGAATGGACGCCGTTAACATTTACCGAAAGCGGTAACTACTTCACTGCTGATATGAAGATCGGATTCTACGCCGGAGAACATGGCGATGGTGAGGAGTTTGACGGTGTGTTGGGGACGTTAGCTCACGCGTTTGCACCGCCTAGAGGCTTGTTGCATCTAGACAGTGACGAAACGTGGATTATCGATGAGCTAACTGGTTCTGGAACAGGAGCAGAAATGGATCTGGAATCAGTGGCGGTGCATGAGATCGAGCATTTGTTAGGGCTAGGACACTCGTCGGTGGAAAATGCGATTATGTTTCCGACGATAGCTTCTGGAATGAGGAAGGTGGAGCTTGATAGAGACGATGTTGAAGGTATACAGGAGTTGTATGGTTCGAACCCTGGTAGTAATGGGACGACTGGACCGTCGTTTGGGGAGAGGGAAGTGAGTCGGGGGTGTCGTGACTCGTTCATGGTTTGGATCTTGTTATTGGCAGTTGGATTGACATTGTTTGTGTTGTAAATGATTGTGATTGATAATCGAATGCATTTTTTACGACTTTCTATAAGTTTCAATGGTCAGAAACCACAAAAGATATAAATAAGTTGAAAGTTTGGAGTGGTGTTGTACAAATCGAAAGTTGGAAGTGTTATCGGCCAATTGGTCAAATTTGGGGTTATTTAAATCCAATATCCCTTAATTTTGGGCCAATTCCATATTTTATGATGTTCTTGAAATTGATGAATGGATGTGTGCTGTTTTTAATGAAACTGCATAGATACATAAACACAAACATATATATAACAATTATTTCATGAGGTATGTGTGGTTACTATGCTTTAACTTTGTACTCTTGTTGATTTCTAAAAGACAATGTACTCTTGTACTCTTGTTGGTTTCTACTTATATTGTTTTCTTATACAAGTATGTGAAGCAATTGTTGTTGAAACCGAAAATGATTTCGATGCATGTAATTATTTTTTATGAATAATGGGATATTTTTACAAATGAGGATGTTTGTGTGATTGATAGTTCGCATTATCTTGCTCATCTTTAAGAATTGGTGATGTTTTTGGTAGCATTTACAATTTTTACATGATTAGAACGTAGAAGCTAGTACCATACTAGTATAGACCAAAACACCCATTCGTCTATGAGTTGGGTAAAGAAAATGAGTGATGATGTTGAAGGATATGACTTGGTTAATGACGAATTCGATGATGATATGATGATGAAACACAAAATGAAGAAGACGTTGCTAAAACTAAACATGTTAAACTATACTTAATGCATATCCTACTGAAAATACACGTATTGAGCCAATAAGCGATCTTTATGTGTCGTTTAGACACATCAAACTAATGGATATTACGATGACAAATGTGTGCTTTTGAAAATTTCTTCATCTTTAATGTCAAAGAAATCATGATCATGGATGATGAATACAAAATGAAAAACTTAAATGGAGGAATGTGACATATTAAGATGTAATGTCAGGATTTTTTTTTTTTTTTTCTTTCTAACATAGTTCAAATGTTGAATCATTAACCTGTATAGTATAATTATATAAATTTTGCAGAATTATTAACTAAAGCTCTTAAGTAGTGGTGCACAAAAAACCCGAACCTGGACCCGGACCCGAAAATAAAACCCGGAACCGGGTATTATAAAACCCAGGTTTTTTATACCCGAACCCGACCCTACCCATAGGGTAGGGGTTGGGTATGCATTTCTGTTATAAAACCTGAACCCGGAACCGGGTTTTTTTATACCCGTTTTCAACCCGGGTTTTACGAGTACCCGGTTTCAACCCGAACCCGGAACCGGGTTTTTTCAATACCCGGTCCAGGTTTCTCAATACCCTGTTCAGGTTTTTCGTTTTTTTGTGTTTTTTCGAGTTGTGTACCTTGATAACGGCTATATAGCCGTTAGAAAGTGTATTATGATCATTTGTTTTGTTTACATTGTATCTCCATACCCTATAAAAGGGGTCTTTGATGACGAACAATAAACGAAGACGATCAAGTTATTCGAAGCTATCTATGTTAATCATCTTATTCGATCCGGTTCAATGATTATTTAGGTGTCATGTATTTCTATGTTTTATGAAATAAAAAGGTTTTGTATTTTATATTTCTATGATTTATCCAAAAAAAAATGAATACCCGAGGCATACCTGAACCAAACCCGAACCCAACCCGATCCATACCCGACCCTACCCGAACCCGAAAACAGGGTATTATAATACCCGGGTATTAGAAAACCCGACCCGAACCCTACCCGAACCCGGGTATGTAGGGTATACATTTTTTATATAAAACCCGGACCTGGACCCGACCCGGGTATTGTCAATACCCGATTTTGTAGAACCCGATCGTACCCGAACCAGGTTCCATACCCGGAACCGGGTATTCAGAAAACCCGATTTGTGCACCACTACTCTTAAGTATTATCGCCCAACAAGACAAAACAAGCCCAAAATTAGTCCATAAATTAAGTAAACAACATAAAAATTAGCCCAATTGTAAAGAAAAACTGGCCCAACTAAACCAAACAAACTATCATTCCAGCTTCATATGAACATTTCGGTCTTTTCAAAGTTATTAAAGTCTCTTATTCGTAGAGGTGTACAAAACTCGGTTTGGGCCTAGCCGAAATCGGTTCAATTGATAAACGACCTGTTTTTTTAGTTTGGTCTCAAACCGGATTTGGCTCAAAACGGTTTAGGTTAAGAACCGGTTTTAGGGTTGAAAACCGGTTTTAACGTTTAACCTGTTAATTTAATTAGTTTTTTCTAGGTGGGCTCAAACCGGTCTGGGTTGGAACCGATTCTCAACACAAAAATCCCAAATCTGCATCAAACCGCCAGGTCGAGTTGGACCCAAACCGATTTGGGCCAAACCATTTTTACCGGGTCTAGTTCTGAATGGTATTGTTCAAATTTTCAAAATCCAAATTCATAATAATAAAAGAAAACAAAAAAAAATAATTCTTATACTGTTGTGGAGTTGTTATAATTATGCAAAAAGAAAACAAAAAAAATAATTCTTATACTGTTGTGGAGTTGTTATAATTATGCACTCGAATATTTCAAGTGGTCACAAACATTTGGTTCATGTACATTTGTATCCTTATTCTCAAAAGCATACCGTAATAAAAATATTATTATCTTGTTCTAAACCTCATTTCACAAGTAGAAGAACATAAATGAAGCTCAATGCAACACCCATACTAATTAAGTAAACAATGAAGCAACAATTGAAATATGAAGTTGTAAATGGGTCGAGTTGAAACAATATTTGCTAAGCTACTGCTTGGTTTGTTTTGAGCTATATTTTAAAGCTTAAGTATGGTTTGTGAGTAATTTTTTAAACTCGATTTGGCTCGTTTTTTATTTTATTTATGAATTTATATCTGTATTTATATTTATAAATTTATGTGTTACATAGTTACTATATTAGTTAGTAATTTTATAATAGTATATACACACACTTATATAATTATATATTTATTATATAAAATAAAAGTTTTTACATTTAAATTAATAATAGGCTTGATTTCGTTGATGGTCATCTTAATTCGATTTTTAGCAATGCGATATTGAGTAGTGCATAAGTGGCACGACTGAAATAAAGCATATATTCGTCAAACAGTCAAAGGAATCATATATAAATAGGTTATTAAGTAAATGCAAGTTTCTATAAGTCAGCATGGGTATTAGAATATGTTCTGAGGGCACCAAAAGATCCATATATTTTTAACGGATGAAAATTTATAAAACCGACGAGCAAGTAAGCAACAACATCCTTACCTAGTAAATCTCACACATATCAAAGCTATTGTTAAGGTCTGGACCAATAACAACAAAACAATTACAATACCAATAAGGGGTTTTGATGCCAAGCCACCTAGCTAATCTTAATCTTACTATTAACAAATCAGATATACAAAGAATTTACAATAGTATCAAAACTAGTTTCACGTGTCCGCTTATTACTGTCAAACAATGTGTCATTTCGAAACGCCAAGGCATCCACCAATGTTTTGAAGTCGGCAAAACCAATACACCCACCTACCAATCGCATTCCAAGTTCTCGTAGCCACAACACAATCACCAAACAAATGCTTATCAACCTCATTTTAAGTGTGATTTCACGCTCGTGAGTTAGATCTGGCAATACGATAATACATATTGCTATGGTTTGCGTATGGTAGGAGACCATAGATGATACGTAAAATTTGTTTTAAATGTCAAGTTACAAGTTCTAGTTAAAAAAATATCCTTAGACAACTTCTTTTTTTCCGGATGTAACCTCACATTAGACAACCTTTAGAAAAGAAGAAAAAAAAACTGTACTGTTGGGTGTGTTAGGTGGGTTGATATTATATGTTGTATAACTGGTCTAGAACAAGTAATTTCAAATAGATAACAAACCTGGAACTCGAATTGAAATTGCAAAATTATGATGAAACCTGGATTAATCTCTGAATCGTATGAGAACTATCAGATAAACCTATTTGCGGGTTACACGCAATGATTTATCGGATTAGACAGAGATCACTCTTATTGGAATCTGGATTTGATTGAATCTGTGATGTCAAGAGAACAAAACTGTAACCGTGTATGTTTCTTTTGTGCGTTCTAATCTGTATGATCGAGAGAACAGTCCCACCAAATCATGTATGACTGCCTTGTCCATTATACATATCTAATGGACCTTCTTTTAATTCATGGGCCCTAAATATAGTTATGATAAAATGGATTATATGGCCATTATTTAATTGTAATGGGTCTGTTAAAAACAACCGATCAAAACAATTTCTTAGTAAACTAAAGTAAATCATTTACAAAACCATTAATAAATTAAAACACATTAATTAACTTTAGTTCCAAAATAATATGGCCACTATAAAATCACTAAGCCCAAAAGGATATTTATATAAAACTCAAATAACATTAGAATTAAATCGAGCCCGCACTCCCGCGGCACCTATCTCGTTCAATCTCCAATGTTATTTCCTCGATCAACAAGTTAATCCAATATCCTAAAATCGTTGATAACACTAAAATTACCAACAATCCTCCCCCATTTTAGTGGTATCCATGATTAACTTAACCATCCTCACAGAAACACAAACGCATGCATAATGAAAATGTCCTGAGGATTAAATTTTCACTTAGTATATTACACGTTACAAATATTAGAATAACAGGGTGTCTCTATGGATTGAACCCATGTTATCCATTTAAATACATGTAGGTAATATACACAAACGTTTACAAATCCAAATTCCACTTGACACAATGTTTTACTAGCCTGTGTCCCAATCCTTCAAAGAATATATCAAAGCTCAAGTCCAAAGCTTCTTGAAGCGGCAAAACTTCATATTCTTATAGGTAGTTCATTACTCTTGCACCTGCACTGCAATTTATCAATGAACTATTAAGAAGTTCAACTTCAACCTACTTTATCTTGCAGTCTGAACACATACCTTGGGATGATTTGCTAATGTGTTCCAATATCGTTATGACAAGCTTTGCGCATTGAATTCTGCATCTAACGTTGTATTAGATGGGAATTGGGTGTCTTGACATAAGATATTTAAAATGGACTTTAAACCCATCCCTTTAGCTGATTTCTTCACGAGATCTCTTCCTAACCCTTTGGTTAGATGATCAGCTAAATTAAGCTCAGATCTAACAAACTCAACGGATATCACTCCATTCATGATTAATTCTCTAATCTTACTATGTCTAACACCTAAGTGTCTAGACTTCCCATTGTACACTTGACTATATGCCTTAGCCAATGTAGCTGCACTATCGCACCTGATAGAGATTGGTGATATCGGTTTCGACCACAATGGAATCTCATAGATCAAATTTCTGAGCCACTCCGCTTCTTTACCAGCTGCAGCTAAAGCCACAAACTCAGATTCCATAGTTGAGTCAGTGATGCAAGTTTGTTTCTTTGAAGCCCAGGAGATAGCACCCCCACCAAGTAAGAACACCCATCCACTTGTGGAGGAATGATCTTCCTTATTGTTTATCCAACTTGCATCAGAGTACCCTTCTATAACCGAAGGAAAACCTGAATAGCATAAACCAAAGTGCATGGTTCCTTTTAGGTACTTAAGCAGTCTGTTTACTGCTTGCCAGTGTTGAGCACTACGATTACTAGTAAATCTGCTCAACTTACCCACAGCATAAGCTATGTCTGGCCTTGTGCTAATCATAGCATACATCAAGCATCCAATGACCTTAGAATACTCTAACTGTGAAACTGAATCACTAGAATTGGGCATTAACCGGATGCTAGGATCTAGAGGAGTGCTAACAGGAGAACAATTATAATGATTGAATTTCTTCAACACTTTCTCAATGTAATGAGACTGTGTCATGGTTATACCATTGTTACTCCTTTTAATCCTTATTCCAAGGATCACATCCGCCTCCCCCATATCCTTCATTTCAAAACTAGAAGACAACAATTTCTTTGTCTTATCAACCTGATCTTGGTCAGTGCCAAAGATCAACATATCATCTACATATAGACAGATAATCACTCCTTTAGCAGAGGATTCAAATCTACTGTAGACACACTTATCAGCCTGGTTTAGAAGAAAACCATGAGATAAGATCACCTCATCCTATTTTTGATGCCATTGCTTAGGTGCTTGTTTCAAACCATATAATGATTTGACGAGTTTACACACCTTGTGTTCTTGTCCAGGTAATACAAAACCCTCAGGTTGTTTCATGTATACCTCTTCATCCAATTCACCATTCAAGAACGCGGTCTTGACATCCATTTGGTGAATTACCAAGTTATTAATTGAAGCAAGAGCTAAAAGAAGCCTTATGGTGGAAATTCTTGCAACAGGAGCATTGGTATCAAAGAAATCTATTCCTTCCTTTTGTCTAAAGCCTTGGATAACCAACCTGGCTTTAAACTTATCTATGCTACCATCAACTTTCATCTTTCTTTTAAAGATCCATTTGCAACCCAAAGGTTTGCAACCAGGAGGCAAATCAGTTAATTTCCATGTATTATTATGCATGATAGAATCCATCTCATCTTGAATGGCTTCTTTCCAGAAAGCAACATCCCTAGATGCCATTGCCTGACTGTATGTATTAGGGTCCTCCTCAATATTGAAACAATATTGATATTGACGTTCAACCCCATTCCTGGTCCCTTCCACCAAATAAAGATGAAAGTCAGAGCCAAAAGACTTGGCTTTCCTGACCCTAGTACCCTTCCTAGGTTCGGTACTAGTAGATGGTACATCTTTAGTACCAACAGAGTTACTACCAAACTCAGTTACAGCTGATGTTTTCAAACTATAAGGCATATCCTTTAGTCTAGGCACAGAAGAAAATCTATCTTCATTGCCAAAATCAGCAGTTCTTGACTCAATCACAGTGTGAACAGAAACATAGTCATTCGGTTCTGTAACATAGAACCTATGAACAGGGGAATGCTCACCATACCCAATAAAGATGCAATCAATGCCTCTTTCACCTATGTTTCTCATTTTTGGTTCAGTAAGCTTTACAACAGCCCTACAACCCCAAACTCTAAGATGACTTAAGTTTGGTGCCTTTTTGTACCAGAGTTCGTATGGGGTTACTTTAGAGTTTTTATTAGGAACTCTATTCAACAAATAACAGGCTGTTAACATAGCCTCACCCCAGAATCCTTCACTTAACCCAGAATAGGATAACATGGAATTAACCATTTCTTTCAAAGTCCTATTCTTCCTCTCTGATACACCATTTTGTTGTGGTGTATAAGGAGCAGTGGTTTGATGTATTATACCAGTAGACTGAAAGTAAACTGGATCATAATACTCTCCACCTCTATCAGTGCGAAGGTTCTTTATCAGACAACTTTGATGTCGCTCTACCTCTTGTTTATAAATTTTGAATTTATCAAGAGCTTCATCTTTTGAATGCAACAGATAGACATAACAAAACCTAGAGGCATCATCAATAAAAGTAACCACATATTTTTTATTTCCAAGTGAGGGCGTACTATGAAAGTCACATAAATCAGAATGAATTAATTCTAATACCTTGGAATCCCTTTTAACATCTTTAAACGGTTTCCTAGTAATTTTAGTCAACCTGCAAGTATGACATTTACTACAGTTTTGCATGTCAAAGGCAGGTATTAGGCTCATTTTAGACATATCTTTCATCCTATAATAATTAACATGACCTAATCTAGCATGCCATAGACGTGAATCATTCTCAACATTACTAGAAGATGCAGATGCCATACAAACAGATTCAACAGCAAACGGGACATTAATATTATGCATAAACATGCCATTACATAAATATCCAAATCCAACAAAGGTTCCATGTCGAGATAAAAAAAAATTTATCTGACTCAATGACCTGTTTATAACCACAGTTATTTAATACAATCCCAGATAAGAGGTTCTTTCGAATCCCCGGTACATACAACACGTTTTCTAACAACAAGTGTTTTCCAGACGTGAATACAAGTCTAACTTTTCCAACTCCTTTAATGGGCTCAGTTGCAACATTTCCCATCCTTAGTACAGATCCATCTTCAATTGGTTCGAATTCCTCAAACCATTTGAGATCCTTGCAAACGTGACTCGTAGCACCTGAGTCTACCCACCATGCAAGCATGTCATCTTGTACATAAAAGGATTCAGAAATAAATGATACATAATTCTCAACTGAATTATGTTTATAAACCATTGGACTTTTTTAGTCCAATAACAAACCCGAAGACCGGGTTTCATTTATTTCATACCCCAATGGGATTTTTCCGACTTGTACACTTCTTATGTTTGTACCATCATAGCTAGCAGGCTGCACCTTTGTATTGAATTTGTTTGATTCAAAAATATTACTTTTTATTTGTTTATTATTCGAATCACAAGATAAATTTTGTTTCTTTAAATCAGATCCAATTGTCAAGTTTTGTAAATAAATAACATGTCCCGAATGACTAATTGAATCAACTACAAAACTCATAGGTTTTGTCAAACTTAAAATGGAATTAGTAAGCATACCTTGTGAAGCATTTGGATCTTTTGACCCACTTGGACCCGCTATGTTAGCTTTGTTTCCACCCGTAGTCTTCACACGACAATCTTTCTTGAAATTCCCCGGTTTGCCACATCTCCAACAACCCCCTTTTGGTTTCTTGTTGGAATCATTATTATCCCGGTCCAACTTTCTCTTATTATCCTTAAACTTGTTAAACTTTCCGGTTTTCTCATCATGTTCAACCATTTTAAATCAACTGACTTTGAAATTCGATGATGACCAAATTAAAATAAAACACAATACCCTTCTAATTCAAGTTGAAAACCCCACCTTCAATTAATAAAATAATTTCCCAAATCACCAAAACAATTCTCTAACCAACAGAATTATTATCCTCAAAAAATTCTTCAAATTAATCCACCAACTATATCCTTTCGTTAATGACAACGAATTTCAATTAACGGTATATATTTGAGAATATCAAAATATTATATACCCTTTAATTCTTAATTGCTTGACCAATTCAATGGACACCACTGAATCAAAATAAAAGTTCCAAATTATTGAAATCAAGTCACGTCAAATTAAATTGTCATATTCACTTTCATTCAATAATTTCACAAATTATGATTTCTTTCAACAATTAAAATTATATACTAAATGGACAGTACACAGTTGTAGAACAAATTCAAACTCAATTACGTTTCCTCTTAAATCCAGTCGACGATGACACCATATATTTAACAACTAATATAATTGAATTTTAAGTAAGAATTTCCCAACTTAAAACTTTTCAATAAAATTACTATCACAGGCAAATATTTGAACAAAACTACCACTACAATTCGAACCAAGTTGAACCCTAAAATAGGTTTATCTTTGTTGTATAACTGGTCTAGAACAAGTAATTTCAAATAGATAACAAACCTGGAACTCGAATTGAAATTGCTAAATTATGATGAAACCTGGACTAATCTCTGAATAGTATGAGAACTATCAGATAAACCTATTTGCGGGTTACACGCAATGATTTATCGGATTAGACAGAGATCACTCTTATTGGAATCTGGATTTGATTGAATCTGTGATGTCAAGAGAACAAAACTGTAACCGTGTATGTTTCTTTTGTGCGTTCTAATCTGTATGATCGAGAGAACAGTCCCACCAAATCATGTATGACTGCCTTGTCCATTATACATATCTAATGGACCTTCTTTTAATTCATGGGCCCTAAATATAGTTATGATAAAATGGATTATATGGCCATTATTTAATTGTAATGGGTCTGTTAAAAACAACCGATCAAAACAATTTCTTAGTAAACTAAAGTAAATCATTTACAAAACCATTAATAAATTAAAACACATTAATTAACTTTAGTTCCAAAATAATATGGCCACTATAAAATCACTAAGCCCAAAAGGATATTTATATAAAACTCAAATAACATTAGAATTAAATCGAGCCCGCACTCCCGCGGCACCTATCTCGTTCAATCTCCAATGTTATTTCCTCGATCAACAAGTTAATCCAATATCCTAAAATCGTTGATAACACTAAAATTACCAACAATCCTCCCCCATTTTAGTGGTATCCATGATTAACTTAACCATCCTCACAGAAACACAAACGCATGCATAATGAAAATGTCCTGAGGATTAAATTTTCACTTAGTATATTACACGTTGCAAATATTAGAATAACAGGGTGTCTCTATGGATTGAACCCATGTTATCCATTTAAATACATGTAGGTAATATACACAAATGTTTACAAATCCAAATTCCACTTGACACAATGTTTTACTAGCCTGTGTCCCAATCCTTCAAAGAATATATCAAAGCTCAAGTCCAAAGCTTCTTGAAGCGGCAAAACTTCATATTCTTATAGGTAGTTCATTACTCTTGCACCTGCACTGCAATTTATCAATGAACTATTAAGAAGTTCAACTTCAACCTACTTTATCTTGCAGTCTGAACACATACCTTGGGATGATTTGCCAATGTGTTCCAATATCGTTATGACAAGCTTTGCGCATTGAATTCTGCATCTAACGTTGTATTAGATGGGAATTGGGTGTCTTGACATAAGATATTTAAAATGGACTTTAAACCCATCCCTTTAGCTGATTTCTTCACGAGATCTCTTCCTAACCCTTTGGTTAGATGATCAGCTAAATTAAGCTCAGATCTAACAAACTCAACGGATATCACTCCATTCATGATTAATTCTCTAATCTTACTATGTCTAACACCTAAGTGTCTAGTGTAACATTCCTATTTTTATGTAAAGAATTATAGGTTTGGTTAAATTTATTTACCACTAGTAACTAGTTTATTTTTAATATAAATATTCAACCCAAATAGTTTTAAACACTATTTTATATATAGTTGATTGAAATAATATAATTAATTGGCTTGTATATGGGTGACCTTTCTAAATAAAATAAAAGTATATAAAAACTTATATTATTAGACGGGTAGATTACGGGTAAGTTAACTGTAAGAAATATGAAGTACCTAGACGGGTCTAATGACCGTATACTAATTAAATTATAAAAATACATTGTATTTTGAACCTACTCTATTTTTAATGAAACTTAGACCCAAATGTAGACAAAAATATTCTCATTCTAAGGACATATTTATTATTTTATAAAACGTCGTATTTTACAAGTTATAAACGCCAAATAAGTAAAGCAGTTAAATTAATTATAATATATAAATTAATAAAATTTAAAATTTACATTTAACTAAACAAGAGTACATACGTTTTAAATATATATATATATATATATATATATATATATATATATATATATATATATAATATTAATTAAAACTTACATTTGATTTTTTAGCCTATACGTGTCATTCTAATATTTGATTTTGTTGAATTTGGACGTGTCCTCATAAAATTCAAAGTATGCATGCAATAGGTGTACTCGACAACTTATTTTCCAAGTAAAGACTATCTATAAATAAAAGCCAGTGTCGACCTCCCCAATTGTTTAAGTTTCCTTTCTTTCTACACCCTCAATAGATATCGCCTCTCTCTCTTTTGATTCAAAATTTCTTTTTATATTTTATAATAATAATAAAGCCCTGCTCTGTTTTAAGTGTTTTAACTCCAGATCACCGCTATCCTTTCCGATTGATCTGAGCCTCATAACACATGTCAGGGCTCTGCCCGACTAAGTTGTTGGGATTCAGTCTCGGACATCGGGATAAGGTTGAATTAGGGGTATTATACTTACCACGAGTGCATTATATATTTTTTAAATAGCTCAGAAGTTATACCCAATATTTTCTAGTTAAACCCTAAAGTTACAAAGTGGGTCCATTCTATTTTTTCACTATTTTATTCTCTTTTTCTTTATAATATAATTATATTAAAAAATGTCCCAAATTAATCCATTAGTAAAAGCCGGACCCATGAAACCCTAATCCATATCAACAATCAATAAAATCATATTTTACACCTTCTCGCGGGCCGCGTAAAGAATAGGCAGGAGGTTACGCGGGCCGTGCCAGCAAGGCAGATCTCCGGATAAGCTTGAGGGACACGTGGCATCCACCTGGCAGACCTACTGGTGACTCAACAACCCTACGCGTAGACTAGGCGGCTACGCGGGCCGCGTAAGGGTCGCCTGAAGGTTCACGCTGGCCGCGACAAACCCCAATTTCACCTATAAATTGCCTGGACATCGAACTTTCATTCTGTGTCGAAACTTTCCTTTAGAAACGAAAGTTATACTGTCCAAATTCAAATATTACTTTCAAATTCGCGAGGCGCTGCTACGATACAGGGTATTAACTCGATCGCTGCTACGATTCAATGTCCGATCGATAGAAACTATCCGATGGATGTTTAAGCGCTATCCTTTGTCATTAGTCGTGATTCCGACAGGATGTTTGAGTACCACCCGAACTCGGGGAATACTCTGTCATTCGTTGTGAATCCGATGGATGTTTAAGTGATTGCACTTTGTCATTCGTTGTGAGGGTTTTAATCTCGTGAGTTGTCGTAAATGCTGTATTAAGTTATTTACCTAGTTCGTGTGCACTAGGTTACAAGACTAATCAATAGGCTAAGCTCTGCCTGTATAAATCTACAATATCAAGGCTAATCAATAGGCTAAACTTTGCTGTATGAATCTGCATGCTTATAAAGTGAGTCATTCTCTTTTTATCAAATTTATTTACAAAAGCATGTTTATTTTCAAAGTTATAATTACAGTGATTAAGTTTATGTAATCACCAAATTACAGCCGGTATGTGGGGTTTTGTATACATCACTTGATAATCTTCACCATTGGGGCAGCCAAGGGGTGATATGACCATAATCACAGACACCATTGGACGAATGGGCCAATGGGTCGAGTGACAAAGTACTGTGGGTAGTTGGTTGATATCTGAAACATTGTAATCTCTATTAATACTGTAAATTATAACAAACAGGTCATTTTAGTAAAATGAATGATTCACTCAGTATTTCCCGCTGACAAAACCTTTTTAAAACGCGTTTCAGGTAATTACAGTAGATTGGAGTAAGAGATGGATATGGCACTGAAAGGCTTCAAGAAGTGGCTTATTTTATTAATTAAATCAAATTAAGAAATATTGTTTTATGTAATCAAATTTATCTTTATTAAAGCTACCATTGTAAAACATGGGTTTATCCCATCTATTTAATAAATAAAATCCGGTGTTTTCTAAACTCTGATAATTTTTCCTAACTCACGGTCCTGATGGAATTTCCGCTGCAACGTTTTCAAAATAATCACCGGCACCACGTGGCTGTTCGCGGCTCCCGATTCCGTCCAGGGTGGGTCGGGGGTCGTGACATCTAGACTTCCCATTGTACACTTGACTATATGCCTTAGCCAATGTAGCTGCACTATCGCACCTGATAGAGATTGGTGATATCGGTTTCGACCACAATGGAATCTCATAGATCAAATTTCTGAGCCACTCCGCTTCTTTACCAGCTGCAGCTAAAGCCACAAACTCAGATTCCATAGTTGAGTCAGTGATGCAAGTTTGTTTCTTTGAAGCCCAGGAGATAGCACCCCCACCAAGTAAGAACACCCATCCACTTGTGGAGGAATGATCTTCCTTATTGTTTATCCAACTTGCATCAGAGTACCCTTCTATAACCGAAGGAAAACTTGAATAGCATAAACCAAAGTGCATGGTTCCTTTTAGGTACTTAAGCAGTCTGTTTACTGCTTGCCAGTGTTGAGCACTAGGATTACTAGTAAATCTGCTCAACTTACCCACAGCATAAGCTATGTCTGGCCTTGTGCTAATCATAGCATACATCAAGCATCCAATGACCTTAGAATACTCTAATTGTGAAACTGAATCACTAGAATTGGGCATTAACCGGATGCTAGGATCTAGAGGAGTGCTAACAGGAGAACAATTATAATGATTGAATTTCTTCAACACTTTCTCAATGTAATGAGACTGTGTCATGGTTATACCATTGTTACTCCTTTTAATCCTTATTCCAAGGATCACATCCGCCTCCCCCATATCCTTCATTTCAAAACTAGAAGACAACAATTTCTTTGTCTTATCAACCTGATCTTGGTCAGTGCCAAAGATCAACATATTATCTACATATAGACAAATAATCACTCCTTTACCAGAGGATTCAAATCTACTGTAGACACACTTATCAGCCTGGTTTAGAAGAAAACCATGAGATAAGATCACCTCATCCTATTTTTGATGCCATTGCTTAGGTGCTTGTTTCAAACCATATAATGATTTGACGAGTTTACACACCTTGTGTTCTTGTCCAGGTAATACAAAACCCTCAGGTTGTTTCATGTATACCTCTTCATCCAATTCACCATTCAAGAACGCGGTCTTGACATCCATTTGGTGAATTACCAAGTTATGAATTGAAGCAATAGCTAAAAGAAGCCTTATGGTGGAAATTCTTGCAACAGGAGCATAGGTATCAAAGAAATCTATTCCTTCCTTTTGTCTAAATCCTTGGATAACCAACCTGGCTTTAAACTTATCTATGCTACCATCAACTTTCATCTTTCTTTTAAAGATCCATTTGCAACCCAAAGGTTTGCAACCAGGAGGCAAATCAGTTAATTTCCATGTATTATTATTCATGATAGAATCCATCTCATCTTGAATGGCTTCTTTCCAGAAAGCAACATCCCTAGATGCCATTGCCTGACTGTATGTATTAGGGTCCTCCTCAAAATTGAAACAATATTGATATTGACGTTCAACCCCATTCCTGGTCCCTTCCACCAAATAAAGATGAAAGTCAGAGCCAAAAGACTTGGCTTTCCTGACCCTAGTACCCTTCCTAGGTTCGGTACTAGTAGATGGTACATCTTTAGTACCAACAGAGTTACTACCAAACTCAGTTACAACTGATGTTTTCAAACTATAAGGCATATCCTTTAGTCTAGGCACAGAAGAAAATCTATCTTCATTGCCAAAATCAGCAGTTCTTGACTCAATCACAGTGTGAACAGAAACATAGTCATTCGGTTCTGTAACATAGAACCTATGAACAGGGGAATGCTCACCATACCCAATAAAGATGCAATCAATGCCTCTTTCACCTATGTTTCTCATTTTTGGTTCAGTAAGCTTTACAACAGCTCTACAACCCCAAACTCTAAGATGACTTAAGTTTGGTGCCTTTTTGTACCAGAGTTCATGTGGGGTTACTTTAGAGTTTTTATTAGGAACTCTATTCAACAAATAACAGGCTGTTAACATAGCCTCACCCCAGAATCCTTCACTTAACCCAGAATAGGATAACATAGAATTAACCATTTCTTTCAAAGTCCTATTCTTCCTCTCTGATACACCATTTTGCTGTGGTGTATAAGGAGCAGTGGTTTGATGTATTATACCAGTAGACTGAAAGTAAACTGGATCATAATACTCTCCACCTCTATCAGTGCGAAGGTTCTTTATCAGACAACTTTGATGTCGCTCTACCTCTTGTTTATAAATTTTGAATTTATCAAGAGCTTCATCTTTTGAATGCAACAGATAGACATAACAAAACCTAGAGGCATCATCAATAAAAGTAACCACATATTTTTTATTTCCAAGTGAGGGCGTACTATGAAAGTCACATAAATCAGAATGAATTAATTCTAATACCTTGGAATCCCTTTTAACATCTTTAAACGGTTTCCTAGTAATTTTAGTCAACCTGCAAGTATGACATTTACTACAGTTTTGCATGTCAAAGGCAGGTATTAGGCTCATTTTAGACATATCTTTCATCCTATAATAATTAACATGACCTAATCTAGCATGCCATAGACGTGAATCATTCTCAACATTACTAGAAGATGCAGATACCATACAAACAGATTCAACAGCAAACGGGACATTAATATTATGCATAAACATGTCATTACATAAATATCCAAATCCAACAAAGGTTCCATGTCGAGATAAAAAAAATTTATCTGACTCAATGACCTGTTTGTAACCACAGTTATTTAATACAATCCCAGATAAGAGGTTCTTTCGAATCCCCGGTACATACAACACGTTTTCTAACAACAAGTGTTTTCCAGACGTGAATACAAGTCTAACTTTTCCAACTCCTTTAATGGGCTCAGTTGCAACATTTCCCATCCTTAGTACAGATCCATCTTCAATTGGTTCGAATTCCTCAAACCATTTGAGATCCTTGCAAACGTGACTCGTAGCACCTGAGTCTACCCACCATGCAAGCATGTCATCTTGTACATAAAAGGATTCAAAAATAAATGATACATAATTCTCAACTGAATTATGTTTATAAACCATTGGACTTTTTTAGTCCAATAACAAACCCGAAGACCGGGTTTCATTTATTTCATACCCCAATGGGATTTTTCCGACTTGTACACTTCTTATGTTTGTACCATCATAGCTAGCCGGCTGCACCTTTGTATTGAATTTGTTTGATTCAAAAATATTACTTTTTATTTGTTTATTATTCGAATCACAAGATAAATTTTGTTTCTTTAAATCAGATCCAATTGTCGAGTTTTGTAAATAAATAACATGTCCCGAATGACTAATTGAATCAACTACAAAACTCATAGGTTTTGTCAAACTTAAAATGGAATTAGTAAGCATACCTTGTGAAGCATTTGGATCTTTTGACCCACTTGGACCCGCTATGTTAGCTTTGTTTCCACCCGTAGTCTTCACACGACAATCTTTCTTGAAATGCCCCGGTTTGCCACATCTCCAACAACCCCCTTTTGGTTTCTTGTTGGAATCATTATTATCCCGGTCCAACTTTCTCTTATTATCCTTAAACTTGTTAAACTTTCCGGTTTTCTCATCATGTTCAACCATTTTAAATCAACTGACTTTGAAATTCGATGATGACCAAATTAAAATAAAACACAATACCCTTCTAATTCAAGTTGAAAACCCCACTTTCAATTAATAAAATAATTTCCCAAATCATTAAAACAATTCTCTAACCAACAGAATTATTATCCTCGAAAAATTCTTCAAATTAATCCACCAACTATATCCTTTCGTTAATGACAACGAATTTTAATTAACGGTATATATTTGAGAATATCAAGTTATATCGGGGACAAGAAAGCCAAGGAGATCGTTCGGGGGCTTGCGATGATTTCTTGTTGGTGCTTGTGGAAAGCAAGGAACGCCAAGGTGTTCTCTAACGGGTCTGGAAACGAGGATCAAATTTTCGGGGAAGTCAAGTCTCTTAGTTACTTTTGGTTAAAAAACAGGGCAAAGTTGTGTAATCTGAAATGGGGTGAATGGTTCAAGTTCCCTTTGTATATGTTGTAATTGGGTTTGGGTGCGGTCCTGCGTTTTTTAGTCAGGCCGGCCGGTTTTTAATAAAGTTTACTTTTCAAAAAAAAATTGCTTGACCAATTCAATGGACACCACTGAATCAAAATAAAAGTTCCAAATTATTGAAATCAAGTCACGTCAAATTAAATTGTCATATTCACTTTCATTCAATAATTTCACAAATTATGATTTCTTTCAACAATTAAAATTATATACTAAATGGGCAGTACACAGTTGTAGAACAAATTCAAACTCAATTACTTTTCCTCTTAAATCCAGTCGACGATGACACCATATATTTAACAAGTAATAAAATTGAATTTTAAGTAAGAATTTCCCAACTTAAAACTTTCCAATAAAATTACTATCACAGGCAAATATTTGAACAAAACTACCACTACAATTCGAACCAAGTTGAACCCTAAAATAGGTTTATCTTTGTTGTATAACTGGTCTAGAACAAGTAATTTAAATAGATAACAAACCTGGAACTCGAATTGAAATTGCAAAATTATGATGAAACCTGGATTAATCTCTGAATAGTATGAGAACTATCAGATAAACCTATTTGCGGGTTACACGCAATGATTTATCGGATAAGACAGAGATCACTCTTATTGGAATCTGGATTTGACTGAATCTGTGATGTCAAGAGAACAAAACTGTAACCGTGTATGTTTCTTTTGTGCGTTCTAATCTGTATGATCGAGAGAACAGTCCCACCAAATCATGTATGACTGCCTTGTCCATTATACATATCTAATGGACCTTCTTTTAATTCATGGGCCCTAAATATAGTTATGATAAAATGGATTATATGGCCATTATTTAATTGTAATGGGTCTGTTAAAAACAACCGATCAAAAAAATTTCTTAGTAAACTAAAGTAAATCATTTACAAAACCATTAATAAATTAAAACACATTAATTAACTTTAGTTTCAAAATAATATGGCCACTATAAAATCACTAAGCCCAAAAGGATATTTATATAAAACTCAAATAACATTAGAATTAAATCGAGCCCGCACTCCCGCGGCACCTAACTCGTTCAGTCTCCAATGTTATTTCCTCGATCAACAAGTTAATCCAATATCCTAAAATCATTGATAACACTAAAATTACCAACATTATACTATAGCTATTTCTAGCATCTAGCTTGGATAGTTTGTGTAAATATTTGATGGAATGAAATTTGCCAATAAAAACACAAATGTAAATTTAATGTACATCATTAGTGAAATAAGACTTCATGATACATGAAGTAATTATGATTAGGTATAAATCACCTCCACAAAAAGTAGCAATCTAAGACCATGCTTAGTCGTTAGGGTGAATAATGCCCCACCTTAGGGCGTTTTGCGCCATGTGGCAGCCCAGTCGGCAATGGAGCATTATTGGGCGTTTTTACAAAAAGAATGTAGTGGGGATGTGGGGATTGTCGGGCATTATGTTTGTAATAAAATAAAATAAAAAAACATTTAAAAAATCTTATTGGCTAAAAAATGGAAGCTCAAATGTGATTGGCCAAGAAATCCCCCCTTCAGCGTGTTTCAAAACACGCCAAAACAAAATCTAGGCCAAAACACGCCCGAAAACGCCCATGGGGTGGGCAAGGGGCGGAATTGAACGTTATTGGGCAATATTTTTGAAAAAATGACGCCCACTACGAGTGGTCTAAGTTTCAAAAAAAAAAAAAAAAGTAGCAATCTTAAATTTAATGAAAATTTGTTCCAACAAAAATCCTATATAGTCAAATCCGACGTTTTTTATGTCAACATTCTATAATTATAAACCATCTCTATCCCATCAATTGACAATACATCCAATTCTATTCAACTTAATGACACCAATTTTCTCCATTTTTCGTGTATTTTTCTTCATGGATTATTATAAGCTACAAGATTCTCTTTTGTTTTGAATTTTGACAGAAAGGAAAAAAAAAATCAAAGTATACATAAATTTGGTGGTTCTCTATTCGTTCGCCAACCATGATCTTCTTCATCACTTGAAAATTAGTACATATAAACAAGAAATATATATTTGAAAGGTAATAGCTAAAGCATTATATCTTTTCTTTTTCTCATTAACAAGCTATTCTAAAAACCTCTTAAAAATAAAAAGTGTATAAAAACACAATTGACCGTAAAATATAACATAATGTCGAATAAAATATAACACAATTTCGAACAAAATATAACACTATGCTGAAAAATATAACACATTGTCTAAGAAAAAAGACACAATGAATCATAAAAAAACATAATTAGGCAAATACAGAAAATACACAATACTAAATAAAAAGTCTAAAATCTATAAATTAAACATCTAAAAACAAAACCTAAAAATTTAATATCGGAGAGTTCGATGAGACGTTTCTAATGTCGCTTTAATGAGGTCAATCAGAGTCTGTTTGATATTTTTCTTACAACTTCTTTATTTTTAGAAGACTTTTTATTTGATCAAACCCCTCGTTAAAATCATCTTTTACACAATATTACTATTGTTATTGTTATTATTATAATTATCTTATCTTTATCATTTATATATTTTCCTATTAAAACTTTGTCCTACGAGTATGAACTCATAATTCCACATTTCTCACCTCTAGCCTTCTTTAAAGATAAGGAAGCAACGTTTACGGGCCCAAGGATATACAAGACATATATGAATACTAACAATTGTACATTTGTACACTAAGAAGTATGTAGTTGATGTTGAATTATTTTTGTGATCATTAGTAGTATTTTGCATGCGTAATTCGTTAGGTTAAGGCTAATAATTATAGCGAGGAAGCTATAAGGTGTTTCTTGTGTCATGTGCCATGCATGTAAGATATTCTTTAGATGGGTTATTAAGAAGGTACGAAAGAAGACGTGTCTTACTGGTTGACTATACGCCCACTTGCCTTACTTGCCGCAGTATTTTAAAGGTGGTTTTGTGTTAAATCCGATCCCCTATTGGTCATTGTGTTGTCCCATCGAAGATGCCTAATGGTCATTGCCCATCTATGCGAATGGTCTTGTTGTTAACCTCTTTCTGATTAAGCTCGGATGTCAAGTCCTAGCTTTTTTTAGGCATCCAAATTATGATCGTTACCCGCCCTATCCTATGAATTTAAGAGGTAGGCCCTGACCTAGTACGAGATAAACCCCAATGTTAACTATACTATATAACTCAGTGGCGAATCTGGAAAAAAATGTAAAGGGGCAACGTTGCCAAAATTTCTTTTCAAAAGGGGCAACGAAATCAGAAAAAACCCTAAATTTTTCCAAAATTTACACTACCACCGGAGCGTTAAGGGGCTACGGGAGGTTACTCCTTGTTACACTCTATATCCGCCCCTGATATAACTAATATGAAATTATGAATCCAGTAGAATTTTAAAATGCCAAGTTGATCTTAAGTATCATATAAAAAGTTGGGTTATTGGATTTTAATAATCCTAAGTTTCACATGTTGGCCGATAATAATCCTAATTTGTAAAAGTTTGACTGTCATTGATCCTTTTCTAACATAGGTGCACTTAAATCAATGGGTAAATTACAATTTTCGTCCTTTATGTTTGTACCAGATTGCAATAGATAACCTTTAACTTCAATAATTACAGTTACAATCCTTTATTTGCAAAACCCGTTACACTGTACGTCCTTTAGCACTAACCATATTAAAATTTTCAGTTAACTTTATTCACTTCAGTATTCTGGTCAATTCATGTTTTTATTTAAATGTTTAATAAATAAAACCAAAAAAAATTCCATATACCCTTCTTCATCTTCCCCAATTTCCTAACCCTAAGACCCTAACCACCACATCTTGCCACCACCACCCTATCCCGCCACCACAAAAATCTCGTCACCACCTCAAATCTCGTCACCACCATCACTCCGGCCACCGTTCATACCAGTCAACACCTAAATCCCAAATCCTTATCACATGACCATAATCAAACAACAAAATCATACAAAATTCAGCAAACAAAAAATCATCGAAAGTTACAGAGCTCGTAGTATTTATGAGGCGATAATCGTGAAGTCCTAAGCTCAGACAACTGTGAAAAGTATTTTAGGGCTTCTCTGAGATTATCAGAATCCTGACCAAAAATCGCAACAAAATCATCAATTATCATACAGAAACCACAGATCTCGAGTTAATAATCAACAAATTTCAAAATCAAATGATTCAAATAAGAAATTGAAAGTGAAAAGGTGAAATTTACCCAATTTGCCATGAATATTGTTCCCCCACGTGCAGACCAAACAAACTTTCAAGGATTTCAAATCAATATCCAAAAATTTGCTATGAATATAATTCCTCGTGCAGACCAAAGAAACTTTCAAGAGTTTCAAATAAATAAAAGATTTCATGTCAATACGAACTTAAATTTACGAAATAATAACAAATAGAGACAGAGAGAGGGAATGCAAGTATGAGAGAGAGAGAGATAGAGGGGGAAAAGAGAACGATGGTGAACCTTGCCGGAATCAGAAGTCGGAACCTTATCGAAAAAGTGGTCGTGGCTCTCACAGCGATGGTGGGATGGTTGGTTGGAGAGAGATTGAGGGGAGAGAGAGAGACATGGAACAGAGAGAAAGATTAGGTTTATTTATTGTGTTTTGTTTAATCTAAATATATTTGTAAAATTACTAACCTACCCTCATGTGTCATGTTATATTTAACTGAAAATTTTAACCAAGTTAGGTGCAAATGACGTAGGGTGTTATGAGTTTTACAAATAAAGGACTGTGACTGTAATTATTAAAGTTAAAGGGTATCTATTGCAATCTGATACAAACATAAAGGACGAAAAGTGTAATTTTTCCTAAATCAATTAAGGAGTCTCTAGATGTAATTGAATCTATTGAGGATACCAAATTCTTATATGTTTAAAAAGGATCAATGGTGACCAAATTTTTACAAGTTGTGATTATTGGAGGGAAATTTTAAAGTTGGGATTATTATCGGCCAACAAGTGAAACTTATGATTATTAAAATACAATAACCCTAAAAAGTTTAATCACTACACAAAATTACCATTTGGTGGTACACAGAAAAAAAGGTGATCAAATGTAGTAACAGAAAAAAAGGTGACCAAAGTATAAAAGTCTAGTAAAAGTTAACTAAGTGTCACTAAAAGTAAATAACATTTCACAAAAGTGTCAAAATATTGTTTTTATCTACATATAAAAGGTGTGAGTAAAGATGTCGTGGGTAAAGACCTATATATATGTGACACAAAAAGTGTGACAAAGTAGGTTTGTAAGCATTTCTTACATAATGTTCTCATAAAGAAAGTGTGAGTAAAGCCCAAAACTACAAACTTTAACCATACTTTTCGGTAAGTCACTATGTAACATTTTCCTTATAGTGAATGCAGATAAACGAGTCACGCCAAATCGAGCTAGAAAGTATCATTAAGTTCACTAATCACTATCCCGTGAATTTGAGGCTCGACTCGAGCATAAGTTTTAAGGTCTAGTCAAGCTTGACAATGTTTTCAACCGACTAAGTTCTACCACACTCCAACATACATATATAGTAAAGACTTTTCTGACTATATTTCATGCTAGTAGGGTCTATGGAGTGTTATAAGAATCGCTAGGCGCTAGTCGGTCGGTAGGGTGGGTACCGACTAGCGATTGATTTAATCGGATTAAGATTTTTATACGTAATTTTTAGGTATATATACATACACACATTTTTATACGTAGTTTTTTTTAATAGACAACTTTTAACCCCTAATTGACCCATTTTGTAAGTAATTGGCAATAACTTATGAGGTTTGGTTGAAATTTGGCTGAGATCTGGCTAAAACTTGGCCAGAATAGGACTGCCATTGACCGTCTAGTGATTAGTCGGCCATTAGTCGGTGAACCTCCGATTAATGATTAATCGGCGACTAATCAGAGATTAGTCAGGATTTTTACAACCATGGGCCTACCACAAAATTTTAACAAAAATCCTATGATAATTTTATAGACACGAGGGTTTGTGTAACGACAAGTGCAATACAAAGTTATAATATATAATTTTTTTTAAACGGTTAACTCAGACACCCATTAATCATACTCTTAGCATGCTTTACATTTTTTTTCATTTTATTTTGTATAACTTTAATTGTTTTATCTAATGTTAGTTTGGTAATTTAAGGTGTTTTCTTATAAGATGCTACGTAAACACTAGGCTAACTAAATCCTTCTAAAGCAACCCATAACTTTGTTACTTCATACTTTTGTAAAAGTAGCACTTATTTTAACAAAAAAAAAAATGTATAGTTTTTTCTTCTCAAGACTTGGCCGGACATTTTTATTTCATTACCTCATTCCTTGTGCTCTCTAAGCTTTACAAGTCTATACATAATTGGTTGATTGGGTACTTCTGAACCGACTTTATTAATTTTAATCCATCGATTATGGTTTGACATGTTTAATCAACGAATCATGCCCACTACTAGAAAAATGCTTTTTTTTTTGCTACAAAAGTTTCCCACAAATTTTTCACGGCTCAATTTTTGTTACAACTTTTCTACAGTTGACAAAAAAGAAAAACAAAAATAACCCAAAACTTTTCCGAACTATAATTTTAAAATTTCTATACAATATGCATTTGTAGCAATTTCGTCACAAAATTAATTACCTTTGTGACAAAATTCCTACAAAATATATTAAAATTTTATATTGTTTCCTTTCAATATCTTATTAATTTACTATTTTATATACTGCTTCAATCTTCACATTTTATTAATATTATTTGTTTATTACTTATCCAAACTAAAACAAAACACAATCACATATATTGTTTCTAATCAGTTATACATGTGTGTATATGTACAGACGCCAGTCAATCAATAACATAAACAATAGGTTGATCGTTGAATGATCCGAATATGAAAACATCTGGTAATCAATTACACCAAAAGATCAACAATAGACAAAAAGTGGGATCGAGGCATATATGATATATGAGAAGAAGTAATATAATCACTTTAGTTACACGTCTCTTTTCACACAGCTAGCGGAAATGGATATGATCGAGTGGTTCTGCTGGTGACACGATAATACTTCAGTGATTTTTCATTAAGGCCAGGTCTATTTGCACACGCTTTTTGTCTTTTTGCACACTCAAAGTGCCCCGCTTTGGCCATAGCGGGGCGCTTTGGCCATGGTCAACAGACAAGGACTGACTTTGTCGCAGTAGGCAGATCAGCCCGTCTTCGCCCCTAAACCTCAGACCAACATCAAAGGTACGGGTGATCTGCATGCTAGAAACTGACGCGCGGCCCAACCTGGTAGACGGGACCGGAGCGGACAGCACCGGATCATGCTCGGGCACGAGCCCGAGCGAGCGTGCGATGGCGGTGATGTATGAGCCAGTGTGCACGTACCCGCGGAGCTGCCGGTGGTATGCTATGGCAAAGTAATCTGCCAGGCAGGCTGCTAGATCGCAGGGCTGTCGTCGCAGTAGGCAGTATAGAAAGAAAAGGTCACTGAGGTTGACCTTCTCCCTACTGGCACCCCGCGGCACGATAGTTGCCGCGATAACATGGTGCAGGTATCGGAACAAGGGGTCTTTAATGGTGGTGGCCTTTTGCTAGGATTTCCCAAAGGGAACCCTGGAAATGGCCCTCCAGAAACTGATAAGCGTCTGTCTGTCCATCATCCTAACCGCCTGCGTATATAAATCAGTATCAAGCTCGGCCTCTGTGTACAAACCTGTATAAACAAATAATATTAAATAAACAAATAATAATAATAAACAAATAATATTAAATAAACAAATAACATTAAATAAACAAATAATAATAATAAACAAATAATATTAAATAAACAAATAACATTAAATAAACAAATGATATTAAATATAAAATAATAAATAATATTATTTAAACAAACCTGTATGGACAGCAAACTGCCGCACACTCATCTCAAACTGCTGACCGGCGAGACGGAATGTAACCTCGTGGACTGGAAAATCCGGGTCCTCCACGTAATCCGCCGGATGCGGCGCGTATGTAAACGTGGAAAGAAACTCGACCGTAAGCTCAGTGTACGAGTCCTCCATCGCTAGCTCAAATAGGCGTGACCAAGGAGTATCCAGTCCAACTATATCACGCGCCCGCGCAGCCTCTCCCACGGTCTCCAGCAGGTCCCAGTCTATCCCTACGTGCGACCCAATCTCTATGGTGCGCAACCTAGTGCATCTCCCCCTCGCCCGTGACGCCGGCGGAAACTGTAGGTACGGACATGCCGGCTCTCCCTCCTCTCCCACATCTCCCTCAACCTCCATATGCTCAATCTCCTCATCGGAGGAATCCATCCCTGCACGTTGAAAACATAATATTAAATATTAAATAATAAACAAATAATATTACTAAACAATTTAAATAATAAACAAATAATATTAAATTTAAATAATAAACAAATAATATTAAATTTAATATTAAACAAATGTTATTACACAAATAATATTAAACAAATAAAAGAATATTATTAAACAATTTAAATATTAAACAAATAATATTAAACAAATAATATTAAACAAATAAAAATAATATAAAAAAATAATAATAAACATGAACCAAAGCGCCGCGCTTTGGCCTTGGCGCGGCGCTTTGGTTCTTCATTTTGAAGAACTGAACCAGCAATCGATCAAATCCCGCCCAATCAAAACAATATCAAACATGTACATTTAACCAAAACGATTAAGGGTGTTCGATCTTACCTTTTAGCGGTTGAAAGCTTGAAAACGAAGATATCCGGAGCTCAGTGTGTGTAATCGCACCTTTTGTGTGTGTTTTGTGTTTTGTGTTGAAATGGGGGAGAAGCTGCCCCGCTTCAGGTATAACGAGGGACCAAAGCGCCCCGCTTTGGCCATAGCGGGGCGCTTTGTGCCTTTTTTAAATTTTTTAAAATTGTTTTTAATTCACAAACGCGTCGATAATAGTCTAAATTTTACGTTTTTTCCATTATACATCATTTTTTATTATATATGGAGTATACTGCAAGTTCCGGATCAAATCGGTTACGTGTGATGTCTTATTCCCTTATATCGTATCATTTTGGTTTGAAAGCACAAGTACTCCTGTGAGAGGTGTTATGTGTATCAGCCACCTACCGCACATGAACATGACGTATTTTTTCATTAATTGTAGTATTATGATGTATATGGTCATTTTGGGTCGTACAAGTGCGTATTGAATCTGATTGGGTCGTGTCGGTGACATTCGGTTTTTAACGTGATGTAACACATATATTGAACAAACACAAACGTGATTATTATTAAACACATTTAACCTACATCGTGAACATATGGGGTTACATTAAGGTCAGGGGCACGATACGTAAGCATTTCGTACGCGTTGATCTGATCCCTGTATAATGTATGCCAGGCTGCTGCCCGCTCTGTTCTGTTCGCTGTTCAGAGTGGGTTTGGGGGAGGCATTGGATAACAACCTCCAAGCTCTACATGTATGAAATGCCCATGGTCGACGAACACAACCGCAACCACCAGGTGAGGTTGCTCAGCTTCGTTTGGCCCGCCCAGCAGAGGGAAAATTGTATCGCTCCCACGCATGTCGAAGGTGTGAACAATCACACCGTATCATTGGGCAATAAGAAACCCCGTCTCAGGCATCGTCATGTAATTTTCGATATCTGCTCGTCCCACCCCCTTGAAATCGATCCGTCTAAGCAGCGCATCATAATGTCCTATGTTTTCCGGATCGAAAAACTGCCTCCAAAGCGATTCGTTCGTACGTAACTCATTTATAAGTTGTTTCCGGATCATCAAATATGAATTTTGTTTCACTCCTAACCCAACAGCCACCGATCGAAACCCACAATGACCATCTGGTTTCACGTCCTTTATTCTAACGATGTATGGATGGATCACTTCGGGAATCTGAGATGCGTAGTTGCAGATCGCTATATCCGTCTTAGGACCGAGCTTGATCATCGGGAAATCAGGGTGTAGGTTGATCGTCTGAGGCTGTGACGGTGATATGTACGAGCTGTGACGGGGAAGATCATCTGAGGCCTCGACCTAAGTTTCTTCCGACGGAATGTACGAGCTTTTTCTAGCGGCTTCAACCTTTCTTTCTTCCTGCGTTTTCAATGTTGGGCGACCACGAGTTTTCTTCAGAACAGCAGGAGGTTTTTTGTTATTGTTCACTGGATTGAGGATTTGCTGAAACTTTTCAAAGAAGCTCCTTTTCACTTGAGGGGGTGTTGGATCGATCTTTTGTTTCAATTTTTCAAATTCCGCGTCTACATCGATATCCTCTATGTTTTTCTTTGCAGGCTTGAAGTTAAGCTTCTTCCAGAACACGTCTATGTGTGTGATCCGGAGTTGCTGACCTGTGGATGAAAACAAATTAGGTGGCAAAATCATAACGAGAAAGGTCAAAGATATTAATTACCTTTATTTTCCAATTTTTCCAAACGACAGGCACATGGCAAACCACAGCTGGTAAAAAGTTGGCAACCACAGCTTGCACCGTAGGCTCTCAACCCGTCTTCCTTACGTTTTAGTTCCCTACTCAAAAGCTCAATCGCATATATTGAAACCTTTCTGAGAATATATGCAAGCATGGGCTGCTTCTTGTGGTGCGTCATCACTTTTCGGAGGCTTGTTTCAAAGCTACTACTAATCTCGGTGTATTGTCTATCAACAACATGGTCAACATACAGTACAAGTTTATCCAGTGTGTTGCGATGACTTGGAAAGTGACTTTTTAGTGTTGCATGCATGCCCTCAACCCTGTTGGTCGTAGTTTGGTGAAAGTTGATAGTTTTGTTAATCCAGCATGATACAAACTTTTCACGGTACGGATCCAACCAGGATTTCTTCAAATAATCAAAAACCTCTAAAATTAAAAAAAACGTAAATAGTCAGTTTTTGTTATTATATAAAATTTGAACATAATTATGTAAGAAATACCTACGTTCACGGTCATCTTCTTTCAGCTGTGCTTCAAGGTTTTCCAAGTTATACCTGTATATTTCCTCGGTCGTAGACTCGCACAATAACCAAAATCTACGTACGAATTCTTTCCATTCCTTGTCAGAGAATTTCTTCTTGTTGTTCTTATTAATATTTTGTTGAATATGGAACCGACAAAGATACTTATGCGCTTTTGGAAAAACTTGTTCACACGCGTTCATTAGCGCAAAATCCCTGTCTGTTAAAATCACGCGCGGTTCCATACATCCCACCAGCATAGACTTGATCCTCTGCAACACCCATAGGTAGTTCTCTGACTTCTCAGCGGAAATTACCGCACAAGCAGCCGTAAACGATTTGTTTGTCGACGTCATGCCTACGACCTGAACAAATGGCAGGTTGTACATGTTCGTTTTGTAGGTGGCGTCAATCATTAGCACATGCGGGAAGGCACACCACATAGTGAATGATCTTTCGTGAACAAAGAAGACATCTTCAACTTCGTTCGATATCTCATTTGTGCGCATGTAATAAGTGTAATTTTTTTTCGAGAAGAATGCTTTCAAGTTTTTGCATCGGAGACTTACCGACATTTTTTTCGGCGTTGATCTTCTGAACAGCGTTGTGTATATCTTTCGGAATAAGCTTTCTAGCCAGATTGTTTTTTGTCAGCGTTCGCCAGATACTTTGGTTGGGAATGTCTTGCTCTGCCAGCTCCTTAACCAGTTTTTTATCCTCCGAAGAAAGCCTTCTCGCATACGCGTGACCCTCTAAGTTTTCAATAGGAGTGTGGTTATGCTTCGCCTTCGTCACCTCGATCCTCCAAACACTTCCGGATGATTCCGAAAACCCGATCATCTCGAACGGGCAACCTATTTTCTTGCTACCCGTTTTCCTCTGTGTAGCTATACTCTTATGCTCCCCACCAAAAGTACATTGAAACCAAATCTTGTAATTCTCTCCTCTTTTATTCGACCTCTAAATCACAATGAGGTAACCGTTGTCTTTTGCCGTGTCTTGTACCCAACGCACCAACTCTTTACGTGACGAAAAGGTCTGCGTTGTATCAAACGAAAACGTAACAGGGTAACAGCCTTCCTCGTCAACAGACACATCCCCCGGCTCACCATCGTCACCGAGGTCCGAATATACTTGATGTTCAAAGTTGTGCTCGCCACCGTAACCGAAATTCGAATAACCTTGTAAGCTCTGTTGACAACCGTAACTGTCGTTTGGACCACACTCCTGCTGTACAAAGCTGTACTCGCCACCGTAACCGAAATTCGAATAACCTTGTTGTGCGTAAGGGTCCTCCACAGGGGTATTCAAATCCAGCGTCACCGTGTTATCACGATAACGAATGCCAGATACAACCTCTGCCTCCCTCAAGTTGGACAAGACCGGTTTCTCATACGAGTCAGAAATAGCGGTCCCCTCGTAAGAATCAGGAACAACTGTCTCGTCAGAATATTGACCGAAAATATAGTTGTTTAACCACGACATCGTTTTTTCAAGAGATGTAACTAATACAGCAAAACCGCGCGTTATTTTGAAGAAACACAACGGATGGGGAATAAAGGCAATACAGACCTTTGATCTGAAATGAATGAAAATTAATGTCAGGAACTTAAGTTGTGTCTGCTATTTTTGATCTGAAATGAATGAAAATGTATATCGAACATTGTCTCTGTCTCAGAGGTTGCTTTTAAAAGGTAAAGTGGGTGAAATTTGGGGTCGAAGCGCCGCGCTATGGCCAAAGCGCGGCGCTTAGGGTTAACGACAAACCTCATAATCAGCTTTATGTCTCTCAAACAGTAACTCATGTCTCAAACGTCAATCAAGTCACCTTTTGTCGATCTAAACGCCGCGCTATGGCCAAAGCGCGGCGCTTTGAGGTGTGAAAATAATTTTGGCCGTGTGCAATTAGCATGACCCTTTCATTAATCCAGATTTGTCCTTAAAAAAACATCTAACAGAAAAAAACTATTTGAAAAGGTAATTTTGTAAGTCCAATGATGGCCACATAGTTAAAAAGAATGTTATGCAAGTTGGAGGAATGTTATGCAAGTTGACAAGGATAATGTTAGACTATCTTTATGACTTTTGGACACTGGGAACTTTCATGTTCCCATACCTTTACAACTTTATGATTTAGGATATTATATATGATTTTTTAGTATTTACTATAAATACTTTACCGACAAATAAAAATATATGAATCGAACTAAAAAAAATGATGATGTTTAATACCACTGTTAGAAAGATCTAGATCGAATTTTTCTGAATGTGAAAAAGAAGAACAAAATAAAAGAACGATGGAGTGTGTGGACCAGTTTAGATCCAGGGAAACCTGAAGTTAAAAGATTGGCTGAAATTCATTTTGATACATATTTTTTATCCAACGTTTCAGAAACTACTTCATATAAACGTAGGCTTACATTCAATGTTTACGATATACCCGCGCCCGTCGGGCGGGTGTCCACCTAGTACTATATAATAAAAGAAACCTGTTTTGGGACACGTGTCGCATTTCTACGCATCATCAAAGTTGTTTTCCCACTGATTTATTTATCTCTAATTTAGTTAATATCCTTAAATTACTCATGATCTTCTATCTCTAATAAATATGCAATTTTTTTCCACAAAATGAGCCATAATTATAGGTAAGTTTTATTTTTTGTTTTACGGATTTTTTAGTTTAAATATTATTTATATGTTTTGTAATTGATAAGTGATAAATCATAATTATAGATAAAAAATTTATTTTATGCATTCTTTACATATAAATTTGGCTTTAAGAAAGATGATCATATAAAATCATGACATTGAATTTGTAATCTTATGCAATGAATTTAACATAATTTAAAAATGTGTTTACAGATATATTACACAAAAATTAAAGGATGGCTACGATTTTGTATAATACCTATACTTATCCCGTGTAACACAAAAAATATTTTGTTTTGTTTATATATATATTTCACACAAATTCCATATATTATTTCAGTGACACACCCTCAAATATTAAAAAGAAATAAATAAACTAAATGATGTGTTGACATGTCGCATTAACTTATTAGAAGTTATATTAGATATTTCCTAACTGAATTTATTTGATTAATTTATAAATTTCATAATAATTTTATGAAAATTCTTAAGTGGCGTTTTCTTTTATATTCCAGAGGTAATTTTTTTTTATTTTTTAAACAACCACTCTAAAGGAATATGTTTATCACACGTTATGATAGCGCTAAGCTGTAAAAGGTAAAACTTTTATGTAGTTCCATTTGTGTAACATCCTGTATTTTATATCCAAGAAGAATAAAAAAATAAAAATTGGAAAAAAGGACTATTGCAGATACGCAATATATCATGTACTACCAGAGGCGTCTCTGAGAATTCACATACCCTGTTCGAGATTGAAAAAATGTGCCCTTCTGTTATGTTTTGTTATTATTAAAAAAAAAAAAACAAATTAGTATTGTGCTTAATAAACCTAATTTCAAATGGGCTAAATTCTAAACCATAAGAAATGATTTGTAAATATGGCCTATATTAAAAGTGGTATGTGTTTACTATTTAAAAAAATAACATATACGTATCGGATTTTTTTTTAAATCGCATGCCCCTCGAAATCGTGGGCCTTGTGCGGATGTCCTCCCCAAACACCATCAAAGCCTCCCATGTGTACTACATATGTGTAATACTACATATGCTCATTGTGGATCGCAAGCATTTTTGAATAAACGTATTTTATATGTATATATGTAATACAATTTCGGATGGAGTATTTTAAGCTTTATCATTAATAATGAGTCTTCTTATTGATCCCCTCTCTCTCTATGTATATATATTCGTATATATATATCGTACAAATGGTTTATTGGTGACCTTAAGGTTACGTTTTTTATATTCGAGTTTTATCTTTAATTTGCTACAATGTTTTTGTTGTTATTATCATTATTATTATTTTGCGTCATATGTTATAATTTAGTCAGCCGAATATTTATTTTCCCTCTTATTTCACTCTCTTTCAGATTCTATTATTCAATTTTATAACATTTATTGAAAAATCAACAATATGTTATAATAAAATTTATTTTATAATATTTTAATCTTTATTATTAATTATATTTATTTTATTCAACTCGTATAATACACGGAGTTGTAACCTAGTTTTTAAAATATACGAAAACCTGAAAACGATTAAAGTGCAATGTTTATTTATTACTCTTTAAATTCAAGAAAACAATGCGGAATGATTTTGTTTATTTATTGAACCTACACATGTAGGTAAACATTTAATTTATTTATTACTCTTTGAATTTAAGAAAACAATACGGAATGATTTTCTTTATTTATTGAACCTACATCGCGGGTTGTGGTTGGCTGATTCAATCTAGTTTTTTTTAATTTTCTTTGTATTTTTAAAAAAAATTTCATATGGCTGGTCACGCTCAGCTAAGCGACGCCCCACTACGCCTCTAGTTTTTTAGTATTAGTCAAGTGTCGAGCAATACCCCCAACCCAAACCTCCACACCCCATAGACTAACACTTGGTCTATAGCTTCAATGGGCCGAAGCGCATGTATCAAAATCAGTTTCACAAAAGAATTTTTTATCTTTCAATATATGCATTGGGTTAGGATATAATAATAAGTTTTTTTAGCTAAAAAGACTAAGAAGTAATCTTAAAAATCAATTGATTTAATCAAGGTTTAAAATTAAATGAGTGAAATTGAAGAGAAAAAAGATGGCGCGTGGGTTTGTGTGAGGCATTCTAGTCAATCCGGGACAATAGTTTCCCTCTCCTCCAATTATCCCTCATTTTTAAACGTTAATAACTTTTTATACGATATTATTTTTTTATAAAAATTGCACAAAAAACGAGTGTTTTTTTATCTTTAAAACGAGTATACTATTACTATATTTTCAAAAACCCAGTTGCGTAAAAGGCAATGGACAAAAAACGTAATTTTTTTTTTCTAAAACGCAATTGCCAGAAAACACAAAGAAATGTCTTATTTCTAAAACGCAATAGCCTAAAAACACAAAAGAAAGTGTTCTTTCTAAAATGCAATAGACTGAAAACACATAAAAATGTGTTTACCTAAAACGCAATGGACTAAAAACACTTCAAAATGTGTTTTTTCTAAAACGCAACGGACCAAAAAACACTTAAAATGTATTTTTTTTAACGCAATAGCTTAAAAACACAAAAGAAAGTGTTCTGTCAGCTCGACCCCAGCCAGGGGCTCTGCCCCTTGGACCTCGCCAGGGGCTGCCGCCCCTTGGACCCTGCTCCCAGGGGCGCTGCCCCCGGACCCTCGCCAAGGGGGCCTTGCACCCTTGGAACCCTGGTAGAACGCAATAACTCAATTCAAAAACACATATCGTAAAAATGCAATTCAAAATTTTCTTACATAGATCGAAGCCGATTTCTTCAACGATTGAATGATAGAAACACTTATCAGGATCGAATCGAACGGATCGAGTGATTCGCTTCAAAATCACAGGAAAAAATGAGATATTGTATGAAGTTAAACCGAGTTCCTTCAAAAAGGTTGAAGGACACATTGATTGGGTGTTTAAATCATTGATTGGTGACGAAAATCTCACTATAATGTAGTGATTATTGAGATAGAAAATAAAGAAAATGTTGAAGATAGTGAGTTTTGAAAATTATGGGTTTTGAAGTTACTAGGGGAGAAGAAGGAAGAAGATTGGATAAAATTGACTAAAATATTTTTTCTCTTTATTTTAAATTTTGCCACATATTATAATACTATTGCTTTTTATTCTTCCTAACCAAAATAAACTTTCTATTTCATCCTCTCCCTATATACATTTATCAACATTATATTGTAAGTTTTGGTAAGGGGTATTACTACTATAAAGTTATCATCTAACTTATAATAAAAGACTCCAAATAATGACACGTGACATTCTTTTCTTCAATCTCATAAATTTTATTTAGATTTGTTTAAAATATTTCTTTTAATATTAATATTAATTAATAATCAATATTTAGATATTTCTTATTTTTATCCTTATCTTTATCTAAAATTAATAAATAACATTAATTTTGCAAATTAGACCGTTTGTTTTTTTTTTTTTACTTTTAACCCAAAATTTTTCATATTTTGCAATTTAATTATAACACCCGTCTTTTAATTTCATAAGAAATGCGGAATTTGTAAAAAAAAGAAATTTAACTAACAAAAACTTAGTTGGTAAACTAAGTTATACTTCATCATAGTGATTAACATAGTCAAATAACTAGTTTCAAACATAAGTCATTCAGTAGTGATTACAAAACTACATAGTTTAACTAGATTTATTTAGTGCGGAAGCATCCAAAAGTTTTGTGTTCGGTTCTTGAAGCATCAACTTGATCATCGTCCACATACTTGCAATACCTGAAAGCTGGAGATTTATTAACAAAAATTAGTGTTAGAGTTCTTAGAAATATTGCTTAATCGAAACTACGCTAAAAAACGGATTCGATTAGCTAGGATATGCAAGGTTTAACAAGAATGTCTGGGCTCTACCGTAACTTACGGTAGCTACCATAAGTTACGGTAGTCGCTGGATAACTTTGGTCTGCCGTAAGGCAGTAGAGAACTGCCGTAACATTTTGATTTCTACCGTAAGTTACGGTAGCTACCGTAACTTACGGTAGTCTCTGAAATTTTATGTTTTGACTGATTTGTTTATTTCACCCAAAACCCAAATCTCGGATTCCTCATTTTTAACGCCCATGCTCCCATCACCGGTTTGCGTGTTTAGTATTTCGCTACCCGTCACTCGGGCTCAAAATCTATAAGTAAGGTAATACCGTTATTCGATTCATACCTTCTCTTAGTGACCCGTTTAGTTCCCTTATGGACTTCATCATTCTAACAAACCAACACGCTAAATTCTCGTATTCTAATATGTCATTTATTAACAATAACAAAAGACCAGTTAACCATATTACGAAGCATTAGCCACGCATTATTTGATTATTCGACCCGTTTGGCTCATCTACGGAATCCTCCATTATGATGACTACCAACGAGATCTAACCAATTCTTGACCTATTATTCAATATAGCGAACATTATCGCTTTAAATCAACACAACTTTTATTCTACAATTCAACTACACATATGCTAATTATCAAAATTTACCCAATGTAACGAATCAAGTTACATACCTTCAAAGCACTCCCTTCAAACGCAAGTCGCCACCGGCTTGTCCACTCGACGCTCCGGTATCTTTTCCTGTAGAGTTCAATCATGATACATTTAGAACTCCTTTTAAATCATATGTTACATAATTTGCCTAAACATCACAATTATGCGTTTTAACTTTACATTTCAGTTTCAAGCCTTCTTTGAGGCATTTCTACGAACACTTTAAGGGCAAAATTTTACATGATTATATAACAAGTCTCTAACTTATCATTTAGCCCGAATTTACATCAATCAAGCTTTCATATATAAAATTTAACATTCATATTTCAGTAATCTCTTTCTATGAACTATATTACACTAGAATAATGCTCAAAACCCTAGTGTTTATCAATTTCTCACAAAACCTATGAATCACCTTCAATGTGTTCATGAAATTCCCAGAATTTAGACATGATTTCACAGGTTGTTGTCTAGGTTTTACCCCTAGACACTATATCATCACTATTCTATCCAAATAACAAACATGCATCATCAAAATTCGGATTTCCTAAATTCATGAAAATCTCAAGTAGAGAATTTTCATCAAATTTTACATACCTTATGATCTCCTTGCAATGGGGATCACTAATCCATGCTCTAAATTCGTTTTGGGACTGATCTTGACCTTCAATTTGTGAGATTTAAGAGAGTCTAGGGTTTGAAGAGGAGCTTGGGGTCGCCCCTGTCTTCTGATCGATCTCAGCAACACCAAACCAGTGTGTTGTGAGTTAAATTTTGTTTTATTATTATTAGTTTTCATTTAAACACCTTTGGTCCCTCAACTTTCGTTTTTTATTTTGTTTTGACTCTTTAACTACTTATAAGTCATCATCTAACTAGGTTAATGTCATTCCCAGTTAGTTTGTTTCACTTATTTATTTACAACATATTTGTAATATAAGAATTTGTATTTTCAGGGTGTTACATTAATCTCAATTTTTTTTTTCAATTTTGATCCACCATACTTTTCATCTTTCCTAAGTTTTTCGTTTCGTTCTAAATTTTGTGAGTTAACGCACCGCAACGTGCGTGTGGGGTTCAACTTTTTTCGTACCCGTTTGACTGGCCTATCGCGTCACATCTATTTTTCTGCGTTTGACAAGTTCGTCCAACACGCGGGTCCTGGATGGACTTAGTATTTTTTTTCTATGTTTTACGTTTCGGTTTAATTTCTCAGCAACGAGCGTGCGTGATTCAAAGTTTTTATGTCTGCTTTTCACTCAACGATATTTTTTCCTGTTTTTATTTATTTTGTTTTTACGAGCTTTTCCGGTGTTGGTAGTCGCTGACAATGGTATAGTATTGCCACTACTTAACACAGTTTTATGATAATCGCTGCAACGATACTAGTTATATAATATATACAAGAAGTCGATTTATTTTTAATTCGGTAAGTTATATTAATTAATAAGAAATACAAGATATTATGAACACGATTAAATTGTTTACTTATTTTTTCTTTTTTGGAAAAAAGTTAATTCAATAATAACCCAGTCCTTTTCATATCTGAGTTATGTAACTTTATTTAAAGAATACTTACTATATTAACGTGAGGTGTTCATTATGTAAATAAATTATCTAACTTCTAAACAGAATTAAAATATTATAACATGACATATTCTCGACTATTTTATACAATGTATACTCACATCACCAGTCTCATATATACAATTGAAATGTCATATAATTAAATTGTCAGTAATTTTACACGATATGTATTCTACAAAATCTTTTAAAAATAAAAAAAAGTACAAAGACAAAATAGATCGTACAAGAGGACACAATGTCAAGCAAAATATAACACAAAACTGAAAAATATAACAAAATGTTGAGGAAAAAAGACACAATGAGTCGCAAAAAAGACATAATGTCGCAAATATAGAAAAAACACAATAATAAATAAAAGACACAATAATGATAATAAATAAAAATTCTAAAATCTACAACCTATAAATTCAAATATGAAAACCTCAAATCTCACATCGTGAGTTCGATGAGACGGTTTCAATGCCGCTTGAATGTGTTCACTTAGGGTTTTGTTCCTAAGCAAGTATACATCACTAATCTAGCCATACCTTCTCTAATCCATGCCTAATTCATGATTAGGATGATTATCCATATTTCACAACTTCACTAATCATCAAGATTTTACATACCTTACGATCCTCTTGTTCGGGTGATCGTTAATTCACGCTCGGTTGTGAATTTGGGCTTCATTTGATCCTTCAATTTGATGATTATGTTAGATGTTAGGGTTTGGCTCCTTGGGAGCTCTCCTGAGCTCGATCCAGAACACACACTTATGTGTGTGTGTGTTTTGTTTAGTTATTAATAAATAACTTTTCAAGTTATCCCGCTTTGCCCCCTCGTGTTTGGTTTGTCATTTAAGTAGGCGACAACCTAATTATTTTCAACAATATCCCCACTTATTAACTAGGTTTAATATTCCTAGTTAACTTAGCGGGTTTGGGAATATTTATGACTAAGCTTATTTTAAGTCCCGTTAGGTCGGGCTTTCTATAAACTTTATTTCCTCAAAAGCCTTTATACTACTTTTATTTAATATTAGGTTTATTTATTTAAAATCCTAATATTCACCGGGTTACTTTTACCACTAACGGTACTTTACCCGTCTTTTAGTATTAACGTGGGTTAATTACCAAACCCGTTTTCGGGGTGTTACAACATTACAAAAAAATACGGATACGCAAAGATGGTGTTTATATAGACCACCATATTACATACTAGCCCCTATACTATTTTTCCTTTCTTTCCGACACTCCCCCTCAAGTTGAGTAGTGGGATCTCCAATACTTAACTTACTCAAACAGTTACTAAAAGCGTTTCCGTTGACTGCTTTTGTGAGAATATCTGCGAGTTGATCCTTTGATGATATATAAGGGAGCTCTATGATCCTTTCCTCCAGTTTTTCCTTGATGAAATGTCGATCTACCTCCACATGTTTTGTTCGATCATGCTGAACTGGATTTTCTGAAATTTGTATTGCAGCTGTATTGTCACACATAATTTTACTGGGTGCTGCCCTTTGGGAGAAACCAATGTCTTCAAGAAGTTTCCTGATCCAAAGGACTTCACTTAACCCTCGAGCTATGCCCCTGAACTCTGCTTCTGCACTTGACAGAGCGACCACCTTCTGTTTTTTACTCCTCCAGGTAACAAGGTTTCCACCAACCAAGGAGAAGTACCCTGATGTCGACCTTCGATTTCCCTTATCTCCTGCCTAGTCGGCGTCAGTGTAGAGCTCAACACTTAAATGCCCATTTGCTTTGAAAAACACTCCATGGTCTGCGGTTCCCTTTAGATACCTTAGAATTCTCTGAGCGGCTTCCATGTGAGCAACTTGCGGTTGGTGCATAAACTGACTTACCACTCCAACAGCATACGCTATATCAGGGCGAGTGTGAGAGAGATAAATTAACTTGCCCACAAGTCGTTGATACCTTTCTTTGTCTGCAAGCTCGCCATTAGGTTCCATGTGGAGATTGTGATTCACCACCATAGGCGTATCTGCTAGTTTATAATCAAGCAAACCAGTTTCTTCTAGGAGATCAAGGACATACTTCTTTTGACAGATGAAAATTCCCTGTTTAGACCTGAGAACTTCTATTCCGAGGAAATACTTGAGATTTCCAAGGACTTTCATTTCAAACTTTGAAAACAAATTCTTTTCCAGCCGTGCTATCTTTTCCACATCATTTCCGGTGATGATCATGTCGTCTACATATATGATCAGGCAAGTTACAAGACCGTTTCTTCTTTTGAGGAATAGGGTATGATCAGCGTTACTTTGGTAATACCCGTATTCTTTCATGGCTAAGGTGAACTTTCCAAACCAAGCCCGCGGTGACTGTTTTAGCCCGTATAGAGATTTTTTCAACCGACAAACCTCCCCATCTTTAAAACCCCCTGAAAAACCTAGAGGTGCTTCCATGTAGACTTCTTCCGCTAGGTCTCCATGGATAAATGCATTTGTAACGTCAAACTGATGGAGAGGCCAATTCTTATTGGCTGCCACGGAGAAGAGAACTCTGACAGTGTCCATTTTTGCAACCGGAGAAAACGTCTCAGAGTAATCGATCCCATACGTCTGAGTGTACCCTTTGGCTACAAGTCGAGCTTTGTATCTTCCAATAGAACCATCTGGTTTATACTTAATTGAATACACCCAACGACAGCCAACCGTTTTCTTTCCTTTTGGGAGAATGCACTTTTCCCACGTATTGTTTTTCATAAGAGCTTGCATCTCTGTTTCCATTGCTTCTTTCCAGTTCTTCTTACCTTGCGCTTCCTTTAAAGAACCAGGTATTTGTTCGGAGTATAGAGAGGTTACAAATGTTTCGCACTGTTAGATAAGTTCCCATTAGCTATATTAGCTACTGGATACCTTGAGCTTCTGGTTTCCCTCTCTGGCAAGTACCGTTTTGGAGGGACCCCTCTATTGGCTCTAGGAGGGAGAGGGTATATTCCGGTTGTCTCTGCTGCAACTGGTTCCACATGATCAACGACTTGTTCAACCTCTTCCGAGTCTGGTTCACCCTGTTCCACATCTGGTTCAGCCTGTGGAGTAGGTTCCGTTGTTGTCGGTTCTATGTGTTCCCATGTTGTCTCATGGTTATAAAACGTAGAGAATCCAGGGTCCTCAGTATTTCTTACCTCAGGTATCACGTTGGATGGACTTTCTTCAGTGGTACTGTGCTCCGCAGATTGTGTGGCTGTGTTTGGAGGACTCGTAGTACTGTGAGGATTTTCTGTTGTTACTTCTTCATATGAGGGAAATTGGGTTAGCCAACTCAGAGTGTCTATACATTCATTCTCCCCCTGACCACTGAGTTGGGTGTTATAAAGGTATTTTGTTTCAAGAAAATCAACGTTCATTGTGGTGAACATTTGATGAGTTTTTGGATTATAACATCGGTAACCTATTTGGTCGATCCCATAGCCGACAAACACGCATTTCTCAGCACATGGACCGAGCTTGTTTCGGTTGATTTTGGGTATGTGGACAAATGTGGTACACCCGAAGATTCGAGGTTCAAGTGTAAGAGGATGGGGAATATTGGCAGACTTAGACAGACAATCTAAGGGAGTCTTAAATTTAAGAGCTTTTGTGGGAAACCGATTAAGGAGATACACGGAGGTTGCAACTGCCTCCGGCCAGAAAGATTTAGGAACCTGAGATTCGATTAAAAGGGCTCGAGTCATTTCAAGAATATTACGGTTCTTCCGTTCAGAAACACCGTTTTGTTCCGGGGTATGGGAACAAGAGGTTTGATGAATTAATCCTTTGGTTTTAAAGAACTGTTTCATGGATGTATTGACAAATCCCCCCCCCCCATTGTCGAATCGAAGGATTTGGATTTGAGTTTGGAATTGGGTTTGAATCATAGCATAAAACGTGATAAATTTTTCGTAAACTTCGGTTTTGTTTTTTAAAAAAATACTAGGTTAGAAACCCGTGTATTACACGGGGTTGTACATTAAAAACACAATAATTTAATTTTTTTACCAAACATCTCATCACCGAAATTACATATTATTACATGTAATAATGGTAAAATAAAAGGTATAATAATATATCATAAAATTTAAATGCCTTTTTATATAAAATGCAATATATAGTTGGCTAGACTTATCAAGAAGCAATCTTTTATAACCCCCATGTAAAGAAAATTTTTTTTACTTATAAAGTATGTTTCTAAAAGTATATCTTTGAAAAACAATTAAATAAAATTAAAAAAAAAGTATAACAATATACCTCCACGTATTTTTCAAGCACCTCATTTGCATTTTTTTTTAATTATTTTAGTAGTCTCAAGTATACCTATAATATTACCGAGTTAAACTATACAACTTTTGGTGTACATTTGACGAGGCTTTGTTTTTTTAAAAGGGTGTAGTTGACAAAATTATTTACCAAAATGACTTGTTTCAAAAGTAGTTATCAAAATGGGTTCTTTTATAAAAAAAAAATAGAGAAATACTAAACAATCCCTTACCATCCTATCTTCTTCCTTGTTAAATCTAGGGACTCCATGGTTATCGCCACCAAATAACTACACCCTTTTGAAGAAAAAAAAACACTCTGCATATGTTGTTTTTTAACAACGAATATCATGTTTTTCGTAAGACTTGAACCCTAGATGTCACATTTAAGTAATCAAGATTGTAATGAACTAATGATTTTTCAACTATGAAGGTTACTACAATATTTGCATGCATCATAATACCTTGAGATATGCATTTAAAGATATGCATAATTGAATTTAGGTAATTACAACTGATTTATAATTTACTTGCAGTAAATGCATTAATTAAATCTAAATGTTGACCACGTTTACAAAATACCTAATTTTTTTGAAGAAAAAACATTTCTTACTAAAAAATTAAAATCAATTAAATCAATCAATCAACCATCAAGTATTAATTATTATTATTAATTATTAATTATTAATCAAGAATAAATAAAAGGGTTAATAAAATGTAGGAATACTCACAATATGACACATGGCAAAAATAGTCCTAATAAATGACAAGTGGCAAAAATTAAAGAAGGAAGCCTAAAAATCATCCATGTGTACTTTATTTTTATTTATTAGTATAGAGATACCCATGTCATGCGAGTGCAATCATCCACGAATAGTATAAAGTACCGAAGACCCTGCCCCCCATCACAGGAGCAGGACCCCATACATCAGAATGGATTAGTGAAAAAGGTGAAGCAACTTTCGTATTGCTAGGTTTAAATGGTTGTCGATGGCTTTTAGCACGAAGACAGATTTCACAATCTATTTTTCCATTTGAAGGGAAGAGTTTTGGAAACAAAAGGTGCGAATAACCATGGGATGGATGTCCCAAACGTCTATGCCATAACCAGGCTTCCCGGTTTTCAGTTCCATGAGCTAACATCACAGTACCCTGTTGAGCCACTTCATTCACGTAGTACAATCCTTGGCTCTCAGTACCACGTCCAATAATCACACCCGTCCTGATATCCTGTAGAAGGCAGAAAGTAGGATGCATTAGTACCGTGCAATTTAGCTCTTTGGTAATATGGCTAATTGAGAGTAGTTTGTGCGATAATGATGGAACATAAAGACAATTTGATAACTTCATAGTTGGGGAAATTTCAATTGTTCCTCCTCCTTTCACTTGCATCGTTCCGTTATTTGCGGTGTGGATTTGAGTTTTTTGAGGATTGGACATTGACCGTATGTCTAATGGTTCAAACGTCATGGTGTCAGTGACACCAGAATTGAATATCCAAGAACTGTTCTTTCCATGATTGATTTCCATTTTTTTTGAAGGTAAGTAGATACGTTGTTTAGATACCGCTATCAAACAAGCAGCTTACCCGGAGTATTTATCAAATACGCTGGATACTTGAACTCACGTTCAAGATTTTCGTTCGGAATACCAACCCTAAGCTAGCGAAGTTATCTTACCGGCATATTTATTAAATACACCAGCCACTTGAACTCGCGTTCAAGATTTTGACGAGGAGTTACTGACTGGGCGAAATAAGGTAAGTACAAAAGCCCAGCAGCGGATTTAAGAAGTCTAGGGTTCCTTTAGGAAATCTTCTTCAGTAGCGGATTTGAGAAGCCTTTAGGGTTCCCTATCTTCCTCTTCCTATATCCTCTTTGCAAATCTGGTTACCACCACCATAAACCCCAAACACCTGCAGCGGATTTGTCACTGATAACACTCGCGGCCCAGATGAACGCGGCGGCGGTTCGCTGGCAGAAATGACTGCGGCGTTGACAACGAATTTTAGGGTTTTCAGCGGCGGCGGCAACTAGGGTTTTCAGCGGCGGCAACAAGGTTTCTAGGGTTGGGTTATACGGCTGATATTGTGCGAAGGATAGACCAGAGAACAGGACTGATGAACGACTGATGAACAAGATTGATGAACGACGACACCTAGGGTTTCTTGCTGCGGAATCAGGTCAGATTTTTGAAGTTGATTTTGGTTTTGATTTTGTTTTTTTGGGTTTGATTTGAGTTTTTGCTGAGATCGATTGTAGATGGTAAACAAATTGTTTCAGAGATCAGAAACTCTGCTCTGATACCATGTTGTTTGGTATAGAGAAGAATCCTTGAATTAGGTTTGAATTGTATTGTATTGAGAATTGTACATTACAAAAAATAAGGATACACAAAGATGGTGTTTATATAGACCACCATATTACATACTAGCCCCTATACTATTTTTCCTTTCTTTCTGACAAAAACTCCATTGTGAACATATAGTTTTTATGTTTTAATAAAACAAACATACAATATCAAATTTTATATGCTTTGAATAACTCCAAATTTATCATAGGGAAAATGTCACAGAATAGTAATCAAGTTTTAAAAGTGTTCTAATTAGGTCACTCGTATCGTTTTTGTCTCAATTAGATAACTTAACATTCAAATTGAGCCACGTCCTTTTTTCCATGTGTCAAGAAAAAAGTGGAGCATAAGATGTTGTAGTCGAATTATTTTAATATATGAAATTATATTTATTAAAAATAAAAACACTTTAATTACATTAAAAATTAAACAAAAAAAAAACACAAATTACAATCCACGTCTTCACTTGATGTTAGCATCAAATAAAAGGGCAAAAAGAAACAAAAATTCACATCATCATTGTTACATGTGAAATGAATGAAAAAACCCTTAATTTTAATGAAAAATGAATGTTGAACGATCTGATTTGAACACTTTTGAAATTTGAGTGACCTAATTGGAACACTTTTAAAACTTGGTTACTATTCTACAAAGTTACCCCTCATAAGGAAAAGTATAAAGATAAGTTTATATATATGTGAATTTCATTTCAACTCAATTCAATATATAAATAATAATAATAATAATAATAATTTAGAATTGTGATAGTAGATATGGTGTTTGTTAAGAAAAATAAATTTCAATGAGAACAATCGTTTATCCATACATGTTTATAAACCAATTAATTTTGAAAAAAAAAAAACATACATGTTAAGACAATTTTCGGTTGGTCTTAGATAACATATTACTATGTTTATCCATACACTACAATCGTGATAAACGAATATTTGATGAATGAATATTTCGTCAATTTTGTTTTTAATTTGTTATTGTTGTTGTTTAGGGACGTTTTACTTAATTTCCCTTTATATATATGGCAATTAGGATTTAGTTGTTTGGCTAATTTTTTAATGACATTTTTTAATCTCTATCATTTATGGAACTTGAATCTAAAACCTCTCACTGCTAAACTTAGATATTTAAATGTTTTGTCTTTGCCAATAATCACCACCCGTTGGTAATGCCTTGCCTAATTGACACTCTAATCTAAGGTATACCTTAAATAGTATTAGAGTAATGAGGAGGAAAACCACATTGTTGGATTTATTAATAAGGAGACCATGTGATGTGTTTTGTTATGATTGATTATAAAATCACCCACAAATCTTACCCTGAGGAACGTCTAACGTGTGCACAATCCAATTGCATTAATATAATCCCAACTTTTTAGTATAATATATTTTGCAACAAAGATTTGTCATAGCTATTTGGAACAAACATACCAAGTCATAAATCTTGCAAAAATACAAGGAAATTCAGTGTGATCTTTTACTTTAAGTACAGAAGAAACACTTTTACATTTTTAATGGATAATATATTGTATTAAGAAACATTGGTGGTGTAAGTCAATAAAAATTGTGAAGCAAAGCCTTCACTTTTAGAGTCACCGTCCACCACAAACTATGACTTAAAATATATTTTTAATGGATAATATATTAAATTAAGAAACATCGGTGGTCTAAGTCAATAAAAATTGTAAAGCAAAGCCTTAATTTCTAGAGCCACCGTCCACCACAAACTATCGCTTAGATACGTTTGATTGCACATTTGTGACAGTGGTCTACGTCAATAAACATTGTGAAGCAAATCCTTAACTTTTAGAGCCACTCCACACCACAAACTATGGCTTAGGTACACTTGATTGTACATGCATGACAGTGGTCTAAGTAAATAACCATTGTGAAGCAAAGCCTTAACTTTTAGAGCCACCGCCCACCACAAACTATGGCTTAGGTATACTTGATTGTACATTCGTACCAGTGGTCTAAGTAAATAAACATTGTGAAGCAAAGCTTTAACTTTTAGAGCCACCGGCCACCACAAACTATGGCTTAGATACACTTATTGCACATCCGTGACAGTTGTCTAAGTCAATAAACATTGTGAAGCAAAGCCTTAACTTTTAGAGCCATCGCCCACCACAAACTAAGGCTTAGATACACTTGATTGCACATTCGTGACAGTGGTCTAAGTCAATAAAAATTGTTAAGCAAAGCCTTAACTTTTAGAGCCACCGCCCACCACAAACTATGGCTTAGATACACCTTACCATTGCTTGCACATTCGTGACAAAATGTTTTCATTGATCATTATGTACTTAAAAATCAAAAAGCAAGAACTTCTATGTTCGTTTCTATAATTCTATATGTTGAGTGTGGTGTTTATAAGGGTTCTTGAAAGCATTTGCATAGTGTATTATTCTTCACGTTATACAAGGGAGCATACCGAAGTGAATGAAAATAGCCCTAGCCATTGTCTATATGTACTATGGTGAGTAGAACCGAACTGAAAAAATGGATTTAAACGACCCACACAAAAAAACGGAAAAAAACCGAACTGAAATTTATGGTTCGGTTACGGTTTTATATTTTATGAAAACTGGAAAAAAAAAGAACCGAACCGAATATCCTAAAATTCATCTTTTTAATGTTTGTTATATATTGATTTAGGAATTATTAGTTTTATTCTTGAATGTTAAGTATCTATAATAAAAACATTAACATATTTATTTATCCTTGAAATGATTGATACATTGCCTACCTAACAAAATTTAACATAAACATTGAATGAGTTTCAAAGTATTATAAAAGAAAATGTCTTAATAAAAACACATTCGAAGTAGGTTTATATGAACAATATTAATTAAAAAGTTTAAACATAATAATTTAAATGTAAACATCTAAAAAGATTATTAAATCTTGGATTATACCTTTTATATTTGAATTTTACATTTAAAAAGGTTAAACATAATAATTTAAATGTAAACATCTAAAAAGATTATTAAATCTTGGATTATACCTTTTATGTTTGAATCTTACATAATTTTGTCACAAAACCGAAAAACCGAACCGAACTGTTGCTAAAACGGAAACTAGACTATTTTCAATAACCAAAAACTAAACATTTCGATTACGGTTTTAGTTTCTCCATAAAACTGAACCGAACTGAATCATGTACACTATTATCTGATGCTTTTCATTTTTATAAACTTTTGAGTGTAAATTATATTTTGTAGTAAGTAATGTGCCCATCATTTTTTACAGGAAATCACATCATCATTTAACCTATTTTAGAAACAAGGAAATATAAACGACCAAAGTTGGAAATGAAACCTTAACGAAATGAAACCTTAATGTTAACTGACATATGACGATGTGGATTATAATGATAGGATATTAAAATATAAAGATTTTCAAAACATTCGAACTCTCGTGCTACTAATATCCTATGTTTTGTATATGATGGGTTGTCTATTCAGTAACTCACAAATTTAATTTGGATAAATTACACGTTTTGTCTTTTATCGTAACACCACTTTTTAGACGGTGTCATTTTCAACGAATTTTGACATGTTTTGCCATTTATAGGAAAAATCCTTGCACGTTACTTTTTTGGCCCCTAACACATTTAGTTTTTCTTGTTAAATTTTATCATGTGGATCCGAACAAGGGTATTGTTGTCTTTTCACATCTTAATATATAAACAAACCCCTTTTTTAATAAAATATATAAAATCCACTCTTCCCTTCCCACACACTCTATTCTCTCTCTCTAGAAACCCAGATACCCACACTCTCTCTTTAAAAACCCACGATCAACACCACCATCCACCATGTTCTCAACCACCATCCAGCAACACAACCACCATCCATCCAGCACCGCAACAAAAAACTATAATCCAATCGACGGAAAATTTCAAGCCCCTTCTTTACTCACCAAATCACCACCGAACAAAACTCCAATCAACCTCAGTCACCACCCAAACAACCACCACAATTGTCATAAAGCAGCGGCTTAACCTTCAAACTCCACCCACTCGTCATCGTCAATATCTCCGTCCACCACTCACGTCAAATCCCAGTCGCAACCGCCCACTACCACAGTCTTCGAATTAAAATCCAAAGAGAGAAAGAGTGAGTGAGATAGAGAGATAAACCAGACAGAGGATGGGTTAAGGTGGCCGAGTTGGGGTTAGGTTTCTGATTTGCGGTTACTTTTGGTCTGAAATAAAGGTTATGGTGGCCAATTTGGGGTTAGGGTTCCGATTTGGTGACCTATTTGGGGATAAACCAGAGAGGGTGGGTTATGGTGGCTGATTTGGGGTTAGTTGTGGTCTGAAATAAGGGTTGTGGTTTCGATTGCGGTTTGAAATTGGGGGTAAGTTGGTTTGTGGTGGTGAACTGAAAGAGGGGGATGGACGGGTGGTAAGGTGGTTGTTGTGGTGGTGAACTGAAAGAGGGGGTGGCCGGGAGTAAGGTGGTTGTTGTGGTGGCGGAGAAGGCTGAGGTGGTGGTGGGTGTGGTGGCAGTGAAGGCTGAGGTGGGGTGGGGTGGGGTGGAGGCAGTGAAGGTGGGTGTTGTGATGGTGATAATGGTGAGATGTTTTAGAGAGAGATGAGAGTAATTTGACAAAATTACCCTCATGTGCATATCACATGACTACACTTAACAAACTTTTTTAACTGAGTTGGGTGTAAAGGACAAAACGTGCAACAACATTCCATGTAAAGTGCAAAATCTGTCAAAATTCGTTGAAAAGAACACCGCCTGATATATGGTGTTAAGATAAAGGACATTTCTTGTAATTTTTCCATTTAATTTAGTTGTTCTTTTGAAGACTTTCAATAGGTTACCTATTCTAATACTACTCCCATCTGAGTACGCTTAGTTGTGGAATTTCCATATACTCCACAACTAATACGCTCAAAAAACGTTAGTGATTAAGACTTAAGAGACATGTTATTCCTTATGAACCTTCTCATGTCCATGACCAATATGAGATTCGTCTAGGGCTCAAGAATGAGTCATGCTAATATATGCCTAAGGAGTCCTCCTAGAACACCCTTAAAGATTTATCATCCTTGAAGTTTGCTTTACTATCCCGAATGACACAAGAGTGACTCTAATACCATTTGTAATATCCAACACTTTGTACCATCGATACGTCTGTTATGCCGTTGGTGACCTGACCCAAAATAATATTTAATTAAACTTAAGGAAATTGATTTTTTTTATTTGTTAGGAGATAACAATTTATTTAAATTCTGCTAATTATCGGTACCATCAACATATATTACTTAAAATGTAAGATAAACCTTTCTAGTTCTTTCAAGTTGATTCTCACACCATCTAACTTGGATGGTAAAATATTTTTAAAAGAGAACACTAATGATAGATATTATATTTAACTAATAATGGATTAAGGTGTTAGGTTAGGACTCCTAATTAAATTGACACGTCAACATTAATGTAATAATTAAGTCTCCTTTTTTGTACAGATGTTCTATTAGTTTGAATTGGACATGTCTAAAATCTTTTGAACACTTGACATGTCTAAATGCTATTGCGTCGGATATGAAAATACAACAACTATAGCCAGTAAATCCCATAAATAACAACGCTACTTATAGGGGCGCCGGATATGAAAATCATAAGTCATATTTTATATCAAATCACTCTTCAACTTTTTTTAATATCTTATTATTTTTCATTTACCTTGTATAAATGCTTATCAATTCTTGTAAACGTCCTTATAAATACTTTCTAATTGCAATTTATATACATGGACACATTTTAGAAGTAATTTTATGTTGATAAGTGTGAGAACCCTATAAATAATTTGTAGTTTCGTACGTAATGCATTGATAATTTAAAAACATAATGAAGTAGACGACATAACCGCTATTTATATACAAAATCTACAACTGTATTATGCGTTTTTTAACCGTTCTCAACGTATTATTTATTCTCTAACGAAAGAGTCACTCAATTCAAAACAACCAGTACGTTCACATTAGCGATAACCGTATTAACTATTGTAATACTTATTCTATAGTTTGATTAGCATTCATATATCCAACATGTTTGAGATTTAAAACAAAAAAAATAGCATCCCATCCCATTATCTCTATCTAGTTGTCAAATGCTTAGCGTATGCAATTATACATCAATGGTACATTTAGACATTGTTTGTTTTTTCTGAAAAAGCTCTGCGAAGTCTTTTCTGTCTGCGCTGCGCAAATCACGCGCAGACATTTCCACGCGCAGACTGTTTGTTTTTCTGAAGACGTTTCATTAAAAAATGTTTGCGCGAGCTCTTCTTGGTGCAGACTTGGCCCAGCCACTTCTAAAATCTTTTAAGGTCTGCAGAGGGTTAAACACCACTGTGACACCCCAGGAAAACCAGGAAAACCATGCAACTTAACTAGCTTCCTCAGTGAGTACGTGCTAAATTTCGGGACAAAATTTCTTTCAACTTGGGGATAATGTGACAACTCGTATTTCTGAACTTATTTATGTGCTTAGTGTAACGTACGTGAACACTTTGTGATTATGTGAACTTGATAATTAATGGAATGATATCTGTTTATGTGTAATGTATGTATGTATCGAATGAACCGATCGCACAACACAAGCCCATTCGGGCCATACTTTGGGTCCGGCCCACAACTCCCATGTGTCGCATAACAATTAGGAGTTAGAGTATACTCCTCATATTTTGCAAGTCACCTTACACACAAAAACCCTAGCTCTCTTCCTTCTCTCTAGAACTCGACGGCAACACTCTCTCTCTCTATCGAAGATCATAGTATTCGGAATACTCTCTTGTTCGGATCAATCCTTACTCTTTCTCTATTCGGTTAGTATGTTAACTATTGTTTTATGATTGTATGATGTTATGCTATATATGCTCGACATGATTGATGATGTATTGTTATGATTGGCTCGAATAATATGTGATTAAGCATGGATGAATGTAATCGGACATATATGTATTTTATTCGAATCCGAAGGGTTTGATTTTAGTGTTCATGAAATCGGCTTGCATGTATTAAATAATGTTCATGATTAATCGGGTTTCATGTTATTGTTCTAAGAATCGAATGTTTGATAATCGGTTGCATGTATGTTGAAATCGGATTGGTTGTAGAGTCGATTATGAAGTGCTATATGATGATTTGAAACCTCTAGATGGATATGTTTAACTATTGTGATTATTGTTCCTGTTTGATCTTGATAGAGTTCATAAGAAATTTGAGATAAAAACCTTGTTTTGATCGATATGGTTTGATTAGAATCATTAATCCTGTTGATTGATTTTTATGCAATTATGGAAACTATTAAAATGGTCAAATGAGTTAATTGGAATATGTAACTGATTTCCATAATATCTGGATTGTAAAACAAATTGCATAAGATCTCTTGGTCGCATAAGAGGTCCACTCGCACAAGGAGCCTAGTCGCACAAGTCATCTGGTCGCACAAGATGACCTGATCGCACAAGGGGTTCCCAGTCGCACAAGGCTGTTGGATCGCACAAGATGTATGTTTATTTAACTGTTTGGGCCGGATGATTATGTTGGGCTGGGCTAGTAACCGGATCGTACAAGAGGTCCGGATCGCACAAGCTTAGATTTAATTGATTTGATCCGTGATCATGTTTATTGTTTTGTTGGGTATTTTGGTTTTGGGCCGGGTATTAGTGGGCTCCAACAGATGACTCGCACAAGGCCACTAATCTTGTGCGAGCCCAATCTTGAATATGTTATAACTATTGAACGTGATGTTGCATGTTGCCATGATCCGTATGTGTTTCTTATATGCAATCTATGTGATGCTTGTATGCACTATTTGAAACCAAAACCTGACTTGTATGGTAACCATGTTAGGACGTGGTTGACCACTAGCTGCTAGATTTGACCATTCTTTGTATCTGCCGAGCAAACCAAGGTGAGTTCACACTAGCCAAGGCATGGGATTCCCAGGGGTTGGGAATGGGATTGAATAACTACTCATACAACTATTACTATTAAACAAATTATTACTGTCCTCGGTTGAAGGGCACGTACGTAAAACCTACGTACAGTTATACTTACTACTGTCCTCGGATTGAAGGGCACGTACGTAAAGCCTCCGTACACGACTTAAGACCATCACCTCTATCAAAGGAAGTCCCTCAATTATCGACTTAATCACCGAGGCCTAGGGCGAGCGGGTCATTAGTTAATAGCGCTATTAGGTTTAACAAACCTCACACCGTGCCAGTCGGACGGGCGTGTACTAATGGACTATGGGCAAAGGGTCAATGCTGATAGACATTGACTTAGGGCACCTCTTACATTTTCGTAGCAGTCGATACGCGTGGTCTTGTAACACATGGGAAGCCCCCACTAATCATCGCACACATGCCTGGATAGGCCGCGATAAGGATAAATACGATACATGGCTTACAAAACGAACATACGATTTACGAAATGAATACTATAACCAAACAACCAACTGTGAACTCGCTCAACTTTGTTGTTGATTCGTTGCTACATGCCTTGCAGGTCATTAGGTACTCATGGAGCTTGCACAGGGAGGAACGGTCGTTGTGGGACATGGCAGTGTGTGCCATGCTCTAAACATTACTTTATTTCATACTTAATATTTGCTATGGGTTTTACAATTATGCTTCCGCTAAACTTTTAACCATGCTTTGGTTTTTGAACACCTTTCATATTGTTTGGTTGAATTATGTTTACTTACATGCTTGTTCAATATGATTGGTGGCTTGATCCTGGTCAGTCACGCCTCCAAGCGGTGATACTCCGCGTGTGGATTTTGGGGGTGTGACAGATTGGTATCAGAGCCATTGGTTATAGAGAACTTGGTTTTAATAAGGGAAAACTTTTTTGTTAAAACCAGACTATAACCTGTACAGTGCTCTACGATCCACAACGACGCTTCACTCCACGTGCAAGGCTTTACATTCTAGGTGATATAATTTATGCTTACATTGCCTACTTGCTTTATTGCATAGAACTTTTGCTCATGGTATGCTTAGATAAACGTAGCAACTATAGTTGAAAACACATTTGTGCTTGCTCCCTACTGTCACTACACACTTACGCACATTCGCGACACCCTTCCTACTTGTGTTTCTTTCGATGTGAAGATCATGAGGGAACGTGAGAACCTAACTCAAGCCAGCTGACGGCTCTTATCAACGAGCAAGTTACGGCAGCACTCGCGGCCGCTCAGGCAGGAGGTATAACCTGCTATTACGAACCTACCCTAGGATGTTAGATCGTACTCTCATGACCCAACTCTCGCGCTTAACCCTGTCTTTTCTTCCTCGCGCAACAAGGTCAGAACGCTCAGCCGCCTGTATGCACATTCAAGACGTCCATGGACTGTCGTCCTAGTACTTTCAGTGGCACTAAAGGAGCTGTTAGACTCCTCCATTGGTTTGAAAAGCTCGAGTCTGTCTTAGAGATGGGTGAATGCCCTGAGGCCCGTAGAGTGAAGTACGCCACTGGTAGTCACGAAGGCACTGCGCTAACATGGTGGAACGCGCAAGTTCAGATGCTGGGGCTAGCGGCTGCTAATGCCACCCCATGGAATGATTTTAAGGAACTGATCAAACGTGAATACTGTAGTCATGGTGACATCCACAAGCTGGAAGTGGAGCTCTTTAACCTGAAGTGACGGGGTCAGAGATAGAAGCGTACACGAAACGATCCAACGAACTGGCAGTGTTATGTCCAACTATGGTGGATCCTTCCATCAAGCGCATTGAGCTGTACCTCAAAGGCTTAGTACCAGAGATTCAAGTCATGTGACTTCTGCTAATCTTGCTACTATCCAGGATGTTACTTGTCTTGCTCATCGTCTCACAGACCAAGCAGTGGAACAGAACAAGCTGCCTAAATGTGTCGGTGCTACTACTACTACTACTACTACTTCTGCTACTTCCTGTAACAACAAACGAAAGAGGAATGAAACCTCTAGCAAGGGTTCGACTACGGTTCAGTCCCAGGCACAACAGCGAAAGATCGATGACTACCAGAGTCCTGGTCAGCAACCTTCTGGTAGTCAAGGGCAGGATGGAATCGATGTAATTTGCACCACAGCGGGCCGTGCAACAAAAATCGTTGTCAGAGATGCAACAAGCTTGGTCATGAAGCCAAAGATTGTAGAAGCTCACGATCTGCAGACAAGAACCAACAACAGCAGCCACAAGCTCCACAAAATCAGCAGCAACAGCAGGGTAACAAGGGATGCCATCAGTATGGTGCTGTAGGTCACCTCCAGAGACACTATCCACAGTTGAACCAGAACCAGAATTAGAACCACAACTAGGGAAACGGGAACAATAGTGGAGACAACAATGGGGGAAATAACGATGGCAATGGTGCCAGGGGTCGAGTGTTCGTGATGGGTCAGGGTGATGCTAGGAATGACCCCAACGTATGATGGTTTTGATATCGTTATTGGTATGGACTGGTTATCTCAACACCAAACAGAGATTCTTTGCAACGAAAAGGTTGTCCGTATTCCTCGCCCAGGTGATGAACCCCTTATGATTCGTGGCGACAAGAGTGGTGCTGTTGTGAGCATCATCTCTTTCCTTAAGGCTCAGAAGTGCTTGAGAAAGGGTCACACTGCTATTCTGGCTCTAGTTACTGACACCTCGAAGAAAGAGAAGAAGATAGAAGATTTTCCAATTGTACGCGATTACCCTGAGGTATTCCCTGAGGAATTGCCTGGTCTTCCGCCTCATAGGCAAGTCGAGTTTCAAATCGAGCTAGCTCCTGGAGCAGCGCCCATAGCTCGTGCACCGTATCGCTTAGCTCCATCAGAGTTGAAAGAGTTATCTACGCAACTACAAGAACTCTTGGATAAGGGTTTTATTCGTCCTAGCTCTTCGCCCTGGGGAGCTCCAGTGCTATTCGTGAAGAAGAAAGACGGTACGTTCAGAATGTGCATCGACTACCGTGAACTTAACAAAGTGACTGTGAAGAATCGCTACCCTCTTCCACGCATTGACGACTTGTTCGACCAGCTGCAAGGGTCGAGCTACTATTCAAAGATTGATTTGAGATCATGATATCACCAGATGAGAGTCCGAGAAGAGGACGTCTCCAAAACAGCCTTTAGAACCCGTTATGGACACTATGAGTTTTTTTTGGTCATGCCTTTTGGGCTGACAAACGCACCTGCGGTCTTTATGGACTTGATGAATCGAGTATGCAAGCCGTACCTGGACAAGTTCGTCATTGTATTCATCGACGACATTCTGATTTATTCGAAGAGTCAGGAGGAACACGAACAACATTTACGACTCATTTTGGAACTCCTTCGAGCAGAACAGCTGTACGCCAAGTTTTCTAAATATGACTTTTGGCTTTGTGATGTCCATTTCTTAGGCCATGTAGTGAACAAGGATGGGATTCACGTTGATCCATCCAAGGTAGATTCTATCAAGAGCTGGCCTGCACCTCGTACCCCAACGGAAATTCGCCAATTCTTGGGATTGGCAGGCTACTACAGGAGGTTCATTAAGGATTTTTCTAAGATTGCTCAGCCTCTGACCTCCCTAACGCAGAAGGGCGTTGTTTATCGTTGAGGAAACGCACAGGAGTTAGCGTTTCAGCACTTAAAGGATAGACTTTGCGGTGCACCTATTCTTTCATTGCCAGAGAGCACAGACGACTTCGCGGTTTACTGCGACGCATCAATTCAGGGTCTTGGTTGTGTATTGATGCAGCGGGATAAAGTTATAGCCTACGCCTCACGCCAACTCAAAGTTCATGAAAAGGACTACACTACACACGACTTAGAGCTGGGAGCTGTTGTTTTTGCACTTAAGATATGGTGGCATTATCTGTACGGCACCAAGTGCGCCATCTACACTGACCACAGGAGCCTCGAGCATATTTTCAAACAGAAGGAACTCGATATGCGACAGCGACGATGGGTCGAACTACTGAATGACTACAAATGCTCGATCAGGTATCACCCAGGCAAAGCCAATGTTGTGGCTGACGCCCTCAGTCGAAAGGACATTGCGCCCAAGCGCGTACGAGCTTTACAACTTACTATACAGTCCAATCTTCCTTCTCAAATACGAGATGCTCAGGTAGAAGCATTAAAGCCAGAAAACATCAGGGCTGAAGCCCTACGCGGCTCAAGGCAACGCTTAGAACAGAAGGAAGACGGTGCTTACTACGTAACAGGACGCATTTGGGTCCCACTTTATGGCAACCTACGAGAGCTTGTGATGGACGAGGCACACAGGTCTCGCTACTCAGTACATCCTGGTTCAGATAAAATGTACCACGATATCAAAACCACATATTGGTGGCCTAGCATGAAGGCCCACATAGCAACGTACGTTAGCAAGTGCTTGACTTGTGCGAGAGTCAAGGCGAAATAGCAAAAACCTTCAGGTCCACTTCAACAACCAGAGATACCACAATGGAAATGGGAGCAAATTTCCATGGATTTTGTTACTGGCCTGCCTAGATCTCAGCGTGGTAACGATACTATTTGGGTGATCGTGGATCGACTCACAAAGTCTGCTCACTTCTTGGTTATCAAGGAAACGGATAAGTTTTCCACCCTAGCAGACGTATATCTTAAGGAAGTTGTCTCGAGGCACGGAGTGCCCACCTCTATTATCTCGGATCGAGATGCACGTTTTACATCAGAATTGTGGCAAGCAATGCATAAGTCCTTTGGCTCACGATTAGATATGAGCACAGCCTATCACCCGCAAACGGATGGGCAATCTGAACGTACTATCCAGACCCTCGAAGACATGCTTAGGGCATGTGTGATTGACTTTGGCAACGGCTGGGAAAAGCATCTGCCACTTGTGGAATTTTCATACAACAATAGCTACCACACCAGCATTAAAGCTGCTCCGTTTGAGGCATTGTACGGGCGTAAATGCCGGTCACCTCTTTGTTGGGCAGAGGTGGGGGATAGTCAGATTACTGGTCCAGAACATGTGGTTGACACAACAGAGAAAATTGCCCAGATACGACAACGAATGGCGGCGGCTCGTGACCGTCAGAAAGTCTATGCCGATAAGGGCAGGAAACCATTAGAGCTCCAGGTTGGGGAGCGGGTACTACTCAAAGTTTCACCCTGGAAGGGTGTGGTTCGTTTTGATAAACGAGGCAAACTTAACCCACGATACGTTGGACCTTGTGAAGTCATCGAGAAAATAGGCAAGGTGGCCTACAAACTAAACCTACCAGCAGAACTCAGTGCAGTGCACAACGTTTTCCACGTCTCGAATCTGAAGAAGTGCCTGTCAGATGAGACTCACATAGTTCCCTTGAAGGAGCTAACTATCGACGAGCAGTTACGATTCGTCGAGGAACCAGTTGAAATCACGGACCGGGATGTTAAGGTCCTCAAACGTACTAGAATACCTCTCGTTCGAGTTCGTTGGAACTCACGTCGCGACCCAGAGTTCACCTGGGAACGCGAAGATCAGATGAAATAAAAGTATCCCCAACTAATTGCAAACAGTACAACCACTACTGAGGCTGAAGCTACGGAATTTCGGGACGATATTCCAGATCAACGGGGGGAGGATGTGACACCCCAGGAAAACCATGCAACTTAACTAGCTTCCTCAGTGAGTACGTGCTAAATTTCGGGACGAAATTTCTTTCAACTTGGGGATAATGTGACAACTCGTATTTCCGAACTTATTTATGTGCTTAGTGTAACGTACGTGAACACTTTGTGATTATGTGAACTTGATAATTAATGGAATGATATCTGTTTATGTGTAATGAATGTATGTATCGAATGAACCGATCGCACAACACAAGCCCATTCGGGCCATACTTTGGGCCCGCGCAAGAGAAGAATTAAAAAAGGAAGAGATAACCGAAAGTGTAAAAATGGAAGAACAAATAAGTGAAAAACCGACACATGAGTTAAACAACGAAAAAGGTGAGTCCGACAACGTTAAAATTCAAGAAGAGTCTAATTTTGAAGAAATTAATCTCTTGTCACCTTCTTTTGAAAATCATTGTTTAGTACCCACTCATGCTAAGTTTTTAAAAGAGTTAAACACTAACACTAAAATTGATGAAACGGTAAGTGTTAAGTTAACTAATGATCAACCCTCGCAAATAAAAGAAGACCCATTTGAAATTAACATTACACCGGTTCCATGTTTCTTTCAAAATTCGTTTATTAGTAATGTCACAATTGATAAAGATCTTTGTGTTAACATAATGCCTAACTACATTTTCGAAAAATTAAGTATTAGTGATTTTTCTCCACTTCAAATACCCATTTTTCTATCCAATCGGAAAGTAATAAAATTAATCGGTATAGTTGAGGATGTATTGGTTCAAACAAATCAATTGGTAATCCCCACCGACTTTGTCATCCTCGATGACGCTCCTCTAGTGTTGGGACGACCATTTGTAAAAACTCACGAAGCTTTGAAAAACCGGAAGTACAACAATCTACCTCTTCAATTAGGGGCATTCAAAAAAAAGTGTCGACCTTGAGCGATCAATGAAATATCCATTCGGCAATGATGACCCCCTAATTGAAGATGAGCCAGAACCACCTGATAAGGTGGGTCTAGCCAAGGACCCTTATAAACGTGGCGCACCACGGAGGCATTCCGCGGAACTATCTGTAGTTTAGTTTAGATTAACCTTTATGTTTTTAGTTTAGTTTTTATTTTTCAGGAAAAAAACACACTCGGGATGGTGAAGGATGATAAGGGAAGCTTGAACCAACACCCCATACACAAAAACAGAGCCTCCCTATGATTTTTCTTCATTAAAGCAAGTTCAGCACGGGGCCGTGCTCACCCCAACACGCCCCGTGCCCAAGGTTCTGTAGAAAATGCCCAGTTCAGGTACCTGGACACGGGGCCGTGCTCACTGGACACGCCCCCGTGCCCAGCCTTCTGTTTACTTTTGGTACTGGCAGTCTGGACACTGGGCCGTGCTCAGCCAACACCACCCCGTGTTCAGCTACCCAGTACCATAAAATCTTGTTTTTAACCCATTTTTACACATTTAATCAGCCTAAAAACTTATTTTTGGGACACATTGAGGACAATGTGTAATTTAAGTGTGGGGGGATGCTAAAACCTTGAATCTTGCAAGTCCTAAATACAAGCCTTACACAAAACTCTATTGGAACCGCTAATCACCCCAAATTTTTTTTTCAAAATTTTCATTTTTTTTACTTGTCTAGGTTTAACTCGGGAAATTCAAGTTCTCAAAAAGGTTATATTTTTACGAATTTACAACCGATAGCGTAGTGATAAAAAGAACCAACATAAGAAAATTATGAAAAGGCATGGCAAACTTAGTTAAAATTTGATTATATATACTTGATCACATAAAAACCCATTCCCACAAAAGTGAGTTTTGAGCCTTTATTGAGCATACAATTACATATCATTAAACTAAATGCTCATTTTTCGTTTCTTGTGTGAATAGCCGTTTGGTTCTTACGACTCTAGAACTTTCCATGACGATACATTCCCGGTCCTTATCAACTTAAACCCGAGTAAGTAAATGATGGAGGCATTAGGACTAACCCTTTTTTATTTCTACACCATTATTTTTCTTTTTCTTTTACCACCTACCCAAAAATCCCCCTAGTTAGCCCCTTTGAGCCTAAACCTTTTCATTTCATAACCCAAACCAAACACCCTTTTACCCACCAAAACCTTTTTTATTTTTAACCCTTTGTTTTAGTAACAAGTTCGGTTTTTCGTATGATCGTTGAAAAAAAAATGTGTGTTGATGATGAAGCAAAAGATAAACAAACAAGTTCATCAAAAATAACTTTGTTTGAATAATAGCTTCATCAAAATAAAAGTTACAAAAATAGAAAGTCCTACGAAAACCGACACTTGTTACGCTTTTCACCCTTTTTCTATTAACCACTATCCCAACCACCTACCTTTAACCCAAGCCTAACCCTTCACCCATAAAGTCCTCTTGATATTTACAAAAGGTATAAAAGTTAAAAAGGAGGAGGATTGATTGCTTGGCAAGCCTATGGTATGAGTAAGTTCCATGCCGCTCTCGAGTGATTCACTAAAAATACACCTTCGGCCGAGTGTGAGTGATTTCTCCCGTGAGGTATGTGAACTTGTATATAAATGGAATTTTAAAAAGGCATGTTATGCCCAAATAAGTAATTTCTCCTATGAAACGTTCTAAACAAATCATAACGAATAGGATTGTAAATAGATAAAAATAAAACCCAAAAAGATCTTGGATTCCCAACACTCTATGACAAGCCAAAACCTTCTCTTCTACCCATTCCATTTGGGAGTGTAAGCCACATATTAAAGATTTTTGCTTGAGGACAAGCAAAAGTTCAAGTGTCGGGGTATTTGATGTGTGTAAAATGCAACATATAAATTACATCAAATGAGGCATAAAACTAACCCTTTTTAAGTACTAACGTTGGAAAAAGAGTGTTTTTGTCTTCCTTTTGTATTTTCAGGATTAAATGAGCTCAAAATCACAAAAGAAGCAAAAAGACAGCTAAATCCAACATAAATACAAGAAAAGGAACATAAGTGGACTGCCCGACCCCTCAACGGCATCTTCCCAAGCAAAATAGAGAAGGCAGAAGACTGAACACGCCCCGTGCTCAGCCAGCACGGGGCCGTGCCCAAGAAGCAGTAGAAAAGACAAACCTATAGAAGCTTCTATTGCCCACCACGGGGCCGTGTCCAGTGAACACGGGGGCGTGGCGAAAGTACAGTAGGCGCATTAATTGTAATTGCGAATTACAATTAATGAAGAAAGAAAGTGTCAGACAGGCACGGGGGCGTGTCCAGCGGACACGGGGCCGTGCCCAGCCTTCTGTTCAGCCTATAAATAGGAGTGCTTGGTTTCATTTCAACTCATCCCTTGGCACACCACCTCTCTCACACTTCATCCACCACCCACCACCATCACAACACCATCATCCATTGTCCATCGTAGAGTGTGTGAGTCGTCTCGGGATCCAAGATTGATCGTAAGAGTTCTTGACAATCAAGGCCATGTTTGCCTAAGTCTCTTACATCACTTGGTGAAGACAAAGTGTCTAGTGTAATACTTTTTATTTCTAATCTTTTCGCACTTTTTATTTGGTTTCGTATTAATGACTTTAATAACTAGTTGCTTATGTTGAAGGTGATCTTTCTTTATCGTTTGTCCGTGGTGTCTTGAAATTATTTTACTGTCTATATAAAATAAAAGATTTTCACCATTCATATCTCCACGGTCTATATGGAGGTATGTTGGCTACCTGGTCGGGGGTTAAGGGAACGGTTTGGTAAAGGTCTTGCCATTGTTCAGCGTTTAGAGGTCCTGCAATGGACCTGGGTCAAATTTAGTAGGACCTCCTTCAATACTTAACGGTATTGGATGGCGGGGGTCCAAACTCTTTGATCCCCTCATAAGTTAACTACTATTAATACTATAACCCGGCTATTTAGGACTGTATCCCTGCTGACTCAGACTACTTAGTCGAGGGTAACGTCACCTCCAAAAGAGGGGCCTACCATAATATTGCATTAATAACTTAATTAATTATCTTCCAATAATCCACCCTTTTAGGATTGTATCCTTGCTGACTCAAACTACTGGGGTGAGGGTAACGTCACCTTCAAAAGAGGGGCCTACTACAATAACTAAGATAATCTCTTAATTATGTGCAAAAGTGCGGAAATAATCAAAGGTTACACTAGATACGAGTCGGAACCAAGTGATTCATCTTGTCTATCTGTTTTTCTTTTTATTTTATTTTCAGCATTTAGTTAGTTTTTATTTTTCTTAGTTTAAAACATTTTTCTAAACTTTTTATTTTGATTAGACGTTGAGGATAAACCGGTACTAAAAGCTCTTGTGTCCTTGGACGACCTCGGTATCTTACCAACGCTATACTACGCTCACGATGGGTGCACTTGCCCATATGTGTGTTTAGTGTTAGTAAAATATCGTGTTTTATAAATTTAAAACTTGGCTAAAAATAAGTGTTAAAGGGGCTTAAAATATACACCTAATATATTTAACACTTCACACGCATCAATAATATGTGATTAAGCATGGATGAATGTAATCGGACATATATGTATTTTATTCGAATCCGAAGGGTTTGATTTTAGTGTTCATGAAATCGGCTTGCATGTATTAAATAATGTTCATGATTAATCGGGTTTCATGTTATTGTTCTAAGAATCGAATGTTTGATAATCGGTTGCATGTATGTTGAAATCGGATTGGTTGTAGAGTCGATTATGAAGTGCTATATGATGATTTGAAACCTCTAGATGGATATGTTTAAGTATTGTGATTATTGTTCCTGTTTGATCTTGATAGAGTTCATAAGAAATTTGAGATAAAAACCTTGTTTTGATTGATATGGTTTGATTAGAATCATTAATCCTGTTGATTGATTTTTATGCAATTATGGAAACTATTAAAGTGGTCAAATGAGTTAATTGGAATATGTAACTGATTTCCATAATATCTGGATTGTAAAACAAATTGCACAAGATCTCTTGGTCGCACAAGAGGTCCACTCGCACAAGGAGCCTAGTCGCACAAGTCATCTGGTCGCACAAGATGACCTGATCGCACAAGGGGTTCCCAGTCGCACAAGGCTGTTGGATCGCACAAGATGTATGTTTATTTAACTGTTTGGGCCGGATGATTATGTTGGGCTGGGCTAGTAACCGGATCGTACAAGAGGTCCGGATCGCACAAGCTTAGATTTAATTGATTTGATCCGTGATCATGTTTATTGTTTTGTTGGGTATTTTGGTTTTGGGCCGGGTATTAGTGGGCTCCAACAGATGACTCGCACAAGGCCACTAATCTTGTGCGAGCCCAATCTTGAATATGTTATAACTATTGAACGTGATGTTGCATGTTGCCATGATCCGTATGTGTTTCTTATATGCAATCTATGTGATGCTTGTATGCACTATTTGAAACCAAAACCTGAGTTGTATGGTAACCATGTTAGGTCGTGGTTGACCACTAGCTGCTAGATTTGACCATTCTGTGTATCTGCCGAGCAAACCAAGGTGAGTTCACACTAGCCAAGGCATGGGATTCCCAGGGGTTGGGAATGGGATTGAATAACTACTCATACAACTATTACTATTAAACAAATTATTACTGTCCTCGGTTGAAGGGCACGTACGTAAAACCTACGTACAGTTATACTTACTACTGTCCTCGGATTGAAGGGCACGTATGTAAAGCCTACGTACACGATCTTAAGACCATCACCTCTATCAAAGGAAGTCCCTCAATTATCGACTTAATCGCTGAGGCCTAGGGTGAGCGGGTCATTAGTTAATAGCGCTATTAGGTTTAACAAACCTCACACCGTGCCAGGCGGACGGGCGTGTACTAATGGACTATGGGCAAAGGGTCAATGCTGATAGACATTGACTTAGGGCACCTCTTACATTTTCGTAGCAGTCGATACGCGTGGTCTTGTAACACATGGGAAGCCCCCACTAATCATCGCACACATGCCTGGATAGGCCGCGATAAGGATAAATACGATACATGGCTTACAAAACGAACACACGATTTACGAAATGAATACTATAACCAAACAACCAACTGTGAACTCGCTCAACTTTGTTGTTGATTCGTTGCTACATGCCTTGCAGGTCATTAGGTACTCATGGAGCTTGCACAGGGAGGAACGGTCGTTGTGGGACATGGCAGTGTGTGCCATGCTCTAAACATTACTTTATTTCATACTTAATATTTGCTATGGGTTTTACAATTATGCTTCCGCTAAACTTTTAACCATGCTTTGGTTTTTGAACACCTTTCATATTGTTTGGTTGAATTATGTTTACTTACATGCTTGTTCAATATGATTGGTGGCTTGATCCTGGTCAGTCACGCCTCCAAGCGGTGATACTCCGCGTGTGGATTTTGGGGGTGTGACAACCACCACCCGCCACCACTGTCCATCACCACCACCACCACCACCGTCGTCCACCACCCACCACCGTCCATCATCCACCACTGTCCATCACCACCATCGTCTTCCACCATCACTGTCCACCACCACCACCGTCTTCCACCATCACGGTCCACCACCACCTCTGTCCGTACACCACCATTAGTTTATTTCAGAAGTCTACATATGTTAAAAAACAAGTAGTCTTCTTCTTACAAACTGCAGAGATTTAGTCCATTTATTCTCCTACAAATGTCTGCAGATGTGATACGCAGACTACAAATATTACTATAACTCTTAAAGTACAAAGTCGGTGAGTATGTGGGCGCCTTTTACATTTCTGCTTCTTCTGTTTTTACAATTCAACCCTTCTTCTTTCCTTTGATTGGTAGCCTCGGCTCTTCTACTTCTGCATATATGATATAAGCCCTTTTAGAAGCCATTTCCCCGTTAGTAATTGGTCGACATTAAAAGATGCTTTTTCTTTATTTCTATCACACGCTGGCACCATCGACGAGTTGGAGAAAACCATCGCTACTTCTCCGGCGAAAGGGAAGGTATACGACGACGAATTTGATGTTCGGCTTCAAAGAATTCGACGACCGGAACAACGAGGCTTCACCGGAGCTTTATAAATTTGTATCAGTTTCTCGAATGTAGATGAAATTGGCACCGGCCATTGTCGGTGCTGGTTGATGTTCCTAAGTTCCTCATTAGCCATAAGGAGGAGCTGAGGGAGAACCATAAGGAAGGTAACAATGCTGATGATTTTGATGCATATTTGTACGGTGCCATGGCTACACTCTCTCTCTCCATGAAAAAATCTAAAAAGTTCGTTGATTTATGGTGGTCGAAATCCTGAAAGTGGGTGGTGAATGGTGATGGTGTGATTTGGTGTAGAGATCGAACAAAGTGTGGTGGTGGATGGTTGATCGGTGGTGGCATTTGCCGAAGGAAAGGTGTGGTGGTTGGTGAAAAAGTGAGAGAGGGTTTGAAAGAGATAAAATGGTGGTCCCTTCATTGCTCAAATTAGTCTGAATGGCTAAATTATTGTGTAAGTTTAGAAGATAAGTTTGTATTTATACGAAAAAAAAAGTCTTTAAGAAAATTCCCATATTCTTTGAGTAGTGCTTTTAACATATATAACAATCAAACATTGATAATACTAACGAATATTTAACTACTTAATTAAAATATCATAATTTCACCCGTGTGTACTGCAAAGATATGAGAAAATACAATCGATATCGATCCATTATTCCAATATATAAACGTGCCAGCACCCATTACTTTTAATTATATTCAATCATTGATCATTGATTTCTTTTCTTTTCCCCTATTTTCATTTGATATAAATTCGAATTGATATACGTTTTGACATAACTTTTTTAGAAAACAAGTCAGATCAAATATATTACGTTTTCATATGAATTCGAATTGGTGTATGTTTTGACAAAAACTTTTTTAGGAAACGAGTCAGATCAACTATAATACGATTCGTGCTTATTCTGTGTACTTTTTGTAAACTTTTGTTCTGAACCGAATAAAGTCAAACTGTGGTTTCTTTTTTCTTCCTTAAAATATGCCGGTTTTTCTTTTATACATGTTATGTTCTATGTATGAATCAGGTCACATGTAATATGTTATGATTATACGGTATAAATTTGATTTACTTTACGTTTTTTATTCAATCGCAATGCTTATATAGGTTACATTGAGTTCAATCAGATATATCGAAACACGCATTTCATATGATTAACGCATCGCATAAAGCTTGAACTAATCCATTCGATTTTTGCGATATACCCGCACGCCTTATTACTAGTTTTCTCTTAAAAACAAACACCAGTTTGTCGACCAGAAAAACACGACCACAAATCCTCCTTTGTAGAGTACAACTCCCTGTACATTCCTCATCACTTTTCACCGGGCCCCACCTGGCCCCACTTCCCACTAATACACGCTTCTAGATAACAAACATACGCCGTCACCCAACCCATATATTCCACTCCCATCACCCTCTCATTCCCACACCTTCCGGTTCCCATTTTTCCCACACCGTCGTCGACCACCACCGTTGACTTCCGGCCACCACCGGCCCAATGGGCTTCTTCCAATGCCCATGCACATTATCAACAAAAAACTCCTCTAAACATCACAAACAACAAGAATCATCATCTCCAGATCTTCAACAAAAATATGATATTTCCGATACAACAATTTCTTCACTACCAAGTTTACCATCCATAAAATCATTAACTTCACATTCACAACCGCCGTCAACCACCGCAAACCCCCACTACATCACCACCTTCAAATCCCACACCTCCCCTATCTTCTCCCTCACCCTCACCAACAACCACCTCATCTCCGCCTCATCCGACGGTCACATCCGCATCTGGCCACGTGACCCATCACGTGATCAGTCCGTACAACCACCACTAGCTACATTAAGATCCGCTGCTAAAACCATGGTGGTTTGTGACAACAAGTTCTTGTTCACCGGTCACCATGACCATAAAATTCGTGTCTGGAAGCTTGATGATGTAAATAAAACGGTTAAATGTGTGGCGGTTTTACCGACGGTTAACGACAGGCTTATGAAGCTTGTGTTTGCGAAAAACTATGTTAAGATACGGCGGCATCGGAGGTGCACGTGGGTGCATCACGTGGACGCTGTTTCAACGTTGGCGTTGTCGAAGGATGGGTCGTTGGTTTACTCCGGTTCGTGGGACCGGACGTTTAAGGTGTGGCGGACGTCTGATTATAAGTGTTTGGAGTCTGTTTGGAATGCGCATGATGATGCTATTAACGCCGTTGTGGTTTCTCATGATTGGTATGTTGAGCAATGTTTTTAGTATATGATTCACATGTTTAGAAAAAAAAAAAATTGGTTTTGGATTCTAGTTAATTTGCTAGTTAAATTAACATAACGAGTAGAGTTTGTGAGAATTCGCTATTTTGATAAGATATGTTTTTTTTAGTTTTACTAGTAGATCACCTAGAAGCCAACATGATGTTCAAACCTCCAAACCACCAATAATAGAGAGAAAAAGTTGGATTGCCATTTGCAATTATAAGGGGGACGGGGTGCCCCGTTATGGCCCCTCGATCATGCGTGGAAGGCAATGAAACACCACCGCCACCTATATTGATCACGCGTGGAGCGAATTAAGCGTGATAGTGAGCACGCGTTTTACATGTTTGTGTGGTGAGTTGTTTTTAACGGTAGATGTTTGTGTGGTGAGTGATGAACATTTCCACTAAAATTCATCACTAGTGATGGAATAATGCTCGATGACATGGCGGATATTGATTGGATGTTGTGAGTGATGAGTGAGTGGTGAGTGATGGACGCCCCTATCCCCTAATGGTTTTAAGTATATCTAATGCATCCTTTTTGGATAGTAAAACTAAGTTATTTTTTGGATGTTCACACACTAGGGCTAAAGTTTAGGTTGTTTTGGATGATGATATTCATTAGGCTACATGGTGTGGGATAAAGCACTTAAGGGTTTTATCACGCCACATCAGCGTCACGTAGGTTTTAGGCCAACAATGACGCCCTCTTTAACATTGACGGTGCAGAATACAGCCCCATTTAACTAAATAAAAAGAAAAAAAAAAGTAACTAAAAAAAGGAATTTGATTGGATAACATGCATGTGGGCCTCCCAAAACATCCTTTAGCGCTCATTATCTTCTTGGCGTAGTGGCCCATAGCGCCCCTCCATAACACTCTCATAGTGGTGTTTGAGGCCCTATGGAGGTGATGTGACAGGGGGCATGGACCCACACCGGGAGGCCTTGCAATGTATTTTTTTCCATCATAAATTTTTGTAGGAAATTTCTCCCTTATCTAGTAGTGCACACAATGAAGTTTTACAATTTACATTGTGTAATTGAGAAAATAACAATGTGCATAATTTGTCTACTAATCTATTGTAGTGTTTACACCGGCTCGGCCGACCGAAAAATCAAGGTGTGGAGGAGAGACACCGGCGAAAAAAAGCATAAGCTAGTGGACACTTTGGAAAAACACAAATCCGCGGTGAACGCTTTGGCTATAAGCACGGATGGGTCCATTTTATACTCCGGTGCATGTGATCGGTCGATAATCGTATGGGAGAAAGGCGGCGGCGATGGCGGGCACATGGCGGTGGCCGGAGCACTTAGGGGGCATAGCAAGGCCATTTTGTGCATTGCTGTGGTGGATGATGTGGTGTTTAGTGGGTCAGCAGATAAAACAATAAGAGTATGGAGAAGGAGTATTGATGGAAAAAAATATTGGTGTTTGGGTGTGTTGGAAGGATATAAAGGTCCAATAAAATGTTTGGCTGCTGCAGTGGAGAGTTGTACATCTGGTAATAATGGTGGTACATCTTATATAGTGTATGGTGGGAGCTTGGATTGTGAGATAAAGATGTGGAAACTATGGGTACCCTTTCTTTAGATTTTATTATTATAATTTTTATTTTTTGTCATAGTTTGTGTGGTTATTATATGTTTTGAGAATTTAATTTGTAAATAGGAGAGTGATATTTTTTTTTTCCTTTTTAAAGGTTTAATGATTAATGTGGTAGAAAACAGGATGTAAAGTTTAAGATAAATTATGATTGGATGACATAGATTTTTTTGTAGTTGAAAACATGTTGATTTTTGAGAAAAATCAGAAAATGGCATGCCAATGTTTACATTGATTATTAAATCAAATTTAAGGAAACAAATATATATAATATCGCTTGTTTAATATTGCATGTTTTTTTGCTTGTTTATTAATTTTTATCTATAAAAAATATGCATTTTATTATAAAAAAAAATATGCATAAAAGTCTTCGAGGGGAAAGCCTGATGATAAAGCGGCGTGTTCCCAATTCCCCAATCAAATAGATGTGGGTTTAAATCCTACAAAGGGCATATATAATGATTTTAGTCGTTCAAAAAAATCTATAAAAAAGTTGATATCTAACATATTAAAAAAATATATATAAAAAAATTGAAATCTAATATATAACATTTTAACAGTATCAGCCGAATATAATAGAAAGTTGTTAGACAAAAAGATTGAGGTGTATGTGATGATAGTTCATGTAAACGTTCACATCATTTGTTTTAGATTTTTATAAACAAAACATCTAAAAGCATTTACCTTTTATAAAACTCATACATTAATATCATTTGTCTATTTTGAATCTATCACTTTTTTTGTTTTGTTTTTTTTTTCTTTCTAAATAGTGCCTAATCTTTGGTGCAAAACAAACAAGAAACTTCATAGTCATGATGGTAGGTCAAATACCAAAACTCCAAAAAGTAAAAAAAACTGCCGACCTAGAAAGTGTCCACCGAGTTCTCTATTAGTCTCTTATTCCCCTCGTGATCTCCTATTCAACACTTAGGGCTGTTTGTTTAGCTTTTAATGAGGTTCGTAATGGTTCAGACCTCTTACTGGTTCAGCACTTAATGATTCAGACTGTTTGTTTCACGAGCAGATGTCTGAATGGTTCAGACATTTGTCTCTGAATGGTTACGCATTATACAGAGTCTGAATGATTAAAACCTCTAATCTAAATTGGTTAGACATTTGTCTCTGAACAATTAAGCATTATACTGACTCTTAATGGTTCAAACATCTTACTGGTTTAACACTTAATGGTTCAAACATCCTACTGGTTCAGCACTTAACTATTTAGTTGTTGCCAAACAACCCCTTAAACAAACTCCAACAAAGGTGTTCCAAAAGGTTATGGCCCAAAACATATTAATAATCGTAACCTATCTGAGATTTGAAGGCCCATTAAAGCCCATAAAGCCCAACAAGAACTAGTTTCTGAGATTTGAAGGCCAATTAAAGCCCATAAAGCCCAACAAGAACTAGTTTCATTTCTTGTATCTTCTCTATATTAATTCAACCACAAACCAAGGAAATGTTGCCTTTATTTCTAAATCATAGTCACCGTATTTTGTTTCAAACTAGTATGATGAACCCGCGTTTTGCGACGGGGACTTGATTTGTATTGATTGAGAAAATCTAAAACGAAAAGGTCGTGATATACCAAAAAATCTTGTCCATGCGTATTTTAAATCGATCGTAAACTATAGAATGAATATCACTAACAGTTTCGATAGAACCGACACCGATACCGGCGTTGTTCGATTAGAATAGGCATAGTACCGATGTTGTAATAGCCCAAAATTTGAAAGATTTATTAACATAGAAAGAATATCAATAATTATATATAAATAAATTTACTTGAGAAAACTAAAAAAAATAACTTAACAATAAAGAGACAATAAAATTTAATTACTACTCATTATATAGTAAGTTGTTAGCTACAGTGAAACTAAGGTGCTGTTTGTTTTTGCAGATATAAACTGTCTGCAAGCTGATTTCATCTGTTTTCATGTCTGCAACTGAAGATGTGGTCTGAAGCTCTGCAAGCTGAAAATATAAGACTGTTTGTTTTTATAAATTGATATTGTCTGCATAAACTGAAAATATATAACTGTTCAACAAATCCAACATTAATGTAATTATTTTCTATGAAATATAAACATTGAAGAACTTTAACACCAAATGGGTGCATAGGATCACGACTGCTGGCTGAAACTAACCCTAAAAGGAAGTGAATTTAGTGTGAAATTGAATTGGGTATACATAAAGATCGATTGAAAACTAACCTGGGTTTCATCGACGATGGTGGTGGAGTCGCTGACGGCCATCGTCTTCTGCTAGTGTTTATCTCCGGGAAGATCACGTCACCGGAGTCCCAAACCGGGTCAGATCCGAGGTTTATCTCCGTTGGAAGCTTTGTCGCCGCTCCGGGAGGGTCCGGATCCGAATGAATCTCCGGTGGATGTTGTCGGAGATTCGTTGGCGGTGGAGAGATGGGGGCACTGGTCGGAGGAGAAGAGGCTGGTCATCGGCGGTGAAGAGATGAGGGCTGAGTTCAGTATATGAGGGAGGAGTATTTTGTGAAGATGTTTTAAGAAGGGATTCCATAGCTTTTTTTTTAAGATGAAAAAAACAGAGTTCAGATATGTTTAAGAAAAAACAAACAGTCTTCAAGGGTAACATCTGCGCGCCTGCAGACATCAGCTCCCTTGAAGATGCTTGAAGAAAAAACAAACACCCCCTAACTTCACATGTTTTTAGTCACACATGAAAAAAAATATATACTAATAGATAACACGAAAAAAAACAAAAAGAAAAGTTTAGATAGTGAATGCCAAGTGATATTTACTGATTCGAGTCGGCACCACTTTCAGCCAATCACAAAAAATTACTATACAAGCTCTTGAAAATTCTAGATTATATAATTATATAATAGAGGATAATATAATATTAAATCGTCAATTTCAAATACATCAACATATAGAAATAGATTAAAGTAATATATAAAAATATTAATACTAATAAAAATATAAGTACAAAAATCTCATCATAGAAGAGCTATTTATAGGGTTTAGGAGGGTAAGATAAAAACAAATATTTCCTTTATCCCTAAGATAGTGGCGATACTTTCACAAAGACCGCGACTCTAAAACATTGTTTTTATATGCATGGCATTGTATATTATAGTGATCCATATAAGATAATACGTGACTAAGGGTATGATAATGATAAAGTGGTGAGTAAATGTAACACTTTGATTTTTAATCATACAATTTAAAATTCTATTAAACATGGTACGGATGTTGGTACATGGTTTTCCATAAAAAACAATAGCATTTGATAAGTTAAACATCTCAATGTGGTACGGATGTTGGTACATGGTTTTCCATAAAAACAATAACATTTTTTTTTTTTTTTTTTTTTTTTGAGAGGTGACTTTCACAACAGACGGTAATATCACACCCACTAATCGCAGGCCCGCCCACTACTGTCCCGAAGACCAATAACATTTGATAAGTTAAACATCTCAATGTTTAAAATAGTATATGTTAAACTAGTCATATTTCTAGAAGTTTATACAAAAGCTAAAGAGTTATTTGATAAACCCAACCCTCAAAGTTTTATGTTGGTAGTTAGCTAATTTACATATGCTAGGAACAAGACTCGCGTGCATTGCGGCACGGGTACATCGCAAACATCGAATGAATTAGTTTAAATGTTATGTGATGCGTTAATCATATAAAAACATGTGTTTCGACGTAGCTTATTGAACTCGATGCAACCTACATAATTATTGCGATTGGATCAAAACATAAAGAAATCAAATTTATACCGTACAATTATAACGTATTATATGTGGCCCGAGTATACATAGAAAATGTAACAGTTTTAACGGAAATGCTGACACGTATAATTAAAAGAGATTAACTGGAACTTTATATAAAGGAAAAAAAGAAATCGCAATTTGACTCCACTTGGATTGAAACAAAATTTACAAAAGATTCATAAAAGTCACGAAAACAAATTATATTTGACCTGAATTGTTTCCCAAAAAGTTTACGTCGAAACATACACCAATTCAAATTTATACCGAAACGTACATAAAAATATTTACATAAAATTTGTTTTTTTAAACGAAAATGTATTATATTTAACCAGACTCGTTTCCATAAAAAGTTCAAGTCGAAACGTAGAGCAAATCAAATTTATATCGACGCGTACATAAAAATATGCATATAAAAATAAGTTTTTCTTAAGTAAAAGAGATATAGTTGTAAAGTCGAAACAAATACGTTCGTAAAAAATCGTGCCAAGTAGCAGTAATGCCACAACAGTGCCAGCGATCACCAACATCAGAAGAGCTCATAAAAGTAAAATAAATAAAAAAGTAAAAAATAATACTGAACGAATAACAGACGTAAAATCATTCAACCACACACGCCCGTTGCAGCGTGTTAATACGAAAAAAATAGACATAAATGTAAAACGTAGAAAAGAATAGCTAAGTCGATCCAGGACCCGCGTGTTGCGACGAACTTGCCAAACGAAGAAAAATACACGTGTTGCGATTGCCTGTCAAACGGGAAAAAAACAGACGAAAAAATGTTGAATCCTACACGCACGTTGTGGCGTGTTGACTCGAAAAAATTATAACGAAACTTAAAACGAAAAACTTGTGAAAGATGAAAAGTATGGGGGACCAAAGTTGAAAATAAAAAAGTGTTGGGGGTTAAATTACAAAAGATGAAAAGTTTTTTGTTAAAAGTAAAAAAAGTTAAAGGGGTAAAAATGCAAAAGATTAAAATCTTTGGGCTAAAAGTGAAAAATACAATTTTTTTAAAAAAACTCCTAATACCAATATTACAACCACATAAAGCATATATTTATTGCTAATTTATAGTTTTGAAATGTCAATCATTAGATGATGAAGATAATCAACAAGAAACTGAAGAAAGACACATAAGATGTCAATGATTGATAATTAGGGCTGTTCACGAGCCGAGCCGAACCGAGCGGACCTTTGCTCGTGCTTGGCTCGTTTACAAACCGAACCGAGCAGAGCGACTCATTTAAAAGCGAGCCTTAAATCAAGCGAGCGTGTTTCGAGCAGTAAATATTCCGGGCGAGCGTCGAGCAAAGTTCGAGCAATTTGGACAATTGTGTCGCCCGATTTAAATTTGCTGAGAGAGATAGTGACAATGTTTGGTCTCAAGTTTTTATGTCTTTAAAAACATGCACATTTCATGGTATAATATTTTTCTTATGAATAACAATGTTGTGGCCGACGAGGCGATGATCATATTGCACGAACAATTACGTTGAGATTAGGAGACGATCGACTTATGGTAACGGCATGAAACATTGAGGCGATGAGCATCCGGTCGTTTATTGGTTTAGAGTTTAACTTTTAGATTTGATATTAATTTTTTTATTGGCTTGGTTGGGCTAGTACGTATAGATATAGTTGTAAATTTGTATATAGTGGAATAAAATCTAATATAGTGGTATATATAAAACTATAAATTTAATTTATATTTAAGTATATATGTATATAGGTGTGTGTGTGTGTGTGTGTGTATATATATGTGTATAATTTATATTTGTGTATATGTATGTGGAGAGTAGGAGTTGGGTGGAAAGTGAGTTTTTCCTAGAAAGTCTAGGAAGCAATAAGAACACGACATGTGGCATTGAAGGATTTTAACTAAAAGGGCAATTGTGTAATTTGAATATTATTTTAATTATGGATTATTTTATTAGGATAACTAACTAACCAGAAAATTATGGAAACTAAATATCTCATTTAATTCAAATTGACAGTTTCAATTTAAATCATACAATCCATACAACATATTCACAGGAATTCATAAAAAAAGGATTTTACAACATTGCTGGAGGATTCTTGACATTGTGTTTTAACAGCAAGCATATTTCTTGACGCTGTGTTTTAACAACAAGCAGATTTGCTGGAGGATTCTTGATATTGTGTTTTAACAGCAAGCAGATTTCTTGACATTGTGTTTTAACAGCAAGCAGATTTCTTGACGTTGTGTTTTAACAGCAAGCAGATTGCTGACCATTGTGTTTTAAAAGCAAGCAGATTTCTTGACGCTGTGTTTTAACAGCAAGCAGATTGCTGGAGGATTCTTGACATTGTGTTTTAACAGCAAGCAGATTTCTTGACATTGTGTTTTAACAGCAAACAGATTTCCTTGACGCTGTGTTTTAACAACAAGCAGATTGCTGGACATTGTGTTTTAACAACAAGCAGATTTCTTGACGTTGTGTTTTAACAGTAAGCAGATTTCTTAACATTGTGTTTTAACAGCAAGCAGATTGCTGGACACACTGTCAGTGTCTTCGTCTTCAACACAACCCAGTGTCTTCGTCTTCAACACACTATCATCATCAACATTAAAATGGTAAAACACATAAACCTTAAAACACACTGTCATCATCAACATATTCAGATGTCATTTTAAAACACACAGTCATCATCAACCTTAAAGAGACTGACCTGGATTCGAAAAGGGCTCGCCGGAAACCTTGACTGATCGACCGGAAAAACATAATCTGGCCATCATCCGAACGACCTCCATATTCACCGATGACCGGAAAACCACCTTCCAATCGGAAAGGTCCTGTTTGAACGGAGCAGACGCAACCGGTAGTTGCCGGAATTGATAAAAAAAAAGATGTATATCTCTGGCAACATGCTCCAAACAACCAATATTTTTGGAGGTGAGTTTAGAGAGGGAGAGAGAGAGAGAGAAAGAGGGGGAATCGCATGATTTTAGGGATTGGTTATTGATATGGCAGTTTCTTAACTGATTTAAAACACTTCCAATTACCAAAATACCCTCACTATATTAAAAGTCTCTAATTATATAACTCAGATATTACGAAAATGCCATCCATTTGATCTAATCCATTAAACACACTCATCTAATGGCCCAGATCGCTTCCTACACTTTCTAGGAAAAACACACTTTTCGCAGGATCCCTACTCTGTATGTGGATATACATGTTTATATCTATATGTATATATATACTAATTAAAAATAATAATTCGAGCCGAACCGAGCCGAGCGGACCTTTGCTCATGCTTGGCTCGTTTATAAACCGAACCGAACGGAGCGGCTCGTTTACAACCGAGCGTCAAATCGAACGAGCATTTTCCGAGCAATTTCCGAATGAGCGTCGAGCGAGTGACGAGCGGCGAGCGATTTGAACGGCCCTATTGATAATCGAGCTTCAATTTGGTGATTTGAGATAACTTTCCTCTTTCTTAGTCTCATCCTCTTGTTGATCGTAGGATCACCCACACATCAAACTAATTTTTATTTCTCTTTTTTTTGGCAATATAATATGTTAACCATCTTTTAAAATTCAGCTTTATGGCAATATAATATGTTAACCATCTTTTAAAATTCAGCTTTAGAGAGTTCACAAATAGCCCTTCTACTTTGGGTATTATTATGAATTTACTAAATGTTTTCAACTTTGAACATTTAAGCCATCTTTTAGACAAGTTTAATGAAGAAGTTAAGTTATAAAAGGCAAAATTAACTTATTTAATATTCATATGTTGTTGGGGGTGTTATGCTATACCATAATAGCATCAGAGATAAATGAGCAAAGAAACAAGAGTGGGTATGAAATCTAAGATAACATTAAGGCAAAGCCAAGACTAAGGGCTGTTTGTTTAGCTCTTAAAGTGACTTTTAATAGTTCAGACCTTTTACTGGTTCAGCACTTAATGGTTCAGATTGTTTGTTTCACGAGCAGATGTCTGATTGGTTCAGATATTTGACTCTGAATAGTTAAGCACTATACTGAGTCTCAATGGTTAAGATCTCTGATCTGATTGGTCAGACATTTTCCTCTGAACGGTTAATCATTACACTGGCTCTTAATGATTCAGACATCTTATTGGTTCAGACCTCTTACCGATTCAGCACTTAACCATTCAGAAGTTGTCAAACAATCCTTAAGACAAACAAAAGTGTAGGCAAAGCTAAGGCACCAGGATATATGTCGCAACCCCGGATCCTTTATCTGTCCCGGGAACGGGCGGACGCGAACTCAGAATTTCGGTGCTATCAGTTTGTTAATTTGGCAGTGGAAATTACATCAGGACCGTAGTTAGGAAATGTTTATCAGAGTAAAACCACCATATTTGATATTAATAATCACATGGGTAAAACCCAAGTTTCTTATTACAACATGTTTATAGGGATAAACCCTATTTTATTGAATTTAAAACACTGTCTTTTAGGTAACTTTTATAGCCACATTTTTCTCAAGCCTTCAGTGCTCTCCAGCTGGCTTTTTACTAATTGGTTGTCACATTGTGTTACCTGAAACGCGTTTTAAAAACATTTGTCAGTGGGAAATACTGGTGAGTGAATCCCAATTTAATCAAGAAATATTTTATCAATTAACACAGTATTGAGAGCGATCACATTGTTTATTTCTACACAATTACTCATTCAGTACTGTCAATCCTGACTAGTGGGTCATATTACACATTGGCTAACTCGTCGTCAAATGGTAACGTGTTCCACATTTTGTATACAAAACCCCAACATACCGGCAGTAATTGAAGAACTACAAAGACTTAATCACCGCTTAATCACATTGTAAAACATTTAAGGTTTTGCAAAATATTACAAAAAGTTTAACAAAAAATAGGATAAACTCACATTGCTATCTTAGACTTCGCGTAAGGGTTTCCTGGGATTAATCTATAATTTACACAAATGTACATAGGTTAGTATAATAACCCTTTGATTATATTAATGATACCCTCCCCGAGACGGTATTCCAACAACTACGTCGGGTAGAACCACAACAGTTGTTACAGAACCCTAAATCAATCGGGCAGCGTATCTATTACGAAACTGGGGTTATAATACTTACAACGAAGCAGAACTTCGCTATTTAAGGGGTATTATACTTGAATATAAAGTGTCACACCCCAATATTTCCACGTATTACCGGTGGGCCCGGTGGGGAGTATCGTGACGTAGTTGATATCATCATAGTCAAACAACACAATATATAAATGCACAGCGGAAGCAAAAGATAGATTCATTTCAACCAAATAAATTGTAATATTAAGTATCACAATGTAGTTGAAACAGATCCACAGGCGGATCAAAATAAAAAGGAAAATTGTGTCGCAACCCCCGATCCCTGTTCCCCGGGAACGGGCGGACGCGAGCTCAGAGTTTGGTGGTATCAGTTTGTTTAATCTCGCAGCGGAATTTTCATCAGGACCGTAGTTAGGAAATGTTTATCAGAGTAAAACCACCTTCTTTTATATTAATAATCACATGGATGAAATCCAAGTTTCTTATTACAATCCATTTATAGGGATAAACCCTATCTTATTGAATTTAAAACATCGTTTATTAGGTAACTTTTATAGCCACATTTTTCCCAAGCCTTCAGTGCTCTCCAGCTGGCTTTTCACTAATTGGCTGTTCACATTGTGTTACCTGTAACGCGTTTTAAAAACATTTGTCAGTCGGAAATACTGGTGAGTGAATCCCAGTTTAATCAAGAAACATTTTATCAATTAAAACAGTATTGAGAGCGATCACATTGTTTATTTCTACACAATTACTCATTCAGTATTTGCCACTCGACCGGATCTATGGCTATGGTCAAATTACCCATTGGCTAACTCGTCGTCCAATGGTAATGCACTGTCATTCAGACTTACTACTACTCGTAGTAAATTTTGTATACAAAACCCCATAATACCGGCAGTAATTGAAGAACTACAAAGACTCAATCACCGCTTAATTTCATAGTAAAACATTTAAGGTTTGGTAAAACATTACCAAAAACATTAACAAAAAGAGGATAAACTCACCTTGCTATCTTAGGCTTCTTGTAAGGGTTTCCTGGGTATAATCTATAATTTATACAAATGTACATTGGTTAGTATCATAACCCTTTGAAATTATTAATGATACCCTTCCCGAGACGGCATTCCAACAACTACGTCGGGCAGAACCACGACAGTTGTTACGGAACCCTAAATCAATCGGGCAGCGTAACTATTACGAAACTGGGGTTATAATACTTACAACGGAGCAGAACTTCGCTAATTAAGGGTATAATACCCGTGTATTATAACTTCTCTACAGAATTTAGATTGAGAATTGAGATTGTGAGCGACGAAAAACGTAGACTGATGGCCTTCTTATATAGTTGCTGATATTGACTCTCAGGCGGCCTGCGTAAGGTAAGGCTAAGCCTTACGTGGCCCGCGTCAACACCGGTCAACATAATAGCTTAGCTGGGTCAGCTACTAGACTCGACACGATGTCGACACGTGTCATCACCGGATGCTTCCGCGTTTCATGATCTGTCGCGGCCCGCGTTAACTTAGATGAGATCTTACGCGGCCCGCTTGAACTAAAGAAGTCAGCGGAGTCAAAATCTGGTCTTAATACGGCCCGCGTGAGTTTGAGGTGAGGTCCTACGCGGCCCGCCTCAACTCTATATTTCTTATTTTTATTTTATTTTAAATACTATAACATAATTTGAGCTCGGTTTTTACATACGGGGTGTAATATAAGACATATTAGAATATTTTAAGATATAATAGAGTATTGGAATTATACTAAAGGTGTCAGTTTTACCGAGGGTTGTTACATTCTCCCCACCTTGTTTTAGAGCTCGTCCTCGAGATCTACTGAAACAAGTGTGGGTATTTCCTTTGCATTTCTGACTCAAGTTCCCATGTGTATTCCGGTCCTCTTTTGGAGTCCCACTTTACTTTGACTAAAACTAGTCTTTTATGTTTGAGATTCTTGACTTTCCTGTCTTCAATCTGTAGAGGCCTCTCTACAAACTTGAGTTGTTCATTTACCTCTATATCCTTAAGAGGCATTATCACTGATTCATCAGCTAAACACTTTTTAAGATTAGATACATGAAATACATCATGTATTCCTGCCATTTCCTCTGGCAGTTGTAGCTGATAGGCTACTGGTCCTATTCTTCTAATAATCTTAAAAGGTCCAACATACCTGGGACTTAGCTTTCCCCATTTGATGAATCTTACCACTCCTTTCCAAGGAGAGACTTTTAACAATACTCTATCTCCTACTTGAAATTCCAATGGTTTTCGCCTGTTATTAGCATAACTTTTCTGTCTATCACGTGCTGCTTTCAGTCGTTCCTTGACTTGAATAATTTTATCAGTTGTTTCTTGTACTATCTCAGGTCCAGATAATTGTTTTTCCCCAATTTCTGCCCAACAGACTGGGGTTCGACACTTTCGTCCATAAAGTGCTTCAAATGGTGCAGCATTAATACTTGTGTGATAACTATTATTATAAGAAAATTCTATTAAAGGTAAGTGATCGTCCCAATTACCTCCAAAATCAATTACACAAGCTCTAAGCATGTCCTCCATTGTCTGAATTGTTCTTTCACTTTGTCCGTCTGTTTGAGGATGATAAGCTGTGCTTAACCTTAACTTGGTTCCCATTGCCTTTTGAAAACTTGACCAAAAATGAGATGTAAAGCGACTATCTCTATCAGAAACAATTGATAAAGGAAAGCCATGTAAAGAAACAATTTCATTTACATACAATTTAGATAATTGTTCCATACTAATTATTTCCTTCATTGGTAAGAAATGAGCTGACTTAGTTAGTCTATCTACAATCACCCAGATTGTATCATTTCCTTTCCTAGTTTTGGGTAATTTAGTAACAAAATCCATGGTTATAAATTCCCATTTCCAAACTGGCATTTCTAATTGCTGTAACAAACCTGAGGGTTTCTGATGTTCAGCTTTAACTTGTGAATAAGTTAAACATTTAGAAACATAGACTGCTATGTCCTTTTTCATTCCTATCCACCAGAAATTTTTCCTTAAATCCTGGTACATTTTATCACTTCCTGGATGCATTGTATAGTTAGATTTATGAGCTTCTTCTAATATACAATGTCGTAGATTTCCTAATTTAGGTATCCACATTCTCTTTTCATGGAATCTCCAAATTCCATCTGTTCCTTGTTTTAATTCTTTTAACATACCTTTTAATTTTTCAGAATCATCCTTGATTACTGATTCTTGTGCTTCTCTTATTTGTTCATTTAAATCTACTTGCAGATTTAATTTAAGAGAACGTACTCTTCTTGGCTTTTCATGATACTTTCGGCTTAAAGCATCTGCCACTACATTTGCTTTTCCTTCATGATATTGGATATCACAATCATAATCACTAAGAAATTCCATCCAACGTCTTTGTCTCATATTTAACTCTTTCTGCCTGAAAACATACCTTAAACTCTTATGATCAGTAAATATGGTAAACTTACTACCATAAAGGTAATGTCTCCAAATTTTAAGAGCAAAAATTATAGCTCCTAATTCTAAATCATGAGTTGAATAATTCTCTTCATGATTCTTAAGTTGTCTAGATGCATAGGCTATAACCTTTTGACGTTGCATCAACACACATCCATAACCTAATTTAGAAGCATCACAATAGACTACGAAATCTTCAGTTCCTTCTGGTAATGCTAGTATGGGTGTATGGGTTAATCTTTGCTTAAGAATTCTAAAGGCTTCTTCTTGTTTTACTCCCCATTCAAACTTAACAGATTTACAGGTTAACTTAGTTAAAGGAATGGCTATTCTAGAAAAATCTTGACTAAATCTTCTATAATAACCAGCCAATCCTAAGAAACTTCTAACCTCAGTTGGTGACTCAGGGTTTTTCCATTTCGTAATTGCTTCAATCTTTGTTGGATCTACATGAATTCCTTCATGATTGACTAGGTGACCAAGGAATTGTACCTGTTCTAACCAAAATTCGCACTTTGAAAACTTAGCATAAAGCTTTTCCTTTCTTAGCAAACTTAAAAGTGCGTGCAAATGCTTTGCATGATCTTCTTTACTCTTAGAGTAAATTAGAATATCATCTATGAAAACAATTATGAATTTATCCAAATATGGCTTACATATTCGGTTCATCATGTCCATAAATGCAGCTGGGGCATTGGTTAAACCAAATGGCATGACAGTGAATTCATAATGGCCATACCTTGTTCTAAATGCGGTTTTAGGAATATCCTCTTCCTGTACCTTTAATTGATGATATCCTGACCTTAAATCGATCTTAGAGAAAAATCGAGCTCCTTGTAGCTGATCAAACAAATCATCGATTCTCGGTAATGGGTACCGATTCTTAATCGCATTGATCCGTCCTTCTTTTTAACAAACAGTATCGGCGCTCCCCATGGTGACGAACTTGGCTGTATAAATCCTTTTTCCAACAATTCATCTAATTGTTTCTTTAGTTCTTGCATTTCTGCAGGTGCCAAACAGTAAGGTGCTTTGGCAATTGGTGATGTTCCTGGTATTAAATGGATTCTGAACTCAACTTCTCTATCCGGAGGTTGACCTGGCAATTCTTCTGGAAATACATCTGAAAACTGCGATACTACTGATATATCTTTTAAATCCTTTCCTTTAGTGTTAGTGATTATAGAAATCAAATACACTATAGAACCTTTTCTCATACAACTTGCAGTTTTCATCACAGAAATGAATTTAGTAGATCTAGAAGATTTATCTCCTTTAATTGTGATCATTTTACCTTTTGGTGAATTTACTTGAATTAACTTTTGATCACATAAAATACTGGCTTTATTGGCTATTAACCAATCCATTCCTAAAACGACATCAAATCCTACCAGATTCATGGGATAAAGATTTGCAATAAATTTCTGATTTAAAATTTCTATGCTTGCTCCCTGCAAGATTTCAGAAATTCTAACAATTTCCCCATTAGCTGTCTCTACTAAGCATTCTTGTGGTAGTTTAGTTAATGATTGATTTAGAAATTTGCAAAATGATGTATTAATAAAACTTTGATTTGCACCAGAGTCAAATAATACTTTAGCAAAAACATCATTAACTAAAAACGTATCAGCTATGACATCTGGAATCATCTTGGCTTCTTCTGTAGTCAGAACAAATGCTCTATCATTTTTAGTATTCTTGTTGTCTGCAGCTGGGACTAATTTTGGATAGTTTAACTTGATATGACCTTGTTCTCCGCAATTGTAACATACCCGACTGTTAGCTTTCTTCCTGCAATTTTCTTCTTTGTGTCCCGATATTTTGCAGAAGTTACAATATATGGAACATCTTCCTGAATGCTTTCTTTTGCAATACCTACAGTAGGGTGTAGAGGTAGAACCTATATTTTTCCCACGGTTAGAATTTCCAGAACGAAATTCTTGAGTCAACTTCTGGGTTAGGCTCCTTCTTTGATCCTCTTCTCGGGTACGGACTAATTCATCTGTCAAGGTATTGGCTAGTTCTACAGCTTCTTCTATGGTTTGAGGTCTAGCTGCCTTGACTACGTGTCTTATCTCTCCAATTAATCCCCAAATATAACGGGAAATTAACACTGGTTCTGGTGAAGCAAGAGTTGGCACTATTCTGGCATATTCAAAGAATATTTTAGTGTATCCCTTACTATCCACACCAGTCATTCTAAGGTTTAGGAATTTGTTTGCTATCTGTTCTTTTTCATTTGGATGGCAGAATTTCCTTTCTACCTTATCCTTAAATTCTTCCCATTCCATATTATAGGTTCTGTCACTTCCTTTTGTTTGGAGGATAGTGTTCCACCATTCTAGTGCTGCATTCTTAAACAGATTAGAAGCAAATATTATCTTATCTTCTTCAGCACATTTACTTATCCTTAAGACTGCCTCAGTCTTTTCTATCCAGCGTAGAGTTGCAATGGCCCCTTCATTGCCCGAGAATTCCATTGGTTTACAAGACCAGAATTCCTTATAAGAACAACCGTAAGGCACAGTTCTTCTTCTTTTGGGAATGGGCATTTGAAGTACAGGTCCATTGTTCACGCTGTTTTCTGGTTCACTTGGTCGCTTACTGCTATGCTTACTTTTATTGTCAGCATCTTTAACAGTTTGAAGTATAAATGGCATTGCATCTATAATTCCCTGTGCTACTATGTGTTGGATAGCACTATTGTCCACTTGATTGTTATTGTTATTGATGCTTGGATTCTCATTAACCACGTTAATGTTACTCTGGTTATCATTATTCAGATTTCCTTGATTTCCTTCGTCGGCCATCTGAATTTTAAACAAGTATCCATATTAATATCACAATTAATATCTTAATATAGTTAATCTCATGACACGCATTTTTACCAAAACGGTCGATCATTGCGACTATACTCTTTTTCATATACTATTCGTCTATTACACACTAGTACAGAAATAAAGATTACAATACCAACATAAATAAAATAGTAATATGCATCCATACACACATATTTTATTTTATTTTTATTATTATTATTATTATTATTACTACCATCTCCTCCATTCTCACATTCACGGATATGGATTTATCCAAAAATCCATATTGCGCTCATCGTATTTCCATACGAGACGCTCTCCCACCTGACGCATTCTCTCACTGCTTTCTAAGATTTCCTCCCCGAAAGTCCTAAGTTCTTGCACGTTTTCTGCACTCATTGGGGGTGCAGGTTCTCGGACTGGATTTGGAATCTGGTGCCTGTTCCTGATATGGGGGTGTATGTGCCTGAAATTGGTAAGGATCCTCTAATATTTCCCTAATATAATCATCTTGGTAATAGGGATCTAAAGGGTCCATACCTGGGTAAGCTTCTATGTTTTGTATGGGTGGATAATCCTGGATAGGATAACGTTGCACAAAATCCCTATTGTCGTCCCACCAGGGGTCGTAATTCGGGTCTAGAGGGTTTGGTGCAGGTACCCTTGGGATTTCTTCTGGATTAAAATCGTGCATCTCTACTTGGTTTTCCTGATTTTCTATCTCCATGGGTTGTTCTGGGTTTTGTGGTTGTGGGGCTACTAATTGTTCCAGATTTGGGTCAGCAGCAGTCGTAGTTAAGATATGAAAATTAGCTAGGCTTCTATTTAGCATATCTTGAGTATGGGCATCTGTCTCTCGCTTAATAGCTGCTAAAGCCCTTTGTTGTTGCAATTTTCGCATTCTCTTCCTACGAGCAAAAGCTTCTTTACTGAACCATCCTCGTTTCTTATTAGGAAATGGCTCTTCAGATTTAGCTCTAAAAGCAAATATTCCATCTTCCTGATCAGCAGTATACCCTGAAAGGGCAGGCTGGGATGATGTACCCTCATTCCTAGGTGATTCAGACAACTGACGATTCACGTCTGCTGGTCCTTGATCACTCATACTGTAAACTAACAGATAGTCAAATAACACATAACAAATAAATACAGTTATGCATATACTTTCATAATTTATTTCCTAACACAAATTTCAGGATTTTAAGTGTCAGCAGAACACTTCTTTGGCTCAGACCAGTGGCTAGGCTCTGATACCACCTTCTGTCGCAACCCCCGATCCCTATTCCCCGGGAACGGGCGGACGCGAGCTCAGAGGTTGGTGGTATCAGTTTGTTTAATCTCGCAGCGGAATTTTCATCAGGACCGTAGTTAGGAAATGTTTATCAGAGTAAAACCACCTTCTTTTATATTAATAATCACATGGATGAAATCCAAGTTTCTTATTACAATCCATTTATAGGGATAAACCCTATCTTATTGAATTTAAAACATCGTTTATTAGGTAACTTTTATAGCCACATTTTTCCCAAGCCTTCAGTGCTCTCCAGCTGGCTTTTCACTAATTGGCTGTTCACATTGTGTTACCTGTAACGCGTTTTAAAAACATTTGTCAGTCGGAAATACTGGTGAGTGAATCCCAGTTTAATCAAGAAACATTTTATCAATTAAAACAGTATTGAGAGCGATCACATTGTTTATTTCTACACAATTACTCATTCAGTATTTGCTACTCGACCGGATCTATGGCTATGGTCAAATTACCCGTTGGCTAACTCGTCGTCCAATGGTAATGCACTGTCATTCAGACTTACTACTACTCGTAGTAAATTTTGTATACAAAACCCCATAATACCGGCAGTAATTGAAGAACTACAAAGACTCAATCACCGCTTAATTTCATAGTAAAACATTTAAGGTTTGGTAAAACATTACCAAAAACATTAACAAAAAGAGGATAAACTCACCTTGCTATCTTAGGCTTCTTGTAAGGGTTTCCTGGGTATAATCTATAATTTATACAAATGTACATTGGTTAGTATCATAACCCTTTGAAATTATTAATGATACCCTTCCCGAGACGGCATTCCAACAACTACGTCGGGCAGAACCACGACAGTTGTTACGGAACCCTAAATCAATCGGGCAGCGTAACTATTACGAAACTGGGGTTATAATACTTACAACGGAGCAGAACTTCGCTAATTAAGGGTATAATACCCGTGTATTATAACTTCTCTACAGAATTTAGATTGAGAATTGAGATTGTGAGCGACGAAAAACGTAGACTGATGGCCTTCTTATATAGTTGCTGATATTGACTCTCAGGCGGCCTGCGTAAGGTAAGGCTAAGCCTTACGCGGCCCGCGTCAACACCGGTCAACATAATAGCTTAGCTGGGTCAGCTACTAGACTCGACACGATGTCGACACGTGTCATCACCGGATGCTTCCGCGTTTCATGATCTGTCGCGGCCCGCGTTAACTTAGATGAGATCTTACGCGGCCCGCTTGAACTAAAGAAGTCAGCGGAGTCAAAATCTGGTCTTAATACGGCCCGCGTGAGTTTGAGGTGAGGTCCTACGCGGCCCGCCTCAACTCTATATTTCTTATTTTTATTTTATTTTAAATACTATAACATAATTTGAGCTCGGTTTTTACATACGGGGTGTAATATAAGACATATTAGAATATTTTAAGATATAATAGAGTATTGGAATTATACTAAAGGTGTCAGTTTTACCGAGGGTTGTTACATTCTCCCCACCTTGTTTTAGAGCTCGTCCTCGAGATCTACTGAAACAAGTGTGGGTATTTCCTTTGCATTTCTGACTCAAGTTCCCATGTGTATTCCGGTCCTCTTTTGGAGTCCCACTTTACTTTGACTAAAACTAGTCTTTTATGTTTGAGATTCTTGACTTTCCTGTCTTCAATCTGTAGAGGCCTCTCTACAAACTTGAGTTGTTCATTTACCTCTATATCCTTAAGAGGCATTATCACTGATTCATCAGCTAAACACTTTTTAAGATTAGATACATGAAATACATCATGTATTCCTGCCATTTCCTCTGGCAGTTGTAGCTGATAGGCTACTGGTCCTATTCTTCTAATAATCTTAAAAGGTCCAACATACCTGGGACTTAGCTTTCCCCATTTGATGAATCTTACCACTCCTTTCCAAGGAGAGACTTTTAACAATACTCTATCTCCTACTTGAAATTCCAATGGTTTTCGCCTGTTATTAGCATAACTTTTCTGTCTATCACGTGCTGCTTTCAGTCGTTCCTTGACTTGAATAATTTTATCAGTTGTTTCTTGTACTATCTCAGGTCCAGATAATTGTTTTTCCCCAATTTTTGCCCAACAGACTGGGGTTCGACACTTTCGTCCATAAAGTGCTTCAAATGGTGCAGCATTAATACTTGTGTGATAACTATTATTATAAGAAAATTCTATTAAAGGTAAGTGATCGTCCCAATTACCTCCAAAATCAATTACACAAGCTCTAAGCATGTCCTCCATTGTCTGAATTGTTCTTTCACTTTGTCCGTCTGTTTGAGGATGATAAGCTGTGCTTAACCTTAACTTGGTTCCCATTGCCTTTTGAAAACTTGACCAAAAATGAGATGTAAAGCGACTATCTCTATCAGAAACAATTGATAAAGGAAAGCCATGTAAAGAAACAATTTCATTTACATACAATTTAGATAATTGTTCCATACTAATTATTTCCTTCATTGGTAAGAAATGAGCTGACTTAGTTAGTCTATCTACAATCACCCAGATTGTATCATTTCCTTTCCTAGTTTTGGGTAATTTAGTAACAAAATCCATGGTTATAAATTCCCATTTCCAAACTGGCATTTCTAATTGCTGTAACAAACCTGAGGGTTTCTGATGTTCAACTTTAACTTGTGAACAAGTTAAACATTTAGAAACATAGACTGCTATGTCCTTTTTCATTCCTATCCACCAGAAATTTTTCCTTAAATCCTGGTACATTTTATCACTTCCTGGATGCATTGTATAGTTAGATTTATGAGCTTCTTCTAATATACAATGTCGTAGATTTCCTAATTTAGGTATCCACATTCTCTTTTCATGGAATCTCCAAATTCCATCTGTTCCTTGTTTTAATTCTTTTAACATACCTTTTAATTTTTCAGAATCATCCTTGATTACTGATTCTTGTGCTTCTCTTATTTGTTCATTTAAATCTACTTGCAGATTTAATTTAAGAGAACGTACTCTTCTTGGCTTTTCATGATACTTTCGGCTTAAAGCATCTGCCACTACATTTGCTTTTCCTTCATGATATTGGATATCACAATCATAATCACTAAGAAATTCCATCCAACGTCTTTGTCTCATATTTAACTCTTTCTGCCTGAAAACATACCTTAAACTCTTATGATCAGTAAATATGGTAAACTTACTACCATAAAGGTAATGTCTCCAAATTTTAAGAGCAAAAATTATAGCTCCTAATTCTAAATCATGAGTTGAATAATTCTCTTCATGATTCTTAAGTTGTCTAGATGCATAGGCTATAACCTTTTGACGTTGCATCAACACACATCCATAACCTAATTTAGAAGCATCACAATAGACTACGAAATCTTCAGTTCCTTCTGGTAATGCTAGTATGGGTGTATGGGTTAATCTTTGCTTAAGAATTCTAAAGGCTTCTTCTTGTTTTACTCCCCATTCAAACTTAACAGATTTACAGGTTAACTTAGTTAAAGGAATGGCTATTCTAGAAAAATCTTGACTAAATCTTCTATAATAACCAGCCAATCCTAAGAAACTTCTAACCTCAGTTGGTGACTCAGGGTTTTTCCATTTCGTAATTGCTTCAATCTTTGTTGGATCTACATGAATTCCTTCATGATTGACTAGGTGACCAAGGAATTGTACCTGTTCTAACCAAAATTCGCACTTTGAAAACTTAGCATAAAGCTTTTCCTTTCTTAGCAAACTTAAAAGTGCGTGCAAATGCTTTGCATGATCTTCTTTACTCTTAGAGTAAATTAGAATATCATCTATGAAAACAATTATGAATTTATCCAAATATGGCTTACATATTCGGTTCATCATGTCCATAAATGCAGCTGGGGCATTGGTTAAACCAAATGGCATGACAGTGAATTCATAATGGCCATACCTTGTTCTAAATGCGGTTTTAGGAATATCCTCTTCCTGTACCTTTAATTGATGATATCCTGACCTTAAATCGATCTTAGAGAAAAATCGAGCTCCTTGTAGCTGATCAAACAAATCATCGATTCTCGGTAATGGGTACCGATTCTTAATCGCATTGATCCGTCCTTCTTTTTAACAAACAGTATCGGCGCTCCCCATGGTGACGAACTTGGCTGTATAAATCCTTTTTCCAACAATTCATCTAATTGTTTCTTTAGTTCTTGCATTTCTGCAGGTGCCAAACAGTAAGGTGCTTTGGCAATTGGTGATGTTCCTGGTATTAAATGGATTCTGAACTCAACTTCTCTATCCGGAGGTTGACCTGGCAATTCTTCTGGAAATACATCTGAAAACTGCGATACTACTGATATATCTTTTAAATCCTTTCCTTTAGTGTTAGTGATTATAGAAATCAAATAGACTATAGAACCTTTTCTCATACAACTTGCAGTTTTCATCACAGAAATGAATTTAGTAGATCTAGAAGATTTATCTCCTTTAATTGTGATCATTTTACCTTTTGGTGAATTTACTTGAATTAACTTTTGATCACATAAAATACTGGCTTTATTGGCTATTAACCAATCCATTCCTAAAACGACATCAAATCCTACCAGATTCATGGGATAAAGATTTGCAATAAATTTCTGATTTAAAATTTCTATGCTTGCTCCCTGCAAGATTTCAGAAATTCTAACAATTTCCCCATTAGCTGTCTCTACTAAGCATTCTTGTGGTAGTTTAGTTAATGATTGATTTAGAAATTTGCAAAATGATGTATTAATAAAACTTTGATTTGCACCAGAGTCAAATAATACTTTAGCAAAAACATCATTAACTAAAAACGTATCAGCTATGACATCTGGAATCATCTTGGCTTCTTCTGTAGTCAGAACAAATGCTCTATCATTTTTAGTATTCTTGTTGTCTGCAGCTGGGACTAATTTTGGATAGTTTAACTTGATATGACCTTGTTCTCCGCAATTGTAACATACCCGACTGTTAGCTTTCTTCCTGCAATTTTCTTCTTTGTGTCCCGATATTTTGCAGAAGTTACAATATATGGAACATCTTCCTGAATGCTTTCTTTTGCAATACCTACAGTAGGGTGTAGAGGTAGAACCTATATTTTTCCCACGGTTAGAATTTCCAGAACGAAATTCTTGAGTCAACTTCTGGGTTAGGCTCCTTCTTTGATCCTCTTCTCGGGTACGGACTAATTCATCTGTCAAGGTATTGGCTAGTTCTACAGCTTCTTCTATGGTTTGAGGTCTAGCTGCCTTGACTACGTGTCTTATCTCTCCAATTAATCCCCAAATATAACGGGAAATTAACACTGGTTCTGGTGAAGCAAGAGTTGGCACTATTCTGGCATATTCAAAGAATATTTTAGTGTATCCCTTACTATCCACACCAGTCATTCTAAGGTTTAGGAATTTGTTTGCTATCTGTTCTTTTTCATTTGGATGGCAGAATTTCCTTTCTACCTTATCCTTAAATTCTTCCCATTCCATATTATAGGTTCTGTCACTTCCTTTTGTTTGGAGGATAGTGTTCCACCATTCTAGTGCTGCATTCTTAAACAGATTAGAAGCAAATATTATCTTATCTTCTTCAGCACATTTACTTATCCTTAAGACTGCCTCAGTCTTTTCTATCCAGCGTAGAGTTGCAATGGCCCCTTCATTGCCCGAGAATTCCATTGGTTTACAAGACCAGAATTCCTTATAAGAACAACCGTAAGGCACAGTTCTTCTTCTTTTGGGAATGGGCATTTGAAGTACAGGTCCATTGTTCACGCTGTTTTCTGGTTCACTTGGTCGCTTACTGCTATGCTTACTTTTATTGTCAGCATCTTTAACAGTTTGAAGTATAAATGGCATTGCATCTATAATTCCCTGTGCTACTATGTGTTGGATAGCACTATTGTCCACTTGATTGTTATTGTTATTGATGCTTGGATTCTCATTAACCACGTTAATGTTACTCTGGTTATCATTATTCAGATTTCCTTGATTTCCTTCGTCGGCCATCTGAATTTTAAACAAGTATCCATATTAATATCACAATTAATATCTTAATATAGTTAATCTCATGACACGCATTTTTACCAAAACGGTCGATCATTGCGACTATACTCTTTTTCATATACTATTCGTCTATTACACACTAGTACAGAAATAAAGATTACAATACCAACATAAATAAAATAGTAATATGCATCCATACACACATATTTTATTTTATTTTTATTATTATTATTATTATTATTACTACCATCTCCTCCATTCTCACATTCACGGATATGGATTTATCCAAAAATCCATATTGCGCTCATCGTATTTCCATACGAGACGCTCTCCCACCTGACGCATTCTCTCACTGCTTTCTAAGATTTCCTCCCCGAAAGTCCTAAGTTCTTGCACGTTTTCTGCACTCATTGGGGGTGCAGGTTCTCGGACTGGATTTGGAATCTGGTGCCTGTTCCTGATATGGGGGTGTATGTGCCTGAAATTGGTAAGGATCCTCTAATATTTCCCTAATATAATCATCTTGGTAATAGGGATCTAAAGGGTCCATACCTGGGTAAGCTTCTATGTTTTGTATGGGTGGATAATCCTGGATAGGATAACGTTGCACAAAATCCCTATTGTCGTCCCACCAGGGGTCGTAATTCGGGTCTAGAGGGTTTGGTGCAGGTACCCTTGGGATTTCTTCTGGATTAAAATCGTGCATCTCTACTTGGTTTTCCTGATTTTCTATCTCCATGGGTTGTTCTGGGTTTTGTGGTTGTGGGGCTACTAATTGTTCCAGATTTGGGTCAGCAGCAGTCGTAGTTAAGATATGAAAATTAGCTAGGCTTCTATTTAGCATATCTTGAGTATGGGCATCTGTCTCTCGCTTAATAGCTGCTAAAGCCCTTTGTTGTTGCAATTTTCGCATTCTCTTCCTACGAGCAAAAGCTTCTTTACTGAACCATCCTCGTTTCTTATTAGGAAATGGCTCTTCAGATTTAGCTCTAAAAGCAAATATTCCATCTTCCTGATCAGCAGTATACCCTGAAAGGGCAGGCTGGGATGATGTACCCTCATTCCTAGGTGATTCAGACAACTGACGATTCACGTCTGCTGGTCCTTGATCACTCATACTGTAAACTAACAGATAGTCAAATAACACATAACAAATAAATACAGTTATGCATATACTTTCATAATTTATTTCCTAACACAAATTTCAGGATTTTAAGTGTCAGCAGAACACTTCTTTGGCTCAGACCAGTGGCTAGGCTCTGATACCACCTTCTGTCGCAACCCCCGATCCCTATTCCCCGGGAACGGGCGGACGCGAGCTCAGAGGTTGGTGGTATCAGTTTGTTTAATCTCGCAGCGGAATTTTCATCAGGACCGTAGTTAGGAAATGTTTATCAGAGTAAAACCACCTTCTTTTATATTAATAATCACATGGATGAAATCCAAGTTTCTTATTACAATCCATTTATAGGGATAAACCCTATCTTATTGAATTTAAAACATCGTTTATTAGGTAACTTTTATAGCCACATTTTTCCCAAGCCTTCAGTGCTCTCCAGCTGGCTTTTCACTAATTGGCTGTTCACATTGTGTTACCTGTAACGCGTTTTAAAAACATTTGTCAGTCGGAAATACTGGTGAGTGAATCCCAGTTTAATCAAGAAACATTTTATCAATTAAAACAGTATTGAGAGCGATCACATTGTTTATTTCTACACAATTACTCATTCAGTATTTGCTACTCGACCGGATCTATGGCTATGGTCAAATTACCCGTTGGCTAACTCGTCGTCCAATGGTAATGCACTGTCATTCAGACTTACTACTACTCGTAGTAAATTTTGTATACAAAACCCCATAATACCGGCAGTAATTGAAGAACTACAAAGACTCAATCACCGCTTAATTTCATAGTAAAACATTTAAGGTTTGGTAAAACATTACCAAAAACATTAACAAAAAGAGGATAAACTCACCTTGCTATCTTAGGCTTCTTGTAAGGGTTTCCTGGGTATAATCTATAATTTATACAAATGTACATTGGTTAGTATCATAACCCTTTGAAATTATTAATGATACCCTTCCCGAGACGGCATTCCAACAACTACGTCGGGCAGAACCACGACAGTTGTTACGGAACCCTAAATCAATCGGGCAGCGTAACTATTACGAAACTGGGGTTATAATACTTACAACGGAGCAGAACTTCGCTAATTAAGGGTATAATACCCGTGTATTATAACTTCTCTACAGAATTTAGATTGAGAATTGAGATTGTGAGCGACGAAAAACGTAGACTGATGGCCTTCTTATATAGTTGCTGATATTGACTCTCAGGCGGCCTGCGTAAGGTAAGGCTAAGCCTTACGCGGCCCGCGTCAACACCGGTCAACATAATAGCTTAGCTGGGTCAGCTACTAGACTCGACACGATGTCGACACGTGTCATCACCGGATGCTTCCGCGTTTCATGATCTGTCGCGGCCCGCATTAACTTAGATGAGATCTTACGCGGCCCGCTTGAACTAAAGAAGTCAGCGGAGTCAAAATCTGGTCTTAATACGGCCCGCGTGAGTTTGAGGTGAGGTCCTACGCGGCCCGCCTCAACTCTATATTTCTTATTTTTATTTTATTTTAAATACTATAACATAATTTGGGCTCGGTTTTTACATACGGGTTGTAATATAAGACATATTAGAATATTTTAAGATATAATAGAGTATTGGAATTATACTACAGGTATCAGTTTTACCGAGGGTTGTTACAAATTGTTCAACAGACTTCGACACCTAGAGCTTGCGAGACTTGATTATTGATTCCTGGAGTATCCAGCCTATTGCGTATAGCACCTGCACTTAGCCTTTTTGGAAAATACGTCAGTTTACACTGGTAAATATAAATTCAATCCCAGCCGTATATCAATTCAGCAAGTACAGATAGCTTTTACTGGGCTCCTAAATTTGGAACGAAGGTTTTTAATAACCTATTATATTTCTAACGGGTCTTTAATCAAGCTTAGACTTAGACCGGTTAGTTTTCAAAAGGGAGACACGGTTCAAACGCATGATAAAGCGAAGACCGGTTTAGAATGTGGTTTTGACCCGACAAGCTTGGACACTTGTTTAATATGGGTAACTTAAACACATTCTGGATTTTGAGATGAAAACGATATGGTTTGACCTGTTTCGGCTAATTTATGCAAACTAGTTACATAAGCCGATCCGAACGCGAAAAGTGCGTAACAGGTAACCATATGAGTCATATACAAGTTTCCTAAGTTAATATGTCTTAAATATGTTGTGACATCAGTAAGATATCTTCTATTATTCCCAAAACGGATTTAAACTCAAACTATGCCCCGTAAGGGCATTTTGGTCATTTTAAAGGTTATAAAAGGGTTTATTTAGTAATCTGAGTTCCAGGTCTGATTTAATCAGTAAATATACTTAACTTAATAAGTTATAACAGTAGGGTATCATATATATGTGAAATTTATTAATTATAACCATACTATGCACCGTAGGGGCATTTTGGTAATTTCACATAAGCCTAAAGGGTCAAAACTGGAAATCTGAGTTTAAGACTTTTGCTTACTGTTAAAATATAAAAATTTGCTGAATATATCAGTAGACATTAACCCTTATATGTTTAAAATAGTTTTGACACATACCATGCGTTAAAAACACTTAAAAAGGCGATTTGGAGCCATTTCCGGGTTTTCAAAGGAAAGCTGATATTTTTATAAATTCCAGAAGGCTCAAATAATTTATTTATCATATAAAATCAGTAGAAAAAGGTTTGGGGTCAAAAGGATTTGTAAAACTCATTTTATAGCCCAAAAGGGCAAAACCGGCATTAAGCGAATTAAAGCTACAACCCTATGTTATGCTCAGCCTAAAATTAATTAAAAATCTTCAAAAATCCTAAAATATTATATTACATCAGTGGGTAAAAAGTTTGGTATTAAAAATCGGGTTTAGATAGGCTATATGCTAATTATGCCATTTAATTCATAAAAAGTCTTCTAATTACGCTAATGAGCATAACTCTTAATCTAGACCTCTAACTGATGTCAAATTTTGGGTACAAGTTTATGAATCAGTCACCAAGGTGTCTACTCTTTTATATTTTCAAAAATCATATTTTAAGGTATAAAGGGCATACTAGTCAACATTTAGGCAATTAACGGAAACTTGCATAACAATTAGACAGCTAATGAACCAAGGTGTATAATCACAGAGGGTTATACTAACATGAAACTAGGTTCAAAAGAAGCTCTAAGGCAATCCTAAACTAGGCTTAAACGGGTCAGAACTGAAAGTCAAAGTATAAGTCAAACTATGCGACTTTCGGTTCCGAACCGGGTCTCTACTGAAAATTATCGGGTTGAACATGTTTAGACATGTTCTTACATTAATTACCAAGTTACATTAATGATAAAACAGGTTATATGGATCCTACATCGCTAATTATGTATTAATTTGAAAATAAGTATTCTGTTAACTTTTTAAAGTTAGCTTTGACCCGATAATTGACTTAGTTAGAGTGGGAATCAGAGGGTACCCTTTTAAGGGTTTATTACCCACATAAATACCTACTTATAGGTACTTTTAATTCGAGATTTGACTAAACACATTTTAATTAATCTCGAAGTCAAACCTTAATTACGACGGTTTGACTTTTAGCTAATTAACTAAGCTAAACTGAATTAAGGAGGATTAAGGACACTCACAAAGGTCCTAAGCACGATTAGGGATCACTAGGAAGCTTGTTGCTGATCAGAGGAGCTCCAAAATGAGTCTTGTGAAGCTTGCAAATGAATGTGCATCAATGTTGCAACTAAATGGTCCCTTATATATGAGTTTTGATCACTTAGGATCATGCCATGGAGGTCTACAAGTGTTATGAGATCAGTACAAGTGCCCCTATGCCCTCAAAAACCATCAAACAAGCCCCTTGAATCGAAAAACCAGCTTTAAAGTCGGTCTAACCGGCTGGAACAGGCAGCTGTGCTTATTTTCTACATCTGGGAGACTCAGGCGGCCCGCGTAAGACTTCAGCCTAGTCTTACGCGCCCCGTGTCAAGGTGTGGTCCGGTCAACAAGTTTCCCACATTTGCAATTTTTGTCCCTGGTCCTTATAAACTCATTTTTAACATGGTTTCTTGCACTTTTAACCCCCAAACTTGACTTTTAAGGACCCCAAGTCATAAACCAACTTTGTTAAGTCCCCCGTTATTCATACGATCACTGAAAAGTCTTAAATTTCAACGTTGACGCTTTTAACCCCTCATATACGAATATTGTCATAACTTTCTCATACTTTAACGAGACCTTGTGAAATTTTTATCACTTATTCTCGTGAGTACAATTAATCATTACAAAGCTTCGGGTTTGCTAAATGGTCACTCAGAGGTATACTTTAAACATGTTGACACATTTAACCCCTATAGTTTGTAATTCCTCACTTTCTTCCACAATTAGCTTCGTATGATCCATGATTTATTCGTTTAAGGGTATATACATCATGTAGGGTTATTGAAAGATATATTTATCTGTTGTTGACATTTTGAACCCTTATATTCACATACTTTCCTTGTTTGTCAACTTTAGTCCCTCTAATCAATCCTTTACGCGTTTTAAGTCCATGACACGTGTCAATACATTATTGGCCACGAAATTACGAGGTGTTACATCCTCACCCCCTTAAAAGAAATCTTGACCTCGAGATTTACTGGAACAAATGAGGGTACTTTTCTTTCATCGTGGACTCTACCTCCCACGTGTATTCGGGACCTCTGCGGGCATCCCATTTGACCTTTACAATAGGCACATGCTTCCTTCGAAGCTTCTTTACCTGTCGATCCTCAATCGACAATGGTTTTTCCACAAATTTCAAGCTCTCATCTATATGCACATCCGTATGTGGTATGACTAGCGATTCGTCGGCTAGGCATTTCTTCAGATTGCAGACGTGGAATACATTGTGAATACCACTGAGCTCTTCAGGTAAGTTTAACTTGTAAGTTTCACACCCCGAAATATCAGAGCATTGGCGTGACTGGACTGGTATCTTCATTGCACAGCGGAAGCAAAATAAGCTAAGTCTTTTAGAAATGGAACGCCCACTAAGTACTCGACTCTTCATGGTTCTCCTATTCCAACCGTGCCTTGTCTTAGAAATGCAACCTGAGAAAGAAACATGCGAAAAAGTCAACATAACGTTGAGCGAGTTCATAGTTTGTTTGTAAAAGATTTGAAATAAATCTTTTTGAAGAACCGGTTTTTGAAGTATTGTTGTGAAAACGAATTTAAAATCATTTTCATATATAAATCAAGTTTTCATGTGTACCCCACGTACTCATGTACAATTCAAGTTTTTCTTGAGTACCCCACGTACTTCAAGTATAATTCCCGTTTTCTTGAGTACCCCACGTACTTCAAATATTAATCAAGTTTTAGTATGGTATGAATTTTATGTAAATAAAGTATTCCTGTAAGTATCAGGATTGTTAATGGGTTGCAAAGCCATTAACATGTGACACGACACAGGAAGTCACCAAACCTTAGGCATTTAATTGGTATATTCTGAGACACAAAAGCACTACTCGATTCTCGCCCTCACCGAGAGTGTGGCTGCCCGGCACCCGTTAGATCTAACCTTTTGTTCTGCGGTCTAGGTATATTGTTGATTAATGGTGCTTATGGTACCCTATTCGTGACACGATTTCTCGCATCATTTCTCATAACGCCTCATACTTGGTTCTCGTCCTCACCAAGTACGTTTCTTGTATTCTTATATCTCGTCACACTTGGTTCTCGTTCTCACCAAGTGTGCTTCTTGTATTTTTATCATACCATTTGTATACATTTTAACATTTGTATTTTGTAAACTCTTGTATTTGTATTTTCCCGTAGTTTATAAAACTAGAATCTCGTGTGTATGCATATTTCGAAAAAATACGCTTGTTTGAAAAACCGGTATAAAACATAAGCTTTTCGTAAACCATTTGTGTCATTTAAACTTGCTTGTAAAATGGTTTAGAAATATGTAATTCTTGTATGCTTTGCAAAAAGTGCATGTCTTTCCACCCCGAAAACATTTATAAAAATGTAAAACCCTAAAAGGTGGGGTTATGAACTCACCTGAATATTCCTGTGCAAAGCTAGCTATATACGACTTTGTAATGTCGTTTCCAAGACGTGGCTCGCTAGCGTGCATTCTACAATATTCCTAACATGGAATATCTCATAAGTTTCTAAATAAACGCAGTAACTAAACTACGTGTCATCGAGCTTTACCGAATCGTTAACCGAACGATTCGTTGATATGTTGTTAACTTAATAAAATAAGTAAGTTATACTTGTTAAGTTTCGTTTACTAAGTCTAGAAAGTACTTAGTTTTCGAGAAATTCGAATATATAAATATTTACACAAAATATAAATATATCGATAGGATAGTGTTTATCGTTTCGAGAGGTCGTACGCGTATGTAACGAATGTTTTATGAAAAGAATGTATAATAAACTCGTATTATATATCGTATGCCGTTTAGGCGTTTGAAATAAATATAACAACTTATATTTATTTAATAGCGTTTTCGTGTTGATGTCGTTTGAAATAAATATATAAAATATATTTATTTTATAAAAGAATTGTCGTTTTCGTATGTGATAAAGCGTCGTCGAAAGTGATATACACATTTATATTGGTTCTCATAAAAGTCGCTTTTCAATAAAACATGTTTTGCTTTTACGGGTTTTCTCGAAAAACGGGCAGAGTTTCCTCTGTTTTTGGACGATCCCGACATCTCAGTGTCGCTATATTTTTCAAAATTCAACAATAGTCAATATCAATATTCTCAATATATATGATTTCGTCAAATGTATAACGATGCAAAGTATATTTAAATAGATCGGTTCGAGCTCGATTTCGCGTATAATAATAACAATTGAACGTAAAATAATAATCGTCATAAATCCTTTACCGAGTCTTCGCGTGTCGAAACATCGAATCATTTGACTGAGTTGACCGGGTCAACTTAGTTGACCGAGTCAGCTCTCGTTGACTGAGTTGAGCCGAGTCGACTCGCTGAGTTGACCGAGTCAACTCGAACCGCTTCATAACTTGACCCGAACCTGAACTGAGTTGACCCGCACCTCCACGCTGAACCGAGTTGTGTCTGAAACTGAGCCAAACTCTAAGCCAACTGAATCACCTCTTTGAACCGGACTTGAACCGAGTCTAACGTGACCCGTCGGACCGAGACACGGACCGGGAGTCCCGAACCAAAAACCCGCCGGATAATGGCAAGGTCCGCCGGACCTTGAAGCCGACCACCGGTCCGAGTGCATTATCTTTATCATCATCATCATCAATCAAGACAAAAATGAAAGAGTTAAGCAGGGGGGTTACCGATGAAACCCGTCAGGTAATCATGCCGACCACCGGACAAACGAACCGACCGGCGGATAATTGAACCGACCGCCGGTTTTTCTCTCTCTCCTTCAGTCTCTCTCTCTCTTCGCTTCTGACATGTCGCTGTCCCTCACCACCACCGCACGGTGGTGGTGTCTTTGCTTGATCTGCCGATGGGGGGGGTTGTCGGAGTCATGGAGAGGGGTAAGGGATGTGACGGTCGGAGATCTGACCGGAAACCGGCTCCGACCGCCGGAGTTTGAGAGGAGACAGAGGGATAGGGGTGTCGACTGTTGTTGACGAATGAGAGTGCCTGGCAATTTGTATGTGTGTATTGTTTGTGTTCTTGTTGCAAATGAAGGGTATCAGTTATTTATATCAAGGATTTGGTTTAGTGGGCTTTGGGCTTGGGCCCAAGGCCCACAAGCCCAATCCCCGTGTTTAGTGGCCCATCTCTCTTACGAGCCCGTCTTCAAAACCCGAGCATTATCTAAGGTCATAAAATAATATCTTTGGGCTATATATACGTAACATCGTGTCAGTAGACGTTCGCGTTTTTGTTCGTTGTTTACGATAAAAAATTGTGAAAAATTACGTTGTTCGCCGTCTTTAATCCGTTTCTTCGTTGATTATCGGTGCGTTACCGTTTCCACGTTTTTCGTTTGCGTCTGCGTTTTGTGTCGTTCGGAAGCCCAATAAATTCACAAAAATTAATTTCATGAATATAGAATATTCGTAGAAATTCCATATTTGTCGGCGTTGTCAGTATTTCGTATGGTTTCGTTTTGTTATCGCTTAACGTTTAACATGTTTTTCCGCACCGTTCGCGCACTGTAAGGTCGGTTAGACGTTCCTAGGCACTCCAAAGGCCCAATTAAGTTAATTAGCGTCGTAAACACTATTTATTATCGCGTAATCACCTGTTAATTACGTAATTAGGTGCCGTAAATCACCGGTTGTCACATTCTCCCCCTGTTAATAAAATTTCGTCCTCGAAATTTAGTTTACGTTAACTCCTTAGAGTTACATTATGCATAGACAATACGAATAGTACCAAAGTGAACGATCATGAAATCGAATCAAGACTTATTCGAATGATGTGAATTCAAGGATGTATCAAAATATACAAATGAATTCTAGAAATGATTGCATCCAATAAATGAATTTAGATTGCAACAAGCTCAAATGTAATAGTTTGCATGAAACGCTCGATCCTGATCAGCCCAAGCTGCAAGTTCTACCGACGCCACAAGGTGTCGTAGTGAATGAAACAATTCAAATATAGCGGTGATCGAACAAGTATCACCTGTGTTTTGCATAAAATGCTCAATCATGATTAGCCCAAGCTACAAGTTTATACTGACACCACAAGGTGTCGAAATCAACAACGACTTAATGGAGTCGTAGACCAACAAATCTACTACGACTCAGAACAATGAAACGCTTGCTAAAACGAATTTGAATATGATGTTTCCAATACATCATATGATGTCTTGAATTGAATATGTGTAATGAACTTAGTTCAAACAATTGAATTTGATTTCGGCGCAAGCCGACAATAAATACATGTATTGTCAAGAAAACTTTTGGCATGGTCACAACGAAATACCATGTATGCAACTTGAAAAGAAAAGGAATTTCAAGAAAACGTGTTGACTTGATAACAAAGAAGTCAACAATTACAATAATGCGGGTCATTCGAATCACAAGCGAAATAATATTTGAACTTTAATGAAACGCTTTATTCGAAACGAAACCACATGCGTAACAAACGATGCATGCGTAACATATGAATTTTCAAGAAATGAAGCAAATGAATATTCGCTATACTGAAAGAAATGGTCGTGACACAATGACCATTAAGAGGAGTAGAGATACGAAAATCTACTCAGTAATTGTGAAAGTCGAAATTTCAATAAAAGAAATTTAAGGACTTTACCTGGGGTTGCATGTGATAACCAGTTGTTAGGTGACATTACCATGGAATGTCAAACATAGCGTATTCGTCGTTAATAAGTCAGGGGGAATGCGGAGACATACGTCTTCTTCTTAGCATAACTCGTGTCGTTTGCAGGACCGCTTGCCAACTGCCGCTTCCTCGAAAGTCGTATGTGACGTACTTCAACCTCCGTTGATGTATAGCTTAAGTTTCACGTGTACTTTTGCACGCCCTTGCTTCGTTTTGCGTAGGTTACCTGCTCGGCTAAATAGCATAGATGACATAAAAATGGCGTTTGTCCGAGTTAATAAACGTGGTACCTACGTGATGACCTTTAATGGACTCCTACATGAGCTTCCGAAGGTCTTAAATGCATGTTTCCTAAAATCTCAGGGTTTTATGTACTGTATGCGACTGTTTTGTGTACCGTGTGTAAAACACCACTTTAGCGTATGTTTGAAAACAAAATCTTGACTTTTTGTTTTTCGGCCACGGTTGGAGACCATATTCGAGTACTATGCGTTCTGTATGTATTCAACGTTTGAATAATCTAAGTCCCCAGAGAAATATGAGGTTAGAGCCTAGGTATTCTTTACAGAGAACCCTATTCGCTGTAACCTATAGCTCTGATACCAATCTGTCACACCCCGAAATATCAGAGCATTGGCGTGACTGGACTGGTATCTTCATTGCACAGCGGAAGCAAAATAAGCTAAGTCTTTTAGAAATGGAACGCCCACTAAGTACTCGACTCTTCATGGTTCCCCTATTCCAACCGTGCCTTGTCTTAGAAATGCAACCTGAGAAAGAAACATGCGAAAAAGTCAACATAACGTTGAGCGAGTTCATAGTTTGTTTGTAAAAGATTTGAAATAAATCTTTTTGAATAACCGGTTTTTGAAGTATTGTTGTGAAAACGAATTTAAAATCATTTTCATATATAAATCGAGTTTTCATGTGTACCCCACGTACTCATGTACAATTCAAGTTTTTCTTGAGTACCCCACGTACTTCAAGTATAATTCCCGTTTTCTTGAGTACCCCACGTACTTCAAGTATAATTCAAGTTTTTCTTGAGTACCCCACGTACTTCAAGTATAATTCCTGTTTTCTTGAGTACCCCACGTACTTCAAGTATTAATCAAGTTTTAGTATGGTATGAATTTTATGTAAATAAAGTATTCCTGTAAGTATCAGGATTGTTAATGGGTTGCAAAGCCATTAACATGTGACACGACATAGGAAGTCACCAAACCTTAGGCATTTAATTGGTATATTCTGAGACACAAAAGCACTACTCGATTCTCGCCCTCACCGAGAGTGTGGCTGCCCGGCACCCGTTAGATCGAACCTTTTGTTCTGCGGTCTAGGTATATTGTTGATTAATGGTTCTTATGGTACCCTATTCGTGACACGATTTCTCGCATCATTTCTCATAACGCCTCATACTTGGTTCTCGTCCTCACCAAGTGCGTTTCTTGTATTCTTATATCTCGTCACACTTGGTTCTCGTTCTCACCAAGTGTGCTTCTTGTATTTTTATCATACCATTTGTATACATTTTAACATTTGTATTTTGTAAACTCTTGTATTTGTATTTTCCCGTAGTTTATAAAACTAGAATCTCGTGTGTATGCATATTTCGAAAAAATACGCTTGTTTGAAAAACCGGTATAAAACATAAGCTTTTCGTAAACCATTTGTGTCATTTAAACTTGCTTGTAAAATGGTTTAGAAATATGTAATTCTTGTATGCTTTGCAAAAAGTGCATGTCTTTCCACCCCGAAAACATTTATAAAAATGTAAAACCATAAAAGGTGGGGTTATGAACTCACCTGAATATTCCTGTGCAAAGCTAGCTATATACGACTTTGTAATGTCGTTTCCAAGACGTGGCTCGTTAGCGTGCATTCTACAATATTCCTAACATGGAATATCTCATAAGTTTCTAAATAAACGCAGTAACTAAACTACGTGTCATCGAGCTTTACCGAATCGTTAACCGAACGATTCGTTGATATGTTGTTAACTTAATAAAATAAGTAAGTTATACTTGTTAAGTTTCGTTTACTAAGTCTAGAAAGTACTTAGTTTTCGAGAAATTCGAATATATAAATATTTACACAAAATATAAATATATCGATAGGATAGTGTTTATCGTTTCGAGAGGTCGTACGCGTATGTAACGAATGTTTTATGAAAAGAATGTATAATAAACTCGTATTATATATCGTATGCCGTTTAGGCGTTTGAAATAAATATAACAACTTATATTTATTTAATAGCGTTTTCGTGTTGATGTCGTTTGAAATAAATATATAAAATATATTTATTTTATAAAAGAATTGTCGTTTTCGTATGTGATAAAGCGTCGTCGAAAGTGATATACACATTTATATTGGTTCTCATAAAAGTCGCTTTTCAATAAAACATGTTTTGCTTTTACGGGTTTTCTCGAAAAACGGGCAGAGTTTCCTCTGTTTTTGGACGATCCCGACATCTCAGTGTCGCTATATTTTTCAAAATTCAACAATAGTCAATATCAATATTCTCAATATATATGATTTCGTCAAATGTATAACGATGCAAAGTATATTTAAATAGATCGGTTCGAGCTCGATTTCGCGTATAATAATAACAATTGAACGTAAAATAATAATCGTCATAAATCCTTTACCGAGTCTTCGCGTGTCGAAACATCGAATCATTTGACTGAGTTGACCGGGTCAACTTAGTTGACCGAGTCAGCTCTCGTTGACTGAGTTGAGCCGAGTCGACTCGCTGAGTTGACCGAGTCAACTCGAACCGCTTCATAACTTGACCCGAACCTGAACTGAGTTGACCCGCACCTCCACGCTGAACCGAGTTGTGTCTGAAACTGAGCCAAACTCTAAGCCAACTGAATCACCTCTTTGAACCGGACTTGAACCGAGTCTAACGTGACCCGTCGGACCGAGACACGGACCGGGAGTCCCGAACCAAAAACCCGCCGGATAATGGCAAGGTCCGCCGGACCTTGAAGCCGACCACCGGTCCGAGTGCATTATCTTTATCATCATCATCATCAATCAAGACAAAAATGAAAGAGTTAAGCAGGGGGGTTACCGATGAAACCCGTCAGGTAATCATGCCGACCACCGGACAAACGAACCGACCGGCGGATAATTGAACCGACCGCCGGTTTTTCTCTCTCTCCTTCAGTCTCTCTCTCTCTTCGCTTCTGACATGTCGCTGTCCCTCACCACCACCGCACGGTGGTGGTGTCTTTGCTTGATCTGCCGATGGGGGGGGTTGTCGGAGTCATGGAGAGGGGTAAGGGATGTGACGGTCGGAGATCTGACCGGAAACCGGCTCCGACCGCCGGAGTTTGAGAGGAGACAGAGGGATAGGGGTGTCGACTGTTGTTGACGAATGAGAGTGCCTGGCAATTTGTATGTGTGTATTGTTTGTGTTCTTGTTGCAAATGAAGGGTATCAGTTATTTATATCAAGGATTTGGTTTAGTGGGCTTTGGGCTTGGGCCCAAGGCCCACAAGCCCAATCCCCGTGTTTAGTGGCCCATCTCTCTTACGAGCCCGTCTTCAAAACCCGAGCATTATCTAAGGTCATAAAATAATATCTTTGGGCTATATATACGTAACATCGTGTCAGTAGACGTTCGCGTTTTTGTTCGTTGTTTACGATAAAAAATTGTGAAAAATTACGTTGTTCGCCGTCTTTAATCCGTTTCTTCGTTGATTATCGGTGCGTTACCGTTTCCACGTTTTTCGTTTGCGTCTGCGTTTTGTGTCGTTCGGAAGCCCAATAAATTCACAAAAATTAATTTCATGAATATAGAATATTCGTAGAAATTCCATATTTGTCGGCGTTGTCAGTATTTCGTATGGTTTCGTTTTGTTATCGCTTAACGTTTAACATGTTTTTCCGCAAATCATCGTTCGCGCACTGTAAGGTCGGTTAGACGTTCCTAGGCACTCCAAAGGCCCAATTAAGTTAATTAGCGTCGAAACACTATTTATTATCGCGTAATCACCTGTTAATTACGTAATTAGGTGCCGTAAATCACCGGTTGTCACAGTAAGCCACTGACCCGACACATTCGATGATCTCGAATGGTCCTATATACCTTGGGCTTAACTTACCTTTCTTACCAAATCGCATCACTCCCTTCCAGGGTGACACTTTAAGCAAAACTTTATCACCAACCTCAAACTTTAGAGGTTTACGCCTTAAATTTGCGTAGCTCTTCTGCCTATCCCTGGCAGCTTTCAGGCGGTCACGAATCTGGACAATCTTGTCCGTCGTTTCAAGGACTATATCTGGTCCTGATAACTGAGCTTCTCCTACTTCTGCCCAACAAACAAGCGTTCTACACTTTCTACCATATAATGCCTCAAAAGGCGCAGCCTTGATGCTTGTATGGTAGCTGTTGTTATAGGAGAACTCGATCAATGGTAGGTGGCTATCCCAACTACCACCTAAATCAATCACACATGCTCGAAGCATGTCTTCCAAAGTTTGGATTGTACGTTCACTCTGTCCGTCTGTCTGCGGATGGTAAGCCGTACTAAAATTTAAGCGCGTGCCCAAAGACTGTTGGAAACTTTTCCAAAAATGTGACGTGTATCTGGTATCTCTGTCGGAAATAATAGCCACTGGTACGCCATGTAGAGATACAATCTTATCTACGTACAATTGGGCTAACATGTCGGAGCTATAAGTCTCCATGATGGGTAGGAAATGTGCTGACTTAGTCAGTCTATCTACTATCACCCATATCGTATCATTTCCTTTCTTTGTCTTTGGCAATTTGGTGATGAAATCCATCGTCACCATTTCCCACTTCCATGTGGGAAGTTCAGGTTGTTGTAGCAAACCTGACGGCTTTTGGTGTTCAGCTTTGACTTGCGCGCACGTCAAACATTTAGCTACATAGGCAGCTATAGACTTCTTCAAGCCTATCCACCAATAGTTTGCCTTTAGATCCTGGTACATCTTATCAGCTCCAGGATGAACGGAATATTTGGAACTGTGGGCTTCCTGGAGGATAACATCCCGTAGTCCTCCATAAACTGGAACCCATATTCGTCCATTTAACTTCAGAATTCCGTTCTTGCCATAGGCTAACTGTTCTTCAGTTACTCCTAGCTTTTTGTTAGGATAGTTAGCTTCCAATACAGCTTCCTTCTGCGCTGCTAACAACCTTTCATTCAAACTATTCCTTATCTCAATGCTCTTGGCATTGATTCTTATGGGCTTTACTCTTTGCTTCCTACTTAAGACATCAGCAACCACATTTGCCTTACCTGGATGGTATCTTATCTCACAGTCATAATCATTCAAAGTTTCCATCCAACGTTGTTGCCTCATGTTTAAATCCTTCTGATTAAACAAGTGTTGAAGGCTCTTGTGATCTGAATAGATCACACACTTGGTTCCATACAAGTAATGTCTCCACAGTTTTAGTGCGAATACAACGGCACCCAACTCCAAGTCATGGGTGGTGTAATTCTTCTCGTGTACCTTTAACTCTCGTGAAGCATAGGCAATAACTTTGCCTTTCTGCATAAGCACACATCCCATACCGGTGTGTGATGCATCACAATATACTACAAATTCATCAATTCCATCAGGCAACGTTAATACAGGAGCGTTGCTCAACTTCTGCTTCAAAATATCAAAAGATTCTTGTTGCTTAGGCCCCCAGTCAAACTTGCTTTTCTTGCGGGTGAGTAAAGTCAGGGGTGCTGCAATTCTTGAGAAGTTTTCAATAAATCGCCTATAATATCCTGCCAGTCCTAGAAAGCTGTGAATTTCCGGAGGCGTCTTTGGCTCTTGCCAGTTCATAATAGCTTCGACCTTAGCTGGGTCCACTTGGATACCATGCTCACTAACCACATGTCCAAGGAATTGGACTTCTCAAAGCCAAAATTCACACTTTGAAAATTTGGCATAGAGTTTTTCTTGTTGAAGTAGCTTAAGAATGCAACGGAGATGTTTCTCATTGTAACACCTGTGCCTCCACGGCCATCAAACAAATGCCAAACCAATGAAATATTGTATTTCATACTTGGGATTTGTAAAAATATGTGTATCATTTACACATATCAACTCTTGTTCGATTTCAAACTCTAAATCGCTTTCTGGAAGGTTATACGCGCACCGATGCGTAAATATAACCAGTTTAATGCAACGAACACTCCGGAATAGTGAAATAGGCTAAACATACCTTAAATAACCTTTACATAACTTAGAAATAAGATTTGGAAGGTTTGGTATGCCAAAATCAAGTTAATTCGTCTATAGGGACTAAATATGACAAACTGCGAAAGTATGCCAATTTAAACTGTAACAGACATTCTGGAACATGACCATAAGTTAAACACACCTTAAATATCCTTTACATAGCTTAGAAATAGGCTTTGAGGGGTTCGGTGTGCTAAAATATACTTTTGGGTCATTCAGGGACTAAAAGTGTCAAAAAGCGCACAAGTTTGCACTTTTGCGCATAACTTACGTTCTGAATACATCCGGACATCCAAAAATTTATGTAAGCATGACTATATTATGCTTTAGTGTTTGGCTTAAGAAAAATCCATTCGTTGCGTCATTTGGATCGTTTCTCGCACTTATGCGCATTCCGTCGTAATTAAGCGAACATCGCGTTCGTACGACCAAACGAACCGACATCTGAGATATTTTTGAGCATGTTTCATGTCCACAATGTTTAGGCATCATTTTAGGGTCTTAAAGTTGGCTTTACGAGCCTTAGAAGTGTCGGAAATGGCCTTAAACACGTGCAGGGGCTGAAACTGTCATTTTTGAAACTTATTTTCTGATCAGAAGCCCCATGCGGCCCGCATTAGTTTTGGTGTATCCTGAAGCGGGCCGCCTCAGCCTCTGCAGACCAGATTCAATGTTTAACAGCCTGTTTGCAGCTGTTTTGCACCCCCACTCCCAATTCCAAGTGTCAATTTCCTATGGTAAGTGGCAAATGAGCTACCATAAGGTTCCGACAAGTGTACGGCTTTGATCGTGCCCCCTTTTCCAAGAAACGATCTTAACGGTTCTCCGAATACTATAAATACCCAACCCACTTCACTTCTAAACTCACAAGAATTCTGATTTGAGGAGCTCTAAGTTGAAACCATTGTTTCATACCTGAGCTACTTGGATCGGGATTAGCATTCGGGGACCCTTCGTAAGTATTCTTTCGTTCTTTTATTGCTTTTCGAGTCTTTTCGAGTCTGAAAGTCAAACTTTGTTTGACTTTCTGCGTTGGCCAGTTTATGGTCAATGCGAAGTTCGTTTGAACTTCGCAACGTGAGTGTAATCACGTTGGTTATAGTCCCTTGGGACTATGCCTACTGATTACCACGTTGTCTAGGGTCGTAGGGTAAGCGATCTAATAAATCGCTTATACCTTCGAACCCGACCCATTTGGTCGATCATTAGGATCCGACCAAATACATTAGGTGACCATAGTAGGTAGGGAATAACCTTCCGAGGTTATACCTTATGGTCGCTTCGTTTAAGTAGTTGTATGATAGGTAGTTTATATGCCTTAGGTAAATTACCAGAATACCCTTTTCATGTATAATTGGTAATTAAGCATATGTAACCAAAACTTTTGTCACATAACTGATTATGTAACATGTTTAGGCATATAACACTTGTCATAGGACTAGTTAGACGGTCCGAACGCGTTTCACGCGCACGACGCGTTAAAGTAGCATAAGCTACCTTAATGGGTCGCGATGGGTCGAAAGCACTTAGGTTAGGTTTCATGTAGTATGTAGGCCTTGTTAAACCATATCATATGATTTCCAATACTCATTTGGTTTACCAAGCCTCATCCTATCCGATCTCCTGATTTAAGTCCGGTTTATTTATATAGTTTTAGATTTGCCGACTGATTCCGTGCTCCCTCTAGCTTTGTTTGGTTGTTGTTCAAGACCTCTAAGCATTCTCAGGCGAGTACATTTTCCCCTATTTTACTGTTTTCAATTGTTTTGGGGTGACTCATATGTGCTAAATGTTTTCAAGGTTTTAACGATGGTATCAAAACGATTTTCGATATTATAACAATGGTTTCAAAAACGATTAAGACGATTTATACAAAACTAATAACGATTTCGATAATGGGAACGAACTTGTTGGTTGGGTTACATAACAAATGACATTCATTAGCAATGATCAAGCCGACCAGTATTAAGTTATGGTACCATAGGATCTGACAAATCCCGTTAGTCACTACACCCGTCGTTATGTGTGGGTGTGGTGGGTAGCGACTGAATCTGTAATTATTAATTTACCCTTTGGTAAGGGTTTGTTAATGCGAAAACGAGAAGCGACGAGGTAAGCAAGTCACGAAGGTTTGAATGTTATTAGCGAGACGACCATATAAGTAGTTTCACGACCTAAAACGAATTAAACGATTTGGGTAAACGATTGGTTTTCACGCGATGTAATTAACGAGTTAAACGATTTGGTTAAACGATTGGCTTCAAAGCGATATACGATTAGTTTTTGGTTAAGTGGTTAGATAACGGGACGGGTGTAATGTGATGAAAGCATGGTGGATACGCCGCTGGTACTTTCTATATATAAGTGATTTCATCATATTACATACCGTGGCGTTATTTGGTTCACTTGGGTAAACGATTTTCAAACGATGTCACACAAACGAGGTTTTCGATATGATATAAACTATACGAGTTTTTAACGAGATTTATTAACGAGTTTTATTAACGATTTATTTCGAGATGTTTCATAATTTGCTTTACTAAAACAAATGTTTTTGGGTTAAGAGTCATGGCTACTAGGTTTTACAAACTATAACCCGCTTGATTTGAGTTGGTTAATTAAGTTGCAATATTATACTCTTTTCAAAACAAGGTTTTTAAATAAAGTATTACAACATCTAAACTAGCCATGATTTCGACACTCCTACAAAACCAATGTATTCGCCAGCATTTCTTTGCTGACCTCGTTTTCACATATGTTTCAGGTATTGTTGAATGATATCGATTGATAGGATGCATGCTCACATAGGACTGGATGAGGCCTTAGTGACTCAATAACAATGATAGACTATGTTTAAATTGTGTATTTAGATTTCCAGACGATGTAAATATTCAATGTTTAATAAAACGAAACACTTTTTGTATCCATGGTTATGAAACAATGATTCTGTTACAACACTCCCCGACGTTTCCGCCACGTTTTGTATGTTACACGTGGTCGGGGTGTGACACTCATGGTCATCTTGGCTTTTCGAGTAAATGAGAATGTCGTCGATGAAGACGATGATGAATTTATCTAAGTAAGGCTTGCAGACGCGATTCATGAGATCCATGAACGCGGCAGGTGCATTAGTGAGCCCAAAAGGCATCACTAGGAACTCGTAATGACCATAACGAGTCCTAAATGCAGTCTTGTGTACATCTTCATCTTTAACCTTCAATTGATGATAGCCTGACCTCAAATCGATTTTAGAGAAGTAGCTTGCCCCTTGCAATTGATCGAACAGATCGTCGATCCTGGGCAAAGGATACCTATTCTTGATAGTGACTTTATTAAGCTCACGGTAGTCGATGCACAGACGCATCGATCCATCCTTCTTTTTGACAAATAGGATTTGCGCTCCCCAAGGAGACGAACTAGGTCTAATGTAACATTTGGCTAACAATTTATCTAGTTGTGTCCTCAATTCCTTCATCTCTGTTGGTGCCAACCTATAAGGCGCTCTCGCAACAGGTGCTGCTCCAGGGATGATGTCAATTCTGAATTCTACTTGTCTATCTGGTGGTAAACCAGGTAGTTCTTCAGGAAAAACTTCAAGGTACTCAGAAATGACTGGAATATCTTCAATCCTGGGCTTCTGCTCATCAATAGTTACTTGTGCCATATAAATGACACAACCCTTCTTCAGACATTTAGATTCCTTGAGCATAGACACTTGCTCAGGCAGTCCATACTAGGTATCTCCCTGAATGGTAAGTGACTCACCAGACGGAGTCTTGATTACCACTTGCTTCTTATTGCAGACGATATGGGCTTGGTTATGCGATAACCAGTCCATTCCTATAACTATATCAAAACCAGCTAACTTCAAAGGAAGTAGGGACAAAGGAAAAGAATGGTTCATAATGGATATGAAACATCCATCTAACACGGTTGAGGCGGTTTCTAAGGTACCATCAGCTAATTCCACCTCATATTTCACACTTATGGTTTTAACCGGCAATCTTAACAACTCACAAAACTTATTATCTACGAATGACTTATCAGCTCCTGAATCAAAAAGTACTCTTGCATAGACATCATTTATGAGGAAGGTACCTGTGATCACATTGTCGTCCTGCACAGCTTCCTTTGCATCCATCCGGAAGACCCTTGCATTGGTCTTCTTGACTTCATCAGGCTTCTTGGCGTATTTAGGGCAGTTGGTCTTAATGTGCCCTTTTTCATTGCAATTGTAGCACGTAGCATCCTTAATCTTCTGGCAGTCTACTGTCTTGTGCTCTTTAGACTTGCATAACCCACATGCAGGTGATCTTGACTGAGACTTGGTCTCAAGCCTGCATTTTCCAAAGTGGCGTTTTTGGCAAGTCGTGCACTTTGGCTTTTCCTCTGTGCGTTAACTATTCTTTCCAGACCCAAACTTCTTGGAATCAGCGTTTCCCTTGTGCTTCTTCTCCGACCCTCGCGAGTTATCATCCTCACGCTTTCTCTTACCTTCTTCAGAACTCTTAAGCGATCTTAGCCTAACCACATCCAAGGTAAGAGACAGAGATATATCAGCTACTGATCTAAAAGTAGCAGGTCTTGAAGCCTTAACACTGGCTTTGATTTCTGGGGCTAAACCCCCAATGAAGCGAGCAATCCTTTTGGGTTACGGGGTTATCAGATACGGAACTAGCCTAGACAGGGTATTGAAACTGGTGAGGTAAGCTTGACAATCTAAATTCTTCATCACCAATGATAAGAAATCTGACTCAATCCTTTCAACCTCATGCTGAGGGCAGTAATTCTCCTTAATGAGAGCAACAAACTGATCCCATGTCATATTGTAGAGTGGGATCTTCTCAGCAGCTTGAATGAGAGACTTCCACCATGCTAGTGCCTCTCCCTTGAATGATTGGGATACATACTTCACTACATCCCTTTCAGCACAACCGCTGATGTCAACAACTGTGTCCATTTCATCTAACCAAGTCATACAATCAATTGCCCCTTTCTCCCCAGTGAAATCCCGGGGTTTGCAGGAAACAAAGTACTTATAGGTACAAGACTTGGTACGCGGTTCATTATCGAACACTATCCTCTTGGATGGAACACTGTGTTGATTTGAGGAATGTTGAACATCCTCTTTCTTGGGTTCATCTTTCTTAGAGGGTGGCTTGCTGTGAGCCTCAGAATGAGTCTTAGGGACAGACTTAGAATGTGGTACAGATGATGTTCTACTGTTTGTCCCACTATACTCCCTGAATTGCCTATCTACAGCTTTAGATACAACTGTATCAATCAGTGTATGGAGCTCTCCTCTGGTTATATTAACCCTATCATCATCGTGGTTTTCCAGGGAATGGCTGTTTACTTCATCTGACCTAGCCATGTAGGTTTAATTGCTACATAAAATCAAATAAGGACAAGGTTCATTTAGAAGCCTATACAGTACTATCGTTCTTTGACGATTTATTAACCATGGTTCTTAATAATCATTTTGGTTAATTTGTTAAATATATAATTATTCAGGATCTTTATCATAAATCCTAATTTACAAGTTAATAATAGCACGAAAAGGCCTAGTCACGTGGATAAGTTTAGTTTATAAGCCCAGATTTTATAGAATCAAGGCGTTAAGGCTTGAATCGAAGTTCATTGCCTTTCTTTGACATGGAGTTGTAGGCTACCACTGTCTTTAGTCCCAAAGGACATTAATTATAGCCCGTAGGCACTTCATCCTTAAGGGATAATTATTTAAATAAGAAGGGATTTTGGAAAATCCTAATTTAAGAATGACTTATATGATTTTATCGAATCACATTTTGTCAAGCATGTTAATATGCTTTCAGATGTTAACAAGGATTTGAATCTTTTGAATAGGTTTTACCATCTTGGCCATGTCTGCAACGACATTTAGGCTAAGTTTTACCTTTAAGATTCTTTTTAATATTTAACGCAGAACAATACTAAATTGAGATGTTAACAAGGATCCGAATCTAATTGAGGAACTACCATCTTTGCCTTGTCTTAAGATGACACATGAGCTAGGTCTTGTCCTTTTTAGATTTTGCCATTTTATTATAATGGTAGATCTTATAAAAGGAATGATATTTTAAATCTAACCGTTCCATTAAAATTTAATCAAGTATACGGTTGCCCTAAACGGGACTTCTTAATAAAAAGACTTGCCCATGCAGGGGCTAATCAGAAAATAATAAGGAAACAAATAAAAGACAAAACAAACGAATTTGGATTAGTCCTATGTTCCTTGTCTAGACTCAAGAATGTGCAACTGTGTAACTGAGATTAAACACAAAAGGCTAGTGTTTAATTCACTCAGTGTTGGCTCTGATACCAACCTGTCACACCCCGATATTTCCACGTATTACCGGTGGGCCCGGTGGGGAGTATCGTGACGTAGTTGATATCATCATAGTCAAACAACACAATATATAAATGCATAGCAGAAGCAAAAGATAGATTCATTTCAACCAAATAAATTGTAATATTAAGTATCACAATGTAGTTGAAACAGATCCACAGGCGGATCAAAATAAAAAGGAAAATTGTTCAACAGACTTCGACACCTAGAGCTTGCGAGACTTGATTATTGATACCTGGAGTATCCAGCCTATTGCGTATAGCACCTGCACTTAGGGGCTGTTTGGTAGCCTCTTAATGACCATTCAGATGCTACATCTTAATGGTTTAAAACCTCTGAATGAATAAGAGGTAACCTCAAGTCTGAATGGTTAAGAGGTAACCTATGAATGGTAAATCATCACATGCCACATTCTTCTACCTTCTCATTGGTAAAATTCTTAATGGTTCCATTAAGAGGTAGCCTCTTAATGACCATTCAGAGGCTACCAAACAGCCCCTTAGCCTTTTTGGAAAATACGTCAGTTTATACTGGTAAATATAAATTCAATCCCAGCCGTATATCAATTCAACAAGTACAGATAGCTTTTACTGGGCTCCTAAATCTGGAACGAAGGTTTTTAATAACCTATTAGATTTCTAACGGGTCTTTAATCAAGCTTAGACTTAGACCGGTTAGTTTTCAAAAGGAAGACACGGTTCAAACGCATGATAAAGCGAGGACCGGTTTAGAATGTGGTTTTGACCCGACAAGCTTGGACACTTGTTTAATATGGGTAACTTAAACACATTCTGGATTTTGAGATGAAAACGATATGGTTTGACCTGTTTCGGCTAATTTATGCAAACTAGTTACATAAGCCGATCCGAACGCTAAAAGTGCGTAACGGGTAACCATATGAGTCATATACAAGTTTCCTAAGTTAATATGTCTTAAATATGTTGTGACATCAGTAAGATATCTTCTATTATTCCCAAAACGGATTTAAACTCAAACTATGCCCCGTAAGGGCATTTTGGTCATTTTAAAGGTTATAAAAGAGTTTATTTAGTAATCTGAGTTCCAGGTCTGATTTAATCAGTAAATATACTTAACTTAATAAGTTATAACAGTAGGGTATCATATATATGTGAAATTTATTAATTATAACCATACTATGCACCGTAGGGGCATTTTGGTAATTTCACGTAAGCCTAAAGGGTCAAAACTGGAAATCTGAGTTTAAGACTTTTGCTTACTATTAAAATATAAAAATTTACTGAATATATCAGTAGACATTAACCCTTATATGTTTAAAATAGTTTTGACACATACCATGCGTTAAAAACACTTAAAAAGGCGATTTGGAGCCATTTCCGGGTTTTCAAAGGAAAGCTGATATTTTTATAAATTCCAGAAGGCTCAAATAATTTATTTATCATATAAAATCAGTAGAAAAAGGTTTGGGGTCAAAAGGATTTGTAAAACTCATTTTATAGCCCAAAAGGGCAAAACCGGCATTAAACGAATTAAAGCTACAACCTTATGTTATGCTCAGCCTAAAATTAATTAAAAATCTTCAAAAATCCCAAAATATTATATTACATCAGTGGGTAAAAAGTTTGGTATTAAAAATCGGGTTTAGATAGGCTATATGCTAATTATGCCATTTAATTCATAAAAAGTCTTCTAATTACGCTAATGAGCATAACTCTTAATCTAGACCTCTAACTGATGTCAAATTTTGGGTACAAGTTTATGAATCAGTCACCAAGGTGTCTACTCTTTTATATTTTCAAAAATCATATTTTAAGGTATAAAGGGCATACTAGTCAACATTTAGGCAATTAACGGAAACTTGCATAACAATTAGACAGCTAATGAACCAAGGTGTATAATCACAGAGGGTTATACTAACATGAAACTAGGTTCAAAAGAAGCTCTAAGGCAATCCTAAACTAGGCTTAAACGGGTCAGAACTGAAAGTCAAAGTATAAGTCAAACTATGCGACTTTCGGTTCCGAACCGGGTCTCTATTGAAAAATTATCGGGTTGAACATGTTTAGACATGTTCTTACATTAATTACCAAGTTACATTAATGATAAAACAGGTTATATGGATCCTACATCGCTAATTATGTATTAATTTGAAAATAAGTATTTTGTTGACTTTTTAAAGTTAGCTTTGACCCGATAATTGACTTAGTTAGAGTGGGAATCAGAGGGTACCCTTTTAAGGGTTTATTACCCACATAAATACCTACTTATAGGTACTTTTAATTCGAGATTTGACTGAACACATTTTAATTAATCTTGAAGTCAAATCTTAATTACGACGATTTGACTTTTAGCTAATTAACTAAGCTAAACTGAATTAAGGAGGATTAAGGACACTCACAAAGGTCCTAAGCACGATTAGGGATCACTAGGAAGCTTGTTGCTGGTCAGAGGAGCTCCAGAATGAGTCTTGTGAAGCTTGCAAATGAATGTGCATCAATGTTGCAACTAAAGGGTCCCTTATATATGAGTTTTGATCACTTAGGATCATGCCATGGAGGTCTACAAGTGTTATGAGATCAGTACAAGTGCCCCTATGCCCTCAAAAACCATCAAACAAGCCCCTTGAATCGAAAAAACAGCTTTAAAGTCGGTCTAACCGGCTAGAACAGGCAGCTGTGCTTATTTTCTGCATCTGGGAGACTTAGGCGGCCCGCGTAAGTCTTCATCCTAGTCTTACGCGCCCCGTGTCAAGGTGTGGTCCGGTCAACAAGTTTCCCACATTTGCAATTTTGGTCCCTGGTCCTTCTAAACTCATTTTTAACATGGTTTCTTGCACTTTTAACCCCCAAACTTGACTTTTAAGGACCCCAAGTCATAAACCAACTTTGTTAAGTCCCCGGTTATTCATACGATCACCGAAAAACTTAAATTTCAACGTTGACGCTTTTAACCCCTCATATACGAATATTGTCATAACTTTCTCATACTTTAACGAGACCTTGTGAAATTTTTATCACTTATTCTCGTGAGTACAATTAATCATTACAAAGCTTCGAGTTTGCTAAATGGTCACTCAGAGGTATACTTTAAACATGTTGACACATTTAACCCCTGTAGTTTGTAATTCCCCACTTTCTTCCACAATTAGCTTTGTATGATCCATGATTTATTCGTTTAAGGGTATATACATCATGTAGGGTTATTGAAAGATATATTTATCTGTTGTTGACATTTTGAACCCTTATATTCACATACTTTCCTTGTTTGTCAACTTTAGTCCCTCTAATCAATCCTTTACACGTTTTAAGTCCATGACACGTGTCAATACATTATTGGCCATGAAATTACGAGGTGTTACATAAAGCCTACTACTTCAGAAAGTAGAGATACAGAAAGAAAGTGAACGATTTGATTTGAAACCCAAAGCCTCCTTTATTTAGTGCTGATTTCTGGGTTTCTCGCGGCCCGCGTAAAACAAAGACAGGGCTTACGCGGCCCGCGTAGTAGGTGGACTAGGGCATAGGTGATCCGGGTCATGGGGTAGGTCCAACACGCACACACACACGTGGCGACACCGGAGCCCGCCTGAGTTTTAAGTTGACTCGGCCCGCGTAAGGGTTAAGGATCCTTTACGGGGCCCGCCTAAAACCAAAAATCATATTTTTAATTATTTTTATTAATATTTAGGGTATTCGGGGCCCGTTGTCACGTATGGGGTGTATTTTGGGACATATTGGGATATTTTAAAATATTTTGGGGTGTCGGAAAATATTCAAGGGTGTCGGTTTTCTTTAAGGGTATTCGGGGCCCGTTTTCACGTATGGGGTGTATTTTGGGACATATTGGGATATTTTAAAATATTTTGGGGTGTCGGAAAATATTCAAGGGTGACAGTTTTCTTTAAGGATTGTTACATCCTCCCCACCTTGTTTTAGAGCTCGTCCTCGAGATCTACTGGAACAAGTGTGGATATTTCCTTTGCATTTTTTATTCAAGCTCCCATGTGTACTCAGGTCCTCTTTTGGAGTCCCACTTCACTTTAACCAGAACTAGTCTCTTGTGGTTGAGATTTTTGACTTTCTTGTCTTCAATCTGTAGAGGCCTTTCTACAAACTTGAGTTGTTCATTTACCTCTTTATCCTTAAGAGGTACTACCAGTGATTTTATTGGCTAAGCATTTCTTGAGATTTGATACATGAAATACATTATGTATTCCTGCCATTTCCTCTGGCAGTTGTAGCTGATAGGCTACAGGTCCTATTCTTCTAATAATCTCAAAAGGTCCAACATACCTAGGACTTAACTTTCCCCGTTTAATGAATCTTACCACTCCTTTCCAAGGAGAGACCTTTAACAGTACTTTATCTCCTACTTGAAATTCCAATGGTTTGCGTCGGTTATCAGCATAACTCTTCTGTCGATCACGTGCTGCTTTCAGTCGTTCCTTGACTTGAATAATCTTGTAGGTTGTTTCTTGCACTATCTCAGGTCCAGATAGTTGCTTTTCCCCAATTTCTGCCCAACAGACTAGGGTTCGGCACTTTCGTCCATACAATGCTTCAAATGGTGCAGCATTGATACTTGTGTGATAACTATTATTGTAAGAAAATTCTATCAAAGGTAAGTGATCATCCCAATTACCTTCGAAATCAATTACACAAGCTCTAAGCATGTCTTCCATCGTCTGAATTGTCCTTTCGCTTTGTCCGTCTGTTTGAGGATGATAAGCTGTGCTTAGATTTAACTTAGTTCCCATGGCTTTTTAGAAACTTGACCAAAAATGAGAGGTAAAGCGGCTATCTCTATCAGACACAATTGATAAAGGTATTCCATGTAAAGAAACAATTTCATTTACATATAATTTAGCTAACTGTTCCATACTGAAAGTTTCCTTCATTGGTAGAAAATGAGCTGACTTGGTTAGCCTATCTACAATCACCCAGATTGTATCATTGCCTTTCTTTGTTTTGGGTAATTTAGTAACAAAATCCATTGTTATCAATTCCCATTTCCATACTGGCATTTCTTACTGTTGTAGCAATCCTGAGGGTTTCTGGTGTTCAGCTTTGACTTGTGAACAGGTTAAACATTTAGAAACATAAGCTGCTATATCCTTTTTCATTCCTATCCACCAGAAATTGTTTCTTAAATCTTGATACATCTTATCATTTCCTGGATGCATCGTATATTTAGACTTATGGGCTTCTTCTAATATACGATGACGTAGGTTTCCTAATTTAGGTATCCACATTCTCTTCTTATGGAATCTCCAAATTCCATCTATTCCTTGTTCTAATTCCTTAATCATACCTTTTAATTTTTCAGTATCATCCTTGATTACTGATTCTTGTGCTTCTCTTATTTGATCATTTAAATCTACTTGAATATTTAATTTAAGAGACCGTACCCTTTTTGGCTTTTCATGATATTTTCGGCTTAAAGCATCTGCCACTACATTTGCTTTTCCTTCATGATACTGGATATCACAATCATAATCACTAACCATCTCCATCCAGCGTCTTTGTCTCATATTCAATTCCTTTTGCTTGAAAACATATCTTAAACTCTTATGATCAGTGAATACAGTAAACTTACTACCGTACAGGTAATGTCTCCAAATTTTAAGAGCAAAAATTATAGCTCCTAATTCTAAATCACGGGTAGAATAATTCTCTTCATGATTCTTAAGTTGTCTGGATGCATAGGCTATAACCTTTTGTCGTTGCATTAATACACATCCATAACCTAATTTGGAAGCGTCACAATAGACTACAAAATCTTCAGTTCCTTCTGGTAACGCTAGTACGGGTGCATGGGTTAATCTTTGCTTAAGAATTCTAAAGGCTTCTTCTTGTTTTAATCCCCATTCAAACTTAACAGATTTACAGGTTAGCTTAGTTAAGGGAATGATTATTCTAGAAAAATCTCGAATAAATATTCTATAATAACCGGCCAATCCTAAGAAACTTCTAACCTCGGTTGGTGATTCAGGGATTTTCCATTTAGTAATCGTCTCGATTTTTGTTGGATCTACATGAATTCCTTCATGATTGACTAGGTGTCCGAGAAACTGTACCTGTTCTAACCAAAACTCGCATTTTGAAAATTTAGCATAAAGCTTTTACTTTCTTAGTAAACTTAAAAGTGCGTGCAAATGCTTTGCATGCTCCTCTTTACTTTTAGAGTAAATTAGAATATCATCTATAAAAACAATTATGAATTTATCCAAATATGGCTTACATATTCGGTTCATCATGTCCATAAATGCAGCTGGGGCATTGGTTAAACCAAATGGCATGACAGTAAATTCATAATGGCCATACCTTGTTCTAAATGCGGTTTTAGGAATGTCCTCTTCCTGTACCTTTAATTGATGATATCCTGACCTTAAATCAATTTTAGAGAAAAATCGAGCTCCTTGTAGTTGATCGAACAGATCATCGATTCTCGGTAATGGGTACCGGTTCTTAATCGTGACCTTGTTTAATTCACGGTAGTCAATACACATACGCATTGATCTGTCCTTCTTTTTAACAAACAGTATCGGTGCTCCCCACGGCGACGAACTTGGCTGTATAAATCCTTTCTCCAACAATTCGTCTAATTGTTTCTTCAATTCTTGCATTTCTGCAGGTGCCAAACGGTAAGGTGCTTTGGCAATCGGTGCTGTTCCTGATATTAGATGAATTCTGAATTCAACTTATCTATCTGGAGGTTGCCCTGGAAATTCTTCTGGAAATACATCTGAAAACTGGGATACTACTGGAATATCTTTTAATTCTTTTTCTTTATTGTTAGTGATTATAGAAATCAAATACACTAATGATCATTTTCTTATGTAACTTGCTGTTTTCATCACAGAGATGAATTTAGTAGATTTGGAAGTTTTATATCCTTTAATTGTGATCTTTTCACCTTTTGGTGAATTTACTTGTATCGACTTTTGATCACATAAAATACTGGCTTTATTGGCTATTAACCAATCCATTCCTAGAACGACATCGAATCCTGCCAAATTCATGGGGTAAAGATTTGCAATAAATTTTTGAATTAAAATTTCTATTCTTGCTCCTTGCAAGATTTCAGAAATCTTAATGGTTTCTCTATTAGCTGTCTATACTAGACACTCTTGTGGAAGTTTAGTTAATGATTGCTTAAGTAATTTGCAAAATGAAGTATTAATAAAACTTTGATTTGCACCAGAGTCAAATAATACTTTAGCAAAAATATCATTAACTAAAAACGTACTAGTGATCACATCCGGGATCATCTTTGCTTCTTCTGCCGTTAGAACAAATGCTCTAGCATTTTTGGTATTCTTGTTGTTCATAGCTGGAGCTAATTTCAGACAGTTAGGTTTGATATGACCTTGTTCTCCACAGTTATAGCATATCCTGTTATTAGCCTTCTTCCTGCAGTCTTCTTCCTTGTGTCCCGATATTTTGCAAAAGTTACAGTATATGGAGCATCTTCCTGAATGCTTTCTTTTGCAATTCTTATAGTAAGGTGTAGAGGTAGAACCTATATTTTTCCCACGATTAAAATTTCCAGAATGAAATTCTTGTGTGAGCTTTTGGGTTAGGTTCCTCCTTTGATCCTTTTCTCGGGTACGGACTAATTCATCTGTCAAGGTATTTGCTAGTTCTACAGCTTCTTCTATGGTTTGAGGTCTAGCTGCCTTGACTACGTGTCTTATCTCTCCAATTAATCCCCAGATATAATGGGAGATTAACACTGGTTCAGGTGAAGCAAGGGTTGGCACTATTCTAGCATATTCAAAGAATAATTTAGTGTATCCCTTACTATCCACACCAGTCATTCTAAGGTTCAGGAATTTGTTTGCTATATGTTCCTTCTCATTGGGTGGGCATAATTTCCTTTCTACCTTGTCCTTAAATTCCTTCCATTCCATATTGTAAGTTCTATCACTTCCTCTTGATTGGAGGATAGTGTTCCACCATTCTAGTGCTGAATTCTTAAACAGATTAGAAGCAAACATTATCTTATCTTCTTCAGCACACTTGCTTATTCTTAAGACTGCCTCAGTCTTCTCTATCCAGCATAGGGTTGCAATGGCCCATTCGTTGCCCGAGAATTCCATTGGTTTACAAGACCATAATTCTTTATAACAACAACCGTAAGACACGGTTCTTCTCCTTTTGGGAATGGGCATTTGAAGTACAGGTCCATTGTTTACACTGTTTTCAGGTTCAGAGGGTCGCTTGCTATCATGTTTACTCTTGTTATCGGCTTCTCTAACCGTTTGAATAATATATGACATTGCATCTATTATTCCTTGTGCGACTATGTGTTAGATAGCACTATTATCCACTTGATTTCCATTGTTATTGATGCTTGGATTCTCATTAACCAATTTAATGTTACTCTGGTTATCATTATTCAGATTTCCTTGATTTCCTTCGTTGGCCATCTTAATTTTAAACATTTATCAATCATTAATAGAATAATTAAGTAGTTTAAGTAACAACCACATAATACACATATTGGTCAAAAACATCGTGCATTGCGACTTTACTCTTCTATATCGTATGCGTCAAATACACACTAAAACAGGAATTAAAAATTATAATACTGTTATGCCTCATTAACCACAAAGTGGTCTATACTACGATAGATTTATTATTATTACACACATATTTTATTTATTTTATTATTAACTTCACTATCGCCTTCATGGATATGGATTTCCCCCGAAATCCATCTGAAGCTCATCGTATTTCCATACGAGTTGCTCTCCTACATATCTCATCCTTTCACTACTTTCTATAATTTCTTCCCCAAAATTTCGGAGTTCTTGCAAATTCTCTGCACTCATTGGGGGTGCAGGTACTGGTATTGGTTCTGGATACTGAGGTACTGGATTCTCCTGAGGGTATGGATTCTCCAAAATCGCCCTAATGTATTCATCGTTGTCGTAATCGGGATCTAGAGGGTCCAAACCTGGATATGCTGTTAAGTTCGGCAAGGTTTCTTCGTTTAAGTGATAGCGTGGCACATAATCCCTAAGATCATCAAACCAGGGATCATAATTTGGATCTAAAGGATTAGGGGCTGGTATCCTAGGTATCTCCTCAGGGTTAAAATCATGCATTTCTACCTCCATCGGTTGAGTGGGAATAAAAGGTAAGGGTTGTGGGGCTACTAGTTGTTCCAGACTTGGGTCAGCAGCAGTTGTAGCTAGGATATGGAAATTAGTTAGGCTTCTATTAAGCATATCCTGTGTCTGGGCATCTGACTCTCGCTTAACAGCTGCTAGAACTCTTTGTTGTTGCAACTTTCGCATTCTTTTCCTACGCGCAAATGCTTCCTTACTGAACCATCCTCTCTTTTTATGAGGGAATGGCTCTTCTGACTGAGCTTTAAAGGCAGACATCCCTTCTTCCTGATCAGCAGAATACCCAGAGAGGGTAGGCTGGGAAGAGGTACCTTCTCTCCTAGGTGAATCAGACAATTGACGACACATGTCTGAGGGTCCTTGGTCACTATTACTATAAACTAACAAATAGTCAAATAACACAAAACACATAATCACATAAATTATTTCCTAACACAAAATTTAAACTTTAAGTGTCAGCATAACACTTCTTTGGCTTAGACCAGTAGCTAGGCTCTGATACCACCTTCTGTCGCAACCCCCGATCCCTTATCTGTCCCGGGAACGGGCGGACGCGAACTCAAAATTTCGGTGGTATCAGTTTGTTAATTTGGCAGCGGAAATTACATCAGGACCGTAGTTAGGAAATGTTTATCAGAGTAAAACCACCATATTTGATATTAATAATCACATGGGTAAAACCCAAGTTTCTTATTACAACATGCTTATAGGGATAAACCCTATTTTATTGAATTTAAAACACTGTCTTTTAGGTAACTTTTATAGCCACATTTTTCCCAAGCCTTCAGTACTCTCCAGCTGGCTTTTTACTAATTGGCTGTCACATTGTGTTACCCAAAATGCGTTTTAAAAACATTTGTCAGTGGGAAATACTGGTGAGTGAATCCCAGTATTGAGAGCGATCACATTGTTTATTTCTACACAATTACTCATTCAGTACTGTCAATCCTGACTGGTGGGTCATATTACACATTGGGTCATATTACAGAAAGAAAGTGAACGATTTGATTTGAAACCCGAAGCCTCCTTTATATAGTGCTGGTTTCTGGGTTTCTCGCGGCCCGCGTAAAACAAAGACAGGGCTTACGCGGCCCGCGTAGTAGGTGGACTAGGGCATCGGTGATCCGGGTCATGGGGTAGGTCCAACACGCACACACACACGTGGCGACACCGGAGCCCGCCTGAGTTTTAAGTTGACGCGGCCTGGGTAAGGGTTAAGGATCCTTTACGCGGCCCGCCTAAAACCAAAAATCATATTTTTAATTATATTTATTAATATTTAGGGTATTCGGGGCCCGTTTTCACGTATGGGTGTATTTTGGGACATATTGGGATATTTTAAAATATTTTGGGGTGTCGGAAAATATTCAAGGGTGTCGGTTTTCTTTAAGGATTGTTACAACATATCTAAGACATATATATACACACATCCGTAAAAGTACATAACCTTAAACTGATGTCTCCATGAGCTCCTATCTGTAATCATGTTTCCGGAGATATGCAAGTCTAATAAATCTTGTTAAATCCACACATACAATGTCCATTTGCGCCTGCATCTGCTCACCCCCCCCCCCTGCGGGTTGTAAGGTTTTCTACAGTATTTTCAAGAGCTGTCATATGTCTTCTCTTAACATGTCCAAACCATCTTAAGCTCCCGTTTCTTATCTTATGTGGTATACATTTTTTATGACAAATGTTTCTCCTAGTTTACACCAATAATTATCCTAAATTAAACCATTTGCCTATATTTGAACCTAGGACCTCACCTCTAAGAGGCATGTACCTCTACCAAGTGAGCTACCCCAACATTGGCTTATCTTGTATACATGCCACCCCCAATTTCTCTAAAAAAATTATGAATCATCTGATCCATCCTTGTGTGATAACACATCCACTCCAGAATCCTCATCTTGAGGACCTCCATCTTTTGCCTTGTGTTTTCTTGATGACTTCGTAATCAGTTCCATATAACATAGTCGGGAGAACTGAAACACTATAAAATTTCCTCTTTATTTGTGTTGGAACTTTTTTCACACACTACTCATGTGGATTCTCCCTACTTGCACCAAACCGCTTGAATGTCGTTAACTACATCATTGTCTATGTTGTCGTCATTTTAGACAAATGACGCAAAATACTTGAACTTGGTTATTAGCAAGACAACCTGGACTTCAATACTTACCCGGGTGTCCTCTTCATCATGTACACCACTAAACTTACAATAAAGATGCTTAGTTTAGAGAGACTTATCCTTAACCTTTGCACACTGGGGATAATCACCACTCCTCTAACCTCTCATTCAGACCTAGTCTACTCGAACTCCGCTGCTAAGACAATATCATAAGTGAAAAACATGCACTACGAGACTGACTTGGATAACTAAAAAGAAACATTCTCAACGTGGATCCTTGATGAAGGCCCATTTCCATAGAAAAGAAGTCTGTATCCCAACCGGCGCACAATATCCTCTTCCCTTAAAAGTATTGCAAATCATTCTATGGGCTATATTATTGTAAGCATTTTCAAGATCAATAAACACCATATGTAAATCATATATCTTCTTTTTATACATCTCCATTTATCTCCATAAAATATATAACACCTCTAAAGTAGACTGCCCTGGGATAAACCCAAAATACTTCCCCATGAACTAAGTTTCTCTTCTAATTCTTGTCTCAATTACCCATTCATACAATTCAAAGTATGGCATATGATCTTAATCCCCTTATAGTTAGTGCAACATTGGGCGTCTACTCTTTTTTTCTTGTAGAGAGTAACTAAGACAATACTCTACACGTATTTGTAACCTTTCCGGTTTTATAGATATTATAGAAAACAACTTAGCCAATGAATTCCTTCATCCTCCAAACACTTCAACGCCTCAATGGGTATATTGTCTTGTCCAACCACTTTAGCCCTTCCCATCTGCCTAAGGGTTCTCCTCACCTCTTCCTACGTGATATTACAACGAAAGCAGATATATTATTCTCGTCGTTGGGTCGTGAGGTCTTTGCTTTCTTTTTTGTTGGACCTGCTATTGTTGAAAAGACTATGAAAACAAGTTTACCATCTCAACATGATGTCATACCTCTTTACAAACACCAATACATCTTCTCCCATTGTAAATTTCATGACTCCTAGATCCTACCTCCTACACTCCCTAGTTATGGCAATCTTGAATATCTCATGCTCTCTTTTGTCTTCTTTATTTATCTATCATAATCTTAATTGCTCCCCTCATTGGTGCACCTTAATATCTCTCGAAAACTTTGTTGCTTCTTCCAATTCTTTCCTACACATCCTCGTTCCACCACCAAGACTCCCTTGCCCGCTTGTCATTCCCATTGTGAGCCCGCGAGTCTCCTTCACTACTTGTGTATTGATGGTGTTCGCCATAGCATTTAACATTCAGTTTGCATCCCATCTAGTCCAGCTGGGCTCATCAAGATGAACTTGTGCGTCTCTGAATATTATAATATTTCCGTCCATCAATCAAGCTTCTTCATTGAATTCTAGTTTATATATTTTTCCTCTTCACTTCAACAAGCAATTTTCTTATGGCTAATTGTTGATGCAGATTTTGTGTCTGATGCTTGTCGAATAGATTAGTTATTATTTTACGCTGAATTTGTAATAGTTAGTGAAACGGTCAAACGAACGTGTATTGACCCGCTCGTTTGAAGTGGTCAAACGAGAGGGTTATTTGTTTGACCGTGTGTGTTTGCAAGACAAGGGGTGTGACTATAAATAGAAAACCCTTGCCATTTGCAACACAAGGAGTTTTTAGGAGGTTTGAGACCTCACCGGGAGAGATCACCACTTGGTCTCTCCCCGGATGTATACTTCTTTGGTATTAGTTCGGTTATCATGTAATCGGGCCGATTTGTAATGTTTTACTACCGGATTAATACAAAGTTGTTTGTTTATCATCTCAAATCTCTCCCGTCTTGAACCTATCTCACACGAATCACGGTTTCGGTCACGAAACTCGGTCCTACAATTGGTATCAGAGCCATGGTGCCTGATTTAGTAAATCTAACCGTTTACTAAGTCACATGTGCTCTAGATCTGTGATTTTTTTGTGATTTTTGTTCAAGAAGAAAAGTTGGGTGAAAATGAGAAAAACTCAGATCTGGACCCGAATATTCAGATCTGTGCTGAAACGAGTGTTGGGTTTTATGTCTTTCACCTAAATATTCAAGTTATCATCATCAAAAATTGTATACAAAGTGTTTTCGTCAAATCTGCAAATTTGAACGAGGCTGCGTTCTTGATGTTCTTGGCAGCTGCTTAAAGAAACTAGGGTTTCTTCATATCCCGAAAGATGAAAAAGGTGCTCGAAAGATGAGACTTTGGGTCGAAGGATCCAGATCTGGATCGAAAGATACCAGATATTTGTGGGAACCCTCAACAACTTCGAAAGATGATCCTCGAAGGATATCTTTCGACCTGATCCATCTTTCGAAAAGTCTGATCAGCTCAAAGGATATCTTTCGACCTGATCCATCCTTCGAAAAGTCTGATCAGCTCAAAGGATATCTTTCGACCTGATCCATCTTTCGAAAAGTCTGATCAGCTCAAAGGATATCTTTCGACCTGATCCATCTTTCGAAAAGTCTGTTGTACGGGTTCGGGAGCACGCGGGATGATGCGGCATGATGAAAACAAAAGATGATGATATTTTGAAAATTGTGGGGTAGTCACGGTTACCGATGCAAATGTCAAAAATGGTGACGCGACTATTATGGGCCAAAAACAGAACGGTATGTTCACTTCCGCACGTCAATGTTTATGATTGTTATCGGTTATTCGTAAATGTTCGAAAGCATTTTGTTTATTGTCATATTCTCGCATTTGAAAACGAACGAATGAACCTAGAATGTCAATACCGGTCCTAACGAGTTCACAAAGTCTTTGGAGGGATACAAGTCGGATCCTACGGGGTACTAGGCGAAATTTCTTTATCAACTAGAATATGCAACGAAGAAATCTTTTTGTTTATTGTCATATTCTCGCATTTGGTAACGAATGAATGAACCTAGAATGTCAATACCGGTCCTAACGAGTTCACAAAGTCTTTGGAGGGATACAAGTCGGATCCTACGGGGTACTAGGGGACGTTCTTATTCAACTAGAATATGCAAAGAAGAAAGTCGTTTTCGTGATTTTTCAGAACCGAGAACATTCAATGAAGATTGACGACAGTTCCGCTCAGTGGAGGGAATTGGTGAACATTTGACGACAGTTTCTTTGAAGTGGAAAGAATCTGTTAAGGTTTAGAGATTGTACCAAAGAAATGGGGGGATAAAAATTTTCGTATGTTGAATTTCTTCGGTAAATTTCTAAACGCAATCACAGGTGGTAGAGTTTGTGATTTTCTGGTGATACAAACGGTTCGGCGTGGAATGTTTTGCACATACACATATTTGAGGATTTTAATTAATTCTCCAGCCAGCGTGAAGGGTTTTGCACGGAAAAATACAGGTTTCTAAAGTCTACAGTAGTTACAAAAGTGCTGTTCACTGAAGACCTGGGGAATCTTTATGAAAGCTGATAGTTCAAGACTGAAGACCTGCAGGATTCGGTTTTGGGTTTGATGTTTCTGTGGGATTTTACAGGGATCTGGGGGTAACTCAATTCGTTGAGTTTGCAAACGATGTACTTGGTCAAGCTGACTTCCTGAGTACTGATGCTGAAGATCTGTAGTGCATTACGTGGTCAACTTCACAAAGGCGAGACAATGAGATCTGGATGTAGTTCAACTAAGCGTGCCGTTTGGTTGAGCTTGCAAGGGATACACTTGGTCTAGCTGACTTTCCTGAGTGTTGATGCTGAAGATTAAAGTGCATTACTTGGTCGATTCCACAAAGACGGTTTAAGAAGACAGTTCACCAGAAATCTCTATCAATGTAGTATACTTGAATGAAATGAAGTTCTTATGACAGATCAAGACTTGATGCAGTTCTTAAAGATTGGAACCCTTATCAAATGCCGGTTGGAGTATTGGAAGATCAGCGGAAGATCGGTCAATTGAGGAAATTGCACAACACCCAACACGGATACGCGTACTTTAAGGGGGAAATATTATACAAGGAACATCAAGATACTACTTACCTGGATCATCGGTCAAGGGGGAATTTTGTTAATACAGAGAAGATGAATACTTGACTGAAGATCGATTGCAGTTGCATTTTCAGCATTCGACAGCAACGGACAAGGGGGAATTTGTTGATGCAGATTTTGTGTCCGATGCTTGTCGAATAGATTAATTATTATTTTACGCTGAATTTGTAATAGTTAGTGAAACGGTCAAACGAACGTGTATTGACCCGCTCGTTTGAAGTGGTCAAACGAGAGGGTTATTTGTTTGACCGTGTGTGTTTGCAAGACAAGGGGTGTGACTATAAATAGAAAACCCTTGCCATTTGCAACACAAGGAGTTTTTAGGAGGTTTGAGACCTCACCGGGAGAGATCACCACTTGGTCTCTCCCCGGATGTATACTTCTTTGGTATTAGTTCGGTTATCATGTAATCGGGCCGATTTGTAATGTTTTACTACCGGATTAATACAAAGTTGTTTGTTTATCATCTCTAATCTCTCCCGTCTTGAACCTATCTCACACGAATCACGGTTTCGGTCACGAAACTCGGTCCTACACTAATATTAATGCATTTATTAAATAGCTAAACAAAAATAAATGTATCTAAATCTTTTTTATTAGAATACCAAGAGCATTAGTCGAACATAAGTTGAACATTGTTTGTGGCATATATATATAAGCCTAGCTCTAAAGCGAAGCAAGGCGCCTACAAGTTATGAACAAGTGAAGAAGTTGTTAGAATACGAAGTAGAAAAGTTTCGAACTAAACGTGGGTAACCATCCGTTGATGATAAATAAACACGAACACTGAGAACATCAAGAAGATAACTATTCAAACCAATTACATAGTAAAATGAAGAAACAAATTCTCTAACATATATAGTGTCGCGCGCTAAGCTTCAATTAAGTAATGTCACAATATACTTATATATATTGTTGTTATCATTTAAGATTAGAAAAATATGGTTGTAATTCCTTAAAAGTAGAACTCTACTGAAAAGTCTTAACAAGTTGGTCTAATGGTTAGTCACTTGGTTTCTCTCATTGAAGTCTCAAGTTCAACTCCCACTAGCATCACTTTGAAGGACACTAGTGGTGACAATGAAGTTTAGAACTAGGTCTCTTTAAAGGCCGCCAGTTCGAAACCGAGCCGAACTAGGTTTTACCGCAGTGGGCCTTCGGGCGGGCGGGTTTTCCCCGGAACTGGTGGCTTGGGTATGCATCCAACTCTAACCGTTATGGAGGAGGGGAATGCATTTGCTCGATTAAGGGCATTCCAGAATGCTTATCCGGTGATTTAGTTGGCCGTTAAGAGAGAGAGAGAGAGAGAGAGAGCTCTAGTGAAAAATGGGTGTTTAACTTGTCTCGTGGGTTTCATCATAACTAGATTTCATGTGAGGGGGGAACCATTGTTGTAATGCCTTGGCCCTTGGGACACCAAGTAAAAAAAGAACAAAAAAACCTTTGTCATCTACAATATTATACCTTGGTACATCATTCAAATTCTCCTCATTTCATAATTTATCTCTCTCTCTCCAGCAGGTGAAACTGCAGCAATGATCATGTCTGCTGACCCCTCTCTCTCATCATTAGTTGCTCCTCAAAGATCGATCAAAACAACAAAACCCAAAGGAAAAAGATTGCTAAAGAGAGTTAGAAAGAAGATAATATTAGGTCTTTCATTTGAAGAAGAAGAAGAAGAAGATCAAGAAGAAGTGAATAAAAATATGGGTTCATTGAAGAAGAAAAAGAAAAGAAACCCTAGCTTGCTAGATTAAAGGTCAACTCTTTTCTCTTTCTTGAAATCTCCTTTCTCTCTCATCTTTAATCCTCTCTCTCTAACTTTCTTCTGAATCTGGATCTCATGGGGAATGAAAGCATATTGGTCCGATTGTTTGCTTAGATCAAACAAACCCTACTTATCTTATCGTTGTATACGCTACTAGAAAACTGGAGATTTCCTACGACAGTTTCCGGTCTATTTAACTGTTTTGTTTCGTGTATGTTCTTGTTAATCCGGTTTTCGATTTTGTTTTTGTTTTAATTTTTTTAAGGATCTTGTTGACTGGTGAGGAATCTAATAAAAGTGTTCATGATGTGTTGCTGTTGTGAAAGGTGAAACAAAGAAAGAGGTAAGATGTTGGATGTGTATGATGTTTCTATATTCATGTAAGAAGATATTATTATTTTTTTACTGTATTTTCATCATTGTGATTTTGTTTTTGTGAAGAATATTGCATGTAAACTGAACAAACATTTACTGAAACATGTTTCGATGACATCTTTGTTTTTACGTATATGTGTTGTTTAAACTAATCTAGCTAGGGTTTTGTTTTGTATTGATATTTAAACATACAAAACAAACTTATACTAATTTCAAAACCCTTTGCATATTTAGAGATCGATCTTCCTTCAATTTGGTCATTTCATATTAATTTGAGCTTCATGACTATTATATATTGTTTTTCCTTCTATGATTGGTTAAGCTTATAGTATTAATTGAAAAAATCTGTATATGATATTCGATTAAGCTTATACTAGAATTATCCTTTTACCAATCAATATCACATTTATATATAAAATACTGGCCGAGTTAAAAGTATTGTTCTAAAATTTGAAATGTGTAAAATTTTAAAAAGTCAAATTAGGCACTAATTAAAGGGTGAGTATTGACATCTTTTCCATTCTCATTGGGAAACATATATATTCTCAGTTTCTCACTTGGCATAATGATGATGTAAAAGATCGTAGATATTGAGTGAGCATGATTTGGGTCTTGTTTTTTAATTTATTTATTATTAAAAGAGTGAAATTAAATATTTATCATAAATATTTTTATTTATCTGTTTAATACATACGATAATCATCTCTATAATTATGAAAAGACTCCACGTACTATTTTAAATGATTACTAAGAGTGAAATATGAATAAAAAATTGTAAAAGGAAATAACATTTTTTAGGAACTAAGGAATTTTAATTTATGATAATTTAATTCCTATGTTAAACTAAATTAGTAATTGTGCACACAAGTCTATGGGGTATGGGGTAGGGCTGGCAAATCGTGTCTTAGCAGGTTTAACAGGTATCTGATAACATGAACAACAAAAATTTTAAACATGAATACAACTCGTTTAACTACTTTATATCCAATGTCTATAAGACAGATCTATATTTTATGCACCTACAAGGAGAAATAATGGATCCTAACTTTCAAATTTTGATTGTTTTTAAAAACGTAAAAAATCACATGGTGTACTTTTCTGTTATCGTGTCTTAGCAGCCCTAATATGGGGTGGTGGATTGGATCATGGATTGTCATGCGGGACATGATTCTCATGGTACACCACCTCATTCCTAAGCCATAGTGTTTTGCAAGGTTTAATCTATGGCAACTGTGACTCTCTTTCAATTAATTAGGGATTTTGATTTATGGGAGAGGATAGTGGATGATAGCAGGGGTCGTGGTTCACAACTCCACACAGACCACACTATATAGGGTGGTAGATTAGGTTGGTGGATAAGAGTTGGGTAATATGACGTTACGTAAAGGGTACTAGTGATCATTTAGGTCATGACCACACCACATAACCTAAGCCTATTTTAGCAACAACAAACATAGAACAATATTACTTTTTTTCATAGATTTTATAGTTTTATCATTCGTTTTCATTGACACAATAACTTACTTAGCCACTTAGGATATTAATTATTATTTTATTGTGATTATAGCAATGTAATAAGTTAGTCTATTTGTTTTTATCTAGAAAAAAATTATGTCTGTTATTCTTCAGATACATATAAGAAAAATGAAATTATGAGTAAAGCTAATGTATATTTATTTAGAAGTTTTTAAAACTTATCTTTTTTTTTTAAATGAGAAAATTGCTAAATTCGTCCATGAGGTTGTACACAAATTGCTAGATCAGTCCAAAATCAAGATTTGTTGCTAAAACAGTCCAAAATCAAGATTTGTTTTGCTAATACAGTACAAAAAACAGACGCCGTTAAATATAGCAGTTGGACTGTTTTAGCAACAAATCTTGATTTGGACTGTTTTAGCAGCAAATCTTGATTTTGGACTGATCTAGCAATTTGTTTAAAACCTCAAGGACGAATTTAGCAATTTCTTAAAAAAAAAAGTGATTTTTTAACTGTTTTTGATATTTAATGTGATATTAATACACCATTAATGAATTTCAATAAAAAAAAGTTCTAGAAATTTCTTCAAAGAGTAAATTACAAGTTTTGTCCTTTATGTTTACATCAAATTTCAGGCGCTGTCCTTTTGGCCAAAAGTTAACAGGCGTTGTCCTTTACCTTTCCAAATCTTGCACGTTTTGTCCTTTAGGCCAAACCCAGTTAGAATATTTGGTTAAATCTGGTCATGTGCCTTGCACATGAGGGCACTTTTGTCATTTTATCTCCTCAGGGACTATTCTGTAAAATATCTTATATTTAGGGGCTAGTTTCTAAAAAATAAAAAGATTATAAAGAAGCCCTCTCTCTCTCTATCAGACGTGCTCTCTCTCTCTCTCTCTTCTCTCTCTCTCTCGACTCCAACTTTCTCAGATATGGAGGGTGGCTTTAGCGGTGGTGACGGAATTGGTGGTGGTAGATTAGATTGAAGGTGGGTGCGTGGTTGACGGTGGTTGTTGGCGGCGGTGGAAGTGGATGGTTCCAGATGGTGGAAGATGGGTGGTTGCAGATGGTGGAAGATGGGTGATTTAATCGCAGAACAATTTAGGGAAAGGTTGTAGGAGTAGGTGGGTGGTGGCAGGTGGTGTCGTGATCTCGTCGGAGGTTGGGATCCGACCGTTGAGAATGCACAGGATCATCAAATTGTGTGATTCAAGGTTAAAATTCTGACAACGGTGGAGACCGATGTCTAGTGGTGATGGCGGTGGGTTTTGAGTGTGGGTATTCATGGATATCGATTTTGTTTAATCGGTTGTTTATCGATTTTGTTGAAGAATTCGTTTTTAGGGATTTGGGGATTTTTGGGGGATGTTGGTTGTTGATTTGGAGATGGTGGAGGGTGGTGGTAGGCGGCGGTAGATGATGAAAGGCAATTGTGGTGGTGATGGCGGCGGCGGTAGGTGATGTGGAGTGGCGGTGGCAAGTGGTAGATGGTACGAGTAGGTGGGTGGTGGCAGTTACAGATGGTATGGGGTTCGTGGGTGGTGGTGGTGGTGGTGGTGGTGAGGGTTGTGGGGTAGCAGGTGGTTGTGTGGGGTGTGAGTTGGTGGTGGTGATGGGTTGACGGTGGGGTTAGGTCTGAGTGTGTGTGAGAGAGTTGTAGAGGGAGATGTAATAATACAGAGTTGAATTGAGGTATTTTAAGAGAGAATGACCATTTTACCCTCATGTGCCTTGCACATGGGGTATTTTAACTGAGAATTCTAACCTGGTTTGGCTAAAAGGACAAAACTTGCAAGATTTGGCAACATAAAGGACACCGCCTGTCAACTTTTTGGCTAAAGGACAGCGCCTGAAATTTGATGTAAAGATAAAGGACAAAACTTGTCATTTACTCTTCTTCAAATATAATAAGTGATGTCATCTTAAACTTTAATTATGATACATATAATGCATTTCGAATTTATTAAGTTTTTTTGGTAATTAATATGATATTAATACACCATAATGGAATTTTAACAAAAAAAAAACTATTCATTTTTTCAACATCGTAAGATTACCGGGGAAAACCCGTTTGGCTCAAGTATCGAACCCGAGTCGTCCACCATCAATTCCTGGGAAAACCCGGTAACCCACTCGCCCGTAGGCACGACGGTAAAATTACCGGTAAATAGATTTTTTCTTAAATATCGTGGTTTAGTGTGAAAAGAAAAAGCTAAGAAACCAAATTAAATTTCTTATGATGTTGCCAATGACCTCTACTCCGAGGGTAACCCGAGTCGTCCACCACCAATTCCGGTGAAAACCCAGTAACCCACCCGCCCGTAGGCACGACGGTAAAATTAACGGTAAAACCCGTTTGGCTCAAGGATCGAACCTAGGTTTCCCTGGGTCTCCTATCACTGCTCACCAGTGCCTCACTCTTTTTTTGCACCAAATGAGAATTGAACCTGAGTCTTCAAAGAATAACTCAAGTCCTCCTACCACCTGAGCTAGAGGTCATTGGCAACATCATAAGAAATTTAATTTGGTTTCTTAGCTTTTTCTTTTCACACTAAACCACGATATTTAAGAAAAAATGTATTTACCGGTAATTTTACCGTCGTGCCTACGTGCGGGTGGGTTACCGGGTTTTCTCCGGAATTGGTGGTGGACAACTCGGGTTACCCTCGGAGTACTCCGTTTGTCCAGTGGGTGCCCCGAGAGTGCTCGGGATTGATTTGTTGGCCGTTCAAAAAAAAATTCTTATGATGTTGAAAAAATGAAGTCTTTTTTTGTTAAAATTCCATCATGGTGTATTAATATCATATTAATTACCAAAAAAAACTTAATAAATTCGAAATGCGTTATATGTATCATAATTAAAGTTTAAAATGACATAACGATAATACAATTACATGGAAAAAATAACTAACAAATAAAAAATCACTTATTATATTTGAAGAAATTACTAGAACTTTTTTTTTATTGAAATTCATTAATGGTGTATTAATATCAAATTAAATATCAAAAACAGTTAAAAAATCAATTTTTTTTAGAAAATTGCTAAATTCGTCCCTGAGATTTTACACAAATTGCTAGATCAGTCAAAATCAAGATTTGCTGCTAAAACAGTCCAAATCAAGATTTGTTGCTAAAACAGTCCAACTGCTATATTTAACGGCGTCTGTTTTTTGGACTGTATTAGCAAAACAAATCTTGATTTTGGACTGTTTTTTATTTTGGACTGATCTAGCAATTTGTGTAAAACCTCAGGGACGAATTTAGCAATTAACTCTTTTTAAATCATGTGGTTGCTATCAATCATGTCATTATTAAAATTCTATTTTATAAATTGAACATAATTATTATTAAATGTATTTTTTACTCTTTAAATAATTATTTAACAAGATTTGTTGCTTAAAGTATGAAATTTCGGAACCGTAAAACAAAGAGCAAAAGTCTGGAAATGATGAGATAAACCCAACCATGTCTTTTTGGTATGATGAGGTTTAGCTTTTTTGGTATGTAATTCTCATTTCAAATGATTGTCCCTTTTTCTCTTTGTCTCTTAATTTTGATCAATTACTTGTTTAAGTTTTTTTTTTTTACTGTGCATGATTACAAAAGAGTTGCATTGGGTAATATAAATTTGACCGGAATTAGAAACAGAATGACAAGAAACTCGTAACTCAAAATGCATGTTTGCTAATACGAAACAGAACTTCTTATATTTAATTTCAGATATATTCATGTTTACTTATTAAACGGACTCGCAATCTTATATACCATTTTGCTTTGCTCCTTTATTATTTGATTCTTCTCCCCCACCCTTCGTTATTAATTTGAGGAATGAAAGCAATCAACACTGAAGTTTATACATTTTGAAGATCAATTTGGTTTCATGACATCGCGGTCAACTACGAAAGCAATACATATTCTAAGGGGATTGATGGAGAAATACAGGGAGAAGAAGCGGGATCTACATATGGTGTTCATAAATCTTGAGAAGGCATAGTGTACCCCATAGACTGATTTGGGACAGTTTAGAGAGTATAGGGGTTTCCGGGAAGTATATAGACTTAATTAGGGATGTGTATGTTAAGATTGAGACTAGTGTTCGGGTACCAATAGGGGATACTAATTTTTTTCCCGTGGAGGTAGGACTTCACCAAGGGTCTGCCTTGAGCCCTTTCTTGTTTGTGGTTGTCCTAGATGAGTTTTCAAAGTTAATTCAGCAGACGACTCCGTGGTGCTTACTTTTTGCGGATGATATTTTGTTAGCTGCGAAGAGTACACAAAGCCTAAATGAGAGGCTAGAGGAGTGACGATTAGCTCTAGAAGGAAAATTTTTAAGGATTAGGCGATCTAATACCAAGTACATGTATTGTGACTTAGTGGTGTGGGCAATGACGAGGATACCCAGAACACCATTGAGGGCTAAGTGGTTCCAAAGGTGATTAAGTTTAAGTATTTTAGGATCTTTCATACAAAGGGATGGGTAGATAGATAAACGTAGCCCATCGTATCTTGGTTCGATAGTGTATGTGGAGAGCAGCCATTAGGGTTTTGTGCGACAGAAGGTTTCCAACTAAACTAAAGGGGGATTTTATAGGGTAGCAATTAGACCTACTATGTTATATGGGACCGACTGTTGGGCCATCAAGAAAACGTAAGCATGCAAGATGGAGGTAGCTGAAATGAGGATGGTAAGGTAGACGTGTGGGCACACAAGGTTTGACCAGATAAGAAATGAGGTATCTAAGGAAAGGTTGGGAGTAACTAGTTTTTCGAATAAGATAAAAGAGGGGAGATCGAGATGGTTTGGGCATGTGAAGAGGAGGTAGGCAACTGAGCCAGTTAGAGTGGTAGAAACCCTCATTGTGGAGGGCAGGAGAAGTAGAGGCAAACCCAAATTAACTTGGGATGGGCGAATTAGGCAGGATTTACTAGGTTTGCACATCTCTGAGGACATGATCCATGATATGGGTTCGTATATACGTAGGATTAAGGTTAAGGACTTTTAGGGGAGGGTACAAATGTGTTTTAGGTGTGTTGTAAAGATTTAGTTTTGCTTGCACGTCAAGTGGAATTTACATGTGATTGTTTTCTTGTGCCTATGTTTATAGGTTTTTTTGATGTTATATTTATTTATTTTTACCATGCCCCCGTTCACCACCTATGTTATTATACGTATAAATATACACCTCATGTGTTGTATATCTGTCTGTGTGTTTTGAGTCGAGGGTCCCTCTGGAAGCAGCCTCTTTACCCTCACAAATAGTGGTAAGATTGTCTACATCCCACTCTCCCTAAACTCTATCAATAGATTTGCTATTTGTGGAGTTTACTGGATTCGGTTATTGTTTTTTTTTTTTCATTTTGAAGGAAGATAACTTGGGTATATGTAGTGGGAGATTTCGAGGGAGGATTGTAGTTTTTTTTTCTCTTCTTGATAGGGATGCATATATGCACATCTATACGAAAGAGGAGGTGGGTGTTATGAGCAGGCTAAGTTGAATTTTTGTATGAAACATTGGTCTCATAAGGAGGACCAAAGTATCGCTACTTTATAATGAGCGTTGAAATAGGTAAGCGACCACTACGTGATTCTACTTACTGGTGACATATGTTAGCTAAGGAGGAGACCTTTAAGATTGTTTATGCTAAAACATCATAGCTACTTAGGATCAAGGTCAGATTCAATCATACTGTAGTTATGCACCTTTTTTTCATGACATACGGTTGTGGTGTTCCTTAACATGAGCATGACGACCTACCAAAGTTTCATGGAAACAAAAGTTTGGTTTAGTCGCAATGTAGTTTTGAAATAACACTTCTCAGTTATCGTTCCACGGATTCTTCAGTGCGGATGTCACACCCCGATATTTCCACGTATTACCGGTGGGCCCGGTGGGGAGTATCGTGACGTAGTTGATATCATCAAAGACAATTTATCACAGTTTATATACACAGCGGAAGTCGAAAGATAAAATCATTACAAACCGAATGAAAGTAATATCATTTATTACAAAACGGTTGTAAAGGATCCACAGGCGGATCAAAGTTAAAAAGAAATATTGTTCAGCAGATTTATAACATCTAAGCTTGCAAGACTCTTTATTGATTCTAGGAGTAGCCAGCCTATTCCGTTTAGTGCCTGCACTTAGCCTTTTGGGAAAATACGTCAGTTTACACTGGTAAATACAATTAACCGACTCATTTTGAAAATGTTTAAGAAAATTGATTTGAATGCACAAGGCACAAAATAATCTTTTATAACTTGGGACAATTATTTAAAAATAATCTTGTATACAGATTTAAATGTTTGTCGTCTATCAGGGCCGGTTAGAAGAGCCGGACGAGATTAACTGACACACCACAGGTATAATACCCACAAGGAATTTTCCTTATTGTGGGGTACCTTTTATACATACGCAACTGTCGGGTGTATGCCTACACCCCGTGCTTAAGTCGTGGCCATTTCAATGAATGAGCCGAGGATATCTAGGACATGGTCATTAACCCCCCAAAAGCCATATACCAAACAAAACAGATTAAAACGGGTTATGCAATATATATTAATCACAATCCGATTTAAAAACAATTACATACCCGACCAAGCGGTATTATTATAATACCGTATCCCAAGCCCGTATAACGGAAAATAAGTTAAAAGTATTTACCTGAGCAAGTATATATCACAATCAGCGAGTGCAAGTATCTTTTACTGGTCTCCTAATCTGGAACGAAGGTTTTAATAACCTATTAGATTCCTAACGGGTCTTAATTAAGACTAAACTTAGACCGGTTAGTTTTAAAAGAAGATATACGGTTAAAAAAAACGCACGATTAAGCGAAGACCGGATTAGTATGTAGTTTAGACCCGACAAGTTTGTATACTTGTATAATATGGGTAAACTAAACACATTCTGGATTTTGAGATAAAAACGATAAGGTTTGACCCGTTTCGGCTAAGTTATGCAAACTAGTTACATAAACCGCACCGAACGCGAATAATGCGTTACGGGTAAACAAATGAGTCATGAACAGGTTCCCCAAGTTAATATGCCCAAAATATGTTGTGATATCAGTAGGATACCTTCCATTATGCCCAAAATGGATTTAAACTCAAACTATTCCCCGTAGGGGTATTTTGGTCATTTTAAAGCTTATAAAAGAGTTTATATATTAATCTGAGTTTCAGGTCTGATATAATCAATAAAAATATTTATTTTTATAAGTCATAACAGTAGGTTATTGCATATATGTGAAATTTACCTTTTATAACCAAACTATGTACCGTAGGGGCATTTTGGTAATTTCACATAAGCTTTAAAGGTCAAAATTAGAATTCTGAGTTCAAAACTTTTGCTTATTATTTAATTATAAAAATTTACTTAAAATATCAGTAGGTATTAAGTTTCATATGCCAAAAATGGTTTTAACTCATACTATGCGCTTAAAACGCGTAAAAGTCGGTTTTAAGCGATTTTCGGGTTTAAATAAGAAATCTGAGTTTTTGATCAGTTTATAAAGTTCAAAATATTTTATTTATCATATAAATTCAGTAGCAAAAAGTTTGGTATCAAAATATTATGTAAAACTCATTTTATTCAAGAAAAGGGTATAACCGACATTTACCGAATTATAGCAAGAACCCTATGTTATGCTCAGCTTAAAAATAAATAAAAATCTTCAAAAATCCCAAAATATTATATTACATTAGTGGGTAAAAAGTTTGGTGTCAAAATTTGGGTTTAGATAGGCTTTATGCTAATTACGCCGTTTAATTAGTAAAAAGCTTCTTAATTACGATATTGAGCATAACTCCTAATCTAGACCTCAAACTGATGTCAAATTTTTAGGACAAGTTTATAAATCAGTAAAAAAAGGTTTTTGTCCTCTCACATTTTCAAAAATCTCGTTTTAAGGTCAAAAGGGCATTATGGTCAATATTTAGGCATATAACGGAAACATGTACATGAATCGAATAACTAAGGAACCAGGTTGTATAACCTCAGAGGGTTACACTAACCTATAACCTGGTCCTAATAGAGCTCTAAGGCATTTCGAAAATATGCTACATTGGGTCAGAACTGAAAGTCAAAGCAAAAGTCTACTTTTGCGACTTTCGGTTCCGAACCGAGCTTAAACTGAAAATTGCCGGGTTGAACATGCTTAGATATGTTCTTACATTAATTATTAAGTTATATAAGTGATAAAATGGGTTTCATAGCTTCTACATTGTTAATTATGTGTTTATGCGAAAATTTGCTTTCTGTTGACTTTTTATAATTAACTTTAGGGGTGTTCATCGGTTCGGTTTATGGTTTATTTGGTTTATTCGGTTCGGTTTATTCGGTTTTCAAAATTTTGTACCCCAAACCAAAACCAAACCAAACCAAATAAGGAATATGCAAACCGATCCAAACCAAACCAAATTCAATTCGGTTTGGTTTCGGATAGAAACCAAATAAACCAAATCTAACCAAATTGTACGTAAGTAATTTTTTTCCTAATTTATATTTATATTTGTGTTCCAACTTCCGAACATCACAACTATTTTACACCTAACAATATATGAATACAAGAAAGTCTCATTGTGAAATAAAGCAAACACATCCATAAAGGCTAAAGGAGTCGTAGACACAACCACAAAGTTAAAGCTTCAAAGTTCAAAACATAGATCATAGAAAATAAATAGTTAACAAGTCTAGTGGCACAAAATATAAATAATCTTCAAACATGAGTCTTTCTCCAATTAGAATGAACCTGCATACATAACCCATTCCTCCAATCATGCATAACCCTTCATTTCTACAAGAAAAAGGAATACCAATATATGTTGAGTTGGGCTGCATAAAAAAATAATTATTTGGGCTAATAAATTGTATAAGATTTATAAATATTATTATTTTTATTTAATAATTAATTAAGTTAAATGGTTTATTCGGTTATCCAAATAAACCGAATAAACCAAATAAAAATAAAATGTGGATCCAAAACCGAACCAAAAACCATATTCACAATTCGGTTTCGGTTAGAAACCAAACCAAAAACCGAATTCATTATTCGGATCGGTTTATTTGGTTACGGTTACGGTTCGGTTTACGGTTTTTATTTGGTTACGGTTTTTTCTGAACACCCCTAATTAACTTTGACCCGACAATTGACCTAGTTAGAGTGGGAATTAGAGGGTGCCCTTTTAAGGGTTTATTACCCATATAATTACCAACTCAAAGATACTTTCAATTCGAGAATTGACTGGACCATTAGTGATTAATCACTAAGTCAAACCTTAATTACGACGGGTTTGACTTTAGGCCATTAAACTAATAAAACTGAATTAAGAAAGGTCAAGGAGGCTTACAAAGGTCCTAAGCACAGCTAAAGACCCTTAGGGAAAGCTCTTGAGCTCCAGGAGACTCCAGAAAATAAGTTGGAATGGTTTTTGAAATGCAAGTTCAAGTGTTGCAACTTTGAAGTTCTTATATAGGACTTTTAATCACATAGGATCATCACAACAAGGCCTACAACTGATCTTAGATCAACCCCAAGTGTCCCTATGCATGTAAAACTACTGGCTCTGCCTCTGGAATTCGAATACCATGCATAAAGGTCGGTTAACAGGCTGAAACTGGCACCTGTGCTTGATTTTGGTCGCTGGTGACTACCAGGTGGCCCGCGTAAGACCCAGGCAAGGGTCTACGCGGCCGGTATGAATGCCAGATCAGGTTAAATAAGTTTCAGAAATTGCACATTTGGTCCCTGGTCCTTTTTATAGTTGTTTTAACTTATTATTTTGCACTTTTAACCCTCCAACTTGATTTTTAAGGACCCTAAGTTATAAACAAACTTTGTTAAGTCCTTGGTTAGCTTTACAATCACTTGAAAAGTCTTAACTTTCAACGTTGACGCTTTTAACCCTTTACTTACGAATGTTCGCGTAACTTTCTCATACGATATCAAAACCTTGTGAAATTTTTATCACTTATTCTCGTGAGCATAATTAATCGTTACAAAGCTTCAGGTTTGCTAAATGGTCACTCAGAGGTATAAATTAAACATGTTGACACTTTTAACCCTTGCGGTTTGTAAACTTTCACTTTCTTCCACAAATGGCTTCATACGCTTCATAATTCATTCGTTTAAGGTTATAAACATCGTGTAGGGTTGTTGAAAGGTATAATTATCAAATGTTGACACCTTGAATCCTTTTACACATATACTTTCTTTGTTTGTCAACTTTAGTCCTTTATATTCAATCCATTACACGTTTAAAGCTCATGACACGTGTCTTCATTATATTGGTCTTGATTTTACGAGGTGTTACATCCTCACCCCCTTAAAAGAAATCTCGACCTCGAGATTTAATGGAATAAATGAGGGTACTTCTCTTTCATTGTGGACTCTACCTCCCACGTATACTCGGGACCTCTACGGGCATCCCATTTAACCTTTACGATTGGTACATGCTTCTTTCGAAGTTTCTTAACCTGTCGATCCTCGATCGACAAGGGTTTTTCCACAAATTTCAGGCTCTCATCTATGTGCACATCCGTATGTGGTATGACTAGTGATTCATCAGCTAGACATTTCTTCAGATTGTATATGTGGAATACATTATGAATACCATTGAGCTCTTCAGGCAGGTTTAACTTATAAGCCACTGTTCCGACACATTCGATGATCTCGAATGGTCCTATGTATCTTGGGCTTAACTTGCCTTTCTTACCAAATCGCATTACCCCTTTCCAGGGTGATACTTTCAGTAACACTTTGTCACCAACCTCAAACTTTAGAGGTTTACGCCTTTTATCTGCGTAGCTTTTCTGCCTATCCCTGGCAGCTTTGAGACGATCTCGTATCTGTACAATCTTATATGTCGTCTCCAGGACTATATTAGGTCCTGTTAGTTGGACATCTCCAACTTCTGCCCAACAAACGGGCGTTCTGCACTTTCTTCCATACAGAGCTTCAAAAGGTGCAGCTTGGATGCTCAAATGATAGCTATTATTGTACGAAAATTCTATCAATGGAAGATGATCATCCCAACTTCCTCCTAAGTCAATAACACAAGCTCGTAGCATATCCTTTTTATAGTTGTTTTAACTTATTATTTTGCACTTTTAACCCTCCAACTTGATTTTTAAGGACCCTAAGTTATAAACAAACTTTGTTAAGTCCTTGGTTAGCTTTACGATCACCCGAAAAGTCTTAACTTTCAACGTTGACGCTTTTAACCCTTTACTTACGAATGTTCGCGTAACTTTCTCATGCGATATCAAAACCTTGTGAAATTTTTATCACTTATTATCGTGAGCATAATTAATCGTTACAAAGCTTCGGGTTTGCTAAATGGTCACTCAGATGTATAAATTAAACATGTTGACGCTTTTAACCCTTGCGGTTTGTAAACTTTCACTTTCTTCCACAAATGGCTTCATACGCTTCATAATTCATTCGTTTAAGGTTATAAACATCGTGTAGGGTTGTTGAAAGGTATAATTATCAAATGTTGACACCTTGAATCCTTTTACACATATACTTTCTTTGTTTGTCAACTTTAGTCCTTTATATTCAATCCATTACACGTTTAAAGCTCATGACACGCGTCTTCATTATATTGGTCTTGATTTTACGAGGTGTTACAGCGGAGAGCCCCACATTCTTTCTTGGTAATATATATATATATGTGTGTATGTATGTGTTGTTTTAAGCGTTTTTGTGCAAAAGACACAAAACCCACATACACAATAAGCACAACCGAGTTTGTATGGCCACCTAGGATAAAATGAGAACCCCCCCTGTCACACCCCGATATTTCCACATATTACCGGTGGGCCCGGCGGGGAGTATCGTGACGTAGTTGATATCATCATAGTCAATATACACAATATAATAGCACTGCGGAAGGCTTGGTGAATAACTATTACAAACCATAATGTCTGAGTGTTCGATGAAAGAATATACAGACTGGATTGTAATAAGATCCACAGGCGGATCATAAATAAAATACAAGAAACGGAAAATAACAGACTCCAGGTATCTAGGGATTTGCAAGATCCTCTTATATGACACCTAGTAGCTCCAGCCTATTTACGAGAAGTACCTGTCAATCAATCTTTAGAAAATACGTCAGTTTACACTTGTAAATACAATTAACTGACTCATTTGAAAAGTATTTATGAAAATTGATTTCGGTGCACAAGGCACAAAACATTTATAACTTGGGACAATTATTTAAAGATAATCTTGTATACAGATTTATATGTTTGTCATACAATTGGGGCCGGTTGGAAGCCGGTCATGATTAACCGACTCACCACTTATAGAACCCAAAAAGGAGTTATCCCCAACATGTGGGTTTATATTTTAGCATTTGCATTTGTCAGGTGTATGCCTACACCCCGTGCATTGGTCGTGGCCATTTTCAAATGAAATGAGCCGAGCATATCCAGGACACGGTCGAATTAACCCCCAATGTTTATGTTATCAAACAAGACAGATTAAAACGGGTTATGTAAATTTATTAATCACAGTCCGATTAAATGATTTCATACCCGACCAAGTGGTATTATTATAATACCATATCCCAAGCCCGTATAAGGGAAAATAAGTTAAAAGTATTTACCTGAGCTAAATGTGAAAAGTAACTCAGTCGTAAAATCCTAAAGCTTTATGATGATACCTTCTACTGGATGCTACTTAATCTGTATAGAAGGTTTAATAACCTATTAGGATGCTAACGGGTCTTTAATTAAGTCAAAGCCTCAGACCGGCTAGCTAGGAAGAAACTTTACGGTTCTTAACGCTAGATTAAGCGGAGACCGGAATAGAATGTGGTTTAGACCCGAAAATCTTGGATACTTGTATAATATGGGTAAACTAAACACATTCTGGAAATTGAGGATTTAATGATAAGGTTAAACCCGTTTCGGCTATTTTACGCAAACTAGTCACATAAACCGATCCGAACGCATAATTGCGTAACGGGTAACCAAATGAATTACATACAGGTCTTATTTGTTATTATGCTTAAAATATGTTAATACATCAGTAGGATGTTAACATATATGCCCAAAAAGTATTTAAAACCAATTTAAGTCCTGTAAGGGCATTTTGGTCATTTTAGTAATTATAAAAGAGACTTTATAACAAACTGAAGTTCTGGTCTTTTTAAATCAGTAAAAATATTTAATTTATCTCATTACATCAGTAAGATATTACATATATGTGAGGTTTACCATTTATGGCCAAATTATGCCCCGAAAGGGCATTTTGGTCATTTCACATATGCTTTTAAGAACATTTTTGGAAATCGGAGTTTATAATTTATACCTACTGTAATAATATTGAAATTTGTTTCAAAATTCAGTAGGTAATAAGTCTTAGATGCTAAGTATGGTTTTAAACCATACTATGCACCTAAATAGTGTAAAACTCGCTAATTGACGATAATCAAGATGTTTATGTAAATCTGAGATTTTGATAAGTTTTAATTGCTCAAAATAATTTATTTAATGTATAAAATCAGTAGGAAAAGGTTTGGCATTCAAATCATTTGTTAATCTCATTTTATGCATGAAAAGGGTAATATCGTCATTTACCGAATTACACAAGAACTCTATGATTTAAACAGATTATAATCTGACAAAAAATCTTAATATTCCTTAAAAATAATATCTTAACAGTAGGTAATGAGTTTTGGTTCAAAATCCAAGTTTAAACATGTCTTATGCAAGATATCGCAATTTAATTAACAAAAAACTTCTAATTACGATATTGAGCATAACTCCTATTTGAGACCAAGAACTGATGTCATATTTTTGGGACAAGCTTATATATCAGTAGCAAAGGTTTTTGTCCTCTCACTTTTCTAAAATTCTCATTTATATGTCAAAAGGGCATTTACGACATTTATAAGCGTATTAACAAATACGAGCATAAAATTCAAACCAATAAGGACCAAGCAATATAACTCCAGGAGGTTACACTACTATATAATATGGTCCTAATGGAAGCTTAAAACATGGGAGAATTAAGCTTAGACGGGTCAAAACTGAAAGTCAAAGCAAAAGTCAAGCTTTTGCGACTTTCGGTTATAAATTGACCTTAGACTGATAATTGTCGGGTTAGACCTGGTTAAACATGTTCTAATACTAATTACCAAGTCATTAGAATATTAAAATATAATTTAGAACCTCTGTTTTATTAGTTTAAATCATTTTTAAACTTTCTGTCCAGTTTGACTTTTTGACTAACTAGTTTGACCCGATAATTAACTAGTCAAACGAATAAATTATGAGGTGCCATTTTAAGGGTTAATCACCTACCTAAATATGGTTCCATAACCACTTTCGTTTCGATCAGTGGCTAGACTAATTATGATTAAACCAAAAGTCAAAGCTTAATTACGATATGTTTGACTTTTCGGTTTTTAAGCTAATTAAAAGGACTAAGCAAGGATTAAGACTCTTACTTAGGGTCCTTGCTATCTTTTCTACACTTGACAATCTTCACCTAATGCTTGCAAGCTCCAGAAGTGTGTTTTGAAAGTTGTTGAAATGAAGTGTGCATATGAACTATGAACTAGAGCTCCTTATATACTAATTTGCAAGCATTTGGATCATTTACAGCTGTTATGGAGGCTCCTAGGATCACCCCAGGTGTCCTAGTGGTAATGTAAATCCGTTTAACAGCCCCTGGTATCGATTTGAACAAGTTTAAGTCGGTTCTGCAGCTGAACTTGCACCTGTCCAAACTTTTCTGCGCTGGGCGTTTTTAGGCGGGCCGCGTAAGACTCAGTAAGAGTCTACGCGGGCCGCGACAACCGGTAGATCAGGTTAAAACACTTTCAAACTTGGCAGATTCAGTCCCTGGTCGTTTTAAACCTTATTTAACCTCATTTTTGACATATAAGGCCCTTGTAGTTAATTTGTAGAGGCTCAAGGAAGTATATCCAAACTCCGTTAGGCCCGGTTTTGTTAAATATCACCTTAAACACAAGTTTTACCATATTGACACTTTTCATCCAAAGTCTTGAAAACTTGCTTAACGATCTCGAAACCACTTGAAATTTATACCACTTATTCTTGAGAGTATATTTGAATGTTTCGAAGCCTCGGGTTTGTTAAAAGGTCACTCAGAGGTAAGAATTAACATGTTGACACGTTTAACCCTTGTAATTTATAATCTTCCGATTATTTTCATGAACGGCTTCTTATATTCAATTAATCACTTGTTTAAGAATATATTCTTCATGTATGGTCATTCAGAGGCACAAGTTTGGCATGTTGACACTTTTAGTCCCTGTGGTTTCATATTTTCATCGCTTGGCAATTTTAGTCCTTTAAACTCAATTTTTCACATATGTAGAGTTTAGGACACGTGTCTTTACATAATTGGACACGTTTTTACGTGGTGTTACACCCCCCCTCCTTCTATTAGGGATGATTAGAGGGGGGTTGTTGCGCCTTTACTTACATAGAAGAGGTGTTGAGCCAAAACTTATGGCCTAATAAACACAATCCGGGGGTCTTAAAGATATGGGCTAGAGGACACCCAAATACTATTACGTACTCAAAATTTGAATTCTTCTCCACACACACAAATCTAAACACCTTTCTCCCACTAATGAAGTTTGTACCATTGGCGGACATGACACAAAATATGTTCACGTTTCAGATTGTTATATTTAACCTGATTAATAAACCGGTTATGTATGACTTAACTTGTTTAACCCGTTTAATAAATCAAGTGAACGCGCTACCACGTTCAACTCATTTTTTTATGAATCACCAATCCAATCAACATGTTTACTACTTTATTATCACCCATAAACCCGTTTGACAAGTTTAGATAGATGGATTAAATGGGTCATGTTCAGGTTACATAGTTTTAAGTGTTTGTGGGTTAAGGTTGTTGTTTTTTATGTGTCAAATGAAAATATATAATTATTGAGTTGAACGATTTGAACCTACAAACCTGTCACGAGTGACACGCCTAATCTTATTACTATAAACAAAATAAAAGAAGAGAAAAGAAAAGAAAGGAAGCGAGACATAACTTAATTTTGTGTTTCTGAGTTGAAAAAAAAGGAAGGAAAGAGAAAGAAAATTACAACTTTACAATTATACCCTTATGTCGGTAAAATAGTAAGCTATATAGAAGGTGAAATAGTAAATAACAAAATATTATATTCTACTCTCTTCAACTTTCTTCCATGTTGGAAGAAAAGTCAGGAGAGAAAAACTATAAAAAAATCATCATATTATTTCCTTCCACTTCCCTCACGTTTATTGCTTTAAACAAACTATGAAACACATTTTTTCTTCACTTTCCTTTCATTTCATTTCCTTTTTTTTTCCTCTCGTTTGAAACTTGGAAACACATTAGATTATGTTTTATCTTATATGTGACTATTTAGTTTAATATAACTATAATAAAACATGTCCAATGTTTCAAATGAAGATCGCTTAAAGTGTTGTAGGCACATCATGTTTAAATTATTGTAATAATACTTTTTTATATCATATTCTTATTTAATTGTAAAGCTTTGTAGGCATGAAGTAGTTTCAACTCGTACTAAGATGGGAATATTTATGCATTTCTTTCTAGTTACGGGTGGATATGAAGCCATATGGGATATCATATTCTTCATCATGAGAGTGTTATTCGTATTAGTTCTTTTTACCAGCTAAATGGAACTCAACACCTAAATTACACCCTTCGGGATTTGAACCTGTGACCTCTTTTCTAAGAAACTAGTGTCTCTACCACTTAAGCTAACCCCCCATGGCGGTTAGATATCTAAAATGTATCTCAACGATGACATAATAAGCTAATTCAATCTTTGACTGTGTATAGTATACATATAATAAGACCAAATAGCAATCTCTCGACGTCGAGGAGATGACATTATAAGCTAATTCAATTTTTGACTGTGTATAGTATACATATAATAAGACCAAATAGCAATCTCTCAACGTCGAGGAGCCAGGGTTTTGTTTTCGGTAGAATTGGATTTGTTATTTAAAATGGGGTTGAAGCGCATCTTGTTTCCCGTTTACATGTCATTTTTTTGTAATTTTCTTTATGTTAATGAAATCAAATTCAAAATTAATATTAAAAAAATACATTATTTCTTTTTAAATGGATAATGTTTTGATTGTAAAAGTAATGGGCTAATGTTGCTAACAGACTAAATTTAGATGCACTGTTGGGCTGAAGCTGATGAACTAGATTGAGGTGGCCTAATGGGCTTAAATCCTAACATGGATTTTTATATATTCGTCTTCTCCTACAAAATCTGCCTTGTATACCACAAGAATTTAAGTAATATGTATTTTTTTTTCTTCCATTGTGTGTGTGTGTGTGGGGGGGGGGGGGGGGGGGGTTGTTCCACAGAAAGGTAAATAATCCCCAAAATTAACAATATGGACCGTAGAGATGGTTTAATATAGTTTTTGGTCACGTGTCAAACAATTTATTTTCAAATAAAAGAAAAACATTATTGTAGTCAGTTCTATTTCTTGATGGGGGAAGGGAAGGGATATAACTCAGCGTAGAGTGTCACCTTGACGTGGTGGAAATCATCAGTTCGTATTCTCAAGACTCACATGCCTTTTCATTTCTTGTGGGTTTTTTAAGACTGATAGTCTAGTAATTAAGTTCTTGGTCATTGTTTGGCCAAGTCAGTCTATTTCATCTCAAACCGATTATTTTCCACCATACAAGATTAAAAAAGTTCAATCAGTTTTATTATACATTTGTTAATAATCAACTAGATTTATCACCCTCGCCGCGTTGCGGCGAACTTCTTTTATTATTTAGTCTGTGTTTACATGTGTTTTGAAATCACTACGAGCGCGTTGCACACGGAACCACTAACAAGAATAAAGAGAAAATGTAAAAAAAGTAAAAAATAATCGAAAGAAAATCAGCCAAAAAAGTTGTATGTTAATTATTTTATTCGTATGAAACCCGTGGTCAGAGATGAGAAAATAGTACTGGGTACCGGTACCGAATTTCCCGAACCGAAGGATCCCCAATTCGGTACCGACTTTTGGCATTCCTGGTACCGGTTCGCTACCGATTTTTACCTTCATATACCGGTACCGTAACCGGTATTTTCGGTATCGGTTGCCACCGAGCTCATCCCTCCCCCTGAAACTAAAAAAAAGAAATCATTAAAAGGTGAAGAAAATCAACAAGAAAAAGTTGTACGATGCCGTTGTTGTTTGTACGGCACCCGTGATCAGGGATGAGCAAATGGTACCGTGTAGCAGTACCGAATTTCCCGAACTAAAAGATTTTCAAACTCAATCCGGTACCGACTTTTGGCGTTTTCTGTATCAGGTTGGTGCCGATTTTTACCTTCATGTACCGATAATGAACTGGACCGTACAGGTATTTTCGATACCAGTATTGGTTGACACCAAGCTTATCCAACTTAGAAAGTAAAGAAAATAATAATAATTATTATTATTATATTAACATAGTAAAGGTATTAAAAAATATATATTATCATAATATATTAAAAACACAACTTAGAAAGTAAAGAAAATAAAAATTATTATTATATTAAAATATTAAAGGTATTAAAAATATATATCATTATAATATATTAAAAACACTGTTTATTTCATTGGTTTATTAATATATATATTAAAATATTAAAGGTATTAAAAATATATATCATTATAATATATTAAAAACACTGTTTATTTCATTGGTTTATTAATATATAGGAAAATAATAATTATCTTTATTATATTAAAGATTAAAGGTATTAAAAAATATATATTATTATAATATATTAAAAACACTGTTCATTTCATTGGTTTATTAATTACCGGTACCAAATTTGCCGAACCGAAAGATCTTAAGTACCAATTCGGTACCGACCTTTGGCGTTCCTGGTACCGGTTCACTTCCGTTTTTTATCTTCATATACCGGTACCGTAACCAGTATTTTCGGTATCAGTACCGATTCTGTATTAGTTGGCACCGAGCTCATCCCGACCCCTGAAACTAAAAAAGAAAAAATTAAAAGTTGAAGAAAATCAACAAAAAAAGTTGTACGATACCATTGTTCGTACGGTAACCGTGATCAAGGATGAGCAAATGGTACCGGGTAGCAGCACTGAATTTCCCGAACCAAAAGATTTCCAATATCAATTCGGCACCAATTTTTATCGTTTTCTGTATTAGTGCCGGTTTTTACCTACATGTACTGATACCGAACAGGAGCGTACTGGTATTTTCGATATCAGTATTGGTTCGATACCGGTTGACACCAAGCTTATCCCAACCCCAGATATTAAAAAAGGATTAAAGTTAAAAAATAAAGAAAATAACTAATATTATAATATTAAAATAATAAAAGTATTAAAAAAGTTATATATTATTATAATATTAAAATCAATATTCATTTCAATTCCTTTATTAATATACAGTAGTTGTAATAATAATTTGTACATGAAATGGTTGACTTAGAATTTAGAATTGATGGTCTTCTAATCAATGTGGTCCAGTCAAGAACTTTTAATAGTCTTCTAATGGGTTAAACTTTGACCTGGCAGTAGCCTAAAATCCATGAACCATAGAAACTTACGTAGTTACGTTTCACATAATTGACATTTCACGGAATTGAATGGAATCTTGATGAAATTGAAATGTTGATTTCACTCCTTATTTTGTGGGTTTCAACAAGAAAATGAATTGGAATTAAACAACATAAAGGGGAATCCACAAAAGGTAAATAATCCCCAAAATTAACAATATGGACCGTAGAGATGGTTAAGGACCGGTTTAATAAAGTTTTTTCGTCACGTGTCAAACAATTTATTTACAAATAAAAGAAAAAATTATTGTAGTCAGTTTTATTTCTCGATGGGGGAAGGGAAGTGATGTGGTGGAAATCATCAGTTCGTATTCTCAAGACTCACGTGCCTTTTCATTTCTTGTGGGTTTTTTAGGACTGATAGTATAGTAATTAAGTTTTTAGTCATTGTTTGGCCAAGTCAGTCTATTTCAGCTCAAACCAATGATTTTCCACCATACAAGATTAAAAAAGTTTAATCAGTTTTATTATACATTTGTTAATAATCAATTTGTACATGAAATAGTTGACTTAGAATTTAGAATAGATGGTCTTCTAATCAATGTGGTCTAGTCAAGAACTTTTAATAGTCTTCTAATGGGTTAAACTTTGACTTGGCGGTAGCCTAAAATCCATGAACCATGGAAACTTATGTAGTTTCGTTTCACAGAATTGGCATTTCACATAATTAAATGGAATCTTGATGGAATTGAAATGTTGCCTGAAATCCATGAACCATAGAAACTTACGTAGTTACGTTTCACAGAATTGAATGGAATTTTGATGGAATTGAAATGTTGATTTCACTCCTTATTTTGTGGGTTTCAACAAGAAAATGAATTGGAATTAAACAACATAAGGGGGAATCCACAAAAGGTAAATAATCCCCAAAATTAACAATATGGACCGTAGAGATGGTTAAGGACCGGTTTAATATAGTTTTTGGTCACGTGTCAAACAATTTATTTACAAATAAAAGAAAAACATTATTGTAGTAAGTTCTATTTCTCGATGGGGGAAGGGAATGGATATAACTCAGCGTAGAGTGTCACCTTGACGTGGTGGAAATCATCAGTTTGTATTCTCAAGACTCACATGCCTTTTCATTTCTTGTGGGTTTTTCGGACCGATAGTCTAGTAATTAAGTTCTTGGTCATTGTTTGGCCAAGTCAGTCTATTTCAGCTCAAACCCATGATTTTTCACCATATAAGATTAAAAAAGTTCAATCTGTTTTATTATACAATTATTAATAATCAATTTGTACATGAAATGGTTGAATTAGAATTTAGAATAGATGGTCTTCTAATCAATGTGGTCCAGTCAAGAACTTTTAATAGTCTTCTAATGGGTTAAACTTTGACTTGGCAGTAGCCTAAAATCCATGAACCATAGAAACTTATGTAGTTTCGTTTCACAGAATTGACATTTCACAGAATTGAATGGAATCTTGATGGAATTGAAATGTTGATTTCACTCCTTATTTTGTGGGTTTCAACAAGAAAATGAATTGGAATTAAACAACATAAGGGGGAATCCACATTCCAATTTCATCCAAATTTCATTCCATTTTTTCAAAACAAACACACCTAAATTACAAATCAAATTTCAATTTTTGTGTGAATTCCCATTCCAATTCCATTATAATCCAAGAAACGAACACTACCTAAATCTCAAAAAGATTTAGGCCAACTTTTATTTATGAAACAGTTCCAAGAAACTAAAATGAACCTTTTGTAGAATTGTATTCATGACGAAATGTAAAACTACTTGTAGTGATAAAGTTACCAAGTGAAAAAGTGAGTGTCACGTCACTGTCACTTAGCCAACGAGGCTCTTAGTAACTAAACCATTAAAATATGTAAGCGTGCTTGACGCCCCCTTCCTCGAAACCACCACCATTCACCAGAAAATAAGCTTTGGCGCTCATTAACGGGGTAACACTCTAAGCTCCCCATTGAGGTGATGTAGCAGTGGTTTACTCCCGGTCCGATACATTTTGTTATTATAGTGTACCTAACTCATAAATAATGATTGTACTTGTTGCTACAAAAACTTGTGTAACTCGTCTTCAAGGACGAGAAATCAAATTACAAACATCAACAATCCGTTAAGAGGGTTTCGAAGCCAAAGCCCCGATGACACTTCGAATGTTGACCAAACCCAAAAGGACCCGTCTAGTGTGGTCCGGAGCACGCTAAAATAGACCAAGAACCGGTACACTGTACCCATAAAAAGCTGTTATAAATCTATTTGTAGCGTTCTTTCAATTTGCCTTATCAAAAGACAAAAGCCAAGAACGGTATGTATATATACCCACACACTAATTAATCAACCTTTATATTCTTTCTAGTTTTTGTATCTTCATTCTTCACCCATTTTATCATAGTTGATCGCATAACCTTGATTTAGACATTGGTCTAGGATTGCTTTCGCTTCTTTTAGAACCGATTTTAGTTTTTACTAAATTTTAATATGGTTTAAGATTATTTATGTTCAGCTACTTTTAGTCATTAGACCATGATTAGTTTTCTACATAAAGAAATTAGACTTTTACAATGATGTTCTAACACTCAAAAGTTTATTAACATTTTATCGGTCAATGCCTTATTTTTAGTTACCAGCTATATCACCATGTAAAGTAATTTGAGGGCATGTTTGGCAACTTCTGAATAAGTAAGTGATGAACCAGTAAGAGGAGTGTTGAATCAGTAAGATGTCCGAATCAATAAGAGCGAGTATAATACTTAATTGTTCAGGGGCAAATCTTTGATCAATTCAGATAAGAGGTCTTAATCATTCAGCTTAACCATTTAGAGACAAATGTCTGAACCATTCAGACATCTGCTCGCGAAACAAACAGTCTGAATCATTAAATGCTGAACCAGTAAGATGTGTAAACCATTAAAAGCCTATTAAGAGCTAAAACAATCAGCCCACTAGTGATACGAGTAAAAACTGGTAGGAACCAACTTCCTTTACTATCCAAATGGTCTTTAAGACCGAGTGATCAATTGTGTGAATTATGGGAACCGGCGGTTTACTGAAGTTAAGGTTCCTAAAACATGGCGTATACATAAGTAAATGTACTTTCTAAAATAAAATTAAAAGCTAGCTTTGACATACTTGTCCATAAATAGTATTAATTTTTCTAACATGTGACCAAACTTCTTTCTGGAATCTCCGAAAGTGCATTACAGAATTAGGACCATATATATTATAGGACCATCTTATCAAGGATTTGTTTTCTTATTTGTAAAAGTGTTTTTAGTATGTATTCTCAAGAACCTTTGTGAGTAATATAATATAAATTTTGTTGGCCGTTCAAAAAAAAAAGTACGTATTCTTAAGATTTGTTATTTGTAGTTGGTTATTTAAATAAAATTCCTTCAAAACTTACTTTAAACGAATATCATTAATTAGCTTAGAAAATACTTTCAACAGATAATCAAAATTTTTAATAATTAAAATTAAGATGATGTCAAGATTATCGATTGTTGAAAGCTACAAAAGATTGAAAGGACTATAAAAGAAATCAACCTTTATTGTTGCCCTTTTTTGAAAACTTATTAGTATCAAACCATTTAAATTCAAATAATGTATATATACTTTATTATTAAAACAAATAAATATAGTGAATTTTACTTTTTAACTTTAATATAATATTTTTATAGGTATCATTCCTTTTACATAAAGTTTTTAAGTTAATGCATTGTTTATTAGTGGTGCGTTCAAACCAATTAAAACAATTTGTCTAATGCACAAAGCTACATTCAAGTTGTCAAATTTTGACGTATGAATGAACTACAATAAGTGGCGGAACTAACCCAAAAATTTTAAAACTTTAGGGATATCCCAATTTTTTATTTTTTAGACCAGGGGTATCCTTTGTATAACGGAGACGAATTTGCGGGGTATTTTTACACTACGGAAACGGAGTTAAGGGTTATTTTTACACTACGGAGACAGAGTTGAGGGGTAGGTTGATAAGTGAGTAAACCACTAGCAGCTTAGTGAATATCACTACCTTCGCCCAAAAATGCTTGTCACCGGATAGTTCGTAAGTTTTACACGTTAACGAATACAGACTCCCTCTTAGACACTATATAACGGTAATACAACTGTGATTACATAGAGATATTCGTGATGGGATAACTACTTTTTGGGTATCTTTAATAGTCAAGTTGACTTTGACTCTTTTGAGACTTTTAGAATGAACAAAGGCAAATTAAGGAGGGGCATCTCCATCTTCAATTAGGTAACAAATCAACCTCCTTTTTCTATAACTTAATTTTTAAGAAATACTACTTCATTGAATTCTCCTCTTTATTATCTATCGTAAATTCTTTTTTCTACAAGTAAAATTCAATGAAGATGCCATTATTAATATTGTTAAAACTTTCTTTTCATCATCTGAAATTACTACGAAACTGATATCTCAGGAATTAAAATGTTTTTTGACGTATTTTTAGATGTTCCTTTAAGTTAAAAAAAATCATTTTTGAAATCAAATATTTTTACTTTTTTAACTGTGAAAAATCGTTATTAGAAAATTTACAGGACACTATCAATACAGTATTAACCAATGAAATAAGATAAAATCTGGATTATCTTGATAGGTGATCTTCAACTGGATCGAAGACTATTAGACTTGATTTTTTTAGTTATCTTAATTAGAGATTGGTTAACTGTTTAAGAAGGTAATGAATATTTTATATACATGTGGATAATATTTAACATTTTAGCATAAAAAGAGAGAAAACAAGTTTTATAACAATATAAATATATGTTACGGTTTAAAAATAGTTATGTTAATAATAAGTTTTTATAAGACCATGCGTAGTGGTTTGATGAATAATGCCCCTACCATGGGGCGTTTTCTGTCATGTGGCAGTCCAGTCAGCATGGGGGCATTATTGGACGTTTTTGCAAAAGTGGCGTAGTGGGAATAATGCCTAATAACGCCCCATCCAATCATTACACAATATATATGGGTGAGAGGTAAAAAAAAAAAGAAAAAAAAATAAATCTAGCCATCCAATCATGACCGTTGCATCTCGTTCTGACTGGTCGAAGATTTGCCCCTTCAGCGTGTTTCAAAACCATTTTTTCGCGAATAACGCCCAATAACGCCGGGGTGTAGTGGCGATGGGGCGTTTTCCTGCGTTTTCTTCAAAAAAATTTTACAAAACACGCTCCATTACGGGCGGTCTAACCATTATAAGATATCAGTATTTAAAAATCAATATAATTGTCAAATACAAGGAGTGTAATTAATATTAATTTAATCAAAATAAAAAGTAATTATAAAAGTTATATACAATACTTTTTTATATATTTAGCATCCAACCAATGAAAAACACTAATTATTTAGTGAGATATGGGTATTATGGCGTATTTTGATAATGGAACTCTCAATTGAATAATGATATAACATGATGACATATTCTCAATTTCTATAATACCAATAATTATGTTTTATATGAATTTTTATTTATTTAACTTTGCTCCTACCACTTTACACCCAAAAGGTTACATTTTACACCCCCTGGTAAACAAAACAACTAATAGGTCCAATAAAGTCAGCTAATTAATCATATAACTAGTCGAATTCCAAAGCAATTCACGGCTAGACTTTGGTCGATATTAGTTGGGTTCGTTATGACCCCAACGCTCGATATACAACTGAAAGAGAAAACCAAAAGGATAAACTCGTGATATGCCCATAAGAATATTTATGTGTATTACATCAATGAAAAACTATAAAAATAAAAATCGATATCATTTTTATAATACCAATACCAGTACTGATCTCGTTTAGTTTCACCGCACTCGTATAACCTACGATACCAGAACACTAATCTAGGTTGAAGAAAAAAGTACGTGATTAAGTTAAATTAAATACACTGGTTTTTAGTTCTTAAAAATTGTAACATAACTACTTGATCAACATCATTGTGAATCCAACCAAACAATTTGCTACATTTAGTTTTATAATCATGTTTGACATTTTTTTAACAAAATATACAAACGAAAGCATAAGTTCAGTAATAATATGTGTGACATTTGATTTGTTATTAACCGTGATGATAAAAATAAATGTTCAGTTATTTAATAATGTGTATATATTATTATAATGTAAATAGTAGAGTGAATAATGCATATTTAATAAAAGGTTAAATAAAAGTTCATTGGAAAGTAAGAACATAGTTTATGATAATTAAGATAATTAAGCATTGAATGTGTGAGCATATTTGGTGATGAATGATGTATTTATAGCAAAGCCAAGATGTAGATGAGAGTCATTAATGCTTTGTACCAAGTCAAGTCACTTTTTTTTTCTTGTTTTTTTTTTACATCGTTGGTTTAACATTGTAGGGGATGTCTTGACGTCTGTGGTAGTTAAACCATCATGTCTAGTGGTACCTTCATCATATGTCAATCGTATATCGTTTACCATGATAACACTTATTTATCTTACTAGCACTAGTATCCGAACCTGGATATAGGCACGGGTATAATCTGAACTAAGTTGGTGAACAAAAAATAAAAACTGATTTATAAAAAGCAGGTTCAAATTATAAACCGGTTTAGGAGGGAAGATGTTCGAACCCTTCAAATTGATTGGGGTCAGGTTCAAACCACTTCGGGTCTTCGGGACAAAGAAAAAAAAACCCAGTTTTCCTAACATTTTTTACAAATCAGGTCGGGTCCAAACCGGTTTTAAAGAACGAGGCTATATACTGTTATACGAACTGACAGGTTTGATCAGGTCCAGGGATCATACCGGGTTTTCGGTAAGGTAGGTCGGGTTATAAACCGGTTTGGGCCAAGTTATCGGTCATTAGTCCTTACTCCTTGGTAAACATAAACATTCAATTTACACATATTAAAAATACAAGGACTAAAATATAATAACCCAAAAGCATAAGGCCTTCTTTGAAAACATTTCAAACGAAGACAAAACTTGTATCGGCAACACACTCTTTACTCCTTCAAAGAGGGAGCTACGATTCTCTACACACGCAAGGGTTTTCTATCCGTACGCAGCATCTTCTTCTTCTTCTTCTTCTCCGTCACAACTTGACAACAAACAAACAATCTGAACCTCATCTTCAAACAACACCTCATTCGAGTAACCACTCACCTCCATTTTCTCAAAACCTCTTTTCACGCAACTTCCGTGAGTGTTTTGTTGGATGTTTTAGGTTTTTGTTAGCTTCGAGGTTTCGATAGTTTGAAATTATCGAAATATGCCGGTGAATAAGTCGAAATCGGAGAAGAAAGATGCTGAAAAACCGTCGCTAAGAGATCCGTACGAGGTTCTCGGTGTTGCTCGTAACTCTACAGATCAGGAGATTAAAAGTGCTTACCGTAAATTGGCTCTGAAGTACGTTATCTAGCTGATTTTTTTATTTTTTTTTTCTCTTAAATTACCGGTAATTTTGTTTGAAATTAGGTTTAATTTTGTTTTATACACTTGAATTGCTTATATTTATGTTGAATTTAGTGTTAAATGGATAGTTGAAGGCAGATTTGGTATTTGAGTAATGATATGTTTGTTGATTTGGCTCATTTGTGTAATTACTACATTTGGTTGTTTGTGTCGGTAGAGATTTGAGGAAGGATTAGGTGGTTATGTGGTTTAAGGAATGTTATTTTGGGGGTAAGAGGTGTGGTGTGTGGACCTAGGGGTGCAAACGAGCCGAGCGGCTAGCTAGCTACTCGAGATTGGCTCAAGAAAAAGCTCGAAATGAGCCGAGCCTTATCGAGCCCGAGCCGAGCTTGAGCCTAAAATAAAGCTCGTTTGTTTATCGAGCCCGAGCTCGAGCCTCGCATAATGTGAAGCTCGTTAGGCTCGTCGAGCCTTAGTGTAAACGAGCCGAGTCGAGCCGAGCTTATTTTAACTTGTTTGCAAGCCGACCTCGAATCTAAAAATAAGCTTATTGAGTAAACGAGCCCGAGCCTGAGCCTGGGCTTCACTTATCGAGCTCGCAAGCCTAAAACGTCTATTATTTATATTATTTTTATTTTATATATTAATTAATAGATAATAAACGAGCCGAGCCCGAGCCAAGCTCGAGCTTGAGAAAATACCAACGAGCCGAGCTCGAGCTATGAAAACAAAGCTCGAATCGAGCCGAGCTCGAGCTCTCATAAGTTAATTGAGCTCGAGCTTGAGCCTGGTCGAGCTCGGGCTCGGCTCGGCTCGTTTGCACCCCTATGCCTCCTGTGTGGTCAATACAGAACCAAATTTAACTATAGAACTGCGAAAATCGGTTAAACGCTTCAGATATAGTGGTAGAGAGAGGGGTGATTATGTAGATTTATATTAAAGTAAAAAATACATGTGTTTTTGTGGTTTTTGCAGTTTTCTAGTTAAACGCGGATACGTGTTGAATGTCATCTCTCTAGGAGGCATCGTAGATGTACTATTTGTTTTTGTTATTTAGTAGTTATGGTTGAGTTATTTTTGTAAGAAACGTTGTATATATAACCAGCTTGTTGCTATATACTTACCAAGCATGAAGCAAGTTACAGAAATGACTATAAGTTGGTTAAATGAAGGATTTTTTTTAAAGTAATTCTTTTAATGTTTCATTTACGCTTATATCTTAATCTCAAGAGGCCTTCTTTATTTCATCTTATATATTTGCATGTCCCTAAGAATATAAAAACAGCCACGCTTCGCAAGTTAAGCCATTATATGTTTCATTTACGATTTTATGCTGACATTTGCAAAACTTATGAGCCTGAGATTAATGCAGGTTTACAAAAAAAAGTTAAAAACTTATATTTAATTATTCATGTCTTTCTATGAAGACAACACAACAGTTTGAGGTTAACGTTTCATTAGTTTGCAGTTATAACAGTCTTAAACCGTGCTCTATTTTTTGTTCTAGTATGGTTTCCCCTATTGAGACCATATTAATTAAATATTAATCTGTAATAAATTCATGTGCTACTTTATTTATTGACATTTTCTGATAAATTTATGTTGCTAATGTATCCCAGGTACCATCCTGACAAGAATGCAAATGACCCTAAAGCGAGTGATATGTTTACCGAAATAACTTTTTCCTATAATATATTATCTGATCCAGATAAAAGGCATCAATATGACACTGCTGGTTTTGAGGTTGAATTCACCATAACCAATTATATTCTATAAAATAAATCTTTACAGTTTTTTTTTATTTTTTATTTTCTTAGCTCTTGTTGACACATTTGTCATGGGTGCAGGCTGTTGAAAAAGACGGTCAAGATTTGGAGCTAGATCTTTCAAGTTTAGGTGCTATGAATACCATGTTCGCTGCAATTTTCAGGTTTTTTGTTACATCAAAACACTCTTAAAATAAATTGTTTCTTCTTTTTAGCGGTGGTCTTTATAGCGCATTTACTTATGAATGGGGTGCTGAATAAAAAATTAGCTGAAAGGTAGACTGTCCAAATAGGTCAAAAGTCACCCAAAGACCATAATAAGCGAATAAGCAATTTTAAAAGCAACCCCAAACACCCATTGTTGTAGTTTTACACTTGTGATAGTAACCGACACATTCTATAGTCATCAATATATATTTAAACAGACAAAACAAATGGTTGCTGACCAACCCGTTTCAGTTTTACCAATATTAAGAATTATCGGTTTTGACCAATTACCCAACCCATCCATCTTGCCGCCTCTACTTTTGTTTATTAATGTGTATGCTTGCATCTTAAGCAGTTAATACAGTAAAATATTGGATATCAGTCAAGGACCAATATTTGAGATCTAGGTTATCGCGGTGGGATATCGGTAATTTTAATATCATGCAGACTTTATATATTTAACAAATTAACCTTTTGCAACTTGCAAAACACTAACAATTGTAGCAAGTAAGAACGGATTAAGAAAAACATTAACATTTAACACTAACAATTAACAATTAAGACTTTAAACACTAATAGCAACAATACGAAGAAAGAAGAATGGTAGGACTAAGAAGAAAGGTACTAATATCGGAGATATATCGGTCAATATCGCCGATAATATCGGTACCAATATTTTACATGGGGACCGATAATCGATATATATCACCGCATAAACTGCATAGCTTGCAACTGTCTATTTGAAGTTAGTATTTCTATAAAATGCATGTATTATTGCAGCAAACTTGGAGTGCCCATAAAAACTACCGTATCTGCCACTTTGTTGGAGGAGGCACTGAATGGTTCAGTTACTGTTGAGCCAATTTCTTTAGGCCAACCTATTGTTCGAAAGGTAGGCTATTGTTGTTTTCTAGTATGCGTGAATTCCCTTTGTTAAGTATGTGAAAACGCATTGATTTAAGTAGCGGGTTATATTTTATTCAGGGATAATGTATGACGTGGCTACCCGAGTTTTTTGCTTTTTCATTAAGCCACCCAACTATTGAAACTACATTATAGGCCCCGCAAGTATGTATCATGTTTCGTTTGTACCAAATCCAACATAAAACTAAAATGGATGACGTCTATAACGTAATGTTTAAACAGCACACAAAGATAGCCATTGGTTACTTTGTATATCTTGTAAATTAAAAAAAAAATATCGAGGGGTCAAAAAAGGGACGAGATTTTTGTTAATTAATGTTATTTTTAGATTTGGCATAAACAAAAGTTGATACATACTTAGGTGGCCTATAAAACAACTTTTTTTTTTGGGTAAAGGGTTACCCCGGTGAATATTATACCATCAAAAACCAACCAAAACAAGTGAGAAGCAAAAACACCCCTCATTTCTCTCGAATGACAGGCCACACGAGAGTATACATACAGACCACTAAAACAGTTCCAATAGATAGGTGGTGAAAGTGAAAAACTTCAATAGTCGGGTGGCGTTATCCCTTGTTATATACTATTAGTTTGATAAACATGATAATTTTATTTACTTATATAAATGGTTAAATGTGTTTATGAAATTTATAAAGATTTACATGAAATATTAAAGACTAACTAATAATGCATGAATATAGAAAAAAAAACTCTTGCAAGTGACAAGGTTTGAATGATTTAACCTTTTACACTTTAGAGTTTATGTACCTGCATTATGAGATCCACACCCCTCTTCCTTTTCATGCGGTGAGTCAAATAAACCGAATGATCTGTATCCTAATGCTCACAAGTCACAACCCCTAAAGCTGGTTTTATTTCTTTATTTGTTTTGAATTTTGTAATTTCATAGTTAAATTATTATAATCGTATACAAACAACAACTATTTATCAAGTTCAAAAAAGTAGACAAAAAGGTAACGGTTGGACCCATACTAAAATAAATAATATTCATATGAAATCTTTTGCATATTGTATAGGTCGAGAAGCAATCTGCTCATTTCTATTCTATTACAATATCAGAGCAAGAAGCGCAAGCTGGATTAGTTTGCCGAGTGCAATCAGCAGACAAGAGCAAGTTTAAGGTTTGTATTTAGTTTATTTCTTGTTAAACACAAAATTTTTCCGAATATAATCCAATGTTAGTGTTAAGTTGTTGTATAGGTGTACGTTTTGTCCTGTATTTACCCAAAGTCTTCAACTTTGTGCAGCTTTTGTATTTTGATCAAGAAGACAATGGTGGATTGAATCTCGCCCTGCAGGTATAGTGATATCCCACGATAAAAATGTTAATATAGAATTCTTTTGTGCAATAACAGAACTATAGAAACTCGAAAATCATTATTGGCTGGCAAGGCAAAGGGCACGGAAGTATATCTTTACACGTTTTAATCATAAATATATAAGTTATCAATAATTGTAATATATCAAGTCAGACATTCCGTGGCATGCCACAACTTTTAAAAATCAGCAAAAAAACTGGCATGCTACTGGTCACACATTTCATTCGTTCCTACCAGTAATAAAACGTAACTTGGTTGTTAAAGTCTATACTAAAAGTATCCGCCTAATTTAAAACCGGTTGCTAAATGTATCATTTAAATTTCGTGCAATATGTACAAATATGCCATATTATGAATGTCAAAGAAAAAAAATTAGATATTGTACGGGAACACTAGAATTTTCGTCATATTAGTTCTAACATTGACCTAATTTGTAATATATAAGATTAACTCCTATTGCAGGAAGATAGTGCAAAAACAGGGAAGGTGACAGCTGCGGGAATGTATTTTCTTGGTTTCCCAGTTTATCGACTGGATCGACCATCTAATTCAGTGAGTGGATATAATCATCATAAATGTGATTGTGACAATTAAACATGTGCTTTGATGTTCATAATCTTATTCTTTTAACTTTATGTCCATTTGGTGTCAGGTGGCGTCTGCGAAGGATCAAGATGCTGCCTTCTTCAAAAAACTAGATGGATTTCAGCCATGTGAAATAAACGAAATAAAAGCCGGTGTGCACACATTTGCGGTTTATGGTTAGATTTCATACTATTTGTCTGTTTAAATGTTTGCCTAAAATTAAATTTAGCTTATGTTTTTGTAAACCCCAAAATGACGATCCTATAATTTAATGAAAATGTTTTAACCGACTAGGGCTGTAATCAAGCCAAGCCAGGATGAGCTCGAGCTCTTACTTAAAACAAGCCAGCTCAGCTCGTTAATTTTTTTTTGTTATTTTTTTACAAATAATAACATAAAAACAAAAAAAAAATTACACATATATCTATATGTATTATTTTTTTAATATTCTAAAGACCGAAAGACATATTAAAAACACCATATGTATAATTTTTGTTTATTTCCCTATATTTTATATATTATTGATTAATTAAACTTAAAATGTTAACATTTCAATTCTCTCCTACATATTTTGTATTTTAATACGTTTAAAATTAAGATAACCTATATGAAATATAATAATTCAAGCTGGCTCACGAACCGAGCCAGCTCATTTACAACCGAGCTTTTTTCGAGCGAGCCGCGAGCTACAAGTTTTTAAACACCCCTATAACCGACTTAATTATGAATTGTAAAGCTGACCACTTTTACCTATCAGACAATGACTTGTTTGACCCGTAACAAACCCAATGCGAGTTTTAACCATCTGACTTTGGCTATATGACTTTCTTTTGTAGGTGACAATTTTTTTAAAAGTGTAAGCTACACAATAGAAGTTATCTGCACAGCTTCTTTTGTAGAAGAGAAGGAGAGTCTAAGAGAAGTTGAAGGTCAAATTTTGTCAAAACGATTGGAGCTCTCAAAGTTTGAATCTGAATATAAAGAGGTTGGTTAATTTAATAATTAGGTTCATTAGTCTGTAATTTAGGATGTTATATGTTGTTTTCATTTGTATTAGATGTTGTATACTTGCAGGTTCTTGCACAATTCACAGAAATGACTAGTAGATATGCTCAGGAAATGCAAGAGGTAAGTTCAGAATTGTTCCGACATGCTAGTCTTGGGGGGTATTTGAGATTTGCTTTACGACTTTGTTGACCAACATACATTTTCCATATCTTGACGGCCTAGAGGTGTAATCGAGCCGACTTGACACCGTGTAGTCATTAAAGCTCAAACTTTAACTTAGATCCTGGTTTAAAAAGCAAGAGACACACAAAAGCGGCGGGCTTTCGTACCTGAGGCGCAAGATTATTTTATTAATTTTATACATCCCATGAGTTTTTAGCATCTCATATCCAAAATATAGCTATAGTAATAAGCTTTATATATGATTTTACCTACATGTACAAGCCAAAAAAACTATTGTACAACACTTCGATGCATAAAAACACCCAAAGTACACAAGCGCTTTTCTTGCGATTTGTGGAAAAAGCGCGCCTTGGGTGGCATGAGGCGTTGAGGCGCGCTTTTTAACACCCAGACTTAGATCGACTCAATTGTTAATAATAAATGTTAATAATATTAATAGTAAACAAGATTTGTATAAATCGACAAGATTTGGGTTCGTGTATGGGTTTAGTCTAAAGCGGTTTCAAATCAGTTTTGGGCTGATCTTGCGAACATGTTTAGCTAGATAGATTCGTGTCAATCTAGCTAAGTCAAGTCGATTAGATGGTATTTTGAGTGAAAAATGAAAATTGTTACTTAAGCTTGACTCTCAAGTATAGCTCAGCACTAATTTTTCAAGTAGGCCTCTTGTAGTTTAAGCTCAAGTCGATTCAATCACACCTCGATGCATACACCCTACTAGTACAATTACAATGTTCCGAACCAACTTATATTTTTGTTAATCTAATTGACAAGAGCCTTTAATTTGCAATTCTTGGTTAACACTTCGTGTTTTGTAGATTGATGACCTTCTTAAACAAAGAAATGAGATACACGCCTCGTACACAACGGCCCCACCAACAAAGCGTAGCGGTAGCAGCGGTCACAAAATCAGGAGGCGAGGTGCGTCAAAGCAGTCAAAAGAAGATGGCCATCAAAAGCCGTCATCAGGGGATAGGGTAAAGAAAAAGAAATGGTTTAACATTCATGTAAAGGTTGACAAGAGGAAACCTTGCTGAACACTTTTGAGCATTTTGTCACAAAATGCTAAATTAGAGTATCCCGTTGGTAAGAAAGCAAACTATTGCATTGCATTGTGATTGTACATTTTGCTTCGTTTCGATTACGATTCTACAAGTTATTTTATGCTCTTGAACTAGTAATATGGTTCATGTAGAGCCTAGAAAATTTATTACTGTCTGTAAATTTGTTATTGATATGTTACTTCTCAGTTCAATTTTGTTTCTTAAGTATCACAAGACATGATGTAAATTTAAATATTTATTATTTGTGAAAGACACTTTTGTGTGATATGATATGACTCAGTAGTTTTATGGGACGCATTTATCCAGAATTTTTAACAAAAAAATCGAAAATACTGAAACTGATGGTTGGACCTACCTTTTTTTGTGAAAGGTAAACTTCATTAAAACATGAACCGCCTCAAACCGAGGCAGCCGGAAAACAAACTACAAATTTACATAATTACACCAATCTTCCCAAGTAACCGACTTATTTTTAGATCTAGTCGAATACCACAAAAAACCCACATATGGTTGGACCTACTTAGTTTCAGACCTTTACAAAATACAAATTGTCGAATGAACTTTTTCAACTATTTTTAATACACCCATAAATTTGAAGCAAATTTATTAGTCTCATACTTTGTCAGGAGAAAGAACCGTTGAATATATTTTTGTAATCAATTTTTGAAGCAAAACCTTAGTTTCTATTTTTTTTTCAAAAAAAAAAAAAAAGATTTGTGATCCAAACTGTGTAGCAGAATTTCATGATCTATTCATAAATCTATAAACTGAATGAAAACTTTGGTTTTGGCCTTTTTGTAAAAGAAAAAAGTGGTTACTTTTCGTAATAAATTTTAATAAAATATATCTATAATTTGTCATCGCAAGTTACTGAATAGAAAAAGAATTAACTTCAAAGAATTATGTTTACCTGATTAACATTTAGGGATAGATCATTGGGAAAGAGATCTATAGATTGTTGATATATAAAGAGTTAAAGACATTAGCATCAGGAAGAGTTGTACACAAAAGGCTTAAAAAAGCTATAATACGTTTAAACTTCTACTCATTACTTGACTAAACCACAATCTCTTTTAACTAAACTTGCTAATCATGTTATCATTTACTAAACTCATAACTAAACTTCTTGTAAAATATGGTAAGCAAAGATTAAGAGAACTTACTCTGGTAAAAACAGATTGATGCACTGATAACTACTCATCTGACCATTTTTTCTGGACCATTTCGTCCCTATCAATGAACCGTTCAAGTAATTCTTTCTCCTTCAAAACTAAGCAATTTGTATCTTTACCAAACCAGTCATAACGTCTTTTGGCAATGTAGTCGTATGCAAGATCTCGTATGGGAGTTGGTATGATCATGAGTGTGCTCAATACAGAGTACGGCAATGGCAAGTAAGATAGCACTTTCAAAGCAGCTGTTAAAGTATATGAATCCAAACGTTACAGTTAGAAAAATATCAGCAATTGCAACTTAAAAACTGTGTGTAAAAAACATATTTAAAAATACTAGCATTGCAGTTTCATGGCATGAAGTATCAAAAATGTTCACCTGCTCTGAAGTCTGAACTCTAGATCCATTATCGAATGTCATTATACAGCCCACTACTAATTACAGCAGGCATCTTAAATCGTAAGAGAGAGATGAAGCTTTGTAACTATTGTGATTGGTTTTGGCTTTTAAACCACAGCGGTTGTTAGACAAAAACATAGTTTTAAAAAGCGTGAGGCGCTACGAGGTGTTTAGGTCCCGAAAGCCGACACGTGAGACGAGAGCTTCACGTACACAAGCCGTTGCTCTATGTACTACTACTACACTAATGCCAACTTAGCTTTAAGTACAATCAAAAGCTGCATCTCTCTCATCTTTTTTACATGTTAGACATCTTCATCATGCCATTCATAAACCCTTCACCCTTTTGGCATTTTTATGTACAACCAAAACTCCATCTCTCTAATCTTCTTTACATGTCAGCCGTCATCATCACGCCATTCATAAACCCTTCACCCTTTTGGCATTTTACATATCTAACCATCTTCATCATGCCAATCATAACTCTTCACCCTTTTGGCATTTTACATATCTAACCATCTTCATCATGCCAATCATAACTCTTCACCCTTTTGGCATTTTACATATCAACCATCTTCATCATGGCAATCATAACTCTTCACCCTTTCTGCATTTTACATATCAACCATCTTCATCATGCCAATCATAACTCTCCACCCTTTTGGCATTTTACATATCAACCATCATCAGCATGCCAATCATACCTCTTCACCCTTTTGGCATTTTTACACATCAGCCTCCTAAAGGTGGTAATTTTCAAACTTTCCAAAGCAACGGTCCTGCCTTTGACCGACACGCGCCTGAAGCGCCGCCACAAGACCCTAAAACGCTCTAGTTGTCACCCCCATCGCCTCACAGCACCCAAGGCACACTTTTTAAAACCAAGAGAAAAATGTTCAGGCTGTCATCAATTCTTGTCTGGGATTCCTCCAACAAGAGTTTTTTGACAGCTAAACATCAAGTATAATGCTTAAATAATGTATATCACTAAACTAAAAATACCATCAAGAATTTGTTCGTATCACAATATATGGATCTATAATGGCACTTTGCAGTAAAAACTCATGCACATCAAACTAAACTGCCTTGTGAATTGTGATGCCTAACTTTTTCAGGGACTGCACCCTTAAGCCTCTTTAATGGTGAAATAGGTTGAAAATATAATTTAGCAAGAATTATATTAGTAAATAAAGAGTGCTAACCAGTAGATCCTTGATGGTATTCATAGGGTCCTTCAATGAACAAAAAGCGACGAAGAACATCCTCACGATCCACACCACATATCCTCATGTATGGTTCAGCAGCCTTGGATTGAAGACAACAGAACTTGATTCTCTTATCTTTGTCTGCATTAATCACAAATTTCACCCCTACATAAAAAAAGATAAAGGTCGCACATAAGTTTTTTGTAAATGAATAAAGTCCAATGTTGATGGATCATAGATGTAACTATAAATTTGAGATCCCTTAACAATGGTAAGTATGATCATAGATGGCTACAAACCATTTTTCACAAACAGTTAATGTAACTTGTAGACTATTATGGACTTAGGGTAGTACAACATAGAAGGAAACCCAATCCAGTTTTCAACAGCACAACCAGAGATGAAAATAGCTAGACTCATTACTCAACAAACTAGAACTAAAGATGTTCACAGTCCGGTTAGGCCGGTTTTGACAAGCTACAGTTTCAGGAGACGAAATCCAAACCGTGAACAGAACCGTTTTGGATATCAAACTGACCTGTTTGCTTTGGCTTGGCCAGTTCGGTCTTGAAGACCCCCAGCTATAACTATCATCTCTAATAGTCAATAACACTAAATTTGAGTATTGCTTGATCAAATGCACCAGAATTCATAAAAAAAGGTATAATATACAAAGAATTTGAGTGCAAATCTTTACTCTTCCTTAGAGTTCCTTAGTAACTGGATACAGATCATTGTTCACAAACGCTTTAGTTACATCGTAGCTATTTTAGTCTTAGGTTACTACAATACACATCTCAATTAGCCGTCCATGTGTAATTGCTGAATGGCAGAAGAAAAACATCACAGTTTTCAACAGGATAATCCAAACAAACCTAACAAGCTCAGTAAACTGGACCTATAATCTAATAATCACTAATCCTCAATGACCTAAAATTTGAGCATGATTAAATCAAATGCACAAACAGTTCAACGACAAATTGGAAATTTTCAACATCAGAAGTTTAACCTCGCAGTTTTTAACAGGATAACTACATAAACAAATATAACTAACCTCAGTAAAATGGACCTATAACCTACTGTTCTCTAAACATCAATGATTCAATGACCTAAAATTCGAGCATCATTCACTCAAATGCACAAACAGTTCAACAGCAAATTACAACATTCCAAAACACTTTTCTAACTAACATCATATCAAACAACTTCAATCGAAAGATTACAAACTGCATCAGTGACCTAAAATTCAAACATCATTCAATCAAATGCACAAATAGTTCAACAGCAAATTACAACATTCCAAAACACATTTCTAACTAGAATCGGATCAAACAACTTCAATCGCAACACTACAAACTGTATCAATGACCTAAAATCGAGCATTAACTAATCAAATGCACAAACAGTCCAACAGCAAATTCCGACGGTCCAAAACATACATTTCAAACTAAAATCATATCTAGTAACTTCAATCAAAAGATAACAAACCGTATTATAAACAAAATTAACAACAAACCTCCGTGACAGAGACGACAAACGCCGTCGTATACCACAACTCGCGGCTGAAGAAGCGTCGGCAACATATCAGCCTTCACAGCGGTTGCCGGAGCAGATTCCACATCAAAAACCAGATCATCCGCCGCTAAAACGCGCGAAACATCACCAAACCGCATCACACCAGATTTCGCCGATGATGACGTCACAAAACGTCGGAAAATCGATATTCTCGCCGTCGATAAACCGCTCCGTAACTTCATCATCATCATTTGTTCATTCACATTTACAATATTAATCGATCAATGGTTCAATAGTACAGGAAAATTGTGGAAATTAGTGAAATGAAGCTTCCAATAGGTTCGAATTGTAGTTACTTTTTCTGCAAGCACGAGGAATGATCGAGTGTTTTAGGTGTCTACGGTTACGAGAAACGTATCGTGCGTTTTGAACCGTCCGATTTGGAGAAATTGGGCATTAAACGACACCGTTTGTGTGTTACTTTTAAACGGTACATGTTCCGATACGATTACACAACTGAGTCCGCAATTTGTTAAAAGTAGTGGAGTAAATTATTTTTTAAGCTTATCTAAGTGGTTTTAACTATTTGAGTCTAAAATCAAAAAATTTAACGTCTTGAATCCCTAACTATTTAATTTATAACGTTTTGAGTCCAATTTTATTCATTTTATAACGGTTCGAGTCCAATTTTATTAAAAAAATTAAACTCAAAAGGTTAAAATTTGGACTCAGAATGACTCAAATGGTTATAAAAAAAATGTCTAGGGACTCAAGGCGTTAAACATTTGGATTTTAGACTCAAATGATTAAAACCACTAAAACACAATGACGCAAAAAGTAATTTACTCAAAATATAGTTTTGTTTAAGATAAAGTTATCAAACTATCAATTATATATACATATAGGACAAAGATCCGTTAGAAACCACCCTTTATTGCGAGAACCAATGTGAACACAACAAAAAATGCCTTAAAATAGCTAAAAAAACACACAATTTTTTTTTTAATATTTTGTATAAAAAATCGCTACTTTTAGTAGCCAAAAAAAAAATTTTACATTTTTTTTTGCTACTAAAAGTAGCGATTTTAATATAAAAAATATTATAAAAAAAATTTAGATTTTTTTTAGGTTTTTTGGGGGTTTAGTTTTTAGCATTTTAGCTTGGGGGGGTTAGGTTTTTTAAGCTATTTTAGGTTGTGTTCACATTGGTTCTCGCAATAAAGGTGGTTCTCGCATGAACCTTACCATATATATATATATATATAGGGTGAGAGTTGGCTACAAAGTCCATTTTTCCTACAAAGTGTACAAAGTTATAAAACACCATAATTTCAGCGATAAATCGTATTCAAAACCCACAAATAATAAAGTGAAGATTACTAAAACGTCATATTTTTAGGTTTTGTGTTGTGTTTTGGATGATAAGGCTTTGATTTTCGAATGACTAACATCAGTGTGTTTTATGTTGATTATCATGTTGTGTTTTATATTCATATTTCTACGATGGTACGTTTGAATTTTTTATGGACTGTTAGGGTTTGGATATTGTGTTTTGTGATCTTCACTCTGTTATTTGTAGGTTTTGAGTGTGTTTGATGGCTGAAATTGTGGTGTTTTATCACTTTGTAGGAAAAATGAACTTTGTAGCCGAACCCCACCCTATATATATATATATATATATATATATATATAGGGGGGGGGAAGTGTAGAACACATTTCCCTTTATCATACATTTTGTATGCGACACCCAGATGAGGACGCGTGGCAGATTTTATTTTATTTTCTCATAAGGGCAATTAGACATTTATAATCATCAGCAGGGTAAATTAGACATATACTATCATCAGGAGGAGATTGTGCGTTCGTTATACCTATTATCCCGTTAATCATGATTCGTATCAGTTTCAAATATTCACATTTTTAAACTATCAAAATTGCGGTTAAAGTTATGTGTTTAGGGTTCCAAACGCTTATTGTTTTCAATGGACCCATAGAGCAGTACTGCACGAAGCACAGAGGATATTGAAATTGAAGATGCTGAAGTCCATGGCGTTCATGATGCGACTAAACAAGTGCGAAATCCGACATATGTAAACGTTCTATTAGACGATCTGACCAGTAAGTTATTAATTAAACCTTTGATTGTTAACAATTCAACTTAATTGTCGTGTTTTGATGTTAATATGTATCTCATTCATCATTAGGAATGTAATTGAAGCAGTTTATTTGATCAAAATGTGAAATGGATATATTTGTGCTTCATACCGCAAGTTTTATATCAGCATGTATAGTTGATATATTTCGTGCATAATACCGCATATTGTATATTTCATAAATTTAACAGGCGATTTTATTTATAAATTCGACATTACTTATTTTGATGAGAGGAAGTCGCATGTTGGTTTTTTTTAGAATTATAACATGCGTGATTAGTTACATTGTGTAATATTTAATGTTTGACTTGTGTTTATTATAAAGCTCATGTTTTTTTATTTATAGTAAACTGCCATTTTGGTCCCTGAGGTTTGGTCACTTTTGTCATTTTAGTCTAAAACTCAAACCTTTTAAATTGGGTCCATGTGGTTTCACTTTTATTGCCATTTTGGTACAAAAATCAAATCATCTTATATTTGGTTAACAAAATCTGATTATTTTGTCTTTTTCCTCTGGGGCAAAATGGTCAATCTGAATTTATTATAACATATTATTAATTAAATTAATTAAAATAAATATCCCTTTACCCTATAAAAGCATATATATCTTCATCTTCTCCCAAGCTCTTTTCATCTTCATCATCATATTATCTTCATCTTCATGATCAAATCTCCCCACATCCACAACCACCACTGCCCATTCCTCACCCCACAACCACCGCCGTCGCCACCCTTCCTTACCCCACCACCACCACCCCTCCCGCCCCTATCTCACCTCACAACCTCTACGCTGCAGCCCCTGCCTCACCCCCATCCAACAAGTACCACCGCCGCAGTGCATTGCATTGGGCCCGATGTTTACACAAGATTGAACAGTGTGGTGGAGATTTCACTGAAAGATAGACCACCACATGAAAGCTCTATCTCAAAATTTGGGAATTTGTGGTTCGGTATGCTATCCACATTGTGTATTTTATTGTTAGGTAAATTATATATTTCTCAACAAACCTTCAGAGTAATCATTTGTATATTGTGCATTGCAAGTTGTACATTCTTTTTATTTTCTCCACACCGTGAAAAGCCAAAAAAACCCAAATCAAGATTGCTGGTTGTGTACGTTTTCAAGCTTTGGCAAGGCATTTGGTGGTCTATGTGTTTTATGAAAGGTTTGAGTTTTGGACTAAAATGGCAAAAGTGACCAAACCTCAGGGACCAAAATGGCAGTTTACTCTTTTATTTAATATGTGCAGAGGAAAGATTGTATATTCCATAGGTGGATACATCCTGCATGCCTGTGATAGGAATGGAATTTAGTTCTATTGAGCAAGCATATGTTTTTTATTAGACATATGCCAGGAAATCAGGTTTTTCTGTTCGAAAAGACGGAAAAAATAGTAGTGGTGGTATTATTAAGAGTAAGTATTTTGTGTGTTTGAAGGAGGGACATAAGCCACAGGGTTTTTGATGATCTTTATTCGAAGTTGACAAAGCCTTATTAAAGTAGGAAAAGATCGACTATTCAAACCGGATGTAAAGCACAAATTATGCTTGGTTCGATGGATGGGGTGTCATTCATAGTTAAGAAGTTTGTTGAAGCCCACAATCATTCATTTGTGTGTCCCGAAGATATTCATTTATTATCGGTCTATAAGAATCTTTCTGAAGTACAAAAAGAAATGATAAGGGAGCTTGGTACCCTAAATCTTGGGCCAGTGAAAACATTCCATATAATGAGAAAAATATATGGAGGTTTTGAAAATGTTGGCACTACTGTTGACGATTGCAAGAATTTTAGAGCTAGGATACATAACTATATAGGATGTGTGATATCGTGTGGACTGATTTGATTGCACCAGAAATGTTTGAGAGAGATTGGAAACTGATAATGATTGACTTTGGTCTAACTGAAAATAAATGGATTGACGATATGTTTGTCATGAGATCTTTGTGGATACCGGCTTACTATCGTCATGAGCCTATGTCTGGGCTCATGCGAACCACCTCTAGATCAGAGAGCGAAAACCATTTTTTTGGTCAGGTGGCGAATTCCCAACTCACTCTTGTTGAGTTTTTAACCATTTTGATGGGGCAATGGACATGCAAAGGTTCAACCATCGAAAAAATGACCATATTTCTAGACATACAACCGCAGATAACTGGACTAAATCTACCTTAGAAGACGATGCTACTAAAATATACACGAGGTCCATCTTTTATAATCAACAGGTAGAGTTATATACAACTACTGTTGAGTGTCTTCCTATGGAGACTAAAATCGAGGGTAAGCTTCTAAAGATATCTATGAAAGATTTCAAAGCCCATGGTGAAGGATTGCTAGAGGCATATATATTTTGTTTTCAAGATGTTCGTAGTGAAAGAAATTCCCAATAAATATATCATGAAGAGATGGGCGAAAGACGTGGTGCCGAATGAACTAAATGGCACCTTTGATATAAAAGTTGATGCTAACGACGAGCATCATAAGGCTAAACAGGTTACTTATGAGGTAATGCATACCGGAAAGTATCTCGTTATTTATCTGATTTGAGATTTTGATCAGCTCGGTCTAGTCAGGGATCAAATGAGGCAGATGAAAGAAAAGGTTGATGAGCTTCGCATAACTAAGCCCATTGATCCGCAGTTTGACAGATATTCGAATTTGAAGTTAATTGTTTACGAGCAATCGAAAACTGATGCTCCACCTACAGTCCGTGTCCCAACCGACATAAGGAACAAAGGACGTGGTTCACAAGTTTTTAGCCTTCTGTACTGAATATTACGATCTTGCCACCATTTCTTATCATGTTTAATGACGCAACAATCGGACAACTGGGGGTTATATCGTACGCAATGTACGATAAGTGCTATTGCACAATAACCGCCATATATATATATATACGTATATATGTATACATATACGTATATATATATATATACGTGTATATATATACAAAACACGACTCCCTAAACAAATTATCTCAATTGAATAACAACAGTAGTAACTAACAACAATGGCGATTCAAGGTTCTCCAACCATGGCAATTCAAGGTTCTCCGACAATGGCGGAAGAAATTCAAATCAATGGCACGGAAACTCAAGTGGTGATCATTCAGAATGATGAAGGCGGCAGTGAAGACTCATCTGTTTCTGAGCTTTTCAGTGCAGATTCTGCAATCAAGATTCTCAGGAGCAAGCCCAAAAAAGCGCTCAGCAGGTAATCGGAGACATCACAAAGACCGTGTTGAAGAAGGTGCTAAGCGCAGTTTTCGCGTTTGGATTGATATGCGCTATGGCTTCTGTGAACTATATCAAGAATAGGTTTCAGCGATCAGGAGAGGAGGAGTTCTTCGATGCTTTCGAGGGGCCACCTGCTGATAGGACACTAGTTGTTGGTGATTATGATCGCGAGGTTAATAATGTGTTGAATGAGTTGGTGCGCAAGTTTGAAGAAGTTAACAATGTGGTTATGGTTGTGAACAAAAAAAATTGGAGATGCTAACCGAGGAGGTTAAAGCGCTCTAGGTTGTAGTTGAGGAGTTAAAGAACAGAGATGCATAGTTAATAGGTGTTGTGTTTGATATGTCGAGATTGTTTGAATTTAGTTATTGCAATTTGATTCGATTGATAGGTTGTGTGATTCGATAGATATGTCAAATGGGTCAAATGAATAAAAAAACATTTATAGAGATTGAACGGGTCAAATGGGTCGAAAGTCGATCAAATGTGTAACACTTCAAAGTTTTTTTACTTTTAACATTTATAGAGATTGAACGGGAGGCTCGCAATTGTTCTTGAGTCTATCAAGGATGATGGTATCATTTTTTGTTTGAGCTTTTAGTAAATAGACAGTTGGCATAATTGTCGTTCGAATTCTAGATGTTGGAAAATTTAGTTTATTTTTTGAGTAAATTACAAGTTTTGTCCTTTATGTTTGTCCCAAATTTCAGGCGTTGTCCTTTACCTTTAAAATTGATGAGTTTTATACTTAATGTTTGAAAATATTGCACGTTATGTCCTTTATGGCAAACCCAGTTATATTTTTCAGTTAAATGAAGTTATGTGTGTTAGGGCATGGATTTTATACTAAGGATCATCTATCCTGAGACTGGGCATGGATCCCGGATCCTTAATGGATGATGCAGAGAGTCTGAGGATCCAGAGCCTGAGGATCACGAGTCTGAGGATCCAGGATCCTTAACAGAACTTATGTTTTCTAACAATTGTCACGTTTTTAATGTTTAAATGCAGGTAATGGACGTAGTGGACTCATTCTTAGCTGGAATTTCGGGGAATATTCGTTCATATGGCACATGCTTGATGAAATATAACCGTTTTTGGAGAACATGGGCCATTTCCACCTTTTTAGGAGAGTTGGTTTCTTGATATTTTGCTATCTTTTAAGGGGAAAATAGCTCATTAGAGGCATAAGTCGAACACACCACAAAAAGAACACACAACACTCGAATTCTCTGCAAACACTTAGCAAAAACACACACTTATACTAGCAATTCATTGTATTGAGCTTGTTTTCTTCCGAAGTTGTACAAGGATCATTATTGTTTTTTGCAATATATTTGGTGATCGGTAGTTTCCATCACCCGAGGTTTTTTATGCCAGAGATCAGCTCTTGATCAAGGGCTTTTTCCTCGTATAAATCTCGGTGTTCATCGTTGATTTCATATACTTGTCGTTCATACAATGTGACAACCGGTAATTTACGCCCTTAATTACGTGATTAACAGGCGATTTACACGACATTAAATGATGTTTACGACGCTAATTAACTTAACCAGGCCCTTGGAGTGCCCAAGAACGTTTGTTCGGCTATACAGTGCGCGTGTGGTGATTTACAGGAAACTTGCTGAATATTACGCGACAATGGACTGAAACTGTACGAAAAACTGACGACACCGACAAATATGGATGTTACATGAATATTCTTATGTTTATGGAGTTTGGGTTGCGATATCGGGTCTCGTAGGAATTACGGGCCACTTACACATGAGATGGGCTTGTGGGCCCTAGGCCCAAGCCCAAAAACCACAAGCCTAAACCTGCACATAATATATTAGATTTTTCCTTAAAAATCTTATCAAAATCTAAACAAAATCTCTACAAGAGATTATGTCTCAAAAGTTGAAACATCAATACTCTATAAGATCCATGCTTGGTTTTATCAATATACTGCATACACACACATACAAAAAAAAAATCAAAGGAACCATCTTATCATCTCTCTCTCTCTCGATGATACAGACAACAACACAAAACCCACAAAACCTTATCTTCTCAAATCCATCTCTAATATACACACACAGAAGTTGAATCAGAACTTTACATCTTCAAATTGAAGCACCCACTCACAACAACACACATCCACTCCTTCTCTCATGTGAGTCCGGCGACCGGAGTCACCGGTGGAGCCGGTGGCTGCCGGTAGATTATTCTGGTCCACTCCGACAGGTGAGGCACCCCCCTTCTCCTTCCTTTCTCCGGTGGAACGACAACAACCCCCCACCCCCTTTCGTCTGACAAAACGGACCACCACCACCACTAACCGGTGGTGGTGCGGCGGTGTAACACAGAGAGAGACCGAGAGAAAGAGAGATGGAGAAAGAACCGGCGGTCGGCATCATTGACCGGCGGTCGCCGTCAAGGACCGGTGGTCCTTGTCTTTATCCGACTGGCTTCGACGATGGTTCCCGTTTTGGTTCGAGTTAACTCGGTTAGTTAACTCGGCTAAACCAAGTTAACTCAGTTCGGTTCCGGGGTAACCAGTCAACGAAGGCAACGGGTCAGAGTTCGGGTCAGCTTTGGTCTTTTCGGTCAACAGAAGTCAAAATCAGCAACTTCGCGACGGGTTCGGGTCTCGACTCAGTCCAACTCGGCTCGACTCAGTCCAACTCGGCTCGACACGGTCCAACTCGGCTTGACTCGGTTCAACACGCCTCAACTCAGTCAACATGAGTTGACTCGGTCAACTCGGTCAAACGTCTCGACGAGAAAGTTTTGGTAAAGAATTTAGCGTCACGATTTATATTTACATTGTTTTACTTATTTCGTGAAAACGAGCTCGAACCGAACGATTAAAGTATAGTTTACGTTTCGATATATTTGACAAATTACATATAGTGTTATATTGTTGAATCTTGAAAAATATATCGACACCTAGTTGTCGGGATCGTCCAAAAACAGAGGAAACTCTGCTCGTTTTTTCGAGAAAATCCGTAAAATAACTACGTTTTGTTATAAAACAAACTATCGGATTTAAGTAACTATTTATAAAAGTGAATACAACTATGAAATTATGTACGACAACAACTTACTACTCACAAAAACGACGAGTCGAAAATTACTTACAACAAATAAATATAGTTATTATATTTATTTTTAGACTTCGAAAATTCGACGAATTCTTTTATGAAAGTAAATGTAATTTACTTCAAACGGCAAACAAAAACGACGATTCTTTTATAAAATAGATATAACTTATCTATTTATTTCGAACATCGTACAACGTGAATTCGTTTTTACAAAATAAATATAGTTTGTATATTTATTTCAAACTTCGAACAACTCGATGATACTTTCGCAAAATAAATATAACTTTTTATATTTATTACAAACGCCGAAACGACGTATACGTATATTATGGCAAGTATATCCAAGACGCAATATATATAATACAAGTTTATTATATATTACTATATACACAACGACTTCTCGGGGCGACAAAGTATAACTTAATCATTTTTATTAAGTTAACAATTTACCGTCAAAATCGTTCAGTTAACGATTTGGTAGAGCTCGGTAACACGAAGATTAGTTACCGCGTTAATTAGAAACTTATAAGATATTCCGTGTTAGGAATATTGTAGAATGCACGCTAGCAAGTCAAGTCTTGGAAACGGCATCACGAAGTCGTATATAGCTAGCTTTGCACAGGAAAAATTCAGGTGAGTTCATAACCCCACCTTTTAGGGTTTTACATTTTTATAAATGTTTTTGGGGTGGAAAGACATGCACTTTATGCAAAGCATACAAGAATTACATACTTATAAACCATTTTACAAGCAAGTTTTAACTGACACAAATGGTTTACGAAAAGCTTATGTTTTATACCGGTTTTTCAGAGAAGCGTATTTTTTGAAATGTGCATTCATACGAATTCTAGTTTTTTTAAAACTACGGGGAAATACAAATACAAGAGTTTACAAATGTTACAATGATGATATAATACAAAAACAAGAGGCACTCTTGGTGAGAATGAGTACCAAGTATGATGCGTTTTAAGGAGTCAGAACGAGTACTCCGATAAGGAATCAGAACGAGTATTCCGCCAAGGAGTCAGAACGAGTACTCCGATAAGGAATCAGAACGAGTATTCCGCCAAGGAGTCAGAACGAGTACTCCGACAGGGAGTCGCAACAAGTACTCCCCATGTACGTGGTGTACACAAAAATACTTGATTTAAACATGATACATACAAGAAAATGATTTTAAATTCGTTTTCTCAACAATACTTCAAAAACCGGTTATTCAAAAAGATTTATTTCAAATCTTTTACAAACAAACTATGAACTCGCTCAACTTTATGTTGATTTTTCGCATGTTTCTTTCTCAGGTTACATTTCAAAGTTAAGGCACGGTTGGAATAGGAGAACCATTGGAGATACGAGTACTTAGTGGCGTTCAATTTTCTAAAAGACTTAGCTTATTTGCTTCCGCTGTGCAATGAAGATACCAGTCCAGTCACGCCAATACTCTGATATTTCGGGGTGTGACAGATTGGTATCAGAGCTATAGGTTACAGTGAATTAGGTCTCTATAGAGATACCTAGGCTCTAACCTCACTTTCCTCTGGGAACTTAGAATATTAAAACCTGAATACATACAGAACGCGTAGTACTCGAATATGGTCTCCAAACGTTGCCGAAAAACAAACAGTCAAAATGTTGTTTTCAAACATATGCTAAAGTGGTGTTTTACACACAGCACACAAAAACAGTCGCATACAGTACACAAAACTCTGAGAGTTTAGGAAACATGCATTTAAGACCTTCGGAAACTTATGTTGAAGTTCATTAAAGGTCATCACGTAGGAACTGCAAATATTGATTCGGGCACACACAATTATACATATTGTCTATGATGTTTTAACTTCCCGAGCAGGCAGCCTACGCATAACGAAACGCTAGTGCACGAGAATACATAGAACTCAAATTTTACGTCAATAGATGTCGGAGTGCATCACATTCTACGGAAAACAAAACGCTGGCGCACAGGCATACGTGAGACTTAAGCTATACATCAACGGAGGTTGAAGTACGTCACATACGACTTTCGAGGAAGCGGCAGTTGGCACGCGGTCCTACAAACGACACAAGTCATGCTAAGAAGAAGACGTATGTCTCCGCATTCCCCCTGACTTATTAACGACGAGTACGCTATATTCGACATTCTATGGTAATGTCACCTAACAACTGGTCATCACATGCAACCCCAGGTAAAGTCCTTAAATTTCTTTTATTGAAATTTCGACTTTCACATTTACTGAGTAGATTTTAGTATCTCTACTCCTCTTGATGGTCATTGCATCACGGTCATTTCTTTCAGCATAGCGAATACTCATATGTTTCGTGTCTTGAAAGTTCATATGATACGCATGCATCGTTTGTTACGCATGTGGTTTTGTTTCGAATAAGCGTTTCATCAAAGCTCAAATATTATTTCGCTAAATCTAATTAGTGATTTGTGATTCGAATGACCCGCATTATTGAAATTCTTGGCTTCTTTGTTATCAAGTCAACACATTTTCTTGAAATTTCCTTTCTTTTCAAGTTACATACATGGTTTTTCGTTGTGACCATGCAACTTTCTTGTCGATACATGTATTTATTGTCGGCTTGCGCCGAAGTTAAATTCAATTGTTTGAACTTGTTCATTACACATATTCAATTCAAGACATCCTATGATGTATTGGAAACATCATATTCGAATTCGTTTTAACAAGCGTTTCATTGTTCTGAGTCGTAGTAGATTTGTTTGGTCTACGACTCCATTAAGTCGTTTGTTTATTTCGACACCTCGTGGTGTCAGTACAGACTTGTAGCTTGGGCTAATCATGATTGAGCGTTTTATGCAAAACACAGGTGATACTTGTTCGATCACCGCTATATTTGAATTGTTTCATTCACTACGACACCTTGTGGCGTCGGTAGAACTTGCAGCTTGGGATGATCATGATCGAGCGTTTCATGCAAACTATTACATTTGAGCTTGTCAAAATCTAAATTCATTTATTGGATGCAATCATTTCTAGAATTCATTTGTATATTGTGATACATCCTTGAATTCACATCATTCGAATAAGTCTTGATTCGATTTCATGATCGTTCACTTTGGTACTATTCGTATTCTCTACGCATAATGTAACTCTAAGGAGTTAACGTAAACTAAATTTCGAGGACGAAATTTTATTAACAGGGGGAGAATGTGACAACCGGTAATTTACGCCCTTAATTACGTGATTAACAGGCGATTTACGCGACATTAAATGATGTTTACGACGCTAATTAACTTAACCAGGCCCTTGGAGTGCCCAGGAACGTTTGTTCGGCTATACAGTGCGCGTGTGGTGATTTACAGGAAACTTGCTGAATATTACGCGACAATGGACTGAAACCGTACGAAAAACTGACGACACCGACAAATATGGATGTTACATGAATATTCTTATGTTTATGGAGTTTGGGTTGCGATATCGGGTCTCGTAGGAATTACGGGCCACTTACACATGAGATGAGCTTGTGGGCCATGGGCCCAAGCCCAAAAACCACAAGCCTAAACCTGCACATAATATATTAGATTTTTCCTTAAAAATCTTATCAAAATCTAAACAAAATCTCTACAAGAGATTATGTCTCAAACATCAATACTCTATAAGATCCATGCTTGGTTTTATCAATATACTGCATACACACACATACAAAAAAAAAAAATCAAAGGAACCATCTTATCATCTCTCTCTCTCTCGATGATGCAGACAACAACACAAAACCCACAAAACCTTATCTTCTCAAATCCATCTCTAATATACACACACAGAAGTTGAATCAGAACTTTACATCTTCAAATTGAAGCACCCACTCACAACAACACACATCCACTCCTTCTCTCATGTGAGTCCGGCGACCGGAGTCACCGGTGGAGCCGGTGGCTGCAGGTAGATTATTCTGGTCCACTCCGACGGGTGAGGCACCCCCTTATCCTTCCTTTCTCCGGTGGAACGACAACAACCCCCCCTCCCCTTTCGTCTGACAAAACGGACCACCACCACCACTAACCGGTGGTGGTGCGGCGGTGTAACACAGAGAGAGACCGAGAGAAAGAGAGATGGAGAAAGAACCGGCGGTCGGCATCATTGACCGGCGGTCGACGTCAAGGACCGGTGGTCCTTGTCTTTATCCGACTGGCTTCGACGATGGTTCCCGTTTTGGTTCGAGTTAACTCGGTTAGTTAACTCGGCTAAACCAAGTTAACTCGGTTCGGTTCTGGGGCAACCAGTCAACGAAGGCAACGGGTCAGAGTTCGGGTCAGCTTTGGTCTTTTCGGTCAACAGAAGTCAAAATCAGCAACTTCGCGACGGGTTCGGGTCTCGACTCAGTCCAACTCGGCTCGACTCAGTCCAACTCGGCTCGACACGGTCCAACTCGGCTTGACTCGGTTCAACACGCCTCAACTCAGTCAACATGAGTTGACTCGGTCAACTCAGTTGACCCGGCCAACTCGGTCAAACGTCTCGACGAGAAAGTTTTGGTAAAGAATTTAGCGTCACGATTTATATTTACATTGTTTTACTTATTTTGTGAAAACGAGCTCGAACCGAACGATTAAAGTATAGTTTACGTTTTGATATATTTGACAAATTACATATAGTGTTACTAGTCTAAGTACCCGTGTGTTACACGGGTGGCCTCACAATAATATATATCATCATTAACAATGTTGACATAAATTTTTTAACGAAAGAAACGTTCCATTCCTTGATGAAGGCGGCGCACCTGCTCTTCTTTGAAAGTAGAGGGTGACCAGAAAATAAAGATGCCACGTGCCCATCCGGTCTGCCGGTTTATTTAAGAGTGTTGACATAAACTTTTAATGAAAGAAACGTTTCGTAACTTATGTAAAGATTAAATTACAACGAACCGTAAAAAATGAAAATATTCTAACAACGCGTTGTTACGAAAACCAGTTTGACATGTTTGTTGTTGTCCGACCAACGTATACCTATTTATTTTTAAACTTTAACTTAGCAATTTGTTAAATGTTTATTGCTTTTATACAGGTTGTTTCGAGCCATTAATCCAAGAAAAAAAATAGTTTTAAATGGAATCGAGTCAAATGAGTAAAAAGAAGTTCGTCTTATTTTGTTCAAAAGTTGGATTATTACCAAATAACATAGCTTTAATACTGTTCAAAGGTTGGATTATTACCAAATAACATAACTTTAATACTCAAATTTCACACTAAATATTTAAATTAAAACTTAGTAACTTTTGACGAAAACATTTAATAGTCAACTCGACATTTACCAAGCTTAACTATCTGACCCGTTACCCAACCGGGCCCATTTAGCCACATATTTCTAGCCGTAACAACACATACTATCAACAACAATGTTAGAAGCTTAGGTATTTCAAAACCATATAATTGTTTGTTAATTTAAATGCTCAAAATCTATATTATAATATAACAGAATTAAGTTGTAAATGATTAGGAATTACCAATTTAAAAAAGGAAACGAATTTTTAACACAGTAGAAAATTTTTGAATTGATAAAGTTTAAGTATATAAGTAATAAAAAAACACGATACCAATGATAAGGGAATAGTCTAATGGAAACATTAGTTTGCTTAACACAATTTTAAGAACATAATAAATGTTTTGGAGCTTTCGCAACAAAAAAAATTTCTTCGATTCTTGAGCATTTAAAAACACACATCTGACCAAAATGAAATTCTCCCATCTTTCGTCTCCAATCTTTCATCAAATCACTACAACCGACGACATGTAATATCTACTGGGATTAAGATGAACTTTGTAATGAAAGAACTTTTCAATATAAACGTATAAAAATGATATTTAAATAAAAAATTATAGATAAATGAGTACATGAAAAAAACGTGTTTTTGGAAACAACCTAACAAAGGGCACGCTTACTCCTTTTTAGTGCAATATAAAATACATGTTACAGTAGATAAGTAATGCATAATTTCATTTGGAGCAGCCATGATTTCATTGTATACCAAACCTTTACCACAAAATGGTAAGATTATGATTTCTTTTTTGTTGTAGTCCACTTTCACTTTTGTTTTTCATAAATAATTCAACCAAAAATTTAGTGCTTTTACCATTTCATGCATGAAACCCAAGATACCTATCCACATAAACTGTATTTGATTAACCTAAATCTAACTTGTAGGATGTGATTATTGAGTCGGTTCCATATGTTTTGTCATGAATCAGAAATATTCGATGATGTCAAAAACATAAATAAATAAGATAAACTTCGATTCTTCAACAAAGAACACCACCTTTAGAAGCGAGATAACCACCATTACATGATTAATTGGTTCAATTGCTAGTTCGTCGAACAACTTCTATACACAAATGCCAGAGATGAAGGCGTGACGGTTCAGTGCACCCAATTACCCATCGCATGTATTCGCTGTCCATTTTATTTATTTATTTCTTCACAATCAACACCAAAAAGTTTATTAAAATAGAAGTTACTTAGTAAGCCAAGAACACACAACCATAGTTCATTACAGTTTGACGTTGGATACAGACCACATGATTATTCAAGTTAGGTTGGCATCACCCTAGTTAGGCAAAATATACCAACACAACACCAAAAAAACAGTATTACACATGTGGAACTAAGGTTAGGTATCAAATCAAGCCAAGTGATTACAGTTATTGTGTTTCCTAAACATCTGATAATAACAAACATCAATTAAAGTGGTAGAAATAACTAAAACATAACCCCCAAATTCAAAACCCTAACCCCACAAAATCAAGGATCAGAGACATTTGACAATAAAATCACCTAAATCAAAGATCAACAAAGTACCTAATGAGAACAATAGATTAATTGGTAAATATATTATTTACTAAATCCAACCCCCCCAAAAAAAAAATACTTAACAGCTTTTAAACTTTGAAAACTTTATCAGCCAGCTAACAATTTAGAAATATATTTAAACATTGCAAACATACAAGCTTACACACCATAAATACACCCAAAAAAAAAACAGAAAACAGAAAAGGATCAGACTGACGCCACATCTTCCATGTCAAAGCTTTTGCGCCCGTTTAAGATTTGACCCATAAAAAGCTCATCACCTTCACCTCCTCAATGATGGTTCTTACTGTAGCCTGTTTGTTCTCAAAAAACAGTCGCGTTTCTCGACTTTTAGAGGCACCAAAATGCCTTTTGCACGATCCCATTAAAAGCCTTTTTAACCTTCTTTGACCCACTAATCATCTTATGCTACTCAAGGAGATCATTCAAGCTAAACGCATACATGAACACCACCTTACATCGTTGAGACACAAGCTGCCAAATTGTATGTGCGCACCAACAGACATGAATTAAATACATGTTCTACATATTAAGGGACTTCCGAACAGGACCGACGCATCTCATTTTGAACGGCGATGTTCCTTCTTCCGAGCGAGTCGCACGTCGGGAGCCTATTCAGTTCTGCTCGCCATGCCACAATCCCGACATTTAGTACCCAATTATTCCAAAAAGAAAAACTGAAACCACTCCTGCTCTGGGTGAAGACTCGAGGCCTGCTTCTTTATGCTTCTGATTGAGAAAACCTTTTTACCATCGAACTCCCAAACCCATCTGTCCATCCCTACCCCAGTCACTACAGGAGCCATAACTTGCAACAACTGATTAAGCTCAAAAGATTCAGCAGCGGATACAAACTTCATCTTTTTAAGTATAAAATCCAAGTAAAAGAGCATGAACATAAAACCCAAAATCACTAATATCCAAAAGATCTGATCCAAAGGTTTTAGATTTTAACATGAACACCATCATTGTTTCATCTATCCATTGAAAACATACCTTCTTTTCCTAATGTATTTGAAAACACATTCACCACCATTGGATAAACTATGATCTTTCATGTACCTTCCCCATCCTTTTAGAGCATACGGATCCAATCTAGTCATTCAAACAAAATCAATCGAAAAGCACTACAAAACAACAAAATATAGTAATGTTAAAAGAGTCATCCAAACCTTGATCCACTATTAAAAAACATATAAATAACTAATGTGTTAATTATGATCAAGTAAACATTGTTGTCACAATGGCAATTCAAATCTTCAAAAATAAAACTAAATAGGTTTTTTTAATAGACTTAGGGTGACTTCCAACCATTTGACCCATTAGTAAATGGGTCGAAATTCCCACATTCACTTAAATTGGTCAGCTATATTTTTTTAAAATCAAGCAAAAAAAAATCGTTTAGTCACGTTCTATACACAAATGAAGTAGTAGAAACATGTCAAGCTTACCCGACGGTTCAACCCAACCCAATAAAATAGTAATTATGCATTAGCATTCTCAGATTCATCCTTTTCTTTTCGGCTACCATAATTTGTTACCCTATATACAAATTATAATCAGCATGATCAAATCAAGAATTAGAATCTATGATATTCTAATAAGTACTGGTGCTTGTATTACCATAGAAGACAAGAAAACGATATTTGTCAAACCCTTTCAGTAATACAACTCGTATTGAACTACATTCATCACAAATATAGCCACAATTAGGGTCAAACGATATGTTATTTGTACATATTGTAGGATAATTTAGAGATTAGACAAATGAAACAATTCCGGACCGACATTCGCGCACAAATCCATAGCATTTGGCTCCTTCAAGCCAGCAGCCATCACATCATCAAACCATTTCTGAAATGGTTGAGAAACAAAACCCCTCATTTGATACACAATTCGACCATTTAAAATTTTGGCCAGCATCAGATGGTATGTTTCCAACTGCAAAATAATAATAATAACCAACAGTTAATAACTTCAAGATTATAAGAATATATCACCCAAATCCACTTATTTGTCTTTATAAGCTTACTCGTGTTAACATACCTGGAGACAATTAAAAACTGGTATTCTCAATCACAATAGTAAACACAAATACTGGCAATGATGTATAGCATTATTGATCACAAAAATAAGAATATTCAGAATTACTTCGAGTTCCCCCCATCAAGGCTTTTGAGCACGTGCATTTATGAAATTTTCAATATATGCTTGCATGTGAGATTGAGAAAAAATCCACAAAAGTGGAGAGAATGTAATGACGTTGAATTAGAATGAGGGTTTTAGGTTAACTGACCATTCTGAACAGCGCTCTCACCATTCTGAATCATTGAACCGTGCTCTCAATTACTGTAGTGACCCATAAACTGCTTCAAATCTACCACCGTGCCACCTTTAATCAGCCCTATCTCCATTGCAACCCGCTAGATATAGCTGATTGAAATTCCGATTTGTACCCAAAAGCTGGCTGAAAATATAAAAAATCAAACATAGAAAACTTGGAATTTGACCTACCTACACACACACACATACGCACATACACACATACACCAATACTCACACACACATGCATATAAATAGTACATTGGCACTCCAACATTTATAGATAAAAATGTAAAGGATAACCTGATTTGACTTGATATTTAATGCATTAGGAGTAAAAAAGGATGACCTCTTTGATTTCGCAAAAATCGTATGTATCTTTGTATCGCATAGTTTATAGCTCTTGAAACAGTTTGAATATGTAATTTCCAAAAATGCCACTATATATAACTATAAATGTAGCTTTCTCCAGTGTTAAACAAAATAAGGCAACCCAAAATAGTAACAACACAAAATGAACAACTTGATACAATCACAAATGTTAAGTGGGCCCAAGTGAATAAAAAACTAACCTTTACGGCTTTACCAGTCACATAGAAAGGAAATGCCAACAAAACTCTTGTAAGAATCAACCAAATAGGTATGAAAGCCAGCCTAATTGTTCGTCATTCTGATCAATTTCAACAATGTCACATTGCTGAACCAAAAAATAAAGAAACTTTGGGAAAGATAAAGAAACAAATTAGAAGAAAACCTACGCAAACATTTTTGGTAGAAACATATCTTGCCATTTACACCCTCGTAAAAACCAACATATCAAACATATAAAGGAATTTTCACCTTTCATTTTCTCATGAAAACCCAGAATGAATAATAGACGTGATATGCTATACTTATAAAATATTTTCATGATGTAAATCTCAAGAATTACCATTTATCACCTCTGTCAAGCTTGTGTCCAGCCCGCCGGAGACCACTTTCATAACCAGCATCAATATAACCGCTGACTATCACCACTTCAGTTACCATTCGCTTATTCAAGACACATTTAGACCCAATCTGATGTTGACCCGAATCCATTACCCGACTTTGACCCAACCCACCAAGATCAACACAACATTGCTCATTTCTCCCTCTCCTCTTATGTATTTAATCTTACTTTGCTTTTTCAAAACCTGTTCTAGAGTTTCACTGCTCTCTAGTTGAGAAATAAAAAAAGGAAAAAAACAGAGAAATATGTTTAGTACCCATTGACCTATTAGATATTAAAAAAAACCAAATTGAACAATTCATATGTAAGTAAGTAACTAACTCATAATTGCTAGCTTTGCTTAATGACATATGGTAATATATATATATATATGAATACCAAATTCAATGCAACCCTGGTGAAATGTGATCTTTCCCCAGGTTGTGAATGATAAAAGATGCCATTACATATGCCCTTTTGGCCTGGAGACAGCAATTAGATCGGAAATTACATGATATTTTTGTCAAATACTTACAAAACTACATACCAGTTATGAATTTAATTGCTTATAGTTTCTTCCATGGTATCATTAGTCTGAAACAAAATCAAGCATTGGCTTAATATTTTTTAAAAACCTAAAACGTAAAAAGAAAAAAAATTATGTGTCTATATTTATAAATTGGAATTTAAACCCAAAATATAGTCTTTTTACGTTCCAAAAATAAATTGGAATTTAAACCCAAAATATAGTCTTTTTACCTTCCCAAAAAGAGTTGGTAGAAAAAATAAAGAGTAAACTTCCGTTTTGCTCCCTGTGGTTTGGTCACTTTAACGGTTTTGCTCCAAACCTTTAAAAATAGCCATTTTACTCCCTGATGTTTTGGTTTTTTTGCCAGTTTGCTCCCCGCCTCTAACTCCATCCAAATTGTTTGTTTTTCCATTTTGCTCCCCGCAGGGAGCAAACTGGCAACAAAACCAAAACATCGGGGAGTAAAATGGCTATTTTTAAAGGTTTGGGGCAAAACTGTTAAAGTGACCAAACCACAGGGAGCAAAACAGAAGTTTACTCAAAAATAAATCCCAATGGCATAAAGACTTAAGATTTCATAAAGATGGTATCACGAGAATAGCATATGTAAAATAGTGCATACCTCATTTTGTGATTGCTCCACCAATAATGCTACCATCATTCTTCTCAAGCTTCCAAACTTTACCATCTTTTATCAGCAAGGCCTTAGTTGAATATATGATTGTTGCATCTAATTTGAAATCATCTTTTATATGGATTTCATGTAACTGCGTAACACTGAAGTTTGAGTTACAAAGGGATGGTAATCAAACCTATAAGCTGCAGAAGACATTAAAATACAGCTAACGCTAACTAACATAAATGATCAAAAAATCCTTAAAACAATGAAAAACAAATAGACTAATCGAATCAGACGACCCCAAATCCCTGGTTCTTTCAAATTGCAATGCAAAACCAAAAATAAACCATTCAAAATCAAACCAACCAAAACCAAAAATAAACCATTCAAAATCAAACCAACCAGATCAAACATTAAGTAACGGCAAAGATATAAAGGATACCCAGACATGACAAAATAAACAAAAAAAAGATATGTAAGATTTCTTTGTAGTTTGCTTGAAAAACCATTAATTTTATCTATACCCTTATGATTAACGCAATTTAAATTTACCATCAAATCAAAATATCCTTATGCAGTCAAGTTAGCTTCAAACAAAGATAGTCTTTCTTTAGCTCCATGAAAAGCAAGTAGATGTTCTGTCTTTTTTGGATCATCTGCAATGTATTTAAAGAAAATTCAAATTTATCCAAACTGATGCAGGTGTAGATATATCGAAACAGATTAAAAGCAATGACCTAGGGACCAGACGGTAGCATGAACGGGGTAACCACAATCAAGCAAGAGTTTAAGAAGCCATGAACCAATATAGCCAGAAGCCCCTGTGACACAAACCACATTCCCTTCTCCCCTGTGACACAAACCACCTTCCCTTCTCCACTCAAAGAGAGCAACTGAACCCAATACTACTGCAAATTCAACACATCAGTACCCCTAATTCATACCAAAACTATATCTCCAACTGCTGCCAGGTAAGCATTGTTAAAGGTACCAAAATACTTCTTTTCTCAATTAACTTAATGTATACAAAGAATTTCTTTTAACAATTTGACATCTAAAGTTGGATCAAATCAATATCATCAAAGTTGAATCAAAGCAATATCATCAAAGTTGAATCAAAGTTGAATCAAAGTTGAGTACCTAATTTCAAAAAGAATAAAGAAAACCCCCATGAAATAACTACTCTGTTTTCATTTGAAATCTAAACAATCCATACATGAAATCCTGAAACCAAACATGAATATAACATATAACCTAAATCTAATTAAAAACGTATCAAATCGATACACACCAAGACAACCTTTCTCATCGTAACAGGAAACACCACTGAAAATAATTTAAAGCAAACAATCAACAACAATACAGATTCAATCGAATCTTCACTTACATGATGATGATTGTTGATGTTCGCTTCTTGATTCAACCTACTGATGATTTCAACCGCTAAACCTAAAGAACCCGCATCCTATTAATCAAAATATGATGATTAAAAACCACCACCTCTGTAATCACCATTAAGGCTTCCACTGTATCAACCTTCTTCTTCATAACCACCACCATATGCACGTCTCACCACCATGTAACTGAGCCTTCGACGAAACACATGTACTTAAGATTAGTGACGATAGTTTTTGGTTGACAAAAGAGAGATGGAAGGACATTCTGAATAAACCCCCAAATCACTACTCAATCTGCAAAACCCTAGATGCCCTCTATTCTGCAATAAATAGTGAAATTACCTACCATTTAGCCCTCGATTTGAAAATACGATGATATGATACGAAATTAAATAGATTCAATAACTGAAGAACACAAAAAATTGAAAGATCGCTAACCTGATTGTTTTATGAATAAGAACGACAGAGATTAGGATCGTAGATGATGAAGGAACACGATTAGGGTTTTAAGAAGAAAGCGTACTCTAAAAGAGAACGGCTGAAAGGGGAAGAAAACTATTAGCGTGAAAGAAAAAGAGGAGAAAGATATTGCCGCTCAATTCTCAATTTCCTGGCTTCTCAGCAAAAGGTCAAATGGTCAACATTATTTTGCTTTAGTATATAGATAGATATTGTTGAATCTTGAAAAATATATCGACACCTAGTTGTCGGGATCGTCCAAAAACAGAGGTAACTCTGCCCGTTTTTTCGAGAAAATCCATAAAATAACTACGTTTTGTTATAAAACAAACTATCGGATTTAAGTAACTATTTATAAAAGTGAATACAACTATGAAATTATGTACGACAACAACTTACTACTCACGAAAACGACGAGTCGAAAATTACTTGCAACAAATAAATATAGTTATTATATTTATTTTTAGACTTCGAAAATTCGACGAATTCTTTTATGAAAGTAAATGTAATTTAGTTCAAACGGCAAACAAAAACGACGATTCTTTTATAAAATAGATATAACTTATCTATTTATTTCGAACATCGTACAACATGAATTCGTTTTTACAAAATAAATATAGTTTGTATATTTATTTCAAACTTCGAACAACTCGATGATACTTTCGCAAAATAAATATAACTTTTTATATTTATTACAAACGCCGAAACGACGTATACGTATATTATGGCAAGTATATCCAAGACGCAATATATATAATACAAGTTTATTATATATTACTATATACACAACGACTTCTCGGGGCGACAAAGTATAACTTAATCATTTTTATTAAGTTAACAATTTACCGTCAAAATCGTTCAGTTAACGATTTGGTAGAGCTCGGTAACACGAAGATTAGTTACCGCGTTAATTAGAAACTTATAAGATATTCCGTGTTAGGAATATTGTAGAATGCACGCTAGCAAGTCAAGTCTTGGAAACGGCATCACGAAGTCGTATATAGCTAGCTTTGCACAGGAAAAATTCAGGTGAGTTCATAACCCCACCTTTTAGGGTTTTACATTTTTATAAATGTTTTTGGGGTGGAAAGACATGCACTTTATGCAAAGCATACAAGAATTACATACTTATAAACCATTTTACAAGCAAGTTTTAACTGACACAAATGGTTTACGAAAAACTTATGTTTTATACCGGTTTTTCAGAGAAGCGTATTTTTCGAAATGTGCATTCATACGAATTCTAGTTTTTTTAAAACTACGGGGAAATACAAATACAAGAGTTTACAAATGTTACAATGATGATATAATACAAAAACAAGAGGCACTCTTGGTGAGAATGAGTACCAAGTATGATGCGTTTTAAGGAGTCAGAACGAGTACTCCGATAAGGAATCAGAACGAGTATTCCGCCAAGGAGTCAGAACGAGTACTCCGATAAGGAATCAGAACGAGTATTCCGCCAAGGAGTCAGAACGAGTACTCCGATAAGGAATCAGAACGAGTATTCCGCCAAGGAGTCAGAACGAGTACTCCGACTGGGAGTCACAACAAGTACTCCCCATGTACGTGGTGTACACAAAAATACTTGATTTAAACATGATACATACAAGAAAATGATTTTAAATTCGTTTTCTCAACAATACTTCAAAAACCGGTTATTCAAAAAGATTTATTATACTAACACGTGTGCATTTGTGTAAATTATAGATAATTACCAGGAAACCCTTAAAGGAAACCTAAGACAGCAATGCGAGTAATCTCCTTTTTGTAAACTGTTTTTACCAAACCTTAAATATTTTACAATCAGAACGAGTATTCCGCCAAGGGTTATTATACTAACACGTGTGCATTTGTGTAAATTATAGATAATTACCAGGAAACCCTTAAAGGAAACCTAAGACAGCAATGCGAGTAATCTCCTTTTTGTAAACTGTTTTTACCAAACCTTAAATATTTTACAATGTGATTAAGCAGTGATTGAGTCTTTGTAGTCTTCAATTACTGCCGGTATGTTGGGTTTTTGTATACAAAATGTGAGACACGTTACCACTGGACAAAGAGTTAGCCAATGTGTAATATGACCCACCAGTCAGGATTGACAGTATTGAATGAGTAATTGTGTAGATGTAAACATTGTAATCGCTCTCAATACTGTGTTAAAGGATAAAACTCTTCTTGATTAAACTGGGATTCACTCACTAGTATTTCCCACTGACAAAAATGTTTTTAAACGCGTTTCAGGTAACAAAATGTGAAAGCCAACTAGAAGCCAGCTGGACAGCACTGAAGGCTTGGAAAAGTGGCTATAAAAGTTACCTAAATAAAAGAAGATGTTTTATTTAATAAAATAGGGATTTTCCCTATGAAAATGTTTGTAATGAAAACTTGGGTTTTATCCCAATATGTTTAATATTATAAAAGCGCGGTATTTACTCTGATAATTATTTCCTAACTACGGTCCTGATGAAATTTCCGCTGCCAAAATGATAAACAAATGATACCACCAAAACTGGTCTCGCGGCCATCCGTTCTCGGGACAGATAGGGGGCGGGGGTTGCGACAGCCTTGCCACTCTTCCCTGATTTGCCATTCTTGATAGCTTCACCTTGACCCTTGCAAGTCCTGGAATTATGTCCAGTCTTCTTACACTTTGAACATGCTCCTTTAGTGTGCTTTTTGGACAGCCTTCCTGATTGGGTCATCTCTTCAAGCTCCACTGCAGATCTTTTCCTTAATTTCTTTGGTCTACCAACCTGGGTGTGATGTTTTGGGGATGTAATCGTTGTAGGAGCATGTGCCCTTGTCCATAAAGTCCTACCATTGACAGGGTTCACCCTAAAAGAGTACACCTGTTTCCACCTCTCCATTGTATAAACCGGATGTACCCAACTCTCCAAAGCACCCACCCTGCCCCCATTAGCAGCTTTCTCCCAAATTGCAGCCACAGCATGTCTGCATGGCATTCCTATAAAACATATTCAACCTTTAGACAAACATCCAGTTAACAAATTCAAAAAATGAAGACTGAATTACCTGTTATTTCCCAGGCTCTGCAACTACATGTCCTTGCAGTCAAATTCACTACACAAGCATGATTTGGCTTTCCACTAACCTGATAGAAATCCCCCCCCCCCATTCCACTGAACATGGTAAGCGGTTGCATCTCTTTTGATCCCTTCAAAAAACTTCTGTTGCCTTGGGTGTAAGCAAGCCTTCACTTCTCTCCATTACGTTCAACACAGTTACTATTCTCCTCATTAGATACTCCCTTATGTATTCAAGGGCTGATATGATAGGCTTGTCCCTGCCTTTGACAACCATAAGTGAGCTTTCTTGTTGAAAGCCTTCAAGTCATCCATAGCAACTGATAATTCTTGGACTGTTGTTGCAGAAGCACAGTTCCAAAGCTTATCCTTGTAAAGATCTCCTTTGAAACTAACTTTCATGTTTTCATGCATGTGGTGAAGACAGTATCGATGCTCAGCACAAGGAAACAGTTTTGAGATTGCAGGAAGTATCCCATGCATAATATATTGCATTAAAAGACAGTTAACAAAGTAAAAGACAGTACCTTTTGTCTATCACTTATGAAAGTGAAATTTGAGTAAGTGCCTAAACCAAGATCATCACCTAAAATCTCTAAGAACCAAGTCCATGACTCTTTGTTTTCAAAATCCACAATTGCATAAGCAACAGGGTAGATCCCATTGTTGCAGTCAACACCCACTACACTTAACAGTTGCCCTGGGAATGGTCCTTTCATGAATGCACCATCTAGACCTAAGAAATCCCTTCCAATTGCTTTGAACCCCTGCTTTAATGCAGCCAAACACACATATATCCTTCTAAATTGTCTGGTATTATTCCCTGGATCTGGATTAGCATCAACCTCAATCTTAACAGTAGTACCTGGATTTTGTTGGATGAGTTCATTAGCATAATCCCTCAACAGTGTATACTGTTCAGCATAGTCTCCTTCTACATGCTTCTTGGCTATGCACTTAGCCCTATATGCCTTCATTCTTGAAATTCCAACTGAAAACCTCCTTTGAAACTGTTCTTGTACAACCTTAACTGGTATTTCTGGGTTCTCTTCAATCTGCTCTAGCATCTCTTGTGACAGGAACTTTGAAGTACATGCATAATGCTTCCGGGTTGTAATACATGTGTGGTCAGTAATTAGGGTTTTGACCACCCAGGATTCATCATTTTTTTCTTTTGAAATCAACAAGACCCAAGGACATTGATATTGATGGGGGTTTGTCCTATCCCCTTACCACCCACATTTATTTCACCTTTTTGCTGATTGGTCCCTGTGTCTTTATTCTTTTCAACAGAAACCCCTTTCCCCTTTTTTTCTTACTTTTTTTCCCCTTGTCTTCAGTTTTTTCCATCTCAGCACTTTTTTCTTTACCTTTTGCTTGGCTGGCATGCACCCCATTGTCATCTACCTCAAAGTCTGGTTTGGAGCCTTGACAGACTGCCCTAACCCTGCTGTGATCATCTTTATAATCCTTCTAGTTTCAACAACATGTTTTTTGATCAGCTTTTTAGCTTCTTGTTTGCTGCCAAACACCTGCCCAAGGTAAAAGTTTACCAAATTCTCATTTGATCTTCTTATTTTGTGCAGCAAATGTTTCCTGGTGCCTGTATGATTATCATCAGATTCAGAACCACTGTTAAACTTGTCATTATCTAATACATCCCCTTCCATGTCTTCATCAACATTCGTATGTTCATTAATATTGTCCTCAACTTCCATATCAACATTAGTCCTATAGTTACTCATGTCCACTTCATGATCACTCATATTATTCAATTCATCCACTATGTAATCACTATCATTATCACTCCTACCTTCACTACCATCCCTATCATCAGTAACATCCCTATCCTCACTAACATCCCTATCATCAGTAACATCCCTATCCTTACTAACATCCATATCCTCAGTAACATTAACTGGCACCTTACTGCTGGATTCCCCATAGCCAATATTATGTCCAACATTTGCATTTTCCTTCATAGGAGCTATGGCATATGGTCCAATTTCATCTATCTCTTCAATGGTGATGCTAGGTTTAGGAGGTTTACTAGGTGAGCTAAACATTTCCTTCATGTTTTTCAAGCCATGAGTGGTATATACATTGATCATCTTGTGCATTTCAACATACCTAGCCAAGTTCAGACAGTCTTGATCACTGTTTAGGTGTTCAAGACCATCATCTAGGGTTTTTTCAGGATTCAAAAACTGGTAATACATTGGGTTCAAGCTATTATACCCTAACTGATCAAGCATAAGATCGACTTCATGAATGGAAAACTTATCAATATCTATCAAGTCAACATAACTGATCTTGCCTCTTACATATGTGCGTCCAGGAGGTGATGTTAGCATACCACCATGATGAAAGCAAATGCTAAAGAAATTGGGAAAACCATCTGCAAATTTTCAACATTTATGTTATTAATCAACTGATGATCAACAAAAACCACAACATTTTATCCCAAAATCGAAGCTAGGGTTTGTAACTTACCATACAGTTGAACGACACTTTCGGTGTCAAGATTATCCCTACATACCAGCCTTCTTCATCCTGCAAAATCGGAATCCTTATCGTCTTTTTTCAGTGTCTAAAACCCTAGAAATGAAAGACGAGGGATGATCAATGTGAAGTAGGTGAAGGAATGGGGGCAGATGTTGTTATAATTAAAGGGGAAAGACAAGTGGCAGGTGCAATTACATTTCTACCCTCATGTGCCCTGCACATGACTTCATTTAACTTAAAAATATAACTGAGTTTGCCATAAAGGACGTAACGTACAACATTTTCAAACATTAAGTACAAAACTCATCAATTTTAAAGGTAAAGGACAGCGCCTGAAATTTGGGAAAAAAATAAAGGACAAAACTTGTAATTTACTCTTTTTTGGCATATTTACAACTAAGTGTGTGAGTTCAGTTTTTAGTGATTTGGAGATCGATCGAGAGGTAGTCACGCCACAAAAATGAGCTATAACGTTCGCACTTATCTAAAAAGAGCTACAAGAACTTGGTCTGGGTTTCTGAGCTAAAATTGTTATTGCTGCAGTGATAGTCGAATCCGTCCTTCCTCTCATCCATGCCATGTCCCTTTATATGGGGTGTATCGGCTGCATTTGGGAGTTGGGCCAAAAGTAAATAGTTGTGTGGGCCCGGATCATGTTTGTGTCACACCCCGGATTTCCACGTGTCACCGGTGGGCCCGGTGGGGAGTATCGTTACGTGGTTGGCAACACAATAGTCAAACAACACAATTATATAAATGCACAGCGGAAGCAAAAGATAAATATATTACATTCCGAATATAAAGTAATATCGAGTATTACAACGGAAAGTAAAGGATCCACAGGCGGATCATAAAACGTAAACATTGTTCAACAGACTTTAGACGCCTAGAACTTGCAAGATTCCTTATTAACGTCCTGAGCCGCTTCCAGCCTATTACGTACTTGTACCTGCCACTTAGACTTTTGAAAATACGTCAGTTTTCACTGGTAAATACACTCAACCGACTCATTTGAAAATGTTTATGAAAAATTGATTTGAATGCACGTGGCACGAATATATTTCGACACTTTGATTAAATTGCACAGAGGCTAAATTAATCTTTTATACTTGGGACAGACTATATTTCATGTTATCAGTTTTACATAACTTGCTCTACATACGGGGCCCGGATCTATGCCGGTTCATGATTAACCGACACACCACTATTCCCCTATTGGGAATTCCATATTGGGTATAAACATATGGCATCTGTCAGGTTTATGCCTACACCCCGTGCTTAGGTCGTGGCCATTGCATTTAATGAGTCAAGGATATCCAGGACACGGTCACATTAATCCCCAATGTTTCAGTCAAGCAATACGAATTAAAACAGGTTATTTGGATTTCCCGACTCATTGGTCTTTGAATCCCATACCTGAACATGCGGTATTTATATTACCGTATCCCAAGCCCGTAATAGGGAAAATAAGTTAAGAGTATTTACCTGAGCTAGCAATGCAATTTATACTCAGCCGTATATTCTAATCAGCAAGCACAAGTACTTCTACTGGGGCTCTCAATCTGGAACGAAGGTTTTATTAACCTATTAAATTCCTAACGGGTCTTATTTAAGTCGTAACTTAGACCGGTTAGTTTTAAGGAAAGGTTTACGGTTCAAAACGCATGATTAAGCGAAGACCAGAATAGGATGTGATTTAGACCCGACAAGTTTGGAGACTTGTATAATATGGGTAAACTAAACACATTCTGGATTTTGAGATAAAAACGATAACGTTTGACCCGTTTCGGCTAATTTATGCAAACTAGTTACATAAACCGAACCGAACGCGTAATAAGCGTGACGGGTATTCATGAGAGCCATATACAGGTTTCCTAAGTTAATTATGCCTCAAATATGTTGTGACATCAGTAAGATGTCTTTCATTATGCCCGAAACGTATTTAAACACAAACTAGGTCCCGTAGGGGTAGTTTGGTCCTTTAAAAGGTTATAAAAAGTTTAAGTATTTACCTGAGTTATAGGTCTGATATAATCAGCAAAAATACTTATTTTACTAAGTTATAACAGTAGGGTAAAGTATATATGTGAAATTTATCAATTATAATCAAACTATGCACCGTAGGGGCATTTTGGTAATTTCACATAAGCCGTAAAGCTCAAAACTGAAGTCTGAGTTTACCAACTTTTGCTTACTGTTAAAATATTATAATTTGCCTAAAATATCAGTAGGTATCAACCCGGGTATGTTTAGAATAGTTTTAATACATACCATGCGTTAAAAACGCTTAATAAGGCGATTAAGAGCCGTTTCCGGGTTCTACACATAAAGCTGATATTTTTATTGTTCCAGAAGGCTTAAAATAATTTATTTATCATTTAAGATCAGTAGCAAAAGGTTTGGAGTTGTTTGGATATGTAAAGCTCATTTTATAGCCCGTAAGGGCAAAACCGACAATTACCGGATTAAGCCTACGACTATAAGTTATGCTCAGCCTAAAATTAATTAAAAATCTTCAAAAATCCCAAAATAATATATTACATCGGTGGGTAATAAGTTTGATATAAAAAAGTAGGCTTAAGTAGGCTATACGCTAATTACGCCGTTTAATTAACATAAGGCCTTCAATTTACGCTAATGAGCATAACTCTCGATCTACACCTCCAATTGATATCAAATTTTGGTAACAAGTTTATATATTAGTATATAAGGTTTCTACTCTTTTACTTTTCCAAAAATCACGTTTTAAGGTGAAAAGGGCATAATGGTCAACATATGAGCAATTAACGGAATTATGCATATTAATTGGTTAACTAATGAACCATGGTGTATAATCTCAGAGGATTATACTAGCATGTAACCTGGTCCAAATAAAGCTCTAAGACATTTCTAAAACATGCTTAAACGGGTCAGAACTGAAAGTCAAAGTGAGAGTCAAACTATGTGACTTTCGGTTCCGAACCGGGTCGTTAATTACGACGGTTTGACTTGTAAGCTAAAACTAAGCTAAAACTTAACTAAGGAAGGTTTAGCAAACTTACCAAGGTCCTATGCACGAAATGTGATCACTTGAGAGAAGTCCTTGGCTCCAGAAATGCTCCAAATGTGCAGATGAAGGTGTGAGGAATGTTTGCAACTTATGGTCCTTTATATAGTGGTTTAATCACCACAAGAAGTTGACACACAAGTCTACAACCATCCACAACTCATCAACACATGTCCCTAAGTGTTTAGGGGTTGCTTAGGGGTCTCTTGGAAGGGTTTAAGGGCATTACATGTCGTTTAGAAGGCTGAACAGGCGATTTAAACGATTTTCTGCATCTGGGTGTCTGACGCGGCCCGCCTGAGTTTTAACCAATCTTTACGCGGGCCGCATGGACCTTCTGATCAGTTTTTACATTTTCAAGTTTCCACATCTTTGTCCCTTGGCTCTTCCAAAGGGCAACGAAGCTTATTTCTTGCAATTTGACCCCTTCTTGTTTACCCACAAGGGCTTTAAGACTTGTACTCACTTTGCCAAGTCCCTGGACACTTCCGGTTAGCCCGAAAAGTCCTATCTTTCAACGTTAACGCTTTAACCCTTCACGTGCGAATTTGATCATAACTTTCTCATACGATAACGAAACTTTATGAAATTTATATCGTGTATTCTAGTGAGCAAAATTTACAGTTACAAAGCTTCGGGTTTGTCAAAAGGTCACTCAAAGGTATAACTTAAACATGTTGACACATTTAACCCCTGTAGTTTGTAATCTCTCACTTTTAGCTTCGTATGATCCATGATTTATTCGTTTGATGCTATAACCATCATGTAGGGTTAATGTACAATATATTTATTCACTGTTGACATTTAGAACTCGTATTTTCATATACTTTTCAAGTTTGTCAACTTTAGTCCCTTCAGAACATTCTTTCACACGTTCAAACATATGACACATGTCAACGCATTATAGGACGTGAATTTTCGAGGTGTTACAGTTTGTCAAGTAGGCTGTCTTGATTTTGGTACAGTCAAAAGGATGCAGATACTCATACAAATACTTGTAATAATATCTAATACATGTCATGTATTTAAAAGTGAGATAATACTATTAGATATTATCAGTTATACAGTAGTTGCCACACATACTATGAGATAATACCTAGATCCATTGAAGCGTGGGTTAGGTTGTTCCTTCTTCCTTGCTGCACTTTGCAAGTGGTTAGACCAAAAAATAGGCAAGAAAGAAGGTCTGGGAATAGGAAGGCATTGCAATAAAGATCAATTCTGAATTCTTTAGCCACATGGGGGAAAGAAGATGGTATTTTTATGTTAGTTAAAAATATATTTGATAGTCCTACGGTGGGGTCTCTAGGTCAAGGAGGTGTTGATAATCCTGAGGAGAGTACTGTTAGTAATACCAATGTTCGGCAGTGTCTTCGAAAGGTTGCTGATGGCCACTTTACAGCTGCAGTGAAGGTGTTATGTTCATCCGGTGTTGCTCCGTACAATGATAATACCGTACAGGCTTTAGAGGCTAAACACCCGTACAGAGAACCTCTATCTATGCCAGGTACTATATATTCTGAGCCTCCCCTTGTCGCAGAGGTGGATAGTGTTCTTTGCTGCATTAAATCGTTTCCTAAAGGAACCTCATGTGGGAGGGATGGCTTGAGAGTACAACACATTTTGGATGCTTTATGTGGAGAGGGGTCTGCTATTGCCACTGATCTCTTATGCGCTATCACTAAGGTAGTCAACTTATGGCTAGGGGGAAATGCCCATCGTGTTTGACAGAGTTTGTCGCGTCTGCTCCCCTTACACCGCTTTTAAAACCCGACAATGGGATTCGACCTATTGCAATGGGTACTATATGGAGGCGTTTGGTTTCCAAGGTTGCTATTGGTAAAGAAATGACCAAGTACCTTAATGATTTTCAGTTTGGGGTCGGCGTGTCGGGTGGCGCTGAGGCCATTTTACACAGCGTCAATAGGGTTCTAAGTGAACGTCACACTGATGGGTCTCTTGCAATGCTTACGGTAGATTTTTCTAATGCTTTTAACCAGGTGGATAGATCAGCCTTACTTCGTGAGGTCAGGATGAGATTCCCTTCTATTTCTTTGTGGGTGGAATTTCTATATGGGCAGCCAGCAGGATTGTATCTTGGAGATGGGCACATTTGGTCTACCATGGGAGTTCAGCAAGGGGACCCATTGGGACCACTTCTTTTCGCTCTTGTTTTGCATCCCCTTGTGCATCAGATTAGAGACAAATGCAAGCTTCTCCTTCATGCTTGGTATCTTGATGATGGGACTGTCATTGGAGGTTCAGAAGAGGTGGCTAGAGTGTTGGACATCATTAGGGTGTCGGGTCCAACATTAGGTCTTGATCTTAATATTAAGAAAACTGAGCTATTTTGGCCTTCTTATGATGGTAGCAAGTTTCATGAAGGGTTATTTCCTAAAGACATCGGGAGGCCATTAGTGGGGGTGAAGCTTCTTGGGGGGCTGTTAGTAGAGACGCAAGCTTTATTAGTGGGTTGGCAAAGAAAAGAGCTGCTAAGGCAGTAGATTTGATGCGTCTTCTACCGAAATTAGGTGACCCGCAGAGTGAACTACTCTTGCTTCGATCTTGTATGGGCATTGCCAAACTTTTCTTTGGCTTGAGGACATGCCAACCTGTACACATGAAAGATGCAGCGTTGTTCTTTGACAAAGGTTTGCGGGAGGCGATTGAGGAATTGGTGGTTTGTGGAGGTCCTTTCTTTGGAGACCTCCAGTGGCGACTTGCTTCTTTACCTATTAGGTTTGGAGGTTTGGGGTTGTATTCGGCTGTGGAGGCTTCATCCTACGCTTTTGTGGCCTCGAGGGCCCAATCGTGGGTGCTACAGGACCACATCTTAAGAGACAGTGGCATATGAAGTATGGATTCTGATTATGTTTGTGCTTTGGCTTGTCTTCGTGATACGATTCCAAGCTTTGACTTCAGCGGTTTCACTAATAAGGACACCGCCCCCCTTAAAGCCCAACATGCATTGGCGAGTGCTCTTTTTAGTAAAATTGTCAACGAAATCGAAGTGCAGTTTGACTTGACCGTTAGACAAAAAGCCGTTTTTGAGTGTCTCCGAGCACCACATGCACAAGATTTTCTTCTTGCTATACCTATAGATGGGTTAGGCCAGCATATGTCGCCGGTGGAGTACCGTACTATCCTTAAGTATCGCCTCATGATTCCTTTATTCCCGGTTGATGAGGTATGCCCTGTTTGTCATAAGGCGTGTTTGGATTCTTTTGGTGAGCACGCAGTTCATTGTCGAGGACGAGATTTTTATTAAGGTGGGGAGAATGTAACGACTCACACAAAAACGTCCTAAAAATGTTCCGTAAGTATAACCCGGACCCCTGATATAACAACTCTCATTAAAAATACTATTTCTTATTTTAATTTAACCAAAAGAAAACCCTAATTGAGAAACCCAAGTAATTCTGCACAAACCCTAAAATTATCAGAACAATCAGAATCAGGATCAGGGCCCCTAAAACTCAGGGGGGGCATTCCCTACTCAACAATTATCTTTATAAGTTATTATAAAAATCGAATTTAATCGAAACGTTGACTCACCTGCACTCCAAACACACGTGGCAAGAAAATAAGAAAAGTGTATCCCTTACGGACCGTAAGGAATATTTGTTACGGTCCGTAACAAATGGCAAAATTGGTGTATAAATAGCAGGCTTTGGGACTGGCTTCTGTGCGTTCGTTCGACGATAAAATTCGACTCTGGCACGGAGTTATCGTCCAAATACTCACAATTAACACACACAAATCACTAATTAGTATAGCGGGGTGCTGCAGAACAGGGTATTAACTCGATCGCTATTACGATTCAATGTCCGATCGATTAAACTATCCAATGGATGTTTAAGTGCTGCTCAAATTGGGTTATACTTTGTTATTCATCGTGATTTCGACTTGAATGTTTGAGTGCTGTTCGAACTCGGACTATACTCTGTCATTCGTTGTGAATCCAATGGATGTTTAAGTATTGCACTTTGTCATTCGTTGTGAGGGTTTTATCTCGTGAGTTATCGTAAATGCTGTATTAAGTTATCTACCTAGTTCGTGTGCACTAGGTTACAAGGTTAATTAATAGGCTAAGCTCTGCCTGTAGGAATCTGCAAAAGCTTATCTGTAGACTAAACTTTGCCTGTATAAATCTGCAATATATCGAGGCTTATCTGTAACTTTGGCTGTATGAATCTGCATGCTTATAGTGTGAGTCATTCTCTTTTTATCAAATTACTTTTGAAATCATGTTTATTTTCAAAAGTTATAATTACAGTGATTAAGTTTATGTAATCACCAAATTACAGCCGGTATGTGGGGTATTGTGCACAGTATTGCAGTTTTATCACTTTAGGTGGGCGAACCTAAATTTAGTGATATTCGTCATTCATTGGGGCAGCCAATGGTGATATGACCATAGTCACCGTAAAGAGTCGAGTGACAAATACTGTGGGTAGTTGGTTTGATATCAGAAACATTGTAATCTCTCTTAATACTGTGAATTATAACAAACGAGTCGTTTTAGTAAAACTGAATGATTCACTCAGTATTTCCCGCTGACAAAACCTTTTTAAATACTTTTCAGGTAATTACAGTAGATGGAAGTAAGCGTTGGATACGGCACTGAAAGGCATCAAGAAGTGGCTTATTTTATTAAATAAATCAAAATTAAGAAATATTATTTTATGTAATCAAATTTATCTTTATTAAAGCTACCATGGTAAAACATGGGTTTATCCCATCTATTTAATAAATAAAATCCGGTGTTTCTAAACTCTGATATTTTTCCTAACTCACGGTTCTGATGAAATTTCCGCTGCAACGTTTTCAAAATAATCACCGGTACCACTGGGCTGTTCGCGACTCCCGATTCCGTCCAGGGTGGGTCGGGGGACGTGACAGTGGACCTACTTAGTCGAGTTCAAAGGGTCATGCATAGTAATGTTATGACCCCGAGATCTATGGACGTAGTTTTTAAAAGGCTTAGTTTTGCTATTAAAAAAGGGGTAGCGGCGCAGCTTGTTGTCCGTTTACCAACTATCTCGATGTAAAAAAATAAATATGAAACAAACATAGTTTTGTATTTAAAAAGGGAGTTTGAAACTAATTATATCAAACAAGACCACTAACATTCACTGTACAATGAAGTTTGAAACTGATATCCTTAGCAAAGTTAATTGAATGCCACATCATTGGTTAAACTACTAACCGGTTCTTTAGATAACACATTGGTTAGTAACACCGATGATTGTGTGTGTATATATATCCATTATTGTAAAACAACGATGATTAAATAACTAAGTAATATTCCAGTTATCCGCATTCGTTCTCTCCATCTCTATCCGAAAGTCATGGAAAAGATACGTTATATTGTATACGAAAGTCAAGTTAGTGGAACAAACTTTACACTAAAACACATATAAATTAGATAAACATGAAGACCGTGCATTAGAGCGGGTCGGTTTATACGTTGATAAAAAAAATACGTTGAAATGGTGTATTTAGAGATGACCGCCGGGTAGTTTAAAAAACCAAATGGTTTAAATAATGTTTAAAACAACCGCTTGGTTTAAAAACATCGTTACAAAAACGTAGATAAAAATAACTCATTTAACAGAAAACTTGTTAAAAACTCAAAATGATAATCTTATTAATTACCTATATATTAAAAATACTATCCAATGAATAGTAACATCATCAAGGGTGATGAGCAAATGGTATCGGGTACTGATACCGGTATTACCAAACCGAGTGTATTTTCGGTACCGGTTCGACACCGGTATTTACCGGTTTTTACCCTCAAATACCGGTGCCGTACCAGTACTAACAGGGACCGAACCGTACCAGTCCTAACCGGTACCGAACCGTACCGTACCGTACCAGGTATATTCGGTACCGGTACCCACTTTTGGGGATTTCGGTAACGGTATTTTCGGTACCGGTTGGTACCAAGCTCATCAAATCCTGTAGCAACGTAGCAATGCAAGTAATTGCACCGTTTAGATCATAGTAAATAAACTGTATTTCGTTTGAAAGACGTTTAATATACACAACTTATTTTGCTTTCTTTTTTATCTTTTTCTGTAATGAATGAATTGTAGCATGTAAAATTAACTTGGATATTTAGGTTATTGATGAGCAAATCGTATCAAATCCTGTAATCAAACCGGTATCGTATCGGTACCAAATTTACTATACCAAATCATTTTCGATACCAATTTGGTACCCACCTTTTGGCGTTTTCAGAATCGTTACTTTTGGTTCGACACCAGTCTAGCACCATACCTGTATTTATTGATTTTTACCTTCAAATACCATACCATATTGTACCGAGCATTTTCAGTGGCGGTACCTAATTTCGATGATTTTCCGGATCGGTACTTTCGGTGCCGTTACCGATACCGAGCTCATCCATATATTAACGTGTTAGCACCGTAATAACTGAACTGAAAACAACTGAATTTCCAACGTGTAGGACGTGTGGGTCCTATTATTATATATTAGGTTATTTAAAATCGTTTTTTTCAGGACGGAGTGACTATCCTTACCACGTCATTTTTATTTATGTTTTGATATTCAGATCTGTTTGCCGTTGCTAACACGCGTTTTGCAGACATTGGGTCCCCGCCGCAACGCGCGGACGGAAAAGTAACTAGTTAAAATTAAAATTCAAAGAGAGGCTGTAATGTAAATCGTTAAAGAAAAAGAAAAAAAAACTAACAAACCTAAAGTTGAAGGGGTGAAAATGAAAATTAACCACTAAAAACAAAAAAGAAAAGGAAAAAAATTAACAAACCGAAAGATGAGGGGGTGCAAATGAAATTATCCACTAAAAAATGAATGTAGCTAATAGAATTTGATGTTCAAACTAAAACATGTAAAAATTTTGTGGCCAGAACAAAAATCAAAAGTTACTTGTAGTTGAGGTGTTGTAAAATTATACATATAATAATAATAATAATAATAATAATAATAATAATAATAATAATAATATAACATACTATACGGTATAAAGTTTAACTATACGTATAATCAGCTTTGATTAACAATATAACATGCTATGCGGTGTCAGTCTTTTAAGTTATAAATAACTATAAGCTTAAAGAGTAACCAAAACCATTAGCTTTAATTAACAACGAGTGAAACACCATCAATTTTTCATTTTGATCGCATTTTATGTGTTTTTTTCTTATAAAGAACCATAAGCTCACATCGTGAAACCACGCCAAACCTAGCAATTTGGATTGATTCGGTTTAAATTTGGTTTATTGGATTTTATCACACCTAACTATTGGTTATTGGTCGCTGCCACCCCCAACTATCACTTTGACGCCCGCCACCCCAAACTCAACACTTAGTGTGTTCTGTCACCACGTCGTTAACTGATCATTAACTTTTGATCCTGTTACTATACTTTTTGGGGTATCCAAAGATCCACAAAACATTTCTAAGATCCCTATGACACCCCCAAAAGTATAATAACATGATCAAAAGTTAGTTATCAGTTAACGACGTGGTGACAGAACACACTAAGTGTTAAGTTGGGGGTGACGGGCGTCAAAGTGATAGTTGAGGGTGGCAGCGGCCAGTAGCCAATAGTTGGAGGTGATAAAATCCAATAACCCTTTAAATTTCCAACTGGCTTCTTTTGATTTGCAAAGGTCGGAAACCATTACTAACAGTGTGCGTCACGAATTAATTTAATTTTCGTTAAAACTGGATAATGAACACGTTGCTTTAAATCATAAAAGAACCACTTAAAATTCTACTTCGATTTGGTTCGAATTCAATTAAAAAATAGTAACCCTAGGGCTGTAAACGAACCAAACGAACACGAACATGGCCTTGTTTGTGTTCGTTTATCAAGGAATTAACATGTTCACTAACGGTTCCTGAACGCTTACTAAACGTGATTTGTTGTTCGTGTTCGTTCATTAAGGAAATGAACATGTTCATAAACTGTTTATCAACACTTACCGAACGTAAACGAACACAAACAGACGTTCACGACCATAAATTATTAAAAAAACTAAAACAAATGAACTAAAAATATAATATAAAACAACATATAAATGAACATAAATGAACACGTTACTGAACGTTCACGAACATAAGCGAACGAAGCCTCTGTTCATGTTTCTTTGTTTAATTTATCGAAAGAAATTTCTTGTTCATGTTTGTTCATTTCTTAAACAAACAAACATAAACGAACTTCCCGCCGAACAGTTCAGGACCTATTCGCTAAACGTTCGGTTCGTTTACAGGCTACAGCTCTCGTAACCCGAAAACGGGTCCCATCAACAATACTTATTGGGCTATTAAGAATTAAATAAGACACTTTTAAGCCCAAATACTTTGATACCAGTCTGTGTTTGGGAATAGAAAACCCATTCCCAAATTGCCTGCAAAACGCTTTTTCTATCATTCTTTGATTCCTGCAAACCCTCCACAAGAATTCGGTATCGTAAGTTTTTTTTTTTTCATATGCTATTTCAATAATTGTTAATATATATGGGTTTTGATCGAAACTAGTGTTGAGCCCCCCGCGTTGCGGGGCGGGGGGCGTAAACCGTGCTCAGTAGCAACTGAATGACGACCAAAACCATGGAAAAAACGTAAAACAAAAAAACGAACTTTGTACACTTAGTGACTCATGTAACGTAAAAATAAGCACGTAAAACTCGAGGAAGTAAAAATGATATTTTACAAAAGTTTTAGATAAGTGTTAATGTTGAAAGTTAACAAAAATCAAGAGCGTATCTCTCCTGTAAAAGAAGGTAAGACAATGTACAAATTGAGCAAACTATTTATACTTGCATATTTAGCCATTTGGTTAAATTAAATTGCAATTATGACCTTTAGTCTATGAAGATGAAGAGATTCATTTTTAGAGTTTTTTAAGTAGTAAATTTTGCGGTTCTTTGTTAGTTCGAGCTAGATCGAGCCGAGCCGGGCCAACTCGAATTTTAATCGAGTCGAGCTCGAGCCTCAAATCGCAGCTCGGTTTGAAATTCGAGCTCAAGCCGAGCCAGCTCGAATTGAGTTCGAGTCTCGACTCGGCTCATTTACAGCCCTACATCAAACACATGGTGGGCAACCATCTTTAACACAGGTTCTCCTCCTACAACTTTCATCAAACACATGGTCTGCAATCATCTTTTAACACTTGTTCTCCAGCAACTTTCATCAAACACGTGGTGGGCAACCATCTTTAACACTCGTTCTCCTACAACTTTTATCAAACACATGGTGGGCACTTTGGCATCACACAAAATTCAAGTTTCAAATAACTAAAGTTTCACAAACCAAACATAAAGTGACACAAAATAATCACACTAACAGCAAAAGCCGAAATTCAAACCAATTAAAGTAGAAAACAACTTACTTGATCTGTTCATTAATAGAAGCTTCAGACTATCAGCATACTTTTGTCGAGCAAGAGACTGGTGATAACCAGAGGGTACAAGATTAAGCTCTTTCTTCACCTCCTCAAACGGCGCCTCAAACACAACCCCAGTAAGCGGACGATGGTTCGAAGAACCGCCTTTCACCGCCGTAACAGGGGATGAAAACAGAGGACAGTTAAAACTCTCATCGGTGGTAGGTCCGGTGAAGAAAGTGGGAGTGAGGGGCTCTGAGAAACATAATTTCGTTGAACAAAATGGGATTGTTTGTTGAGATGGTGAGTGAGTGATGAAGGGGATGAAGATGAGTGTGCGTGTTTATAGAAAATTGACGCCGTTACCGTGAAATGACTGTTGTTCGGTTATGTGTTGAATTAATATATACTAGGGTCATTCCCCAGTCGCGCGTTGCACGATTTACATATAATACTACAGCCCAAGGTAAGTAGAAGGTTCCTTTTGGGTAGATGGAGAAGCTACATTGGTTGGCCCATCTTTTTCAGTAACCGTAAGACCAAACTAAGCAATATCATTGTACCTACAGAATTTATAAATATGTATATATACATATAAGTCAGCAAATTACAAGAACCAACACAAGTATCTGTTGAGAAGAAAATAAATTTACCTGATAGTGCTTAATATGAAGCTGAATATGTACAAAGGGTAGAGCATATAATATATTATAAAGAAAAAATGTCATATCAAGTGATTTGTAATGCTAAGTTTCACAAGAAGAACCATTAATTACACAAATGATAAGAGATTCAAGATCATGAGTAAAAAACCTATGCATCATTACTAAAGGCTGGGAAGCATTATTAAACATGAATCAAGCATTTTTTTGTCTAATAATAAAAAAAGTACACGCAAGTATGATGATGAAGCAAGTATAAAGATGTAGGATTAGTAATCAGCAGGGAATGGTAAAAAAAAGGTTTCCAGTTTTTACTTAATTTTCTAAAACTCTGATTATAACAATAAACTAATATATTCCATATACATAGGTCTTTTAAAACCATGATTATAAACATATTAAGCAGCAAAATACTGTAGGAAACATGACAATTCACATTTCAAAAACTCTAAGTGATTGTTTATAAGCATTTGAAGATACAAAAGGTTTTAAAGGCAACTGCAACCCAAGCCTATGTTAAAAAGCCAAATATCAAAATATAGAAGTGGCCACTGGAACTTCCATCGTTTGACTGGGTTCTGACTTGAGTTTCTGTGTTGACCGAGTTGACCTATTCTTGACTCTCATCAACCATTACCGAGACAGACCTCAAGAACTTCAAATCTTCACCAAGCCAATTCACCATGCTTTACCTCAGACCTGTGGACGCTGCACCTCTGTTGGCGTTCCAAACGGGTGTAACCGGAATTTCACAAGTAACCACCAATTTGACATAACCAGCCCTAATTCCAACTGTGCCCTACTCCGCTTCACTGTTTCTACACATTTAAACCTGATTACCTAACCGGAGTTCACATACGTGGCCGGAAGTAGTTCGTGGCTTACCTTATATGTAGAGTAGGCCTGGAGTGTTGCCGATTCACTTGAAGAACTCTCGTACAGGCTTCAATCTGCTCACCGGATCTTCACCTGGTTCTCCTTGCCGGTACTGCTCTTTAGATCTAAGACAAAAATCAAATTCTAAAAAATATAAGACGAAAAGAAAAAAAAGAGAAAAACATGTAACTTGAACATAAACAATTCTTATTAAATCTTATGTTCGAGGTGTTTGAATGTGTAGTTGAACTAATTATAGCAATTTGTAGTTGCAAAAATCAATTTTTGGAGTCTTTTGATACTCTTTATTTATAATCAGCCACTGTGATTATTTACAATCAAAATGATCAAACTTAAATATAAAACCAACTAACTATAACTAACTTTGACAGGAGTAAAATCTTAATTCCAAGGAGCTACAAACACTTTAAAACGCACATCCATACACCCTTCGTGTGTCCTTCCCCCACAAAAATCATAAAGAGAAAAACATCAAAAAAAAATTCAATCACTTTGCAAGGACACATTTTTAGTTAATAAAATCAATAAAAGAAACCTTATAGATTCCAAATGAAGTCAAAGTAATGTTAAGTAACAAAATGTTGAAATTTTCACTACTCACAACAACACATCTACTTAAAAACTGTTGTAAGTTACTTTCTTGAAAACACATCCCTAGTTATAGAATCTTTAAGACCAGACGGTATGGGGACCGGCTGAGGCCCGGCTTGGCCCGGTGCCGGTCCCCCACACCGCCCCCCACTCCTCCAGCTCGTCACTTTCGGCTCCCACCAGCCATTCTCGACGGCGCTCTCTTCCTCTCTCCTCTCACACACACAGCTATACATACATACATACATACATATATATATATATATATATATATATATATATAAAGGGGTTCATCCCCCACCCCCCTAGGTCCATCCCCTTCAAGCCCCTCCTACGTGGCGGTGACGTGGCGGCCCATCCCCTTGGGGATGAGGCTCTCCATACCCACCAGTCTAATAGGGTAATCAGATAACAACCAAGAACATAAACAAAATACAAAGATTAGGAATAAATCAATGGCATTGGACTATCACATCAACTAATCAAAATATCGAGAAATTCCTAAGAAGAGTATGAATTATGATAAAAAAAAAAAATTAACACCCAGATGAGCAAACCTCACAGAATTAACTACCAGTATACCCTGAATTCTGAAATCAACTATTAATGATAGAAAAATCATATTTAAAAACACATAATAACATCTAAAAGAAATTACCCTTGTTTCTTTGATCTACAAAATGGGGTTGAGAGAACCTACGATGAAACAAAGGTATAATAGTGGATAATAGTTTAATCGTAGCAAAGGATAATAGTTGTGCTGATAGCAAAATCTACTTTCCATTTACCTTCACCCGAACAGTTGGGTACACCAAATCAACATATATGATGCTTTCAAGACCCATTTTGAACCGATCTAACAAAGAACGAAACATGCAGATGAGTTCGGATCTTACAGAAATCTGGTCGGAATGCTAACCCTCGTCATGGCCACCGTCTACACAGCCTCTTTCTCTCTCTGAAACCCTCAGCCGTTGTTCCGTGGTTGGGGTCGTTGACACGCTGGAATCAGGTGGCGCTGTCGTGCTCCTCCATCGCTCCGCCACCGGGGGCGGTTTTCAGCCGCCACTCCCTCACAACTCTCTCTCAGTCGTTGTTTCGTTGGTTGGGGTTGTTGACGCACCGGAAACAGTTGGCGCCGCCGTGCTCCTCCATGGCTCCGCGCCTCCGCCACTCCCTCACAGCTCGCTCTCTCTTTCTCATATTCTAATCTCTAGACATCAGCCTGTCTCTCTGTATTCAAGTTGGTGTGGGTAAGGTGTCAAATATGTGCTAAGAAAGAAAATCAATATAAGCATATAACAAAAGATGGTCACCTTGCTTCCATTAGTTAGATACTCGTTCAAGGTCCTGAACTCCCTTTTAGATACGTGTAAAAGTAACAAACCCTTACTCAACAAAGAATATCAAAACTAATTTAACTTAAACAAAATCATCATCACCTTAACTCCAGCCCACCAATCAACAATCCACACAAGCTCCAGCCATAACAGCTCAGCTACCTGTCTGTTAATCCGCCTAAACAAACTCTTCGAGAACGGGTGTACAGTCACAAATATAATTGCCTATAAAAATCATAAAAATAACAAACTCAGATTCAACAATTTAACGATTTAACTACTTTATGAGTTGGAGTGAGTGAATCTGAGTAACAAATCGATAATAAGTTGTGAATCTAGCATATAAGTTGTAATCGAACATTCGAGTGATGGTAAGGGTTAAGAATTTGTGCAAATCTGTAGTGAGATTTGAGAGTGTGTGTGAGGAGTTAGGGTTGAAATGAACCTGAATGAGATTGACGATGACGCCGGAGACGAAGAAGAGGACGCCAATAGGGACGATAACAGCTGCTGCTGCGATAGCCATGGCAGAAACTGTGTGTGTTAGAGAGATTTAGAGAGAGAGGGATCACTCCGGGAACCATCACCAGGTCTCCTTTCTGCCGTTTGTGTGTGGGGTGTAGAAACAGAGCTAGGGTTTTGTGTTGGCTTCAAAGGCTAACGGCCGTGACCGTGAATTCACTGTTCCTTACTGTTCATCAGTTATGTTTCAAATTAATACATATATATGAATTATGCCTTAGGGTACTAGGGGTGGTTCACTAGTGATGGGATTTATCACTCCCATTGTCCAATAAAATCGTGCCATGTCATCAACCAAATTTCTATCACTAGTGATAGAAATGTAGGCGGGGTGGTATCACTAGTGATAGGAAAGCTATTTAAAAATAAGTTACAAAAGTTGAGGGACCTGAATGCACTTTTCATCAAACTTTGTATTTATTCCATTGCTAAAGGACAAAAGAATTGAATAAAAGGACAAAAGAATCTGATGCTGCATGTCCCAATTTATTGAAGTTCAACGCGTGATACCTGTAACGCGTTACAAAAGTAACGCGTGGTCAAATGACCGGCGGCGGTGTGCAAGTCCTCCATCACGCGTGAAACTCATTCATCACGTACCCGCCCCGAGTGCCCTTAGGGAAATTAGGGTTCTGTAAAACTAAAAAAAAAGTTCATTAATTTGATTAGTTAAATATTTAATTTAATTTTTATTAATTTTGTTTGTATAAGGTAGCCCTGTTAGCAGCAGTTAATACATACCATGCCCAATGGTTAAGTTATTAGATTTTAACGAGACCCCGTGATCCCGCAATATCATTGTCGATAGTGTCGGGTTGGTGGGTTGAGTTGGTGAACCCCGAAAAGGACCCGTATATCCGTTTGTGTCATAGATATCAACCATAACGCGGAATTTATTAAAGTTGTGTAACCTGACACGACCCGTATAACCCAAACAAACTAAACGAGTCAAATGGGTTGCCATGTTGTAATCAAGTTGTGAACATGTTAAACGGGTTGGAGAGAGTTGGTGTCCCGAGCTGTGTAATTAAATAAGTTAAACTAGTCAACTCGAACATGACCCGTTATTAACCAGGTTAGATATCACAACCTATGTAGTTAATGCGGTAAAATATCGGATATTGGTCAAGGACCGATATTTGAGATATAGATTATCTCGGTGAGATATCGGTGGGATATTGGTAATTTTAGTATCATGCAGAATTTTTATACATATAGCATTTTAACACTAACAATTCATTGATATATCGGTTCTATCGGTAGAGGTAAGGCTGTCTACATCTACCCTCCTCAGACCCTACCTTAGCTTTGCTATTGGTGGGATTTACTGAGTATGATGATGATGATGATGATCGGTTATATCAGTGATATATCAGTTATACCGGTCAAATATCGGTGATATATCAGTTATATCGGTCAAATGTGAGTGATATATCGGTCAAATATCAGTCAATATCGCCGATAATATCGGTACCGATATTTTACATGGGGGCTGATAACCGATATTAACTGCATAGATCACAATCAAAACCTGGTGAGTTCTTTGGCGTGTTAGCCTGTCAGGAATTGACACCCCTAATCATTCTTATGTATCATGTGATTTATGTAACATATATTCTTGCCAATAACTGTTTTTTGTAAATCTATTTTAGTTTTTTTCTTTCTTTTATGTAGAAGAAATTGATACCTCAATTGCTCAGTCTTGACTTCATTGATTCAATATAGCAATTATCACTTAGGTACCACTTATTGTTGTATATATGTATCATCTGTTTCATAATGAGTATGAAACCTTATATAATAATTTCATGATGGATCATGTTGTATGTTAGGATGGAGAAATTACGAGGTCGAGGAAAAATTAAATGCTACTGGAAAGAAGACGAGACACAGTTATTAATCGAAGTTCTTCAAGATATGGCTTCTGATCCATCGTGGAAAGCAAATGGCGGGTTTAGAAGCAATTACATGGTTGAGGTGCATAGAAGGATCATTACCAAAATGCCACATTTTTCGAAACAAGTTTCACCTCATATCGAGTCAAAAGTCAAATGGCTAAAGTCAAAGTTTCATGTTATTAATGACATGGTCAAACAAAACGGGTGTCGATGGAATGAAGTGGAAGAAAAGATAGCGTGCGAAAAACAATGGTACAAAAGTTATTGCCAGGTAAACTTAGATGTTATTATGTGTTCATATATTAGCGAACTGCATGAAATAAGATTAGGCGTAAAACAGAAACTAACTTACATTTTATATCACGTGTAAATTGCTGACGTGGCACTGTTAATGCCAAGCTAGCCGCCACATTAGATGCCACATATACAAAAATGCTCATCTACAAAAAAAAAAAAAAAAAACAGAGATTTGGGCATATTTGTCAGTTTTATCCAAAATGACTTTTTTTGTGCATTTGAGTCCTTCACCTTTGGTTTTTTTGCCATTTTCATCCTTGAGGTTGGCAATTTATTGCGACTTTCGTCCCTCGAAATTTGGCCCTCAGGGATGAAAATGGCACCTCATGGACGAAAGTCGCAAAAGTGGCCAAACCTCAGGGACAGAAATGTCATTCTACTCAAAAAATAAAAGAACCATAAATTACATGTTTGCTTATTGCCAAATCACATGCCATGTGGCTATGCATATACACTAAAATCATAGTTGTTAATAGCGAGCATAGCGCACGCTATAGGGAATAGCGTAGCGTAGCGCTCATGTGTCGCTATATAGCTGGTAGCGACAAATAGCGGTAAATAGCGAGATTTTTGTAATTTTTTATATTTTTTTTGGGTAAAATATACATATAAAATATTTCTAAAAATTTCTTCTAGTGTATTGCTAAACACGAAATAGCGTCCTCTATTTCATCGCTATTGCTACGTAGCGTATAGGTTGTTTGTCGTTATCGTCTGCTATTTGCTATCGACAACTATGACTAAAATGACAAATAAGACGCCACATCACGTCATTAATCTTTGTAAGTTCTGCAAAAGACGATTTGCAGGTCGTTCGTTGCTACAATAGGCAATTAAATTTAGCATGGTGGTTAAATCAGTAATTAGAGTTGGTTTCTATGATTCCCGTGGTTTCTAAATTTTTTTTTAAAAAAAAGTTAAAAGGTCGTTTCTTTTTCATGCAGTTTTCATTTATATATTTACGCGTCTTATTTTTGTATTTTCTGATTTTGTGTTATCTTTTATATTTGAAAGAGTCACAAAGAAGCAAAAGGATTGTGGGAATTTAAATTCCCATTTTTCAACCAACTTGAATTCGTATATGGAAGAGATAGACCCAATGGTGCAGTTGTTGAAGCGAATGATGATGTCATGCCCAAACTGGAAGTTGCAGTTGTTGAAGCGAATGATGATGTCATCCCCAAACTGGAAGTTACAGTTGTTGAAGCAAATGGTAAGTTAGTTAATAGCGAAAGTGAAGATGAAAATCATGATGCATCGGATGATTCTCTAAGCGAAGAAGAAGAAGATGATGACGCGAATAATGATAATAATGCGTCACAAGCAACACCGACGCCTGCAAGAAAAATGTCTATAAAACGAAAAACAACGCCAAATATTGAAGATGGGATTATGAAGAAAACAAAAACATCATCACATGATGATATTGTGGCCCGTTTAGATGAACTCGATAGTAGTTTGCAGGCTTTTGTAGAAGGATTTAACGCTAGTTTTGCAACTATGGCAAATCTCGTGACGAGCATTGTGACAGACGATTGTTATCGCCAAAAAACCGCGTCAGAAAAGCTAAAGAATGCGATTAACGAGATCATGAAGTTTAAGCTTTCGAGTGATGATGTATTCAAGGCTGCTGAAATATTTGCTGCGAAGAAAAACAAGATTGATGTGTTTTTCAGTCTTCCTGAACAACTGCGAGTGTCGTATGTGATTAGAAATTTTAATTCTAAATCTGTAAATTTGGAAAACGCTAAGATAGACGATGACATCAGCCAGAAACGCGCATTGGAGAAAGTGAAAGATGTGATTATTGAGATTATGAAACTTAATCTTTCGAGTGATGACGTGTTCAAGGCTGCCGATATATTTGCTACAGAAAAAAACAAGATTGATGTGTTTTTTAATCTTCCAGAGCAACTACGCGTGCAGTATGTGATGCGGTTAACAGGTCAATCCTCGAGTAGTTAGATGGCATGGGGGTATAATTGTAATTTTGCGGACATCAGCCAAAAACGAGCATTGGAGAAGCTGAAAGATGTGATTATTGAGATCATGAAATTTAATCTTTTGAGTGATGATGTGTTTAAGGCAAATAAGGCGGCGGATATGTTTGCTATAGAGAGAAACAGGATTGATGTGTTTTTAATCGTCCTGAACAACTGCGGGTGCAATATGTGATGCCGGATAGCGGGTTGATCCTCTAGTAGTTAGATGGCATGGGGGTATAATTGTAAATTTCCTAAAGATATTTGTTCTTGGGGATGGTTTATAGTTGTGCATAGACAGGTAGTATAACTTTTGTATTGATGTTAGTAGGAACTGAACTCTTGAAGTTGTTGCTTTGAGTTTTTTTTTTTTTTTTTTTTTTTTTTTGCTCTTTTTCTTTACAGATGATGGTCCCTGTGGTTAACCAAAATTGTGGATTTATTCTCTAGCTTTTCAAAAGTATACGGATGGTTCCCATTATATGTACTTTATAACACCCAAAAGTACATGGACGGTCCTTATGGTTTGCACTTTGTAGTGTATTCAGTCCCCAACTGCTAGGGACTAAATGTGTTACATGGTGTAAACCACATGGACCATCCATGTACTTTTGGCAAAGGTTGGGGACTAAATGTGTTACAAAGTACAAACCACAGTGACCATCCATGTACTTTTGTAAAGCTAAGAACTAAATCCAAAATTTGATTAACCAGAGGGACCATCCATGTACTTTACTCAGGTTAGACGTAGAACTAAAAAGATACAAAAATATCAAGAAAATTGTAAAGTGACAAGGATCTGTTTGTTTGTGTAAGCTTTGATGTGATAATAATATTATGTTTAAACATTTGTGATCATAAGCGTATGAATGTGATTATAAGTAAACAACTATTCATTTTGTATACGAATCAGTTCGTTTTAGCTTTAACAAAATGAACGAAAAAACACTCAATTTTGTTATTTCTTGTTATTATTGTTCATTAAGATTATTATTGTTCATTAAGAAAATAAGTGTGTTCGTATTAATTCATGTTAAACACGGATATAAGTGAAGAAGCCTATACAAATTACATGAAAATATATATAATGTTAAAAAATTGACATAAAAAGTATCTGATCTAAAGATTCATGTTCTTAGCCCACCTGTGGTGCAGCGCTACATCACGCCAAACTCATTTATACCGCCCATGGCGCCCCTGAACACCATTACGGGGGGCGCCATGTGCTGAAAATCTCTCCTCGCGAAAATTTTCACGGCGTTGCCCATTCTTCCCCACTCACACACATATATATACATATATATATAAAGTCCCATACATATATATCCCCACTACACACTCAAGTTATATAAAGCCCCTCTCTTACGCGTTACGTCACTTGTCGCATAACGCCCCACAAAGGGCTTTATGTTTACACATGGCCTTACATGATGTTAAAACAAATTCTAGGGTTGTTGGGCTACCAAGTAACCCTGTAGCTTTTTGTGTAATTCAAGTTATAGAGTATAGACACATAGACATTCCTATAATAATGGAAGATACAAATGGTTCACAAAATCAGACTTCAAAGAAAAATTCTTTTATATCAGAAGTGATCATATCAATTCTTAAACTCAATCATAGGAATATAATCGTCTCCTTATATTTTATTTAAAAGTGAAAATACAGAAAACACTAGCCCATTAGTTGTAAATGCTACAAAACTTTATATCGAGGACATTATGTCCAACAAATTTAATTACATTATCCTGCAACATTTTGGAGCATTTTCACCTAGTATTAGGTCTTCCCCATAACCACTAATCCTTTTCGGAATACTGAAAGAGGATTTATCCGAATTTTTTGGCTGTTCCGTAGACGCTTTCTCCGAATTCGTTGGTTGTTCTGCGTGATGTCCACTACAATCTTCGGCATTCCCCGAACATTCTAGATGCTTGTAGCCATAGTTCCTTGCATAGCTTGGATAACCATAGCCATAGCCATACCCATACCCGTTTCCATACACATCATAACCTGGATGTAAGTAATAGTCCCCCACACCGTTTGAACCGTTCCCATTGTCAATCGTAGGTGGTTCTGTGTTTTCAAACAAGTTGTTTGAACATTCTCCATATTGCCAATGCACCATCTCTGCGTCTTTTCCAGCTTTCTTTAGACATTTCAATAGTTGGGTCGGATCAATGTAACCCGAAATATTAACCGACCCGTCGTCCCCCATCCTGAAGGTAGTTACTCCTAACAACCAACAAGCTTATTATCAAATCTTGGGAAAGATAATATTATTTATAACATTAAAGTTTAAATAGAAACATACCTTGAACACTTTTCAACACACTTTTCACTGTGTCTTGCCATGATTTTTTAACATTCACCTTTATGGTAAAATTCTGAAACAACAACAACAAGAACAAGAACAAAACATATCAGACCAACATATGATTCCACAAATAGGTAATTTATGTTAAGCTTATCGTAGAACCGTGAATGCAGGGTATTCAATCTTTTTGGACTTGGATTTGGATTTGGATCCCATGAACGTCTTCATAACTGGTTAAAGACAAGAGGTTGTGTTAGTATTCCGTTATTTTTCAAATTAGTTTTATGATAGATTAATCACACTAATTGACTTGTTCATTAAAGTTTCCCGGCGAGCAAAATCTAATCTTTTTGTAAACATAATTTCCAATTCTAAGTAGAGGCCAGTTAACGTACATTATGGCTCAACGTACGACCAGTACGACAGGTAATTATGCACGTTCATTTCAAAATCACGCACGTTATAAACTAAAAAACCCAAATCATGCATGTTGAAAAACATTAATCATGCATCTGAAAAACATTAATCACGCATGTTATACCTATAATCACGCACGTTGTCGTACGTGATGTACGTTAAGCCGTAATATATTTTACACTTTTTCATTCTAAGTATTTAAATGGTCAGTTGCAAAAACATTGATATCACATGAAGAGTTTAACTCAATCATTATATTATATAACCAAACTTTTAATGTTCGTGTACCTTCACGCACAAACACACACTCACATAAACATAATTTACACCCGACAATCCGACATGCAAAAACACACACTCACATATCATAAGAATATCAAAAAACCATGTGTAATATCTAATATGTTCGTGTACCTGGTATATATGCGAGTAAATGCAGCTTGAACTCGTTTGCGGAACGGAATGAAATCGAGCAGGAGGAGGAGGATTGAGGGTATAAAAATGAAGTTGGTTTGTTTGTAAAAGAGGCTTTGATTGGATTGAAATAAAATCCGGATCTTACGGGATTCATTTTGGCTAATAAGAAAGGATTTGATTTTCACTTTCCAAAGTCTAGTTTACTTGTATGTTTTACTTATTTTCTAATTTTTTTTTTTGAAAGGTGTGAATTATTCGCGAATGTCGGGAGTTCTAGCATACGTTGTCTTAACCGGATCCGCGCTAGAGAGCCCCCTCGCACAATAGATCCCCAATTTAAACCCCTCAATGAGAAACCCCTATCACCAAGACTCGAACTTTAATCCATTGTCATTTCTTATGATTCTTTCCATAATTAACCCACCAAATTTAAAACTACGTCAAATATTTATGCCATAAAAACAATATCTTACAATACACATACACATACACATACACATACACATTTAATTGTAAATTTGCTAAAATACATGTTCTTGACTAGGGATGGTTTATAGTTGTGCATAGACACATTAACTAAACTCTTGAAATAGTTGCTTTGAGTTGTTTTGTTATGTGGTAGATAGGACTGCATGGTTGTAAAAATCTCGACTAGCCTTTGATGAGTCGCCGACTAATCGCTAGTCCAGGTTCATCAAGTAATTTTTATCTAATTGGGAAATTATTCAGTAGACGGTCAACATTGGTCAAATCCAGTTCTATTAGCCAAAAATCAGTGGCAGACTAGCGATTCTGGCCAGATTCTTGACCAAAATTTGTAAATTCCGGCAATTAATCATATCTACATGAATATATCAGTCAAAAAAGGTATAAAACATGTCGACTCAAAAAATACATATAAAAATGTGTGTATATACATATAAAAATGAAAATTAAATATATAATCCCAATCCGATTAATCGTTAGTCGGTACCCCACCGGCCGACTAGCGCCTAGCGATTCTTACAACCTAGTAGGAAGGGTGTTTGTTTTATGTGGTAAGTTAGGTGTAGAAAGATACAAATATTTGTGAAGTGACTAGGATCCGTTTGTTTGTATAAACTTTGAACGATTGTGATCATAAGCATATGAATGTGGTTGTAGTGTGATTGATTCTTCTCTTGATTGAAAGATGGATTATAGTAGAATAGTAGATTACCGGATTGTGCTAGCTATGGAGCTAGCTTAGTTAAAATTAAAATGATCAGTGTGGTTTTGCATAGAAACATTTGTATCTCATACAGTGATTAAATCTAAAACCGGAAGTAATTGCACTGTTCTTCTACATTTTAGGTAAAATAAAGTCTAATATATAATTTTGTTCGCCAATTGTCCGAGAATAACACAAAACTTGCCTCATGACCGATCATTATCGAATTTTTACAAGTCTCTCACAAGTCATAATGAGTAATTAACTAGGGATGTAAATGGATGATGGATCAGTTCGTTTCGGTTTAACCGAATGAATAAATAACACACTCATAGATATGACCAAAAGCTAACGACATGCGTCATTAATCATAATCAGTTAGTGAAAATATTAATCACCAACCATTCTGACGTGGTTATGTTTATTGTACAGTAACGTATTCATGTCTTTTAACTCCTAACTGCAAGTTGTAACTTGTTATGGAAGTACAACATATAGATTAGTGAGAATAACCCAAAGTTATAAGATTTTCTCTATGAAATCCACAAAAAAATTGGGTTTTACCTTTTTACATATACATATACATAGAAATAAAAGTACCCATTAGTAGTCTCACCCATAGCATAGCATAGCTATTCTGTTTGGTGTCTTTTTAAACTAGGAACAACAAAAACATGGTAAGATATATATATCATATTCTTACTCTTCAGGTAGGAGCTTACTAACTGTAATTAACAGATAAACCTCAAACTACATATCGATAGGTGACATAACGGCCGGCTGTCTCACTTGGTCTGATAATTTTCATAACCTGGCCGCGCTTTAGCCCATAGTAACGCGCGATTGGATCAGACACCTGAATCCTAGGTAGCTGTCATTCAATCATAAAAATATGAAGATATAAGAATATGTATATCATGTAACATGAGTGGGTAAATATCTTAATGTCATTCCAATAGGCCTAGGGCTGCAAACGAACCAAATGAATACGAACAAGACCTTGTTCGTGTTCGTTTGTTAAGGAAATATATATGTGTTCATGAACACTTACCGAACGACATTTTATTTTCGTGTTCGTTCGTTAAGGAAATGAACATATTCGTGTTCGTTTGTTAATTTTAGGTAACATACGCAAACGAACGTTCATGAACACAGACAAACTTAACACAATGTAATGTTCATGAACACAAATGAAAACAAGCGAACACAAACAAGTGTTCATAAACAGAATATATATTACAGTAATACTTATTAAAAAATTTATTTGTCGGAATTTGGAAGTATTTAAATAAAATATAAAAATTAAAACACGCTGATGAACTATCGAACATAAACGAACACGTTACCGAATGTTCACGGACGTAAATGAACGAACGAGGTCTCTATTCATGTCCTTTCATTTAACTAAACGAATGAAATTTCTTGTTCGTGTTCGTTTGTTTATTAAACAAATAAACGAACAAACACACACGAACTTCCCACCAAACGATTCACGAACTGTTCACGGAACGTTCGGTTCCTTTGCAGCCCTAGCCATAGCACACATTGATATACAACTAACAAATCATAAATACTTGATTACATATCAAACAGTTACACGTAAGCTTGTGAATCAGATTTTTTTTGGAACGGCGACATTCTTGTGTTAAGCCACCGCACTCTCCAAATTGGAGAGCCCCGTTGCCCCACTCCGGCCAGACTATGTTGTCTTAACCGGACCCACGCTGGCTTCAGAGTTTGGCTTGGGCGTTCCCCCGGGAAACCATACCGCCGACTGCCACTTAACTGACGTTGTGCCACCACAACAGCTGAACACTCTTTGGCGTAACACACGGTGGGACGAAAACCCGGGTGGGCTCAGGATAGAACCTATGGGGGGAGGCTAGGCTCTATCCATCATTGCCTAATCCACCAAAGTGACACAAGTGAGGATTGAACTTGAGTCTCCATTGAAGAACCCAAGCCTCCCTACTACTAGACCACAAGTGGTAAATTAGCGTGTGAGTCAGATAACATGTCAAATTGGGTTCAAGTCAAACTGGGTGCGGGTCAAAACAAGTCGTTTAAAAAGTATAGTTTGGTTTGAGTCAAACCGGGTAGCTATCCAATTATAAAATATCAGGAAATGAGAATATGTGAACAATAGATATTTGACTAAAAGCCAAACAGGTACTATCATATGAAAAACAAACCTGAGTTTCTTTGACAGTGTATCTTTCCAGCAAAGTTTTCTTTTCTTCGGTTGTAAGCACTTGGTGCTCAGGAACTAAAACATGATCTTTAACATTCACCAACAGCTCAGCTTCCTGTACTTAAACTTATATTAATATCACTAAAAAAGTGGCAATATCAACTTATTTATTGATAAACAGGTTTTTATTCAGCTTATGTTTTATCTCGAACAAGTAAGTAGCAAAAAATACCTGCTTAAGACTTCTCAAGTCCAATGGGTCAAGAGTCACGCAATGTGTATTTTAAAGCATGAAACATCTTAATCATTTTATTATAAAAAACAGATTATTATGGAAATGAAATAATTTCTCCAAGGGAAATTATATAAGAGATATTAGAAACTGACATACATTTACTTTCTTTCACGAAAAAGTCCCTCGACTGGATTTTGATTATTGAAGTCCTTAAACTTTTTTAAAAATACACACATCTTGAACCTTTTGCCTTTTTTGTTCTGTTATAACGAACATGACATTGTTACTTGTGGTTTAATTTTTATTAATTACTACATTTTACATGTTTTGGATCATGCCTCTTTTGTGTTGGCATACAGATTATCTAAATTAAGAGCTTTACATGAACTTAATTATCGAGCAAAATGGCTGAAATAATCAGAGGCCCATTATTAACAAAAGGTCCATACAAAGAAGCCCTACAACAAATGAGGGCCTATGGAGTAACTAAAATTTAAAAGCCCATATATTAGAAAGAAAAAAAAACATATCACAGGGTCTATGTAAAAATAAATAAGCAAGGATTAACAAAAAATGATGCAACAGAATTCAAAAGAGATGCAATTTGAATAAAACTTTATTATATACGATTAAAAAATGACCATCTTACAGGGTGTTTGGCTTATTTGCTTTGTGTGTTCTAAGTGCAGACATAGTTGTTAATAGCGGCTATAGCGCGCTATGGCCCGGGTTTTTTTCGGAGCTGCATTCGTGTCCGCAGGATGCGGGTACACACGAGTTCAATTAAATTCAAGTTCAGAAACTCATTTTTTGCACCCCTCGCGTGGGTAGGACTTGTGGTAAAACATGTCATAAAGCTACAATGGAGTAGTAAAGACTTTCCCTTATAAACAACCACTCACTTTGTTCACACACCAATGTGGGACAAAGTATTTACCACCTTTTGAGACTTTCATTCACACACCCAACATATAAGTCCTAAACTTTTGCTACTAACTATTAGTTTTTGTTAAATATACATGTAAAATAGCATATATACAAGAGCATTTTGATGTAATATACATATAAAAATTTTCAAAAATTCTTTTTCTAGTGTAATCGCTATTTATAAAATAGCCGTCGCTATTTGTCGCTGTTCGCCACGTAGCCTATAGGTGCCTTGTCGCTATTCGCTATCGACAACTATGAGTGCAGATAAGCACTTTTGAGTGTTTGCCTGTTTGGCTAAAGCTGTTTAGAATAAGCAGTCCAAAACACCCCCATATTGGCTTATTATTATTATACCAGATTATATATTACTTAATCACTATTAGAGAACAAAATATGCAAACCAAACATAGTGAAAGCAGTGATTACCTGAAAAACTTCCAAATGGAACTTTGTAGCAATCTCACTCATGCAGGTTCGAGCAAAAGGCGTCAAATTTTCTCGAACAACCAGAACTGCTCGAAAAACATTTTCTGATTTCATACGTTCAGTGTAAGTCTTCAAGGTTTTAACACCAACCTTTGGTTCCTCAGGGAAGAAAACATAGATCTGATCCACAAAACAACATAAATACTCATCAAATTCACCAATGAACTGAAGTACTTAATAAATAAAGGGAAAATCACCAAAATGACCTTTGACCAACTCGCTTTATGAAAATAAACATGGATTGCGTCTGGGGTAGACGCAATCCCTAAAATCAATGCAATTTTCGCGTCTTAGTCAGACTTAAACTCTTAAGCCAATAGAGAGTTGACACATGTCATCATCCTTAGTTTTCTATTTACTTTTCCACCACGATTTTTAAACGAGCATAACTTTTTCATATGTTATTTTTTTAAAAGTTTACACCAAATTAGAGAGAACTTTATTATCTTTAATTTGATGTATTTTTTATAAAAAAATAATATCGTATGAAAAAGTTATGCTCGTTTAAAAATCATGGTGAAAAGGGAGAAAAAGTTGGTGCGGAAACCCATGGCACAATCTCAGACGCAAACATTGAGCCTCAGATGCATGCTTTAAGTCTAAGACGCAAACTTTGAGTCTCATACGCAAACTCTACCTTAGGCGCGAAAGTTGCATTGATTTCAGGGATTGCAACTACCCCAGACGCAATCCATGTTTATTTTCGTAAAGTCGGTTGGTCAAAGGTCATTTTGGTGATTTTCCCATAAATAAATAATATTATTATTCACCTGATCAGAGCTATCATTTGTCTTGGCCTTGCTGATAAGGAGATCTTCTCTTTTCATGTTCTCTCCATATTTCCTTAACAGATCATTCATGTCCATATTGATTTCAAACTCACCAACCAAATAGCCTCTGTCTCTCAGCATCTGCATAACGGTTCTCCTGATCCTAAATAATCGCCTGATTTCTTCTTCTGATAATGCCATCCTCGTATGGTCTCTTTACCTAATTAGTGTTTAACAAAATTACTGTTTTACGAAACAAAGAATCATCAAAAAAAAAAAATCAGTAAGATCACACAAATTTCACATAATTACTTGTATGTGAATTTAAGAACACTTAAACAATTACAGATAAAAACAATGAAACTATTTAATCTAGTTAAGAGTATATATTAGATCCATGTGATTAAAGTTTAAACAACTATCTGTATGATCATACAAATCACATACGTAAGATTGTAACTGAACCGAGCCTTGTTCATGTCCGTTCGTTATTAAACTTGTTCATGAACACATATCAAAATATAATTCTTGTTCGTGTTCATTCATTAAGGAATTGAACTTGTTTACGAACACAAACGACCATATACCATTTAACAAAAAATAACAATACCAAACATTAGACATAATCACCTTGTTAAGCACTTGATATAATAATTATAAACATATTTATCCCAAAATAAAGGCACAAGTTAGACATGATAAGCATAAATGTAACTATCCCAAAATAATGCTTCAAAGATTTAAGTTTCTAATGAATGAACATAAGCTAAACAAAACAAAACAAGCGACCATGAACGGACGGACGTAAGCGAACATTTTATCAAACATTCACAAACGCAATCGAACGATATTCCTTGTTCATGTTCTTTCATATATTAAACGACTGAACATAAACGAACGTCCCGCCAAACAATCCACAAACGGTTCGCTGGACGGTTTGGTTCGTTTACAGCCCAATATAAGTACTTCTATGCGAAATTTAAAATAATGAACACTTCAAACAAAAACGAACCAAACGTTCGACGAACAGTTCGTGAACCGTTCGGTAGGAAGTTCGTTTGTGTTCGTTCGTTTATTAAACAACCGAACATGAACAAAGGTTGCGTTCGTTCATTTATGTTCATGAACGTTCGGTAACGTGTTCGTTTGTGTTCATGAAATTTCAATTGTACAAATTACGAGCACTTACTTAGGCCCCGCTTGCGGCATGCGCATATAATGTATATATGTGTGGGCCCTCGGAGGGCAAAAGTGAAATTGCACTAATTTAAACGTTATCTTACTAAATTTTGTGAAAATAACGTTAAAAGCGGCTGACTATTAATCATGCATCATGTGTGACGTTGATAACCGAAAGACAAAAGCGTACATGCACTAATTGGCCTTTGTCCTGACTCCTGATTGCTGAGTGTTATGTGCCTTATGTCCAAGGCTTGATGCAAAACTACTATCAAGCCGGGGGTCTCACTGGAAGCAGCTCTCTATTCCTACGGGGTAGAGATAAGGTTATCTACATCTTACCCTCCTTAGACCCTACCTTAGCTTTGCTATTGGTGGGATTTACCGAGTATGATGACGATGATGATGATGATGAAATTACGAGCACTTACCATTACATGTATGGATTTAACATTTAAGAAAACTATATCAACATCCTCAGATCCTGTTTCGCTAACCTAGGGTTTACAACATAAAACTATTATGTTACCAAACGTTCTCAAATGTTTACACGATCGTACGGGTTAGATATACGGCTTGTTATGAGTGTGGATGAAATAACTGTTTCACGTAGGAAATAGACTCGAATTATGGATATATGTTGATGAATAATGAACATCGATTGTTCGTATACATGTAATAATAACGAGATTACGATTCGATTGATGAAATGGGTAGAATGAACGAGTGAGAGAGACGTACCGAGCGGATGTGCAGGTGGTGGCGAAATGAGTGAGGATGGTTGTGATGATGAATGGATCAGCTGTTCGCACCAACTTGTTGATGACGAATGTATAATATTTCTGCTTCTTTATAGTTACGAAGAATGAATGGGCTTGACCCAACTTGGTCCATATGCAAATTTAAGGCCTGTTTTGAAGCGGGTTGGAGCTAGAGGGGCAAAAAAAGGATTCGGTTTCGGGTATTGGCCAGGAAATCCATACCATGTGTACCCTGGTTCGGGTTCGGGCTTTCTATGTGGGTGTTTGGGTTAGCTTATTTTGGAGCTACTTTTGACTTGTTAACTTCTTGAGCATTCACATTCAAGGAATCAAATTATGTGTGTGTTGTTTTTAAAATATAAAGAGTATAAAAAGTGGTTGTGAGTAGAGGAGAGAGAAAATGTTACTGTTCATCTGTATATTTGGGGGGACACTATTCACCCCCTATAATTTTTTAATATATTTTGAAAGTGATTGTGAGTGGAGGAGAGGGAAAAGGTAATGATAAAGGTATAAAAAATATTTTTTAATTGAAAATGAGAGAGAAAATGTAGTGTTTTTAGTGTAATTTAGGGTGAAAATATAATGGATTGGATGTGAATGCTTAGAAGTTGAAAGGAATCCCAAACACCCCCTAATAATGACTTTTATGGCTTGAAAAATGAGAAATTCAGAAGTAAGAAATTCTAACTTCTCACTTTTGACTTTTTAGAAGTTATAAGGCAGAAGTTAAAAGGAATCTCAAACACCCCCTATACCAGGGTATTAAAATACCCTATTTTCGGGTTCAGGTATGAAAAAAAAACCGGGCGGGTATTAAAAAACCCCGGATGGGTATAAACATGAACTTTGTAATTTTTTTTGTTTCCAACTTCATTTTTGGGTTTATAAACCTGAAGTTTAATATTAGAGTGAATTTCAAGGATTGTTATTTATCTTTATACCAATTTTCAGGCGTTGTCCTTTATGTTCAAAATTGACGAGTTTTGTCCTTTATTTTTTCATATCATACACGTTTTGTCCTTTAGGCCTAACCAAATTTAACTGAAAAAACTAACTGGGTTAGGCCTAAAGGACAAAACGTGTATGATATGAAAACATAAAGGACAAAACTCGTCAATTTTGAACATAAAGGACAGCGCCTGGAAATTGGTATAAAGATAAAGGACAATCCTTGAAATTCACTCTAAACTTTAATTTAAGAAGATTACATGTTACTAGGAACTAGAGCCACCGCTATTGTTCAATCAGCCTAAAATCAATTAGTTATGTAATATCCTAATATGTATTCCTATAGTTCTATTCAATTGCTCTTCCCTTGGTGGAAATATGATTAATTTCTATGTCAAATCGAAAGTACGAATCATGTTGTTTATTAAAAGGAAAAAAAAGTAAGATAGAAACCTTAAACGAATCACACAAAAAGAGGTTGATATAGATGGTATTATAGGAGAAGGTTATGATAATAAATCTAATATAAAATGAAAACATCAAGGTGTGCATAACTCAAGCCCGGATAAAGGAGTAGAGTTAAAACAGTGACATGTGGAAAAGGGCCTCGAAATTGTGTTTTAGCCTATGGCCTCTAAAATGGTTGGGCCGGCCCTGAGCATAGTTGTAACATAACGAAACAACCCGTTAGAAAGTTCGGAAGACTGAAGCCCCTATGAATACTTGGTCAAGTTGATATACGTTCTCAAGAAAGAACGAACAATTAAGTATATGTAAAAAATATGATAAGGGGATCGGGATGGGATATGAATGCTCTAATACTTAACAAAAAAACTGTCCACTAAACTTATATCTTATGTGAACTATCAAGCCACAAAATTAGACTTCAAAGAGAAATGTTTCTATTTCAAAAGTGATCATATCAATTCGTAAACTCAATCATATAAATATAACCGTCTCCTTGTATATTATTTAAAGGTGAAAATACAGGAAACACCAGTCATTAATTGTAAATGCTACAAAACCTTAGACTTAAGACATTATGTCCTACAAATTCAATCACATTATCCTGCAACATTTTGGAGCATTTTCACTATCTTTCCCAGAACTGCTAATCCTTTTCGGAATACTGAAAGAGGATTCATCCGAATTCTTCGGTTGTTCTGTAGACGATTTCTCCGAATCCGTTGGTTGTTTTACGTGATGTCCACTACAATCCTGGGCAATTCCAGAACATTCTAGATGCTTGTAGCCATAGTTACTTGCATGTCTCGGATAACCATAGTCATACCCATACGCGTTCCCATACCCATACCCATACCCATAACCGTTTCCATGCCCATCAAAACCTGGATATAAGTAATAGCCCCCCGCTCCGTTTGGACCGTTCTCATTGTCAACCGCAGGTGGTTCAGCGTTTGCAAACAAATTGTTTGAACATTCTCCATATTGCCAATGCACCATCTCTAGGTTTTTTCCAGCTTCCTTAAGACATTTCAATAGTTGGGTTGGATCAATGTAACCCGAAATATTAACCGACCCGTCATCTCCCATTTTGAAGGTAGTTACCCCTAACAACCAACAAAATTATCATATCTTGAGAAAAAATAATATTGTCAACTTTAAAACTTAAATAGAAACATACCTTTAACACTTTTTAACACACTTTTTACTGTATCTTGCCATGACTTTTTAACATTCACCTTGATGGTAAAATTCTGAAACAACAACAAAAACAAAACATATTAGAACAACATATGATTCCACAAATAGGTAATTTATGTTAAGCTTATTGTACCATGGGCGGATCTAGGCCACTTTTGTGGGTTCCCAGGAATCCATTCGGTTTAGAAAAAATGGGAAAAATTAGTGAGAACCTCGTATGATTTGGAAAAAATAGTGAGAATCTACCAAAAGGAACCCAGTAAAAAAAGTTTTAGATCCGCCACTGTATTGTAGAACCGTGAATGCAGGGTATTCAATCTCTTTGGACTTGGATCTGGATCCCATGAATGTCTTCATAACTGATATATGACAAGAGGTTGTGTTAGTATTAATAATTAACTATTAAGCTATTAATAGACGTTGTGACAATAAAAATGTTATATATGGAAGTGAATATGGGGTTTTGTGTGTATCATTCGACTTTCCAAATTATGTGTGGTACTAGATAATACCTTAAAATAAAACATTTTAGTCGTTTCTGGTACTAGGGTTTACAACATATTACATATATCTATTATATGTAACCAAAAGTTGTACAATGTTTACACGATCGTACGGATGAGATCAGTGGCGGCTTTGATGGTGTGCAGGAAGGACCTCTGCACAAGGCCTGTGATTTCAAGGGGCACGCGATTTAAAAAAAATTCCGATATGTATATGTTATTTTTTTTAAATAGTAAACACATACCAATTCCAATAATATAGGCCCATTTACAAATAATTTTTTATGGTTTAGAATTTAGCCCACATGTCATTAGGTTTATTGAGCCCAATACTAATTTAGTTATTATTTTTTAAATAACAATAAAACATTAAGGAAGGGCATATTTTTTCAAGCTCGAACAGAGTACGTGAATTCTCGAAGACGCCTCTGGATGAGATATACGGCTTGTTATGAGTGTGGATGAAATAACTGTTTTATGTAAGAAGTAGACTCGAATTTTAGAGAGATGTTATTATGTCAACAGACATTGATTTGTTCGTATACATGTAATAAATAGATTACGATTCGATTGTTGAAACCGATAGAATGAACGATTGAGAGAGACGTACCGAGTGAATTTGTAGGTGGTGGCGAATGGAGTGACGATGCCCTTACCAACTTCTTGATTACGAGCAAGTAATATTTCTACTTCTTTTTATACTTATAAACAATTAATGAATGGGCTTGACCCTACTCGGACCATATGAGAAGTTTAAGGTATGTTGAGACGTGGGTTGGACTGTTCAAAGCCTAGTTTTGAAGCTGTAGACAATGATAGGAAATTTTGATTATGTAAGAAAAGAGTGGATGCGAGAGATGCACAAAAAAACCGTATTTGAAACCGGACCCGGTAAATAACCCAGAACTGGTTTTTTAATACTCGAGTATTCTATACCCGAAACCAAAACCGTACATACTCGTAGGATATAGATAGGGTATGCATTTAGATCTCAATACCTGGAACCGGAAATGGAACCGATCATACCCGATTAATACCCGAAACCGGATAAGAACCGGAACCGACTATACCCGGCCCTGACACATGATTATAATATCCATCTTTTAAATTTATGTTGGTGCATTTATTTTAATTTTTTTACATTATACAACGCATATTTTAATAATAACAAACAAAAAGGCGAGAAAATAGGGTAATAAAAACGAAATTGAGTATCATAAAAACCTGAAAATATGGTACTAAAAAACTTGAAAATAGGGTATAGAAAAATCTAAAGTAGGGTATTTTAATACCTGTTTTCTTAAGAACCAAAACCAAACCCTACATGTCACCAGGCACATAGGGTATGATTTTTTGGTCAAATAACCGGAACCGTTTATTAAAAATACCCGGTTTATGCACCTCTAATTGATGCTATAAAAAACAACATATAAGAAGGAAAATAATTACACTTAATTTTATTAACGTCTTTGAACATGCTTAAAATACACGTACTAATATACACGATTGTGTGAGCTTCTTTAAAATGACTTTTTACTGAAGTCAATATTTGATGAAGTAATATTCGAAGTGTATTATGATATGCAATTTTTTTTTGTTATATAAGATGGTATAAACTTGTTAAATTTAATGAAGTTATAGTTAGCGTCACTAAATAGACTATATAATAAAAAAAATACCTATAGAAGCTCCACAATGGTTTTAGCGACTACCTCATTAGCGGCGACATATGTTAAATTTAATGAAGTTATAGTTAGGGTGGGGGTTGGGTCTATGTGGTAAAGTCATCGGAATTAAAATGATGCTCCCCTAGGTCAAGGGTTCAAGTCCCACCAAAAACAAATTTTGATATAATTTAAGCCGTTCAGAAAAAAAAAAAATGAAGTTATAGTTGGCGTCACTAATAGAGTCTATATAACAAAAGTTACCTATATAGCCTCCACAATAGTTAACACCTTAAAGCTCATGTTGTTGCTATACAAACCTGCGAATCTAATGCCATGACATGAGCAACAACACATATGAAAAGACTTATCTAGTTTATAGTCATCTTAGTGGTGGTCATTGGCGAAGTATAGTGGGGGCGGGAGGGGGCGGCCGACCCCCCGAACTTTTCGCTCAGTAGTGGAGAGTATGTAGTTTTCGTATAGAAATTTGTTGGTATATACGTTTACGACCCCCCGTTTTATAGAAAATTTTGGGTATATACGTTTTCGACCCCCCGGTCGGAAATCTCAAGCTTTGCCACTGGTGGTGGTGGAGTTGCACCATTTCTCGTCTTCTCAAGCTATAAGCATATACAGTTGTAATATAACAAAACAACCCATTACTCTGTTAGAAAGTTCAAAGGACTGAAGTTCATGTGAATACTTGGTGAAGTTAGTATATGTATTCAAGAAAGGACGAGCTAAGTAAGTATATGTAAATGAAATATAGATAAACCATTTGTTATGTGTTAAATCTCACTTTATAAGGAAGTTGTTAGGCTAAACTAAACGAGATGGCTGATAAGCCTAGGCCTATTAGACCAGGTCCAGTGTTATGGATACCGTCAACATATGAAAAGTTTGGTAGATATACCTAACTATGACCTAGTGGTCTAGTTGTATAGTGTCTCATCCTCGTAAAATTGGTGAGAGTTTAAATTCTTGTAAGCGTAAGATTATTATGAAGTATCGAGGTCAACAAACTTGCACATGGATCCGAATTAGGGCTGCAAACAACCCAAACGTTCGGCAAACAATTCGTGAATCGTTCAGTGTGAAATTCATTTGTGTTCGTTCGTTTATTAAACAAACGAACACGAACAAGAAATTTCATTCATTTAGTTAAATTAGTTAAATGAACGAACATAACAGAGGTTGTGTTCACTCATTTATGTTCGTGAACGTTCGGTAATATGTTCATTTGCGTTCGGCAGTCTATTAGTGTTTGTAGTTTTTATATCTTATTTAAATACATCAAAATTCCAACAAATAAAATATTTAACAAGTGTCAGTGTATTATATTATGTTCATGAACGCTTGTTTGTGTTTGTTATCATTTTATGTTCATTAACATTAGTTTGTGCTCATTGTGTTCATCACCGTTCGTTTTCGTTCATTCTCTAAAATTAACAAACAAACACAAACGAACACGAACAAGTTCATTTCCTTAACAAACAAACACAAACATAAAATCTCGTTCAGTAAGCGTTCATAAACACGTATATTTCTCAACAAACAAACACAAACAAGGTCTTTCCATATTCATTCGATTCGTTCGCAGCCTTGATCCGAATACATGACGCAATGTCTTCTTGTTTCTCTTCAGTCTCGCATCTCTCATGTTACCATCACCTTCACTCCCAAATCACCGACAAATTCCCGATATCTTCTCTAATCTTAATAACCATCAACGTCTTGAAACCCTAATTTCTAGTCTCATACACAAATTAAAGCTAAACCATTCTGTTCACTTCAGTTAGCAGAACCAAACCCCCCAAGTGTCTAGTGCAGTTATGGACCATCATCACTCATTCTCCAACCCCTTCGAACGACGAACATTCACCAACCCCAAAATCCTTTCGGCTAAGTGGTTCAAAGAATGGTAAGTGTAACAACATTCTTCTTATTTACAACTTTAGCTATGTAATGTATCTATAATATGTATGTATGTATGTGTCATAGTGATTTTGCAAGCCCTAATCGATAAATTTTGATAGTAATGGTAGTTTTAGGTTTTTGGAAATTACCAAGTTCGTGTTTGGTTTATTGATAAAGAATTAAAGATAATCTGATGCTTGTGAATACCTTGATCAGTAGAATTAGGGTGTTGCTGCGTTTTCGAGCCTGTTTGGTCTTGTTATCGGGTTGGATTGTATCTAGGGTTTATGAGATGGAATTGGAATCTCAATTCCATTCCGTTCTTGATGTGTTCGTTTGGCAAATGAATTGGAATCTACCGATCTCTTCTCGCCAATGGGGTGAGCCAGTTTGAGTAGTCAACGGGCCGATTCGGGTCTATAATGGGTCGGGTTGGGTCGAGACGTTTCAGATCGGTAATGAGCCAGATTGGGTCGAGATGTTTCGGGTCGTTAACGGGGGCCAAGTTGAGTCGAGACGTTTCGAGTCGTTAACCGGCCGGGTCGGTTCGATACGTTTTGGGTCATTAACGGGTCTGGTCGAGACGTTTTGGGTTGTTAACGGGTCGGGTCAAGACGTTTGGGTCGTTAACGAGTCGGGTCGGGTCAAGACGTTTTGGGTCGTTAACAGGCTGATCGGGTCGAATTTTTGAGGGTAGGCGGCGCCGCGGTGGGTCAGGTCTGGGCGAGGCGTTGCGTGTTGGTGACAGACGAGTTTGGGTTGAGACGTTATACACATTGGTGACCGGTCAAAGATTCCAATGACTTTACTTGAATTCCTTCAAAATTTGGAAGGATTTTGAATTCCTTTAGTTTAAGGAATTTAAAGGAATTCATTTCCAATTCCTTTGCGAACCGAACACGATCAAGAATGGAATTGAGATTCCAATTCCTTCCTTTGTTGAAACGAACAACATAAGGAATGAAATCTAAATTCCAATTCCATCCAGATTCCATTTCATTCTATGAAACGAACACTACTTAAGTGTTTCTTTAAATGCCAAGGTAACTTTTAATCAACAACAAGCACATTATGAAGTACATAATGAATATAATTTATGTTCTCAAGGGGACATTCGGGTGGTTAAGTGGGAGTTCAAATCTTGCATGGTGCAGGTTGTGGACCTGTGGTGTATTTAAATTTAGAAAGATCTTAAATATTGTAAAGCTTTGGTGCTAACAGATCATTGTTTCTTCAGGGTGCCACAAGATGTAGTGACAACAGGCGGCAAGTGCTTGGTTTTGAAATGGGTCACAGGTTAGTTGTTATTTACTGCAAGTTAAGCTTTTACTTTGATGTTATTAAATGTGTATTTAAATATGTGTCTCATGTCATAATGATATTTACTTTAAGCTTAATGGTGCCAAACTGGTTATAATGAGCATATGACATTGGTGGTCAAGATAACAAACACGTTTTAGGGGGTATTTGGAATTGATAATCTGATTATTTTGATGTTTGGATAAACATATTTTGTTTTTATATTATAGTTTTTAAACTGTCATTATTTTTTCACAAAGAAAAAGATTCTGGTTTTTGGTCATTTCAACTATTAATGTCTTCAAACATCTTATCGTGTGATTATTTCAACTTCAAACAAGATAAGTTCATCCAAACACTATTATCTTCTACTCGTTTAATTACACTGGATTAAACACCCCCTTAATTCGAGTAAAACCATCACATTAATGACACTAGCGGACTTCTAACGCCAATATTATGTCTCTATATCCCGACTTCAGCAAGCGGGTGTTTGCCATTGCTCACTTAAACAACTTATCTGCATATTACACTTTGAAAGAAAAAAAATCGTGTTCATTAACCAGTTTTAGCTTTTGCTAATTTCAGTTATTCTTGGCTGATTTTTAACCACTAGTTTACCGTTGGTGTAAAATAATTTGTTTTCAAGAAGGTGTTATCTTCTTAACCATCAGTTGTTTAAATAAGCAATCTCAACAGTATATTCAATCTAGTTTAGCACGTCTGCTATTATTGTATGATTTATCGTCTCTAAGATTAGGGTTTTTGTCTTTTACAACCATAGAGAGTCAACTGAAGGCCATGAAAGAAAAGTCAAAAGAGGTAGAGGTCGACTTTGTATCATCCGAACCCGAACCAACAACCGAAGTTCTTTTCTTGTGTAGCTATGAAGGGTGTGGAAAAACGTTTATTGATGCTGGGGCTCTAAGAAAGCATTCTCACATTCATGGAGATAGACAATATGTATGTCATTATGAGAATTGTGGAAAGGTAACTCATTTATCTAATAAAATGGAAACATTCATATTTTATTAGTTATTGAGTTTCGAGTAAAATGGCATTTTCGTCCCTGAGGTTTGGCCAGTTTGGCGACTTTCGTCCAAAGGTTTGCTTTTCCGCATCTGGATCCAAAAGGTTTTTGAAATCTTGCCATTTTCGTACGGCTCATTATCTCCATCCATTTTTCTCTATTAAGGCAGGAGTATTTCTGTCTTTTTGTTAACTGAAAGGGTAATTCAATCTTTTTCAGGGGTATTCGGTCTTTTTACATAAAGTGAAAAAGACTGAATTGCCCTTTAAGTGAACAAAAAAGACGGAAATACCCTTGACTTAACGGAGAAAAATGGATGGAGTTAACGAGCTGGATGAAAATGGCAAGATTTCAAACCTTTTGGATGCGGAAAAACAAACCTTTGGACAAAAGTCACCAAACGGACCAAACCTAAGGGACGAAAGTGACATTTTACTCTTAGTTTTTATATTGTCTTTTGGTTATAGAAAATTGATACCCCCATTTGCTTATGTTGTAGAAATTCTTGGATAGCTCAAAGTTAAAGAGACATTTTCTTATTCATACGGGTGAGCGAGATTTTGTTTGTCCTCATGAAGGTTGTGGTAAGGTGACGACTCTCACTCATTAGCAACGTTTTTTTCTATTTTTAGATTGGGCGTTTTGATTACTATAATTAACGCTTTTTTCAGGCATTCTCGCTGGATTTCAATTTACGGTCACACATGAAAACTCATTCGCAAGAAAATTATCATATGTGTCCGTACCCTGGATGTGGAAAGAGATATGCTCATGAATACAAGCTAAAGAATCACATGACGTCTCACCATGAAAAGGTCAGTGCCTCCCCCACATTCTATAGCAAGCACCGCATTTTGACTGTCGTTCAATGGTTTGACTCTTTTACCACCTCTAGTCAAACCATATATATATGCAGTTAATATCGGTGATATATCGGTCCCTTAGTAAAATATCGGTCAAAATATCGGTACCGATATTATCGGCGATATTGACCGATATATCACCGACATTTGACCGATATAACCGATATATCACTGAATTATTGGTGTTAAATTGCTATATATATAAATTCTGCATTATATTAAAATTACCGATATCTCACCAAGATAACCTATATTTCAAATATCGGTCCTTGACCGATATTTTACCACATTAACTGCATAGTATATATACATATATTTGTCATGATATGATATGATATGGTATACATTCATAATCTAAATCTCTTTAAAAATCTCAGCAGTACAACAATAGCACGATGGTAGAGGCACCCGTCAAGTATAACCACGTTCAACCCATAGAAAAACAGCCCCAAAAGTCAACAAAAGCTTTGACCACATCGTACGCCTCTGCATCATCCGTTCGTCCATACGCTTGTCCATATGAAGGATGTGAGAAAGCTTACATTCATGAATACAAAATAAATCTTCATTTAAAAAGAGAACATCCGGGTCATTTTCCAGAAGAAAATACCAAAAATGCCCATGAAAACGAAATGGATGCAGGTAGTGATCATGACGTACATGTGGTAAAACGAGCCAACGTTAAATCACATAAACATAACCAACCCAACCCGGATTATAAACTACCACAAGCTAAAGTTATAAAACAAAAGACCCCGTTTGTTAATCGTGTTTCAACGAGCGTGGTTAACAAGCAACCGTGGGCCGTGGGTAAAGATTTGCGTGAGGAAGAAGATAGTGAAGAAACTGAAGAAGATCGCGATGATGGTGAAGCTCAATGGGGTTATGGAAATATTAATAACTATGAAGATGATGAAGAGACCGAGTATGAGGATTAGGGTATCTGATTTTTAAGATTTGTTTGAATTTTAATCTGTAGAAAATAGAGTGAACAATTTATGTTTAGGGACTGTTGAGTTCAAGGTTGTTAAGTACTAATGGAAACAACTCGCTTATCCGATTGATTGGATGTATTTTTACAGTGATCCGAACCTCTCTTTTTTAGCGTATTCGCTAGTTAAACCATAATTATAATAAGAATTATAGTGTATTCACTAGTTAATAATATAATAGAATTTAAAAACCGCGGTAATACATTGGGAGTTTTGTACATTTTCTGCTTTAAACAAGATTGACATGTTTGTTTAAACAGTAAGAAAATCGACTTTTCTCTACTCGAACGTTAATTAGCGCCGAACTGTGTGCAATTGGTTGGTTGACGCTCATTCTAAGCTCGAAAACAAGGTGTCTGAGTGGTTCGGCGTTAACCAACGCCTGAACTATTTTCCGGGTCCATTTCTCATGCGTAATCTTCGTTGTGTTCGGTTAGACCTCGTACCCGATACATCCAATTCTAATCAGAAGTAGCCTATTCCACTAATGCAGCTGAAACGCAAATAAATTGACTCGACACAAAACCACTTTTGCATATAGAAATATGAGAACCGACAATGCAGTTGTACTTATTGCTTTGAATATGATACACAAAACAGTTATGCAAAACTGTCTCCTCTCTCTACTACTCATTATCCTAAACCCATTATGCGATTCTTGTGGTTCTCTACTTAAAATGCTTTTTTAAGTATTTTTAAACTACAGTTTCTAGATTTTATAGGATATATACACAACAACTTGCACTCTATAGGATTTGAACTCATACCACTTTACCATCAGGATGTCCCCTTGGGGACAATTAGCATTTTGGTTTCTAAATATCATTCTCTCTCACCGATATATATAAAGGGACGTTCAATACATAACCAATTTTAGATAGAAAGTTGCACTAGTACCTAATACTTTAAATGTGATACATTAGACGGTTATGTAACCGCTTAACCAACCCTCTTTTATCTCTTCCACTACATCCGATCAACGTACAAGCGCGTATACTTGTTAAGAGCAATTCCCTACTAAATTGGTTTTTTGTAATGATCACACCATGAATATATTCAAATACCGACACACAGCTTGTACTTTTATGGGCTGGGTTTTGACTAGACCGGTCCAAAGGTTGTGTTTTGGTCCTGACCATTCATGAAATATTCATATATAGATGAGAATTGAGAAACACAAATGGGTCAGTTGGTTAGAATGGGTCAGGGTGATGGTTTGGGTTAGGGTAGCCTGGCAGGTCTATTCTAGTGATTCAAATGGGACCCATGGTTCATGAACTATATTAGATGGGTTCAGTTTTCTGGACCCATTTATGCTGTGTTCTGTAGCCATTTTGTCAAGACTATCAACAGATCTGAGAATTCATGTGGTATTATTGCACATGGCCAAGCCAACACTCAACCAATCCTTTGAAATTTTCCCTATTGTTTTATATCCATGCCACTAAAGTGATGGTACTATTTGTTCCGAAAACTTTGCATTTTTATTTACTTTATTTCTTTTTGTATGTCACACAAATAAGAGTTGATGTCATTGTATGTTTTTAAAAAGAATAAAATTATCTAAAGGTATGAGGAGTCATCAGGACGTGACATGTGTACCACAGGTTGAACCATAGTTACCTAATTCGTGGTTCGCTCCGGTACGGGTACGTGGTTCGGGTACGCGATTCGCTAGTGGTGACGTTTTCGGTACGAAGGGGGGTAGGTTCATTTCGGTACGAACCGGTATAGTGTACCATAGAGTTCGGTTCGGTGTACACAAATTAAAACAGAAATTCCAAAATTCAAATTATCAAACATAAAGATAAACATTGAAGGTTAAAGATAACAATGGAAATTGAATAGGAGTAGAAATTGATGATGTAATTTGGTTAAATGTTATGTATATATATAATGTTAATTTATACTTTTATGTATGTATAGATAAGTTTATAAGTTTAAGGACCAAATGTAAACTAATGAAGATGGAGGGGGTTAAATGTTTAAATACACAAACTAGTTTTACACTTTTTTATGTAGAAAACTACAAGTTTTAGTGTTTAAAAGTAAACTAGTAAATATAGAGGGGTTAAATGTTGAAATAACTAAACTTATTTAAACCCAAAACCCTAAAACACACCCATACGCAACCGCTCATCTTCTTCCCCCTTATCTTTTCACCTTTCTGGACACATTTTAAACATATTCCCGCCTAAAATTAGCCATGGATCGTTGTACCAAAAAGATTTAGAACGCCGTACCAGTTGAATCGGAACATGGTACCAATTCAATTCGGATCGCAAAATAACAAGAGGATCGCCGTACCCAACCGATTTGGAACGTCGAACCAATTCAATCTGAAACGCTGTACCACATCGTTCCGGTACGACTGCGAATTGCGATTGGGTACACCACGTTCCAATACGTGGATCGTGGCAAACCCAGCGATTTAGGTAACTATGGGTTGAACGATAAGTGCGTTCGACGCAAAACGTAAAATTCTGACGACCAAGGCACATATGTTAGACGCATTGTATACTAGGAGGATGCTTGTGTTAGACACACCGTTGTATGAACATGCGTCAACCCTTTTTATATTCCTTTTTTTAATAATACTATACTCAACTAAAGAAAATATATTTTTTGATTTATTGGTATGTTTTTTAAATAATAAAATATAGAGTTAATTGCCTAGATGGTCCCTATGGTTTCACGTTTTTCACTTTTAGTCCCCCCACCTTTTGAAAATAGCAGGTATACTTCCTATGGTTTGTTATTTTGTTACTCGGATAGTCCCCCGAGTAGATGTCAGTTAGCTTGGAAATAGCAGGTATGCTCCCTATGGTTTGTCATTTTGTTACTCAGATAGTCCCCTAAGTAAATGTCAGGGGACTATTCGAGTAACAAAATGACAAACCATATGGAGCATACCCGCTATTTCCGAAAGGTGGGGACTAAACGTGAAAAAACGTAAAACCACAGGGACCATCCGGGCAATTAGCTCTAAAATATATAAAAATCATTCGAGTTTATAAATTGATATAACTATATAAAAAAACAATAATTTTGTTTAACGAGCTTTTCGTGTGGATGGAACCTTCAATACGTGATCCTTAGGGAAATCCCCCGGGAGCCCTTAACGAGCTTTTCTTGTGGATGGAGCCTTCAATACGTGACCCAACAAGAGGAACCAACATCATAGCAATAAGAGGAGGAATCTGAACCGGATCTTGGTGCTTCTCTAGTTTGCCACTTCCCGGTGCGGATTAGGCACCAACACATATAGTTATAAATTTGTCACAACATCTTATAATTGTTTTGACTTGATTAAGAGTCTAGATTTTTCCTATATTTTTCAAAGTTTCTTCCTTTTATTTTATACTCTGTCCAATTGTCCATCTATCATATTTGATATATCACTCTACTAATTTATTTTATTTATTCATTTTGTCATGGTATCTATATGAGTATTGTGATTTTTACTTGATTCACATAAAACACACCTGATAAATTTAGAAGAAAGGACACTTGGCATGCCAGGATATGGGAACCGTGGGACCTACATTCATGAATAAATTTGCCAACATGTCAAGCAAATACATGCTCCAGTTGATATATTTATATTTATATATATATACTTATAATATAATAAAATAAAATACGTCATTTTACATATTAATAATTTAATGATATTCAGCGATATCTCGAAGAGGGTGATTGAGATTGGAAATCAAGAAACATTATTTGACTATAATGTTTGTAAAACGTCAATGATTAAAAAATAATGTTTGATAAATAATTTAAAGAATACTATCTGTATTTTTCTAGAGAAAAATAAATTATCTTTAGACAAACAAGTTAGAGATGTGTTTTTTTTAAAGTTGTTTCTTAAATGCAAAATAATTTAATGAATAGCATGTGTTTTTTTACTAGTTTTTGACACCTTAAGCATTTATGGTATCGTTTCACTTCATTCACGTGAAAGATATTAGCACATAAAAATTTTTAGACGTATTGTAAATGCGCTACATGTTGAGTCCCTTCCCCAATAACCCGGTTAGGTTTTAAGGTTAAATAGAAAACTGGGGGGGGGGGGTCAACATGTAGCGCATTTACGACACCGGGGACCCTGGCAGGTATCATTTTCATCTTAGGGACTTGACTTGACATCGCCAACATTTTCAGGGATTTGCAATTTACTCTAAAAAAAAGTAGGGTGACCTCCTGGTTTACATGAGCTCAAATATTAAATACATTTTATTACTAGTTTATAAAAGTAATTTACTCTAAATTAATAGTCATTTTATGTAATAATAGCAAGGTTTTTTTTAACAGTATTATGTAATAATAATAACAGTATGTCAGTATTGATGTTGATAGCCAATGAGGTGGTGGTGGAGTGGTAAGCGAGAGACTTGGTGTTCTAAGGGACCCAAGTTCGATTACCGCCCTCCCCATTATTTTCTTCGTCACCTGGTGATTATGGGAGACTAGACGAATAGGTAGAGATCGCTAGTTCGATCCTTGAACTGAGCGGATTTTATCTCACCACATTGTCGTGCCTTCGGGCGAGTGTTCACGGGCTTCGGCCCTAGGTGAGGGTTTTGCCCGGTTCGGAGGCGAGTGTATCCCGATTTAGTGAATTTCGCTAGTAGCACATTTGGAGGATTTGTTGGCCGTTCAAAAAAAAGTATTGATGGTGATATATATATTTTAATAATAATATATAAACTTTAACTAGAAAACAAATGCGGTTTAGAAAATTAATGAAGCCAAATAGGTTTGTTAACTACGTAAGACAATTATAAGCTATATGCATAATGCAAACAAGTTATTAGAAAACAAATAATTGACTTGTACAAAATGATAGAATTATTCTTCCAATGGGAGGAGAGTTCCAACCCTAGCCAAACCTTTTTGTCACTAGTATCAACGTTTTAGACTTTGTTAATTTAAAAATTCATGTCAACATCCTAAAGCCAAATCATATCCAACGTTTATTTTTAAGGCGTTTTCTAGCTCACGTTAAGAAGAGAAAAGAGATAACGGTTAATGTGGATGAGAGATGGAGAGGCTTTCGTGTGGAGACGAAGACTCTAGGACGTGTTTTTGGCTGTGAGTGTGGCACCCCTTGGATTGAGTGACGTGGATCCATTTTTAAAAGGATCCGATGAAGATACTCTTATAAAACTTATATTAAATGAGTGTCTCATGGATCTGTTTTTAAAAACATCAATTGAAAATGTTGTTAGTGTGCTTATATAAGAGAACAACCTTATGGTGTCAAAACCAATATTTAAGTTCATGTTTATCTTTTTATTCTAGCTAAAAACAGGGGTGCTTCATTTCTTTTTATACAATAAGTAGATTTTTTTATACAATAAGTGACATAACCTCTCATACGGACTCGACTATGAAAACCCCTGAGAGGATTCTAATCTTAATCTTAGATTTGTATATAGTGTTCATAAAATAAAGATATACAAAATAGGAACAATTTTTTTCTCCGTAAAAGAACATATTCAAAACATGTATATTGAATATGAGCGTGATTATGCGAATGCGGAATTTGTCGTTTCAAAATAAATGTTTATCTTTTTATTCTAGCTAATAATAGGGGTTGCTTCAATTCGTTTTATACAATAAGTAGTTTATATGAGACATAACCTCTCACGCGGACTCAACTATGAAAACTTCTGAGAGGATTCTAATCTTAATCTTAGATTTGTATATATTGTTTGTAAAATGAAGATATACAAAATATGAACAAATGTTTTTTTTTTTTCATAAAAGAACATATTCAACATATATATCGAATATTTGTAGAACGTAGTTGTACATATGTACTTTCTTAACAGTCAAACCACTAGACAAAAAGAAACATGTCACAAACCTTGTAACTGTATCATCCTTTGTCATTTTACAATAATTTAATATAATAATCATGTGAATTCTCAGAATTATCGTACTTTTATGTATTACTAGTATTAAGTCCCAGCATTGAATCAGTTATAATAAAATTGTATTAAGTAGTAGCAATATTATACCATTGTCAGCGACAACCAACATCGGAAAAGCTCGTAAAAACAAAATAAATAAAAACGAGAAAAAAATAAAGCCGAGCGAAAAGCAGACAATAAAATCTTTGAATCACGCACTCTCGTTGCTGAGAAATTAAACCAAAACGTAAAACATAGAAAAAAATAACTAATTCCATCCATGACCCGCGTCTTGGACGAACTTGTCAAATGCAGAAAAATAGATGTGACGCGACGGCCCAGTCAAACGGGAAAGATATATGAAAAAATGTTGAACCCCACACGCACGTTGCGGTGCGTTAACTCACAAAATTTAGAACGAAACGAAAAACTTGGAAAAGATGAAAAGTATGGTGGACCAAAATTGAAAATTTAAAAGAGTTGGGATTAAATTGGAAAAGATGAAAAACTTTGGGTTAAAAGTAAAAAAAAACAAAGGGTCTAAATTGCAAAATTGAAGTTATTTGTTAATTTTAGATAAAGATAAAGATAAAAATAAGTGATATCTATACATTGGTTATTAATTAATATTAATATTAAAAGAAATTTATTAAACAAATAAAAAAATTTTATGAGGTTGAAGGAGAAAATGTCATGTGGCACTATTTGGAGTCTTTTATTATAAGTTAGATTAGATTCATGTTATTTAATTTATAAAATGCGCTTCACTTTTAATTGTTTTTGTTATAAAAATTTAAGTACTCAAAACCAATGTTTTAAAAACCGATTTTTTAATCGTACTGAGTGAGGCTTAGAAATGGTTTATCCGGCTATACCGGGTTGTACCTAACGGTTCAATAGGTTGACTAGTTAACCCTAGATATCCATAAAAATAAAATTTCAACTCAAAAAGTAATCCAAAACTATATGATGCCTTAATAAAAATCAATTATTTCAACAAAGTTTTATCAACTAAAAGACTATAATAGGTTTATGCCATTAGAGTTTGAAATGCATGAAGTAAAAGATGAAATTCACTATCATCGCTAATTTAAACTCAAAATTTTAACATGGGATTAAATCGGTAAGCTAGTATGAACCGGTGTCACAGGATATATCGGCAGTTTGAAGATTATACCAAAACCCAATTTATTCTAGGCTCAATCGTACCAGGACAATAAACGGTAGCCGTTTCAACCGGTATTACCAGCCAGTTTAAACCGGTAGTGTATTAAATTTCCAATGACTATATATTATAAAATATGTTTTTTTAGAATCGAGCAAATAGATATTGCATACCCAAAACGACCATAGCATATTAACGTAGACACCTTGCTTTTAGTCAACGAGCCTGCAATTAAGTAGTAGACCTATTGTTAACTTTTGTTATGTATGAAATTATATAATATTGGTTGAATATGATTTAGGGGTGTTAATACATGTTTGATTTTGGATAAAGTAGGTGAGAAAAAATAATAAATTAATGCAAATAATAGAGTTAGGAAAATTCCATGGCTAGGCGATTAGTATATATAATTTTTTAAATAGATAACTGATCAACAAGATTAAGATTGGGTAACAAACATTAGCATCAATAGCAATTGCTTATCATATATAAATGTTAGAGTAAACTTCCGTTTTGCTCCCTGTGGTTTGGTCACTTTAACGATTTTGCCCCAAACCTTTCAAAATAGCCATTTTACTCCCTGATCTATGAAGCTTATCTCTATTTCACTCCCCGCCCCTAACGCCATCCAATTCAACCGTTAAATCCTGGTCACATGCCCCTCACATGAGGGGCATTTTAGTCTTTTCCTATAATTATTTATTTATTAATTTATATGTATATATTTATAGAAACTAGAAAATCATTCAACATTTCAACCCAATTAATAACTATTGTCGTGTCTCCCCCCCCCCCTCTATAACTTCTGTAATGTCCACCACCACCGCCGCGAGACACCACCACCGCCCATCCCACCAGCCTACTGGAATTGATGATTACAGAACAGATCGAAGAAGTGTTGGTGGTATCCACCTGCTGCCCGTAAACTCCGACTAATCTTGTCGCCGGTTCAAAAGGTGCATGTTGTACCATCGCCATCCGCCGCTAATATCACCAAACTAGGTAAACTTCATCTTCAATCTTCAAACTGGAACATAAATCGGTTCAGATCTGAAAAGGGGTAAGGGACGGCGGCTAGGGTTTCCACGCGAACCACGTTGATGATGACGAAGGGGATTTAGGTTCCGGTGAGGTGGCCGGTTCTGATAACAAACTTGTGAGGTGGTTGTTAGAGAGAGGAGAGATAAGAGTCGTACAGATGTCGGGGTTGTGTGACGGGTGTTGGAAGTGAAGGTTGATGGTGGTGGTGTGGGGATTAGATCTGCAATGGTGGTGTGACACAATACCGAACGGAGACGGTCGTGATGGTGGTCGGCAGGTGAAGGTGGTTGTGGGTGGTGTCAGCAGGTGGTGGTTAGTGGGATGGTAGGGAGCGTTGGTGTCAACAGGTGGTGGTTAGTGGGTGGTGTCGGCATGTAGTGGTTAGTGGGGTGGTTGGTGATGTCGGCAGGTGGCGGTTAGCGGTGGTCGGTAGATGATAGTGGTAGTGCAGGATGGTGGTTGTTGGTGGGGAGGTTGATGGTGAGACTGATTTAAGGAGCAGAGCAGAGAAAGAAGATAGTGTATATTTGTTTTATATATGTATTATATTATATGTAATAACAAAATATCTAAAATTTGGGGAAAGAGTAAAATGCCCCTCATGTGAGGGGCATGTGACCAGGATTTAACGATTGAATTGGATGGCGTTAGAGGCATGGAGTGAAATAGAGATAAGCTTCATAGATCAGGGAGTAAAATGACTATTTTGAAAGGTTTGGGGCAAAACCGTTAAAGTGACCAAACCACAGGGAGCAAAACGGAAGTTTACTCTAAAGGTTAAGATGTTATAAACTTATCAAAAGAGGTGAGTTTACAAAGTAAATCTCATTTTTATCCCATCTTATAATCATAAGCCCATATTAGTTCATATAATAAGGCACCCGTTTTTTCTTTCACCCTTTGTATAACCTAAAAAAATAAGGGAATGTTTATGTACCTCTTAATAAGGTTCTTAATGGTTCAGACCTGTTACTGGTTCAGCATTTAATAATTCAGATTGTTTGTTTCGCGAGCTGATGTCTAAAGTTCAGACATTTGCCTCTGAATGATTAAGCATGATATTGAGTCTGAATGGTTAAGACCTCTAATCTGAATTGGTCAGACATTTGCCTCTGAACGGTTAAGTATTATACTGGCTCTTAATAGTTCAGACCTCTTACTGGTTCAGCACTTAATGGTTCAGACCTCCTATTGATTCAGCACTTAACCATTCAGAAGTTGACAAACAACCCCTAAATGTTAAATAACTGTACTATGAAAGGATCATATACAACAGAACTGGTCCGTAGAAAGTGTAGGAGATATTTTGGGTCTTTGATCAAGTAATCCAATGGTTGAGATTAGATGGTCTTCAAATTTAATATTCACATGAACAAAACAAAGGAAATAAGTAGGGAAATAACAAAATAAGAAGAGCCAATTGAGATATAATTACGTAATAATAAGTATAAATGTAATACAAAACATTAAGCAATCAACCTTACGATAATTACGTAATGCCCTGTATTACATTTTTAATCGCGTGATAAAGCATAAACAATTAAGTTCTCACTATTGAATGTGTAATAACGTCCATTATAACAAATCGTATTGGATGTGTAATCACGTAATGATTTGTATTTTAAATGTGTAATCACGTATTCTGTAAAAACAAAAACAAAAAAAATGCTATGAAACTGTAGCAGTAGCCTACGCGAATTAAAGATAATGAAATGCTAGTTAATACGGTGTAATTGGTTTTTAAAAGTATTATCATATGAAAAAGTTATAGCTATTTAAAAATAATGATGAGAGCGAGTTTATTATTATATTTTCCTATAATACCCTTGTCTTTAAATATCTTGTACACTTCGTATGATTTAAAAAAAAAAAGTGTCTTGTATAATAATAACCTTTCTTAACTAACTGTATTTATGATTTATAATATTAACATTAAAATATAAATATATCAAATCACAAAGAACCATAAGAATAAAAGTAACTAAAATATTGATTCAACAACAAATTTTCAAAGATATATACATGTGGTGTTAATGGTTTGATTTTATTAGTTTTAATGAAAAATTTGGGCAAATCATTTACTATTCTTTCAAATAATGACGGACACGACAAATGTGGCGGTTTGACCGTTCGGTTTTGATCGTTTGCAACCCATTTTGTTATATCTTTTAGAAGAGTAATCCTGAAATAAATTTTTTTAAAAATTAACTTATAAGGAATTTTCATATAATACTACATATAGTATAGGGATAAGTACGGTACCCCTTCGGTACCAAACCAGTACCGGTACCGAAAATTTGGAAAAAGTGGTACCGGTATCGAAAACACCGATTCGATACCGGTATTTACAGATGTTTTACCTACGTTACAAAAAATAAAATTGATTTCCTTTTTTAAGAACCGTGCTTGTATATTATTAGTAATATAATACTATTCAAAATTCTCTATTATAACTTTACATCAAAAAGTTATGTATTTGCATGTTGTCGTTTTCAAACACCGTATTGATTCGAATATATGATATTCATGGTACTGTTTTTAAAAGCATGGATTCTTGTTATTTTGTTTTCAACGAATGATAATTAAATCTTTCGTAAATTAAAAAAAAAACATTTTTTTATAGTTTATATCAAATTCAATATATAATTGTAACACATTTGGGCATTAGCGTTATAAAAAAATCCATGTGGCCATTGCATAGTTTCGAAGAAGCCAAAGAAAATATAGATAAAATAATAAAAATAATGTAGAAAGTGGACTCTTACAAAGTAGTTCCTTAATTTATAACTAAACTTAAAGTGATTAACGTTAATTTTGGTTCTATGTACATGCTAAACAACAACACTATGGACAAAAACTTGCTTTAATATCATTAGGGCATCATATAAATATTTTTAAACCATCACATAAGGTTCATAAATTGTTTGGTTATTAAGTGTCATAGCGTACTTTGAAGGTGAAGTACAAGTAGACATTATTTAATTATTAAAATTAATTTTCAATAATGACATGATAGTTACCAAACTTATCTAAAGGGAAATGATCCCACTAGAAATGGATGGGTATTTTAAAGTTTTACTCTTCATCTTCGCCTGCCAACCATTAAAAGAAAGTGTGTGTATATATATATATATATAGAAACGGGATCAGGAGAAAATCTCAAAAGTGTGAGAATGGTGAGAACGCATCCTGGCCCAACACGTGTCACGTGGCATAGAGAAGGGGGAGGGCCTTTTTTGTCCTTTTATCTTCTCCTTTTCCAGTTCCGTTTTTCACAATATTGTTTTATTTTTGGCGTTAACCAAATTCAATAATTAATGGCGTTTAATGGTTTCATTGTATTAACATTTTGGCGTTTACGACGTTTTTCAAATCCTATGCCATTGGAATCCCATGGGGTCAAGAAATCTATCTGAATGGCGTTTTTTCAAGGCGTTTTAAACAAGATGGCCCATTGTTCTAATATTTTTATATACATTTTGGCGTTTGTGGTATCATTGCGTTTTACAATTGTAAAATTATATTACAACCAGAGGAAAAAAATAGAAGCGAAGAAAATAAATTAAAAATCTTAATCAGATCTCTCTTCACAATCTTCACTGTCATCAGTCTCTCTCTTCTTTAATAGTACAAGAGCTGTCACCAAATATATGACGTTTTATGTAAAACTTAACAAATCCATCGGTTTGATTATTTTGCCTGCTCGTCTGTTGAAGTGGCTTTTTCTAGATGTTTGGGGACATAGATCTATGACGTGTGGGTGAGTTTTTCGCTTTTTGTTCATCTTGATCTTCATCTTTATAATCATCTCACTCTTCAGTGTAATTGATCTCTTATACTCATCCAAGTATTATTCAAGAACAAAGAACACAAAATGACATCTGTCATCAGTATCTTTTTCTTTAAGATTTGTCCATCTCATGCAACAAAATCTTACTGAGTTACTCCCCTTAGCTAACAATCCACTCAGTGAAACTTCACGAAGAACAATACTGAATATCCAATAAAGCATATTAGTCATCTTTGATTTTTTTTTTATTTTTTGGCGTTTAAAGTGAGTGGTATTTAGTAGTATTTGGCGTTTGTTTTTTATTTTTTGGTTTGATTAAATGAAAGTTGCTGAGAGTTATTATTTTATAGGATTTCTTTTGGCGGCGTAGGTTAGGCGGTGCCGTTTTAGTTACTGTTTGTAATTATTGTTTTTGATAAGCTTTTATCTCTGAAGTCTGTAACACGTCCCGTCTTTCAAGTTTGGCGTTTTAGATTCTAATATAATAAATTTTTTGTCTCTTCATTTTTACTGTTTTGTAGTTACTGTTTCTAGTTACATTTTTAAGTTTGGTTTTTATTTTTTGGGTTTTTTATAATACTTTTCCAAAGTAATTTTATTATAGTTTAGGAGTTTTTGAGGCGTTTTATGGCATGATAGAGTTTTAACAAGCATTTAGGTGTCTGACGTTTTTATATATACGGTTTTTTTATTATATAACAATCAACTGAAAAAGAAAAATTAAAAAAAAGAATATATAAACAATTGATCTTCCAAATCTTCACTGTCACCAGTCTCTTTCTTCTTTTTTGAATCATCTTAACTGGCTGGTTCGACTTTCATATGATTCATTTTGTTTTTTTGTTTTTCAAGTAGTTTTTTTTGTCGCCGTTTGGAAGCACAAAGTCTGACATCAGCATCTTTTTCTTGAAGATTTATCCATCTCATGCAACAAAATGTTAATGAGTTTACACCCTTCAGTCAACAATCTTGAATTTTCCAATGAAACGATGTTTGATTTTTTTAATTTTGGCGTTTTACCGATAAAAAGAACGCAACTAAATAAAAGCATCTTAAACCTCAAAATTTGATAATGCTAAAATCAATAATGTTTTGCTGTATGAGATGGACAACATTTTTAATCCTCGGTTAAGAAAGATAACTGACAATGTTGTCCAACCCATACATCTAAACTTTATTGACAACAAACCTCAATAATGTTGTTGTATGTTTTGGCGTTATAAATGGGAAGGAAGTTGATGATAAAGTCAATAAGATTTTACTCAATGAAATGGACAATATCCTCACTTAAGGATTTTTGTCCATTACATTGAGTGAAACCTTACAGACAACCAAACTGAATTTCAAATAAACGTTTTGGTTTAGAAGATATTTGATGTTTGAGTTTTTTGGCGTTTCTAAGATGAATGGTATATATTAAATATGGCGTTTGGGGTTTTGTGTGTGTTTTTAATTAAAGGTCTGAGATATTGTATATACAGGATTTTTTTGGCGGTTTTTTTAGACGAGATTTTATTATAATTAAGTTTGGCGTTTTGTATCTAATGGTGTTTTTAGTTAGAATGGTGTGTGCTATATGTTTGGCGTTTTATTTCATGAGATGCTGTTTTGTGTGGAGTGGTCAAAAGACTTTTTTACCCTTAATGAAGCACGTCCACGTAATAAAATTGATGTTATTTACGAAAACGTCACCGCACCAATCTAGTCCATAGATCGTTTTGATCGGACGATTCATAAGCGTTCTCACCGTTCTCACGCTTTCCACCGTTTTCTCTAAATCTGACCCTATATATATATGTATGTATATATATAGAGAGAGAGAGAGAGAGAATCCTCACAAAATAGATATTTTTTTAAGGTATGTTATACCAAAATTATAGATGAAAAAGAATCCTCACAAAATCAAGAGACGCGTGACTTAAATGCATGTGATACACGACTGCTATATCATGTATTAGTTTTCACTCACCCGTGGAATGTCATTACACAACCCTTTCGGTAGTGGTTAGCTAACAAGAACTTGATATATATGTACACACTAGCTAACAAGAACTCGGTGTACATACGATAGCTTACGCAGACTAAATATGTGCACCACTATGAAGTCGTGTGTCTCACAATTATATAGTGGATTCTTCATACCAACTATTGTGTTTTAACATATCTAGAGAAAATCGTAATTTATGTGATTTCTCCATTAGTTATGAGTAGGGTTGTTCTACAACGAGAACCGTAAGAACAAATGAAAAAACTACGAGAACTTGATCAAAAATAATTCAAATTCAATTTATTTTTACACTTGTTATTATTATTTGAATACTGTGCTAGAAATTTAATTTACACGTTTAAGTTTACATGAATTCGTAAATAAAGAAAATTTACACATCTGTAAATTTGTTATATTTACACGTGTAAAAAAATCTAATAAGAGTGATTTTGAGAGGGGAAATGAATTATTTGACGTAATTTTTTTTTTTTGATGTTGTATTTTAATTACAATGAGGTTTGTATTAAAAAAATTGGATTTGATTGGTTTTTTCATTCGTTCTTACAGTTCTCGCAATATTTAGCGTTCTCAAGATAACATTTCCCATAATATATATATATATATAGCCGGTTATTGTATATATTGCCTTAACGTACGATGCGTACGAGATGCAATATCAACGTGCGATTTTGGTTTTGAACATGCGATTTTGGTTTTTCTCAACATGCGAGATTTCCCATTCTGGGTTTGTAACGTGCGAACTTGCCATACCGTACGTTAAGACAAAATGTACGATACACTTTCACTATATATACATATATAGGGTAGGGCAGGGTTCATGAGAATCACTCATATTACGAGAACCAATGTGAACACAACAAAATAAACTCACCCCCACCCCCCACCACAACCCCCCCCCCCCCCCACCTCCCACCCACAAAAACCTAAAAAAACTTAACCCCACCCCCCAAAAACCTAAACCCCTCCATCCCACCCAAGCTAAATGCTAAAAAATAAAACATAAAGCTAAACCCTATAACTAAATGATAAAAAAGTTTTCTTTTTATTAAAATTGCTAAATTTCGTCACTAAAAAAAATTTGAACAACAGTACCGCTGCAGATATGCATATGCATGCACATGTGCAACGGTACTGTTGTTCATTTTTTTACTGGAAAATCGCTAAATTTCGTTATATGCACATGTGCAGCGGTACTATTGTGTCGTTTTTTAGTGACAAACTTTAGCGATTTTTAATATAAAAAAAATTATTTTTGTGTGTTTTTAATTTTTTTAGGTATTTTTTTGGTTGTGTTCAGACCGGTTCTCGCGGTTCTATCAATAAAGGGTGGTTTCTAACGGATCGTTATCCTGTATATATATATATATATATATATATATATACACAGAGAGAGAGAGAGAGAGAGAGTTAGGATCCTGTAAAAAAGACTAAAAGTGTGAGAAGGATAAGAAAGAATACACACCATTAGATCTTTGATCTAATGGTTTAGATTAATAGGGACCAAAATGTAAAATTTGTTTTATTTTTTGGACTGAATTGAAAATTATAGGGGTAATAAAGTCTTTTAAATACATTCAAAAGAGGTAACTGTAATTAAAATCCCTACAATCTCTCTCTCTCTCTCTCCAATCGAACTACTAGAGAGTTTTCTCTCTCTCCAATCGCAGAAATCGTTGATAACATGAAACAAAAATCGGATTCCTGCAGTTGATCTTGTGAATCGGCTTTATGTAGGTCATCGATTGGAGTTTTTTTTGTGGTTTTGATCCGATTGATGAAGATCGCATGTTTATTGATTCGGATGACGGATGCGAGCGGCAGCGGCGGTGGTGGTGGTTCGAGCGGCGACGGCGGCGGTGGTGCTGAATCGGCAGTGGTGGTGCCGGAAGTGGCAGTGGTGGTGGTGCCGGAAGTGGAGAAGATGATACAGAGGTGTTATATTTATTTACGGAAGTGAAGAAGATGATACAGATGTGTTTTTTTTTCTGAATGGTGTTATTTTATTTTCATTAATGGTGTTTTTTTTTCTGAATGGTGTTATTTTATTTTTGTACTGAATGGTGTTTTTTTGTTTACTGAATGGTGTTATTTTGTTTGCTGAATGGTGTTATTTTTGTACTGAATGGTGTTATATTCTTTGTACTGAATGGTGTTTTTTTTTATTTACTGCTGAATGGTGTTATTTTTGTACTGAATGGTGTTATTTTTGTGCTGAATGGTGTTATATTTTCTGAATTGTGTTATATTTAAAACACCATGTATGAACATGCTCTGAATGGTGTTATATTTATGGACGGTTATAAGTCCTAAAATCCAGGTTTTTCTCTCTCCAAATCCTTAAATCAAGGATTACCATATTTGAATTTGTTGATGCATTTACAATCTTACCCTTTTCAATTAATTTAGATCTAATGGTTGAGATTCTTTCTTACTTTTCTCACACTTGTGTGTGTATGTTATGATTATGATATAAGGGGATTGTTTAAACGAGAACACTAAATATTCCGAGAACCGTGAGAACGAATGGAAAACCGCGAGAACTTGGTAAACTACAATTCAAATTCGAAATTTTGTTTTTACACTTATCATTATTACTCGAATACAATGTTAGAAATTAAATATACATGTTTAAATTTACATGTATTCGTAAATATTGAAATTTTACACATGTGTAAGTTTTCTCACTTACACATGTGTAAAATTTTTAATAAGATAGATTTTGAGGGGTGAAATGAATTATTTGATGTTGTAAACTCTTTTTTTGATGTTGTATTTTATTATACGTGTGTAAAAATTTTAATAAGATAGATTTTGAGGGGTGAAATGAATTATTTGATGTTGTAAACTCTTTTTTTGATGTTGTATTTTGATTACATTGAGGTTTGTATTAAAAAAAATTGGTTTTGATTGGTTTTCTCATTTGTTCTCATAATATTTAGCGTTCTCAAGATAACCCTCTCCTATGATATAATCTAAAAGAAATACAAATTTTAAAATGTCAAAGCTTATGATTTTTTTTTATAAAACAACCACAATCACCATCAAGTCATCAATAGGGTAGTCAATTCATCACCTCCTTTAAATTTTTCAAAGAAAAAAAGGGGTAGGATTAAATGCCAATCAATAAGTAGAAAAATAGGTAACAAGAAGACACCATTAATGACCCTGTTAATGATTGTCACATCATACAAGACTAGAGAGTAGAATTTTGGGGAAAATCTTAACAAAATAATTATACAAATTATACCTTTTTTAGGTATAAATAATTGGATTGATCGATATTAAAAAAGTTCATGTGTAAAGCCATGTAAGATATTATAAAAGTTCATGTGTAAAGCCATGTAAGATGCATGAATAGTTCGTGGGTAGTTTATACAATTATACATTCATAGCTTTATAGTTTACCAAATCTATAAAATCAGTCTGATTTAAAAACTAGTCGGCTAACAAAGATACGAGACTTTCGACAATTTCCATTTGGAGGCAGGTGTATTCCGATGTGGTGAATTTCGCCAGTAGTCCATTTAAAGGATTCGTTGTCAGTTAAAATGAGAAGAGTTTTGTTTATTCTTGAACGAAATTATACATATGAATTCAAAGTTCTCATGAACAGTGATTCATATAAAAAATAATTTGATTTTTGTTATTTTTACAACTATATATCAAATTGGTTAATTGTTTGATGTAAGTAATTAAAATATATATATTTGCAATTGGATTTACTTAAATGAGCTAAATTATCCCATAAAAGTTGAAATAGCGTAAAAATAAATAATTGTAAGGTGGTTTCTTTTCGTAAACCATAGCGAGTGTCGGTATAGTATCAGTATTGTGACTTCGAAGATCAGTATCCTTATAGGTATTATTAGAACCGCGTACCAGTGTCCGTTATATACACTTTTAACCCATTTAATTTGATTTTTCTCAAACAACGTGCGTTTGTTAACTTTTAAAAAAAACTGAATACGCAATTGTGCTTAATTTTTTTTCTCGACATTATAAATTTGTATTAGAACAATAATATTTTTTGTATTGTAAACTATACAAGTGCAGATGCCGTACGGTACCGTCATGAACCGAGTCGATTCCAACCGAAGAGCAACAATACCGGTATCAGTAATGAAATAATCGGAACCGATGGTAATTGTTTTTATGGTATGATTGTAGGGTGTTTTTTTATCGTAAGTTATAGCCCAGTGTTGGTATAGTACAGGGCTGTGACTAACTAACTGAACCGATTCCAATCGAATATCAGTAACGTTACTGATATTTTTCGAACTGGTACTGGTATTGTTATATACACTTTTAACCCATTAATTTTTATTTGATTTGATTTTTTATATTAACGTGCGTTTGTTAACTTAAAAAAAAAATTGAATAAGCAATTGTGCTCAATTTTTTTTTCATGATAGTATAAATTTTTAATCAAAATAGAGTTTTTTTTTTATCGTAAACTATACAGGTGCAGGTACCGTACGATACCATCATGAACTAAGCTGATTCCAACCAAACAACATCGGTACCGGTATTGGTATTGAAATAATCGGAACCGGTAACAATAATTGAATTTATGGTTTTCAATCGATGTAAAACACGTGTCAGTCTCCTTTTGTACATATCAGGACTTTATATTTTTTGTTTTTAATTCAGTTGCTATAGCAAGGGCTGGAAGTATAATGAACTGAATTGATACGAAAATCTCGTCGCATAGCACGAGAAAATCACACTAGTTATATATATTAACAGAAACAACTGATGAACAGTGATTCAATTTTTTTAGTATTGATTTTTTCTAAGGTCATATTATATTGTTTTATTATATAATTTGATTTAAACATATTTTTATATAACTTTTAATATATGATTAAAGTATTCGTTATCAAACAGGAAACCATAAAAATACGGTGTTAGTTTATCGAAAACAAAAACAATAAAAATAAAACCGGTATCGATACAGAAAATTTGCAGTCGGTTCCGATTTGGTTTGGTAGCGACACGAAGGACCATGAATAGTAAATAATTTTTTAAGTATTTGTTTTAGTTTTGTTAATTGTATTTTACTTTTTATTTAATATGACAGTTTTGCTAATAACTTGCGTATGTTAATTTTTTAAAATGATCCAAAGACGCAACTATGTTTGATTTTTTTTTCCAATATTCCGGATATAAATCTTATTGAAAATGGATGTTGCGCCGCTACCATGCCGAACGGAAAACCGAATGAATAACATCGGTACCGATATGTTATGGTTTTTGGTCAATCTTATTGAAAACGGATATCGTGTGCTACCGTACTGAACATAAAATTGACCAAACAACATCAGTATTGGTACCGATATTTACTTTTATGATTTTTAGTTTCGATAAACTGACACCATATCACCACTGTACTGCACTGTACCGAGCCGAACCAAACAACATCTGTAGCGGTACCCGTATTCTTTTTTATGGTTTTTGGTTTCGATAATACTTCATTTATACAACTCCGTCAGCGAAACAATACCGATATTGTGACCAACTGAACCTATATCATCCAAACAACATCGATACCGGTACCATATTCATTTTTTTTGTTTTCGATCGATGTAAAACGTGTGGTGATTGCTAATTTGCTATACCGAATGTCTGTATCGTACTGACACGAGAAGAAATCAAATTGATATCAGCTAAAATGTCGCCGCGAAGCGCGGTGCAAATCAACTAGTTATACATATGATTTTAAAGTTTTGATGAATAGTAAACTGACTTTTTTTAATAATATTTGGAGTAAAATGCAATTTGCGTCCCTGTGGTATGTCCCAAACATCAACTTGAGCCCCTAAAAACAATTTTTTGCATTCTGAGTCCCTGTGATATTCATTTCATAACACTATGAGTCCCTCTGAGTCCCTGTTAACAATTTTTGCATGAATACCACAGGGACTCACACAGGGACTCAGAATGACTCATAGTGTTATGAAATGAATACCACAGGGACTCAGAATGCAAAAAATTATTTTTAGGGGCTCAAGTTGATGTTTGGGACATACCACAGGGACGCAAATTGCATTTTACTCTAATATTTGTTTTTTATTTTGTTTCCTAACACTCATTTACTTTTTTTTTTACAAATTTGTCTTTTCCTTGATGACTTACTTACGTTGGCTCAAAATAATTAAATACGTACTTGAGTTTGATTTTTTAAATTTTATTGAAAACAAGGTTGTATTCGAAATACAATCTTTTTTGGTTCGTAGGGTTGATCATGTGTCGGTGTCATAACGCTAACGTGACAAACAAAATAAGTACCGGCAACGTCGCTATCAATATCGGTATTACGGGAACTGGTATCGGTATATACTTTAAAATATATACGCCTTTAAGCCATTTAGTTTTTATTTGATTTAATTTTCCTTCGAAAACTCGCATTCATTATAGTCTTTATAAAACTGAATATGCGACTGCCTTTAGTTTTTGTTCCTCATTATTTCTGTATAGGCTTTCTTGAAAAAGAGTTTTATTCAAAATAGTACCATGACGAATTGTTGATATTCGTTTTTAATCTAAAAGACGTACATTCTTTTGGATATATCATGATTATATACTAGGTGTCGAACCGTATTGTTACCGACCAAATCCCCTACGTAACGAATCTAATCGAAACAATACGAATCGACTTCCCGCCGCATCGCGCGGGCAAATCCCACTAGTTAATGTTTAAAATGAGAAGAGTTTTGTGCTCATGTGCATGGCCTACATCGAATAATCAATTTATATCTATATTTTTTGTTATCATCTACCTATTTCTCATCCTTAGACATGGGCATTAATGCTCATCAATGGAAAATCATAAATTAATTTTATTTTTCTATACGGTTAAAAATTAAATTAAATGAATAGACAAGCATTTATAATACTTTGGGTACCACATCTCAAATACAAAAACCCGTACGAAGAAGACAATCCACGTCACTGAATCGCATTCGCTAGCTAGCGATGAAAACATGAATTTTACGGCGTATGAACTCAAAATATTAAAATTGTCAACTTGATTGTAAATGAAGTGATCGTTCGTGCATAAGCAATTTCATATTACATTTTAAAATAACTTATTGTTGTACTAAAACATGTTTGGTACCTTATTGTTGTACTAAAACATGTTGTGTGTGTGGGGGGGGGGGGGGGGGGGGGGGTCATTTGAATGGATTAATGTTAATAAGTTATACAAAAATTGACCTAACATACATGGTTATATAATGTTGTGCAAGTTGAAAAAATTAGTATTGTCTCGTGGTCTCAAATAAGAGGGACATATCCAACTGCCCATCACAACTCACATTTGGACTAAGTCATTGTCTACTATGCAATATTAAAATAATAATTCTTATTGGTGATCTGATCAAGTAGCAGCAGATTTGGAAAATCCAACATCATGTACAATTCTCAGTTTCTCACTCATTCTTATTTTTTATGTTATTATAAAGCATATTTATGCTTAATCACAATATCTATTAGGATACGATACGGGTGTCTATGGGTCAGTTTTGGTCCCAAACCGAACCAAATGTGAAAGTTCGGTTTTTGAAAACTGATCAATTTCGGTTTTTGGTTTTAATCATGGGTCCGGATCGATTATAAATTGGTTGTTAGTTTTAATTTAGGTTTGAAAGGTATGGTTTTCCTGGCCAATACCTGGACCCGAACCTGACCTAGGTATTGCCAATACCCGAAAAACCAATACCTAGTCATACACATACCCGAGTATTTAAAAAACCTGGTTATGTACAGTTGTACACCTCTATATGCACGAACATGTAACTTTCAAGTCTTTTTACATCCTATGCCCAAACATTTACCAACTTCTTTTGTCACGGCCCATGATCAGTCACATCTTTTGCATTTTAGCATATTTGTGACACCCAGCATTTTCGGGTTAACAACGTTTACACAAACTCCGTTATCTCAAACATTCGTTTATGCATTACACTTGATTAGGGTTAATTAAGTGTGTCTGCTATTACACAAACACTCATGTAACGTTAATTCGAAGAGTTACAGAATCACACACGGGTTGTACCCAAATGTCGGTGAACAATCGGAATAGTATTCCCAAACAAATAAGTAAATATAAATTATGTAAATTTATATGAATTATGTGTTTATTTTGTGAACTTTCGAGGAACCGCGTATATTTACGAGTATCAACGTGTTAGTGTTGGCGTTTTCAACATACCAAATATATTAAAATTAATTTTCACCTTGTCATGAAAAACAGTAAATGTGAAATATAGCCTAGCGTAGCAGTATAATGTGTGTAAGGCCAGTCAGGGTGCCAACATGATGGCCACCATGATTACACCGCCACAAGTGGTATGATCATGGTAGTGATACTGATGGGCGTGGTGGTGGTCACACTCGTGATTGTTGTGGGGAACGAAGTGGCATCGTTGTGATTGGTTAGGAATGATTTAGTGATGGGTGTGATGAGTGGTGCAAGTGATTTAGTGATTGTGTGATAGAATTAGATTGAATCAGCTGACATATTATGATTGGTTGGTGTTACGGTGTGATGGTTTGTAAGGTGCCCCGACCCCTCTAACAAAAGTATTTATTTTCAAATTATTAAGTTCAATAGTAAACATCAATACAAATTTACAAATAGGTTTAAAAGGTGTAAGTTCATACACAAAGTAATGTCATGTTTTGACTTTTGTACGAGTTTCCCACTTCATACCGTTAAATACGTTTGTCGGTATTTATTAAATTATGGGTCGCGAACAGTAGCTTTCTTAAAGTGGTTTTATTTACTCGTATTATTTCCTTTTCTTTTAATTGCAGAGGAAATTTAATTGTGGGTAATAAGTAAAGTTTGACTACAAGAGCACAAAGGTAGGTATGTCTATACAACAATAGTTGATGGTTTAAATGTGAAGAATTTCTTTGTAAGAAGAAAAAAGAAGTTTCAACCAATAAGAATGCTTTATTTTACTTCATTTAATATTTGCATTTAATTTTAATATAATGATATATTGGTAAACTTACAAAAATCATTAATTTGTATCTTTCCCTTTAATAACTAACTAAATTAAATTTGTAACTCCTTTTCAAAATATATATTTTTTTCAAATTAAAAAAACAAGTTAATTTAAAATGTAGAATAAATTACTAGTCGTGTAGGATAAATTACGAGTTGTGTAGGATATATTTTCAAGGTGTGTAGGATAAATTTCGACTGTGTAGGATAAAATTCTATAATGTCTAGGGTATATGTAGGAAATTTTTGATATGTGTAGGTTTTGTTGATTATATATAGGATAATTAATGATTAGTTGACTAATTAATTAAAGAGTTAATAATTAATGATAAGGGTTATAAATGAAATAGTATTTTACTAATATGTCCTTTCTTCTTTTTCTTCTCACATTAAATTTCTTTTCAAATGAACCTTCCCCTAGAACAATAACTACTATTCGTGTAAAAAATAAAAGTTATTTGCATCATCGGTACTACAATAGTTTTTTTTTAAACAACAAATTTTTTTAATTATGTCGTCTCTAAGACTTGAACACAAAACCTCATCCTTCCAATGTGTTCGAAGGCTTTGCCAATTGATCACTACCCTATTAGTACTAAAATAGTTATTTATTAGATATATTAAGTTTCAAAATCATTATCCCTTCTTTTAATCATATGATAGAAAAGACATTAAAATAAGCGTAAACTAAACTAAACTATTAGTAAAGGTTTAGTTAGGTAATTAATTATATGTGACCATTATAAAAATTTACATAATAATAAATTAAAATATTAAATTATACATTATTATAATATTAGTTGGTAATTGTTGATGCACTGTATTACCCTTATTAACTAATAAAGGTTTCCCATTTAGTGTAATTAAGGAAAGCATTAGAGAAGGTAAAATGTTAAAGTCTACACGTAACATCACATAAAATCCCCTCTCTCTCTCTAATATTCAACGAGTTCATCATACAAGAACTCCTAATTTCTCATCACTAATATACACCTTAAACGGGAGACAGATCAAGCAGACAATCATGTCGTCCACATCTATCCCTGCTGCAGTTGCTAAATTACCAGGTACACTCTTACATGTTTTCCATTATGTACTTACAGAACTGATCAACATCTATAAATTAGTTTTTGTTTACAATCACTCAAACAATTAGTAATGGTATGACTAATGTTTTGGCCTAAAGACATGTCTAAATCGCATCATAAACATCCCTAAGAACAATATATGCAAGTTAATCAGTTATAGATATTTGTCTAAAAGTGAATAAGCAGAGTACGAAACATAATCAAACAATAAGTTACTATAGACGGAGAGAGTATACAACTATAACGATTGACATTAATAAAAGGTTTAATAATTTATATACTTGAAATAAAAAAGAATTTTTAAACTAGCAAAAAATACTTAAAATAGAATCTCTTGAAATATTTATTACTTAACTCAACCTAAGGAAATCTGTTAGCTACATGGTAAAAACAATACACTTATTTATATATTATCAATTTGCAATATAGTTGTGAATACCACTTTCTAAATAAGGAAAGTATAGAAATGCGAAGCATTCCAGGTTGAGTTACGTATGTGTATGACATTTTGAATCGTTTCGAAATGTAGGATTGTTCTACTTATAATACACCCATTTGTGAAAATTATAAGATTTGCCCAAATATCGATACTGACTAAGATGTGGATCCAACTCAGTATTGGGCTATGATCGGAACTTTGATGTATCTTACTTCTTCAAGACCAAATATCATGTTCGCGGTATGTCTGTGTTCCAGATATCAAGCAAATCCAAAGGAGTCATGTATGAAGGTTGTGAAGCGGATTCTTAGATACTTGAAGGGGAAACCGAAGCTTGGGTTATGATATCCAGCTGATAGTGACTTGGAATTAATTGCATACACTAATTCAGACTTTGGAGAATGCAATTCAAACAGAAAATCTACCATAGGTGATTATTAGTTCTTGGGGAAGGCTTGTGTCTTGGCAATGCAAGAAGTAGGCTTCGGTAGATGTGTCTTCTTGTAAAGCTGAATATGTAGCAACTGGTATATGTTAATCTTAGGTTATCTGGATACAACAGCAGATGCGCGATTATGGTTTGAATTTCACCCGCACTCCTATTATTATAGACAATAAGGCCACAATTTCTGTAACAAACAATCCAATAAAGCATAGTAAAAAAAATATATTGACATTCGTCATCATTCTATACGGGGTTGTGCTGAAAAGAAATTGATTGAACTTCAGAAGGTCGATGTAACAACCCTCAGTAAAACCAACATCCTATTATATTTTAAAATGTCCCAATATGTCTTTATATACACCCCGTATGTGAAAACCGAGCCCGAAATACGTTATAGCATTAAAGATAAAATATAAAATCTGAAATATTAGTTGAGGCGGGCCGCGTAGGACCCACCCCAACCTTACGCGGGCGGTATCAAGGCTCAAAGCTGAATTCGGTGAACTTTAAGTTCAAGCGGGCCGCGTAAGACCCCGTTTAATCTAACGCGGGCCGCGAGAGATCAACAACGCGGAGACACCCTAGGCCGACACGTTTCGACATCGTGGCGGACCTATCTGATGAGCCGGACAAGCTAGTCCGTTGACCAGCTTTGACGCGGGCCACGTAGACCCTCGTCTACGCTTACGCAGGCCGCTTGAGACCCAAGTTCAGCACCTATATAAGAAAGCAACGGGTTTTCGTTTTCCGTCGCTCATTTCTTTCATTCTCAATCGCAATTTTTGATATAGGCTTTATAAAACGGGTATTATACCACCATAATTAGAGAGGTTCTGCTCCTTTGTAAGTATTATAACCCCAGTTTCGTAATAGATTCGCTGCCCGATTGATTTAGGGTTCCGTAACAACTGTCGTGGTTCTGCCCGACGTAGTTGTTGGAATGCCGTCTCGGGGAGGGTATTATTAATATTTTCAAAGGGTTATGATACTAACCTATGTACATTTGTATAAATTATAGATTATTCCCAGGAAACCCTTACGCGAAGTCTAAGATAGCAATGTGAGTTTATCCTCTTTTTGTTAACCGTTTTGTAATATTTTACAAAACCTTAATATTTTACAATGTGATTAAGCGGTGATTGAGTCTTTGTAGTTCTTCAATTACTGCCGGTATGTTGGGGTTTTGTATACAAAATTTACTACTGCATGTAGTAAGTCGGGGATGACAGTACGTTACCATTGGACAACGAGTTAGCCAATGTGTAATATGACCCACAAGTCAGGATTGACAGTACTGAATGAGTAATTGTGTAGAAATAAACAATGTGATCGCTCTCAATACTGTTTTAATTAATATAATGTTTCTTGATTAAATTGGGATTCACTCACCAGTATTTCCCACTGACAAATGTTTTTAAAATACGTTTCAGGTAACACAATGTGACAACCAATTAGTAAAAAGCCAGCTGGAGAGCACTGAAGGCTTGGGAAAAATATGGCTATAAAAGTTACCTAATAAACGATGTTTTAAATTCAATAAAATAGGGTTTATCCCAATAAATGTATTGTAATAAGAAACTTGGGTTTTACCCATGTGATTATTAATATTAAATATGGTGGTTTTACTCTTATAAACATTTCCTAACTACGGTCCTGATGTAATTTCTGCTGCCAAATTAACGCAAACTGATACCACCGAAACTCTGAGTTCGCGTCCGCCCGTTCCCGGGACAGATAAGGGATCGGGGGTTGCGACAGAAGGTGGTATCAGAGCCTAGCCACTGGTCTGAGCCAAAGAAGTGTTCTGCTGACACTTAAATTCTAAATTTTGTGTTAGGAAATAAATTACGGAAATACGTGCATAACTATAATTATTTGTTATGTGTTATTTGACTATTTGTTAGTTTACAGTATGAGTGATCAAGGACCCTCAGACATGAGTCGTCAGTTGTCTGATTCACCTAGCAGTGAAGGTACCTCTTCACAGCCTGCCCTTTCTGGGTATTCTGCTGATCAGGAAGAAGGGATGTTTGCCTTTAAAGCTCAGTCTGAAGAGCCATTCCCTCCTAAGAAACGAGGATGGTTCAGTAAGGAAGCCTTTGCACGTAGGAAAAGAATGCGAAAGTTGCAACAGCAAAGAGTTTTAGCAGCCGCTAACCGAAAGACAGATGCCCATACACAGGATATGCTTAATAGAAGCCTACCCAATTTCCATATCCTAGCTACAACTGCTGCTGACCCAAGTCTGGAACAACTAGTAGCCCCACAACCACAAATCCCAGACCAACCCATGGAGATAGAAAACCCTGAAAACCAAGTGGAGATGCATGATTTCAACCCAGAAGAAATCCCTAGGGTACCTGCACCAAACCCCCTAGATCCAAATTACGACCCCTGGTGGGACGATAATAGGGACTTTGTGCAACGTTACCTGATACATGAAGACACACCCATACAGAACATAGGAGCCTATCCAGGTATGGACCCTTTAGATCCCTATTACCACAATGAACATATTAGGGAGATCTTAGAAGATCCTTACCGATTTCAGGCACTTTCACCCCCATATCAGGAACCCACACCCCAGATTCCAAACCAAGTCCTAGAACCTGCACCCCCAATGAGTGCAGAAAACGTACAAGAACTTAGGACTTTTGGGGAGGAAATTTTAGAAAGCAGTGAGAGAATGCGTCAGGTAGGAGAGCGTCTCGTATGGAAATACGATGAGCGCAATATGGATTTTTGGATAAATCCACATCCGTGATGTGATGAAGGAAACGATAATAGTAATAATAATATAATATAATAAAATAAAATAAAATAAAATAAAATATGTGTGTACGGATGTATATTACTATTAGTGTGATTCAATTTCTGTTGGTATTGTAATTTTTATTTCAGTACTAGTGTGTAATAGATGCATAATAGTATATGAAAATAGAGTAAAAGTCGCAATGATCGACCTTTTTGGATAGATTGCGTATCATGTGATTAACTATATTAAATATTATCTTGTGATATTAATATGGGATAAATGTTTAAAATTCAGATGGCCGACGAAGGAAATCAAGGAAATCTAAATAATGATAACCAGAGTAACCTTAACATGGTTAATGAAAATCCAAGCATCAATAACAATGGAAACCAAATGGATAATAGTGTTGTTCAACATATAGTAGCCCAAGGAATCATAGATGCCATGCCATTTATTATTCAAACTATTCAATAAGCGAATAATAAAAGTAAGCATAGCAGTAATGTAACGCCCCAAAAATCAATAAATATCAAAATAAATGAAAATGAACAAAAAACTAACTTAGTTGATGGGTTATGATAAAAGATAAGTTAAATGTTGGAAAAATGCTTGAAATTGATAGTTATCAAACTTGGAAGGGGGTAATGTGTAAAGTTTTATTAACTATGGATTTATAATGAAGAAACCCATAAACACACACTCTGTGCGTGGTTGGGGTCGATCAAACAGGAGGGGAACAAGGTGAAACCCTTGTTCTCCAAATTCAGCAAATTGAAGTGGAAATTCAAGGGTAATCCAATGCATGAACTTCGATTTACACTCATCTAAACTCGATTATTGAAGGGGTAAGCTTGATTTTCTGAAATCATGATTTGTAGAATGAGGGGTTCAACCAATCTCGATTTCTTGTATCAAATATGGGAAATCTGAGTTAGAATTGCCTTCTAGAACAAGAATCATGTATGATTTTAGGTTGCATGAATGATTGTAGTGAAAACCCACTTTGTGAAATTGTGTTATGATTAGGAAGATCATAATGATTGTGATGGTGTGTTATCTTGATATATGATCTTGTTTGTAATACTTGAATGTTAGATAATTTGATGTAGTAGGAATTAATTATGCAAATTAGAATAGATATGAATGTTGGGTGATGATGAACTAGTAAAGATGTGCTTTAAAGACTTGTACCTTATACCTTAATTATGATGCCTACTAAGTGTTTGATGAAATGCTTAGGAGACGAATGTATGTGTAATGTTGAAATGGTAGGATGAATTTGGTATACTAAATAAATGAATGAATGTTGTAATGTAGGCGTGAAGAAAGAAGGTACAAGCACTAGGAAAACGGAAGGCACGCAAGATCGAGGTATGTTCCGTTGCATACAAAACCTTACTTAAACTTTGTTAATAATTATGATGAACAACCATTGTCATAATGATTATGGTGATTAGTAAGTGGATAACAAATCCCTTGTGGATTTGGTTGTGCTAACGAAGGTTATGATAAGCTATGCAAGTCGACCGGTTCGAGTTGAACAAGTCGACTAAGAATAAGATACCATTCGTTTAGAACGGGTGGTCATGAATGCAATAACGAATGTACGAAGTTCAATCCGTTAAATGGATAGAACGAAAGATTTAGGTTGAAAGCAATTAACCCGATGTTACCGGGTCGTAAGTATATTCTTGAATCTCATTATGAGAGTATATGCCATACCCATTTAATTGGGTAATCGAATGCGTAAGAGGAATAAAAGTACATAAACGAATGGAATTTAAATGATCGTATTGTAAGCGTAATAAGTATAATGACTAACTTTTTTAAAGCTTTGTTGTTGAATGTAGGTAAATCCTCAATTTAGGCGACTTGGAGAATTGGAGCGAGCACATGATCAAAATATGTCTTACCAAGCGCTTCCGCTAGCTTATGTTAATATTTTGGGTCAAAATACTTTTTGTACAATCGTTGGTAACACACCTTTAAGTACTTGATGTTTTAGTTTCAGTTGTATCTTAAAGAATGGTATTGTCTTGTTATGATTTAAAAATCAGGGGTATACTCGTCTTACGAACGGGTCATGCCCAAATTTTGTAAAATTATGTATTAAAGTTGTTATTTGAAGTCTCTAAATTACTCTTGTAAACAATTTTATAAAGACGGAAAAGCGGACCTTACAAGTTGGTATCAGAGCCTAGGTTTGAGGGATTCAAGCAAGAGTAATAATGCTTGAACTCAAACCGATGGCTCGCTCGAAAGTGTGCTCGCTCCAAGATCGCCAATGAGGTAAAAAGATTTAAGTTTCGGTAAACGCAAGTATGCGTAGTGAGTTTATAATGTAAATATTGAAGATAAGTATGTTGGTAAATAATAAGGGAGGTGAAACGGGAAGTTCCATGGACCGTATAGCTGGAACCGACCCGAAAAACCGATTAAAAGTACTTAAACAAGTCTGCAGCGAAATCATCATACGGAAGGCCGTCGCCGACGGGCATCAGGCCGTCGCCGACGGGCATCAGGCCGTCGCCGATGCCCCCTTTGTTTGGGCCGATGCCCTATGCGCCTGTCTATGGTCTTTGTGGCCGACGGCCACTTTACAAGGCCCGTCGCCGACGGGTGAAGAGCCGTCGCCGACGGCCAGTGGAAAACAACTCCGCTGAATAATGTTTGTTTTGCTTATTTTTCACATCTAGAGTTCCCGTATGAACTAAATAACTACCGACAATGACATGAGATCCTTGTAAACACACAAATAAGATACTTACGATCATGAATTGAGATCAAAACGAAAAAGAGTTCGTAAGTGTGGTAAGCAATGGAATGAATAATCCAAAAAGAATGATGAAAATTTGATGGTTAACAACCATGAAATGCATGATTACGATCGTAATAATCAAAGGTCGAAGATGTGTATAATTGAGAGCTTGTGTTTAATGATGAATGTAAATGCTATTTTATAGATCGCTGATGCAAGAAACGCTAATGAAGATGATGATACGGCTCGTCAAGAAGCATTTATCAACAAAGTCACAGAAGTGGCGGAAGGGGTCATGCAAGCTAATCTTCCACGATTAGCTCAAGAAGTAGAAAGTCGAGTGTTGGGAGTTGTGGATGCTATGATGACTAGCAAAATCGAAGAGTTGAAAGAATTGATTCAGGGATCTAAAAGCAAAAGCAAAGAACGACGGTGCACGTATAAAGACTTCATGGCGTGCAATCTCGCAACGTATGATGGTAAAATTGACCCGATCGCATGCCAAAGATGGATCTCAAATATAGAAGCGGTATTTATACGAAGTCGGTGCGATAAAGAAGATCAAGTGATGTTTGCTACTGGCCAACTCACTCTCCAGGCGAAAGATTGGTGGGATGCGCATAGCAAGGAAATAGGAGAGGATAGACTCCAAATGATAACTTGGCAAGAGTTTAAGGAGCCCTTTATGAGATACCATTGCCCTCAGTCGGCTATTGATAAGATCCAGGAGGATTTCTTGCGCCTCCGACAGAAAAACGAGTCGATAAATGAGATATCAAATACTTTCATGGATAAGATGAAGTTCTGTGGGGATTTTGTGAAGACTGAAAGGATGAAGATCAATCGCTTTTATGGGGTGTTAAAGGCGGAATTTAGGGAGTTCATTACTCCCTCAAAATGTGAGACCCTTGATGAGCTTATCAATCTGGCACGGGATAGAGAAATCGAAATTAAGAGGCAAGAAGAACGTGGTGAAAAGAGATCAAGTGAGAAAGGTGCAAGTTCGAGTCCATCTAAAAAGGGAAAGTATCAAGAGCAAGGAAGGAAAGATAAGTCGAAGGGTGGTATTACTCCTTGTAAGACTTGTGGAAAGCTTCATACTGGAGAGTGTCTGTTAGGCAAGAAGGGGTGTTACAAATGTGGTAAGGAGGGACATTCATCTTATCAATGTCGAAATAGCCCGAAGACTTGTTTCAATTGTTTCGAAAAGGGGCACATTAAATCGGAATGCCCAAAACTTCAGCAAGAGTCGAAAAAGGAAGACAAAAGGCAAGAGGGTTCTAGGGCTAAAGGGAGGATGTTCCAAATCACATCCGAGGAGGCTAAGGTTCATCTGAATGTTGTTTCAGGTATCTTCTTATTAAATTCCATGCCGGTTCATGTTTTGTTTGACACCGGAGCCACTATGTCGTTTATTTCAAATGAAATCGTACAACATCCTTCATTTAAGATTGAACGAATGCCGATGCCTTTAGAAGTAGAAATAGCCGATAGTAAAACCTATGTGTTAAACGAGATTTGTAGGAATTGCAAATTTACTATAGAAGATGAAGAATTCGATATCGACCTCATACCTATGGTTTTGGGGGAATTCAAAATGATAGTGGGTATGGATTGGATGACCTGACACCAAGCGGGAATTAATTGTGAAACCAAAACAATACATGTCCAGTCCCCAAGTGGAAAACGATTAACTATACAAGGCGAGAGAAGGATGGAAGCGAAACTTTGTACCCTCATTCAAGCCGCTAAGTATACACTTAACGGGGGTAGGGCATACCTAGCTTACGTGGTAGATGCTCAACAAGGTTTCCTGAAGCTTGAAGAAGTGGAGATTGTGAATGAATTTCCGGATGTATTGCCGGGACTTCCCCCCGAAAGAGAAATAGAGTTTCGAATCGAATTGAATCCGGGTGTGCAGCCGGTTGCGAAGACTCCCTATAGACTGGCTCCCACCGAAATGCGGGAGTTAATGACACAATTACAAGATTTGCTAGATAAGGGCTTTATACGTCCGAGTGTGTCACCTTGGGGAGCGCCTGTCTTATTTGTTAAGAAGAAAGACGGGTCGATGCGCATGTGCATTGACTACAGAGAATTAAATAAGCTAACCGTCAAGAACCGCTACCCTTTACCTAGAATTGACGATCTTTTTGATTAATTGCAAGGGGCGAGTTGGTTCTCCAAGATAGATCTGCGTTCGGGGTACCATCAAGTTAGAGTACGGGAAGAAGATATTCCGAAAACCGCGTTCAGAACCCGTTATGGGCATTATGAATTTTTAGTCATGTCCTTCGGATTGACGAATGCGCCGGCTGCGTTTATGGATCTTATGAACCGGGTATGCCGACCCATGTTAGATAAATCTGTGATCGTGTTCATAGATGATAATATTCTAGTCTACTCGCGAAGCAAGGCCGAACATGCAAGACATTTGCGTGAAGTACTTGAAGTTCTCCGTAAGGAGAAACTTTACGCGAAATTCTCAAAATGCGCCTTTTGGCTCAGAGAGGTGTAGTTTCTGGGTCATGTGATCAATTCGGAAGGTGTCTTAGTAGATCCGTCGAAGATTGACGCCGTAATGAAATGGGTTTCCCCGAAGAACCCGACTGAAATAAGAAGTTTTCTAGGCCTCGCGGGATACTACAGAAGGTTTATACAGGCTTTTTTGAAGATAGCTTTACCCTTAACAAAACTGACGAGGAAGAAAGAGAAGTTTGTGTGGGGTAAAGAACAGGAGGAAGCTTTCCGAGTATTAAAAGAGAAATTATCATGTCCCCCGGTCTTGACATTACCGGACGGGACTGAAGACCTGGTGGTCTATTCAGACGCTTCACACCAGGGTTTAGGTTGCGTTTTGATGCAAAGGGGAAGGGTTATCGCATATGCTTCACGACAATTGAAACTGCATGAAGTAAACTACCCAACACACGATTTGGAACTGGCAGCGGTAGTGTTCGCCTTAAAGATTTGGAGGCATTATCTATATGGCGTGAAATGCACAATTTACTCGGATCACAAAAGCCTTAAATATTTCTTTGAGCAGAAAGACTTAAATATGAGGCAACGGAGGTGGTTGGAACTTATCAAAGATTGCGATTGTGATATCCTTTATCACCCGGGAAAAGCGAATGTGGTAGCCGACGTGTTAAGCCGAAAGGAGTATCCGTCTCCCATTCGAGTAAAATCCATGAAGATGATAGTTACGCCACGATTACTCGAGACGATACGTGATTCCCAAATAAAGTCGCTTGGAGCGGAAGACTTAAAGAAATAAAGATTAAAAGGTGTAACCGATAAACTAGAAGAAAATTCGACTGGACTCAAGACGAGATTCGGCCGAATTTGGATACCACGATTCTGCGAAATTAAAACCGCCTTACTCGACGAGGCTCATAAGTCTCGATATTCGGTCCATCCCAGGGCTACAAAGATGTATCGGGACTTGAAGGCAAATTATTGGTGGCCGGGCATGAAGCGTGATATTGTTAAGTATGTCGCGAAATGCTTAACATGCTCCCAAGTTAAAGCAGAACATCAAAAGCCATACGGGGAATTACAACCTTTGGAAATTCCGGTATGGAAATGGGAGGAACTAACAATGGATTTGGTAACCAAGCTTCCTAGAACGAAAAAGGGGCATGATACAATATGGGTAATCGTTGACCGACTCACGAAAAGTGCTCATTTTCTACCCATCAAAGAGGCTTACTCTTCCGAGAGAATGGCAGAAATTTATATGAACGAGATCATATCTCGACATGGGATACCCGTGTCAATTGTCTCGGACCGGGATACCAGATTTACCTCCCGCTACTGGCAAAAGTTTCATGAGAGTGTGGGCACGAGGTTACACATAAGCACCGCCTACCACCCTCAGACTGACGGCCAGTCAGAAAGAACCATTCAAACACTTGTCGATATGTTGAGAGCGTGTGCTTTAGACTTTGGGGGAAATTGGGATGACCATCTACCACTAGTAGAATTCTCTTATAATAATAGTTACCATAGTGGCATTCAAATGGCTCCTTATGAATTACTGTACGGGAGAAAATGTAGAACTCCAGTATGCTGGGGTGAAGTGGGACAAAGAGAGCTTGCGCCAAGTGAATTAATAGCAGTAACAAATGAAAAGATAGATTTGATTAGAACTCGACTGAAAGCAGCCCAAGATCGGCAAAAAGCTTATGCAAACAAGAAAAGGCACCCTATTGAATTTCAAGTCGGAGATTACGTTCTGCTGAAAGTGTCTCCATGGAAGGGTATAATCCGTTTTCGCAAACGGGGTAAGTTAGCCCTCGATATATTGGGCCGTTCAAAATCTTGGCTCGAGTTGGGAGGGTAGCTTACCGATTAGAATTACCGCCTGCTTTAGACGGAATTCACAATACCTTCCACGTGTCGCAGTTAAGGAAGTGTCTTGCGGATGAAACCGTGTTAGTGCCTCTCGATGATATCGAGTTGGACGAGGGGTTGAACTATGTCGAAAAACCAATAGCCATTAAAGACGTCAAGGTGAAGAATCTCCGTAATAAATCTATTAGACAAGTGTTGCTTCAATGGCAACACCGAAAGGGATCAGAACTTACATGGGAAGCGGAAGATGAAATGAGGAAGCACTACCCTTTTCTATTTGGTATGTAAAAGTTCGAATTTATTTTGTGTCCAGGTTTCGAGGACGAAACCTCTTTTAAGGGGGGTAGATTTGTAACGCCCCAAAAATCAATAAATATTAAAATAAATGAAAATGAACAAAAAACTAACTTAGTTGATGGGTTATGATAAAAGATAAGTTAAATGTTGGAAAAATGCTTGAAATTGATAGTTATCAAACTTGGAAGGGGGTAACGTGTAAAGTTTTATTAACTATGGATTTATAATGAAGAAACCCATAAACACACACTCTGTGCGTGGTTGGGGTCGATCAAACAGGAGGGGAACAAGGTGAAACCCTTGTTCTCCAAATTCAGCAAATTGAAGTGGAAATTCAAGGGTAATCCAATGCATGAACTTCGATTTACACTCATCTAAACTCGATTATTGAAGGGGTAAGCTTGATTTTCTGAAATCATGATTTGTAGAATGAGGGGTTCAACCAATCTCGATTTCTTGTATCAAATATGGGAAATCTGAGTTAGAATTGCCTTCTAGAACAAGAATCATGTATGATTTTAGGTTGCATGAAAGATTGTAGTGAAAACCCACTTTGTGAAATTGTGTTATGATTAGGAAGATCATAATGATTGTGATGGTGTGTTATCTTGATATATGATCTTGTTTGTAATGCTTGAATGTTAGATAATTTGATGTAGTAGGAATTAATTATGCAAATTAGAATAGATATGAATGTTGGGTGATGATGAACTAGTAAAGATGTGCTTTAAAGACTTGTACCTTATACCTTAATTATGATGCCTACCAAGTGTTTGATGAAATGCTTAGGAGACGAATGTATGTGTAATGTTGAAATGGTAGGATGAATTTGGTATACTAAATAAATGAATGAATGTTGTAATGTAGGCGTGAAGGAAGAAGGTACAAGCACTAGGAAAACGGAAGGCACGCAAGATCGAGGTATGTTCCGTTGCATACAAAACCTTACTTAAACTTTGTTAATAATTATGATGAACAACCATTGTCATAATGATTATGGTGATTAGTAAGTGGATAACAAATCCCTTGTGGATTTGGTTATGCTAACGAAGGTTATGATAAGCTATGCAAGTCGACCGGTTCGAGTTGAACAAGTCGAGTAAGAATAAGATACCATTCGTTTAGAACGGGTGGTCATGAATGCAATAACGAATGTACGAAGTTCAATCCGTTAAATGGATAGAACGAAAGATTTAGGTTGAAAGCAATTAACCCGATGTTACCGGGTCGTAAGTATATGCTTGAATCTCATTATGAGAGTATATGCCATACCCATTTAATTGGGTAATCGAATGCGTAAGAGGAATAAAAGTACATAAACGAATGGAATTTAAATGATGGTATTGTAAGCGTAATAAGTATAATGACTAACTTTTTTAAAGCTTTGTTGTTGAATGTAGGTAAATCCTCAATTTAGACGACTTGGAGAATTGGAGCGAGCACATGATCAAAATATGTCTTACCAAGCGCTTCCGCTAGCTTATGTTAATATTTTGGGTCAAAATACTTTTTGTACAATCGTTGGTAACACACCTTTAAGTACTTGATGTTTTAGTTTCAGTTGTATCTTAAAGAATGGTATTTTCTTGTTATGATTTAAAAATCAGGGGTATACTCGTCTTACGAACGGGTCATGCCCAAATTTTGTAAAATTATGTATTAAAATTGTTATTTGAAGTCTCTAAATTACTCTTGTAAACAATTTTATAAAGACGGGAAAACGGACCTTACAAGTAAGCGACCAATCGAACCAGAAAACAGCGTGAACAATGGACCCGTACTTCAAATGCATATTCCCAAAAGGAGAAGAACCGTGTCTTACGGTTGTTCTTATAAAGAATTCTTGTAAACCAATGGAATTCTCGGGCAACGAAGGGGCCATTGCAACCCTACGCTGGATAGAGAAGACTGAGGTAGTCTTAAGAATAAGCAAGTGTGCTGAAGAAGATAAGATATTGTTTGCTTCTAATCTGTTTAAGAATTCAGCACTAGAATGGTGGAACACTATCCTCCAATCATGAGGAAGTGATAGATATTGTTTGCTTCTAATCTGTTTAAGAATTCAGCACTGGAATGGGAAGAATTTAAGAACAAGGTAGAAAGGAAATTCTGCCCACCCAATGAGAAGGAACATATAGCAAACAAATTCTTAAACCTTAGGATGACTGGTGTGGATAGTAAGGGATACACTAAAATATTCTTCGAATATGCTAGAATAGTGCCAACTCTTGCTTCACCAGAACCAGTATTAATCTCCCGTTATATTTGGGGATTAATCGGGGAGATAAGACACGTAGTCAAGGCAGCTAGACCTCAAACTATAGAAGAAGCTGTAGAACTAGCAAATACCTTGACAGATGAATTAGTCCGTACCCGAGAGGAGGATCAAAGGAGGAACCTAACCCAGAAACTCACACAAGAATTTCGTTCTGGAAATTTTAATCGTGGGAAAAATATAGGTTCTACCTCTACACCTTACTGTAAGAATTGCAAAAGAAAACATTCAGGAAGATGCTCCATGTACTGTAACTTTTGCAAAATATCGGGACACAAAGAAGAAAACTGCAGGAAGAAAGGTAACAACAGGATATGTTACAACTGCGGAGAACAAGGTCATATCAAGCTTAATTGTCCGAAATTAGCTCCAGTTACAAACAACAAGAATACTCAAAATGCTAGAGCATTTGTTCTGACTGCAGATGAAGCCAAGATGATTCCAGATGTCATAGCTGGTACGTTTTTAGTTAATGATATTTTTGCTAAAGTATTATTTGACTCTGGTGCGAACCAAAGTTTTATTAATACATCATTTTGCTAATTTCTAAATCAATCATTAACTAAACTACCACTAGAATGTTTAGTAGAGACAGCTAATGGAGAAACCGTTAGGATTTCTGAAATCTTGTAGGGAGCAAGAATAGAAATTTTAAATCAGAAATTTATTGCAAACCTGTATCCCATGAATCTGGCAGGATTCGATGTTGTTTTAGGAATGGATTGGTTAATAGCCAATAAAGCCAGTATTTTATGTAATCAAAAGTCAATCCAAGTAAATTCACCAAAAGGTAAAACGATCAGAATCAAAGGAGATAAACCATCTAGAACTACAAAATTCATCTCTGTGATGAAAACTGCAAGTTATATAAGAAAAGGTTCTACAATGTATTTGATTTCCATAATCACTAACACTAATGGAAAGGATTTAAAAGATATTCCAGTAGTATCTCAGTTTTCAGATGTATTTCCAGAAGAATTGCAGGGCAACCTCCAGATAGAGAAGTCGAATTCAGAATCCATTTAATACCAGGAACAACACCGATTGCCAAAGCACCTTACCGTTTGGCACCTGCAAAAATGCAAGAATTGAAGAAACAATTAGACGAATTGTTAGAGAAAGGATTTATACAACCTAGTTCGTCGCCATGGGGAGCGCCGATATTGTTTGTTAAAAAGAAGGATGGATCAATGCGCATGTGCATTGACTACCGTAAATTAAACAAGGTTACGATTATGAATCGGTACCCATTACCGAGAATCGATGATCTGTTTGATCAACTACAAGGAGCTCGATTTTTCTCTAAAATCGATTTAAGGTCAGGATATCATCAATTAAAGGTACAGGAAGAGGACATTCATAAGACCGCATTCAGAACAAGGTATGGCCATTATGAATTTACTGTCATGCCATTTGGTTTAACCAATGCCCCAGCCGCATTTATGGACATGATGAACCGAATATGTAAGCCATATTTGGATAAATTCATAATCGTTTTCATAGATGATATTCTCATTTACTCTAAGAATAAAGAGGATCATGCAAAGCATTTGCATGCACTCTTAAGTTTATTAAGAAAGGAAAAGCTTTATGCTAAATTTTCTAAGTGCGAATTTAGGTTAGAACATGTACAATTTCTTGGACATTTAGTTAATCATGAAGGAATTCATGTGGATCCCACAAAGATCGAGGCGATTACTAAATGGAAAACCCCTGAGTCACCAACCGAGGTTAGAAGTTTCTTAGGATTGGCCGGTTATTATAGAAGATTTATTCAAGATTTTTCTTGAATAGCCATTCCCTTAACTAAGCTAACCTGTAAATCTGTTGAGTTTGAATGGGGATTAAAACAAGAAGAAGCATTTAGAATCCTTAAGCATAAATTAACCCATACAACCATACTAGCATTACCAGAAGGAGCTGAAGACTTTGTAGTCTATTGTGACGCTTCTAAATTAGGTTATGGATGTGTATTAATGCAACGTCAAAAGGTTATAGCTTACGCATCTAGACAACTTAAGAATCTTGAAGAGAATTATTCAACACATGATTTAGAGATAGGAGCTATAATTTTTGCTCTTAAGATTTGGAGACGTTACCTTTATGGTAGTAAGTTTACCATATTCACTGATCATAAGAGTTTAAGGTATATTTTCAAGCAAAAGGAGTTGAATATGAGACAAAGACGCTGGATGGAGATGCTTAGTGACTATGATTGTGATATCCAGTATCATGAAGGAAAAGCAAATGTAGTGGCAGATGCTTTAAGCCGAAAGTATAATGAAAAGCCAAAAAGGATACGTTCTCTTAAATTAAATCTGCAAGTAGATTTAAATAATCAAATAAGAGAAGCACAAAAATCAGTAATCAAGGAAGATACTGAAAAGTTAAAAGGTATGCTAAAAGAATTAGAACAAGGAACAGATGGAATTTGGAGATTCCATGAAAAGAGAATGTGGATACCTAAATTAGGAAATTTACGTCATCGTATATTAGAAGAAGCCCATAAGTCTAAGTATACGATGCATCCAGGAAATGATAAAATATATCAGGATTTAAGAAAGAATTTTTGGTGGATAGGAATGAAAAAGGACATAACAGCCTATGTTTCTAAATGTTTAACTTGTTCACAAGTTAAAACTGAACACCAGAAACTCTCAGGTCTATTACAACAGTTAGAAATGCCGGTGTGGAAATGGGAATTAATAACAATGGATTTTGTTACTAAATTACCCAAAACAAAGAAAGGAAATGATACAATCTGGGTGATTGTAGATAGACTAACCAAGTCAGCTCATTTTCTACCAATGAAAGAAACTTTCAATATGGAACAGTTAGCCAAATTATATGTAAATGAAATTGTTTCTTTACATGGCATTCCTTTATCAATTGTTTCTGATAGAGATAGTCGATTTACCTCTCATTTTTGGTCAAGTTTCCAAAAGGCAATGGGAACCAAGTTAAAGTTGAGCACAACTTATCACCCTCAAACAGATGGACAAAGCGAAATGACAATTCAGACAATGGAGGACATGCTTAGAGCTTGTGTAATTGATTTCGGAGGTAATTGGGACGATCACTTACCTTTAATAGATTTTTCTTATAATAATAGCTATCACACATTATGTAACAACCCTCAGTAAAACCAACATCCTATTATATTTTAAAATGTCCCAATATGTCTTTATATACACCCCGTATGTGAAAAACGAGCCCGAAATACGTTATAGCATTAAAGATAAAATATAAAATCTGAAATATAAGTTGAGGCGGGCCGCGTAGGACCCACCCCAACCTTACGCGGGCGGTATAAAGGCTCAAAGCTGAATTCGGTGAACTTTAAGTTCAAGCGGGCCGCGTAAGACCCCGTTTAATCTAACGCGGCCCGCAAGAGATCAACAACGCGGTGACACCCTAGGCCGACACGTGTCGACATCGTGGCGGACCTATCTGATGAGCCGGACAAGCTAGTCTGTTGACCAGCTTTGACGCGGGCCGCGTAGACCCTCGTCTACGCTTACGCGGGCCGCGTGAGACCCAAGTTCAGCACCTATATAAGAAAGCAACGGGTTTTCGTTTTCCGTCGCTCATTTTTTTCATTCTCAATCACAATTTCTGATATAGGCTTTATAAAGCGGGTATTATACCACCCTAATTAGCGAGGTTCTGCTCCTTTGTAAGTATTATAACCCCAGTTTCATAATAGATTCGCTGCCCGATTGATTTAGGGTTCCGTAACAACTGTCGTGGTTCTGCTCGACGTAGTTGTTGGAATGCCGTCTCGGGGAGGGTATCATTAATATTTTCAAAGGGTTATGATACTAACCTATGTACATTTGTATAAATTGTAGATTATTCCCAGGAAACCCTTACGCGAAGTCTAAGATAACAATGTGAGTTTATCCTCTTTTTGTTAACCTTTTTGTAATATTTTACAAAACCTTAATATTTTACAATGTGATTAAGCGGTGATTGAGTTTTTGTAGTTCTTCAATTACTGCCGGTATGTTGGGGTTTTGTATACAAAATTTACTACTGCATGTAGTTAGTCGGGGATGACAGTACGTTACCATTGGACAACGAGTTAGCCAATGTGTAATATGACCCACAAGTCAGGATTGACAGTACTGAATGAGTAATTGTGTAGAAATAAACAATGTGATCGCTCTCAAAACTGTTTTAATTAATATAATGTTTCTTGATTAAATTGGGATTCACTCACCAGTATTTCCCACTGACAAATGTTTTAAAAACACGTTTCAGGTAACACAATGTGACAGCCAATTAGTATAAAGCCAGCTGGAGAGCACTGAAGGCTTGGGAAAAATGTGGCTATAAAAGTTACCTAATAAACGATGTTTTAAATTCAATAAAATAGGATTTATCCCTATAAATGTATTGTAATAAGAAACTTGGGTTTTACCCATGTGATTATTAATATTAAATATGGTGGTTTTACTCTGATAAACATTTCCTAACTACGGTCCTGATGTAATTTCCGCTGCCAAATTAACGCAAACTGATACCACCGAAACTCTGAGTTCGCGTCCGCCCGTTCCCGGGACAGATAAGGGATCGGGGGTTGCGACACATTAGATAACCTGATAGATCTTTACACAAAAGCATTGACAAAACTCGTTTTGAAAACTTAGTCGAACTTAACAGGATGAGGAATCTTGAATAACCAGTTTTTCATAAGAATTTTAAAATTTTGTATTTGTTTTTCTTAAAAAACGAAAAAAATAGAAAATCAATTAAAAAAAAAAACGAGTTGTTACTGTGTGAACGAGAAAAAATGATAGTATATCAACGGTTAGACTGTCACACTGAAACTGAAATTAAATTTGTTTAAGTGTTATAGTAACTCTATCATTTGATGTACCCGTAGGCAAAAAAACATGAAATAATCAACTTACTACATGATATAAATATAACAATGCGGTATTTCAAACAACCATGTGGAACGTGTGGAAGGCTCGGAGTGAAAAAGAGTTTGAAGGGAACATCAGGTCTGGGATCAACGTAGCGGAGACAATAATGACAGATAGCTTCGTTTGGCGTTTGGCTGAAAAGTAGATCGAAATTTCACGACTTAGTTTGGGAGAGATGGGTGGACTTTAACATTCGAGATATAGTGAAATAACGTAGTATAAGCCTATAAGGTAGGAGTTGTTGGTGCGTTTTGTCTTGTGTGTTTTATTTTGTACTTTGGGTTTTTACAGCATATGCTGGCCCTGTTATATTAATCATAGAATCTGACCGTTCAAAAAATATATATATAAATATAACAGAGTGTGTATAAAATGGGTAGCACATCGCGCATATAACTTTATAGTCTTAAATCTTATGTTGATAGATTCATAAAATCTGAGGTTTTGGGTCTTTATATTGTTTTTTTATCAGGGATATCATGACTGCCTTTCTGTTGCATCAAGAAGAAAGAAAATATAGTTGTTTTTAGAGTAATTATAGCGTATAATGAGGAGAAAATACGTGAATACTCTTACAAACTTATTCATGAGTTTCATTTACTTGGAAATTTCAAGTACATGTACCACTGTACCCTCAAGATTTATTTATGTTATATAATGTTTTAAAACAATAATGAGAATTAAATTTTATTAATGGTGAAAAATGAAGGTGGGACTATGATATGGGTGTCGTTCCCAAGAATGGTTATTTTGTATGGTCCATTTATTTGTTGGTAGGAAGGGCGCCACATGAAGCTGATCCTACCATGTCATTAGTTTTTAATGTTTTCTTTATTTTCTCTTAATACTTTTTTTCACGTTTTATAAAATTTATCTTGAATGTTGAAATGTCACACTACCGGTCCTACAAAAAAAAAAAAGGATTACCCAAAATATCAAGGCAAGAATGGTCATTTTAGATTTTTATTTTTTAAATGAGCAAATTACAAGTTTTGTTCTTTATGTTTGTACCAAATTGCAGGCGGTGTCCTTTACCTTTAAATTTAACGAGTTTTGTGCTTAATGTTTCAAAATCCTGCACGTTATGTCTTTTAACCCTAACTTGGTCAGATTTATTTGTTAAATATAGTCATGTGCCTTGCACATGAGGGTATCGTGCACGTTATGTCCTTTAGACAATGGTTTATTATACAATAATACAATGTACTTGATTTATATGTATTCAAATTTGACATCTAGCTTGATTTTGGAATCTTGTTTTATGTGTACATAATAGTTTTTAGTGCATTAATAGTCGTATTGTATAATGTGGTGTTTGGTAACATATCTTATAATCGGTCTTATGCCCATTATGCATTAGCAATCCGGTTTAGGGTATACCAATTTACAATCTTATTTGGTCAAACATCACATATTGCGATGTCTATCACTCGAAACCTTAATTGAACTCACTTCAAAAATATAAAATATTCAATTACACTTCTTCTTACGCTTATGTTAGATTTTAACAAAGTTAATTTGTTATTTATTTTATGTTTAAGAATAAATATCATATTAGTATATTTACAAGAAAACCTGTTTTAATCCAAACATAACCCCTCGAGAATACACTCGAGGATAAATTCGCACGCTAATATGAATATACAAATAAACTGTCGGGACTGAAGGTCACATCACCTCCCCGACTCCCTGCCATCACCCCATAGCCTAATGACAAATCCGATAATCTATACCTAATATATAAATAACTTGTGTCACAATGTTTTTTTTTTCCATTTTCTCTTATTTCACATTTTATATTTTATTTCTTAATTTAAAATAAATAAAAAAAACACAGTTAAAATAGCGATAGAAACTTAATTTAAAAAAAACACAGTTAAAAAAAGCAATAGAAAGAGCGTAATATAATAAATTACTAGGTTATAACCCCGTGTATTACACGGGTTGAATAAATAAATTTTATATACTAAATAATAAAACAATATATCTTTAAAATCCTCATTTATTGCAGGGGTTGAATAAATATAATTCTATATATTAAATAATAAAAAGTTATATCTATAAGAACCATATTGTACGGGTTGAAAAAAATGTAATTTTATATACCAAATAAAAAAGTTATATCTTTAAAACCAGAGTAAATGTAATTTTGTATAAGTAATAATTAATTCAAATAAATAATAGAGTTAATTACATAGTTAGTCCCTATGATTTGCACAAAATAACATATTTAGGTACTAATAGTTTAAAATCATCTTCTAGGGTATTAACTTTTTATTTTGTAACATTTGGATATATTAACTTCTAGGGTATTAACATAGTACCTGTGGTTTGCACAAAATAACATATTTAGGTACTAATAGAATGTGATTTTAAACCTACAAATAACGTTAATACCTCCAAATGTTACAAAATGAAAAGTTAGTACCCTATAATGTGATTTTAAACTGTTAGTACCTAAGTATATTATTTTGTGCAAACCACAGAGACTGACTATGTAATTAACTCTTAATTGAATGAGGAAAACGATAAAAAGAGAAAAGTTAACAGAAAATTCTAACCCGGTTTGCAATTTGGATGAAAATGACAACAAAAATGAAACCTTAGAAACCTAGATACAAAATTTTAAAGAACTTATTCTCAAAGTTAAGGTGGTTTTAAATTTTAAGAACTTGTATATATTTTTTAATCAGAAAATACCTCTATTTTAGTTTTCTTTTAAATAAATAGAAATGTTATTACAATGATTTCGTTAAAGTGGTAAGACTAATATTTTTCACAAATATCTTTCAACATAAAAAAATATTCATATTTCGACCTAGTCATCTTTATGTAATTCACCATTTAAATAAATCACCATACAAATAAGAAGGAAATTAAATTAAATAATAATAATTAATAAGATATTAAACTAAATAATATTTAATAGGGGAGTTATCTATAATTAATTAGAAGAGATTAAACTAAAATAATAATTATTTATAAGAGATGGTCTAATATGATGACAAGTGTTCCAAAAGTGGTTTCTTTTATTATATAGTATAGATTAATTAATAGTTTATTTGCTATTTCAATATTTAAAATGTTAATACAAAAATTTCTAACTTATCTATATCTATACTATATAATAAAAGAAACCACTTTGGGGACACTTGTCATCATATTAGAGCATCTCTTATAGATAATTATTATTTTAATTTAATCTTTTCTAATTAATTATAGATAACCCTTCTACTAAATATTATTTAGTTTAATATCTTATGAATAATTATTATTTAGTTTAATCTTCTACTCATTTATAATATTAATTAGAGTAAATTACAAATTCAATAGTTTAAAACTAAATATGATCGAACAATATAACCATGTTGTTATAATTTAAAACACAAGTAAGAAAAATACTATTTTTATAATTAAATCATGGCTTTTCTAAACAAAAATGAAAACGAAGATAGAAAATCAATTTCTTTTTCTTTTTATTAAACAAAAGCCATTGGGATAACTACTCTATATACACACACTTAAATATATGTATGTATGTATGTATGTATGTATGTATCATAGTTACCTAAATCGTTAGGGTAGCCACGATCCACGTATTGGATTGTGGTGTACCCACTAACCCCATCCATTAAATGTTATTTTAACATCTGAGTCCCCAACAACTTCTTTTCTAACCCTTTTGGTCCATAACACTAACCCCATCTATTAAATGTTAAGGGCCAAAAGGGTTAGAAATTAAAAAGACGTTAGGGGTCAAAAAAGTTAGAAAAAAAGACGTTGGGGGCTTAAATGTTAAAAATTTCTTTTTTAAGCTAAAAGGGTAAAAGTGATATAACGACGGGGCCAAAATCGTAATTTACTCTATTATTTATTTGAATTAATTATTACTTTTATATTTATTTATTTACTTCAAATTCAAACTTAATTATCTAATTTGATCTTAACTATATATTTGAACATTTTGTTTAGTTTGGTATCAAACAGGTTTTACGAAACTTAACATAAAATTAACTAATAGTATTTATCATTTATATATTTACGGAGTTTTAAATAAAGGGTTAAATTTATTGAGACTTCGTTAATAAATTTTGCAACAACAGAATAATCTATTTTTATCACGAAAACCAAACTTTGTGTTAATATATTAAATATTTGGAAAATTGGTATTTAATAAACCAACCTTTGCCCAGTTGGTAAATAATAATCCAACCTACAGAATTGGTATATAATAATCCTACCTATCAATATGTTGGTACTCAATGAACCTCCATTAGTTTTTTTTAACTGAAGTTAGTTTTTAAGTTTTATTTATTACACAAACAGTTCCTGTAGTTATAAGTTACTAGTTTTAAGTTTTATTTATTACACAAACAGTCCCTGTAGTTATAAAAAATCATAAAAATTCTAAAAAAATCAAAAAAATTATAAAAAACAAAAAAATCTAAAAAAATCAAAAAAATTATAAAAAATAAAAAAAAAATCATAAAAATTATAAAAAATAAAAAAAACCCTAAAAATAAAAAAAATCTAAAAAATCATAAAAATTTCTAAAAATTCTTAAAAATCAAAAAAATTATAATAAATCAAAAAAATTCTTCATCTTCATCATTTTTGAACAAACCCTAACTCCATAACACACCCACATAAGCAGCCGACACCCTCAAAAACCAGGCAGCAGCACTGCACGGCAGCAGCGTGCGGCGGGGGCGGTGATGCTGTGACGATGATGGCGGTTTCTCCAACAACCCAGCCGACAACCCTCACCCTCCTTCCTATATCACATCCACAGCCACCTGAACAAATTGAGAGAGAGAAGCCGGAGAGAAGAGTGACGGCGACGGTGTGGCGACGGTGGTGGCTCTGGTTCGACATGTTTTCCGGTAAAAACAAACCCCTGTTCTCTTTATTTTTGTGTTTTTTTTAGAATGTGGTGATAGTTTGGTCACGTAGTCGGCAATTGGCGGCAGATCTGTTTGTGATGGTGGCTTTGAATCGCTCAGATCTGTTTGTAATGGTGGCGGCAACAATTGGCGGTGGTGATGGGGTTAGATGGTGGTGGGTAGGCGGCAATTGGCGGTGGTGATTGGGTTCGATTCAGGTCCGGTTTGTTACAATTGATTTGGGTTTACTTGGTTTCGGGTCTAGTCGGGTTAGTTTGGGTCACGTAGTCGTCTCGGTTCTGGTAAGAGTTTATTAGTTTAAGTTTCATTTTAGTTTTGTATAAATCGTATATAAATCGTATAGATATTTAATGCTTCATTGATTGTTGAGTTTTGAATATTATATCGACAACTTGTGTTGTCGGGGTCGTCAAAAAACAGAGGAAACTCTGCCCGTGTATCGTAAAATTTCCGTAAAGCGACACACGTTAATTTTATAAATCGATTTTTTTTATATTTTAGAATTTTTATGATTTTTTTATTTTTTATAATTTTTTTGATTTTTTAGATTTTTTTTTATTTTTTAAGATTTTTTTGATTTTTTTTTAGAATTTTTTTTATTTTTTAAGATTTTTTTGATTTTTTTTAGAATTTTTATGATTTTTTAGGATTTTTATGATTTTTTTATAACTACAGGGACTGTTTGTGTAATAAATAAAACTTAAAACTAGTAACTTATAACTACAGGGACTGTTTGTGTAATAAATAAAACTTAAAAACTAACTTCAGTTAAAAAAAACTAACGGAGGTTCATTGAGTACCAACATATTGATATGTAGGATTATTATATACCAATTCTGTAGGTTGGATTATTATTTACCAACTGGGCAAATGTTGGTTTATTAAATACCAATTTTCCTAAATATTTTTATTTTCAATATACAAAATTATATTTACTCGACCAATGTAATACATGAGGTTTTTTAAGATATAACTTTTTATTATTTGATTTATAAAATTAGATTTATTCAATTCGTACAATACACGGCGTTTTTTAAGGTATTTTTTATTATTTAGTACAGAAAATTACATTTATTCAAACCGTGTAATACGCATATTTTTAAAGATGTAATTTTTTATTATTTGGTATATAAAATTACATTTATTCAACCCGTGTAATAAATGAGGTTTTTTAAAGATGTATTATTTTCTTATTTGGTAAACAATATTACATTTATTCAACTCGTGTAATACACGTGGTTTTAAAGATATAACTTTTTTATTTGGTATATAAAATTACATTTATTCAACCCATACAATATTGTTCTTATAGATAAAACTTTTTATTATTTAATAAATAAAATTATATTTATTCAACCAGTGCAATAAAGAAAGTTTTTAAAGATATATTATTTTATTATTTAGTATATAAAATTTATTTATTCAACCCGTGTAATACACGGGATTATAACCTAGTATATAAATAAAGAATGTATAATACCTTTTATGTCATAATGCTTACCTATAAAATATATATAAATAAATTATTCTCATACTTTTAAAAAACATATTCAAGTATTTTTATACCAAGAGTGGACACGGTAACACCGCTTCCACTCCCATAAGCCATACGAGTTCCGTGTAAGGGTATAGCTTGTCGCGCTAGAAAGTGTAAAGGTTTAAGGGTTAGAGTGTTTAAGGTGAGTAGAGTAAAATAGTGGGGTCTATTCTAGAATTAAATGGCGCAGGATTAGTCGAGGCTATGATAAGACTGGAGGGTATGGAGAGCCTCATCCTCAAGGGGATGGGCCACCACGTCACCGCCACATAAGCGGTGCCTAAAGGGGGTGGACCTAGGGGTGGGGGATGAACCCCTTTATATATATATATATAGATGTATGTATGTATATAGCTGTGTGTGTGTGTGTGTGAGGAGAGAGAACACATGCCCGTCGAGCACGTCGTTGGGGAGCCGGAGTCGCCGGGACGCGCCTATGGGGGGCGGTGTGGGGGTGCGGCGCCGGGCCACGCCGGGCCTAAGCCGACCCCCATACCCTCGAGTCTAATACCCTTAGGTGCACATCCCCGTAATTTAACTCTTTAACAAGTATTGGATAAAAAAAATATTCATTGTTACTTGACTGACAGGTTGACCGGTCAAAACTGACATTTGGTTTGGATCCAGCAAGGAAATCGATAAATGTGAAAGACATAGATTAAACCAAGACGGGCCGACTGACGGAGTCATGCCTTGTGCATCACAAATCATTTTTTATGTTACAACATAGCTTTATACAAATATAGGGAAAACAAAATATATCATTTTTTTGGTTGCAATTTTCATGGTTTTATAGAAATGGAGTAAATTGGTAAAAATCGTCTCCCAGGTTTGGTCATATTTATTATTTTCATCCAAAACAATTTTTTTGTACCATATAGTCCTTCACTTTTAGGATATTTTGTCATTTTCATCGAAACGTCTGATTTTTTTTTTGCCAAAATCGTCTCCGAGATTTGGGATATTTTGCCATTTTCATCAAAGTGTTTGATAGAAAAAATTTAGCAAATTAGATGTTTGGATGAAAATTGCAAAAATCCAAAAAGTGAAGGTCTATATTGTACAAAAAAAATTTGTTTTGAATGAAAATGACAAAGATGTCCAAAGCTCAGGGACGATTTTGACAATTTTCTCTAGAAATTGGTTGCAACTTTCCTGATTTTGTAGAAAAATAAACTTAGTATCAATTGCATTTCAAGAATATACAAATAGGTCAAAAACTTAAAACGGCTCAAATCTCAACTTAAAAGAGTTTGAGTTTGAACTCGTTAGGAATATCACTAAAACTCGGAATCATCTAGTGGGAATCGTCTAGTGATATGATTTTGACGTTTGAACTTGGACTCTAACTTGACTCATTAATTGAAAATCATATATAAACAAACAGGTTTCGCGTATAATATCAAAGATAACATAACTACTAGTAGAGTTTAGAAAAGTTGAATGAGAGTAAAACTTACCTTGATCCGAGAGGGTAAATAAGTTGCCCCCAATTAGATATAATAAAACATATATATACTAATTAGGGGTGTGTATGGGTCGGTTTGGGTCGGTTTTGACCAAAAACCATAACCATAACCGTGATGTCGGTTATTGGATAACCATAACCATAACCGATCGGTTATGGTGGTTATGGTTATTCGGTTTTGATGGTTATAGCAGGTCGGTTATGGGTGGTTAACAATGTATTTAGCTTAGCTAAAAAATAACTTAATTTTTTTAACATGGAATAAACTGTTATTGCATATTTGTATATATTAGTATATTACTATTATTAAAAAATACATATAATCTATAATATTAGTACCAATTATTATCGAATATTCAAATAAAGTGATATGATACAATGCATAAATTCAAATAAACATCCAAACAAAACCAAAAAATGATATGAAGAACCAATAAGTACTAAAAATCTCCAGTCAAAAACATAAAAAATAAAAAATATGGTGAAAAGTCCTAAATCCTACAAAGATTTATTACGTGTCGGTTCGGTTATTGTGGGTATGGAAAAAATGATAACCATAACCGACCCGCTACACTCGGTTTTCAGAAAAACCATTAACCGACCCACCGGTTTTTTATTTGGTTCAGTTTTTTCGGTTAATTCGGTTATGGTTCAGTTAATTCGTTTTTTTGCACACCCCTAATACTAATTATTATCCCAATTCATAAATATAATAGACTAGCTAGGCTTACGAGTATAGTGCAACTCGATATATAAAAGTCGGTTCAAGCTATTTATTAAACAAGCTTCAATTAAGCTCGAGTTCATTTACGTCTGACACAATATGACTTCTAAAAACACGATATTATGTAGTTTACACAGCTTAACTCGCTTACACAACGTAGATGATGTGAGAAAATCAAAAGAATAAACATTTAGATCAAATGTGTTAATAAAAAATGCAATTAACTTTATTTTTAAATTATTATAATTATCATTATGCATTTTTCAGGTAAATGGAAATCCAATCAAAACAAGACACGTGGCACATTTGCGTCAACTGCCACTAAATGTTATTACTTTTACGCTAATTGATGAACCCAATGTGTAATCCGCGTAATAATGGTACTATTTTTGTGCAAAAATGATCCACGTGTCTAATATCAGATGGTCTTCTTTAACTTAAACAACCTTTTTCAACTATTATTTTGATAAATTTTAAAAAGACATCAACAACCATATTGATAATATACGTAATCAATATAGCTCGTTGAAACACTCTATGCAAATCTCACATCGGTCTTGACAAGAAGAGATTATTGGTTTATAATAAATGACTTACCTCTTAAATCATCAGTGTATTTAGGGTGCATTGATTATGGTTGAGAGTACCACTTCAAATTTATGGGTGCTCATGTGTAACGCCCCAAAATCCAAATGTTATATATTCGAAATATGTCCTTATGCGTTATATTATGAAATAAATAACTAGGTTGTTTAACCTAGTTAAGTGCATGGTAAAAAAATATCAAAAGAGAAAAGTAGTGCCAAATATGTGTTAGAAGTAAACTCGAGGGGTTAAAGTGGATAAGATGAAAGTTGATTTACTAATTAAAAGAAATCAACACACAAATAAACACACACATCGTGTGTGTTCGAGAAAGAGCCAGGAGCTCCATGAGAGCTCCACAAACCCTAATCATGAAGATCATCAAATCGGAAGGCAAGATGAAGCTTAAATCCATAACCGAGCATGGATTAATGATCACCAACACGAGGGGATCATAAGGTATGTCTTAAATCTAGATTGGTGATCATGTGTGAAGTGGGTTATGTTCAAATCCGTGAGTTAATATGAAATTAATCATGTACAAGGGTTAGAATCATCGTATAGAACATGGGGTACGTATGGTTTGTGTTAATTTGATGATTAGAGGTGAAACCCGTTAGATAGGGTAAAGATAATGACTAGAATTACCACCTATGTCAAAGTTTTGTTGAAAGATTGATGTATTATGTGGGTATGATGAATTCTTGTTAGATGAGTTAGGAGAAATATGATGATGATATGTTTGATGTTTAATTGGGAATGATACATGATGATTAGTAGTAGGTTTTGATGGGTTATGTATGAGTTTAGAAGATTTATGCATGAATTAGTTGTACGTTATGCTTAAAAGGTAGCACGTACATCAAGTGTATGATAAAATGTATATAATGTCGTCCGTATAGTCGATTATGATGTTATGAGTATATGTTGATAAGTCGATAGTTACATATGGTTAATAGTTGACTCTTGAAAGTCAACAAGTATAAGAAACATGATTTAACTCGTTGTTGTAAAAGCCGGATTATGGGAAGTCGTTTGGGCATGTTATGTTAATATGCGTTAATTGTGATTACATGATAAAGTACATGTGTTGGAAAGGATATGAAGTTGATTATAAGTTTTATGCTTGTTAGAAATGACTAAGGAAAGTTAAGTGTGAAATATGCGATTGATATGATTGTTAACGTGTACAAATGAGTATGCTAATAAGAGCGTGATTTCGATGAAATGAAAGTATAGGAATCACGTCGAGACGGGCTCAAGCATGAGATGTTAACGGGTCAAGGAGAGACAAGGAATCGGATACGAGCACGGACGCATAAGGTAAGTGATTTCTATAATCACTTCTTAGTTTGATTAAGTAATATGGTGTTTTAATTAACTAAACATGATGGTTGAGGTCAAATATGTGTCGTAGTCTTTCGTCGTAAATGATGGGATTAAAGTTGACCAAAATGCCCTTGAGGGGTATTTTGGGGCAAACGATCTTAAAATTAGTTTAAACACAAGTTATTCGATTAGTATAATGTTTTGGTCAAGTATGAAAGTGGGGAGTATGGTTTTGTAAGTCATAAACGCTTTAATGCGCAATTACCCTTAACGGGTCAAAATAAACTTTTGAGCGAAAACGGGTGGAATAAGATGTAAGGTATCCGGGAATGATTCTTCTATGACAAATGACCTTGAAATTATTAATTCATATGAAGTTAAGGTCAAACCAACAAGTTATGTTGCTAAATGCATGAACGGGTCAAAATTTGGTACAAAGGGTAATAAGCCGAAGGCTAAAAGCCCCAAATTTTGGTAGTTCAAATATTGGATTTTCACTCCATGTGATGGAGAATTAAATTTCGATCACGTAGGAAAAAGAATCGGGTAAAACGGATAAAAAACGAGAGAGTTATGCTCGTTTCCGTAAAACCGGATCGTGCTGGGAATATGCAGCAATTAGCTGCAACTTTTCTGTGAAAACAGGGGCTTGGCGTGACGCCAAGGCCCTTGGCGTCACGCGAAGCCCCCTTGTTTGGAGAAAATTGTTTGTTTGCTCCGTTTTGTCTTGGGAACTCGTTTAAACGCGTTTTAAGTTGCGTATGACTAATTTAACTTACGTTTTTATGAGCATAAACGTATGCACTTATATAGATAGGCAAGGGTGTATGTTTGAATGCATCTATACACGTATGTAGAAGCGTATGTAAGCATGTATGCGCGAACGTATGTAAGATTATAAGTGGGTGAGCAAGTACACGCGGATATATGAAGACGTGTATGAGTAGGCAAGTATGAGTTGGGTATGTTGCAATAGGGACATATGTATGTATATATGTATAACGTCATGAGTGTGCGTAATGGTGTAGGTATGGGTGTATGTAGATATGCATGTATTATCGTAGATGTGTTTATATGTGGGTATGTACGTAATTGATTATGTGTGAACATATGAAAATGACTAGAGGGGATCATAAATATATATGTAAGTATGTATGTAGGCTGGCATATAGGTGTGTGAGTATGTATGTATGTGTGTATGGAGATGATATGTATGAAGTTTAGGTACGTATGTAATCCATTCAGTGTGATTAAGTTCTTCCACGTTGTTATACGTGTACCTGGAGTTTTAGGTGTAATGCAGGTACAGTATCGAAGACTCACCAGAGGTGAGGTACTCAGAAGGAACGTTTAATGTAAAGGAATAATGGAACGGAAATAATCCAAGGCTAATCATCGTTTATATTTATAACCTGCATTAATGTCTTGTATGTATTTGCTGAGTACAGGTTGTTCGAGCCAGATTATCCTTCTGAAGAGGAGCGATTAAAGACTGAGTCACAAGATAGATTGTACGGGAGTGTTGAGTACGTAACTGAGTGAAGCTAGGTTATGTTTTCTTATTATAAATGAGTATAATAAATGTATTTATCGAAAAAGAATTTACCTTAAAAATGAATTTAAGTGTGTCAAGGTGTTTGTAACGAACGAAATTTTTATGGTACGAATTTCCGCTGCGACTTTTGTCAAATACGTTTTAGGGTCTTACAAGTTGGTATCAGAGCCCTGGTTTGAGGGAATCAAGTACGAGGAGGTAAGTACTTGAACTCAAACTTGTGTGCTCTTGAGATAAGAAACCCGTACAATCTAAGACTCGATCAAGATCCAAAGGTAAAAGCTAATGTAACTATGTACTTATGTATACGTATAAAGAAACTGACGGTTTTGTATGTGCAAGGTAAGCATAAGTGTTTGAAGAGGATGATCTGTGAATACAGTCTAGGATGAATACTAAGGCAGGCAAAGAGGTAATAAGCCAAATTTGAATCTAGGTACGTAAATTCGCTATGTGGGTATATGTAAATAGTAAAACTCATTAAGGGAAGGAAAATTTTAAATGAAGGATAATGATAGTATAGTAATGAAGTACTGAAAGTGATACACGCGCCGAAACCTAAGTCTACGGACATAAGGTGACAATTACATAAAGGCACGAAACTACTACGTGGATTGTGTACCTGGCCAGTACACGAGAAACGTATGATGTTCGTGAGATCATGATAATTGTTACAGGTATGTCCGGTAGAGTTGGGTAGCAGGCGGGCGTGTGGGTGAAATGGGAAGTAAGACTCTCGGGAAATTGAGAGTACTATGTAAGAATGAAAAAAAAAACATGCCTGATAAGAATGAAGAATGTTGAATCCGTGATTAAGTGCGGATCAACAAGATATGAAGAATATGTCTGAATCCGTGAGACGGATTCAGGGAATGAAAGGTATGAATGCAATGTTTGAATCCGTGAGACGGATTCAAGGATGAGAGGCATGGATAATATGTTTGAATCCGCGAGAAGGATTCAAAACACAGAAGTAATGAAAGGCATGAATGTAATGTTTGAATCCCTAAGGCGGATTCAATGAATGAAAAAGCATGAATGATGCGTCTGAATCCGTGAGACAGATTTAAAAATATAAAAAGATGAAATTAATCCGTATAAGAAGATGTCGACAGTTTGACCATGATTAAGTCGAACGGGTCATAGAAATAAGTATAAAGTAAAAGGTGATAGTATAATAGATGAAGTTATGTATAAGTTACGTGTTAGATGTGTTAGTAATTGACTCTTAGAAGTCAGAATGATGACGGGCTGTGACCCAAACCATAACTTAAGTAGGGGCGGGAATGGTAAGTTTGGTAAGAAATATTGAAACGATGTAATAAGGTCTTTGCAAGTAAGCATGAATAGAAGGAAGTACAAGCGTGTACTTCAGTTGGCGAAATGATTAGTAGAATGAAAGGATTGCATGTAAGAAATAGAATGTGTGGTACGTTATAGCAGGTACGTAGGAAATTGTAGAAGAGTTATAGGTGGGTAATCACCTAGTGTAATGAGTGTTTGAATGACATATGCTAACCGCTGATGTTGTCGATGATAATGTTAGAACTATTGATGTGATGAAACCAATCGTATTGGTGAAAGGACGTGCACGAGCGGAAGCTCATTACACGAATGAATGAAACCTGGCCTGTACGGCTAGTACTCGAGGAGAAGATGATCGATCTGGGTTACGGATCGTTGGTTTGAGAAATGAAAAGGAGGTTAGTAAAATGTTTACCCATGTTGGATAGATATGAACTAGTATGACACATTTATATATGTAAATTAAGTAATGCATGAAGTAAAAGCAATAGTAATGTGGAATGAACGAAATGATTTAAAGTTAACGTAAATGTATGCAAAGAACAAGTAATTGTAGAAAACGTAGAATAAGGTTAACGTTAGAGTTAAGTATGTAGGTGTGACTATGAAATAGTAGTTTTGTGGTGGTAACAAAGCAAAAGTTAAATGTTATACAGAGTATGTAGAGAATGTAATTTTTAAGAGATGAGATGGAGATATTGATCCATTAAGAACGGATCATATTAAAGGCTGGAAGAGTATGTGTATTGACCCGTTATTGACAGGTCAAGGAAATGAAAATGAAAATGATATATGAAAGAATGATCAGGAAAGTATGGACTTGTTTGGAAAAAGTCAATTGTTTGAATAGTTTATGAATCGAAAAGGTATAGTTACCCATGGTTATGATGTATTAGTTAGAGTTAATCATATCTGAGTATGTACAATTTCGATGCGAGATCGTATAGTTGATTTCAACATTATGAATGTTGAAATAAACAAATGAGAATGCTAGTAATGGGATGTTGTGATGGAGATCAATTAAATAAAAAGATATATAATGCATATGACATATGAGTATTTGATAGCATGGACACCTCCATTTTTAGGGGAAACTATGGCAAAATTTTCTAAAAACATAAACACTTAGAAAAATATCTTCTAAACAAATATTTACAAGTATGTTTTAACTATGGTTTTCAACATAAACTTTGCCATAGACCTTGTTACAAAAATACAAGCATTGGAGGTTGGTTTTTATAAATAAAAATGGGTGAATATATATTTAGAATATATATATATATATAAAAGACACTTGTGTGAATATTTGTATACGTTGTGAAATAGTTATATTATTTTAGGGTAAAATAATATAACTTAACAAATACCAAGAGATTTACAATCCAAAATAATACCGAAAATAACAAGGAATAAATATATAAGTTACACGCTTAATATGGTAGAACCGAACACAAGAACGTAACTTACAAAATATTCCGGAAAATACCGTTATAAATATATTTTTGGTAAATATTATTTTGGATACAAAAGGAATGGAAGTATGATTTTTACAAGTTATATCATACTTTGACAAAAGGGAAAATATTATTTTTGGGGAGTTAAAATATATTTTCTTGGAATATTTAGAAGATATATGATTTTTAGGACAAAATAAGTTATTATATATTTTCTAAAGTGAGACTTGAAAATATATTAATTTGGAACTACAAATACAATAATACGAAAATACATGTATGAAATACCCCCATCCTTGGGAAGGAAATACGAAAACAAATACTTGGGAAGTGTTGTTACAGAAATGTTGTTTATTATTCCAAAAATAAATATAATTTAAAGTTAAAATAAGTATTATTTTAACAAGTAATTATAACTCGGAATAATATTGGGAACATAAGAAACGTAACTCAAAAACGTTAAACTCTAAGCCAAGGCACGACCCGTTCGTCTAATAGACAGTAGTACATTGTAGGTAGTCGTGTTTGCTGAAGAGATTTGGGTTAAGATTCTGAAGACGCAATACTGTGAGTTCACGTCCCCCCCCCCCCCCTTTTCTTTTAATTGTTTTCAGTTTTATACTTTGGGGGTGAAATACATGTTACAATTATTACAAACGTTTTATACATGGTATGGCTAGCTAAGGAGGGTTACTGCTAGATCATGTGAAAGGTGGGTATAACACTTAAGGCCTTTAATCCTCGTCGTAGGACCGAGGGACATGAGTGATAGATCTATTTGGGTGTAGCGAGCCCACACCCATGGGGACTAGGGTGGCCCACAGGGTGACTATGTCTTCCAGCCGGAGGCCCGGTACAAATTTGCTAGGTTTGAGTTTTCCTGCACCATTTCACACATATCAATGGCCTTGCAAACCATTGGTGATCTGTTTTTCCTTAATGCTACATACCAGGGACATACATACATACAGACACACTTTAAAGGTTTATTCATACACACACACATGAACTCGCTCAACTTTTGTTGATGTTTTCAAATTACATGTATTTCAGGGAACTAAGTGGATCTGGCAGGTGTATGCATGTGTTTCAAGCTGCGTTATAAATAAAAGATGTCATCCAAGTCTTTAGGGTTTAGGAGATGTATCTTACTCCTGGACGAGATACATGGTTCTAAGCTCGGGTTGGTTTAAGTTATGTTGTCGAGTCTTCGTGAACTCATTAAAACATGTTATGGTTTGTAATTTGAATTTGGTGTCGATGTTTCAAACAAGTATGTTGTGGTATTTTCAAACTTAATTTTTATGGATGAATATCTTTTGGTTTTATCATATAGCATTGTTATAATTGAATGCTAGGGTATTAAGAAGTCACACCAATAACCACGCTTCCGCAAAAGTCAGTATGTGACAGCTTGGTATCAGAGCTTCGATCGTAGTGAACTAGGATTCTTTCTCGAGTCTAGACTACGATCATTAGGGCTCTCACGAAAATGTTTTCACATACATGTTTTCATTGCATACACAAAATTTCCAGATCCAGGAAACAAACATTTTTACAAATAAAAGACACAAAATACATTTCAAAGAATTCATTTATATTTCAGCCTGAGAGACTGGGGAGTTAGTCTGAGAGACTAGCTGGGTAGTTCAGTCTGAGAGACTGGGGAGTTAGTCCGAGAGACGAGCTGGGTAGTGCAGTCTGAGAGACTGGGGAGTTAGTCTGAGAGACCAGCTGGGTAATTCAGTCTGAGAGACTGGGGAGTTGGTCTGAGAGACTAACTGGGTAGTTCAGTCTGAGAGACTGGGTAGTCTGAGAGACTAGTTGGGGCAGTCTGAGAGACTAGGAGGTTTAGCCTGAGAGGCTGGGTAGTTCAGTTTGAGAAACTGGGAGGTTTAGTCTGAGAGACTAAGTAGTTCAGTCTGAGAGGCTGGGTGGGATAGTCTTGGGAAGACTAGGATGCATACATGCTTACATTGTTACTACTTACATGCTTATTTGATGATTGTTGATATATGTGCATATGTTGTGATTGTTTTGTTACAGACACCATGTCCTCTTCTGATAGTGGAGTATCAGATACCATAGACCCTATGGCCATAGTTTAGGATGATGAGATCATCCCAGAGGATGAGGTTTTTACATCTGACACTACGAGTGACGACAATGATGATTTCCAGCCGTTTGCTTTACCAGATTTTGGCGATGATATACCGCTAGCTGATGGTCTTCCTGGCGAGGATCTACTTCTTGTTCAGATCCCTGCTCCTTTTCCTCTTGCTGCATTTCCTCTTGAGGACCTGCCTTTTTGTTGGTGCACGATGTCTATCGCCTACGTCAACAGTCTAGGTCATGTCGGTAGCTTGTAATAGGGTTAAACGTGTCCAAATGTAATTTTATGTGTGTTTGTAAATCATTTCACACGAAATGGTATTTGGCCATTTCGTACGAAATAAGGTTTTGCCATTTCGTACGAAATGGCATGTTGCCATTTCGTGCGAAATCAGTTCCCTGTAAATAGGGCAGTTTGGTTTTTCATTTGGCACGAAATAGAGAAGTGTGTAACGAAGTGCTGCCAGTTTCTCTCCGTGTATTGACGTTGAATATCAATGAAAAACCTGTTTTAAGTATAAATCTCTGTTTCTACACCTTTATATCTCCGATTCTCAGTTGTTAGACTGTTTTCGCCTTTCTAACAGCTTAGATTTAACTCTGAACGACTCATTCAGGTCGTATATCGATCCTACACTTTTGATGCCATGTCTGACGACATCGATCTTTTTATTGAGGGTCCCCCTGAGGGTGCCCAGGATGATGGAGCTCCAGTCGATGATGTCGTTGTCGTTCCACTTGTCGAGATTACAGTCGCCGATGTCATTGCTGTTCCGCTTGTCGAGATTCCTGTCGTGGAGATTTCATCTGAACATTCTGGTCCTGATTCATTCGAGTCTGTGTCATCTACTGCTTTACACGCACTGGGATTGCAACGTTATCCCACTGACTCTGATTCTGACACAGCTATGTCTGCCGCACCTGTTCCTCCACAGGACTTCGAGTTTGATGATGAGTTTGATCCTGTCTTTCCACACGACTTTGGCCCTGAGCATGAGATTGATTTTGTCCCCGATGATCAGCCTTTTGAGGCACCTGTCGATCCTGACATGATACCCGTTGAACTTGAGCTTGCACCAGATGGCCCTGAGCCTATGATTGCACCCGAGCCTATACCTGCTCACGATCCTCTGCCTGTGCATGACCCTGTACCTGTTGATATACCTGTTGTTACACCACCTTTACCGGACCCTATACCTGCAGCCGTTGATCATGCTCCTTTTGCTGACCATGTAGACCCCAGATATGCATTCACCCACAATGGGTGGATAGAGGATGATGATGACTTGCCTCCTTTTGTTAGACCCGTTACTCCCCCACCTGCACCTACACTTGCACCCGTTGACATCGCCCCATTTCATCCACATGTATCTGACATTCACCGCACTGATTTACCGGTCACGTTCTTACAGGATATCCCTCCACCCCGTCCAGGGGAAGGTCCATCGAGTCAGCAGCCCAGTCATATTCCTCCTGTGTCAGCAGCTTTTCCCTTCATGCCACAGTTTACACATACTGCACCTTTTGCTTCTGCACCATCGGGCGAGCCACTGATTTGGTTTCCGCCCAACACGATGCCTGTTTCTAACCCATACCATCCTTCACATCACACTGGATACACGAGGGATGATCTGCTTTTGTCGTTACAGCTCCAGCAGGAGATGTTGTGTCACAGAGTCATGGAGTTAGAGATGACTCCGCGTCATCCACCTTGTACTTGTCAGTCACCATTCGCGACTCCGCCTGCACCTCTCCTGCCATACCCAGATTTTGACGTTCGTTTTCTTACTATGGAGCAGCAGATTAGCTATCTGTTGCGTATCGTTCATGCTCTTGAGGAGGAGTTAGCGCATCTGCGCGGTTTGCTATTCGTTCCTCCACCTCCTCCTCCTCCTCCACCATCAACATAGCAGTTTTTGGTTTTATGCAAGTAGCATACTTTTGATGAAAGTGTCGCTATTGAGCCAGCTTGCACAGCCTTTTGAGGACCACATTTTGATGTCATGATTGTTGTAGTTTGATGGATATTTTGGACGAGGGTGATGTGACCCTTTAGTCCCTTTTGATATATGGTACATTTGTGAAACATGTAAAACTGTATTTGTGGTCATTGATATATGAAAGCTCAATCGCAATATTCTCATTGTATACGTTGTTGGATTACTTGTTTGTGTTATGACATGGGATGTTATGTGTTTAATTGCGTTGATAAATGTTATAACATACGTGTACTACATACTTATATGCATAAAACCTGACCTATACAATCTTCTTTAGAAGATGCCTCCTCGAAGAGACAACACACTGCCTACAACTGAAGCCGAGTTACAAGAACGGATTTCAAGGGCGATAGCACAACACGAGGCTTTACGCTCCGAGCATAGCGGAGGTACCTCGGGAAGCAACCCACCTCTTGGTAATATTTGATTCACTAAAGAAACATTACGTTACTTTTGGATATTCCATGTGCGATCGCTAATGCTTTATGTGAACGATGTTGCTTATACATGTTGTACCTATAAGCAGTTCTTAGACTGTAAGCCTTTGAATTTTGATGGCACCGGGGGTGCTGTGGCGTTTGTCAGATGGACAGAGAAGACTGATTCGGTGATAAGAATGAGCAAGTGTGCTCCGCAACACCAAGTCACCTATATCTCCGGATTGTTCTTAGATGGAGCGTTATCTTGGTGGAATCTCCAAGTCCAAACCTTGGGAGAAGATGTTGCTTATGCTTTGACATGGGATGAAATGAAGGAGCTCATACGGAAGAAATATTGCTCCAGGGCTGAAATCCAAAAGTTAGAAACTGAATTCTGGAACCTCAAGATGGACGGCCCGAAAATTGTTGAATACGTGCAGAGATTTCACGACCTATCTCGCGTGGTACCATACATGGTTGATCCGGAATTCAAATGCATCGAGCGATTTATTAAGGGGTTGGCACCTCAGATTATGAGTATGGTGACAACGTCAAAGCCTGCAACAATAACTGAGGCTATCGATCTAAGTGTGTCACTGACGGAAGAAACTATCAGGTTAAACAAATTTTCGATCTCTGACTAGAAGAAGAAGGAGACTCACGTTGAGTCATCCGGTGAGAACAAAAGGAATTTCTCAAATTTTAAGAAGGGTACTAGCAGTGCTAACAAGAAGAAGGATGTGAACTTACCAGCTAAAGCCAAGACTGGGGTTGAAATCAAAGGAAAAGGTTACATGGGCGCTCTGCCCAAATGTGATGTATGCCAGTACCATCATTCCAGCCAGTGCAGACTTAGGAAATGTGAGTCTTGTGGAAAGGTTGGTCATTCAAAGGAAACATGTTGGGCTGGTACAAGTCGTGGTGGTCAGAGAGGTTATGGAAGTGGTAATGGAAACCGCCCGCAAGGAGGAAATGGCGGTAATGGAAATCGTGGTAATTTTGGGAATCAAGCTGGTAGTGGAAACCAGGGAGCGAACAACAATCGAGGTGGTAATGGGAATGGGGATGGTCGAGGACCTGGTTGTTTTAATTGTGGAGACGTTGGGCACTTCAAGCGAGAATGCCCGAAAATCAACCAAGCTCACGGAAGGGTTTTCAACATCGGAGCGAGAGAAGCTCGCCAAGATCCAAATGTAGTTACTGGTACGTTCCCTATCAACCAGTGCTTTGCATCTGTACTATTTGATACCGGTGCCGATTATAGTTTTGTATCGCTAGAATTTAAGAATATACTTGGGTTGGTAGCTAGTAAGCTAGATATTCCATATTCAATAGAACTAGCAAATGGAAAGCTAGTAGAAGCGAATGAAGTAATTAGAGGTTGTGTGATAGAACTGGGAGAGCAAAAATTTACGTTTGACCTTCTGCCAGTCGAGTTGGGAAGCTTCAACGTGGTAGTGGGGATGGATTGGTTGTCAAGCAACCGAGTAGAGATTGTATGTCACGAGAAGATCATTCGCATTCCGGTGACGAATGGAGAAACGATTGTGGTACATGGAGAGAAGCACGATACGCCCCTAAGGATCATTAGTTGTTTGAAAGCCCGTAGATGTTTGAAGAAAGGATGTGTCGCCTTCTTGGCACACATTGTGGACAAGGAAGCCGCTGAGCCAAAGTTGGAAGATATCCCAGTTGTGAAGGAATATCCTGAAGTCTTTCCCGAAGACTTGCCAGGATTGCCGCCACAAAGGCAAGTTGAGTTTCACATTGACCTAGTTCCAGGTGTTGCGCCTGTAGCTAAGGCACCATATCGACTTGCACCTTCAGAAATGCAAGAGCTGTCAACGCAACTCCAGGAGTTATTAGACAAGGGATTTATCAAACCAAGCTTCTCGCCTTGGGGAGCTCCAGTGTTGTTTGCCAAGAAGAAGGACGATAGTTTCCGTATGTGTATCGACTACCGAGAGCTTAACAAGTTGACTATCAAGAATAGATATCCTTTGCCTAGGATTGATGACCTGTTCGATCAACTACAAGGTTCGAGTTTCTACTCCAAGATCGATCTTCGATCAGGTTATCACCAGTTGAGAATTCAAGAGGAGAGTATTCCAAAGACTGCCTTCAGAACTCGTTATGGACACTACGAGTTCCTAGTAATGCCGTTTGGTCTGACGAACGCACCAGCAGTATACATGGATTTGATGAATAGAGTTTGTAAGCCGTACCTCGATAAGTTTGTGATCGTGTTCATTAACTATATTTTAATCTACTTGAAGACGAAGGAAGAACATGAGCAACATCTAAGAGCCATCTTAGAGCTGCTCAAGGAAGAGAAATTGTATGCAAAGTTCTCGAAGTGCGAGTTCTGGCTGCGTGAGGTTCAGTT